>JAZHEH010003300.1:4800000-6218750 GCA_036589455.1 Ateles fusciceps
TTAGAATGGCAATCATTAAAAAACCTGGAGACAACAGATGCTGGAGAGGATGTGGAGAAATGGGAACACTTTTACACTGTGGGTAGGAGTGTAAATTAGTTTAACCATTGTGGAAGACAGTGTGGCCATTCCTCAAGGACCTAGAAATAGAAATTCCATTTGACCCAGCAATCCCATTATTGGGTATATATCCAAAGGATTATAAATTGTTCTACTATAAAGACACACGCACACGAATGTTCATTGCAGCACAGTTTACAATAGCAAAGACCTGGAACCAACCCAAATGCCCATCGATAATAGACTGGAGAGGGAAAATGTGGCACATATACACCATGGAATATTATGCAGCCATCAAAAACGATGTTGTTATCTTATCTGTTTTCTTGTATTAAAAAAAAGTATTGGTCAGCAGTGGCTCACGCCTGTAATCCCAGCACTTTGGGTGGCCGAGGCAGGTGGATCATGAGGTCAGGAGTTCGAAGACCAGCCTGGCCAAGATGGTGAAACCAGATAAAAAAAATTATCATGTTCATTTATACCTACCTAAATGTGTCCTTTGTAGGGACATGGATGAACCTGGAAACCATCATTCTCAGCAAACTAACACAAGAACAGAAAATCAAACACCACATGTTCTGGCTCATAGGCGGGTGTTGAACAATGAGAACACATGGACACAGGGAGGGGAGCATCACACACTGGGGTCTGTCAGGGAGAAATAGGGGAGGCACAGCAGGGGGTGGGGAGTTGGGGGAGAGAACTAAATTTTATTTCTTTATTTGCAAAATAATCTTTATTAAAACACAATTTTAACTATGCAAAATAAATAAATAAAATTATAAATTAAATTAAAAAAAAAAAAGAAATGCTCAACCTTCCTCATGGTTAAATAAACACAAACTGAAAAGTGAAATATTTTTTGCCTATTAGATTGGCAAAGACTAAAACAACGATGAAGCCCTCATGGTAAGGATGTAAGACTTGGTGTTAGAAGTATAAACAGTTACAATGTTTTTTGTAAGGTAATTTAGAAGTATCTAACAAAAATTATCATGTTCATTTATACCTACCTAAACCTTTGGAATGGAATACAAATGTTACAGAGTTGTAGGGATAATAATGTTCACTGCAACATTGCTTGTAATAGTGAAAGACAGAAAGTGGCCCAAATAAATCAGGGTGCATCCATTCTAGGGTATGATATGCAAACATTAAAAAGAATGAAGGAAGTCAAAATTTAAAACATTAAAAAAGAGTAACAAACAATGAAGGAAGTCCAGATATGCCCATGTGGTAAGACTGCTCGATATGGCATCAAGTGAAGGAAGCAAACCATAAAGTAGTACCAGGGGCTGGCACGGTGGCTCACGCCTGTAATTCCAGCACATTGCAAGGCTGAGGCAGGCAGATCACTTGAGGTCAGGAGTTCGAGACCAGCCTGTCCAACAAGGTAAAACCCCATCCCTATTAAAAATATAAAAAATTAACTGGGCGTTGTGGTGGGCACCTGGAATCCCAGCAACTTGGGAGACTGAGACAAAAGAATCGCAAGAACCTGGGAGGTGGAGGTTGCAGTGAGATTGTGCCCACTGCACTCCTGCCTGGGTGACACGGTGAGACTATTTTAAAAAAACAGTACCAGGAATCCTACTTTTGTAAAGAGACCAAAGTACACACCCAAATACTATTTTTTTTTTTCTTGGAGACGGAGTCTCACTCTGTTGCCCAGGCTGGAGTGCAATGGTGTGATCTTGGCTCACTGCAACCTCCACCTTCCAGGTTCAAGCAATTCTCCTGCCTCAGTCTCCTGAGTAGCTGGGACTACAGGCGCATGCCACGACATCCAGCTAATTTTTTGTATTTTAGTAGAGATGGGGTTTCACTGTGTTGCCCTGGCTGGTTTCAAACTCCTGAGCTCAGGCAGTCCACCCACCTCGGCCTCCCAAAGTGCTGGGATTACAGGTGTGAGCCACCGTGCCAGCCCCAAATACTTTGCCTCAGCCTGCTGAGTAGCTGGGATTACAGGTACCTACCACTGCGCCTGGCTAATTTTTGTATTTTTAGTAGAGACGGGGTTTCACCATCTTGGCCAGGCTGGTCTTCAACTCCTGACCTCATGATCCACCTGCCTCGGCCACCCAAAGTGCTGGGATTACAGGCGTGAGCCACTGCTAACCAATACTTTTTTTTAATACAAGAAAACAGACAAGCAATTTGGAGCACAGCCTGGGAGACATAGCCAGACCCTGTTTCAAAAAGGAAAGAGAAAAGAGAAGTGAAAAGAAAAAAGAGAAGAAAGAGAGAAAGAAATCTGGAACAAGGGCATATTCCCCTGCCCACAGGGATTCTTGGAATAAGGAGATCATATGGCATCTTAACTTTCTATGTTACATCTATTTGTAACATTTAAATAAATATTTTACAATTAGCATGTCTTTTTTCTCCTTCTTTCTATATTAGAGATGGGGTCTCACTATGTACCCAGGCTGGTCTTGAACTCCTGGGCTCAAGTGATCCTCCCACCCTGGCCTCCCACAAGTGCTGGAATCACATACAGGCGTGAGCCGCTGCACCTGGCCTGAGCATGTCTTTTATAATCAGGCGAAAAAACACCCCTCCTATAAACAATATGTGTACATGAAGTAGGATACTACCGTGGCCAGACGTTTCAGCAGCTGAATGGCAAGACGTGGCAAAGCAGGGTCATGTTTGTGGTAGATGTATTTGGCTAGAACAGCAATGAGGTTGTTTCCATGAGCACCTAAAGAAGCACAGGAAACAGTTTAGATATCAAGTGTGCTTCATTCAAGTCCTTAGAGCATTGGCTGTTCAAAAAAGTCTCATACTGTATATGTGAATGAATTCACCCTCAAGTGCTTGGAGGGCCACAGCAAACCCAGGTAGCTGTATCCTTCTCTTTACTGAGGAACAAAAGAATAGCCAGAATTTGGGGGTAAACAGTTCAATCTAATTCATCAATAGCAAAGATACAGTTTGAACAAAATAGATGCTTATTTTAGTTATTTATTTCTTTATTTTTTTGAGATGGAGTCTTGCTCTGTCACCCAGGCTGCAGTGCCGTGGCACAATCTCAGCTCACTGTAACTCTAACTCCCAGGTTCAAGCAATTCTCCTGCCTCAGCCTCCCAAGTAGCTGGGATTATAGGTAGGCACCACCACACCTGGCTAATTTTTTGTACTTTTAATAAAGACAGGGTTTCAACATGTTGGCCAGGTTGGTCTCGAACCCCTGACCTCAAGTGATCTGCCCACCTTGGCCTCCAAAAGTGCTGGGATTGCAGATGTGAGCCACCACACCCAGCCCTTAAAATAGGTGCTTTTAACAAATAGTTTAGAAAAAGGCATTGCACTAAAATGTAAAAACTCATTAAAATCCCCAAATTACACAACCAGAAAGGGTACTGAACATATCCAGACACCTAATTGGAAACGAGGAAACTGGATCCCAAAGAGATTAAATAACTAGTGTAAGGTCACAGAGATTTAACAGCCAAAGTTATTAGAAGTTTCTTTACACGAACTGAGGAGGCGGACACTGCAGTGACCCAAGATCGTGCCACTGCACTCCAGCCTGGACAACAGAGCTAGACTCTGTCTCAAACAAACAAAATAATAATAAATTTTTAAAAATCTGGAATGTGCCAATATCTCCAACTATAGCTCAAAGGAAATGCTCCCTGGAATATTTTGGATTTATGCTAAACTGGTAAGATACTGCAACCATGCTAAAATATGAAAAAAATCTGAAACCCAAAACACTTCTGGTCCCAAGCATTTCGGATAAGGGATACTCAACCTGTAACATTATCACCATTTTACAGATGAGAATGTGGAAGCAGAGTGCTTTAATAATGCACCCAAAGTCACAGAGTTGATTGGACACAAAATCTGAACCATGGCAGTCTGACTTCAAATCTGCGTCCTTGACTATTATTCCATCATCACTAGGAGGCAGAAATAAAGTACCATCTAGTCCTTTTGTTTACAATTCCAGGAAAGGAGCTGGTAATCATTCCCAAATTTCCTCAAGAAGTTAAGCAGAAAATACTGTTGACATCCAAAAACACTAAAATACGTATTTACGGGCAGAAATGTTACTGACTAGAAAAGAAATACATACCATGTTGTGAGAGAGCCTGTTCCAGGGGGGACACCACATTAGAAGGAGGTTTCAGCCGAATCACATTGTTGGTGACGGAGAATGCCAGTTTCACTGTCTTGATCAGCAGCTGGCCCTGCCCCTGGCCCTCTGCCCCATCACTAGGGTGCCAAATGGAAACCAAAGTTGATTCAGACACTATGACTTCATTCGCAACATATGTGCTCTCATGAATTAGATTCCAACAATAATCCCAGAGTTCAACAGCTTCTGTTAGAGGCCCCAGTCCAAACTAGGAGAGAGGAGGAGTAATCAACTCCTTTTGCTATATGCCAGTCTATACAGCAGCCACTAGGGTATATAAAGGCTACTTCCTAGGAAGAACAATGTCGTCTTCTAAAGCTACAACAAGTTTTAACTTAAACTGGAGTTATTAGAAACATGCAGGCACAATAAAGACAAATAAACCGAAGGTGGAGAAGGAGCCCTACCTTCGAGGCTGAGCAGCCATCACCATGTCAATGGTGTCCACGCCAATGCCCATGATATTGATAACTGTCTGTCCTGCTTCTGTGTATGCCAGGCTGCAGATGCAGAGAGACTGCAGGCTGGGGAGTGTGACTGGAAGACAGAGGTGTTCTGAGTTACCAGGGAGCCAGTCAGTGTATCTTGGAAGGAAGGGCATTGCCCAGTTAGGCTAGGGTGGCAAACCTAAACTACTGGACACTGGAGACCAGTTCTCTGCAAACTGAAGGCACTCTGATCACTTTCCTGAAATAGACTTGATCACCTAAAGATTACCCTGAGAAGCAATCTAAATGTCCATCAATTAACAGATACAGCTACTGAAAAGGATCATGATTAATCAATATGATGGAATGCATGGAACCATTAAAACAAGACATCTATATGCAGTGGTATGGAAAGAAAGTTACAGTCAGTACAGAAAGAAGAAAAAACGAGAAAACATAGTAATTGGTTCTGGGAAGTAGATACATATGAAGAGCATCTTGTCAGGAATGAACTTTTGTAAAGATCATACAGAATTATTAATATATTACTGTATGTGTATGTACACACGTACGTACACACACACACACACACACACACACACACACACAGAGTCTCTCTCTCTCTCATGTCTACTTCTCTGTCCACAGAGAGAAATGATAAACAGGCCAATAGAAAGCAACTCACAACCTCAAGATTACCGAGTTCTGGGCTCAACCAAGGTAAATCTCTGGAAGAAATGAGCCGGCTTTGCATAGCAAATGCCTGTTTTTGCCTTGGTGAGCACTATGCTGTAACAAATCAACCCCTTATTACCTGCTGTGCAGGTCTGTCTCGTGGCACAGGTTCAGTATCGCATGAATCAGCTCCAGGATCAGGCAACCTGGACTCCAAAAAAGACACAGGAATGATGTGGCCTTGTGTAATGACCCTTATCTCAAGAAAGGGAAGAAAAGCTCTCCCGGGAGCCAGAAATCCCCAGATCTGCCCTGCCCATGCTGTCCTTACCAATCTGTTCCCTCACTCCATGAGAGTTGTAGCGCCACTTATGGTAGCTGGGAAGCATCTCCTTCAGCACAAACATTACACAGGGTACAAGTCCTTGGCTCTGGGTACTACCAAGTTGCCCCTACAAGAAACCATGCTTTGAGGGCTTCCACACATTTAAGAAAAAGTCATTTAGTTACCTAGAGATTTAATTCCAAAACCACAGATAGGACCAAAGGAAATCTAGGCAAACCTTGGTCATCAATGAAAATAAAAAAAAAACAACAAACGTCAAAATTCCTACTTTATAGTTGAGCCCAAGTTGTGGGTCTTTTCTAGAATAGAAAAAGTGATGAAAGGGAATGTCACAAAAGGCACCAACATGAAGAAAAGGGATGCAGGCTAAATCTGGACAGAAGGCAGGCACCTTAAACATGAAGGATAGAGGATTGTTGTTGAACAATGCCACCTTCACTGCGATGATCGCCAGCTGGCCCTAAGCTCAATCCCATCACTAAAATACTAGAAAGGAGATCTTTGAGGTCAACTGACTGACATAACGAAACCCCGCCTCTATTAAAAACACAAAAATTAGCCAGGTATGGTGCAGTGCGCCTGTAGTCCCAGCTATTTGGGAGGCTGAGGCAGAACTGCTCGAACCCGGAAGGCAGAGACTGTAGCAAGCAGAGATCGCACTACTCCACTCCAGCCTGGGCGACAGAGCAAGACTCCATCTCAAAAAAAAAAAAAAAGATCTGATATGCAAAAATCTGATACCCAATGAGATCTGTTAACTGTAGCATCCTTCTATTAAAAATGAGGACTCTTTATTTACATATAAATATCTATATTTATATTTCTATCTCTATACACAATCATTTCTTTTTTTTTTTCCTCAGAGACAGTTTTACTCTTATTGCCCAGGCTGGAGTGCAATGGCACAATCTTGACTCACTGCAATCTCTACCTCCCAGGTTGAAGTGATTCTCCTGCCTCAGCCTCCCAAGTACCTATGATTAGAGGCACCTACCACCATGCCTCGCTAATTTTTGTATTTTTAGTAGAGATGGGGTTTCACCATGTTAGCCAGGCTGATCTCAAACTCCTGACCTCAGGAAGTCTCGGCCTCCCAAAGTGCTGGGATTACAGGCATGAGCCCACCATGCCTGGCCTACAATCATTTCTTTTTAACCATTCATTGATTCCTGTAGGCAGGAAGTATAGTTTTTTCATGCATGACCCTCTTCTCAACCCCATGAGGTAAAGACCATACAGCATTCCTATTATAGAGATTCTAAGAAATTCTCTACTTGCTCAAGGTCATGCAGCTAGTAAGGTGTCAATCTGAATGTAAACCTAATTCTGACTCTAAAATTTATGCTCGATGTCAGTATTTTTCAAACTGAGTTGTAATCAATTAGTAGATTATGAAATCAGCTTATAGTCAAAATTCACTTAAACTGGGAGGAGACTGAGTAGAAAATATCACAGTACAACTTCTGTGGTGAGAATAAATGTACTGTGAAATTTTGCTTCAGGAATATTCATATACATGTATATATACTGGGACATGATATTATCCTGGGTTACTGTCAAAATAGCTTGACAGTCACTGCAACACCCTTTGGCCTCTTCCGTTCTACTTCATAAACCTTCCAATTATTAAATAAATGCACAAAATTCAGTACCTAATAGAGAACATACCGGCACATCGTAGGTACTCAATACATAGAAACCGTTGTCACTGTAACTTCAGGATGACTATTCTGCTCACAGACAAGAGGATCACAGTAGCAGGGGCCAGAGAAACGACTTCAGAGTCAGCTGACCAGACTCGACCTTTTCTTTTTCTGCCCTTTTGAACCAAATGAGACCGTACCTTGACAAGGGTGGTGATCAAGCGCAGAAAGGCAATGGTGACCCCATACTCGCCCTGAGGTTGTTCACTATTCATCAAGAGGTTTCCGTACCCTCCAGCATTCATCCCTTCCGCACTGGAAAAGAGAAGCAGAGGGAAAAACATGATGGGGAAATTTCAAGGTGTCAAGAAACTAATCATAAAGCATTCTTGTTATAATCTAGATGGCTTGAACATAAAACAGAAAAGCTCTCCAATGGAAATAATCAAATCTAGGCAGTACTGTACCCAGGTTAAACATTAAGAACATGTTTTATTGATGTAAAACCTCAAGAGACTGAAAGTAAAAAATCGAACATCAGGGAAACACTCTGTCAAGAGAGCACAAGGGGAAAATGCTCAGGCAGTAAGATGGAAACTGTGTACTTGTAAGTGTCTACTGGCTGAGCTCGAGAGCCCATGAAATGAGAAAAAGTACAGAGTGACTGTGGCTTAGTAACGGGACACCAAGTCCCCGGATCCAGACACCTCTGGATTCTCTGGGCTGTTAAGTAAGTAAATGCTCACATATTAAAGTGATTGAAGTTGGGTAAGAAATCTCTCTCGCTCTCGACCGTGGCTCACACCTGTAATCCCAGAACTTTGGGAGGCCAAAGCAGGAGGATCGCTTGAGACCAGGAGTTTGAGACCAGCCTGGCCAACATAGTGAGACCCTCGTCTCTACTAAAAATACAAATATTAGCTGGGCATGGTGGTATGCACCTATAGTCCCAGCTACTCGGGAGGCCGAGGTGGGAGAATTGCTTGCATCTGGGAGGTGGATGTTGCAGTGAGCCAAGATCACACCACTGCACGCCAGCCTGGCAACAGAGCGAGACTCTGTCTCAGTTAAAAAAAAAAAAAAAAATAGAGTTGGAGGGGGGCAGGGAAAAAAAAAAAAAAAATAGCCAGGCATGGTGGCTTATGCCTGTAATCCCAACTATTCAGGAGGCTGAAACACAACAATTGCTTGAACTCAGGAGGCGGAGTAAACTGAGATTGCACTACTGCATTCCAGCCTGGGCGACAGAGTAAGACTCCATCTCAAAAAAATAAACAAACAAATAAATAAGTAAAAATAAAACTGAAAAAGCTAGCCTAGACCTGAAACATATATGGTTCTCACTAGGGAATATGGCCCACCACCCTAGGACCTGGTTTACCTAATCATCTGACTCATGTTGGAGACAGGATGGGCAACAAATGGTAAAAAACCTGTGTGACGAGATCAGTCCAGACCTGAGAAGGAAAAAGAAGAATTAAATGCCCACGTATCTTCAGGTATGTGCCAAGTGCTACATTTTTGGCTGTTGGGAAGATCTGGCATCTCACCTTTGCTGGATTACGGGCAGCCAAAACAGTTAAGCAGTTGACACAAGAAGCAATGACATCCACAGGTGGAGAGATGACTGTCGTTAACCTGGTTGGAGAACAATGTACTACACTCAATAATGCAAATAATACAACTGGTTCCCTCGCAAACATTTTTCCAGTTCTCTCTCCCCCAGTCCCTCCCCTCAGCAGACATACAGAAACAGGAAAACCCTCACGGATATAAAAACAGGAAAACCAGCTGGGCGCGGTGGCTAATGCATGTAATCCCAGCACTTTGGGAGGCTGAGGCGGGTGGATCACCTGAGGTCAGGAGTTCAAGACCAGCCTGACCAACATGGAGAAACCCCATCTCTACTAAAAATACAAAATTAGCTAGGTGTGGTGGCACATGCCTGTAATCCCAGCTACTTGGGAAGCTGAGGCAGGAGAATCGCTTGAACCTGGGAGACAGAGGTTGCAGTGAGCTGACATCGTGCCACTACACTCCAGTCTGGGCAACAAGAGTGAAACTCCATCTCAACAACAACAACAAAAAAAAAACAAAAAAAAACAGGAACACCAAAGAACATGTGTGAACTTTAACCCAGTTGGTATATGTCCAGACTCCTGAAACTGACAGCACAAGTGCTGAGCTCTCTACCAGGCAGCTGAGGGTCAGCCAAGACAGACTCACCGCTGCAGGAGCATGTAGATGCGAGATGTGATGGGCAGGAGACAGTCCGCTATCGACAGGTCTGTGCTGACAACCTTATGGACAAGATCAATGATGGGTTTGACTCGCTGGCAGTGCTGAATCACATCTGAGGAGAAGACAGCCTGTGACCTCAGAGCAAACAACTCCTTTTAAGATCACTGAACAGTCTCTGAGACCCAGATACACAAATCAGACATCACAATCTTGATGGTTCTAAATTTTATCTAGATACTCTATTTTCTAAATCCTCCAAGCACGTCCACTTTTCACCTTACCTGCAGTTGAAACAACATGAAGCAACATTTCAATCTCACAGGTAAAGAGGGTCCAGCTGCTGTAGGAGTATTCCCAGCGTACCAAGTATGCCCTATCATCCAACATTACTTGGCCCACAGTGCCTTGAGGTATGCGAAGGTTGGTCTGACCCCCTAAGAAAGGGAGAAAGAGAAATTAGTCTAACATCTGAGGACAAATAGAAAACATAACGCCTCTACCAGACACCAATATTTTTTTTTAAATTTAGTCATGAAATCATTAGAACATCAATATTTAAACACACAGAGATACACAAACTCATAGACTCTTTTTTTCTTTTTGAGACAGCATCTCACTCTCGCTCAGGCTGGAGTACAGTGGCATGATCTTGGCTCACTGCAACCTCCGCATCCTGGGTTCAAGTGATTCTCCTGCCTCAGCCTCCTGAGTAGCTGGGACTACAGGTGCGCATCACGCTCCCAGCTAATTTTTGTATTTTTAGTAGAGACGGGGTTTCTCCATGTTGGCCAGGCTGGTCTCAAACTCCTGGCCTCCAGTGATCCGCCTGTCTCGGCCTCCCAAAGTTCTGGGATTCACAGACTCTCTTCTTAGTAACTAACATTCCTATAGCTTTTCAATTAAAAAACCCAAAAAAGTTATTTTCATGTAGACAAGTGACTCTTTCTACATGTCTGAAAATCACCTGAGTACCAAGAGCAGTTTTCCATTCAAATGATGATAACAAGAATACCACCTTATGGGACAGCTAGTGCCCAGATCACTGTAGAAGTCAGTGGTGATGATGCCAGGATAAAAACAGTGAGGCTATTCCCTCTATATTTTCCTCCTTGAGCACCTGGAATAGATACGAGCCTCAAAGTGGTAACTGGCTGGGTGCGGTCACTCACGTCTATAATCCCAGTGCTTTGGGAGGCTAAGGTGGGAGAATCGCTCGAGCCCAGGAGTTTGAGCCTGCAGTGAGCTATAATCATGCCACTGTACAGAACAAGACACCAAATAAAAAAATTAAAAAAAAAAAAAAAAAAAGGCTGTTATAAAAGGAGCTACCACACCACATCAAGGATCTCTTTATCTTACCAAGGGGATAAAGGAGTTTGGGTGTTTGTCTCCGCCAAAGAGTTCCATCTTCATGGGAGATCACATCATGAGGCTTGTGTTTATAAAGTTCATTGTAGAAAGACATCTTATCCAAGAAACTATACACCTGCCAATACAGAAAAAACCATCACACATTCCTCTCCAGGATACGCAAAGGGAGATCCCAGTCTGCTCTTTTAGCCAGACTCTCAAACTTCTTGCGAGCCCACCACAGTGACCATTCTTGGAATTGCCTTCTGCTCCCCTCGCCAAATCTTCACCATGCTTTTAACACTCAACTCAAGTCGCCATCACTCCACAAGGGCAGTTATGTCTCCTGAACACTACGGTCTTTACTGCTCAAACGACATTTACTCTGTACCAACTGGTTCTTAGCTATTTATTTCTTATATCTATTAACTTCCAACTAGACTTTTTTTTTTTTTTTTTGAGAGGGAGTTTCGCTCTTGTTACCCAGGCTGGAGTGCAATGGGGCACGATCTCGGCTCACCACAACCTCTGCCTCCTGGGTTCAAGCAATTCTCCTGCCTCAGCCTCCCAAGTAGCTGGGACTACAGGCGTGCGCCACCACGCCCAGCTAATTTTTGTATTTTCGGTAGAGATGGGATTTCACCATGTTGACCAGGATGGTCTCGATCTCTTGACCTCGTGATCCACCTGCCTCAGCCTCCCAAAGTGCTGGGATTATAGGCGTGAGCCACCGCGCCCAGCCCCAACTAGATATTAAGAAACTTTATACTTAGTCTTATCCCACAGTATCTACAATAGGTACTTAATGAAAAGATTATTTAATTTTATAGAATTGAGGTGCTATCTTTGGCATCTTTCATTCAATTTCAGACTAACTTTTGTTATGGCAGTGGAACTGCAATGTGGAAAGCAAAAAAGATTCTTAACAAAGTCTCCATAAAGAATTAAAGAATCTCCCATTCTCTTTACTTATCTGACTGAGCAACTTACCTTTTTGGCAGTGGACTTCCCTGATACCAGGGCTCGGAGCAGTTGGAGGAGTGGGGGAGAGGAGGTGGGGAAACATTCCACACACACTGTCCAGAATGATCCCAAGGCCAGAGGTTGGCTCCTGTGGTGGAAGGGGAAAAATTACCTGATCTTCACATGATCCACAAATTAACATATTTCAAAATTTCCCAGCAATCATGAAAAAATTCAGAATTAATCCTTCCACTTAGACAGATACCATTCCTCCTTAGTAATTTAAGACTTTCGCCAGGTATGGTGGCTCACGCCTGTAATCCCAGCACTCTGGGAGGCCGAGGCGGGCGGATCACCTGAGGTCAGAAGTTCAAGACCAGCCTGACCAACATGGTAAAACCCTGTCTTTAAAAAAAATAAAAATAAAAATAAAATAAAAAAATAATAATAATAATTTAAGACTTTCATATTTCCACTGAAAAAGGATGTAAAACAAATGATTTAGTGAGGGGCCTAAAAAAGAGACTACTATTCTATCCAGTGACCTCTTCCCAGTCATCCTTTCTATGGGAAGACAGTACTGCTCACATGTGCATTACATGTTTCCACTAAAGTGCAAACTACCCAACTATGTCAGCAGTTGGTTACCACACAGGAGCCACAGATCCTCACTCTAGATACCGTTTCATACCAGCCTCTCCCAGGAGCAGTGATTCTATAACATCGGATAGCATCTTACAAAAAAGAGGGTAAATTATATAGGTAGATCATCAGTTGGATCTTAAGGTTTGAGGCTGTTGTCAATGTTCAAGACAAGTAATAGTGAGAAATTGTTCTTTTCAAAGCCAAATTCTCACTTTAGTTACGATACACTGACAACTCATAAGCTACAGTTACAATCACCTAAAAGTACTTTGAAGAGCTGCAGGAACACTGGTGCCTAAAAGACAGCCAATATGAAAAAAAAACTGGTAGGCTGGAGAAACAGCACACTGTGGGCTACAGACTCAAGTGAGATAGAACTGGGTTCTGGTTGTCTCTTTCTATGTGTGACTTTGAGCAAATCACTTCACATGTCGTCACATTAAAAAAGGGACAGCGTGGGCTCTCCGCTGGCTCGGTATCGCCTTACCGGTAAGAGTCCCTATCGCAAAAAAAAAAAAAAAAAAAAAAAGGACAACAATATATATTTCATACCTTTTTATTTTTTTTTGAGATGGAGTCTCCCTCTGTTGCCAGTCTGAAGTGCAGTGGCGCAATCTCAGCTCACTGCAACCTCTTGACTCCCTGGTTCAAACAGTTCTCCTGCCTCAGCCTCCCAAGTAGCTGGGATTACAGGTGCACGCCACCATACCTGGCTAATTTTTGTATTTTTAGTAGAGACATGGTTTCGCCATGTTGGCCAGGATGGTCACGAACTCCTGATCTCGTGATCCACCCACCTTGGCCTCCCAAAATGCTGGGGTTACAGGCATGAGCCCACCTCGCCCGGCCCTTATTTCATACATTTTTAATGAAGATTAATGAGAAAATACACATGAATGCTTAGTACAAAATCTGTAAGCAAACAAGTGTTTGACATACTTACCGTTCCCCAGAAAAGTTCCGGAAGAGAAGGGTCTGCCAGGACTTCACATGCTGTATCAATTATATCCTGTTTGAGGAGGGAAGAAAATGGATCATTTTCCCTAGTTGAACCAGTCTATCTTTATTAGTGTATTCTGTTGAAATAAAAACACCAAAACACCAATAAACACTAAAGTGGGAGAATCAATTCAATCCAGGAACTCCAGAGCAGACTGGACAACACAGTAAATCCTCATCTCGAAAATAAATAAAATAAACATCTTCATACAGAATGTCAGAAAGAACTGGTTGGGCAAAAAGAACTGGTTAAGAATTGGTTGGGCAGCCGGGCGCAGTGTCTTATGCCTATAATCCCAGCACTTTGGGAGGCCGAGGTGGGTGGATCACAAGGTCAGGAGATCGAGACCATCCTGGCCAACATGGTGAAACCCCGTCTCTATTAAAATACAAAAAATTAGCCGGGCATGGTGATGCGCACCTGTAGTCCCAGCTACTCGGGAAGCTGAGGCAGGGGAATCACTTTAACCTGGAGGTGGAGGTTGCAGTGAGCCAAGACTGCACCAATGCACTCCAGCCTGGTGACAGAGTGAGACTCTGTCTCAAAAAAAAAAGAATCGGTTGGGCGTGGGGGTCACCCCCTGTAATCCTAACACTTTGAGAGGCTGAGGTGGGCAGATCACTTGAGGTCAGAAGTTCAAGACCAGCCTGGCCAACATCATGAAACCCTGTGTATATTAAAAATACAGAAATACAAAAATACAAAAGTGGCGCACACCTTGTAATCCCAGCTACTTGCGTGGCTGAGGCATAAGAATCACTTGAACTCGGGCAGTGGCAGTAGCACTGAGCCAAGATCATGCCACTGCACTCTACCCTGGCAACAAAGTGAGGCTCTGTCTCAAAAAAAAAAAAAAAAACAATATTGGTTGGTTAAGAGTGGATGGGTAGACTGACTGACTTATTTATGTTTAGAGAAGACAAGGTCTTGCTCTGTCATCCAGACTAGAGTGCAAGAACTCTGGGTGAGTGGGTTTGTTTCTTTTACCATTTTTGTATGTACATATGTATCTATTCTGAGAGACTGGGTCTTGCTCTGTTGCCAAGACTGGAGTGCAGTGGCACCACCATAGCTCACTGCAGCCTTTAGCTCCTAGGTTTAAGTGATCCTCTCACCTCAGCCTTCCAAAGCACTGTTACAGGAGTGTGCCACCAAGCCCAGCCAAGAACTCTGGGTTTAAAAACTAAGATTACATCCTGTCCAAGGTGTGTTGTGTCTGCTGTATGATGTTAGACAAATTCGTCTGACAGAACTAGAAATGCTTTATCTGTAAGATGAGGACAGTAATACCAGCTTCAGAGTAGGATTATAAGAATTATAAATAAGGATTAAATGAGGTAATATATCTCATTTACATTGTAAATTCAAAAATGTCACATAAATGTAAGTTATTACTAGGCTCAGCTAGACTGCTCTCCCAAAGGGCAAAAACAATGTCTTTTTTTTTTTCTTTTTTTTTGAGACGGAGTTTTGCTCCTGTCACCCAGACTGGAGTATAATGGCACAATCTTGGCTCACTGCAACCTCCGACTCCTGGGTTCAAGTGATTCTCTGCCCCACCCTCCCGAGTAACTGGGATTAAAGGCGCCCACCACCATGTCCAGCTAATTTCTGCATTTTAGTTTCACCATGTTGGCTGGGCTGGTCTTGAACTCCTGACCTCAGGTGGCCCTCCTGCCTTGATCTCCCAAAATGCTGGGATTACAGGCATGAGCCACCATGCCTAGCCAAGAACAATGTCTTTAATTGTTCTATCCTTAGCGCCTAGCACAGGACTTGACATACACAGGGAATCTAATAAATGCTCACTGAATGATTTCTTTAAAATCCAAGTACCAGGATTCTTGCAACCCTCATGTTTTTTGTTGTTGCTGTTGAGATGGGGTCTCACTCCATCACCTGGGTTAGAGTGCAATGATGCCATCTCAGCACACTGCAACCTGTGTCTCCCAGGCAAGTGATCCTACCTGAGCCTCTTGAGTAGCTGGGACTACAGGTGTGCACCACCATACTCAGGAATTTCTTATACTTTTGGTAGAGATTGGGCTGCATCATGTTGCCCAGGCTGGTCTTGAACTCCTGAGCTGAGGTTATCCACCGGCCGTGGCCTCACAACCTGGGATTACAGGTATGGGCCATAGTGCCTGGCCCTAATATGTTAGTATCAATCTTCCAGGTGTAAGGCCAAGTCAAAAGTAACCAGAATTCTCCCAAAGTACACAAAGACCAGCCTGGCCAATATGGTGAAACCCCATCTCTACTAAAAACACAAAAATTAGCTGGGCATGGAGGTGTGTACCTGTAGTCCCAGCTGCTCGGGAGGCTGGGGCAGAATTGCTTGAACCAGGAAGCGGAGGTTGCGGTGAGCCCAGATCATGCCACTACACTCCAGCCTGAGCTACAGAATGAGACTCCCTCTCAAAAAAAAAAAAAAAAAATACAGACCAGGCACAGTGGCTCAAGCCTATAAACCCAGCACTCTGGGAGGCCAAGGCGAGTGGATCACCTAAGGTCAGGAGATCAGGACCAGATTGGGCAACATGGTGAAACCCCGTCTCTACTAAAAATACAAAAAAATTAGCTGGGTGTGGTGGCGCGAACCTGTAATCTCAGCTACTTGGGAATTATAGGCTAGGTGTCCTAGCTCACACCTGTAATCCCAGCACTGTGGGAGGCCAAGGGGATGGATTACTTAAGCCCAGGAGTTCAAGACCACCCTGGGCAACACAGTGAGACCTTGTCTCAAAAAAAAAAACCCGAAAAACAAAAAGCAACCCGGTGCAGAATACTTACTAGCACCCACAAATGTCTGGCACAGATGTACTACAGAGTAGAACAGTGAGGTTACAAAACAGTATATATTTGGGAAGCCGAGGTGAGAGGATCACTCACATCTTGGAGTTAAGACTAGCCTGTGCAACATACTGAGACCCTGTCTCTTAAACTACAAATAAACAGCCAGGTGCAGTGGCTCACACCTTAAGTAGTCCCAGCACTTTGGGAGGCCAAGGTGGGCAGATCACGAGGTCAGGAGATCGAAACCGGCCTGGCCAACATGGTGAAACCCTGTCTCTACTAAAAATACAAAAATTAGTCGGGTGTGGTCACGAGTGCCTGTAATCCCAGCTACTCGGGAGGCTGAGGCAGGAAAATCACTTGAACCAGGGAGTCAAAGGTTGCAGTAAGCCAAGATCGTGCCACTATACTCCAGCCTGGCGACAGAGCAAGACTCTGTCTCAAAAAAAGAGAAAGAAATAAACAGAAAATTTAACAACAGTATATCCATTGTCATTCCATTTCTAGAGAATTACTATATTTTCATATATATATGTATTTGGAAAAGGGAAAGGAATACACCAAAATGTTAACAAGTTATCCTATGTGACAGGACTATACTTTTTTCTTTTTTATCAGTATTTTCTGACTTTTCTACAATTAACATTTAACATCTGTATAACAGTAAGTGAAAACGAGGCCAAGTGCAGTGGCTCATGCATGTCACTCTAGTACTTTGGGAGGCCGAGGCAGGCTGATCACTTAAGATCAAGAGTTAGAGACCAGCCTGGTCAACATGGCGAAACCCTATCTCTACTAAATATACAGAAATTAACCAGGCGTGGTAGCAGACGCCTGTAATCCCAGCTACCTAGGAGACTGAGACAGGAGAATCGCTTGAACCTGGGAGGCGGACATTGCAGTGAGCCAAGATCACGCCACCGAGCTCCAGCCTGTGGAGGATTCCATCTCAAAAAAAAAAAAAAGAAAAAGGTAAACGAAAATGAATGGCAGTAAATAAATTAACATACGAGGTAAACAATGTCGGATCCAATGGGGGTATTTTGCGGACTTGACTGCAAATCTGGACAGTGTAGACAGCTTCATGGAAGCCAGACACTGACCTGCTGATTGCCCAGTGTGTGCAGCTCCAACGAGGTCAGAACGAAGACAGCAGTCCATACACACACATGCACGCAGTGCTGGTGGTGCACTGAAATGGCAAAGGAGTCAGTGAATCATTTGAGTAATACAACTCTTCCCCAGATTCAGCATAATCCTATCGCATTCATATATTCTTTATAAACAAATGGGAAGAAAATCTGAAGCTTCATAATTGTCCTAATTTAGTTACAAGATCACGAAGACAAAGGAAGAAAACAGAAAGCAGGAACCACAAGTATTACAACAAAGGCAAGAATAAACTCAAAAAAGAATTACTGCCAAAATTATCCAAGTTTGAGTAAGGAAGAAGAAAATCATATCCAGCCTACAGAAAAAACAGTGGTAACAGGAATGGATATAGCGCCTGAACTGCCACCAAGATACACCAATCAGTGACAACAAGTGGGGACTGCTGGCTGAGTTTTCTTTCTTTTTTTAAAATAGGCTTTGTTTTGCAGAGCAGTTTTAGGTTCATAACAAAACTGAGGAGAAAAGTACAAAGACTTCCCATATATCCTCTGCCTCCACACATAAATGGCATCCCCACCAAAGCAGTACAACCGTTACAACTGATGAACTTAAACTGGCATTATTATTATCACCCAAAGTCCACAGTTTACATTAAGGTCACTCTTGTCTTGTACATTGTATGGATTTGGACAAGTATGACACGTATCCAGCATTATAGTATTATACAGAATAGCTTCACTGCCCTAAAACTCCTCTGTGTTCTACCTAATTCAACCCTCCTGCTCCACTAGACCATTGGCAACCCACTAGTCTCTTATAATGCCTCCATGGTTTTGCCTTCTCCGGAACGTCACGTAGCTGGAATCATACACTGTGAAGCCTTTTTAGATTTTTTTTTTCATTTACTAATATGTATTTAATGTTTTCTCCACGTGTTTTCATGGTTTGATGGCTCATTTATTTTTAGCAGTATATAAATATTCCATCATCTGGACGTACAACAGTTTATATATACTTACTAAAGGACATTTTAGTTGCTTCCAAGTTCTGATAATTACGAATAAAGCTGCTATAAAGGTCTGTGTGTAGGTTTTTGCGTGGACATAAGTTTTCAACTCCTTTGAGCAAATACATACTAACCAAGGAGTACAACCGCTGAATCTGGCCAGGCGTGGTGGCTCACGCCTGTAATCCCAGCACTTTGGGAGGCTGAGGAGGGCGGATCACCTGAGGTCAGGAGTTCAACACCAGCCTGGCCAACATGGTGAAACCCCACCTCTACTAAAAATACAAAAATTAGCTGGGTATGGTGGCGGGCACCTGTCGTCCCAGCTATTCGGGAAGCTGAGACAGAAGAATCGCTTGAACCTTGGAGGCGGAGGTTGCAGTAAGCCGAGATTGTGCCACTGCACTCCAGCCTGAGCGACAGAGCAAGCGAGACTCCGTCTCCAAAAAAAAAAAGGCCAGACGAGGTGGCTCATGCCTGTAATCCCAGCGCTTTTGGAGGCTGAGGTGGGTGGATCTCCTGAGGTGAGGAGTTTGGGACCAGCCTGGGCAACATGGTGAAACCCCGTCTCTACTAAAAATACAAAAAATTAGCCAGGCATAGTGGCACGTGCCTGTAATCCCAGCTACCTGGGAGACTGAGGCAGGAGAATCGCTTGAACCCAGGAGGCAGAGGGTGCAGTGAGCCGAGATTGTGCCATTGCACTCCAGCCTGGGCGACACAGCAAGACTCCATCTGAAAACAACAACAACAATAACAAAAAATATGCAAGCTCACTAAACCATGCCACCCAAATCCCAACATAAGACTCAAGAGAATTTCTAATTCATCTTGTTACAGTTGATTAAGTCCCCTGAAAATGACCTCTCCAGTCAGTATATCCAAAGCTATCTTCCTAAGATATACTTTACTGGCAGAGTCAGACTCAACGAGTTCAAACTATATCTACCATTTACTGGCTATTATTGTTGCTCTGGGCAAATTACATCTCCCTGAGTCTCAATTTCTTAATACATAAAACAGAATGATAAGCTTTAACACAAAAAAGTATTATAAGGATTCAATAAGATAATGTTCATAAACATTACAAACAATGTCTGCTGATGTCTAAATGCTCTAGGAAGGTTAGTTACAACGTGATCCCATGATACACACCACCATTATAGCTGTTACATTATTATAATGCTTTTGCCGGCTCACTCTCATGCTCACCACCCAGAGCCTTAAACTCACATCATTTCCCCCACTGGCAAGTGACTGCAGTAATCGGGTCAAGTACTGGAACACATTCAGCTGGATTGCTATGCCACCTATCTTCCGGACCACACTGCTTGTCTTTTCTGGGTTTAGAGTGTGACGGAGGAGAGCCCAGGCCAAAAGCACTGGGGCATGATGTGGAATGTCCCCAAAGGTCAACATTAAACGGTCCATATCCTAGCGAGAGAAGAAGACACATCTGCATCTCTGAACAGAAAGCATCAAGATCCCTCAACCAGATTCTTCATCATGCTCAATAAGCAAGCCATAAAGAGTGGCCTCACTCTCTTATTCTGGTATTTCACTCTTCTTAAACCCCCAGCCACCAAACTAATAAACCCTCGGTTACTCTTCCCTTTTACCCGCAAAATGCTTCTACCTATTTCATGTAGTCTCACGATTACAAAATGCATGTTCAAATGGACACTCTTTAGAAATTTTATCCTGCTCCTTCTAGAACTTTCTATGATCTCTCTTCATTTTATATCTTTCTAACCATCTCATCTCAATGTTTTTCCCCTTTCCTCTTCCTTCACAGGCCTCCTAAATACAGACCATCTCCAGGGTTTTCTCCTTGGGTCTCTTTTGTCCTTGTAGCAACTCCATGAATGAATCATTCTCAGATTCAACTATCACCTTGGTATAGATGACTGACAAATCTGAGATTTCCTCTAGGTCTAATCAACTGTTTAACATTGTAGAGGCCGAACACGGTGGCTCAACCCTATAATCCCAGCACTTTGGGAGGCTGAGGCAGGTGGCTCACTTGAGGTAAGGAGTTCAAGATCAGCCTGGCCAACATGGTGAAACCCCATCTCTACTAAAAATATAAAAATTAACCAGGCGTGGTGGTGTGTGCCTCTAATCCCAGCTCTTCCAGAGGCTGAGGCACGAAAATCACTTGAACCTGGGAGGTGGAGGTTGCAGTGAGCTGAGATGGTGCCACAGCACTCCAGCCTGAGTGACAGAGCAAGACTCTGTCTCAAAAAAACAAAATAGGCTAGGCACAGTGGTTCACGCCTATAATGCCAGCACTTTGGGAGGCCGAGGCGGAGGATTACAAGGTCAGGAGATTGAGACCATCCTGACCAATATGGTGAAACCCTGCCTCTACTAAAAATACAAAAACGAGGCTGGGCACAGTGGCTCACTCCTGTAATCCCAACACTTTGGGAGGCCAAGGCGGACAGATCAGCTGAGGTCAGGAGTTTGAGACCAGCCTGACCAACATGGAGAAACCCCATCTCTACTAAAAATGCAAAATTAGCTGGGCCTCGTGGAGCATTCCTGTAATCCCAGCTACTCGGGAGGCTGAGGCAGGAGAATCACTTGAACCTGGGAGGCAGAGGTTGCGGCGAGCCAAGATTGTGCCATTGCACTCCAGCCTGGGCAACAAGAGAAAAACTCTGTCTCAAAAAAAAAAAAAAAAAAAAAAAGGTAGCTAAGTGTGGTGAAGCATGCCTGTGATCCCAGCTACTCAGGAGGCTGAGGCAGGAGAATCGCTTGAACCCAGGAGACGAAGGTTGCAGTGAGCCAAAATCACACCACTGCACTCCAGCCTGGCAACAAAGCAAGACTCCGTCTCAAAAAAACAAAACAAAACAAAAACATTGCAGAACCTCCACATCACTGAACAATGTAGAATTCCCCAACACTGAAAATTTTATGCAGAAGAGTTTGGAAATTGAAAACATACTACTAACTTATAAACCATCTGAAAAAAAAAGAGGCTATTCCAAGTTCACCTGACAAATAAGCCCATCCTGGGCAAACTGGTGCAGTTCTCTTCGGTCATCCAAAGCACACTTATGCAAGGACTCAATATCCATGCCTTCCACCAGGATGAGGGCACTGAAGTAGCTAGAAAGAAAAACAGTATCACTGTATTATATATCCTGTTCTGAAACTCAATAGAGACAAACGTGAGACATAAGACACTATGATAAAACAGCAGCTATTAAATGTGTTCAAGGAGATAAAAAAAAAAAAAAAAGACACTATGATATCAAAAAAACCTACTGGGCCAGGCATAGTGGCTTACTCCTATAATCCTAACACTCTGAGAGGCAGAGGTGGGAGGATTACTTGAGGCCAGGAGTTCAGGACTGTCTTGGACAACATAGTGAGACCCCCATCTACACCACATACACAAACACAAAATTAGATGGTATGTATCTTTGCTCACAGAGTGACCAGGCTCCCAATTGTGGATACATCCATGGTCATAAATATAGAAAAAACAAGACATTTAAAGACCACAGACCTGAAAGAGAACAGTGAGCATATATGCCTTATTTATCACTATCCTGTTAGCGGTTGCATAGTGCCTGGCCTACAATAGTTGTTCAAGGAATTTTTGTTGAATGAATGGATTAATCCCTTAGAGGAAGACAGTAAGTAAAAGGGGAGATTACAATACTCATTTTGAGAGAAGAGCACGTCCTCTCTCAATCCCCGTCTTTACTCCCTGCATGAAAGGGAATGTGGCAGTACGCGTATCTATTTCCCCACCTGTTAAGTGAAAATTACACCTACCCCCCCCCACCTATTTACATACCACTAGAATATCAATGCTGCAAACACTACAAGTTCTTGTGAGGTTCAATTCACTCATACTTACCCAATCCGATCTACAAATGGATCCATCGTCTCATCCACCAGGTGCCTATTGGTCTGCCTACTACCAAATCCTTGCTCTTTAAACATCTTGGTTAATACAAGTAGGTCACTGGGTGCCATCTCAAAGTATGCATAATAAAGGAAAATAATTTCTAGCAGCATGGACTGTTCCCGAAGGCACTGAACAAACCAGCGAGACACTTGGCGCTCTGTCTGCACAACCAATGAAGAAAAAATGGGAGAGAAATAATGCGAGATTAAAAACAGTGCTTAAAAACCGTGCTTTAAAGACAGGGTCTCAATCTGCCACCCAGGTAAGTACAGTGGCATGATCATGGCTGGCTGCTCCAAGCTCTACACTCAAGTGATTCTCCTACCTCAGCATCCTGAGTAGTAGCTAATACTACAGGTGCAAGTCACTGCACCTTGTCCATATTTAATTTCTTTTCTTAGAGACAGTTTTTTTTGTTTTTTTTGTTTTTTAAATAAGATGGGGTTTCACCATGACGGCCAGACTGGTCTTGAACTCCTGACCTCAGGTGATCCACCCACCTCGGCCTCTGAAAGTGCTAGGATTACAGGCGTGAGCCACCATGCCCGGTATTTTTTTGTTTTTTTAAGAGACAGGGTCTGGCTGTGTCAACCAAGCTGGAGTGCAGCAGTACAATTACAGCTCATGGCAGCCCCCTACACCTGAGCCTCCCAAGTAGTTAGGACTAAAATCAAGCACCAACAGGCCTGGCTCATATATTTTTTTTTAATTTTTGGGAGAGAAAGGGTCTTGCTATGTTGCACAGGCTGGTTTTGAACTCCTGGCTTCAATCAATCCTACTTTGGCCTCCCAAAGCACTAGGATTATAGGTGTAAGCCACCGTGCCCAGCCAACCAATATATCTTTTCTTTTGAGAGAGGGTCTTATTCTGTCACCCAGAATGCAGTGGTATGATCACAGCTCACTGCAGCCTTGACCCACAGGGCTCAAGTGATCCTCTTGCCTCAGCCACCCAAGTAGCTAAAACTATAGGTTAGGACCACGTCTGGCTTATTTTTTAAATTTTTTGTAGAAAGCAGGTCTTGCTATGTTGCCAGGGCTGGTCTTGAATTCCCACCTTCACCTCCCAAAGTGGTG
This sequence comes from Ateles fusciceps, assembly GCA_036589455.1. Taxonomy (NCBI): domain Eukaryota; kingdom Metazoa; phylum Chordata; class Mammalia; order Primates; family Atelidae; genus Ateles; species Ateles fusciceps. The sequence continues at coordinate 4,823,419 of JAZHEH010003300.1, forward strand.
GGATTACAGGCCTGAGCCACCACAGCCAGCTGCAACAATATATCTTAAAAATTATCTCCTATAGCCAAGAACGGTGGCTCACGCCTGTAATCTCAGCACTTTGGGAGCCCAAGGTGGGTAGATCACCTGAGGTCAGGAGTTTAAGACCAGCCTGGCCAACATAGTGAAACCCCTTCTCTACTAAAAATACAAAAAATTAGCTGGGGTGTGGTGGTGCGCACCTATAATCCCAGATACTCAGAAGGCTGAGGCAGAAGAATCGCTTGCCCAGGAAGTGGAGGTTGCAGTGAGCTCAGATCACGCCATTGTACTCCAGCCTGGGTGACACAATGGGACTCTGTCCCAAAAAAATAAAAAATAGAATAAAAATTATCTCCTGTAATAGTATATTAAAAATTTCCTGAACTAGCAGGGCAGCTCATGCCTGTAAGCCTAATACTTGAATACTTTCAGAGGACAAAGTGGGAGGATTGTTTGAGGACAGGAGTTCAAGACTAGTCTGGGAAACATAGTGAGACTCCATCTTAAAAATCAGCCAGGCACAGACGTGCATGCCTGTAGTCCCAGCTACACTGGGGCCTATGGCAGGAGAGTCGCTCGAGCTAGCGAAGTTGAGGCTACAATAGGCTATGATCAGGCCCCTGCACCCCAGCCTGGGTGACACAGTGAGACTCTGTCACCAAAAAAATCCACAACTCCCTATTTTTAATTCCTTTTTATATGTGCATAATAATTCATTATGTGGATATGCCATAGATTATTCCACCAATCCCGTCAATATTTTTAACACGACATAGTATTCCACTGCACATAAATGCCATCGTTTATTTTACCTACTTACTTGGATGAGCATTTAGGTTATTACCAATCTCTTGCTAATAAAGTCATGCTATCCAACTGACAAAACAACTAAACATTCTTTCCAAGTGGACAGGGGTACAATCACCAAGAGAGATCATAGGGTAGGCCATAAACCATGAGACAGTAAATTTTATAAGACTAAAATGACAAAGAATGTGTTCTCTGACAACGGAATCAAACAAAAACACTGGTAACAATAAGATGATTGGTCTGGTCCACACCTGTAATGCCAGCACTTTGGGAGGCCAAGGTGGTCAGATCCCTTCAGCCCTGGAGTTCAAGACCAGCCTGGGCAACATGGGAAAACCTGCTGCATGCTTGTAGTCCTAGCTACTTGGGAGGCTGAGGTAGGAGAATTACCTGAGCCCCGGGGGGTCAGAGCTACAGTGAGCTGTGATTGTGCCACTGCACTCCAGCCTTGGCAACAGAGAAAAAAACCTGTCTCAGAAAAAAAAAAACAACAACAACCATATTTAAGAAAACATCCAATATTTGGACATTAAATCCAGAGAGTCTCACTCTGTGTGACAGAGTGAGACTTCCATCTCTCTCTCTCTCTCTTTCTCACACACTCACATACACACACACACAATTAAAAAAAGAGAGAGAGGCCCAGCATGGTGGCTCACGCATGTAATCATAGCACTTTGGGAGGCCAAGGCAGGCAGATCGCCTGAGGTCGGGAGTTCGAGACCAGCCTGGCCAGCATGGTGAAACTCTGTCTCTAATAAAAATACAAAAATTAGCCGGGCGTGGTGGCAGGCACCTGTAATCTCAGCTACTAGGAAGACTGGGTAAGAGAATCACCACCTCATCCGGCCTTTCTTTTTTTGAGACAGTCTCCCTCTGTGGCCCAGGCTGGACTGCAGTGGTGCAATCTCAGGCTCACTGCAACCTCCGCCTCCCAGGTTCAAGCAATTCTCCTGCCTCAGCCTCCTGAGCAGCTGAACTACAGCTGTGTACCACCACGCCTGGATTTTTTTTTTTTTTTTTTTTTTTTTTTTGGTGAGACGGAGTCTTGCTCTGTTGCCCAGGATGGAGTGCAGCGCCATAATTCGGCTCACTGCCACCTCCACTTCCTGAGCTCTAGTGATCCTCTCATTTCAGCCTCCCAAGTAGCTGAGACTACAGACAGGTGCCACCACACTCACCTAATTTTTGTATTTTTAGTAGAGACAGGGTTTCACTATGTTGGCCAGATTGGTCTCAAATTCCTGACCTCAAGTGACCTGCCCACCTTTGCCTCCCAAAGTGTTGAGATTACACACCTGTAAGCCACCATGCCCAGCCAATATTTGTATTTTTAGTAGAGACAGGGTTTCACCATATTGGTCAGGCTGGTCTCCAATTCCTGACCTCAAGCAATCTGCTTGCCTCAGCCTCCCACAGTGCTAGGATAACAAACATGAGCCACTGTGCCCAGCCTCAATTGTTTTCCTTTACACCTTTTATAGCACTTTAAAGTTCTCTTTATTTAGATATTACATTGTCCTAAACTTACTCCTGGGAATTTTATGCTTTTATTACTGTTTCATGCTTCTGACTGGAAACTTTCCAAGAAGACAGAGATGTTATATGTACAAACAGGCCCTTTTCATCTATTAAATATTTTTTAAGTAGCTATATTTTTGACTGATGTGTTTTAATAAGAATGTTTTATTTTCAAAACAAAAAAGGTCATGCTATAATACAGATGCAAATTGGTTTAGAAATTAGGATAAAATAATCAGACTAGTGTCACACACTACGCAGAAAATAACAAAGATGATGAAATATTAGTTTCAGAATTCTATTAGCCATTAAACAAATTTTAGTCAAGAAATGAAAGTAAAGTAATGTGATTAAAAATAAAGTCAAAGTCAGAATTAAGTACCATTAATTAATGTCGTCGATATTTTGATTTATATGACATGTTTAAACTTTTCCCAAGAATAATAATCTAGGCCAGGTGCAGTGGCTCACGCCTGTAATCTCAACACTTTTGGAGGCCAAAGCAGGTTGATCACCTGAGGTCAGGAGTTTGAGACCAGTCTGGCCAACATGGTGAAACCCTGTCTCTATCTCTACTAAAAATACAAAAATTAGCCAGGCATCGTGGCACATGCCTGTAATCCCAGCTACTCAGGAGGTTGAGGCAGGAGAATCACTTGAACCCAGGAGGCAGAGGTTGCAGTGAGCTGAGATCATGCCACTGCACTCCAGCTTGAGCAACAGAGGAAGACTCCATCTCACCAAAAAAAAAAAAAAAAAAAATTAAGAATGATAATCTATAAGTTTTAAATGAATGAATGAATGAATAATTTAACTTGCAGCTCTATAAGCAAGAGTATACAATTCTCCTAAGAGCTACAGGAGAGCACAGTAACTACATACCATGAGATTTCCATGTGTCTCCCAGGTTGGTGCTTCAGTTTTATAAAGCTCTTCAAACTGTTGTCTGTATTTTGAAACAAGCTCCTTTTCCAATTTATCAACACAGTCTGCATATTCAACCTTTAAAAAAAAATCAAGAGTTAATTACATCTAGAATAAAAGGTAAATATTCAAATAAATATTTATAAAATTATTAAGATGATACAGGGTAAAGAGAACCAAGAGGACTAAACAAGCTTACCCTATAGGGATGTCTTTCATCTTGGAAGTAAGTGAGAAGGTGTAAGACACAACGAAGAATACAGGTTCTTTCTTCATAATAATAATCTGCAATCTGAGGAACCCAAAGATTCAAAATCAGTTACTCACCTTTGCACACAGGAAACTCAAGTTTAAATTTATTGATAATCTTAAAGATGTGGATGGAAAAGTCCAATTTGTATAAATAAGTAATCACAGAAATGCAAGCATACTGCATTAGGCCAAAAGAAAGCAAAAGACTCATAAACCAGGATATACAGGATGAAAGGGATTATTATTTAATAATATACACAAGTTTCCAAAAATGTTTTCTAGCATGATTTCTCAGAGCATTCATGTAGCAAACATTGCTATCAACTGGCAGGCCAAACACATACAAACAAATATAAAAATACCACTGATACAGGTCCTAATTGCTTGCAACTAAGGTACTTAATTCTCACTAAATATCAAATAGGAAACTTCTTCAGAAGTCACAAATTCCATTTTAACACGAGATCCTAAGTGAGAAGGCTGCTCGGAGAGGGACTGACGAATAAAGAAATAAAGAAATACGAATTAATCCTGTTGGACTTAGAAAAGAAATACAAATTAATCCTGTTGGATTTAGACCTAGAGAAAAATATCCATGAACTAGTTCTCACCACCAGTAGCTGAAGAATCTCCTTGGGAGAAACTTCTCTACTTGGCCCAGTGGATAAAAGCATCATATCACAAATGAGTTAATACGCTTCTTCATAAAGACCTCCATGCTTATTCAACAGAAGAATCACAAGTCAGCAATGCTCAGGAAAATGAGGGCAAGAAGCTGTCACTGGATTTCACATAAAAGAATAGAAATGGTGACTACTACTGACCTTCAGGATTAAGGCCTGGCTCTGCCTCTCATCTTGCAGTACAGTCTGAAGAGAAAAACAGAGCAGTCAAAAGTAACAAAAAAAGATACATACCTTCACTTCATCCTTCAAGGTTATAATTGCACATTTGTTTCTATATACACTTTCCACCTTATTTTTTACCCAAATGTACCCAAATCTGTTTTCAAATCCCTCCCTCTCTCCTCTGGCCTAAGTCCTCATATGTAAAATGAGGGGCTGGGCAGGCTAGAAATTCTACCAAATCCTTATCACCTCTAATAGACCAAGATTCTATGATTAACATGCCAATCTTTAACCTCTCCACTCCCCTAAGTATGAAGACAGATCTCAGCGTATGTGTATATATATATTCTTTATTTTTTTAAAAAGATGGGGGTCTCACTCTTGCCCAAGCTGGAGTGCAGTAGTGCGATCACAGTTCACTGTACCCTCAAACTCCTGGGCTCAAGAGATCCTCCTGCCTCAGCCTCCCAAAAAGCTGGGAGTACAGGCACAAGCCACTGCACCCAACTTACGTTTTCTTTTTTTGAGATGGAGTCTCACCCTGTCGTCCAGGCTAGAGTGCAATGGCACAATCTCGGCTCACTGTAACCTCTGCCTCCCAGGTTCAAACAATACTCCTGCCTCAGCCTCCCAAGCAGCTGGGATTATAGGCGCCTGCCACCAAGCCCAGTTATTTATTTATTTTTTTTTTAGTAGAGATGGAGTTTCACCATGTTAGCCAGGCTAGTCTCGAATTCCTGACCTCATGATCCGCCTGCCTTGGCCTCCCAACGTGCTGTGCTTATGGTTTTTGGGTTTTTTTAGAGCTTATGTTTTTTTTTGTTTGTTTTTTTTTTTGTTTATGTTTTTTTGCTTTAGTGTTTTCTGAAGATGACTGTACCTGATCACCTACCACTGATAAACTGGTACCCAAACCCTACATTATCTAAAATCAACAAGGAAAAAGGATAAAAGTAGCAGAAAGGAGCTGACATAAACCACAAACCTTTAGAGAGTCCCTAGTACCCCTGTAATCCTCTTGCAGGTAACACTGGAGTAACTGCACACTCTGTTCTTCATCAAGACCCTGAAACACAGAGATCTTAAGTGAGGAACAGCCACTTCAGCTCAGACCGCACACAGGAGGCCAAGTATTTAAAGATTTGTCTTCTACAATGAACACAGAACTTGAATAAACAAAAATGCTTCCAAAGATTTCATACAACATAACAATTCTGACTCTAATAGGAAAAGAAAAGAGCGAATCACTGCCATACAATTTGCGTTACAATTAAATGTACAAGCCAGAAACAACAATGCTTATTCACCAAACACATTGATACAGCAAGTAGGCATGATGTGAGCTTCCAAAACGACAAACTTAGTCACCTTAAAGACCACCACATGTGTGGTGAAAAAAACCCTATGATATGCAGTAAATGGATCAGGCAACTTTGACTTGTGACTTTTAGGGCGAAGAGTTGCAACCTGGGTATTTATGAAACACAACATGTTCAATTTAATCCTTAAAACAAAAATAAACTGAATTTTCACTACCACTAGCAATACAACCATCCACATCCACACTGCAGGTAATAAATTGAGCAAGTCCCAATTTTTACTCACCAAAAACTTGCTGATTCTTAAACCCAGTTCCTTCAATGGTGAAGCTACATCTTTATTCGCTTTCACTTTTTCAGCTGAACTTGGACTACGAAAAGAACAGCGAATCATTTCTTCATTATCAATAGCCCACTATGAGTTTAAAATAAAAATATTTTAAAATATTTTTCCTACAGACTTTTTCTGCCCTTTAGATGCCTATAAAATACACACACACATTCATCTCTATAGATATCATAACATAGAGCTGGTTATGCCTAACAAAAAAAAACAGTGGTTAAATTACAGTTATAACAAGTTGCTTGTAGATACATTGTTACATTATTTTTGATCCTTACTACTACCCTGAAAGGCAAATATTACTATTCTCCTTTTACAAATGGAATTACTAACACTTAGAAAGGGTAAATAACTTGCCAAAAATTCCACAGCTAATAAACAATTGCTAAAATTTAAGACCAGGTCTTTGGCATACATACATATATTATCTGTAATAGCTCTGTCCACGGAGAAGGCTTACAAGGTATAACCCTCCAGTAGCAGCAAGCACACGCAGCACCCAGGCCCTGTTTGTTTGTTTGCACCCACCCTCCCGCCCCAGACCCTGTTTTTAATACCATTCTCTAATAACAGGACTCCTCGGAGAACTGGTTGATTCTAGAGCCAGGGCAAGGAGAATTCAAAATAATTTTGAAGCATCTTATAGTGAAAGAAAGTACACAAGGTCTTAGAAAACCAAAGTCCTTTCAGTAGCAGACAACTTAATAGAAAAAAAGAGAAAATCAAAAAAAGAAAAAAGGAAGGACACATCAAAAGGACAGAGGTCAACCTAAAAGAAAGCCCAACAGCCAAAGCTGAAACAAGGTATAAACAAAGTATAAATATAACAAATACATTTGAGTCAATACTGATATGAACTAATGAATAAATAAATGGCATAAGGAGAGGCCAGCACAATGGCTCATGCCTATAATCCCAGCACTTTGGGAGGCCAAGGCGGGAGGTAGCTTGAGGCCAAGAGTTTGAGACCAGCCTGGATAACAAAGGGAGACCCTCATCTCCACAAAAAAATTTAAAAAAAAAAAAATTGGCTGGACATGGCTATATTTAGTACTCACATCCAAAAACTAAAGTAAGAAAGAGAAAAAAGTAACTGTACAGAGGAGAAACTTGGCAAATGCCTCCTTAACTGAGTGACCAAGATTAACATCACCAGTGATTTCACGTAGACAGCATGTACTCTCTGCTATGATGTAGTAAGAAGGGTACCTCGGCCAGACATGGTGGCTCACGCCTATAATCCCAACACTTTGGGAGGCCAAGGTAGGTGGATCACCTGAGGTCAGGAGTTCAAGACCAGCCTGACCAATATAGCGAAACTCTGTCTCTACTAAAAATACAAAAATTAGCCAGGTGTGGTGGCATGCGCCTGTTGTCCCAGCTACTCGGGAGGCTGAGAAAGAATTGCTTGATCCCACGAGGCAGAGGTTTCAATGAGCCGAGATCACGCCACTGCACTCCAGTCTGGGCAACAAGAGTGAAACACCATCTCAAAAAAAAAGGGTACCTCACCTCTGCATATTCTTCCCAAAAACTCACAACTCCAGTCTAATAGTAAGAAAAACATCAGATAAACCCAAATTGGGGGCCTCCTACAAAATAACTGACCAGTCCTCAAAACTGTTCAAGGTCATGAAAATCAAGGCAAGACTTAAGACACTATCACAGCTAAGAGGAGACTACAGACACATGACAACTAGGTTGGATCCTGGAACAGAAAAAAGATACTAAAGAAAACAGTAGGTTGCTTATGGCGGCTCACACCTGTAATCCCAGCACTTTGGGAGGCTGAGATGGGAGGATTACTGGAGGGCAGGAGTTTGGGACCAGCCTAGGTAAAATAGTGAGACCCCGCCTCTACAAAAAAATGTTAAAACTTAGCCACGGCCGGATGCAGTGGCTCACTCCTGTAATCTCAGCACTTTGGGAGGCCAAGACAGGTAAATCACTTGAGGTCAGGAGTTTGAGACCAGCCCAGCCAATATAGTGAAACGCTGTCTCTACTAAAAATACAAAAATTAGCCAGACATAGTGGTGCACGCCTTAGTCGCAGCTACTCAGGAGGCTGAGGCAGGGGAATCACTTGAACCCGGGAGGTGGAGGTTGCAGTGAGCCGAGATTACGCCACTGCATTCCAACCTGGGCAACAGAGTGAGACTCTGTCTCAAAAACAAAACAAAACAAAACAACTTAGCTAGGCCCGGTGGCATACACCTGAAGTCCTAGCTGGTTGGGAGGCCGAGGTAGGAGAATGACTTTAGTCCAGGAGTTCAAGATTACAGTGAGCTATGGTCACACCACTGCACTTCAGATTGGGTGACAGAGCAAGATCCCTGTTTCTAAAACAAAAAGAAAGAAAAAGTCTATCAGACTTCAAATCCTATGCTACTGCAAAGAGAATTTTCCTCAATGTCCATTCTGTGATGCATAATGTTGCTGGATGTATGTTTTTCTTTTTTTAGAGAGACCCTCACATTTCACAGAAAATCCACAACATAAAGGCTAATATAAGAGTGAACAGTAATTTCTGAAAGAGGCAACACAGAATGATGATTAAGAACAGACACTGGGGCCGGGCACAGTGGCTCATGCCTGTACTCCCAGCACTTTGGGAGGTTGAGGCAGGTGGATCACCTGAGGTCAGGAGTTCTAGACCAGCCTGGCCAACATGGTGAAACCCTGTCTCTACTAAAAATACAAAACCTAGCCAGGCGTGATGGTAGGTGCCTGTAATACCAGCTACTCCAGAGACTGAGGCAGGAGAATCGCTTGAACCCAGGAGGTGGAGGTTACAGCGAGCTGAGATCAGGCCATTGCACTCCAGCCTGGGCAGTTAGGGCAAAATTCCATCTTTTAAAAAAAAAAAAAAAAAAGACCAGGCGTGGTGGCTCACGCCTGTAATCTCAACACTCTGGGAGGCTGAGACGGGCAGATCATCTGAGGTGAGGAGTTCAAGACCAGCCTGGCCAACATGGTGAAACCCCATCTCTACTAAAAATATAAAACTTAACCAGGCATCATGGCAGGTACCTGTAATCCCACCTACTTGTGAGGTGGGAGAATCGCTTGAACCTGGGAGGGAGATGGAGACTGCAGTGAGCAGAGATCATGCCACTGCATCCAGCCTAGGGGACAGAGCAAGACTCCATCTCAAAACAAACAAACAAACAAACAAAAAACCGACACTGGAATGAAACCACCAGGTTCAAATCCTAGTTCTACCGCTTACTAGCTGTATGACCTTGGCAAGTTATTTAACCTCTTTGTGCCTCAGTTTCCCCATCTGTAAAATGGAAATGATATGAATACCTAAATGTGATAACATAGTGGTTATCTTTTTTAAAAGACCATATATTTTGATACACAGGGAAGTATTCGCAGATAAAATAACAAGGTATCTAGGATTTACTTCAAAGTAATTACAGGGAAAGGGTTAACAGATGAGTAACAATAAACAGTTCACTGTTAACCTAAGAGAATGAAAATGGAAGATAAAATAAAGTCAAAAGAAGTACAAAAGTAGAAGAGAAATGAGGGTGACTTAGACTATGATGCATAGTAGAATGAGATCTGGGCTAGCAATCAAGATCAAATAAGGCCCAGCCCTCCAAGCTGTATTCTCTTTATTTGTAACTATATTTCATTACTCTGTTTTCCATTACCCAATAAAAAGATCATATATTCATCCAAAGAATAAAAGTAGTAACTATCTCAAAGGGGTGTTGTGGGGATTAAATAACTTTCGATAAGTCAAGTGCTTAGAGTAATAATTGTTATATAGTAAACACTATAGAAGCGTCAGCTGCTAGTATCATCATTCACTGCTATCTCCCAGGAATTAGTGCTCACACAGATGCCGTGGACCCTAAATATTAGAAAATTAATTGAATATTTAATAAATCCCCATCCTCACACATAGGTCTTAATCATATTCTACAATACTGTATTTCTAGAAGGAATTTCCTTTTCTTTCAGTCAACAAAAACACAAACCTACCCTACTCTTTTTCACTGGTAAACTAAACTGTATTATCTCTGGTATACATAACCCTACAGTATCATCAAAGCATACAGGAGTATGGTTCAGCCATGCCCGCTTCCTTAGGGAAATTACTTTTTATTTATTTTTTTATTTTTTTCTGTTCAGTATTCAAAACAAGGGAAATTACTTTAACCAGACACATAAAATAGCCATACCTGGGAGGTTTGTAGTAAGAAAGCCCCTCTAATAATCGCCGCCAATGTTTATTCAGTTCTGCCTCAATCTGACTCTGGAACATAACAAGGCAATTATACAAATGAAGTTTTTGTTGTTGTTGTTGTTTGAGACAGAGTCTGTGGTGTGAATTCGGCTCACCACAACTCCACCTCCTGGTTTCAAGCAATTCTCCCGCCTCAGCCTCCCAATTAGCTGGGATTACAGGCGTGCACCACCACGCCTGGTAATTATTGTATTTTTAATAGAGACAGGGTTTCTCCATGTTGGCCAGGCTGGTCTCGAACTCTAGGCCTCAGGTGATCTGCCCGCCTCAGCCTCCCAAAGTGCTGGGATTACAGATGTGAGCCACCACGCTCAGCCACAAATGCATATTTATTAATCATCAGACTCGGCTGAACATGGTGGCTCATATCTGTAATCTCAGCACTTTGGGAGGCAGGTGGATCACCTGAGGTCAGGAGTTCAAAACCAGCCTGGCCAACATGGAGAAACCCCCGTCTCTACTAAAAATACACTAATTAGCCAGGCGTGGTGGTGCATGCTTGTAATTCCAGCTACTCGGGAGGCTGAGGAGGGAGAATTGCTTGAAACCAGGAGGCGGAGGTTGTGGTGAGCCAAGAAAATCCATCTCAAGAAGACAAATCAGACTCCAGAATTGCACTATTACATATTCCTTTGAGTGTTTTTAATATGCATTTTCCCCCACAGTTGAAATTATTTTGAATATGGAATTTTGTAACCTTTTCTTTGCTTAACATAACGATGACTTAACCTTATTATGAAAGTCTTGATAAACATACTTTCAAGTTGCTGCATAATACTTTATTAAGTTGGTAGATTTATTGACCATTCCTCTAATGTTCGATATACTTAAGCTGATTGAAATTATGTAGTAATATAAATGATGTGGTGGTGAAGTTTTCTTTGCTGTTTTTTGAGACAGGGTCTTGTTCTGTCACCTAAGCTGCCAGTGATGTAATCATGGCTCACTGCAGCCTTGATCTCCTAAGCTTAAGTGATCTTCCCCACCACAGCCTCCTAAGTAGCTGGAATTATTAATACAAGCATGTGCCCTGACATCCAACTAATTTTTTAATATTTTGTACAGATGGGGTCTCACTATGTTGCCCAGGCTGGTCTCAAACTCCTGGGCTCAAGTAATCCTCCCTCCTTGGTCCGCCAAGGTGCTGGGATTATAGGCATGAGCCCCTGCACCCAGCCACTGTGGTAAAGTTTTTTTTTGAGAGGGAGTCTCATTCTGTTGCCCAGGCTGGATTGCAGTAGCGCTATCTCAGCTCACTGCAACCTCCACCTCCAGGGTTCAAATGATTCTCCTGCCTCAGTCTCCTGAGTAGCTGGGATTACAGGTGCCTGCCACTACGCCCAGCTAACTTTTGTACTTTTAGTAGAGACAGCATTTCACCATGTTGGCCAGGCTGGTCTCTAACTCCTGATCTCAGGTGATCCGCCCGCCTTGGCCTCCCGAAGTGCTGGGATTACAAGTATGAGCCACCACACCTGGCCTGTGGTGAAGCTTTGTCTGTAAAACTTTTTCAGGAATTTTTAAAAAATACTTTCCTAGAGGCCAGGCACGGTGGCTCAAGCCTGTAATCCCAGCACTTTGGGAGGCCGAGGTGGGCGGATCACGAGGTCAAGAGATCAAGACCATCCTGGCCAACATGGTGAAACCCCGTCTCTACTAAAAAAATACAAAAATTAGCTGGGCATGGTGGCATGTACCTGTAATCCCAGCTCTTCGGGAGGTTGATGTAGGCAATCACTTGAACCCAGGAGGTCGGGGCTGCATTGAGCTGAGATCGTGCCACTGCATTCTGGTCTGGCTGACAGAGTCAGACTGTCTCAAAAAAAAAAAAAATGGCCAGGTACGGTGGCTCATGCCTATAATCCCAGCACTTTGGGAGGCCAAGGCAGGCAGATCACCTGAGGTCAGGAGTTCAAGACCAGCCTGGCCAACATGGTGAAACTCCATCTCTACTAAAAATACAAAAATTAGCCAGACGTGGTGACATGCACCTGTAATCTCAGCTGCTCAGGAGGCTGCAGCAGGAGAATCACTTGAACCCAGGAGGCAGAGGTTGCAGTGAGTGGAGACTGCACCACTGCACTCCAGCTTAGGCAACAAGAGTGAAACTCCATCTCTAAATAAATAACTAAACAAACGTGTTTAATTCCTACATTAAAGAAAAAGCAAAGTTTTTTTTAGTAACAAAATCTACACAAAGAACCCAGAGAACCCACTCAAGAATACCACCACTTACCAGCTCTCTCAGAGCCGACCTCCCAAGCAGAATAGTCCACAGTTCTCTACTGCTCCTGTAAAATGAGAATAGAGGTAACTTTGCTCCTTTTGATCTTATAAACTTGTACACTGCCTCATAGCCATTATGTCTACTCTCTAAAAGCAAAAAACCTTAATATACAAAACAATTTGTTAAATTTTTGGAAAGTTATCTTGCTATATAATAATATTCTTAGAAGTTTAATGTTCAAAATAAAAATTAAGAAACTAAAGTAAGATTTTAACCTGGCCAGGCGCAGTGGATCATGCCTGTAAACCCAGTACTTTGGGAGGCTGAAGTGGGTAGATCAACTGAGGTCAGGAGTTCAAGACCAGAGTGGCCAACATGGTCCGATTTCTTCTAAACATAAACCCTGTCTCGGCCAGGCGCGGTGGCTCACGCCTGTAATCCCAGCACTTTGGGAGGCCAAGGTGGGCAGATCACGAGGTCAAGAGATGGAGACCATCCTGGCCAACATGGTGAAACCCCACCTCTACTAAAAAAATACAAAAATTAGCTGGACGTGGTGTAGTCCCAGCTACTCGGGAGGCTGAGGCAGGAGAACTGCTTGAACTCAGGAGGTGAAGGTTGCAGTGAGCCGAGATTGCGCCACTGCACTCCAGCTTGGCACATGGCGACAGAGAAAGATCTGTCTCAAAAAAAAAAAAAAAAAAAACAGTCTCTACTAAACCACATCTCTACAAAAAATACAATAATTCTCTACTAAACCACATCTCTACAAAAAATACAAAAATTAGTCAGGCATGGTGGCAGGTGCCTGTAATCCCAGCTACTCACTCAGGAGGCTGACACACAAGAATCGCTTGAATACAGGAGGCAGAAGTTGCAGTGAGCCAAGATCATGCCACTGCACTCCAGCCTGGATAACAATGTGAGTCTCTCTCAAACCAAAAAAAAAAAAAAAAAAAAAAAATTCTCTCTAAAAATAGTTATTATTTAAAAAAATATATTAAAGGGACAGAGATTATATTTGGTGAGATCCTAAACCATCACCTAGAATAGCAATCTGTCATAATTAACACTACTTAGAAAGCGTATCTACAGAGAGAGAAGGGATGAAAAAGGTCCTAAAATATCCTAAACATTTCCCAAAAAGAATACAAGGTATGTCTGGGCGGGGTGGCTCACACCTGCAATCCTAGCACTTTGTGAAACCAAGGTGGTGGATCACGAGGTCAAGAGATGGAGACCATCGTGACCAACATGGTGAAACCCCTTATCTACTAAAAATACAAAAATCAGCTGGGCATGGTTGGCATGTGCCTGTAGTCCCAGCTACTCGGGAGGCTGAGGGAGGAGAATCACCAGAACCCAGGAGGCAGAGGTTGCAGTGAGCCGAGATTGCACCACTGCATTCCAGCCTGGCGACAGAGCAAGACTCTATCACACACACAAAAAAGAATGCAAGCTATGTTAACTACAAGGTAAAACTAAAAAACAGGTTGGGCATGGTGGCTCACCTGTAATCCCAGCATTTTGGAAGGCCAAGGCGGAAGGATTACTTGAGCCCTAGAATTTTCGACCAGCCTAGGCAACAGGGCGAAACCCTGTCTCTACAAAAAATACAAAATTAGCTAGTGTGGGCCAGACGCAATGGCTCACAACTATAATCTCAGCACTTTGGGAGGCTGAGGCAGGCGATCACTTGAGGTCAGGAGTTGGAGACCAGCCTGGCCAACATGGTGAAACCCTATCTCTACTAAAAATACAAAAAATTAGCCAGGCGTGGTGGCAGGCGCCTGTAATCTCAGCTACTTGGGAGACTGAGGCAGGAGAATCATTTGAACCCAGGAGATGCAGGTTGCAGTGAGCAAAGATTGAGCCAGTGCACTCCAGCCTGGGCGACAATAGCAAGGTTCTGTCTCAAAAATAAATAAATAAATAAATTAATTAATAAAATAAAAGGTTGTTTTTCAGGATTTTCTCATCAAATGAGGTTTAAAACCACCTAAACTTTATACATCTCTTTCCTAAGGGTTAATGTTTTAACACCAACTTCAATTCTGCTCAATCAACAGCCACCAACTCCCACATGGCACACTGGAATTATTAGTCACTTTTCTGATAACAAGACAGTATTCAGGCTGGACATGGTGGCTCACACCTGTAATCCCAGCACTTTGGGAGACCGAGGCAGGTGGATCACCTGAGGTAAGGAGTTCAAGACCAGCCCGACCAACATGGTGAAACCCCTGTCTACTAAAAACACACAAAAAAAGGAGCCGAGTGTGGTGGCAGGTGCCTTATAATCCCAGCTATGTGGGAGGCTGAGGCATGAGAATCACTTGAACCCAGGAGGTGGAGGTTGCAGCGAGTCAAGATCGTACCACTGCATACCAGCCTGGGAGATAGAGTGAGACTCTGTCTCAAAAAAAAAAAAAAAAAAAAAAAAATTAGCCAGGTATGGTGATGCACACTTGTTGTCCCAGCTACTCCAGAGGCTGAGGCTGGAGAATCGCTTGAACCTGAAGGAACAGGTTGCAGTGAGCTGAGATCACACCACTGTACTCCAGCCTGGGCAACAGGAGCAAAACTCTGTCTCAAAAAAAAAAAAAAAAAAAAAAACAGGAAGGAACAGTAGTGACAACACTGCCCCAACACTGCTGGCAGAAAAGGGCAGGGGCAGAAAAGCAAACTGATCCCGACGAAGTTCATTCCTTGGCCGGTGGAAATTCATAAGGTCTCACTTCCAGCTAAGAGGTGAATGAAGTGGTATCAGAGAACATGGACAATATGTGTAATAAATATTTACTGAGAGCCTACACATGCTCTTCTGGGTGCTGAGAATATAGCAGTGGCCGGGTGCGGTGGCTTACGCCTATAATCTCAGCACTTTGGAAAGCCGGCAGGATCACTTGAGCTCAGATGTTTGAGACCAGCCTGGGCATCATAGCAAGACCCACATCTCAAAGAAAACATTTTTAAAAAATTAGCCAGGTGTGATGGTACACACCTGTAGTCCCAGCTACTCTGGAGGCTTAGGTGGGAGGATCGCTTGAGCCCAGGAGTGAGCCATACTGCAGTGAGCCATACTGCACAACTGCATTCCAGCCTGGGCAACAGAGCAGGACCCTGCCTCAGGGGAAAAGAATACAGCAGTGAACAGCATAGCAAAAAAGTGGGGAGACGGCGGGGCGCGGTGGCTCACGCCTGTAATCTCAGCACTTTGGGAGGCCGAGGCAGGCAGATCACGACGTCAAGAGATCAAGACCACCCTGGCCAACATAGTCAAACCCTGTCTCTACTAAAAATACAAAAATTAGCTGTGCGTTGTGGTCTGCGCCTGTAGTCCCAGCTACTCGGGGACGCTGAGGCAGGAGAATCGCCTGAACCCGGGAGGCGGAGGTTGCAGAGAGCCAAGATCGTGCCACTGCACTCCAGCTTGGTGACAGCTCGAGACTCCGTCTCGACAACAACAAAAAAAAGTGGGGAAAACACTGCTGGCACAGGGAAGGATAAGCGACAGGGATGTTTAATTTTAAGGAGGGAGGGTGGTGGGGACGCACGAAGACCTTCAAGCTGCAATGTGGAAGACGGAAGGAGGCGTGGTGGTCTGGTTATAGCACTGGAGTCACACAGACTTCAGCCTGAATCCTCTCTTTATCACTTGGCTAGCTCTGAGCTGGACTTCTGAGTCATCTGTGAAATAGAAGGCGCCTTTCGGAGTTGTGAGAATTGAATGAGATAACTCATGGGAAGCGCTCCACCAGGGTCTGGCGCTAAAAAGCACTTTGTGAGAATTGTAGTTTCGTATGTAATATTTTATCTTCTTGTCCCTAAAGCCTAGTTCAGTCCCTGAAATCTCTTGGAGGATCTGGGCATGCCAGCTGACTGATTCAATGCAAGAAAAGAACGATTCCAGGCGCGGAAAGAGGGCAGAAACCGCAAGCATGGCTCGGCGCAACTCGAAAAAGAATCTTAACAAGAGCAGATCGCTAGGGACAGGCTGGGGAGCCAGCAGGGCGTACCCGACGCCGGGGCAGGACAGCGGGAGACTGCAGCGGGGACGTGGGTGGGGGTGCCCCAGGCGACCGCGAAGCGCCCAGTCGCGCCTCGAGGGGAGCGTCACTGCCAGACGAGGAAGCGCGGATGGGGCGCCAAGGAACGCGCCGGAGTCGACAGGGGAGGAAGGCAAAGGACCCTGGGTGAGGAGATGGGAGGCCGAGCGCGGAGGGAAGAGGTGAAGAGCCGGCCCCCTTCCTGAAAAGACTTCAGATCCCCGCGCGCAGAGACCGTTTGGACATAACCGCCCGCCGTCTCGGCGCCCGTCCACCCAGCCGGGGTTGGCCCTGCCACCGTCGCCACATCCCGCCTCCAATTCTCGCCCTGCTTCCGCTCTGCTTTGACCCCAGCGCCTCACAGCCACCCCGGTCCACTCGACCCGCTCCGCACCTCACACACGGCCCGCCAGCGGCCGCCGCCATCTTCGAGCGCGCGCGCGCCCTAGCCCCGCCCCCAGACGCCGTGTCCACGTGACCGCTCGCCCCCGGTCCGGGCGCGTGGGCGGGAATTTCGTCACGTGACGTTGGCGCGGGGCGGTGCCAAGATGGCGAGGCTCGAAGAGGTGAGGATCCGGCAGCGGGGGCGGCTGTGGCTGTGAGGAAGGCTGTGGAGTGGCGACGTCTACGCCGTAGGTTGGAGGCTGTGGGGGGTGGCCGGGCGCCAGCTCCCAGGCCGCAGAGAGTGACCTGCCGTGGAGCTCCCTCTTCGCTGCTGGAGAACGGAGGGAGAAGGTTGCTGGCCGGGTGAAGGTGCCTCCCTCTGCTTGGCGGGGCCGAGCGGCCCGAAGTCTAGGGCGTCCCTAGTCACTGCTGCTTCCGCGACTTCTCAGGTCTAGAGACATGACCCGAGAGTGCCCATCTCCGGCCCCGGGGCCTGGGGCTCCGCTGAGTGGATCGGTGCTGGCAGAGGCAGCAGTAGTATTTGCCGTGGTGCTGAGCATCCACGCAGCCGTATGGGACCGATACTCGTGGTGCGCCGTGGCCCTCGCAGTGCAGGCCTTCTACGTCCAATACAAGTGGGACCGGCTGCTACAGCAGGGGGAGCGCCGTCTTTCAGTTCCGAATGTCCGCAAACAGTGGCCTACTGCCCGCCTCCATGGTCATGCCTTTGTTTGGACTAGTCATGAAAGAGCGGTGCCAGGCTGCGGGGGAACCCGTTCTTCGAGCGTTTTGGCATTGTAGTCGCAGCCACTGGCATGGCAGTGGCCCTCTTCTCATCAGTGTTGGCGCTGGGCATCACTCGCCCGGTGCCAACCAACACTTGTGTCATCTTGGGCTTGGCTGGAGGTGTTATCATTTATATCATGAAGCACTCGCTGAGCGTGGGGGAGGTGATCGAAGTCCTGGAAGTCCTGCTGATCTTCGTTTATCTCAACATGATCCTGCTGTACCTGCTGCCCCGCTGCTTCACCCCTGGCGAAGCGCTGCTGGTATTGGGTGGCATTAGCTTTGTCCTCAACCAGCTCATCAAGCGCTCTTTGACACTGGTGGAAAGCCAGGGGGATCCAGTGGACTTCTTCCTGCTGGTGGTGGTCGTAGGGATGGTACTCATGGGCATCTTCTTCAGCACTCTCTTTGTTTTCATGGACTCAGGCACCTGGGCCTCCTCTATCTTCTTCCACCTCATGACGTGTGTGCTGGGCCTTGGTGTGGTCCTACCCTGGCTGCACCGGCTCATCCGCAGGAACCCCCTGCTCTGGCTTCTTCAGTTCCTCTTCCAGACAGATACCCGGATCTACCTCCTAGCCTATTGGTCTCTGCTGGCCACCTTGGCCTGCCTGGTAGTGCTATATCAGAATGCCAAGCGGTCATCGTCTGAGTCCAAGAGCACCAGGCCCCACCATTGCCCGAAAGTATTTCCACCTCATTATGGTAGCCACCTACATCCCAGGTATCGTCTTTGACCGGCCACTGCTCTATGTAGCCGCCACTGTATGTCTGACAGTCTTCATCTTCCTCGAGTATGTGCGCTACTTCCGAATCAAGCCCCTGGGTCACACTCTGCGAAGCCTCCTGTCCCTTTTTCTGGATGAACGAGACAGTGGACCACTCATTCTGACACACATCTACCTGCTCCTGGGCATGTCTCTTCCCATCTGGCTGATCCCCAGACCCTGCACACAGAAGGGTAGCCTGGGGGGAGCCAGGGCCCTCGTCCCCTATGCCGGTGTCCTGGCCGTGGGTGTGGGTGATACTGTGGCCTCCATCTTCGGTAGCACCATGGGGGAGATCCACTGGCCTGGAACCAAAAAGACTTTTGAGGGGGACCATGACATCTGTATTTGCGCAGATCATTTCTGTAGCTCTGATCTTAATCTTTGACAGTGGAGTGGACCTTAACTACAGTTACGCATGGATTTTGGGCTCCATCAGCACTGTGTCCCTCCTGGAAGCATACACCACACAGATAGACAATCTCCTTCTGCCTCTCTACCTCCTGATATTGCTGATGGCCTAGCTGTTACAGTGCAGCAGCAGGGACAGAGGAAACAGACATGGGGCTGGCGAACACACCCCGCAGCAGACAGCTACTTGGGCATGAAGAGCCAAGTTGTGAAAAGCAGATTTGATTTTTCAGTTGATTCAGATTTAAAATAAAAAAGCAGAGCTTTCCTGGTTCTAGTTTTGCTGATTTTTATTTTTTATTTTTTTGAGATGGAGTTTTGCTCTTATTGCCCAGGCTGGAGTGCAATGGCACGATCGCAGCTCACTGCAATCTCCGCCTCCCAGGTTCAAGCAATTCTCCTGCCTCAGCCTCCCGAGTAGCTGGGATTACAGGCATGTGCCACCACCCCCGGCTAATTTTGTATTTTTAGTGGAGATGGGGTTTCTCCATGTTGGTCAGGCTGGTGTCCAACTCCCGACCTCAGGTGATCCGCCCCCCTCGGCCTCCCGAAGTGCTGGGATTATAGGCATGAGCCACCACCCCCAGCTTTGCTGATATTTAAAAAGAAAAGAGTCTTAAGGGGTAGTCCAGCAACTCAGCTGAGCACACCTGAGTGTGCTGTAGAGCTCCCCTCTTCACCCTGCAGCCTCAGAGGACGCTGGAGTTTATAAAGTGTGATGGTTAAATTTAATCTCTGGGTCAAACTAATCTGGTCAGAATCCTTGGCTGCACAGCTTCTTATTAACTGTGTGACCTTGGGTGAGTCACTTAATGAGTCTGAACCTCAATTCTCTTGCAGATGGGAGTAATGACATCCTGCACCTCTCAGGGTGCTGTGAGGGTCCAGCCTAGAGCCACCCATGATAAGCAATCAGTAAGGGAAAGTGTCATTTTTTACCAAAGACCAGTCTTCTTAGTGAAAAGCAGGGCATTGTACAAATGTCCAATGTGAAAAAAAGAAAAAAGAAAAGCAGGGCAAACCACATTTGGCAACCAGAGTGACCTTTGCTCTCCTGCCTTCACTTGGAGGATAACCCCCTGAGGGAAAGCAGAGGGATAGGAACTACTGAAGGGAGAGGTGGGCCAACTTTGGCGGGGCTGGGGGCGGGTGAGGCGGGGTGGCAGGGCAGGATCAGATCCTGCTTGGGCTGGATCTTGTTTAGCCAACGCCACCCTGCCTCCGTTGTCCCCACTGAGTGGTGCCTGTAGAGAAGGATGGGCTGAGCAGCACCAGGAACTTGTCAAGGGATCCTTCGTAAGACCTTTCCACATTGTAGTCCTTCCCAAGGTAGGAAAGATCCACAGGGGCTGGGAGAGTTCCCTGAGAGGTAAAATGACTCTACGAGGGGCCCACGCTCCAGCCTTGCTCTCTGAGAGGACAGGTTCCGGGACTGCCTCATTCCCTACCCCATCCCCCAAGGCTAGCACAGGGAGCTGACAAGCAGCAGGAAGTCAGCGGATTTGGGAATCCATCCTGCACTGTGTCCCTCCCAGAAGTGTACGCTACACAGATAGTGAACGGATAAACATTTTGCATCACTAGGAAAATAGCACAGCAAGATTCCTGAGGCTGGACAAGGTTCTCCCTTTCTCCCCCAAGCTTAGGAGGACATCAGAGGAGGTGAGAACTTTAGTCCACCAGGGCCAGAAGCCAGAAGCAGAGCTCGCTGAAGCTTCTGCTTGAGAATCGCTGCCAAGTCCTTTCCCTCAGAGGAGAGTATTGAAACATTCCTCTGGGACTCAATGGAGGCACTTCCCTTTTCCCAGGCTCCCTCCTACGGCTTGCAAAAGGAGGCGGCAAAATGTTGGTGAAAGAGCACCAGCTTTGCTCCACGGACTTCCAGGGTGGCCTGAGGAAAGAGCTCTATTCTCTGGGCCTTGGTTTGTCCATGTATGTAGTTGGGGATAGGCTACATCAGGGTCACAAACTCAAATGACTGCCAAGGCCAGTCAGGTAACGCAATGAGTGAGAACAGGGGACCACACCGAGCCTCCAGGGCAGCACCAGCCGGTAGCCAGGATGCTAGAGTGTAGGCCCCGGCCCCGTGTGGTCCATTGTATGCTCATTCGGGGAAGCTTAGTAACTTGCATTGTTATGTGGAATATTAAGATTTTCTTAAATGCTGAGGCCCAGACAAAATGCATCTGTGGGCTGGAATCAGCCTGTGGTCCCCCAGTTTGCAGCCTCTGGGCCAAACCTCAGCTAAGCAGGTTTTAGATTTGGTGGTTGTTCTGAAGGTCTGAGTGCCTACCAAGCATGGTCAACAGGAGGGGCCCCTGGAAGCTCTAGTCTGGCCCTCTTACTGGACACGGGAGGAAACAGGCCCAGAGAAAGGAAAGGCCCTGGCCTGAGACCAGAGAGCAAGTTGCTCACAGAGCCAGGACCAGAACCTGGAACTCTGGATTCCTAGCTCTGGGCCTCTCTGCTCCCCAAGAAGAGAAGACGAGGCAGTGTCAAGGTTAGGAGAACGGGCTCTGCATGAGGCTGACCCTGCTGAACAACCGAGCAGCTGTGTGATTTGGGCAGGTCATTTACCCCCTCCTTGGGTCAGCATCTTCTGTAAATACTGATGATAACAGCACTTACCTCTCCAAGTGAGGATTCCGTGAGATAAAGCCTGTGAAGAGCTCGGCACAGAGCAGGGCACATAGTGAATGCCCAGTTACTTATTAAAATCATGCAGCCGGACGTGGTGGCTCACGCCTGTAATCCCAGTACTTTGGGAGGCCAAGGCGGGCGGATCACTTGAAGTCAGGAGTTTGAGACCAGCCTGGCCAACATGGTGAAACCCCATCTCTACTAAAAATACAAAAATTAGGCAGGAGTGGTGACACGCACCTGTAGTCCCAGCTACTCAGG
Source organism: Ateles fusciceps (assembly GCA_036589455.1). NCBI lineage: Eukaryota > Metazoa > Chordata > Mammalia > Primates > Atelidae > Ateles > Ateles fusciceps. The sequence continues at coordinate 4,845,243 of JAZHEH010003300.1, forward strand.
AGGCTGAGGCAGGAGAATCACTTGAACCTGGAGGCAGAGGTTGCAGTGAGTTGAGATCACACCACTGTACTCCAGCCTGGGCGACAGAGCAAGACTCCGTCTTGAAAAACAAAAAGAAAAAATCAAAAATAAATAAATAAATAAATAAAATCATGCAAGCCACACCAGGCAGGGCTGGGATGCCTGGGATGCATTTTAGCACCTTGTCTGAAAGGCAGTTTTCTTGTCTGGAGAGCAATGCCGCTTGGGAAAGAAGGCTCAGTCAGGAAGCTGCATTCTGAAGTCGTTTTTATTCAGTATCTAACACCATAATAACCAGAGTTCCATCTGAGAGGAGAGGAGAGTGAGAAGCGACCAGGACCCTTTGGTGGTTGAGAGGCCTCCTCAAGGCTCTGTTGGGGCAGTACGGAGGCAGAGAGGTGAAGATCTTGGGGAAGCCCTGACTCCGCCCAGGCTGCTGCCCACGGCGCAGGAGGAGAGCCCAAGAGAGGAGACAAGACCTCCCTGTTACAACCAGGAGGCCCAGCAAGGCGCTGGTGTTTGCAGCCCACAGCTTCACCGGGAGGGTCCAGGGCTCCCACCTGCGAGAACCTTTAGGTGTACAGTGGGGGAAGGGGCAGTTCAGCTGTTGGCTGGAGCCTGCAGAGGACAGAGGAGGTAACCTTCAGGTGCAGGGTCACTGCTCCTAGCCTCCAGGGGACTGTTGGGTGCACACACCCACCCTGTCACCTACCAGTTCTCCAGGCTCCAGGTGGTGCCAGACGCCTCCATGAGGTGGAAAGTGTAGGCCTGGCGCGAGCGGTCGGAGAGGTTCTGCTTGCTCTTATGTACCACTTCTCCGTGGATGAGGACCAGGGCCCCTGGCAGAGACGCAAGCAGGTCAGGAATCCACCAGCCCCACATCCCCCTCCCCAGGGCAGGAAGGGACATGGGGCCTCCTCCCTCCAGCGGTTTTGTGGCCCCCATCCATCCTCATTCCCCTCCCCTGAAAGCTCAGGCACCTGCAGCCTGCCGCAGGGTCAGAAGCTAAGCTGTTGAGATGTGAGTTCCCCTGGGATCAAGTCCCTCTGCTGTGGCCTGTGGCCTTGGCAAGCCTTGGGAAGGGCCTCCCCTCCCGAGGTGTTCGCAAGATCAGGCAGAAGCCGTCTACTGTGCCAGTCCACTGGGACCTCTCCAGTGATGCTGAGTTCAACAGTGGTTTTCCCTTTTCATAAGGAAAAGGGCCCGTCCAATAGCCAACATTTGTTGAGCAGCTGCTGTGCACTAGGCAGACTCTGTGTGAACATATTCATCATCTCACTGACCTCCCACTTTACCTTTGGGGAAATTAAGGCTCAGGGGAGGCAGTCATTTTGCCCAGAGAAACAGCCCAGAAGTAGCAGAGTGTGGATTCTAGTGTAATCTGGGTCAACTTGCAGGGAACCCTGCTGCTTCCTGACTTCCCAGTGCCCATCCAGGCCCTCCTTCTCTTTCTGTGACTTCACTGCCCTCAGATGACCCCAAGGGCAACCTCTTGGATGCTGTGTAGTCCAGCAAGCACAGACCGACAGACACAGCCCCCTGCCTCTCTGCCCTCTGCATCTGCCTACCTCTCCGCACTGGGGTGGGCACAAAGAGGCTGTTATCCCAGGCTGGCTCTGACCCGAGGAAGCTGGTACCAGGCGCTGAGCCAGCAGGGGCCCGGACCATCCTTCTTGACACGCCACCTACAGGACAAGATGGAGAGCTTTAAACTCCTCCTTTCTCAGGGTCCCTCTCCCCTAGGGGATGGGGAGTCCAGGTGGGCAGGAGAGACAGGGTTCCTCACTGGTGTGGGAGCCAGGGATGAACCAGAGACAGCCATTCTCCAGAGTGGCATCCTCCAACGCGATCCACACGCCCAGCACCCGGCCCAGGGGCTCCGTGTACAGGAAGGAGGCATCCTGATGAGGGAAGACTACAGCAGGCCCACTGGGGGTAAGGAGCCCAGGTCTCACCTCACCTTGGCCTCATTACCCATTCCTCAGTCCTCTGGGTACCCTCCAGAGCCAGCCTTCCCATGATCAGTCAGAATCTCATCACTTCCTGGCCCAGGACTCTAACGCAAGCGATTTCACCTCTCAAAGCTTCAATTCCCTAAACCGTAAAGTGGCTCCAACAATGACCTACCTCACAGGGTGCTGGAGGATTGGATGAGATGATGTATGAAAAGTGCTCAGGGCCAACAATGTAACTACTTGCTATAAAGTAGGGCTTCTGTTTAATTCCAGTAAGATAAGCCACCATTCTTTTTTTTTGTTTGAGACAGAGTCTTGCTCTGTCACCAGGTGCCAGGCTGGAGTACAGTGGCGTGATCTCAGCTCACTGCAACCTCCGCCTCCCGGGTTCAAGCAATTCTCCTGCCTCAGCCTCCCTGGGTAGCTGGGACTACAGGCGCGTACCACCACGCCCAGCTAATTTTGTTGTATTTTTAGTAGAGACGGGGTTTCACCATGTTGGCCAGGATGGTCTTGATCTCTTGACCTCGTGATCTGCCCGCCTCGGCCTCCCAAAGTGCTGGGATTACAGGCTTGAGCCACTGTGCCCGGCCAAGCCACCATTCTGAACCAAGGACAAACAGCCCCCAGCCACCAAATGGCTCACCCAGGGGCATAACATTGGGAAGCTGGAGCTGGGGTGCGGTGGCTCACGCCTATAATCTCAGCCCTTTGGGAGGCCGAGGCAGGTGGATCACCTGAGGTCAGGAGTTCAAGACCAGCCTGGCCAACATGGTAAAACCCCGTCTCTACTAAACATATAAAAATTAGCCGGGCATGGTGGCATGCACCTATAGTCCCAGCTACTCGGGAGGCTAAGACAGGAGAATCGCTTGAACCCGGGAGGCAGAAGTTGCAGTGAGCTGAGATTGTGCCACTACACTCCAGTCTGGGCGACAGAGCGAGACTCTCAAAAAAAAAAAAAAAAAAAAAAAAAAAAGATTGGGAAGTGCAGGTGCAGGGAGATGCTATGACCAGATATCCACATTTTGATTTTATTTATTCATTTTATTATTACTATTTTCTGAGACATAGTCTGGCTCTGTCGACCATGCAGTTGCATGATCTCGGCTCACTGCAACCTCCACCTCCCAAGTTCAAGCAATTCTGCCTCAGCCTCCCAAGTAGCTGGGATTACAAGCACCCGCCACTGCACCCAGCTAATTTTCATATTTTTAGCAGAGACGGGGTTTCACCACATTGGTCAGGCTGGTCTTGAGCTCCTGACCTCAAGTGATCCACTTGCCTCAGCCTCCCAAAGGGCTGAGATTATAGGCGTGAGCCACCGCGCTTGGCCAACATCCACATTTTTAAAAACCTACCCACACGACACTGGAGCACAGTTAGGATGGAGAACCACCCAACAAAGGAACGTGGTCCTCAGTAACAGAATAAACAGGCTGCTGTCTCACCTCCTTCCTTCCCGGGAGTGGAGGAAGGAACTGGGGGGCTGGATTCAGGCAGAGAAGGCTAAGGGTGGGGATAGTCATCCCTTTGGGGGAACTGCCCTCAGGCTGATGGTGGAAGGAGGGGGTGGTCACAAGGAGGCCTACTTGGGCTCATGCAAGGAAGGAAAGGGCTTCCTGAGAGGAGGTAACCTCCCCTGGCACCAGAGGTATTTGAGTAGAAGTGGATAATCACCTACCAGGGAGGCTGTAAGGGTGACTGCATGAAGTAGGGTGTGGGACTAGATCAGCTATTTCCATGCTGAAGTAGTCCTCCAGGGAACTTGTTAGAAATACAAATTCCTAACTTTGCACAGTGGCAGTATCGTAGCCAATGAGGTTATCCGAGGCACAGTTATTGCCAATTGAAACCTTTCCCAATACCCCACCATGACAACTTGAAATATAGTCGGTGTTGGCAATTTTGGCAGTCTCTACTGGGACTGAATTAACCAAAAAAGTAAAAAAATAAAAAGAAATACAAATTCCTGCCACGGGCTTCCACTGTGCTACCCCCTCTTAATATTCACCAATAAATTTACTTCCTGTCCAAAAAAAATAAACACATATTTCAAGGCCAGGCACAGTGGCTCATGCCTTTAATCCTAACACTTTGCGGGGTGAGGTGGGGTGGGTCACAGGATCCGAAGTCCAAGACTATGGCCAGGTATGGTGGCTCACGCCTGTAATCTCAGCACTTTGGGAGGCTGAGACTGGCAGATCACGAGGTCAGGAGTTCTGACCAACATGGTGAAACCCTGTCTCTACTAAAAATACAAACATTAGGCATGGTTACGTGCGCCTGTAATCCCAGCTACTCAGGAGACTGAGGCAGGAGAATCACTTGAACCCAGGAGGTAGAGATTACGGTGAGCTGAGTTTGTACCACTACACTCCAGCCTGGAAGACAGAGCAAGACTCCGTCTCAAAAAAAAAAAAAAAAAAAAAAAAACAAAAATTAGTAGGTGTGGTGGCATGTGCCTGTAGAGTTAGCTACTCGGGTGGGGGGCCGAGGCAGAAGAATCACTTGAACCCGAGAGACAGAGGTTACAGTTAGCTGAGATCACGCCACTGCACTCCAGCCTGGGTGACAGAGTCGAGAATATGTCTCAAAAAAAAAAAAAAGAAGTTCAAGACCAGCCTGGCCAAGATGGTGAAACCCCATTTCTGCTAAAAATACAAAAATCAGGCCGGGCGCAGTGGATCACGCCTGTAATAGCAGCACTTTGAGATGCTGAGGTTGGGGGTCACGAGGTCAGGAGACAGAGACCATCTTGGCTAAAACGGTGAAACCCTGTCTCTACTAAAATACAAAAACTCAGTCAGGCGTGGTGGCGGGTGCCTGTAATCCCAGCTACTTGGGAGGCTGAGGCAAGGGAATCGCTTGAACCCAGGAGGCAGAGGTTGGAATGAGCTGAGAAAAAAAAAAGCCTGGGTGCGGTGGCTCACACCTGTAATCCCAGCACTTTGGGAGACTGAGGTGGCTAGATCACAAGGTGAGGCAATTGAGACCATCCTGACCAACATGGTGAAACTCTGTCTTTACTAAAATACAAAAACTTAGCCCGGACTGGTGGTGCATGCCTGTAGTCCCAGCTACTCGAGAGGCTCAGGCAGAAAAATCGCTTGAACCTGGGAGGTGGAGATTGTAGTGAGCTGAGATTGCGCCACGGCACTCCAGCCTGGCGGCAGAGCGAGACTCCGTCTCACAAAAAAAAAAAAAAAAGAGGAAGAAGAAGAAATACAGATTCCTGGGCTGGGCGCGGTGGTGGCTCACACCTGTAATCCCAGTACTTTGGGAGGCTGAGGTGGGTGGGTCACCTGAGGTCAGGAGTTTGAGACCAGCCTGGCCAACATGGAGAAACCCCGTCTCTACTAAAAATACAAAAAATTAGCTGGGCATGGTTGTGGGCACCTGTAATCCCAGCTATTGGGGAGTCTGATACAGGAGAGTTGCTTGAACCCAGGAGACAGAGGTTTCAGTGAGCCCAGATTGTGCCACTGCACTCCAGCCTAGGCAACAAAGAGAGACTCCGTCTCAAAAAAAAAAAAAAAAAAGCAGCATTCCCAGGCCCATGCAGCCCCACAGGCTCAAGATTTCAGTGCCGAGGGCCTAGGAATCTGCTGCTTTTGTTTTGGTTTGGTGTTTGTTTGTTTGTTCTTGAGACAGAGTCTTACTCTGTCACTAAGGCTGGAGTGCAGTGGTGTGATCTCGGCTCACTGCAACCTCTGCTTCCTGGGTTAAAGCAATTCTCATCCCTCCACCTCCAGAGTAGCTGGGACTACAGGTGGGAGCCACCATCCCTGGCTAATTTTTGTATTTTTAGTAGAGACGGGGTTTCACCATGGTTGCCAGGCTGGTCTCGAACTCCTGACCTCAGGTGATCCTCCTGCCTCGGCCTCCCACACTGCTGGGATTATAGGCATGAGCCACCACACCTGGCCTAGGAAATCTGTATTTTTAACCAGCTAGGGGTTGCTATCAGGTTCAGGATCCACTATGCCTAGGGCGCAAGTTTTCTCTGCCAAGTCACTATCAGAGGAAGGAATGGAAGGCGGCTCTTCCTCTCTGGCCCGGGCTCCTATAGCAGCAAGCGCTTCCCCTCCTTCTAAAGATCTGACAGCCACTGCTGGCTTAGATGTCCCACCCACGGCCTTTTAGGGGCCCACAGCTCTCAGCTCACCTTCACCGCCAATGTGAGGTTGCTGCAAGAGACAGGAAGAGCCTGGTGAGGACGGAGGAGAGTGGAGAGGAGCAGGGCTTGCTCCATTTCACCATATTGGACAGGCTGGTTTTGAACTCCCGACCTCAGGTGATCCGCCCTCCTAGGCCTCCCAAAGTTCTGGGATTTTCTTGCCAGGATTTCATATCCACACCCAGCTGCTGAGCACCTATTGTGTGCCAGGCCCAGGAAGGATGCAAAGAGAAACCCTCCCCAAGACGGAGCTCCTAGCATCTGCAAGCACACACATGCTTAACAAGATCACAAAGCATAACGGGGCAAGGACTGGAAGGAGACGCTAGGAACAGGCCTGCGGTTGAGCCTTCCAGCCCTAGAGTCAGACAGGTCCCTCTTTCCCCAGTGTTCTTGAAGGCTTCTTAGATGAAGTGGCACTGAGCGGGGCCTTGAAAGCTGGGAGCACAGCATTTCAATTGGCAAAGACGGGAGGAGGGAGGCCTGGGGATGACCCTCTCTCCTATCACCAGATTTTAATTGAGCATCAACTAAGTGCCAGGTGCTTTAGCCAGAGGAGACCGATTTTCCGCATTCTCCCACCAGCATCATAATTCCAGCACCTTTTGGCCCATGGTAAGGAAGGGCTTGGTATAAGCCGTCTGTCCATTGTACAGATGGTAAACTGAGGCCTGGAGAGGACACGGAGCTCACCTTAAAGATGTACATGCTCTGCACCACCACGGGCATCTGGAGGCCCAGACTTCTGGCCAAGGCCTGGAGGGGGGCAAAGGTCATGCTGCCAGCCTGCCACACACATGGCCCACCCTCCTGGCCCTCACCCCCACCTCTGCTCACCTGCACCTTGGGGGAGTGTGTGATGCTCCTGAAGATGGGGTCGTGGGCATGCAGAGCTGCAGGAGGGGGAGGAGGCTGACGGCCTGTCTCAGGCCCACGTGGCCCTCCACACCCAGCTCTGGGCACCCACACTTAGGCTCACCTGGACATTCTCACCTGTTTTGTACATATTAACCCTTCTGCTTGTTTATAACCGAGTAATGGGCCCCACGGGAGCCCTCCCCCACCCCAGGCCCTATGCCACCCATGCCTTTGTTCTTGACCTTCTGGGCATCTGGGAAGCTCAGTCCAGCCCCGACTCCCCACCCCTCACAGACGACTAAGGGCTCCAAGGGGCCAATCATGTGGTAGTAATCTCGGTACCACCACTTGCTCTGTGTAACCTCGGGTAACCATGTCTCTCCCGTAAGCCTCAGTTTCCTCTTCTGTCAAATGAGGATTAGAGGAACCTGGGAGGCAGGGCTGCCGTGGGACTTGATGGGCTAATGAATGTGCAGTGACAGCCCAGGGCCTGGCATGGGATAGTCCTTCATTGTCATAAACAAGACTGAATGGATTTCATGCCACTGAGCTACGTATTTTAAAATGGTGATGACGGTATGGTAAATCTTACGTGTATTTTACCACAGCTTGCCTACGAGCCTACCACGATGTAACTTCGGGTTTAACAATAAGCATTCTAGGCCAGGCGCAGTGGCTTATGCCTGTAATCCCAGCACTTTGGGAGGCCCAGGTGGGCGGATCACCTGAGGTTGAGAGTTTGAGACCAACCTGACCAACATGGAGAAACCCCGTCTCTACTAAAAATACAAAAATTGGCCAGGTGTGGTGGCGCATGCCTGTAGTCCCAGATATTCAGAAGGCTGAGGCAGGAGAATCACTTGAACCTGGGAGGCAGAGGTTGCGGTGAGCCAAGATCGTGCCATGGCACTCTAGCCTGGGCAACAAGAGCGAAACTCCATTTCAAAAATAATAAATAAATAAATAAATAAATAAACAGTCTATATAACAAATTATAAGGTATGATCCAAAATAAAAAAAGTGAGGGTTTTCTTACTTGGCTTGGGGGTCTCAGAATCGGGACCTGTCAGCAGGTCAGGTGCCCCTTACGGTGACTCCAGGGAGCACTGGACCCAGCAGCCCCCCCACGCTGGGCAGTAAAGAGAGTGGAAAAGCCTGCATATGCCCATCTGTTGGGGGGGATCAAGTGGACCCTGGATCCCCAGTGCTGTGGCAGCAGTGTCATGTGCACAGGACCACAGGGGAGCCTGCAGCCAGAAATGCCATCTGCTTGACCACTAACTTACTATGGGCTTTCTTTTTCTTTTTTTTTTTCTGAGATGGAGTTTCACTCTTGTTGCCCTGGCTGGAGTGCAGTGGCGCAATCTCAGCTCACCACAACCTCCGCCTCCTGGGTTCAAGCAATTCTCCTGCCTCAGCCTCCTAAGTAGCTGGGATTACAGGCATGTACCACCATATCAAGATAATTTTGTATTTTTAGTAGAGACAGGGTTTCACCATGTTGGTCAGGCTGGTCTTGAACTCCTGACTTCAGGTGAACTGCCCACCTTGGCCTCCCAAAGTGCTGGGATTACAGGCGTGAGCCACCACACCTGGCCAATTTTTGTATTTTTAGTAGAGATGGGTTTTCACCGTGTTGGCCAGGCTGGTCTTGAACTCCTTTTTTTTTCTTTTTACAGATCCTCCCTGATGAACTCCTGATTTCAAGTGATCCGCCCACCTTGACCTCCCAAAGTGTTAGGATTACAAGCGTGAGCCACCGCTCCCAGCCAGTTCTCCCATTTTCTTTCCTGCACCCCCAAGCCCCTGCTCACCGTGGCCAATTTTGTTGATGGATTTCTCTGGAGGGACCAGGAAATTTCCTGTGGCACAAAGAACAGATAAAGGCAGAGAACTGGTGTCTATCCTTCCATGGGCAGCTGGCCTCAGCACGCTTCCAGCCCTGGGGGCAGATTCCTGTGTCCAGCCCACCCTCACCATGTCTCCTCTCCAGCTCTAGGGACCCAGCTCCAAACCTTTCTCATCAAAACGCCTTTCTCGAAGAAGAATCGAATCTTGTCACCACTGCTCAAGAAATAGTCTGTGCTGCCCTGTGGAAAGAGGATATCAGAAGACTGAGAGAGCATCCTGGGGTCAAGGTGGGCCCGGCAAGAGGGAGGTGGATTCTAAAGCTTCCCACCCCACAGGGCTACAGACCCCCAGGGGCTTCTCAGACTTGTCCACTGAGGCACAGACAATGAACCAGAACTTCAAGTGCCTGGAAGCACAGCCCAAAGAAGCCAACATGGAACTTCTTGGAAACTTCACTGGACTGTTATTCAGAACACGAATGCTAGAGTCCAACAGGGCTGGTTCCCCTGGTAGCCTTGGGCCCCTGGTTTTACGTCTCCAAGCCTTGATTTTCTCATCTGTGAAAAAGGAATAATAATGGCTGGGCTAGAGGCTCACACCTGTAATCCCAGCACTTTGGGAGGCTGAGGTGGCAGATCACTTGAGGCCATGAGTTCCAGACCAGTTTGGCCAACATGGTGAAACTTTGTCTTCACTAAAACAACAAAAATTAGCTGAGTGTGGTGGTGGGCACCTGTAGTTCCAGCTACTTGGGAGACTGAGGCAGGAGAATTGCTTGAACTTGGGAGGCAGGGGTTGTAGTGAGTGGAGATTGTACCACTGCACTCCAGCCTGGGCGACAGAGAAAGACTCCATCTCAAAAAAAAGGAATAGGGCGAGGTGGCTCACGCCTGTAATCCTAGCACCTTGGGAGGCCGAGGCAGGTGAATCATGAGGTTGGGAGTTCGAGACCAGCCTGGCCAACATGGTGAAACCTCATCTTAAAAAAAAAGGGAATAATAATAGAACTGACCTCCCCAGGCCGGGCGAGGTGACTCATGCCTGTAATCCCAGCACTTTGGAAGGCTGAGGCAGGCAGATCATCTGAGGTCAGGAGTTTGAGACCAGCCTGACCAATATGATGAAATCCCAACTCTACAAAAGTTAGCTGGGCATGGTGGGATGCACCTGTAATTCCAGCTACTCGAGAGGCTGAGACAGGAGAATCGCTTGAACCCAGGAGGCAGAGGTTGCAGCGAGCCGAGATCGCGCCGTTGTACTTTAGCCTGGGCAACAAGAGCGAAACTCTGTCACAAAAAAGAAGGGGGAAGGTGGGTACAGTGGCTCACGCCTGTAATCCCAGCACTTTGGGAGGCTGAGGCAGGTGGATCACCTGAGGTTAGGAGTTCGAGACCAGCCTGCCCAATGTGGCGAAACCCTGTCTCTACTAAAAATAAAAAATTAGCCGGGCGTTGTGGTGCATGCCTGTAATCCCAGCTACTTGGGAAGCTGAGGAAGGAGAATTGCTTGAAACTGGGAGGTGGAGGCTGCAGTGAGCTGAGATCACACCACAGCACTCCAGCCTGTGTGATGGGAGGAAGACTCCATCTCAAAAACCAAAACCAAAACAAAACAAAAAAAACCCTGGCTTTATTGCAGTGGTCTGGAACTGAACCTAAAATATCTCCGAGACATGCCTGTACATGTGTTATCTCCCTGAGCCTCCCAAAACCCAAAGAGGTAGTGTCTATTATAATCCCCATTTTATAGAAGAAGAAATTGAGGTGCTTTTTTTTTTTTTTTTTTAAGAAAGAGAGACTGTCTCGTTCTGTTGCCCAGGCTGGAGTGCAATGCTGTAATGCAATCACAGCTCACTGTAGCCTTGACCTCCTGAGCTCAGGCGATCCTTCCACCTCAGCCTCCCAAGTAGCTAGGACTACAGGTTCACACCACCATGCCTGACTAATTTTTTTTTTTTTCTGAAACAGGGTCTCACTCTGTTGCCCAGGTTGGAGTGCAGTGGCGCAGGCTCAGCTTTCTGCAACCTCCGTCTCCTGGGTTCAAGCAATCCTCCTGTCTCAGCCTCCCAAGTAACCAGGATTACAGGCACGCGCCACCGCTCTCAACTTTCTTGTATTTTTGGTAGAGATGGGGTTTTGCCACGTCGCTCAGGCTAGTGTCGAACTCCTGGGCTCAAGTGATCTGCCTGCCTTGGCCTCCCAAAGTGCTGGATTACAGGTGTGAGCCACCACATCCAGCCATGACTAGTTTTTTTCGTAGAGACGGGGTTTCACCATGTTGCCCAGGCTGGTATCAAACTCCTGAGCTCAAGCGATTTGCCAGCTGCCTTGGCTTCACAAAGTGCTGGGATTATAGGCTTGAGCCAGCATGCCTGGCCAATAAAAATATTAAACGTCATGGTGGTAAACATGTGTCAAAGATTTTACCGAGTTTGTTATTTCAAGAGGGGAAACAGTAAGATGTTACAACTGGTTCAAAGGAGAATTCCAAGAATCACACACACCCATATATGGATACTAAGGAATATGGAAATGATTATTATTATTTTTTTAGACAAAGTCTCTCTCTGTCACCCAGGCTGGAATGCAATGGTGAGATCTCGGCTCACTGCAACCTCTGCCTCCCCCGGTTCAGGCAATTCTCCTGCCTTAGTCACCCAAGTAGCTGGGACCACCAGCTCCCGCCACCATGCCCAGCTAATTTTTGTATTTTTGGTAGAGACTGGGTTTCACTATGTTGCCCAGGCTATTTTGAACTACCGACCTCCAGCAATCTGTCTGCCTCAGCCTCCCAAAGTACTGGGATTACAGGTGTAAGCCATCATGCCCAGCCCTTGAAATGAATTTAGAGATAGATGCAAACTGTCCTTTTTTTTTGAGACAGGGTCTTGCTGTGTCACCCAGGCTGGAGTGCAGTGTCAAGATCATAGCTCACTGCAGCCTCAACCTCCTGGCCCTGAGCGACCCTTCTGCCTCAGCCTCCCATGTAGCTGGGACCACAGGAATATACCACCATGCCCAACTAATTAAAAAAAATTTTTTTTGTAGAGACAGAGGTCTCAATTTGTTGACCAGGCTGGTTTCGAACTCCTGGGCTCAAGCAGTCCTCCCTCCTTGGCCTCCCAAAGTGCTGGGACTACAGGCATGAGCCACCACACCCAGCTGCCCAACCGTACTATCCACAGGGCAATAATTGCATTCCTCGGGACCCAGTTCAGGGCGACGTGACTGGAACAGAGCGGCACTGACCCCCTACTTGGACAGGTGTCATGTGCATTATTATCAGTTTTATCCAACTCACAATGTTGTAAAATAACTCAGACAAGGAAAGCTGGAGGTAACCCAAGAGAATGAGACAGGACGCCCACTGATCTTTTTTCTTTCTCACAGTATCAAGAGTGAATTTGAGGATGTTACTGAGTGCTGGGCACCATGCCAAGCTCTTTTCTTTGCAGCATTATAAACCAAGATATACTAGCTTTTTTTTTTTTTTTTTTTTTTTTGAGACAGGAGTCTTGCTTTGTGCCCAGGCTGGAGTGCAGTGGCACGATCTCAGCTCACTGCAACCTCTGCTTCCTGGGTTTAAGCGATTTTCCTGTCTCAACCTCCCAAATAGCTGGGATTACAAGCACCCACCACCATACCCAGCTAATCTTTTTTTTTTTTTTTTTTTTTTTTTGAGATAGAGTATTGCTCTGTTGCCCAGGCTGGGGTGCAGTGGCACTATCTCGGCTCTCTGCAACCTCCGCCTTCTGGGTTTAAGTGATTCTCTTGTGTTAGTCTCCCAAGTAGCTGGGATTATAGGCACGTGCACCCAGGCCCAGCTAATTTTTGTATTTTCAGTAGAGATGGGGTTTTGCCATGTTGGCCAGGCTGGTCTCAAACTCCTGACCTCAGGTGATCCACCTGCCTCGGCCTCCCAAAGTTTTGGGATTACAGGTGTGAGTCACCGCCCCCGGTCAACATATCAGCTTTAGTCTCACATTCTTCCCACCCCATAACCCATTAGTCTCTGAAGGCAGCTTGGAGGGCACAGGATTCAGCCCTTCTTACTCCTAGGAACCCTTGGATGACCTGCCTGTCTCTGGCTGCAGGACCTGTTTGTGCTCCCCCCCAATATCTCCCCAACAGAAGGTAGGCGTGCAGCAAATGGGACCAGCTTTTTGGAGGAAACTATCATTCCTTAACTGGCTTTTTCCTTCTCAAGACTCCATTCTCCCCCATGTCCTAGTATGGCTTCCAGCTGTTGTAATTCCCCTTATGCCCACCAGATGGCAGGTGCTCCTCAGCGTGAGTGCCAGATTGCACCTGGCCCAGGCGCTGCTGGTAGGCGCATAATAAACTCCAACCATGAAGGGTCAAGAGAACCCCTGTGGGAGACCCCAGAGTCTTCAACTTACCCATCGCAAACTGCTGGGTTCTATCACGTGACCCATTCTGTCATTGAGGGCAGAAAATCTGAGTTCCTAGTCTCATAGGGGGATAACACTTATACAGGTGGGGGCCTTCCGGACCACTGGGCTCATTCCAGATGGCTGGCCACAAAGTGGACTTTGGTGGCCAGAAAAACAGAAAGTAAAGCCGAGTGAGGAACAGCAGGGACTTAGTATCAGACAGATCTGGGTTGAAATCCTGATTCTGTCCATTATTAACTGTGGCTTGGGGCAAGTGATCTGAACCTTATTTTCACCTCCTGTCTAATGGGGACAATAGCCTGTAATCTCAGCACTGTGGGAGGCTGAGGCGGGTGGATCACCTGAGGTCGGGAGTTCAAGACCATCCTAACCAACATGATGAAACCTCTACTAAAAATACAAAAATTAGCCAGGTGCAGTGTCAGGCAGCTGTAATCCTAGCTACTCAGGAGGCTGAGGCAGGAGAATCACTTGAACCTGGGAGGTGGAGGCTGCAGTGAGCTGAGATTGTGCCAGTACACTCCAGCCTGGGCGACAGAGTAAGACTGTGTCTCAAAAAAAAAAAAAAAAAAAAAAAAAATGGGGACAATAATGCCTACTTGGTAACTTCACAGTGAGGGGCAAGGGGAAAGGTGTGTAAGGGGCTTGGCCTGGCACCCCGGAGCCTGGGGATCCTCCCTTCATGCTGCTGCTCTGGCCGGGACTGAGCCCTTCCTCAAAGATCACATCCCATCCTCATGTGCCCCAGACACCTACCTGGGCTCGAAGCTGCTCCTCTTCATGGGTGGAGAATTCTGTGCGGCAGTGGGGAGGAACATCCATTTCAGCCACTATCTTGCCAATCCTCTGTTGCATGGCCACACACTCTTCTGCAGACAAGAATCCTTCCAGCACCAGGAATCCATCCTCTTGGAACTGCAGGCAGGATTGGGACTCAGGCTTCCCCCAGTCCTCAAATGCTCCTGTCTCACCCTTCCCTCAACCCTGCAGCTATGTGAAGATGGGACCAGGTATCCTGTTCACCCCAGGCATGGAATCTGACACCCAGCAAAGAGCAGTCAATATTGGCTACCTGAATGAAAGAAAAAGTAGTGAGGCCGGGTGCAGTGGCTCATGCCTGTAATCCCAGCACTTTGGGAGGCTGAGGCAGGTGGATCACTTAAGGTCAGGAGTTCAAGACCAGCCTGGCCAACATGGTAAAACCCCGTCTCTACTAAAAATATAAAAATCAGCTGGGCATGGTGGTGCATGCCTGTAGTCCCAGCTACTTGGGAGGCTGGGGCAGGAGAATCACTTGAACCCAGGAGGCAGAGGTTGCAGTGAACTGAGATCGCACCACTGCATTCTAGCCTGGGCAACAGAGAGAGACTTGATCTCAAAAAAAAAAAAAAAAGAAAAAAGAAAAAGGAGGCTGGGTGAGGTGGCTCACACCTTTACTCCCAGCACTTTGGGAGGCCAAGGCGGGCGGATCACCTGAGATCGAGAGTTTGAGACCAGCCTGACCAACATGGAGAAACCCCATCTCTACTAAAAATACAAAAAATTACCCGGGCTTGGTGGTGCATGCCTGTAATCCCAGCTACTCAGGAGGCTGAGGCAGGAGAATCGCTTGAACCCAGGAGGCAGGGGTTTCGATCACGCCATTACACTCCAGCCTGGGCAACAAGAGCGAAACTCCGTCTCAAAAAAAAAAAAACAAAAAAACACAGAAAAAGAAAAAGGAGCAGGAAGGAAGGGGAAGTTGTCCCTGTCTTTCCTGTCCAATAGTCTTGGGTCACCTGGAAACACAACCTTATTCATTTATTCAACTAATATTGATTGAGCCTCTACTGCATCTAAGACATGGTTTTAGAAGCTGAAAGCATGGCTATGAGCAAGTCAGCCATGATGCCTGCCCTCACGGTGCCTATAGTCCAGTGAAGGAGACCAGCATTACGCTAATCACACAGGTAAATCTACTGTCACAAACTGCGTGCTGGAGAGAGGATGACTGAGTGCTGAAGGCAGAAGAGCTAGAGTACACTGTCTGGGAAGGAGAAGGTCCCTGGGGCAGCAGCTCTCAGAGAGTGACATTTCAAGATGGGACCAGCAGGATAAGGGAAGAGCATACCAGACAGAGGGAACAGGATATGAGAAGCCCCTGAATTTGGGAGGAACATAAGGAATTGGGAATGGATGGGGCAGAGTGAGGGGGAGGGGTGGAAGAGGAGGCAGGAGGATGGCAGGGGATGGGCCAGGCTGGGAGCTGGGTCTTATCCTGAGTGCAGCAGCAGCCATGGAGGGGGAAGCAGATGGTTTCTTCTGATTTGCCTCTGGTCCTCTTATTCTGAGGCTCTTGAGAGAGATAAGGAGGGAATGAATATCTGCACGTTTGCCTGCAGAGGGTTACCAAGTCTTAGCCCCAACAGGGACACTGAAAGTCACCTAATGCCGGGCATGGTGGCTCATGCCTATAATCCCAGTAGTTTGGGAGGCTGAGGTGGGCGGATCACTTGAGGTCAGGAGTTGGAGACTACCCTGGCCAACATGGCGAAATCCTGTCTTTACTAAAAATACAAAAATTAGCCAGGTGTGGTGACGGGTGCCTATAATCCCAGCTACTGGGGAGGCTGAGGTGGGAGAATCATTTGAACCCGGCAAGCGGAGTTTGTAGTGAACTGAGATCGCACCACTGCACTCCAGCCTGTAAGACCAAGCAAGACTCCATTTCAAAGACACACACACAAACACAGGAAGAAAAGAAAGTCACCTACTGCACACACCCACAAAGAGCCTGGTTTCCAGTTAAGGACATCCTGTGTCCTTCCAGCAGTGTATTTGTGTATTTACTGGATCAAGGGTATGCACAGGTGGCTGTGGTTAGCCCAGTTCCCTAGGAGGCAATTTTCAGCTTGATACCGACGTGACTGATTCCTAACAAGCAGAGCTGTAGGGCCCATGGTGGGTGGTCATGAATGGTGTGTGGAAGCCAGAACTGGGCATCCCAATTTTATTTTTCTTGTAGAGATGGGGTTTTGTTATATTGCCCAAGCTGGTCTTGAATTCCTGGGTTCGAGCGATCCTTCCACCTTGGCATCCCAAAGTGGATTGGGATTACAGACGTGAGCCACAGCTAGGCATTCTTTTAGGATGATTAGGCAATAGGGGAGCAAAGATATACATATGGGGATGTTCACTGAGCGTTGTTAATGACAGCACTAAGTGGGGGAGTAACCTAAACACTCAGCTCAAGGGGATTAGTTTAACAGAGTACAGTTTATCTATCTGGAACACAACACAGCTGATAAAAATCATGTAGAAACGTATTTACTCTCATGGGAATGAGGCTGATAAACTGTGAGATGAAAAAAAAAAAGATTGGCTATAAATGATTATCTGGCCACTGTGAGAACTTGGCCAAGTAAGTTCCGTCCTCTTTCTAGCCCTCAGGCTACCAAATGGGGATGACAGTACAGCCTCCTTTATTGAACCTGGCAGGCTGGGCGTGGCAGCTCATGCCTTGCTGTTCCAGCATTTTGGAAGGCCAAGGCAAGAGGATCGCTTTAGCTCAGGAGCTCAGAACCAGCCTGGGCAACATAGTGAGACCCTATCTCTACAAAGATAAAAATAGGGCTGGCGCAGTGGCTCACACCTGTAATCCCAGCACTTTGAGAGGCTGAGGGAGGTGGATCACTTGAGGTAAGGAGTTCAAGACCAGCCTGGCCAACATGGTGAAACCCTGTCTCTACTAAAAACCCAGGAGGCAGAGGTTGCAGTGAGTGGAGATCGCGCCATTGCACTCCAGCCTGGATGATGAAAATGAAACTCTGCCTCAAAAAAAAAAAAAAAAAAAAAAAAGGCAGGTTCCAGTCCAGGCACAGTGGCTCATGCCTATAATCCCAGCACTTTGGGAGGCCAAGGCGGGCAGATCACTTGAGATCAGGAGTTCGAAACCAGCCTGGCCAATATGGTAAAATGCTGTCTTTACTAAAAACAAAAATTAGCCAGGGATGGTGGTGTGCGCCTCCCAGCTACATGGGAGGCTGAGGCAGGAGAATCCCTTGAACCCGGGAGGCGGAGGTTGCAATGAGCCGAGATCATGCCACTGCACTCCAGCCAGGGCTATAGAGACTCCGTCTCAAAAAAAATAAAAATAGCCCGGCGCGGTGGCTCACGCCTGTAATCCCAGCACTTTGGGAAGCCGAGGCGGGCGGATCACGAGGACAGGAGATCGAGACCATCCTGGCCAACATGGTGAAAACCCATCTCTACTAAAAATACAAAAAAAAATTAGCTGGGTGTGGTGGTGCACACCTGTACTCCCAGCTACTCAGGAGGCTGAGGCAGGAGAATTGCTTGAACCCAGGAGGTGGAGATTGCAGTGAGTCGATATTGTGCAAAAAATAAAAATAAAAATAAAATAATGAACTCTGTGGGGGGGGGGGGGGGGGCGTGTGCCTGTAGTGAGACCCTGTCTCCTCCCCACCCTCTCAAAAAAAGCGTGTCCAGCACTTGATTCGTGGTAGCTGTTATAATGGAAGAAAATTTCTAGAGCTGTATACGAAAATATTAAGTCTCAGCGTAGGAATGTCTGAGTGATTTTTTTAAAAATGCTGTGCTTTCTAATTCCCACGTGGTAGCCTTTTGTGATTGGACGAACCTGGGCCCTTCTCGCGAGCCCCGCCCCCTCCTGGGCGCTGCCCCCGCCCAGCTCGTTGCCGATTCCAGCCCGGGGCCCAACTGGGGGACTCCGAGGCTTTATTCTTGTTTTGGTCATACACACACGTCCCTACTCCACCCCACCCTGCGTCCTGTGATCTGGACACCCCGGGCTGTGTGTGAAGTCAGGAGTTGTGGTTGGGAACCCGCTCCTCTGGACTTCAGTTTCCTCCTCGGTAAAATGGGGCAAGGGGTGGGTTGAGCACCAGGACTACCGCGGTGACCCCTCCAGCCCCCCATGACCCTCCCAGCCCCCACCTGCAGGCTCCTACCTTCTGGAGTTGCGCGGGGCTCAGGCAGGCCATGGAGACAGCTCGGGGCACTGGGCGGCTTCTAGGTGCTGCCTCCGGGTGGGGAGGAGAAAGTTCAGGAGCGGGGGGGGAGGACTAACCCTCCCCTACCCGGAGAAAACCCACCCAACCCTCTTCCCCGAGACACTGCCAGATCAGCCTGTGACCTCCAGGCTAATCTCCCCCCACCCCCCACAACGAATCCAGGATTTGCCCTTTCCCATCTCCAAGGTTTTTGTCTGCTCCCTCTGCGTTTCTTTCTGGAAACCACGCCCCACCACTGCTTACCAGGTGCCCGGAAGTTATGCTCTGAGGGTCAGGCAAAGAAGCTGGGCTGAGTACCAGTCCAGGTGCCGCCATTCCCTGTGACTCTAAGGAACTTCTGCCCCTCTCTAGGCCTCAATCTGGATAAAGTGGAATGCAGGATGGGTCTGCGGGACGTGTGACACCCCCCTCCCCCAGGTGATGGGCGTTCCATAGGTGGAAGAGGTCCTGGGGAGAACTGCCTGAGCCCCTCCCAGCCCTGATCTGAAAGCCTCTAGGTCCTGGGAGGATTATGGAAGGGAATTAACGCATCCATCGGGAGCTCAGAGGAAGGTAGAAGATACGAGTATCTTAGGAAGAGGAAGGGGCTGGAGTGAGACAGATGCCTCCTGTTACCCACCCTCAAGCCTAAGATACTTGGCATCTCAAGTCGGGCTGCCACAGTGGAGGCGAGGTCAGAACAACACCTGCACACCACCCTTCTGAGCCCGCCCTACCCAGCAGCTGGCAGGGCCACTCTGGCTCTGAAAAACCAGCCACTGCCTTCCTCAAAACGATGCCTTCTGAATGGCGAAGGGACAAAGTGTTTCAGGAGTGAGCATGGGGACACTGCTCAGCCCTCAAGAGCCTTGGCTGTATTTGCTGGGTCAAGCTGTATTTGCTGGGCCACTGCTCTGGGAGCTGCTGCTTGGGCCAGGTCGTGGGGTGGGTGGGGTGGGGGCAGGGTAAGCAGTGAGTGCAGCCCAGGCTTCCGGTTCAGAAGGGTTAGGCTGGGTGAGGGGCAGGCAGATGACAGAACCACGAGGTTTGCTGGAGGCAGGGTGTGTTCCCAGCTGTCCTCAGCCCTTCTGATTCAACTGCCCAACAAAGACCGATGCCTACCATGTGCCAGGAACACTGAGGTCCCCTCAGGCTGGGCCAGCCACCCCCTGGGAGCCCCCCACAGAAGGCTTATGGAGGAGGCTCAGTGAGGCACACTGCATTTGCATCCCAGATGTCCAGGCCTTACTTTCCCAGTCTGTAATCTGGGGCTAGCAGAAGGCTCCCCCTGTGAGCGGTAAATCAGATGAATGCTTCACGGCTGATAAAGAGCTTGGCACCGGGCCTGGCACTGAGTAAGTGCCGACCAACTGGTGAAAAACTTGTTCATCAAATGTTAGCAAGGGCTGTTCTGGGTGGAATATGATGTAAAAAAAATTGTTCTGAGCTTCCGAAATTGCTGTTACAATCAGAGAGAAGACCACCACAGTGGTTTTAGGCAGAGTGGAGAGCCCTGGGCGGGTGGGGGGAGGGGGGATGGGGAGAGGCCCAGTCTCCCACTAGCTGTTCATTCTGCTCAGCTTTGGGAAGTGGGTGGGCGGTGTTTCCACGTGGTTGTTTTTTCCAAAAGCTAACCAGCTCCAGATCGAACTCTTCTGCTCTGGGCGCTGGACAGTGTCAAGGGCAGGGTGGGGGTGGGAGTGGGGTCGGGGGTGGAGGTTGGTGGGTGATGGGAAGGGTACCACACTCCGGGGAGAGACTGCCACCATGGAGACAGAAAGAGAGCCTCCGCAGGGGGTCACAGTCCAGCTGCTCAGCCTGTCAGAAAGCCCATGGCAGAGGCAGAAGAGGGAGGGCATCTTGGCTCAGGGCTGAGTTCCCCTGGGGGGGGTCAGAGTTGCCGTGGAGGGAGGAAGGATAGACAGACTCTGGCCAGTTGCAGAGGAGGTGCCCAGGTAGCCACCCAGCCCTCATCACTAAGGCCAAAGTCAGATATGATGGCCTTTGTTCCTCACCCAGACTCCTGCTGCAGGGCGCCCCCGTTGGCCCACCACGAGGATCCTTGGTCTGGGAGGAAGATACAAGGCTATTTATTGGGTCCTAGGAACCAGGCCCTCCACTAAAAACCCCGTCTACCTACACAATTGCCATTGTCCCTCGGAACAGTCCTGCAAGTCTCCCATTACCTTCTTCATTTTACAAATGAGAAAACTGAAGCCCCACATCAAATGTGGCAGAACTGCGATCTGAAAGCAGCTGTCTGAGCCTCTGCCCGGGACCCCAGTACCTCCCAAAGGCTCCCAAAGGGGCTGGGAGCTGAAGTAGGCATCCCCCACAGTGACTCTCAGCCCAGCATCTGTAGAACACTTGGGACTCGCTGTTGGAACTGCAAGAGACCTCTGAGAGCACAGAGTGGAAATTCCCGCTGTACACATGGGGATACGGAGGCCGCTGGAGAGAAGCGATCTGCCTAGCTTCATGCATGTCCTGTCCCATGCTGAGACAGAGGCCCAGGACTAATGGTCCCATTCCAGTGACCTCCTTTCCCATCCCCACCCATCGAAACTCACGAGGGACCAGGCAAAGTGGCTCATACCTATAATCCCAACACTTTAGGAGGCTGAGGTGGGTAGATCTCTTGAGCTCAGGAGTTCAAGACCAACCTGGGCAACATGGCAAAACCCCATCCCTACAAAAAACACAAAAATTAGCCAGCATGCCCCTGTGGTTCCAGCTTCTTGGGAGGATGGGGTGAAAGACCACCTGAACCTGGGGAGGTCGAGGCTGCAGTGAGCTGTGATCACACCACTACATTCCAGCAGTGCACTCTTGGTGACAGAGTGAGACCCTGTCAAAAAACAAAAAACCCTCATGAGGGCCCAACCACGGTGACTAGCATGGCAGAATGTGCTGGCTCTGGGATTCCTGGCCTGGGTCACAGCCTGTTACCTAGCAGGTGCTCTGTCTGGCTTACAATCTCCAGTAAGTGCCTCCAAAGGCACACAGTCTCATGGGGCAGAGAGATAAGCAGAGTTAACTCTCCTGCGGGTGCCCAAGTGATCATCCACACGGCCCAGCAGGCTTCAGAGAAGTGAGGGAAGGGTCCTCCCAGGACATGAAGACCTCCAAAGGCCACTTTCTGTTATAGATTTATTTGATACCGGAAACCGAGTCTACAAGTTCAGACCCACGTGTAACGGATTGCTTCACGGTTGTCAGAGGCTAGTGCGCATTATTTCTGAGGATTATACCCAATCCTATGACATGACGCAGAAAACGCAATGGACAGACGGACAGACATAATCATTAAGACAAGAGACGCTAAAACATGCCTTAGTGTGCACGTGATTGATCTAAGGCGGAGACCCTTCTAAGGTGGGGACCCGAGTGATTGATCTAAAGCAGGGTGGCTTCCACCACCAGGCGTGGACTGGGCTGTGTGCACTCCAGGCGCTGGGGACGGAAACTGGCTTGGAACCAAAGTCAGGGGAGCCTATGCTCCCAGGGGCGACCTCCCCGTGCCCGACCGGCCTCTAAGTGTCTGCTCTTCATGAAGGACCAGGTGGCGACAGGGCTGATGGAAGCAGCAGAGGCCAGCAGCGGCACTGGGCACACCCATGCCACAGGAGGTGGGGAAACAGAGTCTGGGCGAAGTGGCTCCTTAACACTGTGCGTGGAGAGGCAGGGCAGGCGCGAGGAGGGGAGGTGGGAATGGAGCACCGTTCATCCGGGGGATTAGCCAGCCCGAGTCTCCTCCCTCCCTGGCAGCTCCAGAACATTCCCTTTGGCCGACAGCCACAGAAATGAGTGCCTGCCAAGACACATGGAGGAGAAAAAAAACAAGACACCAAAAAAACCCAAAAAACAAACAAACAAAAAAAACCCTCCCTGCCCCAGGAACAAACAGAACTCCTGGACCAAGGTCACATGAGATTTGGAAGACATCCTGTACCCTGCGCCCCAGGGAAAGGAAACACAATTCAACGTCTGGCTGCTTTGCTCAAGAGAAACTGCCACCCCACCCTGAGACTCCAACTCACTGGCCATTAGTGTTTTGTTTTTTTTTAAGTGTTTTTTTCTTTTTAATACCCAAACCATCCATTTTCAAAGCTTTTTTTAAAAAAATTGTTTTTTGATTAAAAAAAAAAAAAAAAAAAACTAAAACTGCCACAAAAACTGAAGAAGCAAGCCCCAGGCCTGGCCTTTCCAGCTGGAGGCCTGCTCTCCCATGGACCGCACTGCCAGAGCCCAGCCCGGCACCTCTGGGTGACCGTCCCACGGCTGGTTTGCCCCGGACCACTCTGCTCAGTTTGGGTGGGCACTAAATGCCTGGTAGCATCGCTAGATAAGGACAAGGGAAAACGCAGCCCACCCTTCCTTGAACACCTTCTACCTGGGCTGAACTTTCTTGGGAATGTATAAGTTATCTGGATGAAGGAGGTGGGGAGGTGGAGAAAAAATAAATACCAAGAACTAAAGTGAGAGTCCCAGGACCTCTGGGCAGCTCAGCCCCTGGGGCGGAGACGGCCTCCGGGGAGGAGAACCTGATTACCCAAATACTGCGCTGAGACTTGCTCTCCTCCACAGCCGCTTGCCCCGGGGGGCGTGAGTCTCAGAGGGAGAAGAGGGCCAGCCCCGCAGATACTGTCCTCTCACTCTGGCCCGACTCACAACTGGCCCCGGGCTCCTGCCCAGCTGCAAGGCTGGCCTGCTGTCCCGGAGCTCTGGGAGAAGCTGGGCCTGGCCCTCTGGGCCTGAGGACTGGCTGGCGGTCCGCTGCTGGCTGTGCTGGGCCAGGCGCTCAGGCCTGCTCCTTGTCAGCCCTCCAGAGCCGCTCTTTCACTTCGGGCGGCAGCGTGTTGAACAGGTCCTCCTCCACGACCAGGCCGCTGCGCTTGAGCAGTGGGCACTCGCCCAGCTCCACGGGCAGGCACTCCAGCCGGTTGCCCCGCAGCTCGATCTGCGTCAGGTTGGTCAGCTCGCCCACCCTCGAGGGCAGTGACTGCAGCACGTTGTTGCCCAGGTGCAGGGCCCGAAGCTTCCGGCACTGGAAGAGCTCCGGAGGGAGCGTCTCGATTGGAGGGCAGAAAGCAGGGGCAAGAGTGAGGTGGGTGTGGCTGGGATGGGGCCTCTGGGCTTCCCTTCCCTCTCTCCGCAAGATCTCAGCATCTTTGTGATCCCCAGGCCCCTACCCCGGTACCAGCATTATCTGGGCCAAAGTCTGGCCAACATCTGCCTGTGCGCCAGGTCTCAGCTCTTCAGTCACTTCCTCCAGGAAGCCTTCCCTGACCTCCTGGGTCTCATGGCCGCCAGATCCCCACTCGCAGTGCTTATCCTTCCATCTGCTACCCCCCCCCAGATGCAGGCTCTAAGGATGAGACCTGCCTGGCTCGATTCCCACTGTCTTCCAGCACCTGGCACCCTCAGAAGTACATCGCACTGGCCAGCTGCTCCCACCTCCATCCCAGGGTTCACCAGGAGCCAGGCTGTTGGTTCTGCCCAGCTTAAGAAGTACTTGCGAAAACAAAACAGCATGCTGAGAAAACCCACCCCCTTAACTCTTCCTGAGAAGTTGGGAGAGTTCACCGGTAGGGGAGAGGATCCCAGCTGTGTCACTGCTCCTTCCCAGGCCCCAGTTTCATCTGTTAAGTCACAGGGTGGCATGAGCACAGGGAGCTTCGTCCTGGCCATTGGAGCCCCGCCCTCCGATTTTGCCAAACACGAATGCAGTAGTCCCCCCCTTAGCTACGGTTTTGCTGTTTGTGGTCCCAGATACCCAGTATCACCTGCAGTTCAAAAATATTACATGGAAATTCCACCCTTTTTTTTTTTTTTTTGGAGAGACGAGGTCTCACTCTGTTGCCCAGGCTGGTCTCAAACTCCTGGGTTCAAGTGATCCTTTCACCTCAGCCTTCCAAAGTGCTAGGATTACAGGAGTGAGATACTGCACCCAGCCTAAATTCTGTAGGAGCCTCACTCTGTTGCCCAGGCTGGAGTGTGGTGGCACAATCACGGCTCACTGCAACCTCTGCCTGCCAGGTTCAAGCAATTCTCCTGCCTCAGCCTTCCGAGTAGCTGGGATTACAGGTGCCCGCCACCACACCTGGCTAATTTTTCTATTTTTAGTAGAGACAGGGTTTCACCATGTTGCCCAGGCTGGTCTTGAACTCCTGGCCTCAGGTGATCCATCCACCTCCGCCTCCCAAAGTGCTGAGATTACAGACGTGAGCCACTGTACCCAGCCAATATTCCGTAAGTTTTAAATTGCATGTCACTCTGAGTAGCGTGATGAAATCTGTCCCGTCCAGGACCCAAGTGGTCCCTTAGTCCAGCGCACCCACACTGCATCTGCTATCCATGTCGGTCACTCAGCAGCCGCATCCATGACCAGATGGACCATCACAGTCTCACAGGGTTTGTGCTCAGGCAACTCTTACTTTACTCAGTAATGGCCTCAAAGCCTCAGTGTACTGTATTTAATTTCTAACTTAAACTTTACCATGGGTACATGTGAACAGGAATGAACAGAACATACAGGGTTCCGCACTACCTGCAGTGTCAGGCATCCACGGTGGACTGCATTCCCTGCAGCTATGGAGCAACTGCTGTTAACAGACGACACCTGTACGCAGCTTAATGCAGGTTCACGCTGAGCACTGATACTATTTACTTATTTAACCGGCAAACTACCTACAAATACTCTGTCCGTACTCTTCCCATTTGACAGATGGGGTAACTGAGGCCCCAGAGACGCCACTTGTCCAGAGGTTCAGCTGGTAAGTGGTGGAGCCAGGATTTCAACCTGGTTCATCAGCCCATGCACTGGTGAACCATTCACACTGTTAGCAGAGCAAGGAGCAAACAGTGGGGCTGCAGTGTGTTCGTGTTGTGTCTGCTGGCACACGGGAAGAGCCTCATGTATGCCAGCTTTTTCCCTGCCCTGCTGCGATGAATCAGCTGGGGCTGTGCGTTCTTACTGAGCCTGACTGTCCCAAAGCTGCCTCCTTCAGATGGGAGGGGGGAGGAGGGCAGGAGTCCGGAGCCCTGGGCCCCAATCCCAAGTGAGGATGATGGGGAGACCGCAGAGCAGCCTTTCTGAGGTTGCTCTATCACTGCTCCCATTTTCCTGCCAAGGAGACTGAGGCTGGGAGAGATGACATGCCACTCGACTGAGGTTGTGGCCTCTCCGAAACGGCCAGGACAGGATGCATGCCTTGCTTCCTTCCTCCCACTCACAGCCCATGCTATATGCTCCTCCCGCCAAATATGGCACTCAGTTACCGGGTAACCCTGGGAAGTCCCCTCCCTCTCTGGGCCTCAGTTTCCCCATCTGTAAAAGGCACAGTTTGGACTAGAAATGCCTCTGAGTTTGGACACTCGGTGGCTTAGGACCTTTTTGTAGACTTGATCTCAACCTCACAGGCACTCTCTCTGGCCATTTTTGGAGGAGGACCTCAGTTCCTGGGGTAGCAACCTGGCTTTCCCAGTAGGGGAAATAAGTGTGGCCAAGGCCCAGCAGAGTGCTTTCTTTTCTTTTTTTTTTTGTATGTGTGGGCGGGACGGAGTCTCACTCTGTCACCCAGAGAGTACAGCGGTGCAATCCTGACTCACTGTAACCTCCACCTCCCGGGTTCAAGCAATTCTCCTGACTCAGCTTCCTGAGTAGGTAGGATTACAGGTATGCGCCACTATGCCCGGCTAATTTTTGTATTGTTTGTAGAGACGGGGTATCACCATGTCGGCCAGGCTGGTCTCGAACTCCAGACCTCAGGTGATCCGCCTGCCTTGATATCCCAAAGTGCTGGGATGACAGGTATGAGCCACCACGCCCGGCCTGGGTGCAGCAGGTGCTTTCAAGGAGGCCCCTGACCTGGGGATCCTACACTGCCACCACTGTGGCCTGGGATTGGGCATGTGTCTGGCGTTGGCTTTGAGGTCACCAGGGCTGAAGGTCAGAGGGCAGACGGGAAGTGGGCTCTGTGGGACCCACGGGTGATAACCTTCCCAGAAAGGCCCCACTCCTACCCTGTGATCTCCTCTGCTGACACACTCAGTGGTCAGGGACAGCAGGAAAGCTCCAGCCAGCAAGTGGCAGAGCTTAGGTCCACATGGTGTCTGGCTCTAGAGTCCCCTCCCTTAAAGGCCTCCTCCCCGGAACATGCCCTGCTCTGAGGCAGGGAGCCCTCTCCAGGCCCCACAGAGGAAAGGGGAGGTACTTTCAGTTGCTTGGCTCCCACCACAGCCACACCCATCCTCTGGACCTATATCCTTCTCTCCCGAAGTGTCGCCTGCCTGGGCCCTGGAGGCTTGAAGTTGGTTCCCAATCCCTCAGTTGCACGCCCTCTTACCTCCCCAGGGACTTCAGTGGGTCCCCATCAGCACTGAAAGGCCTCAACTCTACCTGATCTTTGAAAAAGACAACTTTCCCAGGAGCCTTCCAGGGTCCCTCCCACTGTCCTTGGCTCTCTGACCGTCCCAACCAACCTCCGGAAAGCCGCTGTCTCTCTCCTCACTCCACCTCCATCACCCGGCTTCTGTCCTCGTCTACACTTAACTCTTGCCAAAATCACCAGTTCCTAACCCAGCTCTAGCCTTGCCCTCCTCTTCCGCAGACTCCTGTCCTTCTCCCTCTCTGCTCTCCACAGTGACCGCGTCAAGGACCCCTCTTCACCCATGAGCCTGTAAAGGGTAACTCTTTGGGCTTCAAGTGGATTCAGTATGGTCCCCTGGACATCTTGGGCCCCAGACACCTGACATGAGACACACCTTGGCCTCTGAAAACCTGCCTGCACCAGTCTCAACAATCCACAAAAAAAACCTCAGTCACTGAGACCACCTCCACCATCAACCCCGTCCCTTTGGATTCCCCTCCGCCAGCGTCTTCCAGATCCGTCCACGTCTCTCCATTCCTACCGGCCTTGGCCACGCCAGACCTCATGGCCTCACCTGATGGTTAATCACAGCCTCCTAACAGCTCTCTTCCACTCTCCCACCTGTCACCCACCCCCGCACACTACAGCAAGAGGAAGCTCACGTTGCAAGCCAGCTCATTCCTTCACCCACTCAGTCACTAGGAATTTGGTAAACATTTGCTATTCGTCCGACTTTGAACAAAAGAGCTAGGTCTTAGTCATCAAAGCCTATGGGCTGGCAAAGGACCAGCTGTTTTTCTTTTTTTTTTTTTCCAAGGCGGAGTCTTGTTCTGTCACCCAGGCTGGAGTGCAGTGGTGCAATCTCGGCTCACTGCAACCTCCATCTCCTGGGTTCAAGCAATTCTGTCTCAGCCTCCTGAATAGCTGGGATTACAGGTACCCCGCTACCATGCCTGGGCTCACTTTGTATTTTTAGTAGAGATGCGGTTTCACCATATTGGTCAGGCTGGTCTCGAACCCCTGACCTCATGATCTGCCCACCTCGGCCTCCCAAAGTGCTGGGATTACAGGGTGAGTCATCGTGCCCCACCTAAGGGACTGGCTATTAAACAAATGAAGAGACAACTGAAACTGAGGTGGAGGACGGGGCCCTCCTGCCAGCCAACACCCCTACCACAGCCCTGCCTCTGCTCTCCAGGATGCCCACATTCCTGGGCAGCCCATCTCAGGGCTCCTCCCCACCAGAACCTCCTGGACTCTCCTCTTCCCCTCCACCTGGCTTCCTCCTCCTCGTCATTCAGGGGCCTGTTCCTCTGTGTTCCCAGGGACCTGGGGCTCCAGCAGAGATCCTATGCACCGTCCTAACTGCCTGGTGACTTGGCCCTCATCCCTGTGTCACCAGCGCCTCACTCCATAGCTGGATTCTAGGAGTGCTGAAAAAACATTTGCACAAAGGCCAGGCACACTGGCTCATGCCTGTAATACCAGCACTTTGGGAGGCCAAGGTGGAAGGCTTTGAGGCCAGCAGTTTAAGACCAGCCTAGAAAACACAGTGAGACCCGGTCTCTAAAAAAAAAAAAAAAAAAGGCACCCAATTTGCACAAATCAGTAAACAAGTGAGTGAATAAATACCTATGTTGTCAAGGCTTTCATTAGCAAGAATTTAAACCTGTAGAGACAGCACCCAAGGGCCTGGTCAGGCCACGCCCACCCCCTCCTGGTCACCACAGGCCAAGACTGAGGAGCTGTGGAGCCCGAGTGAGGAGGAAGAGGGGCTCAGGCCTCCCACTTAAAATGAGGGGCCTGCCTGGGACTGGCCCAAGGAAACTGTTTTCCCTATTAAGGCTCTGGAGTTCCAGGGGGCGGGGACAGGATGTGATTAAGCCGTGTGCTAAACAGGGTGTCCAGAGGGTCTCCTTCCTCTGGGACAGCATGCCTGCCGCCAGCTCCTTTCCTGAGGGGTGACCTCAGCCAACAGGCATGATACTAACAGGCAAGGCTGGTGGGAGGAGCAGGGGATGAGGGACAGGATGGGGAGCCAGGCTGGAGGCTCGCACCCTTCCCCAGCCAGGAGGACAGCCCTAGCACACAGCGCCCGGGACAGAGCAGGCACGACAGGAGCTGTGGGGGAAAGCCCGAGCTCATCAAGGGCAACACTGTGCTATGGGGAAGCCACGGGGTCCCCCCTCCATAAAGAAGGGTTGGGTTTGTTCTGGGCTTCCCAAATGTGGCTTCTCCCCCAGGGGACTCCAATTTTCCTATTCAGTGGGCCTGCCCCAGAACTGCAAGAGAAAACCCTGCCCTGGTACACTCTCCTGCTGTGCTCAAGTCATCATGGTGGCAGGAGATACAGACTTGTCAACATCCCTGATACATGTGAGTTGCAGGTCGCTCTGTAGTAAGAGAGCCCTGGGGAGGGGGAAGGGAGGCTGCCAGGCCAGCAGGCATCTGGAGGGCCCGAAGCCTCCAGTCTGAGTGATGCTGGAGAAGGTGTGTTCTGTCCTGGGGCCGGGGAGGACAGGCAGGGCATTCCAGGAGCCACCTCCCCCCGTGCCCGGGTATGTAGAGACAGATTCTGTTGGGAGGACTCAGCGGGTTGGTGGGAAGAGGACAGGCACGTCATGCCCACACAGGGTGAACACAGAGCAGGTGCTCACTAAACCGACAGGGACTTCACCTTGTGCTGCATGGCAAATGTGCCCAACAGCAACAAGCCAACTAAGAAATGCGGGTTGCCACACGGAGACTGCGGAGGGGAGGGTGCTAAGTGAAAATGTTCTAGAAACTGCACGCTTTCTATGAGCAGGAGCGGCTTTCCTATTTGGCTCACTGCTGCTGGCCCACGCTCTAAGTTCCCCAAATACACCCCATGTTTTATTTGCTGGCTCCAGGGCTCTCTTTGTTGTTGTTGTTGTTGAGACTGGGTCTCAGCCAGGCACGGCTAATGCCTGTAATCCCAGCACTTTGGGAGGCTGAGGCGGGCGGATCATGGGGCCAGGAGTTCGAGACCAGCCTGGCCAACATGGTGAAACCCTGTCTCTATTGAAAATGCAAAAAATTAGCCTGGCATGGTGGTGGATGCCTATAATCCTAGCTACTTGGGAGGCTGAGGCAGGAGAACCGCTTGAACCTGGGAGGCAGAGGTTGCAGTGAGCTGAGATCGTGCCATTGCACTCTAGCCCAGGCAACAGTGCGAGACTCTGTCTCAAAGGAAAAAAAAAAAGAGACTGGGTCTCACTCTATTGCTCAGGCTGGAGTACAGTGGTAAAATCATAGCTTACTTCAGTCTCGAACTCCTAGGCTGAAGCGATCCTGCCTCAGCCTCCCAAGTAGCTGGGACTACAGGCACATGCCACCATGCCCGGATAATTTCTGTATTTTTGATAGAGATGAGGTTTCCCTATGCTGCCCAGGCTGGTCTCGAACTCCTGAGCTCAAGTCATCGTTGCACCTTGGCTTCCCTAAGTGCTCAGATTACAGGTGTGACCCACTGTGCCTGGTTAACTCTGGGTCTCTTCTTTAGCCTCTTGAAACTGGTGTCATCCCTAGTGAAGTTGACAGGGGCCCAGCCCGACAGCTGCTGCTGTGTCAGGGGCGGAAGTGTGGCTGTTTTGGCTCTTCTGTCTCCCAGGCCTTGGCCTCAGGCTTCCTCTACCACCTGCCTCACTGCAGCAATCTCTTAAATGTGAGGCCCAGGAGGACCTGCAGGTCCCCAGGAGGGGGTGGATGAGGGAGGTCCCCGCAATGGCAGCGGCTCTGTTTCCACTTCGGAGGCCAGACCACAGAGCCACAGGAGTACTCAGCCTTCCATCCATACTGCCTCCACCAAGGGGCCCTTGGATGGGGGCTTCCCCCAGCCTGGAAGGGACTGGCACCCACAGGCCACCAACAGTCTTGAAAAACATGTCAAGGATGTGGCCTCCCAAACTCCCAGTTACAATGATTTGCACAATTTCCTTTCCAGAAAGGTAGGCAGTGACAAGCTAGCCCCAACTAAGCCCAACTCTGCCTTTGACACCGCCAAATACAGTGGAGAAAGATGTGTGAGAGATGCTGGGAGCCGCAGAGACCATCCGGTTTCCCCTCAGCCAGCACTGGCCACACACACAGTTTCTGTCCCGGGTAGACCCGGACTGGCCCCTTGCCTCCAAATCCGACTGAGAACAAGCTGAGGACGACACAAGCTCCAGGACAAGTCTTGACTCCCACCACCTGGCTTTGCAAGAGAACCCCCGGCCTCAGACCTCCTGCCCATGCACATCCCTGCTGAAGAGGAACCGGGCTCAAGGGGGACAGGCCCTGCCTGGCCATACAGTCTCTCCAGGGAGGAGAACTGCACCATTCTGGAGCAAAGACAGGCCCCTGGGCCCGGAGACTGGAATTCGGCAGGCCGGGCATGGGGCCCCAGGAGTCTGTCTCTTGAACAGAGCTTCCCTCCTGGGTGGTTCTGTAAACCCCAGTGAGGACTCCACGCTAGGGGCATCGATGGTCCCAGGACACTGGGCCTGCCGAGCGTCCCACCACAGGCCCCGGCCAGGCCGCCCGCCAGCCCACGTGACGAGCCGTGGCCGGGCCACTCACCCGGTTGGCCGTGATGGCCAGGTTCTGGAGGTTCTGCAGGAGGCCGATGTCGGCGGGGGAGGAAGGTCAGGTTGTTGTGGCTGAGGTCCAGGTAGCGCAGCTTGCGGCAGTAGAAGAGCTGGGTGGGGATCTTCTCGATCTTGTTGCGGTTCAGGTAGAGGCGCTCCAGGTTGGTGAGGTTGCCGATCTGGATGGGGATGTAGGCAATGTGGTTATACCACAGCTTAAGGCAGGTGAGGCGGTGCAGGTGCTGGAAGCTGATGATCTCCTCGATGGTCTTGAGGTTGTTGTCCTTGAGGTCGATCTCCTGCAGGTTGTGGAGGCTGAAGATGGAGTGGGGGATGCGCTCCAGGTCGCAGCGGATCAGCTCCAGCTCGGTCAGGTTCGCCATCTTCTTGAGGCTGTTGAGGACAATGAGCTTGGTGCCCTCATTGTTGATGGACAGCTTCTGCAGGTGCACGCCCACATCTGTGACCACCTGCGGCAGCTTGCTCAGGTTGCTCTTGAGCCGCAGCACCTTGAGGCGTTTGAGCTCCCCGCAGCCCATCGATGACGATGTAGCGGTTGTTCTCCGCGCTCAGGTTGCCCGTGAGGTGCAGCTCCTCCAGCGTCTTCAGGCTGTAGATCCACAGCGGGATCTCCTTGATGTCAGTGAACTTGATGTGCAGCGCCCGCAGGTTCTCGCGCAGGAAGGCTAGCGCGGGTGCCTCAATCTTGGCTGCTGTGTGATAGAGCCACAGCTCCTTGAGGCCCGTGAGCTGGGCGATGCTGGGCGGGATGGTCACGTCGGGGATCAGCTCCAGCTTCAGGACCTCCAGCTCCACCAGGTCAAACACGGTGTCGGGGATGCCACTGAGCATGAACAGGTGCAGCTCCAGCTTGTCCTGCGCGTTCTTGGTGAGCCGCTGGCGGAGCTTGTCCAGCGTCCACTCGTTGTTGAGGTTCAGCTGCCGCAGCTTGTTCTCACTCACCTCCGACAGGAAGACGGCGAAGCGCTTGGAGTAGAGCGGGTCGTACTGGTCGATGAGGTGCAGCATGAAGGCGAAGTCGTTCTTGACGTCAGGGATGTCGCTGTAGCTGCTCTCCTCGCGGATCGACTCGAACGAGTACTTCTTGAGGGAGCGCCGCAGCATCCACCACAGCGTGTACATGCAGATGAGGCCATAGAAGATGACCAGGCTGATGTAGAAGGATGCCAGGATCTTGAAGAGCGTGGCCAGGGGGTGGGCACAGCGGTAGGTGCGGTAGCCTGTCAGGCTCTCAATGTCCACGGTGCAGTCCACGTCGAACTTGATGTTGTGCACGTAGTAGACAGTGTAGCAGATGATGAGGATGAATTTGATCACCTTGATGATGGTCTGCCGCATATAGAGGCGGTACACAATGTCCCCCTCCTCCACGTGGGTCCGGAACTTCTTCACCTTCTCAAACAGCGCCTTGGCCTGCTCCCCCCTCCTTCTTGTCCAGCACGCCTGTCTCCGAGCGGTCCACGATGCCCTGCTCGATCCGTGACTTGGTCCGCTGCAGCATGGGCACGGTGGCCTCCACATCCTCACTGACGGTCGAGGACTTCTTGTCCATGGAGCCATTCATCTTGCTGAAGGCCGGCTTGGGGTCGCTCTCCTCTACCACCGTCTCCGACAGGGCCCTCGTGGTCCAGGGCGAGTCGAAGCACTTCAGCAGGATAGACACAAAGTGCTCCAGCTTCGAGCTGGTGCGCGGGAATTTGAACCAGAAGTTGCTGCAGGCCAGGAAGATGAGTGTATGCAGGAGCACCAGGTAGGGGAAGTACTTGGCGAACCAGTGCAGCCGGTTCTCGTAGCACACGGCGTCCACATAGTTGTACTGGTGCCGGTCCAGGTCATACTTGATGCCTGTGGGGCCCGTGTCAGGGGTCGGTAGAATGGTGGAGTTGGGGTAGGTGGGCTCCGGGCCAGGGGCTGCCCAGCCCCGGAACGAGTCATTGCAGGAGTCCTTGGTGACCCACTTACAAGGCAGGCAGATCATCTTGTCTTGGGTGACCTGCAGCGTCCCCCCCCGAAGACGGCGATCATCAGCATGACGATAGAGATGTAGTCTGTGAACACATCCCACCACGGCTTCAGGATCCGGTATGCTGGCTGCGTGTCCGCAAAGTAGCGGAGCTCCGTCACCGGAATCATGGTTTAACCTAAAAGGGACCCACAGGAGGGGGTTAGCACAGGGTGGCCT
This sequence comes from Ateles fusciceps, assembly GCA_036589455.1. NCBI lineage: Eukaryota > Metazoa > Chordata > Mammalia > Primates > Atelidae > Ateles > Ateles fusciceps. The sequence goes on from JAZHEH010003300.1 coordinate 4,878,698, forward strand.
GGCTTTCCTAGGATGCAGGGGTCAGGGGAAGAAGACAAAGAAAATTCTACCATTGTCCAAAATTCCACCTCAAATCTAGCTGCGAGCCAAAGCCTGCCCACTCCATGGGGCAGCCCACTTAGCCCTTTTGCAGAAAGCATGTGGCCACTTGGCTGGGAAACCACCCTGGGGGAGGCGGGCAGGCTCCTCATTTAACACACAGGAAGACTGAACACAGCGAGATGAGAGAGATCCCTAGTGGAGCCTCAGAGTTCTCTGCCCCACCCCCTTGCATTCCAGTAAGAGCATTCGGGAACGCCTCTCTAGAGTCCACCCATTTAACTAACGATCAGATTGACCAGAAGTACACATTTAAAACTCCCAGTTAGGCCGGGGGAGCGGAGGCTCACATCTGCAATCCCAGCACTTTGGGAGGCCAAGGCGGGTGGATCGCCTGAGGTCGGGAGTTTGAAACCAGCCTGACCAACATGGAGAAACCCCATTTCTACTAAAAATACAAAATTAGCCGGGCGTGGTGGCGCATGCCTGTAATCCCAGCTACTCAGGAGGCTGATGCAGGAGAATCGCTTGAACCTGGGAGGCGGAAATTGTGGTGAGCCGAGATCATGCCATTACTCTCCAACCTAGCCAAAAAGGGCGAAACTCCATCTCAAAAAAACAAAACAAACCTCCCAGTTCACTGGGAATCAGCCGCTGTGAAGCTGCAACTATGAGCTGGAGGGATTCCCGCAAAGTACGAGGAAAGAGCAACATGCAGAGGGGGTGCAAGGTGAAGTCACTCCCACAAACCAAAGGGCAAGGTTTAAAAAGCTCACGTCGGGGCTGGAACGGTGGCTCACGCCTGTAATCCCAGCACTTTGGGAGGTCGAGGTGGGAGGATTGCTTGAGTCCTGGAGGTCGAAGCTGCAGTGAGCTATGATCCCATTGCTGTACTCCAGCCTAGGTGACAAGAGACCCTGCCTCAACAACAGAAACATTCCACCACATGTGTAGAGTTATGCGTGTACAGGATTCCGGGGAACACGCAGAGATCAAAGGTCACACAACGGGTCTTAATGACAGGCTCCTGGGGGAGTGGCCTCAAGAGAGGGGATTAAGAATAAGGCTTTCCTTCCCCATGAACTGGGTGATCACAGAGAGGTCTTAATGTAAAATCATCTCTGGTTACATGTGTATAAAGGAATTAAAAACAGCAGCAACAGAAGGCTCTCCCCGAAAGAGTACGGTTTGACTACTATGGAGAGAAGCTGGGAATCTGATTTTTTTTTTTTTTGAGATGGAGTCTCACTCTGTTGCCAGTCTGGAGTGCAGTGCTACGCTCTAGGCTCATTGCAAGCTCCGCTTCCTGGGTTCAAGTGATTCTCTTGCCTCAGTCACCTGAGTAGCTAGGACTACAGGCACACGCCACCACACCCAGCTAATTTTTGTATTTTTTAGTAGAGATGGGGTTTCACCATATTGGCCAGGATGGTCTGGATCTTTTGACCTCATGACCCGCCTGCTTCGGCCTCTGAAAGTGCTGGGATTACAGGCATGAGCCACTGTACCCAGCCAGGAACCTGATTTTTAACACATAACTTTGGTGACTCTAATGATGGCCAAGCTTGGGAAATGGTGGCTGAGAAGCCACATTAGGAAACCCAGCCTGTGCCACACAGGAGGCACACAAGATCTCCGTGAGAATACCTCTCTGTGGTCATTCGTCATCATGTGGCCAAGGCAGGTTCTCCTTACAATGTTCTGTAAGGCCATGAAGGAGAAAAAAGGTACTACATGTTCCCTGAAGAACATACGGAAAATTGTAAAAAAGCATAATGGCCAAAAAAAAAAGAATCCCATGTACAGTCACTGCCAGGGTTACACACTGTTAACTTTTCGCTGAGTAACAACCTTCCAGTCCTTTCTGTGTATTTTTTTTTTTTTTTTTTTTTTAATGACAGGGTTTCACCATGTTGGTCAGGCTGGTCTTGAACTCCCAACCTCAGGTGATCCGCCCGCCTTGGCCTCCAAAGTGCTTGGATTACAGGCGTGAGCCACCATGCCCAGCCTTTTCTGTGTATTCTTTTAGAATTTTAAAATTTTTATTTTAAGAGACAGGATCTTGCTCTGTTGCCCAAACTAGTGTGTGGTGGCGTGATCATGGCTCACTGCAGCCTCGACCTCTTGGTCCAGCAATCCTCCTACCTCAGCCTCCCCCAGGTAGCTGGGGGAGTGTGCCACCATGCCCGCCTAATTTTTAAAATTTTTTGTAGAGACAGGCACTCGCTATGTTGACCAAGTTGGTCTTGAACTCCTGGCCTCAAGCAATCCCCCCCTCACCTTGGCGTCTCAAAGTGTTGGGATTACAGGAGTGAGTCACTGTGCCTCGCTGTTTCTATAGATTTATTAAAATAAATTGTACTTTTATTTATTTATTTATTTATAGACAGAGTCTCACTGTCACTCAGGCTGGAATGCAGTGGTACAATCTTGGCTTACTGCAGCCTCCACCTCCTGGGTTCTCCTGCCTCAGCCTCCCAAGTAGCTGGGATTACAGGCACACATTACCACACCCAGCTAATTTTTGTATTTTTAGTTTTAACAGAATTTCACCACATTGGCCAGGCTGGTCTTGAACTCTTGACCTCAGGTGATCCACCCGCCTCGGCCTCCCAAAGTCCTGGGATTACAGGCATGAGTCACCTCGCCTGGCCAAATTGTGCTTTTACTTTATAGTCTATTTTTACTTTACACCGTAACCTAGTACCTAGATTTCTAAACCAAATTTTAAATGCCTATGTCAAATGTGTCTGTTTCTCTTAGGAGAGAAACAGCGGTACCCAGATAATGGGCCACCTTTCTTTGATTACTGATCATATTAATAATCAGAAGAATAACAAATTCTTTTTTTCCTTTTTGAGACAATCTCACTCTGTCACCCAGGCTGGAGTGCAGTGGCATGAGCTTGGCTCACTGCAACCTCTGCCTCCGGGGTTCAAGCGATTCTTGTCTCCATCTCCCAAGCAGCTGGGATTACAGGCACCCGCCACCACATTCGGCTAGTTTTTGTATTTTTAGTTGAGATGGGGTTTCACCATGTTGGCCGGGCTGGTCTTGAACTCCTGGCCTCAACCAATCCACCTGCCTTGGCCTCCCAAAGTGCTGCGTTTACAGGGTTGAGCAACTGTGCCCAGCCTAGTAAGGAACTCTTCAAGAATAGCACCTCTCTGCAAATGCCAAACACTCCCCATCCCTGATCTTTCTAGGCTTTGCTGGGATGGGGAGGGCACGAGGAAGGCAGAGCAAGACTCTATGTGAGGCAGGTAGAATGGGACACTCAGCAGGGTGACAATGGCCACAGCCAGTGCTGAGGGCCTGGAAGTGTGCCAGGCACCAGGCAGGCCTCCCCTGCAGGCCCTCCTAGGGTCCCTTTGAAGCCCAAGAGACCAGGACTCTTTAGCCCCATTCCACAGATGGGGGTGCTAAGGCTCAGGGAGGTGACATCACCTGTCAATGTCACTCTGCTACTGAGTGGTAGAGTAGAGTAAGAACAAACCCAGCCCTGGCTAACAGGGCGGAGACCCTGTTTCTACTTAAAATAAAAAATTAGCCAGGTGTGGTGGCATGTGCCTGTAGTCCCAGCTATTCAGGAGGCATGAGGCAGGAGAATTGCTTCAACCCAGGAGGCAGAGGTTTCACTGAGCCAACATTGCGCCACTGCACTCCAGCCTGGGTGACAGAGCGAGACTCCATCTCAAAACAAAACAAAAATAACAAACCCTATCCTCCCACCACCAGGCTCAGGTCCTTGCCACCGTGTGGGGCTTGCCCTCCATCTGCCCAAGTTCCCACCCAGGCAGTACCAGAGAAATGGGCCCAGGAGTGCAGCTTCCCCACCCCTCAGCGTTCACAGCACTCAGGTCACCGAGGGGCCAGCAGACACCACTGCCCGCCCTGGACTGGCAGTTCCAGCCCAGAAGACAGCCCTCCTAGCGATGCCAGGACTCATGGGCCAGGGCAAGCCCACAGGAAGGCCTGGGCCCTCTAATGACCAGCTGGGTCCACGCACCACCCACACCGCTGGGAAAGAAAGCGGCACTGGGAGGGCTTGCTGAATCACACGGCTGCCTCCAGTGTGACACACAGACACCTGGAGTCCCCATCCAGGGCCAGGGCCTGACGACTGGGGAACAAAGCGGGAGGAGAGGCCGAGAGGAGAGGGGCTGGTGCCTGCCGCAGCCTGCCTGCCCCTGAGTCTGGAATGAGACTGCCAGGGTGGGTGCGGCTGCGTGAGCGGGCAGGATGTGGTGGCAGTGATACTGCAACGCCTCCCTCGTGTTTGGGGAGTGGGGAGTATTCGCTCACAGAAACACCAGCTTCCTCTGTGAGGAGCCGCCCTAGCCCCACCGCCCTGGGGCTTGTCTGCACCATCCAGACTCCTGCTTCTGAGGCAGGAAGTGTTCCCAGCTCAGTCACCCAGGTGAGAAAACCCAAGGCTCACAGAGGTCAAAACACCTCACCTGCCCAAGGCAGGAAACCTTGTCCTGTTCAGGTCTGACTCTGACTACCCGCCCTACTCTGTGCTTGGTCTGGGCACATCTGGACTTTGTTCAGCCCTTGGCTAGGTCCAGTGGGGGCAAAAAAAGTGACCAAGGTGGGACTTCCGCTTCGGTTCTTCTCTCCAGTGTGAGTGTGGTAGGGAGGAGGGCTCTGGGATTCTGAGAGGCCTACTGCAGAGCTGAACAGGGCCTCGACTGGAGTCTCTCTCGGGCCTGGCCCAGCTGACACCTGGGCCTACCCGTCAGGGTGACCTGTCCGGAGGGGTCACCCCCAGCTGCACCCGTTTCCTCGTCTTCTACTGTGTGATTCTGGACAAGTCACTGCCCCTCTCTGATGAGGTTTCAGGGGAGATCAGGAAAGAGGGTGCAGGCACCAAATCCAGGGTTGAGTTCCCAAAGCTGTGGGGAAGAGGAGCCCCACTCCACCAGGAGCCAGCCTGGTGGTCAGAGGCCCTGCCTGCCCCCTGCACAGCAGGCTCCCTCTCATGCAGCTCTTCCCGAGGATGAAGTGGGGAAGCTAGCACCAGGCTGTGGGCCTGGACTCTGGCAGTCTCGTGGACAAGCTCCTCACCGCTTGCAGCCTCAGTTTCTTCACATACATGAAGGGCACAATACCACGCAGGGCTGCTGGGAGGCGGCCACGGAATTATTTTAATTAAATGGGATGGAGTCTTGCTATGTTGCCCAGGCTGGTCTCAAACTCCTGGCCTCAAGCAATCCTCCTGCCTCAGCCTTCAGCGTAGCTGGACTATAGGTGTACACCACCACACTGGGCTAATTTTTTTTTTTTTTGAGACGGAGTCTCGCTCTGTTGCCCAGGCTAGAGTGCAGTGGCGTGATGTCAGCTTACTGCAAACTTTGCCTCCCAGGTTCAAGTGATTCTCCTGCCTCAGTTTCCTGAGTAGCTGGGATTACAGGCATGCACCACCATGCCTGGCTAATTTTTGTATTTTTAGTAAACAGGATTTTAACATGTTGGTCAAGCTGGTCTCGAACCCCTGACCTCGTGATCCGCCCACCTCAGCCTCCCAAAGTATTGAGATTACAGGCATGAGCCACGATGCCTGGCCTCACACTGGGCTAATTTAAAAAAATTTTTTAGAGATGGGGTCTTGCTATGTTGCCCATCTGGCCTCGAACTCCTGGACTTGAGTGATCCTTCCATCTCAGTTTCCTAAGTAGCTAGGACTATGGGCATGAGCCACTGCACCTGGCAAGTCTAGGGAACCAAATGCTTTTATTTTTATTTTGAGTTGGAGTCTCATTCTGTCACCCAGGCTGGAGTGCAGCGGCACGATCTTGGCTCTCTGCAACCTCCACCTCCTGGGTTCAAGCGGTTCTCCTCCCCCAGTCTCCTGAGTAGCTAGAATTACAGGTGCCCACCACCACGCTCTGCTAATTTATGTATTTTAGTAGAGACAGGGTTTCACTATGTTGGTCAGGCTGGTCTCAAACTCCTGACCTCAAGCTATCTGCCCACCTTGGCCTCCCAAAGTACTGGGATTACAGGTGTGAGCCACTGCACCCAGTCCCCAAATGCTTTTTTTTTTTTTTTTTAGACAGAGTCTTGCTCTGTTGCCCAGGCTGGAGTGCAATGGCGCGATCTTGGCTCACTGCAACCTCTGCCTCTCAGGTTCAAGTGATTCTCTGTCCTCAGCCTTCCCAGTAGCTGGGATTACAGGTGTGTGCCGTCATGCCTGGCTAATTTTTTTGTATTTTTAGTAGAGGCAGGGTTTCACTATGTTGGCCAGGCTGGTCTTGAACTCCTGACCTCAGGTGATCCGCCCACGTTGGCCTCCTAAAGTGCTGGGATTACAGGCATGAGCCACCATGCCTGGTCCCCAAATGCTTTTAAACTGCTTTGTGCAGAGTGGGGCGCAGTCAGCCCAGGCTTGGAATAATCTTTCCTCCACCTCCTCAGCACCTAGCGAGGCTGGATTCTCTCTGAGGACAGGAGTCAACTGCACACATAAGGGCTTGATACATTCGGAGGCTCTCCCAGAGAGCGCCTGAAAGGAGACAAGGTGGGGTGGGGTGTTGCAGGGCGCGGGCCCCAGGTGTGGTGGGGAAGCCAGCAGCAGTTTCAGGTGGATGTGGGTTGGGGCTGGGGCAGGGGAGGGAACTCAAGCCAAGCGGCCTGGGTCCTTCCTCTCCCTGCCCAGCCCTGAGGAATCCCCCACAGGGAGGGGCCCAGTGCAGGGACCCGCCCAGGAGCTCAGGACTGCAGACCAGACACCCACAAGAGAACAGTTCCGGTTAAGAAACAGACAATCAAGGCCAAGGCCAGATTCTCCCCACAAGCCAGGAGGTACCCATTGTTTCCAGGACCATTTTCTTCCCTGCATTTTTTTAGACTGTCATAAAACATGCGTAACTTAAAATTTACCATCTTACCCATGTTTAAGGGTACAGTTCAGTGGCATGAAGCACATTCACTGCTGTGCAAACATCACCACCATACAAACTGAAACCCCACACCCATTAATCACGACGCCCCTTCCCCCCACCACCTCCTGGCACCCCGTTCCGATTCCTGTCTTTGCCTCCACTAGGGACCTCATGTAAGTGGAATCATACAGTATTTGTCCTTTTGTGATGTGTTCTACCACTTAACATAATGTCCTCAAGGCTCACCCACGTTCTAACATGTATCAGATGTCCTTTTTTTGAAGGTTGAGTAATATTCCTGGTGTCCTTTTTTTTTTTTTGAGAGACAGAGTTTTGCTCTGTCGCCCAGGTTGGAGTGCAGTGGCGCGATCTCAGCTCACCGCAACCTCCACCTCCCGGGTTCAAGCAATTCTCCTGCCTCAGCCTCCCGAGTAGCTGTGATTATAGATGCCTGCCATGACGCCTGGCTAATTTTTGTATTTTTTTTTTTTTTAGCAGAGATAGGGTTTGACCATCTTGGCCAGGCTGGTCTTGAACTCCTGACCTCGTGATCCAACTGCCTCAGCCTCCCAAAGTGCTAGGATTACCAGCATGAGCCACCGCGCCCGGCCAGTATCCATTTTTTAACCAGGGAAACAGGCTCGGAGACAGAGTCTTCTGCCCAACTTCACACAGCCTGGAAGTAACAGAGGCAGCCTTCGAACCTGAATTTGCAGTGGGCCCAGCCAGGCAGCACCTCCAGGGTGGGCCATTTAGATGGAGCAGACTCCACCTTAGAGCCGTGCTCGGGGTGCATCTAGGTGTGGTCAAAAATGCCCCAGAAGGGAAGGGAGTGTTTGAGGTGGGGGGGGTGGCAGGACTGTCTGAACGTTATGGAAAGTGGCCCTGCTTACCCTCCCTGTGCTTGGCTCTCCCAGCTGGCATTGTGTCCTGGCAGAGCTGTGGAACAGCTTCTCTCCCAGGGTCTCCGTTTCCCTGTCTAGAAAGGAGCAGCAAAACTGTCAAGATGTGTCCACGTTGTGTAAAACGTGGACCAAGGGGTGGGTGGGCACAGGCCTCTGCCCAGCCTGGACAGAGTTACAGCACCAAAATAAAACAAAATAAAAATAAAAATAAAAAAGAATGCAGTGACAGGGTCGGTTCAGTGGAATGGAGTAGCTCTTCACATACTGCCATTTTGGGAAAAAAGCAAGATACAAAATAATAAACAGCTGGGTGCGGTGGCTCACTCTGTCATCCCAGCACTTTGGGAGGCTGAGGCGGGCAGATCACTTGAGTTCAGGAGTTCCAGACCAGCCTGGCCAACATGGTGAAACCCCACCTCTACTAAAAATAGAAAAATCAGCTGGGTATGGTGGCGCACGCCTGTGATCCCAGCTACCCAGGAGGCTGAGGCAGGAGAACGGCTTGAACCTGGGAGGCGGAGGTTGCAGTGAGCCAAGACTGCGCTACTGCACTCCAGCCTGGGCAACAGAGAAAGACTCCGTCTCAAAAATAAAAACAAAAAAAAGACTTATTGAATGGTAACAAGAGGAAATGTTCAAAGTATGTCAAATCTAAAAAGTGGGTAACCCCTCTGCCATAAATTACATACACACATACCCTGAACAATCTTGGAAGTGAGATTAGACTGCTGTTTATTATCCTTTTTCACCGCAAATGTGTCTCTCTTCCCAAGCTGGAGTAGAGTGTTGCGAGCCATTGCGTGTAACCTCTATTTTTTATTATAAGCATTAAGCATTTGTTACTCAAGTAATTAAGAAAAAAGATGTTTTGGCTGGGCACAGAGGCGCATGCCTGTATTCCCAGCACTTTGGAAAGCGGAAGCGGGTGGATCACCTGAGGTTAGGAGTTCGAGACCAGTCTGACTAACGTGGTGAAATCCCGTCTCTACTAAATACAAAAAATTAGCTGGGCGTGGTGGTGGGTGCCTGTAATCCCAGCTTCTTAGAAGGCTGAAGCAGGAGAATCGCTTGAACCCAGGAGGTGGAGGTTGCAATGAGCCGGGATTGTGCCATTGCACTCCAGCCTGGGCAATAAGAATGAAACTCTGTCTCGCTCTCTCGCCAGGCTGGAGTGCAGTGGCATGATCCCGGCTCACTGCAATCTCCGTCTCCCGGGTTCAAGTGATTCTCCTGCCTCAGCCTCCCGAGTCGCTGGGACTACAGGCACGTGCCACCATGCCCAGCTAATTTTTGTATTTTTAGTAGAGACAGAATTTCACCATGTTAGCCAGGATGGACTTTATCTCCTGACCTCATGACCTGCCCGCCTCAGCCTCCCAAAGTGCTAGGATTACAGGTGTGAGCCAACGCGCCCAGCCTGAGCCACTGCGCCCAAGATTTTTGAAAATCACTATTTCAAAGGATCAAGAATAGCTAAGACAGGCCACGTGCGGTGGTTCATGCCTATAATCCCAGCACCTTGGGAGGCCGAGGCAGGTGGATCATTTGCAGTAAGGAGTTCGAGACCAGCCTGGGCAACATGGCAAAACCCTGTCTCTACTAAAAATACAAAAATTAGCCAGATGTAGTGGCAGGCACCTGTAATCCCAGATACTGAGCAGGCTGAGGCAGGAGAAGCACTTGAAAGCAGGATGCAGAGGTTGGAGTGAGCCGAGATAGCACCACTGCACTCCAGCCTGGGTGACAGAGAAGACTGCCAAAAAAAGAAAAAGAAAAAGAAAAGATTAATATACAGAATAAACACAGAACTCCTCCTGTAAAAAAAAAAGAAAAAGAATCCAATGGGGGGAATGGCAAAATATACACATAGGCAATTCACAAGGGAAACATGCAAATGGAACTAATGTATGAAATAATTATTAGCCTCGTTAGTAATCAAGGAATGTAAATTAAAACAATATCGTATCATTTCACTCCCTCCAATTGGCAAAAACTGAACTCCTAGAGAAGGTAGGATGCACAGACTGCAACCCAGCAACTTCTCTCCTGGTTATTTACGCATCTGAGAGAGCTGCTCCGCGCATAGAAACCACACAGCCATGCTCACTGAAGAATCTCTGGAATAGCAAAACATCAGCAAAGACCCACATATTCATCAACAGGAGAAGGGATAAATTGTTCTACTCATACAATGGAATGCTTTACGTCAATTAAAGTTAATGAACTGTAGCAACGGGTATCAATACGGATAAACCTCAAAAACAATGCTGATTCAAAAAACAAGTTGTATGATGCATACATTATATAAGATTTTCTACAATGCATATACCCACGTATACTGAAGATAGAAAAGCATGCATGGAAAGTCTCCAAACCAAGATAATGATTGTATCTAAGGAGGGAAGAAAATGGCATTGGAGAAGGGGCTTCAACTGTGGAACAGTTTACTTAAGAGCATATGCACATTTAAGTGTGGGTGTGTTTGCATGTGTGTGTGTGTCCATGTGCGTGTGTGCATGCGTGTGTGTGTGTAGTGTGTGTGTGTGTGTGTGTGTGTGTCTGAAGCAATTACTGCAAAACACTTAAGTCTGACAAAGCTGAGTTCTGGATACGGATGTATCTGTTCTAGTTTTTATGCTTTTCTTAAACCATTTAATCACACAAAACTCACCAAAACCATCATGCATTCCTAACCCGCAGAGCCAGCGCTCTCCTCAGCCTCACACCAGCGAAGGCTCAGCATGGAGCAGCAACTACTGCGTCTTACCAGGTTACCAGAGCAGCAGGGGTGGCTCCTCCTCCTAGCTGCTGCTCTTCAGCCCCTGAGGACCCTGCAGAACTCAGAAGCCCTCTCTATCTGCTCCTGCCCCTGCCCCCAGGGAGATCTACAAGTGGGCATCATGCAGAACAGACACTTCCCACAAGGCAGCCCAAGCAGGTGGGACAAATGGGACCAGGTTCCTGGGCACAGCCAGGGCATCCCTGTGCCTGGGGGTTAAACGAGTAACCCAGAGAGCCCCCAGCCTTCCCTCAGGCACAGGTGGATCTCAGGGAGCACAAAGAGCAAGAGATTTGCATTCTGAGACATGTGTGTCCAAATCCAGCTCCAACATGAAATAATTCTGTGACCCCAGGCAAATTGTTTAGCCTAAGCCTCTGCTTTTACAACTTTTTTTTTTTGAGACAGAGTCTCGCTGCACTCTGCTGCCCGGGCTGGAGTGCAGTGGTGCGGTCTCAGCTCACTGCAACCTCTACCTCCCAGGTTCAAGTGATTCTCCTACCTCAGCCTCCCGAGCTTCTACAACTTTAAATCAGGAATAACACCGCCTTCCTTGTAGACGGGTATGCAGTGACCCAAAGATGTCTAAGAGACATTAAGCATAAAAGAATGTTGCTGAGCAGTACAAAAAAATGTGTTATCTGTGAAAGAAGCCATCATAAAAGGCAAATACTATATGATTTCACTTATTTACATAAGTGAATAGACAGAAAGCAGAAGGGATACCAGGCCTGGAGGAGGAGGAAACGGGAGTGAGCATTTAACGGGCGCAGAGAGTTTCAGTTTTGCAAGATGATAACAGTTCTGGAGAGGGTTTGGGTGGTAGTGATGGATGCACAGTATGAATGTACTTAATACCACTGAAGTGTACACTTACCAATGGCTAAGATGATACATTTTATGTCATTTGTATTTTACCACAATAACAAAATTAGGAAAAAAGTATAATCTCATTTTTTTTTTTTTTTTTGAGGTGGAGTCTCACTCTGTCGCCCAGGCTGGAGTACAGTGGAATGGTCTCAGCTCACTGCAACCTCCACCTCCCAGGTTCAAGCGATTTTCCTGCCTCAGCCTCCTGAGTAGCTACGATTACAGGCATGTGTTACCATGCCTGGCTAATTTTTGTATTTTTGTATTTTTAGTTAGAGACAGTGTTTTGCCGTTTTGGGCAGGTTGGTCTCGAACTCCTGACCTCAAGTGATCTGCCCACCTTGGCCTCATAAAGTGCTGGGATTACAGGCGTGAGCCAACAGGCCTGGCTTGATATATTACTGATACAATTTTTAAAAATAAGAATGACAGCTGGGCATGGTGGCTCACACTTGCAATCCCAGCACTTTGGGAGGCCAAAGCAGTGGATTGCTTGAGGTCAGGAGATCGAGACCAGCCTGGCCAACATGGCGAAACCCCATCTCTACTAAAAATACAAAAAAATTAGCCAGGCATGGTAACACATGCCTGTAATCGTAGCTACACGGCAGGCTGAGGCAGGAGAATCATTTGAACCCAGGAAGCATAGGTTGCAGTGAGCCAAGACTGTGCTGCACACTCCCGCTTGGGTGGCAGGGCAAGGCTCTGTCTCAAAAAATAAAATTATATCAATAACAAACTTATTACTGTGTACAGAAAAAAAATTGGAAAGCTATACATAGAATTATATAGCGTTAAGTCTACTCGTGGTAAGATTGTAGAAGGCTGTCTACATTATACGTTTTTCTATTATTTAAATCTGGTATGTTTATGAGTAGAAAAACTACTTGGAAATAAATCAGAAGACCTTCCTCACCGTGTGGTTCCTCAGGATAATAAAATAATTTATAGGCCGGGCGCAGTGGCTCAGGACTGTAATCCCAGAACTTTGGGAGGCCAAGGTGGGCAGATCACCTGAGCTCGGGAGACCAGCCTGACCAACATGGAGAAACCCCATCTCTACTTAAAAAAAAAAAAACACAGAAAATTAGCCGGGCATGGTGGTGCATGCCCGTAATCCCAACTACTAGGGAGGCCGAGGCAGGAGAATCACTTGAACCCAGGAAGTGGAGGTTGCGGTGAGCTCAAATCAGCCATTGCACTCCAGCCTGGGCAACAAGAGAGAAACTCTGTCTCAAAAAAAAAAAAAGAATTTATGAGGTTGGGTGCTGTGGCTCATGTCCATAATCCCAGCACTTTGGGAGGCCAAGGTGGGCAGATCACAAGGTCAGGAGTTTGAGACCAGCCTGGCCAATATGGTAAAACCCCATCTCTACTAAAAATACAAAACAGCCGGGCATGGTGGCAGGCGCCTGTAGTCCCACTTACTAGGGAGGCTGAGGCAGGAGAATCACTTGAACCCAGGAGGCAGAGGTTGCAGTGAGCAGAAGTTGCACCACTGTACTCCAGCCTGGGCGACAGAGCAAGACTCCATCTCAAAAAAAAAAAAAAAGAATTAATGAGTAGCTGCCATCCATATATTAGAAACAGGTCAGCCCCATCCTCCCTGCCCTACCCCGTAACACACATGCTCAGCAGCTTGTGGTCTTCACCTCCTGGGAGCAGAGCAGGGAGGAGCTCAGCCCCCGAGCTGGGCAACTCTAACACCAACCCCACCACTGCCTCACTGGGGCTTCAGAGCCTTTGTGTCTTCAACTGCAAGATGGAAATACTACAGCCTAAAATGGGTTACAGCTGTGAAATGGGTTATCGTGAGAATTAAAAATAAGATAAGGTATCATGTGTCAATATAGCATCCGGCACACAGAGGCTGCCATTCCACAGTCCCACCTGCCATCACTGACAACCTTCCCAGAATTCAGTGGGGACTCACCTGGGTGAGGGCCGAGCCTCAAGCCCCACTGTCTCTGAGGAGGGGCCAGACCACTCAGAGACCCCCCAGGATCCCTGGGACTCACAGAACCTCGAACACCTGGAGATCCTCCCAGGACCCCAGGGTGGCAGAGTGGGCCATCTGCTCTCAGAGCTAGTCCTTAGGTTCAGCCCCAGTCCACATCCCCTGGTTGTTTCTCAAAGACAGGCAAGGGAGTCAAGAAATGACAAGCTGCCCAGTCTGTCCCAGAGGGAGACCCCCAGCACGCTCCAGACCCCATGTGGGCCCGCAGGGACTTGGCATGGCTTCCACACCTGGGCGGCAGGCAGGCGGGCTGCGGGTAAACAGGGCACAGAGAGCCTTTTGTGAAAGCACAAACAAGGCCAAGCCAGGAAAACTTCCCAGGCAGGAGGGGGAGGCAGGAGGCTGGCACCCTTCCTGTACCGGGGATGGGAAGGCTGGCCTCCAGTGCTCTCCCAGAGAGCAGGAAGGGGCCACTCTCCACAGGCCCTGTCCCTGGAGGGTTCCAAGCCTGTGAATCCAAGCACAGGCCATGGGTCGTATGCTTCCTCTGTCCCAGAGCTGGAGCGGGAGGAGAGGTCTCAGCCTTGTCTGGCACACACAGCCTCTACCCTCCCCAGGGCGGGTACTGCCCTGGAGGCCCCCACACCCAGCTGGGGTGAGTCAGAGGCTGCCGGCTGGGGGTGCTGCCTGGCTTGGGACTCACCCTGTGCTGAAGGGCACACCCTCACTTCCTGGGGAGAGGAAGAGGAGAGACACCAGGGCTGGAGGGGGAGGGGAGCATGGGTCAGTTCCAAACTGCTCTCACCTGGGTTGGGCTCCCAAACAGGTTTGTCCTCACGCCAACTCTCCTCTAGGGAGAAGGATAACAGGCGAGGGACACCCACCGGGCTTCCCCCAGCAGTTCCAGAGCCAAGCACAGAGAGGCAGTAGGTAGGGCTGGAGGTGCAGCCTCAGGACCTCCCTCGCCCTGCTAGGCTGAAGCAGGAGCACCCAGTTACTGAACGTCGACTAAGTGCCCAGCACGTCTTGCCCCATCTCCCAACCTTCATGCAAACCAGCAAGGTGGCACCCACCTCACCACCATGAGACCGTGAGAAAGTCCCTTCACCTCACTGGGCTCTGTTTTCCTCATCTGTAAAATGGGCTGAAGAGTCTATTCCTCAGAGGATTGTGATGAGGACAGAATGAGGCAGTCCATGTAAAGCTTTTGGACTAGTGCCTGTCACACGGTAAGGCTCTGGAACGTTCGCTGCAGTTATTATCATGGTAGAATTTATCAGTTCTTTTACGGGTGTGATGTCTGAGGCCCAGAGAAATTCAGTAACCTGCCCAAGGCCACACAGCTAGAAAGGGCTGGGAAGATGCACCCAAGCTTGACTTTCCATTGTGCCAACCTGCCTCAAAGGCAAGTGGGCCTCCTGGACCCTCCTTAGGGGTACATGGAAAGCAGGGCTCTACAAGGAACCCCATCAGGCCACACTCAGATGCCTCTGGTCTCACAGGTACCGCTATAAGGAAGCTCTGGAAGGGGGCCCAGCTCTGAGTTTAGGGCCAGAAGGCAATGTTGGGTCTGGGCCCTAGGGGCAGAAGGGCCTGGAAGGCAGGCCATTTTATTTTTTTTGAGACAGGATCTTGCTCTGTTGCCCAGGCTGGAGTGCAATGGTGGAATCATGGCTCACTGCAACCTTGAACTCTTGGGCTCAAGTGAGAGTTGAGCCTCTAAGTAGCTGGAACTACAGGCACATGCCACCACACTTGGCTACTTTTTTTTTTTTTTGAGATTGAGTCTCACTCTGTCACCCAGGCTGGAGGGCAGTGGCACAATCTCGGCTCACTACAACCTCCACCTCCCAGGTTCAAGTGATTCTTCTGTCTCAGCCTCCTGAGTAGCTGGGATTACAGGTGTGTGCCACCACACCCAGCTGGTTTTTGTATTTTTTGTAGAGGCAGGGCTTCACCATGTTGGCCAGGCTGGTTTTGAATTTCTGACCTCATGTGATCCACCTGCCTTGGCCTCCCAAAGTGTTGGGATTACAGGCGTAAGCCACTGCACCTAGACTAATTTTTTTTTATTTTGAGATGAGAGTCTCACTCTGTCGCCTAGGCTGGAATGCAGTGGCTCGATCTTGGCTCACTGCGACCTCCACCTCCCAGGTTCAAGTGATTCTCCTGCCTCAGCCTCCCAAGTAGCTGGGACTACAGGCACATGCCGCCACACCTGGCTAATTTTTTTTTTTTTTTTAGAGATGGAGTTTCACCATGTTAGCCAGAATGGTCTCGATCTCCTGACCTCGTGATCCGCACGCTTCAGCCTCTCAAAGTGCTGGGATTACAGCCATGAGCCACTGTGCCCGGCCATTTTTTTAAATTTTTGTAGAGACAGGTCGCTATGTTGCCCAGGGTAGTCTCGAACTCCTGGGCTCAAGAAATCCTCCCACCTCAGCCTCCCAAAGTGCTGCGATTACAGGTGGGAACCACCTCATCCAGCCAACAAACACTCATATTTACACATGGAGTCACAGCGACACACAGTTTGCAGGTCTTAACCTGTTATGAACACCAGCACTGCCTTCCTAGACAGGTTATGAAACGTGGCCACCAGTACCCGAGGGAGGCGGCAGAGGCATCTTCTGCTGAGATCCCAGGAGACTGGGCACTGGCCAAGCCCTAGGCAGGCCAGGGGGAGTACTGGGGGGGTCTGACAGAGGGTGAGCTGCCTGGTGCCCCACTCTCTGGGCTGGCAGGGGGCTGCCCAGGGATCCTGACCCATGGAGCCAGCTAGGAGATTCAAGGTGTCCCTGCAGGGCCAGGATTCCCGCCCGCCGCCCCGCTGCTGGTCAGTGCGTTTGTCATACTGCCCGTCAGAGGGCGTGGGTTTGGCAGCTGCACTCTGAGGGGCATCCAGGTGGCATGTGAAAGCTGTGGAATTTTACAGCCACTTTTACTCTGGTGGAACGTTGCTCTAGGCGTGAGGCTTAAATTGCACCAAGCAATTTAATTTTGAGGTTTTAAGCCCTTGAGAGACGTTTAGATGTAGACGAACTTGCTGTGAGATGCAAGACGCAATAGAAACGCATCTGGAAGACAGCAGGGAACGCTTGTGGCCGGGAGTAAAAGCCCTTCTAGAAACCTCAGCCCCGCATGTCCTTAAGGAGGAAGGTTAAGCCCCTCACCTTCCCAACACACACACACTCACACACACTCTCACACACACACACTCACACACAGTGAAGCCACTAAAAAGCAACTGTCCAGCCCTGGTTCTGTGGGGGAGCTCAGCCCTGCTTCCACACCGAGGGCGTGAGTTCTGCAGGAGACAACAGGGACTAAGGCGAAAGAGTGGCCTCTGGTCACTGTTTCTCAGCGAGCTTTGTAGCGCACCAGCCTCACAACTGCTGGGGAAGCTTCTTCAAAGTGCAGATTCCTGGTCCCAACCTTCCAGGGCAGACTCTGCAGGTTTGTGGTGGTGGGCCCAGGGGGAACAGCATTTTATTTATATTTTTATTTTATATTTCTCTTTTATTTTTTATTTATTTATTTTTTTTAAAGATGGGGTTTCACCATGATGGCCAGGCTGGTCTTGAACTCCTGACCTCAGGTGATCCACCCACCTCGGCCTCCCAAAGTGCTAGGATTACAGGCGTGAGCCACCGTGCCTGGCCCGGGAACAGCATTTTAAACAAGCTCCCAGATGACTCTGAGGGCCCCCAAAAGCCTGGGAACTTGAGAAAAGGAAGCAACGGAGGGTGAAGTAGAAGGAGCCCTGGCTGCCAAGCCATACCAACCTGGGTTCAAGTCCTGGCTTTGCCACATGTACATTGTATAATTTTGGCCCAGAGACTTCGTCCCTCCGGGCCTTGGTCTGAAAAATGGTAAAGTGACCTCACACACACGGCTGTGGCAAAGGTAAGATGGGCAAACGTGTTCAGTGTCCCAGCACGCTGCCTGGCACTGAGACACGGCGTGGAGGATCACCACGGGCTATGAAGGTGCTGCTGCAGGAAGGGGGAGCAGAGCACCATCTGTGGAGGGGCCAGCTCTGTGGCTCTCACGTGGCATGTGTGAGAGAAAGAGACTCCTGGGAAAGAACAGAGGAAGTGACATGGGAGAGGGAGAGCGACCGGACAGTGCACCTGAAAAGCACAGGTGACACGTCAGGAGCTCCAGCACAGACCTCGCTCCCAGCGCGATCCTGCCAGATGCTCTCACAGCCCTGCAAAACAAGGCTACCATGCCTGTACGCTCGCCTTGCCCAAACCCTTCCGGAGCTCAGCTATGTCTCAAAAGAGAGCATCTTTGCATCTTTTTTTTTTTTTAGAGATGGGGTTTCTCCATGTTGGCCAGGCCAGTCTCGAACTCCTGACCTCAGGTGATTCGCCCACCTCGGCCTCCCAAAGTGCTGGGATTACAGGCATGAGCCACCGCGCCCGGCAAGAGAGCATCTTTGGACCCAGGGGGCAGGGTGGGCCCTCCTCCTGCTCCTCACCTGCCCACGGTGATGGGTAAAACTTGAAAGGAGCATTCCAAAAGGACCATGACCAAGACTTCCTCCAGGTACAGCAAGGGTAACTGAGTTAGGGTCTATTTGTTCCTGAGGGATCAGGAAGGGCTGAACTCAGGAGAACACAATGGCTCAGACTCAATTTGACTCAACTCAATTTGTGTGTGTGTCCCGAACCCAGATGGCGAGTGGAGGCCAAAACCCCTCAGGTCAGCCCATGTGGTTCACTCCACACCATCCCTGGCAAGGGGGAGGAATTATAATCTGACAAGCAGGACCTGCTGCTTCCTGCTCAGCGCTGCCCAGCATGAAAGACTACAGCTCAGGCCTCCCCCTCTCCAGGGGACAGAGCTCCTCAAAACCAACAGGAAGCTCCTACAGGGCAGAGCCAGGAGTTGGCTGACCTTGTCCCATAAACAGGAGAGTCGACACAATCATACACCAGGCATTTCCTACCTCCCTCCGCTGCTGTAAATGCCCAAACAGCTCAAAACACCCAGCGTGTGATGGGGAGGGGCCCGGGAGCTCAAGGGTGCGCATTCTGCCAGGACCACACACAGCTCTCTCTCCCTCTTGCATGGGAAAGAGATCCAGGGGGATATCGTTAAATGAAACAAAAGCAAGCTGCGAATCAGCAACTCAAACATGACCAGATTTTTATAAAAATAAGCAAATTGTAATAACAGATGTGGAAGAATGCACCCCTTCCCATTCACGCCTCTGAAGATGGATATCAGGGGAGACTCATTTCCTAAATGACATTAAAAAGCCAAACAGGCCTGGCATGGTGGCTCACACCAGTAATCCCAGCACTTTGGGAGGCTCAGGTAGGAGGATCTCATGAGCCCAGGAGTTTGAGATCAGCCTGGGCAATGTAGAGAGGCTCAATCTCCACAATAAATAAATAAATAAATAAATATTAGCTGGGCGCAGTGGTGCACGCTTGTAGTCCCAGCTACTTGGCAGCTGAGGCAGGAGGATCGCTGAAGCCTCGGAGATCCTGCAATGAGCCATGATGGTGCCACTGCACTCCAGCCTGGGCAACAGAGTGAGACCCTGTCCCCCCAGAAATATCCAAAAGTATAAAAACATAGGATGAATATGCAACTATGTTGGTAATTACAAAAAAAAAAAAAAATTACTATTTCTTTTAAAACCCAGGCTGGGAGACTCAGGCCTTCCTTCACACAAAAAAACTGAGGTGAGAGGCAAAGGCAGGGAGGCCTTAGTGCAGAGAACAAAGGACCCTGGCCCAGGATTCCAGGGTCTGGATTCAAGCCGAATGTCCTTGCCTTCTTTACAGATGAGTCTCGGCAAGTTGCTTTCCCACTGTGATCCTCAGTTTCCACATCTGTAAACTAGAGATAATGGCCACAGCCGAAGCATCCTCAAATGGTCAGATGAGATCACCGACCTGAGTGTTTTGCAAATTATACAGCCGTCTATACACACCTAGGACTAGGGACTGCCTTCCAGGACATGCGCTCTGCCAGACGCCTGCTTTACGTCAACATATTTAATCCTCCAAATGTGTTAAAGGGAGGTAAGTGCTAAGATTCACTTTTTTTTTCTTTGAGACTGAGTTTTACTCTTGTTGCCCAGGCTGGAGTGCAGTAACGCAATCTCAGCTCACCACAACCTCTGCCTCCCAGGTTTAAGTGATTCTCCTGCCTCAGCCTGAGTAGCTGGGATTACAGGCATGCACCACCATGCCTGGCTAATTTTGTATTTTTAGTAGAGCGGGGGTTTCTCCATGTTGGTCAGGCTGGTCTCCAACTCCTGACCTCAGGTGATTCGCCCGCCTTGGTTTACGGGCGTGCACCACCATGCCTGGCCAAGATTATCTTTTTTTTTTTTTTTTCCCCAAGATGGGGTTTCACCATGATGGCCAGGCTGGTCTTGAACTCCTGACCTCAGGTGATCCACCCACCTCGGCCTCCCAAAGTGCTAGGATTACAGGCGTGAGCCACCGCGCCCGGCCTCAAGATTATCTTTTTTATAGAATGAGGAAACTGGCGGGTCGTGGTGGCTCACACCTGTAATCCCAGCATTTTGGGAGGCTGAGGCGAGTGGATCACCTGAGGTCGGGAGTTTGAGACCAGCCTGGCCAATATGGTGAAGGGCATCTCTACTAAAAATACAAAAATTAGCCAGGCGTGGTGGTGGGCACCTGCAGTCCCTGCTACTTGGGAGGCTGAGACAGGAGAATGGCTAGAACCCAGGAGGCGGAGGTGGCAATGAGCCAACATCACGCCACTGCACTCTAGCCTGGGGGACAGAGCAAGACTATCTCAAAAAACAAAAAAAAAAAAAAAATGAGGAAACCAAGACTCAGAGAGGCACAAGGACTGGCCCACAGTCACTCAGCAAGCACATGACAGCCAAGACTCAAACCCAGGTCCGACAGTAGTTCCTAACCAGTGCACTCTCCTGCCTCTGGGACCTGTTTTCCGAAGCACAGGCCAGGAAATCCCAGTCCCCAAAGATGTCTACATGATCAAATAAGTGTGGGGGAAACATGACACGCTAGTTCCCTTATCATGGTCAGCTCAATCTGTTCAAGGCTCTGATAAGTCCTGTGGCAAGGGTAACAAGAAGTCTTTGTTTCCCAGAATTACCAAACCTCTGTGACCAAAGAAACTGGTGTCTCACGGAACACACTTGGGAAACGTGGTCCACACTTTTTGGGAAATGTGGTCATGAGGCTGCATTAGCAACCCGGACTGATAAGATCTGGGCTGAGGGAAACAAAACAGAGGTTTGCAATGAAACAACTCAGCGTTCAGCAAGTGCAGCAAGCAGACATTACTCAGCAGGAGAAGGAGAAAGAGGGTAATTCTGCTGTCTGCCATTCTGCCCTGTACCTACAGCAAGAAGAGCAAAGGACTGTGGGAACGGAGATGTTGCCCTTTGCTCCGCAGGCTGGGAAGGGCACTTGACTGGAGCTGGAGCTGGCCTGGAAGGAGGGGGGCCCAGTCCTTACCCCAGGGACGGCTCTGCTATCTGCGCGTCGGCTGTCGGTGCTGAGGCTGGCCCGCATCGGCCTGGGCAGGGTCCTGGCATTCCTTTTGCTCCATGGACGCTGCCTCCCTGCAAGGAATAGAGAGCTGCCGTCAACAGGCACATGGGTGACTGTCACAGTTACCTGCTACGCTGCCAGCACTTGCTGAGAGCCTGCTTGGTACCAGGCCCTTGGCTGGGCTCTGGGGTGACAAAAGAGGATTTTTTTGAGACAAGAGTCACACTCTGTTGCCCAGGCTGGAGTGCAGTGGTGCAATCTTGATTCACTGCAACCTCCGTCTCCTGGGTCCAAGTGATTCTCCTGCCTCAGCCTCCCGAGTAGATGGGATTTCAGGTATGTACCACCAGGCCCAGCAAATTTTTTTCTTTTTAGTAGAGATGGGGTTTCACTACGCTGGCCAGGCTGCTCTCAAACTCCTGACCTCCAGCAATCTGCCTGCCTCGGCCTCCCAAAGTGCTGGGATTACAGGTGTGAGCCACCACGCCCAGCGAACAAAAAAGGTTCCGACAGAGCACCTCCCTCCAGAACCTGGTCTACTAAGAAGGCGCTAAGTCAGCAGTGACAGTCTGAGAGCTCAGGGCTCTGCTGCAGGGAAGCCAGGAGAAGCACTAGACCCAGACTAGCAGGGTCAGGGAAGGCTTTCTGGAGGAGGAGTTGTCTGAGTTGATGCCTAAGAGTAGGAGCTGGAAAAAGCATTCCAGGCAGGAGAAATAGCACGTTTACCTGGAGGAGAGAGGACATGGCATCCAGAGAAGGCTTCGGGGCTCCGCATGGCTAGATCCAGAGCCAGAGGGGGGGAAGTGGCAAGAGATGAGCCACAGTGGGGTGGCTGGGACAGGCAGAGACCAGCCTCTGCCCAGATTCCAACTCAAACACTGAATCTACCCATCATCTCTGAAAGTCAGCCAGCCTCCAGTGAGCATCTACTCTGTACGCGCCAGGCACTCTGCCGAACTGTGCGTGGGAGTGTCAAGGTGGGGGAGAGAGGTGTGATCACTACAACATGGGTATCAGGAGCCAGAAGCCAGGAGAGTGGCCCAGCCACCGGAGAGGGCCAAAGGATTGGCAGGAGTTACCCAGGAAGGAGGAAAGCGGGGGCACACAAAGACACCTGGACCTATCTAGGAGGGATAGCTGTGTTTCCATCATTTCTACCACTGGGTGTTTACTATACTGACTGAGTTCCAGGCCCTGTGCTGGGAGGACAGACGTGGAAGATGGTCTCCGCCACCACAAGGGGTAGGTCAATAACCCCTCAATTCCACACAAGGTAGTGGTGACTAGGCAGTAAAGCACCTACAGCTCTCTAGGCACAGAGGCCATCCACGCCAATCTCTACCTCACTCTACCCTCCGTGTCAAGGATGGGGCACCCACTGAGGCTTGGCCGTCCAATCACCTGCCCATGGCAGAGCCAGGTCCAGAACTTGGGCCCCTGGACTCTCTGTCACTGATTATTCTAGTCCCTCCTCTTCCAGGAAGCATACCCTGACCACCCCCTACATAACCACCCAAAGCTAATTCCTTCTTCCTCTGGGCTGCCTCTGTAATATGGTGGCCACAGTGTATCAGAACTTACGTGTCTTCCAGTATGCCTCTCCTCCCAGACTGCAGTTCTCAGGAGGCCGGGGCTATGTTTTCCCAGCCACCCCCAGGCCCAAGATGGGCACTTTCTTATTTATTTATTTATTTTTTATTCTTTTAATTTTTTAAAAGACAAGTGCAGTAGTGAGAAGGAGGGAAAGAGTAGAATAAGGAGTTCGATCTGTAACTGACTGTGAACAATCAATTGAGATAACTCACTGCCTTCGGACCAGCCCAAGATAGGCACTTTCTAAAGGACGGCTGAATGAATGAATGAATGAGTCAAGGCCTGGAGAGATGGTGTGCTGGGCTCTAGAGCCCTACATCCATCCCACCGGAATCTCCAAGGTCTTGGCCCATCAGTGTGTGCCTCAGTTTCTCCATGTGAAAACCTGGAATTACCTCTACTCTAAGGGGAGGAAGTCAGGAACCAGGCTGATTTCCCTCCAACTCCTATAGGCGAAGTCCAGGCCAAGCCAGGCAGCAACCCAAGGTCTGGCCACTTGCCTGAGTTCTGACCCACTGGAGTGATCCCCAGGACCCCCTGAAGTCTAGAAAGGCCACTCAAAGTTTGCAAAGGAAACGGCTTCCTAGTGGGTGTACCTAAGGGATGGAGAATCCCCATCTAGTGAAGTTCTGGGGGGGTAGTTACGAACCTTTGCTGCACCCCCTGCTCTGTATCCCATGGTCCCTAGAAGGTGGGGAGCATCAGACCCCATCCAAAGAAGCCCTGAGATCAGGAAAACAAGGAAGCAGAGACCAGTCACTCATCCCTGGCATGTCCACAACAGCCGGTCCTCCAGCACAAGTCATCATCTGTCCTTGCCTCCCTTCATGAGCCAAAGGAAGACCTGACCTTCATGGAAGCAACATCAGTGAGACCGAGCAATCAGCACTGCCCAGTTGCTCCCAACAAACTCCCACTGCCCCTTCTCCTCCACAGGAAGTATCAGCAACAGCCGATCTCCTCCCTCTTCCTCCAGTCTGTCTGTCTGCCAGTTTGTCTGCTCCAAAGGGCAGAATACAGTTTGGCAGGGGTTAAGAGTACTACTAACAGAAGAGGTAGAAGAGGCCCTTGGGAACTTGGGGCTCCCCCAGTTCCCTTCCTCTCACCAGGCGCTCTCCCTCCATACCTCATTCTCAAAAGGCTTCCTGAGGCAGGGCAGGGGAAGAGGAGTCAGTGGAAGTGTGGCTTACCCAGGAACCACCCACCCTTCCAGCCAAGTCTCCAAGAGGAGGCGGCTACCAGACAACCCCCGACCCATCTCTCCTTCCCAAAAAAGGCAACAAGCCTTATCAGCTGAGAACCGGCAGACCTCAGTTCACTCCAGTCCAGATCGAGGGGGAAGAAGCAGTCGGCGAAAGCAGCAGAATCATCATGAACTCCAAGAACCCCAGCTATGCCCCTTCAGCCTGGGAGCCCAGTTTGCTGGGTCTCCAGCTCACCTAGGGCTGGACCAGGCCCGGACCTCACTGGATCTGGCCCTTGGGCCAACCTGGATGCACAGGACTGGGACAGGGTCTGGGGTCTTAGATTCCGGACCAGTCTTCCCAGGTATTCCATCCCAGACAGACCCCAAGAGCCTAACCGGGGATCTTGCCCCCAAGTCAGGGCACTGTCCCCACCGGAACAAGAGGAAGGAGGGGTGCAAGGGAAGAGGAGGGGGGGCCAGGAACTCAGCGGGAAGACAGCTACGGGAATCTTTGAAAAAGAAATGGCAAGGAGAGAGCCCAGAGGTGGAACCTCTAGAAAGGGGAGAGTGTGTGTGGAGGGGTGAGGATTTGGGGGGACCCAGGGGATGACAAGGGGACACAGGGGAGCCGAGGCGGAAACTCCTGGTTTCTGGAGCACAAGGAGGCACGGGGGGTGCCTGGGAGGGGGCTCGCGCGCCGCGGAGCCGGGGACAGGGTGGCGCCCCGGAGACCCCGGGCTCGGGGAAGTCCGGAGGTAGGTCGAACACCGCGGGAGGCCCCCAGGGAGTCGGCCCCAAGACAGAGCCCCAGATGCCCCGGGCGCCCGGGACCGGGCAGCTGGCCGGGGGAGTGTGTAAGTGGGTTTCGCGAGGTAACAGCTCGCGCCCCTTTCCCCACCCCATTCACTCACCTGGGCTCGCCGCGCCCGGCCGCCCAGCAGGCAGCCTTAGGCCCCCGGCCGCTTCGTCCCGCCGCCGGCCGCAGCGCTGCTCCGGCGCCTCCTTTTGTTTGTCCCTCACTGCACCACTCAGGCTCCTCCGCCCCGGAAGTGACGTCACCGCCGGGCGCGAACGCGGCGGCCAGGGCGTCGCCATGTTTATGAGGGGGAATCTCTCTGAGCCTTCACCCGTTCTCACCCCTACGCCAGCGCCCTGTTACTTCGGGGCGGAAGTAGCGGAGCCCGGACTCGACGACCTTAAAGGGACAGGGACTGCTGCAACCTATCGGGTGTACTTGGGAACAAGGGGTGAAACGGCCCAGGCGGGGGTAAGTAGCTGTGTCGGAGCGTCACTGCCCGGAGGTTGGGTGTAGAGGCTGAGAAGGCCTGCTAACGGTTCGGATCGTGGTAGTGTCAGAGTGCTTAATGAGTTTGGTGCTGCTAGTACAACGGAGTGGCTGCGCAGAATGATTGAGCCGCCCGCGGGAATCAACTGTGCGTGCTGCTCGCTGATCCGCGCTCGGACGCTGGGGCTGGTCCTCCCTGCACCCAAATCCCCCCTCCCACGATCGCGCCAGTGGAGATGACACCCGAGGCAACAGCGAATTCTGGGCAGATCTGGGGTTGGAACTGGATCCCCCAGACTCCAGCTCTGCAGCTCCATGGATCCCCCTGGGTCCTCGCAAATTCCCTGGCTGATAACAGTAACGGCAACCAAATTAAAAAATAATCCATACAATGAAATATTGTGCAGCCATTTAATACGGAAAATATTCACTATGCACTAATGTAGGGCGATTTCTAAGATACCTTAGGTGAAAAAAGGAACAGAAAGGACAGCCTTGATGGGTGCTGTCGTTTGCATAGACGGACCCGTGAGGGTGGAGGTATCTGCGGGTGTGCGCGCCAGCTGTCTGATAAGATGCACAAGAAGTTGTTAATTGCGGTTGCCTCGGACAGGAGAACTGGGGTCCTGGGTACCTGGGCCAGGGCGAGAAATTTACTACCATGTGCACAGATAGACCATTAAAAATAAGATGATGAAGATAGTCACAGCTCCCATCCATCACATGTTAAGCCAATGCCTAGTTTCACCTCTCCTGATGGGAGGTGTTATTTTTCCCTTTTAATGAAAGAGAAAAGAATCTTAGAGAGATTAGGAAACTTAGCAATATCATAGCCAGGAAGTGGAGAAGCTGGAATTTGAGCCCTGGGCGATTTTACACTAATGCCCATCATCTAGCTTATCCCCCCAGCTGAGAAGCATTTTTTCTTGTCAGTCATGCAACAACTGTCTTGGGCCTGGCACACAACAAGTGTCCAGTACCTATTTATTGACATGACGTGTAGTGTGAAAAGCAAACGTTGAAGATCAGAGCCCAGGCTTAAAGTCCAGGGCCTGGGCGCCTCTCCAACCTGTGACTGTGGGCCTGGCAGGTACTCTAGGCCTCCATGTTCCCACCTGTAAAATGAACAACCAGAACCACAGTTGCAGACTGAGGATTTTTAGCCCAATTTTTGAGGCTTGGTGAATAAGGAGGAAATTAACAGCCTAAAAGGGGGTGAAATATCAGCCAGTCACGGTGGCTCACA
Organism: Ateles fusciceps; assembly: GCA_036589455.1. Classification (NCBI taxonomy): domain Eukaryota; kingdom Metazoa; phylum Chordata; class Mammalia; order Primates; family Atelidae; genus Ateles; species Ateles fusciceps. The sequence goes on from JAZHEH010003300.1 coordinate 4,904,965, forward strand.
CCTGTAATCCCAGCACTTTGGGAGGCTGAGGGGGGCAGATCACAAGGTCAGGAGTTCAAGACCAGCCTGGCCAATATGGTGAAACCCCATCTCTACTAAAAAATAAAAATTAGCCAGGTGTGGTAGTGTGTGCCTGTAGTCCCAGCTACTCAGGAGGCTGAGGCAGGAGAATCACTGGAACCCAGGAGGCAGAGGTTGCAGTGAGCCAAGATCACTCCCACGTGGGCGACAGAGCAAGACTCCATCTCAAAAAAAAAAAAAAAAAAGCGGGGGTGGGGTGGGGGTTGAAATGTCACTGGTAATATTCATTCTTTTGATGAATATGCGTTCATTTGGTCATTATTCTGGGCATTGTGAAGATAGTAGCCAGGAGCTTACATTTTAGAAGGGGAAGATAAATCAGAAAACAAGTAACTCAATAAATAATTTAATTTCAGATCATAATAGCTGCTGTGAGGATGACAGATCTTGTGACTGTTCCCATGTCTTATACTTTGTACTTTACACGCAGATAAGCCTCATTTTACAGATAAGTAAGTGAGGCACAGAGAGATTAAGAAAGTTGCCCGAAGGGGGCTCCTGCAGGTCTCCCTCCCTCCCTAGGAAGGCTGTTGGGTTCCTGGGCCTCTCCCTCAGCTTCCTGGGATCATCTGTGCTAATGCTTTGGGGACCTACTGTGTGCTGGGTGAGATGCCAGAGGCTGAGGATCTGGTGGGGGAGCAGGTCAAACATGAAGTTCCTGTCCTTGGAGTTGAGTGCCCCTGTGCTGAGTGCCTTGAGGCTGGAAGCCCAGAGCCTTGGGATCATCCAGGAGGGGACACGTGGCTTAGCTTCAGTGAGGTCAGAAAGGAAGGGACTTTCAATGTGACGGGAAACTGTAGGATGTCTGGAAGGAGAAATGATGGGGCTGGAGACTCAGGCAGAGATGGGCTCCTACCCTGGACTTGGCCTCGGGGTCCGCTAGGGAACTGAGGGTGACCAACAGGATTGGAGAATATGCAAGTTAGACCCATTCAGTCTGGCTTCAGCAGGAATCTTTCCTCTTGGAGAATATCTCCATTAGATGCCAACCACCCGAGCTCCACAACTAACCTCTCCAAACTCCAAAGACGAGGGCTCCTGATTTTATAATCCAGGTGGGGTGACAAAGGAACACAGGCGCATTCACAGCCATGAGGCAGTCACTGTAACAACTCCTGCCAGAACAGACCTGGGGCCACATCCCACTCCTGCATGGCACTGCCCATTCCCTGCATAATTTCTAACATGCTCATCTATGCCCTCATTCCCTGGCTTGCAGCTGAGGCCTCCTGGTGGTTTTCTGGGACTTTGGGTAAGTCATTTCCCCTCTCTAAGCCTCAATTTCCCCACCTGTAAACTGATGCCACCTTCTTGGTGGGTCGCGGTGGCTCACACCTGTAATCCCAGTACTTAGGGAGGCCTTGGCAGGTGGATTACGAGGTCAGGAGATCGAGACTATCCTGGCCAACATGGTGAAATCCTGTCTCTACTAAAAATACAACAATTAGTTGGGCATGGTGGCACGTGCTTATAATCCCGACTACTCTGGAGCCTGAGGCAGGAGAATCGCTTGAACCAGGGTGTCAGAGGTTGCAGTGAGCTGAAATCATGCCACTGTACTCCAGCCTGGCAACAGAGCGAGATTATGTCTCAAAAATACAAATAAAAATAAAACTGATGCCACCTTCTCTAGGGTTCCTGCCAGGCTATCTGCCTGTCTGTTGTGGGCTCCTTTAATGGACGAAGCTAAGTGAGATTGCGGTTTTGAACTTGGGTCCTGTGACAGGAGGAATAAGTGGAAGGATACCCACTGTTCTTCTCACTCAGGGTCTTCCACCAACCCCTCCGGCCTGAACCCTGCAGTCTGGACTCCCAGAAGTGGTTTGTCTCTCCTCTGCCAGTTCCTAAGCTCAAGGGGACTGTGTGTGAGTGCTGTGATTGTTAGATCTCCTCAGACAGGCCGTTCTCTCAGGGTAAACATTGACTCAACAAATTGTCACCAAACATTTGTCTTCAGGAGATTGTTTTTATCTATCAAAAAAAATTAGGATTCACTATATAATAAGAGATTTTTTCATTTTGCTTGGTTACTATGGAAAGCCTTGTAGGTTTAAATGTTAATAGCGTGTTGGCCAGGTGCGGAGGCTCACGCCTGTAATCCCAGAAATTTGGAAGGCTGAGGTGGGAGGATCGCTTGAGCTCAGGAGTTCAAGACCAACCTGGGCAACATGGTAAAACCCTGTCTCTACCAAAAATGCAAAAATTAGCTGGGCGTGATGGCGCGTGCCTGTGGTCCCAGCTACTTGGGAGGCTGAGGCACAAGAATCGCTTGAATCTGGGAGGCAGAGGTTGCAGTGAGCCGAGATTGAGCCACTGCACTCCAGCCTGGGCAATACAGCACAACTGTCTCGAAAAAAAAAAAGTTAATAACTTGTCATTGACAGGTGGCTATGAGCCAGGACCCACAGTATACTCTGTGGATTCTTGTCACCCCCCATTGTACAGATGAGAAAGCTGAGCCTCCAAGGGGCCATGCTCTGGCATGATCAAGGTCCCATAGCTAGTTTATGGTGGAGCTGGGACCACCTGATCCAAGTCCAAGCTTTGGTCTTCTGTGGTTCATGTAGTAGACTGGTCTTCCCGGGCATAGTATCGCCTATCCTGTACCCTTTCTCTAGAGGTGCCACGATGTGTGTTGTGCCAGTAACTGGGAGTCTCCTGGCATTTTAAGCCCAGGGATGCTAAACATCCTTCAAGGCTCTGGATAGCTCTCCCCAGTGAAGAACTGACTCACCTCCAATTCTAAGTGTGCGCCTATTGGGAAGCTCCAGAACCGAATCTTGTCATTTACTTGAGTGATGTGGCATGGGGCCAGCCTGGGAAGCCACGGTCCCTTGCCTGCCGTTGGAAGCAGCCATGCAAGGTGGAGTTGAACAAGGCATGACTTCTGTCCCCAAGGGGCTGCTGGTCAGCCGCAGCACCCATCTCCTGAGAGAAGATTTCGGGGGGACAGAATTGGGACTTTGGAAATAGGCAAGCCGGGGTTTGAATCACAGCCGGAGCTCTCTAGGCTGAGTCAGCTTTCCTTGTTCTCCTCTTGAGGAAGATGGAGGCAATAATACCGTCCTAATCAGCTGTGGTGAGGATTAGAGAATTTAGCAAGGGGTTGGAGGGCGTCAGGTACAGGTAGGTGCTCTCTGAGTTCAGCAAAGGGCCTGGGTGGGCACAGAAGCTTCGGAGAGGAGGCACGGGTGGGGCTAAGCCCTGCCAGCAGTTTCGGATTGCCAGGATATGCCAAGCAGGGGAAACAACTTGAGTGAAGGTGGGCAACATCTATTCAAAAGCAGGCCTGGCACACACCTGTAACCCCAGCACTTTGGGAGGCTGAGGCAGGCAGATCACCTGTGATCAGGAGTTCGAGACCAGCCTGGCCAACATGGTGAAACTCCATCTCTACAAAAATACAAAAAGTAGCCAGGCATGATGATAGGTGCCTGTAATCCCAGCTACTTGGAAGGCTGAGGCAGGAGAATCATATGAACCCAGGAGGCAGAGGTTGCAGTGAGCCAAGATCATGCCACTACACTCAAGCCTAGGTGACAGAGTGAGACTCCATCTCAAAAAAAAAAAAATTAGCCAACATGGTGGCGTGCACCTGTAATCCCAGCTACTCAGGAGACTGACGCAGGAGAATCGCTTGAACCTGGGAGGTGGAGATTGCAATGAGCCGAGATTGTGCCATTGTACTCCAGCCTGGGTGACAGGGTAACAAGAGAGACTCTATCTCAGAAAACAAAAACAGAGGATGACTGGATGCAGTGGCTCATGCCTGTAATCCAAGCTATAATCCCAGCACTTTAGGAGGCCGACATGGGAGGATCACTTGAGCCCATGAGTTCAAGACCAGATTGGGCAACATAGGGAGACCCCATCTCTTAAAAAAAAAAAAAAAAAAACAAAGGATTTGAGAACCAGGGGTGGTGGCATGCACCTATAGTTCCAGCTACTCAGGAGGCTGAGGCAGGAGGATCATTTGAGCTCAGGAGTTCAAGGCTTCTGGGTAACATAGCAAGACCCTATCTCTAAAAAAAGAGTAAAGGGAGGGAAGGTGGAGGCTGCCAAGCCTGGATTCAGGCCAGCTCCAAAGGCCAGGCTGAGGAGGCTTTGGACTTTGTCCAGTGACACCACAGGCTTCTGGGTAGAGCTGGTCCAATGGGAGTTGGGGGACAGTGGCATAGCTGACATCAGCCCCTGGGTTATTGACATCAGCCCCTGGAATGCATCACTGACGCATTCCAGGTGCCCAGGGGTCATCCACTGCCTTCAGGTCAAGCAAATGGCCAGTAGCTGCCCAGGCTGATGGAGGTGTGTGTCAGAGGAGGGCACAGGCCACTGGCCCTCAGCCCCTGGCCTGCCTAGCCTGGCAGCAGGGAGGCCTCAGATCTTAGATGCCTGGGAGCTCCCCCAGAAGGGTCTCGTGCACAGCTATGGTCCCCAGCTCTGGTGGCGCTGGGCCTCCTCGGTGCTGCCAGAGCACCTGAGCTGCCTCCACTGCAGCGGTTCTCCCACAGATTTTTCTTTTCTTGAGACGGAGTCTTGCTCTGTCACCCAGGCTGGAGTGTAGTGGCACGATCTTGGCTTACAGTAACCTCTGCCTCCCAGGTTCAAGTGATTCTCCTGCCTTAGCCTCCCGAGTAGCTGAGGTTACAGGTGCCCACCACCACGCCCAGCTAATTTTTGTATTTTTAGTAGAGACAGAGTTTTGCCATGTTGGCCAGGCAGGTCTCAAACTCCTGACTCAGGTGACCCTCCCACTTCGGCTTCCGAAAGTGCTGGGATTACAGGTGTGAACCACCCCGCCAGTGAGCCGAGATCGCACCACTGCACTCCAGCGTGGGCGACAGAACAAGACTCATCTCAAAACCAAAAACCAGAAAACAAACAAACAAATGGAACATAAATGGAATAATGGAAGAAATAGTTAGCTGTGGGGATGTCAACTCTGTAGCTGTTCACTGTTTGGGAAACTTGAGATCTGCTGCCAGAGAAACTTTGTGAAGGCAAACTTACCAACATAAATGAGGAAAGTGGTTCTAAAGAGAAAGATGATGACCCTGAGGAAATAACATCAGCAAAAATTTCACTTAAATTAAAGGACCTCCCTGGGCCGGGCACAGTGGCTCATGTCTATAATCCCAACGCTTTGGGAGGCCGAGGCAGGTGGATCACCTGAGGTCAGGAGTTCGAGACCAGCCTGACCAACATGGAAAACCACTCTCTACTAAAAATACAAAATTAGCCGGGCATGGTGGTACATGCCTGTAATCCCAGCTACTCGGGAGGCTGAGGCAGGAGAATCCGTTAAACCCGGGAGGCGGAGGTTGTAGTGAGCCAAGATTGCGCCACTGCACTCCAGCCTGGCTGACAGAGCAAGACTCTATCTCACAAAAAAAAAAAAAAAAAAGAACTCCCAGGATATTTCACAACACTGAAAGCACAAAGGATGACTAAGGATGACTTGTATTCCCTAAGACACAGAAGATGCCAGGTGCAGTGGCTCACACCTGTAATCTCAGCACTTTGGGAGGCTAAGGCAGGACAATTGCTTGATGCCGGGAGTTCAACACCAGCCTGAGCAACATAGTGAGACCCCCATCTCTACAAAAATGAAAATAAAAATAAATAGTGAAGCATGGTGGTTTGTACTACTGTCTCACCTACTCAGGAGGATAAGATGGGAGGATTTCCTGAGCCCAGTAGGTTGAGGCTGCAGTGATCCGAGATCATGCCACTGCACTTCAGCCTTCGGAACAAACATAGAAGAAATGCTCATTCTGTATCATAAATTACACCACTGGAAGACTGCAGCACTGTTCACTTCAAACTATTCTTTTTTTTTTGAGACGGATATTTGCTCTGTCACCTAGGCTGGAGTGCAGTGATGTGATCTCTGCTCACTACAACCGCCACCTGCCAGGTTGAAGCGATTCTCCTGCCTCAGCCTCCCAAGTAGCTGGGATGGGATTACAGGCGCTTGCCACCACACCCAGCTAAATTTTTTGGTAATTTTAGTAGAGATGGGATTTCACCATATTGACCAGCCTGGTCTCAAACTCCTGGCCTCAGATGATCTGCCCACCTCGGCCTCCCAAAGTGCTGGGATTACAGCCGTGAGTCACCAGGCCTGGCCTCAGCATGGCCATTTTTATAGTCCCACACTACTATGGAAAGTATGGAAAGACTACCTGCATATGTATGTGTATGTATATGTATAGGTATACGTATATGTATATGTATACGTATATTTATATGTATGCATTCTCACATATGTATCTGTCCACAATTTATTTTGTTTATTTATTTCTTGAGACAGGATCTCACTCTGTCAGGCGGGCTGGAGTGCAGCAGTGCGACTGTGGCTCACTACAGCCTTGACCGCCTGGGCTCAAGTGATACTCCCAGCTCAGCCTCCCGAGTGGCTGGGACCACAGGCATATGCCACCACTCCAAGCTAATTTTTAAAAAATTATTTGTAGAGATAAGGTCTCACTATGTTGCGCAGGCTGGTCTGGAAATCCTGCGTTGGCCTCTCAAAGTGCTGGGATTACAGGTGTGAGCCACCACGTCCAGCTTTCTCTACAATTAAACAAGATGCACATGGAGTTATGTTGTTCTTCATCGTGCCCTTCTTGTTTGTTTTTGTTTTGTTTTAAGACAAGGTCTCGGCCGGGCATGGTGGCTCACACCTGTAATCCAAGCATTTTGGAGGCCAAGGTGGGCGGATCACCTGAGGCCGGGAGTTCAAGACCAGCCTGACCAACATGGTGAAACCCCGTCTTAAGAAAAAAAAAAAGAAAAATTACCAGTCTTTTTTACTTTTTTAAAAAGTATTTTTTAAAAATACTTTTTTTTTTGGAATTGAGGTGAAATTCACCTAACATACAAACAACTATTTTAAGGCGTACAATTCAGTGGCATTTAGTGCATTCACAATGTTGTGAAAACATGATGTCACTGTAGTTTCAAAACTTTCTCATTCCCTCAGGAAAACACTCCGTACCCATAAAATAATCACTCCCCCTTCCCCTCCTCCCCATCCTCTGGTTACCACTCATCTGCTTTCTGTCTCTATACGCTTGTTACTTTGGATGTTTCATAGAAAAGGTATCACAGGCCAGGCATGGTAACCCCATCTCTACCAAAAATGCAAAAAATTAGCTGGACATGGTGGCACACGCCTGTAGTCCCAGCTACTTGAGAGGCCAAGGCAGGAGAATCGCTTGAACCTGGGAGGGGGAGGTTGCAGTGAGCCAAGATTGCACCACTACACCCCAGCCTGAGTGACAGAGCAAGACTCCATCTCAAAAAAAAAAAAAAAAAGAAAGAAAAGAAAAGGAATCATACCTATGTGACCGTTTTGTGTCTGGCTTCTTTCACTTAGTGTGTTGTGTGTGTTTGCTTGCTTGCTTGAGACAGGGTCACCAAGACTGGAGTGCAGTGGCACGATCTCAGCTCACTGCAATCTCCACTTCCTGGGCCTCAAGCGAACTACAGGCGCGCATTGCCATGCCTGGCGAATTTTTGTATTTTTTGTAGAGACCAGGTTTTGCCATGTTTCCCAGGCTGGTCTCGATCAGTGATCTTCCCGTTTTAGCCTTCCAAAGTGCTGGGATTACAGGCATGAGCCATGTCACCCAGCCTCACTTAATATATGTATTGAGATTCATCTAAGTTACAGCATATATGGGTACATGTTTCATTCCTTTTTGTGGCTGAATAATATCCCATTGTATAGATATGTCACAATTTATCCATTCATCCATTGATGGACAATTCAGGTTTTTTTCACCTTTTGGCTGTGATAAATACTGTTGATATCAACATTTGTTATACGTGTTTCTGTGTGGACATGTTTTCAGTTCTTTTGGGTGTATACCTAGGAGGGAAATTGCTAGGTTGCAAGGTAATTCTATATCTGGACTTCATAAAAATTAAAAAGTTTTGTGTATCAAAGAACATTATCGGCCAGGCACAGTGGCTCACGCCTGTAATTCCAGCACTTTGGGAGGCTGAGGCAGGCAGATCACCTGATGTCAGGAGTTTGAGACCAGCCTGGCCAACATGGCAAAACCCTGTCTCTACTAAAAATATAAAAATTAGCTGGGTGTGGTGGTGAATGCCTGTAATCCCAGCTACTCGGGAGGGTGAAGCAGGAGAATCACTTGAACCCAGGAGGCGGAGGTTGCAGTGAGCCAAGATCATGGCATTGCATTCCAGCCTGGGCCGACAGGGTGAGATGCTGTCTCAAAAAAAAAAAAGAAAAAGAACATTAGGGACGTGGATGAATCTGGAAACCATCATTCTTAGCAAACTGACACAAGAGCAGAAAACCAAACACCGCATGTTCTCACTCATAGGCGGGTGTTGAACAATGAGAACACATGGGCACAGGGAGGGGAACATCACACACTGGGGCCTGTTGGGGGGATGGGGAGCTAGGGAGGGACATCGAGGGGTGCGGAGGCTGGGGAGGGACAACATTGGGAGAAATGCCTGATGTAGGTGATGGGGGGATGGAGACAGCAAGCCACCGTGGCATGTGTGTACCTATGCAACAATCCTGCAAGATCTGCACATGTACCCCAGAACTCAAAGTACAACTAAAAAAAAAGAACCTTATCAAGAATGTCATCAGGCTGGGGACAGTGGCTCACACCTGTAATCCCAGAACTTTGGGAGGCCAAGGCTTGAGGATTGCTTGAGTTCAGAAGTTTGAGACCAGCCTGGGCAACATAGTGAGACCCCCATCTCTACAAAAAAGTTTGAAAATTATCCAGGCATGGTGGCATGTGCCTGTAGTCCCAGCTACTCGGGAAGTCTTGACTCTGGGAAAACAAGGCCGTAGTGAGCCGTGATCACACCACTGCACTCCATCCTGGGTGACAGAGCGAGACCCTGTCTCAAAAAAAAAAAAGGAAAAAAAGAAAAAAAATTCCAGCTACTTGGAAGACTGAGGTAAGAGAATCACCTGAACTGAGGACGCTGAGGCTGCAATGAGCCATAATTGCACCACTGTACTCCAGCCTGGGCAACAGAATGAGACCCTGTCTCACCAAAGAAAAAAAAGGAAAAAAAATCAGTGGGCTAGGTCAGGCGAGGTGCTGGGATTACAGGCTTGAGCCACCGTGCCCAGCGACTATTTTCTTTCTCTTTCTTTTCTTTCTTTAGATGGAGTTTTTATCTTGTTGTCCAGGCTGGAGTGCAGTGGTGAGATCTAGGCTCACTGCAACCTCTACCTCCCGTGTTCAAGCGATTATCTCACTTCAGCCTTCCAAGTAGGCACCCGCCACCACGCCCAGCTCATTTCTGTATTTTTAGTAGAGACGGGGTTTTAGCATGTTGGCCAGTCTGGTCTCAAATTCCTGACCTCAGGTGATCCGCCTGCCTCGGCCTCCCAGAGTGCTGGGATTACAGGCATGAGCCACCATGCCCAGTGACTATTTTCTTTTGTGAATTTCTCATTTACATCTTTTTCACACTGTTTCTTATGAGACACTGGTCTTCTGTTGTTGATTTATAGAATCCATTGCATATTAAGGCTCATGTTATATTAAAATGGCCCAGTTACTTATTTGTCCCCTCCATTAGATTGTGCACTCCTTGGAGGAAAGGAAGGTATCCTATCACCCTTGTACACATGGTGGCTAGCTTAGGGAATGAATGGCGCATAATAGGAATTCACTGAAGAAGTGTTTACCTACTACGTGGCAGGCTCTGTGCAAGGTGTTGAGAATAAAAAGATGAACAGAAGAGAATCTTTCTTCTAACAAAGCTCACAGTCTGTTGCAAGCGATAGACATTCATTCTCATTCTATAGGTTTATTGAGCAGCTACTCTGTGCCAGGTGCATAACACCCATGGGAAGAGCCAGCCTATTAGGATGAGAAAAATGTCAGGACTGGGACTTCCCTGTGGGACTTCCCTGACCTTGTCCTGGGAAATCTGGGGTGGGTCAGTTCCCTGTCCTTGCTTATTAGTATCCCCATCAAGAAAATGTGAGCAGATTCTCTCCTTTCCCATTGAGCGTCCACTGGTCTGTGCTGCTTTGGCTTTTGGAAGGTAGGAGTCTCTGGCCCGAGGAGCCATCCTGTCTCTGCACAGAGCCTCCCTTGTCCCACAGTGGCAGAGAGTACAGGCTTTGAAGTCCAAGTCCTGGATTCAAATATTGGCTTTGCTACTTGTTAGCTGTGCCCTTGGATGTGTGCCTTAGCCTTTTTTGTGGGGGGCGGTTGGGGAGGGGCATGATCTTACCCTGTCACTCAGGCTGGAGTGCAGTGGCATGATCATGGCTCACTGCAGCCCCAACCTCCCAGGCTCAAATGATTCTCCCACCTCAGTCTCCTGAGTAGCTGGGACTACAGGCGTGCACCACCACTCCCAGATAATTTTTTATTTTTTGTAAAGACAGGGTCTCACTATGTTGCCCAGGCTTGTCTTGAGCTACTGGACTCAAGCGATCCTCCTTCCTTGGCCTCCCTTGCAGGTGTAAACCACTGTACCTGGCCACTTTGCCTCTCGAAGGAAACCTTCTTGTAGGATTAAAAGTGGGCTGGGTGTGGTGGCTCATGCTTGTAATCCCAGCACTTTGGGAGGCCAAGGCGGGTGGATCATGAGGTCAGGAGTTTGAGACAGGCCTGGCCAACACAGTGAAACCCCGTCTCTACTAAAAATACAAAAATTAGTTGGATGTGGTGGTGCCCGCCTATAGTCCCAGCTATTCGGGAGGCTGAGGCACAAGAATCACTTGAACCTGGGAGGCGGAGGTTGCAGTGAGCTGAGATCTCGACACTGCACTCCAGCCTGGGTAACAGATCAAGACTTTGTTTAAATATAAATAAATAAATAATAAAAGTGTTAGGAGTTGGGAGGAAGGATGGGAACCTAAAAAAAAAAGAGAGAATTAAAAAAATTTTTTTTAAAAAGTGATGGGAGCTGACTTCAAATAGTCAAAATCGTAGAGACGGCAAATGGGCTGGGCTATAGGTCAGAGAGTAAAAGGATGTAATTGCTTAATGGGTCAGAGTTTCAGTTTTACAAGATGAAAACAGTTCTAAAAACTGTATACCTGGACATTGTTAAGATGGTCATGTTTATGATATGTGTATGTTACCAAGATTTGTAAAATGAAAAGCACTTTTAAGTGATGGGACTTGTAGGGCTTCGTGGGGCACCTAGCACAGGAAAGCGTGCAGTGAATAAAAGGTCACTGCCAGGGCTGTTGAGGGCTGACTAGGGAAGGCCTGCTTCCTGGAAAAGGGGTGAGGTACAGGGCATTGGAGAGAGGTGTGCCTGGGAGATCAGGGGTCCTGCCTTAGGTGGGGACCTCCTCTGTGAAGTGAGGCGTAGTCCCCTCTCAGGGCCGGGAAGTTACCCTGTGACCAGGGCCGGGGAGCCCAAAGCCTCAAGGGGCGGCGGGGTGGTGGGGGGGGGGGGTGGGGGGGGGGGGGGTGAGTGGGTGGTCTTCTTGTGCCCCCTGCTGGTCAACTCGGGAACAACACACCCACAAGCCCCAAGGTTGCTCCCAACCAACCTGGCCAAGTTGCTGAGTTAAGCTTAGCAGCCCACGTGGCCCTCTGTACCCTTCCTGCCCTTGGCTCAGACCCCTCCAAGGCTTCTCCATCCCACCCTGCCTCCCAAGTTCCTGGAAACTGCCTTCACCACACCCATAAACTCACAGACACAGACACAGAGATGTGTGCACACTCTCGGGTGCTAACACTCATATTTGGGGTTTTTTTTTTCTTTTTTTTTAGAGAAAGGGTCTTGTTATGTTGCCTTGACTGGTCTTGAACTCCTGAACTCAAGCAATCTGCTCACCTCAGCCTCCCAAAATGCTAGGATTACAGGTGGGAGCCACCATGCCTGGCCTCCATGAATTATTATCTGTTTCATACATAGAGAAATTGATGTTCAGAGAGGTAAAGTGGCTTGCCTCAGGTCACACAGCAGCCAAGGACATCAGAGCCTGTGTTCTAATCCTTTCCCCATCTCTCACCCACTGCCTTGCTCCATGGGTGTCTACTTAGGGCCTGATCGTGGGTTTGGTAGAAGAGACCTACCCTGTGGAGGGTGCAACATAACATTCCCTCCTGTGCCAGTCTTACCTGGGCACACATACCCCCGATGCACTGCCAGTCCCCTGCAGTGGAAGCCACTCCTGGTTTCCAGCATTAGCCCCAAGGCTGCAAGACTGTTTAAGCATATCTGTTTCCAGCATAGGTGCCACCCAGCTCCTTGCCCCCATGGGGCCAGTGCTCTGGGCACACAAAAGGCATTGCCTTTCCTGAGAACTGGCAGTGCCCAGAGAAGGCAAGGGGCCAAGCTTGGGGCAGGGGGAGAGAAGAGGGCCACAGCTGGGATCTGTTTCTCCTGAGTTTCTATGCTGTGCTGGTACCAGGTGTACAGTGTGCTATAAGGCCTGCAGGAGCTCAGTATAAGTGTTGATATTTTAGCGTGATAGGAATTTCCTCACCTGCTAATGAGGGTGAGGATAGCACTTGCTTTACAGAGCTGTTGGAGGGATCCAGTGACAAAAGTATTGGGACAGAGTGAGTCCTAATAAATTAGAGATGATTGTATTATTAATATTATTCTCGACCAGGTACGGTGGCTCACATTTATAATCCCAGCACTGGGAGGCTGCGGCAGGAGGATCCATGGAGCCCAGGAGTTTGAGACAAGCCCGGGCAACGTTGTGAGACCACATCTCTACAAAAAATACAAATATTAGCTGGGCGTGGTGGTGCGCACCTGTGGTCCGAGCTACTCAGGTCACCATTATCTGGTGAGATGATGAAGGCAGCACTTAGGATGTTGTCACTTTAGGAAAAAGACTGATCTGATAGACACAGAGTCTGATGTAGGGGAGAGTGTCAGAGAGAGAACTGACCTACCAGGCAACCATTGGTTTTTAAGTCAGCGGTCAGAAGGCAGCAGAGTGGGGTCCTGGTAGGATGAAATCCAGCTCCTCTTCTAGTCCTGGAGGAGCTGGCAGGATGTTGGGTCCAGGACAGGAAATGGCTAATATAAGGGAACTCTTGGCCCAGGATGGTTCCCATCCCAACAAACCCCTAAGTCTTGGGCTAGCGGACAGTTGGTCTCTATAGAACAGGCAGAGGGCACAGGGTGCCTCCCATGACCAGCCCTGGGCTTGGGCCTGGCCTTGGGCCACTTGTCCCTTTAGCTGAGTGCCCTGAGCTTAAAGCACCAGACTCCCTCCCTTAAGGTGACACCAAGGAATGTCCCTCCTGGGATGGCAGTAACACTACCATTTGTTGCTCAAAGCACAGGTACTTAGTTTCAGGGGTCAGAGTACATTCTTTAGCAGAGTACATTCTTCAGGCCTCACCTGGGAACCACTCTCAAATCTAAGGAATTGGAGGATAAACTCTGGCATCCCCTTGTGTATTAGCCCATTCTCCTACTGCTATAAAGAACTACCCAAAGGCCGGGCACGGTGGCTCACGCCTGTAATCCCAGCACTTTGGGAGGCCGAGGCAGGTGGATCACGAGGTCGAGATCGAGACCATCCTGGCCAACATGGTGAAACCCTGTCTCTACTTAAATACAAAAATTAGCTGGGCGTGGTGGCGTGCGCCTGTAGTCCCAGCTACTTGGGAGGCTGAGGCAGGAGAATTGCTTGAACCCAGGTGGCGGAGGTTGCAGTGAGCCGAGATAGCGCCACTGCACTCCAGCTTGGCGCCTGGTGACAGAGTGAGACTCTGTCTCAAAAAAAAAAAAAGAAAGAACTACCCAAGACTGGGTAATTTATAAAGGAAAGAGGTTTAATTGACTCACCATTCCTCATGGCTGGGGAGGCATCAGGAAACTTACAATCATGGCAAAAGGGGACACAAACACATCCTTCTTCACATGGCAGCATGAGAGAAAAGTGCTGAGCAAAACGGGGAAAGCTCTTTATAAAACCAGCAGATCTTGTGAGAACTCACTCATTATTGTGAGCACAGCAGCATGGGGGTAACCACCCCATGGTTCAGTTACCTCTCACCGGGTCCCTCCAAGGGCCTGTGGGGATTATGAGAGCTACAGTTCAAGGTTAGAGTTGGGTGGAGATGTAGCCCAACCATGTCACATTGTATTGGATTCTTAGGGCTGCTGGAACAAACAATTGTATTGCGCTTGGCAAGTATCTCGGTCTTTACAAATTGAAGCTTTGTGAGAACCTTGAATCAAGCAAGTCTATTGGTGCCATTTTTCCAACAGAATGTGCTCCCTTAGGGTCTGTGTGTCATATTTTGTTAATTCCCACAATATTTTGAACTTGATTATTATTGTATCCGATATGGTGATCTGTGATCAGTGATCTTTGATATTAATTTTGTGTTTGTTTTGGGGGAACCACAAACCATGCCCATATAAGATGGTAAACTTAATCAATAAATGTGTGTGGGCCAGAGGCAGTGGCTCACGACTGTAATCCCAGCACTTTGGGAGGCTGAAGCAGGAGGATCACTTGAGCCCAGGAATTCTAGGCCAGCCTGGGCAACATAGTGAGACCCCATCTCTACAAAAAATAAAAAAATTAGCTGGGTGTGGTGGCGCATGCCTGTGGTACCAGCTACTTGGGAGGATATATTGGGAGGATCATCTGAGCTCAGGGAGGTTGAGGCTGTGGTGAGTCCTGGTTGTGCCACTGCACTCCAGCCTGGGTGACAAAGTGAGACCTTGTCTCAAAACATGTACACACACGCACACACACGCACACACACACACACACACACACACAGAGGGAGAGAGAGAGAGAAAAATCCAAAAACAAAAACCCAAACAACCAGCTAACTCCTTCTTGGAATTTTCTAATGCGGGTACGAGTGAGCCTGAGTATTTGTGTACTGAAAAACACTACCAGGTTAGAAACTACCTTCCCTTTAAGTCTCTTCCTTTAAAGTCAGGGCATTACACTGACAGTTATGAAAGTATGTGACTCGGTAGGTTTTGTTGGCCATCTAGTTTCCGGTCTGTCACATGAGGAGTTTGGAAGTTGTCACTCCATCCTCACAAGTAAAAAGCTGAACCAGGCCAGGCGCAGTGGCTCACACCTGTAATCCCAGCACTTTGGGAGGCCGAGGCGGGTGGGTCACCTGAGGTCAGGAGTTCGAGACCAGCCTGGCCAACATGGTGAAACCCTGTCTCTACTAAAAGTACAAAAAATAAGCCTGACGTGGTGGCAGGTGCCTGTAATCCTAGCTACTCGGGAGGCTAAGGCAGGAGAATTGCTTGAACCTGGGAGGTGGAGGGTGCAGTGAGCCGAGATCACACCATGGCACTCTCCAGCCTGGGGGAAGCTGAATAAACTGGAAAACCAGCAGCTCTTTTTCAATTCATCGGAAAAAGAGGTCACAGGGTAACCTGCTGCTCCCAAACTGGAGAGGCAGAAAGGTAGATACAGAGAATCATGATTGGCCAGAGCAGAAACCCTCCCTGGAAGCAGTACCTGGGTGGGAAAACCTGAACTGCAGCTGATGAATGGCTGGCAGTGTGGACGTGTGCTCCTGGTTCGTTAGGTGGTTCTGGACTGGAGCAGGGAATACCTAGAGACTGGTGAAGCATGACTTCTGGGTTTGCCTGTGGAGGTGTTTCCGGAGAAGATTGGCGTGGGAGTCAGTGGACTGAGTGGGGAAGATCCACCCTCAATGTGGATGGCACCATGCCATTGGTTCACGACTTGGAGAAAACAAAAACAGGGAAAAGATTTTCCTCTCTCTCCCTCTCTGCCAGAGCTGGGACATTCTTTCCTCCTGCCCTTTGGATATCAAAACTCTAGATTCTTCAGCCTCAGACTGAGAATTACCCCAGTGGCTTCCCTGGTTCTAAGGCTTGCAGACTTGGACTGAGCCACGTTGCCGGCACCCCTTGCAGGTGGTCTGTCGTGGGACTTCTCAGCCTCCGGTAATTGCATGAGCCAATTTCCCTATAAATCCCCTCTCATCTCAATCGTCTAGCCATCATATTGGTTCTGTCTCTTCAGAGAACTCTAATACAAATTTGAGAGTTAAAAACTGGCTGGGGAAGGTGGCTCACCGATTAAATGCCAGGACTTTGGGAGGCTAAGGTGGGAGGATCATGTGAGCCCAGGAGTGCTAGACCAGCCTGGGCAAGATAGCAAGATCCCATCTCTACAAAAAAGAAAAATATTAGCCAGGCGTGGTGGCGCACACTTGTAGTCCCAGCTACTCTGGAGGATGAGGTGGGAGGATGGCTTGAGCCCAGGAGGGAGAGGCTGCAGAGAGCCATGATGGCACTGCTGCACTCCAGGCTGGGTGACAGAGCAAGATCTATCTCAAAAAAAAAAAAAAAAATTAAAAACTCCATGGGAGGCTGAAGCAGAAGAATCACTTGAACCCCAGCAGAGGTTGCAGTGAGCTGAGATTGCACCGTTGCGCTCCAGCCTGGGTGACAAGAGCAAGACTCCTTCTCAAAAAAAAAAAAAAGCCTTCAGTGGAGGCCTGCTCGTGAAGGGGGCACGTTTTTAGACAGGATCTTGCTCTGTCACCCGTACCGCAGTGCAGTGGTGAGGTCATGGCTCACTGCAAACTCAGCCTCCTGAGGCTCAGGTGACCTTCCACCTCAGCCTCCCGAGTAGCTGGGACTACAGGCATCTGCCACCATGCCTGGCTGCTTTTCAACTTTTGGTAGAATACCAAACTAGCCAGGCATAGTGGCACATGCCTGTAGTCCCAGCTACATGGGAGGCTGAGAAAGGGGAATCACTTGAACCCAGGAGGCGGAGTTTGCAGTGAGCCAAGATCGTGCCATTGCACTCCAGCCTGGGCAACAAGAGTGAAAGATCGTCTCAACAAAAAAAAAAAAAAATTTTTTTTAGTACTTTGGTACAAACAGGGTTTTGCCATGTTGCCCAGGCTGGTCTCAAGCTCCTGGGCTCAAGTAATCCAGCCCCTTCATCCTTCCAAAGTGCTGGGATTGCAGGCATGAGCCACTGTACCTGGCCAAGAATAACTTTTTTTTTTTTTGAGACGGAGTCTTCCTGTCGCCCAGGCTGGAGTGCAGTGGCATGATCTCGGCTCACTGCAACCTCTACCTCCTGGGTTCAAGCAATTCTCCTGTCTCAGCCTCCCAAGTAGCTAGGACTACAGGCATGCACCACCACGCACAGCTAATTTTTGTATTTTTAGTAAAGAGGGTTTTCACCATGTTGGCCAGGCTGGTCTCAAACCCCTGACCTCACGTGATCAACCCGACCTCACGTGATCGACCCACCATGGCCTCCCAAAGTTCTGGGATTACAGGCGTGAGCCACTGAGCCTGGCTGATTGGTTTATTTTTGAGACAGTCTCACTTCGTCACGCAGGCTGGAGTGCAGTGGTGCAGTCTCAGCTCACTGCAACCTCAGCCTTCCAGGTTCAAGTGATTCTTCTGCCTCAGCCTCCTGAGTAGCTGGGATTACAGGCATGCACCACCACGTTCAGCTAATTTTCGTGTTTTTAGTACAGACAGGATTTCACCATGTTGGCCAGTCTGGCCTCAAACTCCTGACCTCAAGTGATCTGTCCAGCTCGGCCTCCCAAAGTGCTAGAATTACAAGTGTGAGCCACTGGGCCTGGCCCAAAACGTTCTTTTTCTTTTTTCTTTTTTTCGAGATGGAGTTTCACTCTTGTTACCCAGGCTGGAGTGCAATGGCACGATCTCGGCTCACTGCAACCTCCGCCTCCCGAGTTCAAGTGATTCTTCTGTCTCAGCCTCCCGAGTAGCTGGAATTAGAGCTAATTTTTGTATTTTTAGTAGAGATGGGGTTTCATTGTATTGGTCATGCTGGTCTCAAACTCCTGACCTCAGGTGAACTGCCTGGCTTAGCCTACCAAAGTGCTGGGATTACAGGCGTGAGCCACCACACCTGGCCTATTTTTTTATTTTAGTTTTTTTGATATAGGGTTTTGCTCTGTTGCCCAGGCTGGAGTGCAGTGGTGCAATCTCAGTTCACTGAAACCTCCGCCTTCTGGGCTCAAGCAATTCTTGTGCCTCAGCCTCCCAAGTAGCTGGGACTACAGGTGCATGCCACCTCACCCAGCTAATTTTTGTATTTTTGGTAGAGACAGGGTTTCGCCATTTTGTCCAAGCTGGTCTCAAACTCCTGGGCTCAAGAGGTTCTCCTGCCTTGGCCTCTCAAAATGCTGGGATTAAAGATGTGAGACACATTGCCCTGCTTGAGTGTTTTTTTTTTTTTTTTTGAGACGGAGTCTCACTCTGTGAGTGAGACAGGCTGGAGTGGAGTGGCACAATCTCTGCTCACTGCAACCTCTGCCTCCCGGGTTCAGGCAATTCTCCTGCCTCAGCCTCCTGAGTAGGTGGGATTACAGGCATGCACCACCACACCTAGCTGATTTTTGTATTTTTAGTAGAGACAGGGTTTCACCATGTTGGCCAGGCTGGTCTCAAACTCCTGACCTCGTGATCCGCCTGCCTCGCTCCCAAAGTGCTGGGATTACAGGTGTGAGCCACTGCGCCCGGCCATTGCCCTGCTTGAATTTGTTGGTTGCATCTCCATGGTGTTATTTAACATGTTCTTTTGTCCCCGTACTTTAGTAATTCAACGGTGTGAATAATTTTATAGCAGGAATAATTTGCAGGTGGTGTGTGTGTTTCCAGAGTCAGAACATGTTAGGTTTATGCTCTTGGTGATATTCTATAGTGATATGCTATCGGTGATCCTCTCCTGGATTATTTTTTTTATTAGAGGTGATTTGTGTTTGTTTTTTTTTTCTTTTTTTTCCCATTCCAAAAGACAAATAGGCGAGAATGATCTGTGTTTTGAAAGGGTCACGTGGGTTGCTGGGGTGTATATTGTGTGTGAGTAACAGGGTTGTTGCAAGGACGGAGTCCGATAATTGAGCTACAAAGCACTTGGTGCTATTCCTGGCACGCAATGACCGCACTGTTGTTGTTGTTGTTATCGTTAGAGCTGCGTGTGGGGGACCCAAGTCCTGAGCCTGGAGGCATAGAGGGGACGTGCTGAGTCTGGCCAGGGCTGTCTCCTCCCTTCTCCTCTGCCCCTGGAGGAGAGGTCTGCAGTGCCCCAAGGCTCTGGGAGGCATGTTCAGGACTGCAGCAGCCATCTCTGTGCGCCCGCTGGGGCCCCTTCAGGGAAGGAAGGCTGGAGCCTCACTCACTCGGTGCTTGCACCAGACTGTAAGTGCCCTAACCCCAATATTCTGCCACCTGCATGGCCGGGGGCTTCTGGGGGCTGGCTCGTTCCTGGCTTCAAAGCTGTGCATGAGCCTTCTCTTTCAGGGAGCCCTCTCTAAGTGCAGCCAGGATGTGGCCCCTCCCTTGGCCCTGCTTCTCTAGTCCAGAACTCGTATCTCTGCATCTGAATAGTCAGCTTGGGTATTGTAGGGTGCTGCTGCACATGATCCCCTGTGCCCAGCCCAGGACCCAGTACACAGTAGGGGCTCAATAAATGCCAGCTGAATGAATGCATGGTGCATAAGCCCAAGAACAGGCACTGTTTCTTTATTTATCCAAGTGCTGAGGGACACACGTGAAGGTCGCTCCTGTGAGCACCTGTTTCTGGGTCTCCTGATTATTTCCACTTCCCTCCTAAGCCCGTTCAGTTCCACTTACTTCTGTTCTTCTCCCTCTCAATCTGTGCCCCTGTGCCCATCTACTCCTTCCCCAACCCCAACCTCCCTGAACTCTCTCCTCCCTCTAACTTCTGCCCCCAGACCCCCACACCCCACTGCTGTACCTAAGTCAGCTTCACTTTTATTGTTTGTTTTTTTTTTTTGAGACAGAGTCTTGCTCTGTCACCGAGGCTGGAATGCAGTGGTGTGATCTCAACTCACTGCAACCTCTGCCTCCTGGGTTCAAGCAATTCTCCTGCCTCAGTCTCCTGAATAACTGGGATTACAGGCACACGCCACCACACCTGGCTGATGTGTATTTCACCATGTTGGTCAGGCTGGTCTCAAACTCCTGACCTCGGGTGATCCACTCGCCTCAGCATCCCAAAGTGTTGGGATTATAGGTGTGAGTATACCCACCTTTTTTTTTTTTTTTTTTTTTTTGAGATGGAGTCTCACTCTGTCGCCCAGGCTGGAGTGCAGTGGCATAATCTCGGCTCACTGCAACCTCCACCTCCCAGGTTCAAGTGATTCTCCTGCCTCAGCCTCCCAAGTAGCTGGGACTACAAGACATTTATTGAGCCCCTACTGGCTGACTCTGCAAACTGCTCCCATCGGAAGGATTCCCGGGCTATAGAAGACCTGGCCCTTACCCAGGGCCCCTCCAGGACAGGGGGGCCTGATGTTGAGATTGCTGTGGCAGCCACCCTGACCAGGTCCTTGCCAGCTTCTCCTCTGACCTTGGGCAGGTACCTGAGTCTGTTTGAGCCTCGGTGTCCTCATATGTTAGGTGGAGACTATTGTGGCACACACTGGGAGTGCAGTGGGAACTGAGCGCCCGAGCAAGATCCTGAACCAGGGTTCACTATTGGCCACAGCAGGCGGCTGAAAGAATATCGTATGCCCAGCTCCACAGCCCGCCAGCCATCTGGGACTGGCAGACCCACAGGAACGGAAGATTCCTCAGGGACCACAAAGCCCATGCATCTCTGGTGCTAAAGGGATTCTGAGGACTGGAGGAGCCGAATTACCTATCCAGGGTCCCCTAGCCAAGGCCAGTTTCTTTCTTTCTTTTTTTATTTGGTGGAGTCTTGCTCTGTCACCCAGGTTGGAGTGCAGTGACACGATCTTGGCTCACTGCAACCTCCGCCTCCCAGGTTCAAGTGATTTTCATGCCTCAGCCTCCTGAGTAGCTGGGATTACAGGTGTGTGTCACAACGCCTAGCTAAGTTGTTTTTTTTTTCCAGACTGAGTTTCACTCTAGTGCCCAGGCTGGAGTGCAGTGGTGTGTTCTCGGCTCACTGCAACCTCTGCCTCCTGGGTTCAAGCGATTCTCCTGCCTCAGCCTCCTGAGTAGCTGGGATTACAAGCGTGTACCACCATGCCCGGCTAATTTTTATACTTTTAGTAGAGACGAGGTTTCACCATGTTGGCCAGCCTGATCTCGAACTCCTGATTTCAGGGGAGCTGCCTGCCCCAGCCTCCCAAAGTGCTGGGATTACAGGCATGAGCCACTGCGCCTGGACGCTGGCCAGTTTCTGCACATCCGTGGCTGAGGAGGGAGCTGGCCTGGGAGGAACACCAGGAGGGGGAGGGGTGAGCCAGGAGCCAGGACCCTGGGAGCCTCCCAGGACTGGATTAGTGCCTCCCTCAGAGTTAGAACCTGGCCTTGGGTCCAACAGGCCTAAGTCTGAGTGTTTGTTGTGTGGCCTTGAACACGTCACGTTCCCTCCTGCACCCTCCAGCCTGTTTTCCACTTTCTCTTTTCTCATTGATAAGATGGGCCTGGCCAGGTCATTCTGGGAATTAAATGGACGTGCTTAGCAAGACCTCTGTAAGTGGAGGCTGCTGCTGTCACTGTTGCCATTACCTTCCCTCCCCACCCTCCCTCTCTGCCCACCTCCTGCTCCTCTTTCTTAACCCTCAGCCCGTCCTGAGTCAGACTTTAACCTGGCCAAGTCAAGCTCTGTCTCAGGACACATGAAGCCAGGGCTGGAAGCCTCCACTGGGTAGGCGCCAGGCGGCCCTGCAGGTTGGAGAGGTGGGGGCTGCTGGAGTGGGGAGGAGCCAGGCTGGGGTTTGGAGGGTAACAGGCTTGGGGGCAGGCAGAAACCTGCCCCTGCCTTCTGTGAGCTCTGATCTCTGCCTCCTCGCTGGGAGCAGACAGGGTGGGGCTGTGGCCTAAAGCAGCCGTCCCTCCCCTGCGCGAATCGCGACCTCGGCCCCCAGACAGATTCCATCTCTGACCTTGCACTTGTTCGTCTCCAGCTCACCATGGCCAAACAGCTGCAGGCCCGAAGGCTGGATGGGATCGACCACAACCCCTGGTGAGCCAGCTGGGCTGGGAAGGTGTGTGGGTGTCCCCCTCGGGCATGGGTTGGCCATCCCTGGGTTTACAGCAACTCAGGGATGGCCACCATACCTGGCTAATTTTTGTATTTTTAGTAGAGACAAAGTTTCATCGTGTTGGCCAGGCTGGTCTCGAACTCCTTACCTCAAGAGATCTGCCCACCTCGGCCTCCCAAAGTGTTGGGATTACAGGCGTGAGCCACTGTGCCTGGCCAGTTGTCCAGTTTTTCTAAACAGGCCAAAATCCAGGTCAGGATGGTGGGCTGTACTGATTCTCCATTTGTCACCCAGGGTGGAGTTTGTCAAACTGGCCAGTGAGCATGACACCGTGAACTTGGGCCAGGGTTTCCCTGATTTCCCGCCCCCAGACTTTGCCGTGAAAGCCTTTCAGCACGCGGTGAGCGGAGACTTCATGCTCAACCAGTACACCAAGGCGTTTGTGAGTCTCTCCGTCTCTCCTGGAGGCACTGGGGGAGGAAGGGGGCAGGGCTTTCTGGACATCGATCCCACACAGCTGTCAGGGACAGAGCCAGGGGATTCTGTCTGACCACAGTTCAGTGTTTACTGAGCGTGTCCTCTGTCCCAGAGCCTGTGCCTCGTGGTCTAGTGAGGATGGCAGACAAGAAACCAGTAATAACAGGCAGCTGATACGAGCTGTGATGGAGGAGGATGGGATATCGTGGGAGTAAGAAGAAGGGAATGAAACCTGGGGAGGGGGCTGGGGAGATGCGTGAAGACTTCCTGGAGGAGGTAACACTGAAATCAAGTCCTGGAAGACGAGCTACTGATTGGATTACACTCTAAATCCAAACTTTTTCTGGAAAGGACCACATAGTAAATCCAATGCTAATCCATCTAATCCAAAGCTTGGATTAGAACAATGGTTCTTTTCTTTTTCTCTTTTGAGACAGTGTCTCACTCTGTTATCCAGGCTGGAGTGCAGTGACACCATCATGGTCCACTGCAGCCTTGACCCTGCCAGGCTCAGGTGGTCCTCCCACCTCAGCCTCTCGAGTAACTGGGACTACAGGTGTGTGTCACCATGCCCAGCTAATATTTATTTATTTATTTATTTTTGAGACAGGGTCTCATCTTGTCACCTAGGCTAGAGTGTAATGACATGATCACTGCTCACTGCAGCCTCTGCCTCTTGGGGCTCACATGATTTGCCATTTCCCGGGGCTCATGTGATCCTCCCACCTCAGCCTCCAGAGTCGCTGGGACTACAGGGGTGGGCCACTATGCCCAGCTAATTTTTTGGGGGTATTTTTTGTAGGGACAGCGTTTCGCCATGTTGCTCAGGCTGATCTGAACTCCTGGGCTTGAGTGATCCTGCCACCTTGGCCTCCAAAAGTGCTGGGATTACAGGCATGAGCCACCATGCCCTCATTCTGTTTAATGGCTGCATACTGCTCTGTTGCCTAGATGTGTCGGAATTTATTTAAGCAGTGTCCTGCACTGATGGACTGCTTCCGCTATCAGTATCATCAGTAGTGCCACGGTGAATATCCCTGTGTGGACATCTTTGTATACATATGTACTTTTCTAAGATAAATTCCTAGAAGTAAAACTGTGAATGAAAGGCTGTAAATATTTATAAATATAATAGGCGGGTATTGTTAGGAAGCAGTGTGTGCCTGTAATCGCAGCTACACGGGAAGCTGAGGCAGGAAGGTCGCCTGAGCCCAGGAGTTTGAGGTCAGCGCAACATAATGAGATCCTGTCTCAAAATAAATACACAAATAAGTAAATTGCCCTCCAGTGAGGTTTACTCAATAGGCTGGTCTCAGAGCTGGTTGGAAATTTCTTTCTTTAATTAAAAAAAAA
Organism: Ateles fusciceps; assembly: GCA_036589455.1. Classification (NCBI taxonomy): domain Eukaryota; kingdom Metazoa; phylum Chordata; class Mammalia; order Primates; family Atelidae; genus Ateles; species Ateles fusciceps. The sequence goes on from JAZHEH010003300.1 coordinate 4,928,820, forward strand.
AATCTTGGGTCGCTTGGGCTGAAAAAGAATTCATTTGGGTATGTGTCTTTTTCTTGCTGCTTTTCTTTCCTTCTTCTTCTTCTTTTTTTTTTTTTAAATAGATACAGGGCCTGGGTGTGGTGGCTCACACCTATAATCCTAGCACTTTGGGTGGCCAAGAGGCAGGCGGATCACCTGAGGTCAGGAGTTCAAGACCAGCCCACCCAACGTGCTGAAACCTGTCTGTAATCCCAGCTACTTGGGAGGCTGAGGCACAAGAATCCTTTGCACGTAGGAGGCGGAGGTTGCAGCGAGGCGAGATGGCGCCACTGCACTCCAGCCTGGGCAACAACAACAAATAGAGACAGGGTCGCCATATGTTACCCAAGCTGCTCTCCAACTCCTGGGCTCATGCAGTCCTCCCACCATAGCCTCCCGAAGTGCTGGGATTATAGGCATGAGCCACTGCGCCTGGCCTGTCTTGCTGCATTGTCAGAGCTCTTTATATATTAAATATTTTACCTCTTTTTTGTACATTACAGTGCTTTTCTCTTCCTCTTTTAACTTTCTTCATGGTGCCTTTTATTTTTATTTAATTAATTTATTTTTTGAGACAGAGAGTCTCAATTCTGTCACCCAGCCTGGTGTGATTATAGCCCACTGCAGCCTTGATCTCCTGGGTGCAAGCAATCCTCCTGCCTCAGCCTCCCAAGTACCTGGGACTACAGGCGTGTGCCACCACATCTGGCTAATTTTTTTTTTGATTTGCCATCAATAGAGATGGAGTCTCCCTGTGTTGCCCAGGCTGTTCTCAAACTCCTGACTTCAAGCAATCCTCCTGCCTCATTCTCCAGAGTGCTAGGATTATAGGCATGAGCCACTGTGCCTGGCCCGTGCCTTTTGTTGTACAGAAAGTTTTTATTTTTATGTGGCCAGATCTGGTTTAGTGAGTTCCTTAGTTAAGTTTTAGACAAAGTTTCGATCAGTTGGCTTACCCTCGAGTATGAGTGTCCTCAGCAAACAAGCTTCTGGATCTCATCTTCCTCTCAAAAAGGGGGGCTTTCAAAGCTGCGGCATGAGCTTCCCGCCCTCAACTATGTGAGACTTTGGGCAAGTAAGTTCCTTTTCCTGGGTCTCTGTTTTTCTACCTGTCAAATAGTGGGGGATCAGGCCAGGCACAGTGGCTCACGCCTATAATCCCAGCACTTTGGGAGGCCAAGGCAGGCGGATCACCTGAGGTCAGGAGTTCGAAACCAGCCTGGTCAACATAGTAAAACCCTGTCTCCACTAAAAATACAAAAATTAGCCGGGCACGGTGGCACATGCCTATAGTACCAGCTACTTGGGAGGCTGAGGCAGGAGAATCGCTTGAACCCGGGAGGCGGAGGTTGCAGTGAACTGCAATTGTACCACTCCATTCCAGCCTGGGCAACATGAGTGAGACCCTGTCTCAAAAAAGGCTGAGTGCGGTGGCTCATGCCTGTAATCCCAGCACTTTGGGAGGCCGAGGCGGACGGATCATCTGAGGTCAGGTGTTCGAGACCAGCCTGGCCGACATGGTGAAACTCTGTCTCTACTAAAAATACAAAATTAGCCAGGTGTGGTGGCATGTGCCTGTACTCCCAGCTACTCAGGAGGCTGAGGCAGAAGAATCGCTTGAACCTGGGAGGTAGAGGTTTCGATGAGCCGATATCACACCATTGGACTGAAACCTGGGCGACAAGGGGACAAGAGCGAAACTTCGTCTCAAAAAAAAAAAAAAAAATCCTCTCCTGCAAAGCCGCTGGGAAGATCAGGTGGGCACAAACTTAGAGATTTGGATAGTGGAGAGTTTCTACTGCCTCAGGGGCTCTTGGGCTGAAGTTCATGGAGGCAAGCACTTCCTCTGGTTCTCTGCTAAATCCCCACCCTGGCTCCGGGCCTGGCACAGAACAAGCCCTATGGCAAATGCTGCTGGAGGAGATGGAAGAGCTTAGCACTGGGTATTTGAGTCAGCACAGGCCTGGTGGTTAGGACCCTAGAGTCTGGGGCCATACAGATTGTGTGGCCTTTACCTGCCAGAGTACACAAGATCACAACAGCACCTGCCTCTGGGTTTGAGAGGATGAGATCAAAGAAATCCTACAAATAACTTGGTGTGTAGAGGAATCCAGAGTGTTGAAAGCCTAACTATTCCACGTCCCCTGGGGCCCAGGCTATCAGTGGCTGACTTTGCCCCCAGGCCTGCTGCTGGAAGGTGCTAGAATTGCCTGGATACAGCTGGGCAGGAGGATGGGCCCAGGATGAGCTGAGCAGTTGACCCCTGCTGTCCTGGCAGGGTTACCCACCACTGACGAAGATCCTGGCAAGTTTCTTTGGGAAGCTGCTGGGTCAGGAGATAGACCCGCTCAGGAATGTGCTGGTGACTGTTGGTGGCTACGGGGCCCTGTTCACAGCCTTCCAGGCGCTGGTGGACGAAGGAGATGAGGTGAGTGGGCAAGGCTTGGGCTGAGTGGGAGCGAGAGGTCAGGGCCATGCTGCCTCCAGCTGATTTGACCCTTGTATCAGGTCATCATCATCGAACCCTTTTTTGACTGCTACGAGCCCATGACATTGATGGCAGGGGGTCGCCCTGTGTTTGTGTCCCTGAAGCCGGTAAGGATGCTGGGCGGAGGGTGGATGGGCAGAGGGATCCAGGGCATGGGCTGAGTTGGGCTCTGGGAGTTGGGAAAGAAGAAAGGAAGGAAGTGAAGGAAGCCAGCTCCCCAAGCTGGGAAGGCAGAGGGGGAGGGGGTGTGTGTTGGGAGCCCAGGGGGAGGAACTGCATGTCAGGTGGGTAAGTGGTGCCACCCCCTGCCACCTGCTCTTGCAGAGTCCCAGCCAGAATGGAGAACTGGGTTCCAGCAGCAACTGGCAGCTGGATGCCACAGAGCTGGCCAGCAAATTCACACCACGCACGAAAGCCCTGGTCCTCAACACCCCCAACAACCCCGTGGGCAAGGTACTGGAGAGACCTCCTTCCATCGCCCCCTGCAGACCTGGTCATGTCTCCCGAATTGTTACTGAGTTGCTGCTGTGGGGCCTCTGTTTCTTCATTTGTGTGTGGGAGGGCCACGCACAATGAGCTCTGAGGACCAAGGCTCCAGAGGTCCAGGGACAGGGGCAGGAATCCCCAGGGAAGGCCCGAGGGCTGGAAGCCCCCATCACTTCCCAGTGATCCTGGGATAGTGACTGTCCCTCTCAAAGTATCTCATCTGTAGTATGGGAACCTGAGAAAACTGACTTCATGGGGTCAGTGTTGCAGGGATCCAATGGGATGGTGCGAAACAGCCCTTAGCACTGGGCCTGGCTGTATTCACTATTTATTTATTTTTTTGAGACAGAGTCTCACTCTGTCTCCCAGGCTAGAGTGCAGTGGAGTGATCTCGGCTCACTGCAACCTGCACCTCCTGAGTTCAAGCAATTCTCCTGCCTCAGCCTCCCGAGTAGCTGGGATTATAGGCACCTGCCACCACACCCAGCTAATTTTTGTATTTTTAGTAGAGACAGGATTTCACCATGTTAGCCAGGCTGGTCTCAAGCTCCTGACCTCAAATGATCCACCCACCTCAGCCTCCCAAAGTGCTGGCATTACTAAAGGCATGAGCCACCGTACCTGGCTGCAGCTGTATTGTTTAACCTCTCTGAGTAGGCCTCTGTGTTTGGGATGGTCTCAGCTGCAGGTCTGTGCTCTCCTTGGGCCTCTGCAGGTGTTCTCCAGGGAAGAGCTGGAGCTGGTGGCCAGCCTGTGCCAGCAGCATGACGTGGTGTGCATCGCTGATGAAGTCTACCAGTGGCTGGTCTATGATGGGCACCAGCACATCAGCATTGGTGAGCCGAGCCCGCCCGGAGCCCCTTCCCTGCACATTGGTGGCAGGGACTTGACCCCACTTGAGAGTCAGCACAGGCCTGGTAGTTAGAACCCAGCGTTCTGGAGCCCTGCAGATCCTGTGACCTTTGTCTCCCAGAGTACACAGGATCACAATAGTGGCTGCCTCCTTGGTTGTCGAAAGGATGAGATCAAGAAATCCTAGGCAAGGCACAGTAGCTCATGCCTGTAATCCCAGCACTCTCGGAGGCTGAGGCGCGTGCCTGTAGTCCCAGCTACTTGGGAAGCTGAGGTAGGAGGATCACTTGAACCCAGGAGGCAGAGGTTGCAGTGAGCTGAGATGGCACCATTGCACTCCTGCCTGGGCCACAGAGTGAGACTCTGCTCGAAAAAAAAAGAAAAGAAAAGAAAGAAATCCTGCAAATAGCTTAGTGTGTAGAGGAATCCAGGATGTCAGGAGCCTATGTGTGTCCCCTGGGGCCCCAACCAGCACCCTCCCCTTCCCCCCTCACCCCCATCTCAGCAGCTGCTCTGTTTGGCCTTGGGCAGCCAGCCTCCCTGGCATGTGGGAACGGACCCTGACCATTGGCAGCGCCGGCAAGACCTTTAGCGCCACTGGCTGGAAGGTGAGTTGCTGAGGGTGGGAGGTCACTGCCCTCTGCAAGATCCCTGGCAGGTTGAGGTGGTCCTAGGAGTGAGGAAGGCTGAAGCTGGGCCTGGAAGGTCCTCACTCCCTCCCGGTGTTCCTGCTCCAGGTGGGCTGGGTCCTGGGTCCAGATCATATCATGAAGCACCTGCGGACTGTGCACCAGAACTCCATCTTCCACTGCCCCACGCAGAGCCAGGTGAAGAGGGACAGGAGACCTCATGGCAGGGTGGGGGGACAACGAAGCGCCCCAGCTGGCCCCCTCATCAGGGAACAGCTGATCTATCTGTGTGTCTGCCGTGCCTAGGCCGCAGTAGCCGAGAGCTTTGAGCGGGAGCAGCTGCTCTTCGGCCAACCCAGCAGCTACTTCGTGCAGTTCCCGCGGGCCGTGCAGCGGTGCCGTGACCACATGATCCGCAGCCTACAGTCGGTGGGCCTGAAGCCCGTCATCCCCCAGGGCAGCTACTTCCTTGTCACAGACATCTCAGACTTCAGTGAGTGAGACTGGCCGGCCTAGGCAGGGTGCAGGGGCTGGAGGCTGCAGGGGGCTCAGTGTGGCCTCTGTCTCCCAGAGAGGAAGATGCCTGACCTGCCTGGAGCTGTGGATGAGCCCTATGACAGCCGCTTCATCAAGTGGATGATCAAGAGCAAGGTGGGCTGGGCCACTGCTGGGCTGCCGTGTATGGTTTCACAGGGTGTCTGCTGCCCAAGGGTGCCCAGCCAAGAGGCTCCTGGGCCAGATCCTAGTCCAGCCTCTGCCATGAACCCTGGAGCAGGGTCACATCCACTTCAAACAATGAGGAGCCTGTTTCTTTATCTTTGTATTTTTTTTTTCTTGAGACAGAGTCTCACTCTGTTGCCTAGGCTGGAGTGCAGTAGTACGACCTCGGCTCAATGCAACCTTCGCCTCCGGGGTTCAAGTGATTCTCCTGCCTTAGCCCTCCAAGTAGCAGGGATTACAGGCATGCATCACCACACCTGGCTAATTTTTGTATTTTTAGTAGAGACGGGCTTTCACCATGTTGGTCAGGCTGGTCTCAAACTCCTGACCTCAGGTGATCCAAGCTCCCCTTGGCCTCCCAAAGTGCCGAGATTGGGAGCCACCATGCCCAGCCAGAGGAACCTGTTTCTAACTTGCACAGAGATGGGGTGTGGGCTGGCAGGATTTCCTGCCTCATTGGGTCTCCATCTTCCCATCTGTACAGTGAGGAGTTGGCCCATGAACTCTGAGGTCCATCCAGGTTCCATCTATGACTGTAAGGCTTAGTTCTTCTCTGGCTCTGCCCTGACCTGCTCCATGATCCTCCCTCTTTCAGCTTCCATCTGCCTTCTATACCCAGGGAGGGACTTGGAATGATGACACTCTGGGATTCTTTTCCCCTGACTTTGTGGGTTTTCTTTGTTTTTTGAGACAGAGTTTTGCTCTTTTGCCCAGGCTGAAGTGAAATGGCCTGATCTCAGCTTACTGCAACCTCTGTCCCCCCCAGGTTCAAGCGATTCTCCTGCCTCAGCCTCCCAAGTAGCTGGGATTACAGGTGTACACCACAATGCCCAGCTACTTTTTGTATTTTTAGTAGAGATGGGGTTTCCCCATGTTGGCCAGGCTGCTCAAAATCCTGACCTCAGGTGATCTACCTGTCTTGGCCTCCCAAAGTGCTGGGATTACAGGCATGAGCCACCACGTCCGGCCCTTTTCCTCTGACTTTGATGCAGCACTCAGTGCTGGGTTGTAGCTAACTCTCGTTCCCCACTTGGTCATGGGAACCTCTCTGTCCCGCCGGAGCCGAGGCCTGCTTGGCCATGAGGCCATGTTGAGACATGTCCTTCCTCCTTCCCAGGGCTTGGTGGCCATCCCTGTCTCCATCTTCTGTAGTGTGCCACATAAGAAGCACTTTGACCACTATATCCGCTTCTGTTTTGTGAAGGTAAAGGGCGGGACTGGGGGAGGAAAGACCTCACAGAGCTTCCCAAGGCCCCCTGGGCGCATGGGGAGAGGGTCGGACCATTCTGTGTTCGTGCAGGACGAAGCCACGCTCCAGGCCATGGATGAGAAGCTGCAGAAGTGGAAGGTGGATCTCTAGCCCTGAAGTCACGCCCTTGGCCCTGACATCCCCACATCTCCACAGAGATGCTCTTTGGGTGTCTGTCTTTGTCCACATTTCAGCCATCTCCAGGTTGGGGAAGACGGTTTTAGGAAACCTCTTTATGACACAGAATGTTCTGGGCAGGAGCCGCCTGTCTTCATCGTAGAGAACCAACTGCCTCCTGTCTGAGAGGTGAGGGTCGGCCTGACCTGGGCCTCTCCCTGTGCCTCCATAGGTGGGTTTGTAGGGTCTTGGGTTGCTTCTGGTCTCTCCAGGCCTGGCTGAGTCCGGAGGGCAGAGTCCCACAATGTATTGATCACATCGCAGCCCTGCTAAGGCTCAGGCACAACCTCACCTTTCCTGGCTCATCTTGGCCTTGGAAGTTGCCTTTGGGCTTGAGTCCTCCTTTTCATCCATAATAAAATGTTTAAGTTATTCAAATCCTTACTGACGGCTTCTCTCTGCTTCGCACTTGTGCTGATGGCTGATGTAACTTGACAAAAAGGCCCAGGAAAACCTCAGACACCCCCCCAACTTTGTACAGATGGTTTCTGTAGTCACATAGTTAGTGGCACAACCAAGCCTAGAACCCAAGACCCCCAAGTTAATTCCTCACTATTAATCTTTTTTTTTTTTTTTTTTTTTGGGACTGAGCCTCGCTCTGTCACCAGGCTGGAGTGCAGTGGTGCGCACTCTGCTCAGTACAACCTCCACCTCCCAGATTCAAGCCATTCTCTTGCTTCAGCCTCCTAAGTAGCTGCAACTACAAGCACCTGCCACCACGCCCAGCTAATTTTTGTGTTTTTTTGGAGATGGGGTTTCACCGTGTTGGACAAGCTGGTATCAAACTCCTGATCGCAGGTCATCTGCCTGCCTTGGTCTTCCAATGTGCCGGGACTACAAGCATGAACCACCAGCCTTGGCCTCTGATGTTCATCTGATGGTAGCAGTTACTGGTACTGGCTGTGGTGGCTGGGGTAGGGGTGTCGGCTGTGTGTGGGGGGGGGATTGGGGCTTGTGACAAGGGAAGACATGGACACTCCCACAGGGGTGAGAGAATAGCACAGTGAGGGCCAGGAGGACCAGGGACTTACATAATTCGCAGGAGGAAGAGGAATGAATGTTGATTGTGCAAGCCCTATCTGCCAGGATGCCCATCATCTTAATCGTCTGAGACTGAGACCTGAGTTATCTCCAGTTCACAAGTAAGGAAAGCATTCTGGAGGCGAGGTGAAGTGACATGCCCAGGCCTAGCTGGCCCAGTGTGTGGCTCACTGGGTAGCAATGGTAGCTCCTGAATTCCTTGGGAAGGTAGTATTAGGGGCCTTACCTTGAAGTTGCATTTGCGTAGCAAGCACACGGGTTTGGCTCATATCATATGTTTAACTGATAGGAATATATCATATCATAAAATACACATTTGGTCTTTGCCCTTAGTAAAGAATTCCTCGGCTGGGCACGGTGGCTCACACCTGTAATCCCAACTTTGGGAAGCCAAGGCAGGCAGATCACAAGGTCAGGAATTCAAGACCATCCTGGCCAATATGGTGAAACCTCGTCTCTACTAAAAATACAAAAAAAGTAGCCGGGAGTGGTGGCGCACACCTGTAATCCCAGATACTCAGGAGGCTGAGGCAGGAAAATCGATTGAACCTGGGAGGCAGCGGTTGCAGTGAGCCAACATTGCACCATTGCACTCCAGCCTATGAGACAGAGCAAGACTCCATCTCAAAAAAAAAAAAAAAAAAGAATTCCTAAAATCGTTGGAGTCTCTGGATAACAGGCATGTCTTCTTAGTCACATGGAACTGCTCTGCACTGTGCGCTTACAGGGTCAGAAATTTTAGCCCATCACCTCGTTCATCTCTGGCTCCGGGGAGGAGTGGGGGGAGGGGGTGAAGGACTAGACTTTGAGCCCAATTACATGGTCCATATCTTTTGTTGTTGTTTTGGGAGGGGTTTTTGCATTTTTTTTTCTCACGTGGCCAATGTCTTAGTCATGCTTACAAAATAAACCTGTCAAAAAAAACACAACAAATTTAGCATAAGATCTAAGTTGGGCCAGGCCTGGTGGCTCACGCCTGTAATCCCAGTGCTTTGGGAGGCTGGGGCGGGAGGCTCTCCTGAGGCCAGAAGTTGGAGACCAGCCTGGCCAACATAGCAGGAGTTAGAGACCAGCCTGGCCCCATCTCTACTAAAAATACAAAAATTAGCCGGGCATGGTGACACACACCTGTAATCTCAGCTACTACTTGGGAAGCTAAGGCACTAGAATTGCTTGAACCTGGGAGGCGGAGGTTGCAGTGGGCCAACATTGCACCACTGCACTCCAGCATGGGCAACAGGGCAAGACTCCCTCTCAAAAAAAAACAAAGTCATTAATGGCTCACTTCAGCACTTTGGGAAGCCAAGTTGGGGGATTGCTTGAACCCAGGAGTTCGAGACCAGCCCTGGCAACATAATGAGACACCACCTGTACAAAAAGAAAAAAAAATTAGGTGTGCATGGTGGCTTACACTTGTAGTCCCAACTAATATACAGTCTGTTAATTAAAAGAGAAAGAGGCCCGGTGCGGTGGCTCATGCCTGTAATCCCAGCACTTTGAGAGGCCAAGGCGGGCGGATCACCTGAGGTCAGGAGTTCCACTACGGTGGCCAACATGGCGAAATCCGGTCTCTGCTAAAAACACACAGAAAAATTAGCTGAGCATTGTGGCGCGCGCCTGTAATCCCAGCTACTAGGGAGGCTGAGGCAGGAGAATTGCTTGAACCCGGGAGACAGATTGCAGTAAGCTGAGATCGCGCCATTGCACTCCAGCCTGGACGATCGAGCGAGACTCTGTCTCAAACAAAAAAACAGCGTACATGAACAATCTATAAGAAACCTGGATTAAATTATCTCATTTTCAGCTCTGAATCATACTGCAGTTCAAGGCCCGAGGGTCCCCCATCTATAAAGTCTTACGGAAGCCAGGCGTGGTGGTGCACGCCTGTGGAGACTCAGCCACGGCAACATATCAAGACCCTGTCTCAAAAAAATAATTTTAAAAACAAATAAACTACGCAGAGGTCTGAGTGTTGTAATTGTCCCAACTCAGAGGAAGGCTCTGAGCCATCCAAGGTTCAGGACAGTAACCGCAATGCCACCCATTTGGGCACGTACTCCGCCCAACCCCTACCAGCCTACACGCTCCTACAGCCGCCAGGCGCCCAGGCCACGCCCCCGTGAGCATTGGTTCTCCGATTGGACAGCTTGATGGAGGTGTGGCCGGGAAGAGGCGAGTCTCATTGGCAGGGGCGAGGCCGACGGTCTGTGCGGAACATGGCGGAGCGTGGGAGAAAGCGCCCGTGCGGCCCGGTAGGTGCGGGCAGCGGGACCCCGCGCAGGGCAGCAGGGTGGAGGCGTGACAACCAGCGGCGTGGGTGCCTGCGCCGGGGCCGGGCCGCGCATCCTGCTTCCTGCTTCCCGCTGATCCCAGGCCGGAAGCCCTGAAGGTGCCGCGTGAGCCGCTGCGGGATGGGAACAGCGCCGGTGTCCTCTGCGGAGCCCCCCGAGGGCTCCCTGGCCCCCGCGGGATTACGGAGGCGGGACTCTGCTCGCAATCTTGAATCTGGAGCCCTTCCGTGGCTATGTCTTCTGACTTCCAGGGCGACTGTGGGCAGTCCTGTCCCCTGAGCCTCAGTTTTCTCTTCTGTGGGAACTCGTTCGACAGTTTCTTGAGTGCTTTCTGTGTGCCAGGCCGGGTTCCAGGCACTGGCGATACAGCGGGTCCCTGCCCTCCTGCCGCTTTCTGGGGCAGCAGTTTGCAGAGGTTCCTTGGCTTCCTTGTCGCCCCATGTGGAGGGGCTGGCTGTGGAGGAGCAAGCGGACCCCCTCCAGGTGTGACCAGCCTCACACTCAATCCTCCTCCCACTCCTTCTCCAGGGTGAACACGGCCAAAGGATTGAGTGGCGAAAATGGAAGCAACAGAGTAAGTAAGGGTGGGTAGGAGTGTCTGCGCCCACCCTTCCCATAGACCACTCTCAGCAGTGCTCGGTCAAACCTTGGAGAAAGACACCAACTGTGTCCCCCTCTGGGTCCTACAGCACCCAAAGTGGGGGAGGCAGGGGCCAGGAGCCCTGGGGAGGCCCCCTTGCTGCCCTCTGGCTGCTTACCCAGCAGCTCTGCAGAGTCCAGGCTGACCCAATGAGTGGGAACTATCTCCTCCGCCAATCGGGATGTTCTCTTATCTAGAGAAAGAGGAGAAAAAGAAATGGAAGGATCTCAAGCTGACGAAAAAACTGGAGCGGCAGCGGGCACAGGAGGAACAGGCAAAGCGCCAGGAAGAAGAGGAAGCAGCGGCAGAGAGGGAGGACCGCGGTGAGCTGGGGCCTTAGGGAGGGCCACAGGTTGTGGCCCACAGTAGCTGTCCTGCAGGCAGAGCAGAGGCGTCATATCTGCAAGGCCCTTACAGACCAGTAGGTCCAAACATCTTGTCCTGATGGAGAAACTGGGGCTCAGAGACGGGAGGGAGCCAGCAAACTGAGCTCTGACTTACTGCTTAGGTAAATTTCCAGCCTATGGAATGTAAGCCTCATCTCTCTTTCTCTTTTTTTTTTTTTTTTTTTTGAGACAGAGTCTTGCTCTGTCGCCGCAGACTGGAGTGCAGTGGCACCATTTCTGCTCACTGCAACCTCCACTGCCCAAGTTCAAGCAATTTTCTTCCCTCAGCCTCCCAAGTAGTTGGGATTACAGGAATGTGCCACCACACCTGGCTAATTTTTGTATTATTAGTAGATACATGGTTGCACCATGTTGGCCAGGCTGGTCTCGAATTTCTGACCTCAGGTGATCCATCCACCTCAGCCTCCCAAAGTGCTGGGATTATAGCGTGAGCCACCACGCCCAGCCCAAGCCTGGCATCTCTTAACCTAGACCTCTAGAAGTTCATGATCTTCATGATGTTTTTATTTATTGACCATTTTCTGTGTGCTTTGCTCTCATTTTTTATTTAATTATTTTGATTTCATAAGAATGACAGAAAACTACAAAGAAAGGAACAATCCCAGCAAACATTGTAGCAAGTTCATCCAGACAGTTACATCTACTTATCCTTGTGTAGCAAAGTATAGATACAGTGTTACAACAGTGAAACCATCAACAGTGAAACCATGTTATCTAAGTGCTTCCTCTACTTTTTTTTTTTTGAAGACAGAGTTTCACTCTTGTTGTCCAAGCTGGAGTGCAATGGCACAATCTCAGCTAACTGCAACCTTGGCCTCCCAAGTTAAAGTTATTCTCCTACTTCAGCCCCCCAGGTAGCTGAGACTACAGGCATGCACCAGCATGCCTGGCTAATTTTTTGTATTTAGTGGAGATGGGGTTTCACCATGCTGGTCAGGCTGATCTCAAACTCCTGACCTCAGGTAAGCCACCTCACCGGGCCTTTTTTTTTTTTTTTTTGAGACATAGTCTCACTCTCTTGCCCAGGCTGGAGTGCAATGGCACACTTTCGGCTCATTGCAACTTCCACCTCCCCGGTTTAAGCGATTCTCTTGCCTCAGCCTCCCAAGTAGCTGGGATTATAGGCATGTGCCACCATGCTCCGCTAGTTTTTCTATTTTTAGTACAGATGGCATTTCGCCATTTTGGCCAGGCTGGTCTTGAACTCCTGACCTCAAGTGATCCGCCTGCCTCGGCCTCCCAAAGTGCTGGGATTATAGGAGTGAGCCACCTTTTGTGATACCTTGGGCCATGTGTTTGACTTCCTGGGGCTGAAAGCTCCTCGCCTGTAAATGGGGATAATGGCAGTGTCCTCACTGGGATGAGGTTAATGTCCATTGGGTTAATGTGCACACACAAAAGGCTTATTAGATACCAGCTTACATTTGATCCCCCATTTGATAGCTGGAGAACTAAGGTAGTTAGGGGGAGCCAGGATATGAACAGGCTATTGCTGCTGCCCACTCCACAGCCTCACCCACTGGTCTGCCCTGCTCAAAGGAGCCTCGGAGATTGCTGCATCCATTTTCCTCCTGGGAGACTGAGGCCCAGAGAGGGGGCTCACCTCAAAATTCCTCCCATTTGGGAAATTCTCTAACCATGGGCACTGGGGACAAAGGGAGAGGAGGGTGGGGGCCCTTGCCTCTCAGGCTGACTGGGAACACCCCTTCCTTGCTCAGGGCGGCCCTATACCTTAAGCATAGCCTTGCCGGGCTCCATCCTGGACAATGCCCAGTCGCCGGAGCTTCGCACCTACCTGGCTGGTCAGATTGCCAGAGCCTGCGCCATCTTCTGTGTGGATGAGATCGTGGTGTTTGATGAGGAGGGCCAGGATGCCAAGTGAGGGGCGATCCCACAGGGTGCCAGAGCTCGGGGAGAGGGAGGGGCTGCCGGGATGGGCCGAGGCTTCGCCCTGCCCCGTCCACATGCCTGGCTCTTCCCTCATGCCCTGCCTGAAATACTCCCTCTGTAATCCTTAGTGGGTAGAGTTTCCAGGTAGGGGTGATTACTGCAGAGGTGGGATTGGGAGCCAGAGGCCTAAACCCATATCTCAGCTGTCACCCAGGCTGGAGTGCAGTGGCACAGTCATGGCTCACTGCAGCCCCTACTTCCTGGGCTCAGGTGATCCTTCCAACTCAGCCTCCTGATAAGCTGGGATTATAGGCGTGCATTTGTAGGGAGGAGCTCTTGAAGGGGCCACTGTTGGATCCTGAGCCCCCATCTCTCTCTCTCCAGGACTGTGGAGGGGCAATTCACAGGAGTTGGCAAGAAGGGGCAGGCGTGCGTGCAGTTGGCCCGGATCCTGCAATACTTGGAGTGTCCGCAGTAAGGGGTCCCCCCCAGAGCAGGAGGGAGGGGTGTGTCAAAGTGGAGGCCAGGTAGGAGGCAGCTTCCCCTGGGAACATCCTTAGGTCAGCATTCTTTCCCAGGTACCTGAGGAAGGCGTTCTTCCCCCAAGCACCAGGATCTACAGTTTGCAGGTAAGGCTGTGTAGGCCCACCCCCCGTTTCCCCTGGATGGTGCCACACACTGAGAGACCACCCAGTCCTACCCCACACTATCCAGGTGGGAAAGCAGGCCCGGGAGAGCAAGACCTGTGCCTGATGCCAAGCTGCAGGTCTGTGGCAGAGCTGGGCCTCCGCTCCAGTGTCCCCACTGCACCCCGTGCCCAGCACTTCCCAGACTCCTCCCGCTGCCTCCACAGGGCTCCTGAACCCCCTGGACAGCCCCCACCACATGCGCCAGGATGAGGAATCTGAGTTCAGGGAGGGGCGTCGTGGTGGACCGGCCCACCAGGCCAGGCCACGGCTCCTTTGTTAACTGTGGAATGAAAAAGGTAGGAACAAAAAGGTGGGCTGGGACACACCTCCAGGACACATCCTGGCCATGGAGGGCAAGCAGGGGGGTGGTGGGGGAGCCCTGGACCTGCTCGAAATCCCTCACTCATGCAAATTTGGGCCAGAGAATTGTGCAAGATGGGGCTCAATAGATAAACCCAGGAATGAATTCACTGTTGCTTAAAAAGCACATCAACAGAAGATAGTCCTCATGGTCCAAACAAAACCCTGCAGAAACAAGTTGAAAGTCACCCTGGGGCTGCTCCCGTGTGGCGCAGAGTCAAGCTGGGACGGGGGCATTCATCTGCCGCCTCTTACCCACGAATCTCCTCAAGTCAGAGACAGAAATATGCATGTGTATGGGGTCCCCCTGGCTTGTCAGCACAAGCCAGGCACGGTGGCTCACCCCTGTAATCCCAGCACTTTGGGAGGCTGAGGCAGGCAGATCACTTGAGGTCAGAAGTTCAAGACCAGCCTGGCCAACATGGTGAAACCCCGTCTCTACTAAAAGTACAAAAATGAGCCAGGTGTGGTGGCACATGCCTATAATCCCAGCTACTCAGGAAGCTGAGGCAGGAGATTCACTTGAACCCGGGAGACAGCGGGTGCAGTGAGATGAAACCACACCACTGCACTCCACCCTAGGCGACAGCAAGACTATCTCAAAAAAAAAAAGTGGCAGAGCTACCAAAATGTAGAAAACTGGGTTTCATCTACTTCTACACTGTGCCCTGAGTGCCCCAAATGTGCATGTTTGGCCAGTGGCCTGTGTTTTGCATAAATAGTTTCTTGTGAGCAGGTCCCCCCCCAGTGCCAGGGGTGGAGGGTGCCAGGTTGACCTGGACCCCTGGGTCCCTTGCCAGCCCTGGGACTCCCCCTGGCAGCATCTGAAAGAGCCATGACCCCTGCTGATCTTGAGGGGAATGGCACTCATTTCTTCTGGCTTCTTCCCAGGAGGTGAAGATCGATAAGAACCTGGAGCCCGGGCTTCGGGTGACTGTGCGACTGAACCAGCAGCAGCTGCCAGGTATCTGGAAGGTTCCCCAGCCCCTGGGTTGGCCTGACCAGCTCCAGGGCTCAAAGCCACCTCCTTCCATTCCCTGTCCCCTCGTCCCGTCATAGACTCTGTTACCCTTCCAGAATGCAAGACCTACCGTGGCAAGGTGGTATCATCGCAGGACCCTCGCACCAAAGCTGGTCTCTACTGGGGCTACACCGTCCGTCTGGCCTCCTGCCTCAGTAAGGACAGAGCTTCCTTCTCTGAATATCCATCCATCCCTCTGGGAGGTGGCTGGGAGCCTTGCCTGACCCAAATATCAGACCCAGGTTCTCATCCTGTCAACGTGCTGTGTGTCCCTGGGCAAGTGCCTTTCCTTCTCTGGGCCTTGCTTTCCCTGGACGCACTGCCTGGAATGCTGTGAAGGACTACTGAGCAAAAGTGTCATCATGGATTAATAACGTTTCTGTGGGGTTGGGGGAGGGGGCAAAAGGCCAAAAATGTCAGAGGCCCACTTCGTGCTGTTGTCTGCAGCCTGGGTGACAGCTGAGGTATGTGTTTAGGCCTCTGGCTCCCAATCCCACCTCTGCAGTCATCACCCCCACCCGGCAACTCTACCCACTAAGGATTACAGAGGGAGTATTTCAGGCAGGACATGAGGGAAGAGACTGGATAGACAGACCTTCCTATCCAGTCTCTGCCCTGTTCCCCAGCCAAGCACAGGCTTGGCCTCCGTCCTGCTCAGTCCTTGACTTCCCAGGAACAGCTCTACCCTCCTCCACACCCCCACCTCCCCCACACCCCCACCTCCCCCACACCTCTGCTTCAGTACTCACACATGTCCCAAGCTGTGGCTTGTGGGGGAGCAGGACCCGCACTGAGCTGGCCCCATCCCCCAGGTGCTGTGTTTGCCGAGGCTCCCTTCCAAGACGGGTATGACCTGACCATCGGGACTTCAGAGCGTGGCTTGGATGTGGCCTCTGCCCAGCTTCCCAACTTCAGGTGGGTACCTCCTGGGGCCGGGGCCAGGCCAGGAGGAATGTGGCCAGGAACCTGCATGGTGGGTGAAGCTGCCCAGATGGGCCCTTGCTGTCTGGGGTGGGGAGGGACTGAGGTTGGGCGCTGTGCTCAGTGGGGCCTTGATGAGCACTCGAGTGACCCCCCTCTTGCACGTGCCAGGCATGCTCTTGTGGTGTTCGGGGGCCTCCAGGGGCTGGAAGCTGGAGTGGATGCTGACCCCAACCTGGAGGTGGCTGAACCCAGTGTCCTCTCGACCTGTACGTCAACACGTGTCCTGGCCAGGGTAGCCGCACCATCCGCACGGAGGTAAGCCCACCTGCCTCCCCCACTGCCAGCCGCTGTGGCCTCGGGGTCGCTCCAAGTAGGGGTTGCCACTCTTGCCCTTCCACCCACCCTTGCCCATGGCTGCCTTGTCTGGAGGTGGTCCTCTCACCCCCTCTCAGCCTCTGACCACAGCAGTCTTGCGGCAGGGACAGGACATGACCTCATACCCAACACTGGGTCAGGCAGAGTACAGCTAGGAGTCAACCCTGGGTGCTAGCGCCCGTCCTGGGCTCCCAGGATGTGTGACCTAGGGGGCTCTGCCCACCTCTGCTCCGGCCTCTGCTTCCTAAGCTGTGCATTCGGTGATCTTCCAGGGCCCTGGTTCTGCCCCTTCCTTGTGTGTGACCACGGTGAACACAGCAACGCTTCCCTTGGGGTCTTGCATCTGCCCCACAGGGGAAGCTGCGTGCAGCTGGAGCCTTCCCAGGAACGGCTCTACCCACCCTGGGCCTTATGGAACCTGTGTAGTCACTTCTGGAGTCAGGCATAGGACACTGTGCTATGGGCACTCTCCTGGGGAGGCTGATACTCCCATCAGTCTCGCAGCGTGGACAGCCCTGTCTACCCATCCCTAAGGCCTTGCCCAGGCCAAGAGCTCTGAGCCTGCCAGACATACCCCCCAGCAAGAACCTTGGCTCCCACCCTTCCAACACCTGTGTGAGGGCTGAGACCTTCCTGCCCATCTCCTTGACCTCCCCTGGCCCTGGGAGGTGGGCACTGTCACCTTCACCCCCCATTTTACAGAAGCGGAGACTGAGGAGCAGGCTGTGTGGCTCTCCAGGTGGCAGGTGTGCAGTGTGAACCTGGGCCTGTCATTAACCTCACCAGACCCTGCTAAGGACGGTGGACCCCAGTGGGCTGGGTCTTGGGCAGCCAGCCTCTGAAGACAGGTTGGGAGCGGGGGCACCCGCTGGTCTCCAGGCCCCAGCCCACTGCCACACTTCTCTTCCAGGAAGCCATCCTCATCTCCCTGGCTGCCCTGCAGCCTGGCCTCACCCAGGCAGGTGCCTGGCACACCTGAACGTTCTAAGGGGCCCAGGACATCAGTGAAGCGGTAGTGAAAACAGAGGCTCTGCAGGTCACTTGGGACAGACGCAGACAGACTGGCTCCAAAAATCCCCACCTTTAATGTTCCCCGGTCCACACACACCCACAGTCTCGCTGGGCTCTGCCCTCACTTGCTGCCTGCCGTGATGGCCTTGAGGCTGCCTGCCCCGCGCCAGGATGTTTGGCACAAACAGCAGCCCCGAGGCCCGCTCAATGCTCTCAATGGGCACCAGGAAGCGCTCCAGGGGGATGGCCTCATCCACAGGCGCGTTGGGCATCACATAGGAGTGGAGCTCGATTTGCCCGCCTGCTGCCTCCAGGATCAGCACCTTGAAGAAGTGTGTGGGCACTGCCACATGGTTCTTGCCAATGACCTGGTACTTCACATAGGATTTCCCATCAGCCTCTGTCCTGTGGGCAGACCCAGGCACAAGTGGGCAGGAGGCCTGGTTGAACCCAAGGCCACCTCTTCCAGGAAGCCTTCCCTGATCTGTCCTCTAACTTCTGTCAACCTGGCGGACCACCCTCTCACTGTGAGACTTCTGTGCCCTGCCTGGCTCCTGCTTGAGGCTGGAACTCTCTTCAGGGTGGAGGCTAACTCTTTCCCTCTGTTTTCCTCATGCCCAACACTGGGTCAGGCAGAGTGGGCGACAATAAACGCTGCTAGAAGAATGGAGCCTTCTGAATATTCACATTCGTCGGGGGGGGGACACTTAACAACTGTCCGTCTCTCCCCACAAGGTGAGCACCAAGTGGGCAAGGACCATGACACCGGACGAGGGCTTCCCCCTCAGCAGAGTCTCCTCCCTTGCCGCGGGTCATAGGAGGCACCTGCTAATGAAATTTGATCAGTGCCCCAGCCACTGCCTTGGCCAGCCCATGCTAAGCCCTTACCATGGGCCAGGCCCTGGGTAAGCATGTGACATCAACCAAGAGGTCACAGGTTTTGGCCCTGTTTTGCAGGGGAGGACACAGTTCATTTGCCCACAGCACCAAGGGACTAGGTGACGAGGCCTGGATTCCATCTGGAGCCTGTGGATTCCAGAGCGAGCTGCTCAGCCTCGGCCTATTGCCTCTCAGTCCCAGGCCTCCGCAGTCCAGAGAAACCACGGAGCATGACCAGGGGTGCTCAGTCGTTTCCACCTGGGAGGCAAGGGTGGTGGCCCTGGGTCAGGCAGATCTGAGTTCAAACTCCTGAGAAGAGTGGAGGAAAGTGCTCCAAGCAGAGACCGAAGGTGGGAGAGCTTGGTGCACCAGGGACCTGCAGGAGTTTCCATATGAGCAGAACAGGATTGGGTAGGTGTGGCACGAGGTGACAGCAGGGAGAAGTGGGGCAGATGCAGGGCCTGCTGCTGCCCATGGGCAGAGGAGAGATGGTAGGAGGGTACCCAAAAGGTCTTTGGCTGTGGAAGTGGAATGAGGGGGACCCAAGGCAGGGAAGCTGACAGACTTGCCAAGACACCAGATGAGTAGTGAACGGGTATTGACCCAGAGCCTGGGGCAAGCCTGGCCCTGTGAGTGACAGTACGGGCCTTGAGTGAGTGGGAGGTCCTGCCACCACCTGGCCCCCTGGTTTCCACCTTACCTGGGCAGGAAGAGTGGCCCTGTGCAGACATAGACGTTCTGGTAGCTGCGGGTCAAGCTGCGGCTGTACTTCTCCAGGTTGTTCCAGGCATTCTGGTTGAGGTGGGGCACCTGGGAGGGAGAGGGGGGCTTAGCAGGACTGTGGCTGGGACCCTTCCTCCTCTATCAGACGGCTGCCCGGCCCTGAGGGGGTGGACATGCCCAGAGATGTCCAGTGGGGGGGGCAAGCATGAGGAAACTGAGGAGCAAGGAATGAAAGTCACTCCCTGAAGCCACATGGGGCCGGGCAGGGCTGACAGAGTGCTAGCCACCACCTGTCCCTCCCACAGCCCAGGTGTCAAAGCTCCCAAGAGCTGAATGAAGGAAGCAGAATGTCTCCACCTTTCAGAGAGGACTGAGGCCTGTCCTCAGCCCCACCTGGGGGCTCATGGGAAGACCAGCCCTCCCAACCACCAACCCTTTCCTTTTCCCAGTCTGAGCCACAGAAGAGCCTAGCTGGGGAATGTCACGAATCTGCCTCCATCTTCAGCTCTCCAGGCCTTGGACAATGGAAAGTGGGTAGGGGGCTGCGCTCTGGAAGGAGGCTGGGTCAGAGGCTGCTGCCCCATGGGCTCCACCCAGAGCCCCACGGCAGCCTCCATCCTCTGGTGCCAGGCTCTGCTGGGAACAGGCCAAGAGGGTGGCTGGCCCAGGGTGCACAGTGCCTGGCACTAACAGCCTGACGGTGGGCCAGGTGTCTGCCTCGAAACTGATCCAAGGCAGGCAGTGTAGGACGATGTCTGGAGGCCCACGGTTTTATAGACCAGGGGTCCCCCAACACCTGGGCCACGGACTGGTACCAGAACTGGGCCACACAGGAGGTAAGCAGCAGACGAGCACCGGAAGCTTCACCTGTATTTACAGCCACGCGCCATCGTTGGCATGGCAGCCTGGGCTCCGCCTCCCGTCAGATCAGCGGCAGGAGATTCTCAAAGGAGCCGGAACCCTATGGTGAACTGCGCATGCAAGGAGGTTGTGCGCTCCTTTTGAGAATCTAATGCCTGATCTGTCATTGTCGTCCATCACCTCCAGACAGGACTGTCTAGTCGCAGGGAAACAAGCTCAGGGCTCCCGCTGATTCTACATTACTGTGAGTTGTATATTTCACTCTATATTACAGTGTAATCATAACAGAAATAAAGTGCACGACAAATGTAATGCACTGGAATCATCCTGAGACCTGCCCTGACCCACCAAGCCGTGGAAAAACTGTCTTCCACGAAACCGGACCCTGGGGCCAAAAAGGCTGGGGGCTGCGGTTCTACCCAGACTGCCTGCCTTCTGCTGTGTGACATGTGCCTGTCACTTTGCCTCTGTGAGCCTCAGCGCCGCATCACTACCGCGGGAGGAAGGTGAAGAACGGTACTGTCCCCATTTTTCAGACGAGGAAAGCGACGCTCCGGGGTGCCCAGGGTTCGCAGTTGGAGCTTAAGCCCCGGTCGGCCTGCAGAGCCGCCGCCGGGAGCCCAGGGCTCCTCCCTCCCGCCACGGAGTGCGACTGCGAGATCCGGCCGAGGGCGCGTGGGCAGCTGCCCCGTCTGCAGAGGAACAGGCCGAGGCCCCGCATTCCGCGACCGGCCCGGGGCGGGGGCGCTACCTGGGGCGCGACGTTGCTCAGGTAGAACGTGTCGTCCATGGCCTTCTGGCTCCAGCGGTGGTTGGCGGCGGCGGCCAGGTGGCCGCGGTCGAAGCCGCTGCCGCGGTAGTCGGCGTTGGTGGCGCGGTGGTACGCATGCACCGAGTCGTCCTCGCGGAAGTCGCACGCGCGGCGGTCGCCGTCGCCGCGGAGCCGCTCCGGCCGCAGCTGCTCCACCACCCAGAGCGCGCCGCGGGTGCGGGGGTCGTAGCACAGCACGTACGACTCGCGGCTCTTGAGCTGCGCCAGCCCCGGCAGCCCGTACTTGGCCAGCTCGCCCGGGCCGCGGCCCGCGGGTCCCCCCGGCACCGCGGGCAAGTCAGCGGCCGCCGCCACGGGCAGCACAGGCAACCGACCCAGCAGCCCCGGCGCCGCCTGCGCGTCCTCCCGCCGCCGCCGCCAACCCTCGGCGGCTGCGCCCAGCCCCGCGCCCAGCGCCAGGGTCAGGCCGGCCCGCAGCGCCCGCATGGCGTGGGGGCGACCTCCGGTGGGCGACCCAAGAGCTCTTAAAGGAGACACGCCGGGGGACCCACTGCGGGGGACGGGGCTGCTAGGACCGCCGGCGATAGAGTGACTTCCCTGCGACTCACAAACACTCCCAAGAACTTGGGACTCGGAACCCAGAGGGGAGCAGCCAGCCCCAGACGGGTGTCCCCGGCGCCCTTTCTCTGCGTATTTAATATGCGGCCTGAGGGGCGTGGCACCCTCACCTCAGCTCGCGATTGGCCACTGTCAGGTCTGGCTCCGCCCCCACCCCGCAGGCGCTCTGCCTGTCTGGGGGCACCCCCCCTCCTCTGCGCCTGCGCAAGGACCTCCTGCTTAATAAGCACCGCGACAGGGTCCAGCACTGTCGAGCGCTTTTATTGTCACTGCTCAGTCTCACCCTTTACACGGCCCAGAGAGGGAGCTCCAAAGCACAGGGCCCCAGAAATATCTAGCCCCACGCTATCCTCCATGACACCATAAAATAAGCCCCGGAATTCTACCAGATTGGCAAAGGTTTTGTTTTGTTTTGTGACGGAGTTTTGCTCTTGTTGCCCAGGCTGGGGTGCAATGGCGCGATCTCAGCTCACCACAACCTCCCTCTCCCTGGTTCAAGGGATTCTCCTGCCTCAGCTTCCTGAGTAGCTGGGATTACAGGCACGCGCCACCACACTCGGCTAATTTTTGTATTTTTAGTAGAGAAGGGGTTTCATCTATTCTTCAGGCTGGTCTCCAACTCTTGACCTCGTGATCCGCCCGCCTTGGCCATCCCAAAGTGCTGGGATTACAGGTGGAGCCACCATGCCCCGCCGAAGCTTTTAAATATATTTTGAAGTCAGGTAATGTGATTCCTCCAGCTTTATGCTTTGTTGTTTGTGTGGCATGTATTTGTGAGAAGGGGTGTCGCTCTATTGCCCAGGCTAGAGTGCAATGGTGCAATCACAGCTCACTGCAACTTCTGGCTCTCAAGCTCAAAGCATCCTCCCTGGAGCTGGGACTACAGGCATGTGTCACCACACTCAGCTTTTTTCTTTTTTTTTTTGGAGAGACAGGAGTTTGCCAAGTTGCCCAGGGTGGTCTCAAATTCCTGAGCTCAAGTGATCTGCCTGCCTCAGCTTCCCAAAGTGCCGGGATTACAGGTGTAAGCCACCATGCCTGGGCCATCTTTTCTATTTCTCTGTAAGATGACATTGGAATCCCTATAAAAATAGGGATTACATAGAATCCGTAGATCACATTGGGTAATATGGACATTTTAACGTTAATTTTTCCGATCCATGAACATGGAATGTTGTTCTTTTTCTTCAGTGTTTTAGTTTTCAGTGTACAGGTCTTTTACCTCCTTGATTAAATTTCTTCCTAAATATTTGTTTTGGTGGGGGTACTTACTGTGAATGAGATTTTTTTCTATTTCTTGTCTTCTTTCTGAATTCATGTCTATTTCTGCTTTTTTTCTTGATATTTTAGATAGCTTGCTAGTATACACAAATGCTGATTTTTGTTTGTTGATATTGCATCTTGCCGCTTTACCAAATTCATTAATTCTAAAAGCTTTTTGGTGTTTAGGGTTTTTCTAACATAAGATCATGTTGTTGGCAAATGGAGACAATTTCACTTCGTCCTTTCCTATTTGGATGCTTTTTCTTTTTCTTGCCGAACTGGTCTAGCTGGTACTTCCAGTACTACGTTGAATGGAAGCAGAGAGTGGGCATCCTTGTCTTGTTCCTGATCTTCGAGGAAAAACTCATCCTTGAGTATGTTAGTTGGGGTCATGCCATATACAGCTGTAATTGTTACATACCATATATGTTGAAGTACATTCCTTCTTTACCTACTTTTGAGTTTTTAGTATGAATAGATGAATTTTGTCAAATGCTTTTTCTACAGATAATGGGATGATCTAAGCTGTTTTTGTTTTGTTTTGTTTTTCTGAGACGGCGTTTCACTCGTTGCCCAGGTTGGAATGCTATGGCGCAATCTCAGCTCACTGCAACCTCTGCCTCCCGGGTTCAAGCAATTCGCCTGCCTCAGCCTCCCGAGCAGCTGGGATTACAGGCATGCATCACCACACCAGGCTAATTTTGTATTTTTAGTAGAGATGGGGTTTCTCCATGTTGGTCAGACTGGTCTCAAACTCCTGACCTTAGGTGATCTGCCTGCCTTGGCCTCCCAAAGTGCTGGGATTAAAGGCATGAGCCACCACAACTGACCATAAATTTTCTTTCTTTTTTTTTTTTTTTTTGAGACAGAGTCTCAATCCGTCGCTAGGCACCAGGCTGAAGTGCAGTGGCGCAATCTCAGCTCACTGCAACCTCCACCTCCTGGGTTCAAGCAATTCTCCTGCCTCAGCCTCCCAGGTAGCTGGGACTACAGGCGTGTGCCACCATGCCCAGCTAATTTTTGTATTTTCTTAGTGGAGACGGGGTTTCACCATGTTGGCCAGGATGGTCTCGATCTCTTGATCTCGTGATCCACCCACCTCGGCCTCCCAAAGTGCTGGGATTACAGGCATGAGCCACCGCGCCTGGCAAATTTTCTTAATCTAAAAAATAATTGGTGGCCGGACATAGTGACTCACGCCTATAATCCCAGTATTTTCGGAGGCTGAGGCGGGCAGATCACTTGAGGCCAGAAGTTAGAGACCCGCCTGTCCAACATGGCAAAACCCGTCTCTACTAAAAAATACAAAAATTAGCCAGGCATGCTGGCGCACACCTGTAATCCCAGCTACTCAGGAGGCTGAGGTGGGAGACTGTTTGAACCCAGGAGGTGAACTCCAGCCTGGGTGACAGAGTGAGACTCCATCTCAAAAAAATTAAAAAATGGAAAAAAAAGAAAAAAAAAAGGAAAAGATGTTGAATTTTGTCAAATGCTTTTTCCACATATAATGGGTCAGTCTAAGTTTTGTTAAACCTGAAAGACAACAGGCCATGTATCATGTACGTAGAACCTCCTTCCCTAGTACTCCCTCCCTCCTCTCCCAGCTGCAAACCGCTGAGGCTCAACTGGAAGAATCAAACAGGCTCTTCCCAAAAGGATCTCCTGGACTTTTTCTTAGAAGGGCCACTCTAACAGACTCTAACTCCATCCCTTTTCAAACATCTTTCCCTGCTCTGAGGTCGCCAAAGTTTCAGCTTATCACAGACCAATGCCCATTGCAAAGAACACATGATTTATTGAAGAAGAATTCGTCAACAGCACTGATTCAAATAAAACAAATGAAAAAACAAAAGCAAACGTTCTGACCCTCTGGAGTGAGACCTGCTGAATTCATACAGCTCAATCTGTAAGTGTCCAAGGTCCAGGGGGCAGGTTCTCAAGCAGGAAGCCTCAGGCACTGTGGCTCTGTGGGACCTCCCCTGGACATCCGCTTGAGAATCTGGAGAAGGGACATTGTCAGGGCAGGTCCTTTCCGCAGATGTCCCGCTGGGAACTCAGCCTAACCAAGACCTGGTCCCTGTGCTCCTGACCTTCATCTCAAGGTCAAGGAGAGGGCACTTGACCCAACTCTGCCAGCAAGGCAAATTAGATGGTGATTCAAGTAGTGTGGTCCCAGGAGGGAAGGTGGGGGCAGAGAAGAACAAATGCATTAGGAGTCCTGGGCAGTGTCTGCTGGGTCCCAGGCAGTGGCCCAAGGTTATGAAGGAGTTGGAGGAGGGGGCTGAATCACCAGCTGACAAGTCCTGGGGGAGAGGGTGGCCCAAGCCGGCAGGAAGCAGCATGTCTCTGCCTCATCCTGGAGGTCTTGGAGTCGGCCCAGCTGTCTTCCCACCCTTACACTCAGTTACAGTACAGAACTCAGAGCCTGCCTGGCCAGGACCTGCTGGATAACCAAGCAGGTCCTAGAAGCACGGGGAGAAGAGGCTGAGTTTGATCTCGGAAAATCAAGAGGATCTTGTCTCCAACTCCTTTCTACCTTCATCCCAGAGCACTTGTCAATGTGCAATACGTAGCCAGGAGTCTGAATAAATAGTCAAAGTCTCCCAAATACTGTGCTTTGGGATAGGAGGAGACAGAAAGGCAGGTGCAGAAATCCAAGGAAAAGCCTGGTAGAAGAGCCACCTGAGGAAGCCGTTCGTAGCTCACAGCCGGGCCTGGGAGGGCAGAGAGAAGTCCTGCCCACCAGACTCGGTAGGCTCTGGGGGCAGGACGGCTGCTGGGGCCTGGCTCCGCCAGCCAGTCTGGAGGACGAGGGTCCTCACTATGGCACCCGGCTTCCGGACACAAACCTTGTACAGGGAGGGAGGTGACTTGGTGAGAACTGGGAGTGGCCAGCTGCCCCTGCTCAAGGTACACATGCCCTGCCCTGGGGACAGCTCAGGCAGGGGCCAGAGAAGGCCCTGCACCTCCCTCAGCCCACAGAGGGTGGAGGGGCACACAGAGGCGCAGACATGGCCCTCCTGGAACTGACAGGACCCATGGCCTTTGAGCTCAGCTGCCCTGGCCCCAGAGAGGCTTCTTTGGGCCCTACTTGCCCTTTGTGGGACCTTCGCCCGTCCTGGGTTGGGATCTGGAAGGCAAGGGAATGACAGCTCTTCTGGGTTCTGACCGTGGGCAGCTCCTCTTCCTTCTCCCTCCCTGGGCAGAAAGCAGGGGGCAGGAGGCTCAAAGCTTTGTCCTTTCTCAGCAGCATTTGGTTTCCAAGATTTCTGCCATGGGGAACGGGTTCAGAACCCTCTAAGTGAGGCACGGAGGACTCCCTCCCCAGTCAAGGGGACCCGAGAATCGGGGCTGGGGGATGGGAACATGAGGCAAGGCCAGGCTTGACCTCCAGGGGCCTTGCTGGGCCAGTCTCCTCATTCTGTCTCCCAGGCTCAGGGGAGCAGAGGGACGTGGGGGAGAGGAGGCGGCTCAGAATAAGGCACCCCAACAGAGAAGGACAGGGAGAATAATGGAGAGGAACCATGGAGCAACACACAGCCCCACGCTGGGAAGGAGGCAGGAGACAGGCGGAGAGGTAGAGACAGAGAAGGGGAGGCCGGGGAGACCTGGAGGACTGAGAGACGCTCAGCCGCTCACACACACGGGGGAGGAGACAGCTGGGGACTCAGGCCCACGTCCACACCAACCGAGTACAGACACCTGTGGGTAAGACAGACGGCGGGACTCTGCTTTCAGTGTCGCCTTCCCCCGTGGAGCAGCCGAAGCGCCCTGCCCAGAAGCGGTTTCTGGACCACTGGCCAAACACCTCCCGTGACTGGTGCCCAGGAGAAGACCAGAAGCAGGAACCGAGGCTGGGGCGGCAGAGCCGAGGCAGGGAGGGGCCCCTGCCAGCCGCCCAGTGCCGGAAGTGGCCCTGGCCCAGGAAGGACAACTTCCCGAGCTCCAGCCCTGCTCAGTATCCTAGGCAAAGAGGCCAGGGTGCAGGGCAGGTGGGGGCGCTGGGCATAGTGATGGAGGAAGGAGCACGGCACAGTGTGCCCCCAGTGGGCGCAGCCTGGGTCTTGAGCCAATCCTGAGGCTTCCCCCTCAGGCTGGGTTCTCACGGGTTTGTGTGTGTCCCGGGAGCCAGGGCACAGGGCTCGGTGGCTTCTCTCCCAAACACGGGCCTCTTGCCACTGGGCTACTTTGAGTCTTGGAGTTCCTTGGCCTTCTGCAGGATCTGGCAGACATCTGTGATGGGGTAATCCTGGGCATGGGAAAGGCCAACAATGGCCTCTGAAGCCAGCTCCCTGCCGCCACACCCACACCCTCCCCACTGGGACCCGTCGCCGTGCTGGATCCTGGGCCTCAGGGGCAGGAGCAGGGAACACCAGGCATCCCACACTCCCCCAACCCCTAGACCCCTGCTGGCAGCTGACGATACCCCATGCAGCACCAACTCAACCAATCCAAACACACCACTCCCAGGGTCTTGGCCCTTTCCTCAGGACCAGACCGTGCTGCCTCAGGTCTCCCACTACTGCCATCGAACCCGAACTCACTCATGCGGAGCCTGGGACTGGGCCAGGCAGCGTGAATGTCAGCTCGGAGTCCTCAACGGCCCTGTAGTGGCTACTGTGATCTGCCCATTTTCCAGATCTAGTTCATGAAGTTATAGAAAACCAACTCTAGGAGCCCGGGCGCAGTGGCTCACGCCTGTAATCCCAGCACTTTGTGAGGCTAAGGTGGGCAGATCACCTGAGGTCAGGAGTTCCACACCAGCCTGACCAACGTGGTGAAAACCCCATCTCTACTAAAGATACAAAAATTAGCTGGACGTGGTGGCACACACCTGTAATCCCAGCTACTTGGGAGGCTGAGGCAGAATTGCTTGAAGCCAGGAAGCAGTGGTTGTACTGCCAGAGGTTTTTTTTTTTTATTTTTTACCGCCTATTCCAGGAAATCTGCCAGAGGTTTTACCACTGCACTCCAGTATGGGCGACAGACCGAGACTCCATCACAAAAAAAAAAAACAGTAAGGCCAGGTGCTGATGAAGAAGCTGAGACCCAGAGATGCTGTAACTTGCCTTGGGTCACATAATGAACACAGCAGAGCAAAACTGTGGACCTAAAGCTGTAGGCCCTTGAACCCATAATACTCATTTTTTTGAGACGGAGTCTTGCTCTGTCGCCCAGGCTGGAGTGCAGTGGCGCGATCTCGGCCCACCACAACCTCCGCCTCCTGGGTTCAAGCACTTCTCTTGTCTCAGCCTCCTGAGTAGCTCGGAATTACAGGCACATGCCACCATGCCCAGCTAATTTTTGTATTTTTAGTAGAGACGGGGTTTTGCCTTGTTAGTCAGGGTGGTCTCGAACTCCTGACCTCAGGTGATCCGCCCACCTCAGCCTCCCAATGTGCTGGAATTACAGACATGAGCCACTGCGCCTGGTGAGCCCATGTTCTTAATCACTACACCCTACCCTCCTTCCCTGGGTCTGAGCAGGGCCACCAGCGAGCACGGCCATGTTTTGGGTACCTGCTGTGTCCTGGATGTGAACACCTAAGTCAAGTACACAGTTTAGAGGCCAAGTCACTTGCTCAAGTCCACCCAACACTGCAGGTCAGAGGCAGAACCAGGATTCAAACCCAGATCCAAACCAGGTCTGTCTCAGGGGTCCCTGCTACGCTCCACCGCCCCTGCCCAGCCTATCACAGCGGCTGGCGTGGGTGGGTGCCTGTCGAGTGCCAGCCTCATGGCAGTGGCTGGGCCTGCCCCATCCCATTACCTGCAGCAGCCGCATGTTCACAGTGAAGTCCCCTTCCAGCAGCTGCTCCCGGATCAGCCTGTGAAGAGCAAGCAGCAAAAGTGCTGGGACCTGGGATGCTGTGAGTGCAGGCCCCACCCCCTCCTCCCTCTGGCTTCTCCAAGGACCAGCCAGGTGAGCTGATGCTAGCTCATGCTGCACTCACATGAGCATGGCGCAGCAGACGAGGAGGAGGAAGTCAAAGCGGTTGTCATCGGCGAAGAGGGAGTCCCAGATGCGGATGACATCAGGCAGCAAGACTCCTGGGACAGCAGCAGTGTCAGCCAGCGGAAGGCGAAGAACTGGGGCTTGATGTTCTGCTCTTGCTGGGGAGATAGCGTGGGGGTGGGGAGCAGGACTCCATGTTGGCTGGTGGCCACGGAGCACCATGCAGTGGGTCAGGAAGTGAATTCAGAAGAGCAGGGCCCACGCGCCAGGTGTGAGCACAAGGGCTGGCACCAGGCTGCCAGACAGCCTTGCTTGGTAAAGGGGCAGAGGCTGTTTCCTGCTAGCCAACATCCTCAGATCTTTTTTTGTAAGAGAAGCTGGAAACCCAAACCTTTATATAATAAGCTCTCCAGATTTATAAAGGATGGTTCAAACTCTTTCAAAACACTCTGCAGATGACAGACAGTATGTGGATGTGCAGAGTGACCATCACAGGGTCTTTACTATAAGCCTGGGCTCTGCTTAGCATGTTAAATATGTCCTCTCACTCATTTAATCCACAAACAATTCCACAGGCAATTATTCCCAATATAGACGAGCCCTCTGGTCAGCCACAGTGAATATTAATTGAAAAAGTATGCTACAAAACAGCAAAAACATAATTCCTTTTTTTTTGTTTTAGAGATGAGGTCTCACTATATTGCCTAGGCTGGAGTGCAGTGGCACAATCATGGCTCACTGCAGCCTTGACCTCCAGGGCTCCCACCTCAGCCTCCTGAGTAGCTGAGACTATAAGCATGTGCCACCATGCCTGGCTAATTTCTTTCTTTTTTTTTTTGAGATGGAGTTTCACTCGTTGCCCGGTCTGGAGAGCAGTGGCATGACCTCGGCTTACCGCAACCTCAGCCTCCCAGGTTCAAGTGATTCTCCTGCCTTAGCCTCTTGAGTAGCTGGAATTACAGGTGTGCACCACCACACCCGGCTAATTTTTTTGTATTTTTAGTAGAGACAGGGTTTCTCCATGTTGGTCAGGCTGGTCTAGAACTCCTGACCTCATGATCCGCCCGTCTTGACCTCATGCCTGGCTGCTAATTTCTTTTTAAATTTTTTGTAGAGACAAGATGTCACTATGTTTCTCAGGATATCTCAACCTCTGGGCTCAAGCGATCCTCCTGCCTCAGTCTCCCAAACTGTTAGGATTACAAGTGTGAGCCATCACACCCAACCCATATTTGTTTAAAAAGATATGTTTGTTCCTGGCAGGGCAAGGTGGCTCATGCCTGTAATCCCAGCACTTTGGGAGGCTGAGGTGGGCGGATCACTTGAGGTCAGGAATTCAAGACCAGCCTGGCCAACATGGAAAAACCCTATCTCTACTGAAAACACAAAACTAGCTGGGCATGGTAACACGTGCCTGTAATCCCAGCTGCTGGGGAGGCTGAGGCACGAGAACTGCTTGAACCTAGGAGGTGAAGGTTGCAGTGAGCCAAGATTGCACCACTGCACTCCAGCCTGAGCTGACAGAGTCCTTCTCAAAAAAAAAAAAGATATGCTTATATATTTTATTTTTCATGAAACTTTTTGTTTACATGTAAATGTTCTCCTTTTGTTTTCTGAAATAAACATGGAATGCCAGTACAATTTTTAAAATTATATTAATCTTAAAAAATGAAGTTAACACTTACCTCAGAAGATTACTAACAGCTTAAGCAATTTAGTTAATGGTAAATGCCCTGCACTATGCCTGGCACACAATGGGCGCCATTCCAACTTTCCCCTTCCCTCCCAGCTTGCTAGGCTCCAGCCATCAGCTGCCTCAGCTCAGGGGTCAGCATCCCCAGCAGCGGCCACTTTCAATCCCCAGACTCAAGCCAGATCTCGTGCTGGGCTGGGATGGCACAGGAACTCTGCCTCCTGTCCCTGCCACCCGCTGTTCCTGGGGTCCTCACCAGTTTCAGGTAGAGCTCCACGTCCCTATCTTTCAAGGTGGAGTACACCTTCTCCATCTTGTAGGTGATGCCACACTGCGAGTCATCTAGGCTCTTGATAAAGTTGTCCCGGATCTCGGCCATGAGGTTGGTGAAGCAGAAAAAGGTGTCTGCCTCGGCATGCTCTGGGAAGAGATGCAGGATAGGGGCAGAAGTGGCGCACCCCAGGCCCACCCCACCTCTCACCTACCAGACAACTGCCCCCGCTCTGAGCCCTGCCAAGTTGCCCCATCCTCAAAGTCGGGCTCAGTCCTTCCTCTGTCCTTGACCCTTCTCCACCCGCAGGCTGAAGACATCACCTCTTTCTTCTAATATCTGGCAACACTTACATTCACTGAGCAGTTTATTACACACTCCCCTGATGACGAATTGAAAATCATTTACATATTCTAATTCGGCTTCCTACGTATCCACCTTCTCTATGAGAAATTAAATTACAAATATCAAGAGATCAGTAAACATCTAACATTCTAGAGATCACAGTTGCAAAGGATCTCAGAGATGATCCAGGCCAACCCCTCATCTGGGAGAAGGAGAATGGAGGCCCAAGAGGGAAAGTGAGCTGCACGGCCTGACAACGGGCCAGCAACAAGGGATGTGGACACCAAGAGCCTTCTTACCTTTCCACTCGCTGTTGGGGTCGGTGGCGAAGGTGTAGTAGAGGGGCCCCACGATCTCATTCATGCCTTGCACGTAAGCAATGCCAGGGTTGAGCTTGGCATAGATGAAAAGGATCCGTTCCACCACCTCCCAGTGGGCCTCACAGCCATTGGGCAGCACCTCATACTCATTTAGGGATGATGGCGCAGAGTTCTTGTGTGGGGAGCTCATCTAGGGGGAGAAGAGGAGGAGCCAGTCAAGAAGGACAATGTGGGCCAGGTTCGGTGTCTCACGCCTGCAATCCCAGCGCTTTGGGAGGCTGAGATGGGAGGATCAGTTGAATCCAGGTGGTCAAGGCTGCAGTGAGCCGTGATGACACCATTGCATTCCAGCCTGGGTAACAGAGAAAGACCCTGTCTCAAGGGGAAAAAAAAAGAGGCTGGGCACCGTGGTTTACACCTATAATCCCAGCACTTTGGGAGGCTGAAGCAGGTGGATCACAAGGTCAGGAGTTCGAGACCAGCCTGTCCAACATGGTGAAACCCCACCTCTACTAAAAATACAAAAATCAGCCGGGCACAGGGGCAGGCGCCTGTAATCCTAGCTATTTGGGAGGCTGAGGCAGAAGAATCGCTTGAATCCTGGAGGCAGAGGTTGCAGTGAGCCAAGATCGTGCCACTGAACTCTAGCCTGGACAACAGAGCAAGACCCTGTCTCAAAAGAAAAAAAAAAAAAGAAAGAGACAACACAGGCCAGCCACAATAGCTCATGCCTGTAATCACAGCACTTTGGGAGGCCAAGGCAGGAGAGTCACTTGAGCCTTAGAGTTTGAGACCAGCCTGGACAACATAGGGAGATTCATCTCTACAAAAAATTTGAATATTAGCCGAGTGTGATGGCAATCACACGTGGTCCCGGCTACTTGGGAGGCGAGAGCAAGAGGATCACTTGAGCCCAGGAAGCTGAGGCTACAGTGAGCTATGATCACACCACTGCACTCCAACCTGGGTGACAGCAAGACACTATCACCAAAAGAAAAAAAAAAAGGACAATGTGAAGGAGGACAATGTGTTCTTGTCAGAAATGTAAATGTTTACTGTTAAGCCCAGACCTATCTGGCATATGGGACATATGCCGGCCAGAGGAACAAGTCAAACACCACCATAAGGAAACAAGGAGACAAAAACTAGAACATGGAACATTCTACTAGACAACCGTCCTAAAACCTAACTTATGGTGATTAAAGTCAGAACAGTGAGGAGTACTACCTAAGAAGGGGCATCCAGGAACTTTCTGGATGTGGAAATGTTCTGTATCGTGACTGACTGGCACTTACACAGGTATACACACAAGAAAAAAAATATCTAATTGTATACATAACTGCACGTAAGTTACACTTCAATTTAAAACAAAAACCTTAAATATGTAAAGAAACAGATAACTGCAGACAACTTGGCCAAGACTCCCCCCTACCCCACCCCCCGACGAAGTCGCTCTGTCGACCAGGTTGGAGTGCAGTGGCACGATCTCAGCTCACTACAACCTCTGGTTCCCGGGCTGAAGCAATTCTCCTGCCCCAGCCTCCTGAGCACCTGGGATTACAGGTGCTCACCACTACGCCTGGATTTTTTTGATTTTGGATATTTTTAGTAGAGATGGGATTTCACCATGTTAGTCAGGCTGGTCTCGAACTC
The DNA here is from genome assembly GCA_036589455.1 of Ateles fusciceps. Taxonomy (NCBI): domain Eukaryota; kingdom Metazoa; phylum Chordata; class Mammalia; order Primates; family Atelidae; genus Ateles; species Ateles fusciceps. The sequence continues at coordinate 4,961,441 of JAZHEH010003300.1, forward strand.
CTGACCTCAGGTAATCTGCCCACTTCAGCCTCCCAAAGTGCTGGGATTACAGGTGTGAGCCACCACACCCGGTGAGAATGCCCTTATTCTCAGGAGATCCTGCTGAAGTTGTTGGTGGTGAAAGGTCAGACATCAGCAACTTACTCTCTATATGTAATACACACAAATAAAGCAATGTGAAAAATGTTAATAATTGTTACATTTAGATGGAAAGTATACAGATAGTTACACAGGGTACTCTTCTTTCAACTTTTCTGAATGTTTGAATATTTTCATAAGAAGAGGTTGGAGGCCAGGCAAAGTGGCTCACACCTGTAATTCCAGCACTTTGGAAAACTGAGGTGGGCAGATCACTTGAGTTCAGGAGTTTGAGACCAGCCTGGCCAAAAATCTCTACTAAAAATACAAAAATTAGCCAGGACTGCTGGCACACGCCTATGATCCCAGATAATACTCAGGAGGCTAAGGCATGAGAAGTGCTTGACCCCAGGAGGCGGAGGTTGTAGAGAGCCGAGATTGTGCCACTGTACTCCAGCCTGGGCGACAGAGTAAGACTGTCTCAAAAAAAAAAAAAAAAAAAAAAAAAGTTGGAAGTTAAAGAGAGGACGATCCCTGCTGAAGACTCCAGCTGCCTGTTGGGATCCCTTGGGAACTTTGTAAAGATTCAAGTGCCTGGGCCCTGCCCTAGACCTGCTCAGTCAGAAGCTCCACAGGTGAGTGACCCATATGAGAAAACCCAGGCAGTGACAGTGGATGAGGCCATCCTGGAAGTGTAGGCTCCTGGAGACATTAAACTCTCCCATAACATGTGTGTACACATGTATACATACACATGCACGCATGTTCACACAGAGACACATATCAGTAACATGTACCAAGAGCTTTCTATGCGGCCGACAGTGCTGTACAAGTATTTCTCTATTTCACCCACTGAACAATCTAAAATATTCTCTCCACATCATTTTCAAGATGAGGAAACTGAGGCTCAGAAATGTCGAGCCACTCCTTAAATGTCCACCATTAGGTGGTGGCTTTAGGACTTGAACCTGAACTGGCTGACTCCCAAAACTAAGGGCCAGGACTTGAGGCCAGGCTGCCTCCTGAGGTTGCCCAGGGCTTTCTGCTTTCTAAGAATCTGCACAGCCAGGACCTCATTTCATCCTCTTGGCAACTCAGGCAGGGCAGAAATGATTATGCCCAGTTTATGGTCGAGGAAACAAAGGCCAGGATGTGAGCCTGGTACGACTTGTCCAGAGTCACACAGACGGTCAACTTTAACTCATACTGCCCAGCCATAAACCCAGAGGCTTAGGGATAAAGTTTCTGGTGGGTTTTCTGCTACCAGGACCAAACATTAAACTAGGTAACAGTGCTCCTTACACCCGGTTACCACAGTGAAAAGAATGACAGGAGCCAGTCCCCCACCCAGCCCTTCAGCCAGGAAATCAACAGCCAAGAATGCTGCCCGCAAAGCCAGCCGCATGGCTCTGTAGCCACACAGTCTGCACTGCACAGCAGTTCTGCTGGACACCAAACCCTCACAGGCACATGCAACCCTGGGATCGGCTATATCTGCCCCTGCCACCCTGTTGGAGCTTCAAAGTCATTCTTAGCTGGGTGTGGTAGCTCACGCCTGTTATCCCAGCACTCTGGGAGGGCCAGGTAGGAGGATCGATTGAGCTCAGGAGTTCAAGACCAGACTGGGTGACACAGCAAGACTCTGTCTGTATTTAAAAAAATAAAACGAGCCGGGTGCGGTGGCTCATGCCTATAATCCCAGCACTTTGGGAGGCCAAGGCGGGCAGATCACAAGGTCAGGAGTTCAAGATCAGCCTGGCCAAAATGGTGAAACCCTGTCTTTTAAAAAAAAAAAGGTTAAAAAAACAAACAAACAAGGGACCAGGCATGGTGGCTCATGCCTGTAATCCAAGCACTTTGGAGGCCAAGGTGGGCGGATCACCTGAGGTCGGGAGTTCAAGACCAGCCTGCCTGACCAACATGGTGAAACCAGGTCTTTAAAAAAAAAGAAAAAAAAAAACAAAAAAGTCATTCCCCAGGGGGGAGAAAAAACTGCTGCAGTAGTATCTGCTCTAGCTTGTTGGAGGCTACACAGAAAGGTTTTTCCATTGATGGAGGACAGTGAAAAGTTTAGGGGAACAAGCCACTATTCCAGGTACCAAAGTAGGGGTTGTAAATTAAGGAATAAGGTGATATACTAGTTTGACTACAAGCAGCTTTGTGGAGTGACAGGAATCTCTTAAAAGTTAGGGGGTCCTGGCCGGGCACGGTGGCTCACACCTGTAATCCCAGCACTTTGGGAGACCCAGGCGGGTACATCAGGAGGTTAAGAGATCAAGACCATCCTGACCATCATGATGAAATCCCGTCTGTACTAAAAATACAAAATTAGCTGGGCATGGTGGTACGCTCCTGTAGTCCCAGCTACTTGGGAGGCTGAGGCAGGAGGATCGCTTGAACCCGGGAGGCGGAGGTTGCAGCGAGCTGAGATCGCTCCACTGAACTCCAGCCTGGCAACAGAGTCAGACTCTGTCTCAAAAAAAAAAAAAAAGTTGGGGATCCTATCAGTTCCACCCCGAGTCTCTCAGATGCAGCCCTGCTGAATCCCTGCCCTCACCACCTCTTGCCTAGACAACTGCAGTGGCCTCCGTAGCCTCTCTACTGCCACTCCTGTATCTCCACGGTGCCTAAAGCTGACACAAGCAGAAATGAATCACGTCACTGCCGTGCTCATGTTGCTATAAAGGTGTATCCCCGCCCCGCAGAACAAAGGCCCCACATGCCCTCACCAGCACCAACCTCTTCCCTCACTCTCTGCTTCTAGCCACCCTGGCCTCCCCGACCTAGAACACACCACGTTCTCTCCCGCTGAGGACTTTGGCATATGCCCTCTTCTCCACCTGGAATGCTCTCTTCTTGTTTTTTGTCTTTGAGACAGGGTCTTGCTCTGTTGCCCAGGGTGGAGTACAGTGGTGCAATCTGGACTCACTGCAACCTCTGTCTCCCAAGTTCAAGCAATTTTCCTGTCTCAGCCTCCTGAGTAGCTGGGATTACAGGCACCCGCCACCACACCCAGCTAATTTTGTATTTTTAGTAGAGATGAGGTTTCACCATGTTGGCCAGGCTGGTCTCGAAGTCCTGACCTCAGGTAATCTGCCCACCTTGGCCCTCCAAAGTGCTGGGATTGTAAGCGTGAGCCACCAAGCCCTGCCAATTTTTTTTTTTTTTTCAGACAGAGTCTCACTCTATCGCCCAGTGGCACGATGTTGGCTCACTGCAACCTCTACCTCCCAGGTTCAAGTGATTCTCCTGCCTCAGCCTCCTGAGTAGCTGATATTACAGGCACGTGCCACCATGCCCAGCTGATTTTTGTATTTTTTGTAGAGACAGGGTTTCACCATATTGCCGAGGCTGGTCTTAAACTCCCGGGCTCAAGCAATCCTTTGCCTCAGCCTCCCAAAGTGCTGGGATTACAGCATGAGCCACCGCACCCAGCCCTGTCACACTTTCTCACTTTGTAATGACTTTCTCAGAGCCATCCCCACTGTAAGACTAGAAGCCTGGCTCATTTACCCACTGGGATGCAGAGGCCTCCCCTGCAGCCATTACACCCAACTGGACACAGCAAATCGCTGCCACCCAACTTTCAGAGAGCACCCCCAGGATCTGGCCAGCATCAGGGTTGCTCTGGGTAACTGTCAGGCAGATGATCATGGCCCCATGCCTTGTGGCCAGGAGTTTAAGAGAAAAACGAAAGGAAAGACTATTGGCGGAGTCCTGGGGACCCCAGGTTGGCGCTCACATTTGTGACCCCACTCCGGTTCCGGGCCACCGTCTGAGATTTCAGTGTCGTCTGTTCCACTCGCTTACGAAGGGTTTCAAACTCATTCTGGGGGTCCAGGATGAGGAGACAAGGGTACTCAGTGGCCCTCTGGAAGAAGGAAATGTCTGGGCACAACCTCCTGTCAAGAGAAAACGGGAAAGAATCATGTTACTCAGGGTGGAGGTTTTGGCCATTCCATCAGCACCCTGCTGCCAAGAGACCCCAAGAATCCCCAAAAGCATTTTTTTTTAACTGAGTCTCACTCTGTCACCGGGCTGGAGTACAGTGGCTTAATCTTGGCTCGCTGCAACCTACAACAGATATTTCATCTGTCAACGTCTGGTTCAAGCGATTCTCCTGCCTGAGCCTCCCAGATAGCTGTGATTATAGGCATGTGTCACCACACCCAGCTAATTTTTTTATTTTTAGTAGAGACGAGGTTTCACCACATTGGCCACCATAGTCCTGATCGCCTGATCTTGTGATCAACCTGCCTCAGCTCCCAAAGTGCTGGGATTACAAGTGTGAGCCACGGCGCCCGGGTGCATTGTTTGTTTTTAATTACAGTATTTTGAATCACTTGACGTCAGGAGTTCGAGACCAGCCCAGCCAACATGGTAAACCCCGTCTCTATTAAAGAATACAAAAATTGGCTGGGCACAGTGGCTCACACCTGAAATCCCAACACTTTGGGAGACAGAGGTGGGTGGATCACCTGTGGTCGGGAGTTCGAGACCAGCCTGACCAACATGGAGAAACCCTGTCTCTAAAACACATATATATATAAACTAGGCTGGGTGAGGTGGCTCACACCTGTAATCCTAGCACTTTGGGAAACCGAGGCAGATGGATCACAAGGTCAGGAGTTCGAGACTGGCCTAGCCAGCATGGTGAAACCTCATCTCGACTTAAAATATAATAAATTAGCAGGCATAGTGGCATGAGCCTATAGTCCCAGCTACTCGGGAGGCTAAGGCAGGAAGATTGCTTGAACTCGGCAAGTGGAGGTTGCAGTGAGCCGAGATTGCGCCACTGTACTCCAGCCTGGGCAACAGAGCGAGACAGAGGCCAAGACAGGCGGATCACCTGAGGTCAGGAGTTTGAGACCAGCCTTACCAACATGGAGAAACCCTGTCTCTACTAAAAAAAAATATACCAAATTAGCCAGGTGTGGTGACACATGCCTGTAATCCCAGCTACTTGGGAAGCTGAAGCGGGAAAATCGCTTGAATTGAGAGATAGAGGTTGCAGTGAGCTGAGATCGCACCATTGCATTCCAGCCTGGGCAACAAGAACAAAACTCCACCTCAAAAAAAAAAAAAAAAACAAACAAACAAAAATAGAAAAATTAGCCGGATGCGGTGGCAGGTGCCTGTAATCCCAGCTACTAGGGAGGCTGAGGCAGGAGAATTGCTTGAACTCGGCAAGTGGAGGTTGCAGTGAGCCGAGATCGTGCAGCTCAACTCCAGCCTGGGCAACAGAGTGAGACGCCATCTCAAAAAAATAATAACAACAATTACAACATTTTATTTTAAAAACAATATAGTTTTGTAAAAAGCAGTAGTCAGGCTAGGCACGGTGGATCACACCTGTAATCCCAGCACTTTGGAAGGCTAAGGCGGGCGGATGACCTGAGGGGAGTTAGAGACCAGCCTGACCAACATGGAGAAACTCAGTCTCTACTAAAAATGCAAAATTAGCCGGGCAAGGTGGCGCATGCCTGTAATCCCAGCTACTCAGGAGGCTGAGTCAGGAGAATCGCTTGAACCCGGGAGACAGAGGTTTCCGTGAGCCGAGATCATACCATTGCACTCCAGCCTGGGCAACAAGAGTGAAACTCCATCTCAAAAAAAAAAAAAAAAGCCGGGTGTGCTGGCGCACACCTATAATCCCAGCACTTTGGGAGGCTAAGGCGGGCGGATGACTTGAGGTCTGGAGTTCAAGACCAGCCTGACCAACCTGGAGAAATCCCATCTCTACTAAAAATACAAAATTAGCTGGGCGTGGTGGCACATGCCTGTAATCCCAGCTTCTTGGGAGGCTGAGGCAGGAGAATCGCTTGAGCCCAGGAGGTGGAGGTTGCGGTGAACTGAGATCACACCATTGCACTCCAGACTGGGCAACAAGAGCAAAGCTCCGTCTCAAAAAAAAAAAAAAAAAAGTAGTAGTCATTATATATGTATATATACCCACATTTTATGCATATTTGCAAATAGATACATACTTTCTTTTAAAAAGTGCCTTTATGGTCATACAACCTAACTCCTCTTTAAACTCCAAGCATCCTTCCATGTAAAAATATTTACCTAGGCCAGGCACAGTGGCTCACGACTGTAATACCAGCACTTTGGGAGGCTAAGGCAGGAAGATCACTTGAGCCCAGGAGTTCAAGACCAGCCTGGGCAACATAAGAAGGCCCCATCTCTATAAAAAATGTGCTGAGTGTGATGGCATGTGCCTGCAGTCCTGGCTACTCGGGAGGCTGAGGTGGGAGGATCACTTGAGCCTGGGAGTTCAAGGCTATGGTCAGCTGAGATCGAGCCGATGTACTCCAGTCCAGCCTAGGCAACAGAGCAAGACCCTGTTTCAAAAAAAAAAAAATTACCTAACATGCACAAACACAGTGTGGTTTGTAGTAGCAAAAGAGGTTTGGTTCCATAAGGTACGCACTGTACAAAAGAATATTATACAGCTGACCTAGAAAGATGTCCAAGACAGAGTAAGAAAAAAAAACAGTGAGAGGGGAAAACAAGTTGGGAGACAGTTTCTAGAATGTGATCAAGTTTTAAAAATATATGTATTGCAGTACATGGACATTATTCAGACCTCTTACACTTAGCATATTGCAAACCTGCCTCTAGAAGCACCAAAGGACCTGCTACCATCACTACTCATGTAAAACAGAACCTGGCCAGGCATGGTGGCTTATGCCTGTAATCCCAGCACTTTGGAAGGCTGAGGCGGGTGCATCACTTGAGGTCAGGAGTTTGAGACCAGCTTGGGCAACTTGTGAAACCCCGTCTCTACTAAAACTACAAAAATTAGGTGTCGTGGCACATGCCTGTAATCCCAGCTACTAGGGAGGCTGAGACAGAAGAATGGCTCGAACCCGGGAGGCAGACATTGCAGTGAGTCGAGATCACGCCACTGCACTCAAAACACAACAAAAACAAAAAAAACAGAACCTATTTCCCCAGGTCACAGCGTGGTTCTTGATTTGAACACAGCCATCAGTGTGGGGGTAAATGCTGCGCCAACCCCAGCCTGAGAGCACAAGAGGCAGTCCCCCCTTTCTCCTGCAGCCTAAGTTGCCCTGTGCAGGGGCTACCTGGGGCCACCTGAAGATGAGCCTGGGCCAAGGAGCAACACCCAGGGTGTCAACGGCAAGGAGGACCCTGCACGCGTCTTCTTCCCCTGCCACAGGGCGCTCTTGTGTGCTTTGCCGCAGCCCAGCCGACTCCTCTACTCAGCTCACTGCCTCCCTGCCGTTGCCTCCTCTTTCACATCTCATGCTGAGCTCCCTCCCTGGAAAGGCTTTCCTTGACACCCCCAAAGGAAAACAAGGCCTCCCTCTGATTCTCTAAAAGCACCAGTTTTTCCCCTCCTTCACAGCATTGACAGTATTTGCAATAACATATTTGTTTCCAGGTTTGATATATGTCCCCTGATTTACACTGGAAGCTCTTGGAGGGCAGAGACTGTTTCCGTCCTACTCACTCCTAAACCCCTCCTGACACAGGCACTTGGCCATTCCTTGAGAAGGAGCTGAATGGAGGGACACCTGTGCTGGTGCAAACTGACTTGGGCACCTGAGAGCTGTCCGCTGGAGACTCTGAAGGGTCACTGTGTGGGACAAAGCACAGGCTTGCCTTGTGTGACCAAGCACCAGGAGTGCCAGGCAGGCTGTTGTAAAAAGAACAGGGTAAGCTCCCAGGACCTTCCTTTGATGGAGATCTGGTCATTCTAAGTGCTCTGCATGTGTTAAGACCAGCACAACAGTCCCATGTATCTGTGGAGACCCAGCCCGTTCTGTGACCTTACCCTGAACCCCCTTACTCCTACTTACAAAGAGAGTAATGATCAGAGGGTGTGAGTCACTTGCCCAAGGTCACACAGCTAACAACTGGTAAAGGTGGAACGCAAACCAGGCAGATGAACTCCAGAACCCAAGCCCTTGGCCACTCCACCAGCCTGTAGACAAGGCCTGCCTCCTAGTTCCTCACCTAGCCCCGCACGCTGCCAGACTTCCCAGTCCAACAGGGCCACAGAGCCAGTATCTCCACATTTCTTTACCAAGTGGAAAAGCAGGCACACATTGTAGCTCACAGGTTTAAAAACTGTGTATCTCACCCTGTCACTCCTTTGCTCAAAACCTTTGCATAGCCGCTTCATGCTCTTAGAATGAAGTCCAAGGTCCTGCCCCTATCTCCCACCCCGGCCTTGGCATTGTTCCTCAAATGTGGCACACTCTGCAAGCTCTCTGGGCCTTGCCAAGGGCAGTTCCCTGACCAATGTGGCCTTTGCTGTACTCTTCCCCTTCTGATTCAGCAGCTGAATCACTGCTTCTCAGCTGAGGTTTCCCCAAACCCCCTCAACTCTTCCTTCAAGAGCATTTACCATGAATGCCATGTGCTAAGATCTAATTGGCTGATTGTCTGCCTTGCCATCTTCCCTTCTATGTTCTCAGATCCTTAAGAAGAAACACACCAGTCTACTCGGTGCTCAACCCTTAGCTTAGTGCTAAGCCTGGCATACAGGAGGGGCTCAATACTTGTTGAATAAATGTCAGATGAATCCATACATGCCTGGGGTACAAGTGAAACTACAGCTAAGGACCACCAGGCACATGCAAGCACAGACTCCTCGCCAGCCTCATTCTCAGCCTATCATCAATAGGGCCTGGACCCAACCGCTGGGACAATTCACCAGCAGCTCCGCCAACACCCACCCATGGGCCTGGCCTACAAAAGGAAAAGACAGAGCTGCAGAAACCCCCAGAAGTCCCATGGGCCAGCTCCCAGCCCCAGGCACCCTGCCTACCGCACATCTTTGTCGATCTGCAGCAGCACCTCGTTGTCCTTGAAGTACGTGTTCCACCGACTGTCAGGGTTGGGGTTGAGTGGCTGTGGAGAGAAACGAAGATGCTTGGTCCAAGGCCCAGACAGGCCCCAGGGCCAAATGCTATCCTGGAGACCTGAGCAGTGGTCCTCTGCAACAATCCCACTACACACTGAGGTGTGGCCCTGACACCACCTGCAAGCTACTCAGAGGAGCCAGCACAGGCCTTCCCACAGCCTCCTGAGTCCCGTTCAAACTCCACAGCCAGGAGCCCAGCCTGGCAGCCTGCTCTGAGTACATCCTTGCTGGGCAGGGACTCTGATCCTTTTCTGTCCATTGCTCTAGCTTGAGAACTTTGCATATAACAGGTGCTCAGCAAATGTTTGCTTGCTGAATGAATGAATGTTCTATCATTAGGTTTCTTCAGCTCTCATTCGTCAATGTTCTGAGTCACCAATTCCTATCTGTGAATCTGGGCCTGGGGCCCATCCATTTCTTTCTCCCACGCTGTGAAGCCCAGGAAGGAGCTCAGCATTTGAGGAGAGAACAAGGCTTCCTCACAGCCACAGAAGGCAGGCTAGCCTCCTTCCTGCCCTGCTCCAACTTTCTTCAAGAACAGGGATGAGGGCTGAAAGACACCATGACCTCAGAGCACTTGACGCAGGGCTGCCCCCACAACGCTCCCTGGATGCTGGCTATCATTTGTCTTACTGAGCCCAGAGCCCCCCAAGCTTAGTGACCTAAGGCAGAGAGGAGGAACTGGGAGGTCCAGAGGGGACCGACATCAGATGCACCTCTCCCCTGGCACGCAGGGGACCTTGCCTGCTCCAAGTCCACAACCCCTCCACATTCTGTATCCCAGGTCTCTGCTGCCAACCCCTACTCACATGGTCCTCAAAAGTCACATCCTCCCTGGACACACCCATGTTGGCCTTGGCAATGCCAGGCTGGATGATCATTTCCCTCAGGAACTGGGCATACAGCTCCCTGCAGGAGACAAGCAAGAAGGATAAATCCCGATGGTCCTGCTCAGGGAGCCCAGAGCAGAGCAGCAGCTGCAGGAGGGCAGGATGGCCCCAGCAGCATGGGCTCCGTCAGATGCAAGGGCCCTCTTGTCACCGCCCTTTCAAGGGGGTCTTACCTCTGCTTGGCCAGAATAGAGGTCCATGAGGCTCTCTCCAAGGGAAGGTAGTTCAAGAGAATCTGAATAGAGGGAGAGAGGCAAAGCTCTGGTGACCCTCCTGCACCAACGCTAGACTTTAAGTGGGGCTGACAGGCCTCAAGAAAAACATCTCATAAAGTCCCAAGAAAGACAAGATGGGCTGAAACCCAGGAATGCCAGCATGAGCTAGGGGTAGGCTCCCCCTTCCTCCCCACTGCTTTTCCTCACACAGACTCTTCCACATGATCATCAGACCCTGTGCTCAAAAGGGCTGGAAACCAAGACCCTGGGCCTCCAGGGCCACCGGAGCTAGGAGCTTTGGGCAAAGCACAGCCTTTGTTTTGTCCCAGCAAGCATGACTTTTGCTGTACTTCATGGACCAGGAAGCAGAGGCCTTCATTGCTGGCATTACAAAGTGTCCCATCCCCAAGGGGATCCCAGAGAGGACACCAAGAGGAACAGAAAATCCAGAACTTCCCAGAAAAGCTCCCTCACACAAGCAAGGAAAGGTGTAGAACAGAAAGGGGCCAGGGGTGGGGGCAGCCCATGCGGGAAAATCCAGGGGACTCTCAGCAGAGCAGAAGCCCCGCCCCAGGCACACCCACCTTCCAGCAGAGGCACCGCAGTCCGCCCTCACAGGGGGATGCCTGTGGACACAGCAGGCAAAGGTCACGCCCCAGGCCAGAGTCCCAGAACCCCTAGCCCTTCACCGTGGAGCCAGCTGGCGAGAAGTAGAGTGGGGCAAAAAGTACTTCCTCAAGAATCATTTACCCCAGAAAGAGTACTAAACTGGATAGTTTTTGTTTTGTTTTTTTTTGTTTTGTTTTTGAGACAGAGTCTCACTCTGTCACCCAGGCTGGAGTGCAATGGTGTAATCTCAGCTCACTGCAGCCTCTGCCTCTGGGTTTCAGCAATTCTCCTGCCTCAGCCTCCCAGGTAGCTGGGATTACAGGCATGCACCACGCCACTACACCCAGCTAATTTTTGTATTTTCAGCAGAGATGAGGTTTCACCATGTTGTCCAGGCTGGGCTTGAACTCCTGACCTCAGGTGATCTGCCATCTTGGTCTCCCAAAGTGCTAGGATTACAGGTGTCAGCCACCGGGCCTGGCCTAGACTGGATGTTAAGTTATTTTTGTTGTTTTTTTTTTTTTGGAGACGATCTTGCTCTGTTGTCCAGGCTGGATTGCAGTGGCCTGATCTCTGCTCACTGCAACCTCCGCCTCCCTGGTTCCAGTGATTCTCCTAACTCAGCCTCCCAAGCAGCTGGGATTACAGGTGAGTGCCACCATGCCCAGCTACATTTTTGTATTTTTCATAGAGACTGGGTTTCACCATGTTGGCCAGGCTGTTCTCAAACTCCTGACCTCAGGTGATCCACCTGCCTCAGCCTCCCAAAGTGCTGGGATTACAGGTGTGAGCCACCATGCCTAGCCAGAAGTTCTTGCTGGCAAATTTACAGGGGCAAAAAAGTGTCAAGAACCTATACAGAACGCTTTGGGACATTTTTTAAAAAAGAGAGTTACCTCTGTGCTGGTTGGAGCAAAGTCTACACTGCTAAGGATCAGCTCCTTAAATTCAGTGTCCCAAGGTTAACATTTCACCACTAACCAAAGTTTACTGCTGCTTTACTCAGCTTAGACCCCAAGCCAGGGAGAGAACCAGGAACCACCCCTGCAGTTAACCAAACTCCCCAACACAGGAAGCTGGCTAAGGAATAAGGAAAGATGGTCCTGGGCTCCAAAGGTCCACTCCTTACTCCCCCCCCCACTCTCATTCTCCATTCTCCAGTCTTCAGTCTTGTCTAGTTATTCTCAGGAATCTGGCACCTCCTGTCGAAGACCTAAGGGCAAGGCAAGCTAGGTGTGGCCACCGCCCCTCTGGGAAACCCCCTCCAAGCTCAAGGCAGTGGCTTGTTCAGCTCTACAGAATCTGGAGAAGGCCCCAAGAATCTACAAGCAATTTCCTTCCATGGCCCCAGCCCCCAGCAGCTGGGCCCCACAGCTGACCAGGTGTGGCCTTGGGCACTTCCCCCTAGCCACAGGGCTGCTCTACGGAAACCCTGAAAATACAGAATGGCCTCTTACCACTAAAGCTGAGTTCTCGCAGCTTTTCCAATGCAATTGATGGCTCATTCAGGACATCCTGGAAATCTGCAATTCTAGAAGAGGAGATAGGAAGGCAAATGAAGCTCACTTATATCTGCTCAGTGAGACCCACAGCCCTCAGCTCCCTCAGACCACCGGTTTCCAACCTGTGCCTCTCTCCCCCTTTAATCACACAGCTTAGTCAAGGTCCTCGCCAAAACGCTTTGGGGAACAACAGAACTATATTTCACTTCTTCCTCTACACCCAGAAACACAGAATGCCAGGGAAGAAACTTGAGAGATATTCTTGTCTAGAAGCTCCCAAATGAGGACCATAAAATTTGACACATTCCGATATTCCAACATTTAGTGAGCTGACATTTACTGGGGACTTCCTGCCAGCCAGGCCAGGTCCACAGCACAGCCACCATCTGAACCTCAAGAACCAAGAGTAATCTGATCTGCAGGCAATGGACCAGTGCAACGTGAACACAGCTCTCCATGGTCACAAATATAACCATTACAAAGACCTCTGGGCCTGCCAGAAGGAAAGGACAAAGGGTTTAAAAACACGACCTGGAGGAAAACTGAAGAGCGAGCAAAATTCAGCCAGTGCTGCAGGATCTGGCCTGGGGGGAGGGGACAGACTGGAAAATGCAAGTTCTCTAGCAATCCTGGTAAGAAAAAGGCACGGGGGACAGAGTGTACTTGAAGAGAGTACTGGAGCAGGAGGCTAAAAAAAGGGGAAAAGGGACGGGGGCGGGGCATGGGGGTCTGGATGAGGAAGACTCAGGGGAAGGGGGAAACCAGAGGTCCAGGGTGAGGGGAGGCAGGAGTGACACCAGGGGCAGGAGAGGGGCTACCGCTCGGTCCTTCCTGCAGCCCACAGGCAATAAGGTTAGGTGGACGCCCGAGACCCTTTGCCGGGGTGGGAGGGGAGAGGTCTGCCAATTCCTGGCCACACCCCGCGCTTTCCCCTTCTGGCACAAGAGGCACCCTGGCCCCTTGGCCCCTTACCGGCTCTTGTGCAGACTCGACATGGTGTTGACTTCCGGACCCCCAGCCGCCTCCGCCGCCTGTGCCTCTGCCGCTTGCGCCGCCGCCGCCGCCCCCCAGGGACGCGGGGCTCTGGGCAAAAGCCTCCCGGCGGGAAACACAGCCGCGAGCCTGTGCGTTCCGTGCCGCCGGCCCCGCCCCGCCGGTCATGTGCCTTCCCTAGCCCCTCAGCTTCCACCCGCTCTGGGCCGCCGCGGCGGGCCAGGGGTGGGCGGGGCAACCTTTGGGGTGGGCGTGGTAGCCGCGGGTCGAGTGGGCGTGGTAGCCGCGGGCTGGGAGCACTCCGCCCCGCCCCCCCCACCGCGGACCCTGCGTGCCAAATGTGAGAACCCGCGGTGACTGCGCAGACTGTGTGTGCCTGGACTCGGTGGCTACTTAACGCAACAGGTGTCACCCTGTTGTCTTCCCTGCACGCACCCCTCCCCGTAATTAACTACTGCATGATTGTTACCGGAGTGTCGGCCTCCCCTGCTCAACTGTTCAGGCCCCCAGCTTGTCTTGGTTTCTGCTGAGTCCTCAAGGCCTGTATAGCCGGGACTCGCATGAACCATCGTGCCCCACCCAGCTTTTTTTTTTTTTTAATAAAAAAGAGGTGGGGCGCGGTGGCTCACGCCTGTAATCCCAGCACTTTGGGAGGCCGAGGCGGGCGGATCACGAGGTCAAGAGATCGAGACCGTCCTGGTCAACATGGTGAAACCCCGTCTCTACTAAAAATACAAAAAAATTAGCTGGGCGTGGTGGCGCGCGCCTGTAGTCCCAGCTACTCGGGAGGCTGAGGCAGGAGAATGCTTGAAACCGGGCAGCGGAGGTTGCAGTGAGCCAAGGTCGTGCCACTGCACTCCAGCCTGGCGCCTGGTGACTAGAGTGAGACTCTGTCTCAAAAAAAAAAAAATAAAATAAAATAAAAATAAAATAAAATAAAATAAAAAGAATACCAGCCAACCTTTAAAAATCTTAGGAAGACAGAAAAAAACACAAATGATATCTTAAGAAAAATAGGCTAGGCCGTCAGTGGTGGCTCATGCCTGTAATCCCAGCGCTTTGGGAGGCTCAGGTGGGCAGATCACTTGAGATCAGGAGTTCGAGACCAGTCTGGCCAACGTGATGAAACCCCGTCTCTACCAAAAATACAAAAATTAGCCGGGAACGGTGGCAGTCGCCTGTAATCCCAGCTACTCAGGATTCCCTTCTTGACAAAAAATATAAATATTAACTGAGTATAGTGGCCCATGCCTGTAGTCCCAGCTGGTTGAGAGACTGAGACAGGAGGATAGCTTGAGCACAGGAATTTCAGGCCCACTACTGCACTGCAGTCAGGGTGACAGAGTGAGACCCTGTCTCAAAAATAAATAAAAAGAATTAAACTGATACTACCTTTCACAAAGCAATTTGACAAGGATGTATACAATTTTTTAAATAAATATGTATGCTTTTTTTTTTTTTGAGGCGGAGTCTTACTCTATTGCCCAGGCTGGAGTGCAGTGGCGTGATCTCAGCTCACTGCAACCTCTGTCTCCCGGGTTCAAGCAATTCTCCTCTCTCAACCTCTCGAGTAGCTGGGATTACAGGTGCACACCACCACACCCTGCTAATTTCTGTATTTTTAGTAGAGACAGGGTCTCCCCCATATTGACGGGCTGGTCTCAAACTCCTGAACCAAGACTGCCCTTGTATGCTTATTTTTAAAAACCTTGAGGCCGGGCACGGTGGCTCACGCCTGTAATCCCAGCACTTTGGGAGGCCAAGGTGGGTGGATCACGAGCTCAGGAGTTCGAGAGCAGCCTGTCCAATATGATGAAACCCCCGTCTCTACTAAAAAAAAAAAAAATACAAAAATTAGCCGGGCGTGGTGGTCCATGCCTGTAGTCCCAGCTACTCAGGAGGCTGAGGCAGGAGAATCACTAGAAGCTGGGAGCTGAGATCACGCCACTGCACTCCAGCCTGAGTAACAGAGCAAGACTCTGTCTCAAAATAAAAAATAAATGAAAACCTTTTAAAATCTTTATTTTGGGGTCATTATAACTGCACAGGAAGTTACCACGATCGTACAGGGAGGTTCTTTGTGCTCTTTACCCAGTTTCCCCCAGTGGTTTTATTTTAGTACAATTTTAACAGCTTTATTGAGATACAACTGACAATTCCTAAACCACACACTTTTTTTCTTTTGGAGACAGAGTCTCACTTCTTGGTCTCCCAAGCTGGAGTGCAGTGGCACGATCTCAGCTCACTACGACCTCTGTCTCCCAGGTTCAAGTGATTCTCCTGCCTCAGCCTCCCAAGTAGCTGGGATTACAGGTGCCCGCCACCACGCCCAGCTAATTTTTGGATTTTTAGTAGAGACACCACGCCCAGCTAATTTTTGGATTTTTAGTTTCACCATGTTGGCCAGGCTGGTCTCAAACTCCTGACCTCGTAATCCACCTGCCTTGGCCTCCTAAAGTGCTGGGATTACAGGCGTGAGCCACAGTGCCCAGCTATTTTATTTTATTTTTTTAATTTATTTTTAGACCGAGTCTCACACTGTCACCTGGACTGGAGTCCAGTGGTGCAGTCTTGGCTCACTTCAACCTCCGCCTTCTGGATTCAAGCGATTCTCCTGCCTCAGCCTCCCAAGTAGCTGAGATTACAGGTGCCCACCACCATGCTCCAGCTAATTTTTGTATTTTTAGTAGAGACGAGGTTTCACCATGTTGGCCAGGCTGGTCTTGAATGCTTGACCTTGTGATCTGCCCCCCCTCGGCCTCCCAAAGTGCTAGGATTACAGGCGTGAGCCATCACACCCAGGGTTGTTGTTTTTCTAATATAAATATTGTAGAAGATGTTGTTTATTTAGAGAGGAGTTCTTGCCACATTTTCCAGGCTGGTCTTGAACTCCCAGGTTCAAGTGATCTTTCTGCCTCAGCTTTCTGAGTAGCTGAGAATACAAATGTTCAACACTACACCCAGCTTCCATTCTCCTGTTAATAGAATTTGGGTTGTTAACAGTTTGGGGCCATTATAAATAAAGCTGCTATGAACATTCTTGTATAAGTCTTTTTTTTTTTTTTTAAGAGATGGGGTCTCGCTATGTTGCCCAGGCTGGAGTGCAGTGGCTATTCACAGGTGCAATCCCACTGCTGATCAGCACGGGAGTTTTGACCTGCTCCATTTCCTACCTGGGCTGGTTCACCCCCCCTTAGGCAACCTGGTGGTCCCCCGCTCCGGGGGGGGGTCATCATATTGATGCTGAACTTAGTACAATTTTAGTGCAGACACCTGATCAGTATAGCGCACTACAGCCTAGAGCCCGTGGGCTCAAGCGATCCTCCCACCTCAGCCTCCCGAGTAGCTGGGACTGCAGGCACGCGTCCCCGCGCCCGGCTCTTGTACAAGTCTTTATATGGACTTACACTTCCCTTCTTTTGGAGTGGAGTTGCTAGGTCATATGGTAGAGGAATTTTAAATTTTTAAGAAACTGCTAAAATATTTTCTGAAATGGTTGTAGCAGTGTATGAGAGTTGCTGTTGCACCACATCCTCACCAATACTTGATATGGTCAATATGGTTTTTTTTTGAGCTGCAGTCTTGCTCTGTCGCCCAGGCTGGAGTACAATGGCTTGCTGTCAGCTCACTGCAACCTCTGCCACCTGGGTTCAAGCGATTCTCCTACCTCAGCATCCCAAGTAGCTGGAATTACAGATGCATGCCACCAAGTCCAGCAAATTTTTGTATTTTTAGTAGAGACAGGGTTTCAGCATATTGGCCAGGCTGGTCTTGAACTCCTAACCTTATGATTCACCTGTCTCAGCCTCCCAAAGTGCTGGGATTACAGGTGTGAGCCACCTCGCCCCGCCAAACTTTTTTTTTTTTTTTTTTTTTTTTTTTGAGACAGTCTTGCTCTGTTGCCCAGGCTGAAGTGCAGTGGCATGATCTTGGCTCACTGCAACCTCCGCCTACTGGGTTAAAGTGAGTCTCCTACCTCAACCTCCTGAGTAGCTGGGATACAGGCACCCGCCACCACACCAGGCTAATTTTTGTATTGTTAGTAGAGAAAGGGTTTCATCATGTTAGTTAGGCTGGTCTCGAACTCCTGACCTTGTGATCTGCCCGCCTCAGCCCAAAGTGCTGGGATTACAGGAGTGAGCTACGGCACCCGGCTCAGTCTTTTTAATCTTAGTCGTTCTCGTAGATGAGAAATGGTGTCTCCTTATTTAACATGTATTCCCTAAAGACATATAATGTTGAGCATATCTCTTCATGTTTGCTATCCATACTCTTCTTTCTTTCTTTCTTTTTGTTTTCTTTCTTTTCTTTTCTTTTCTATTTTTTGAGACAGGGTCTCACTCTGTCATCCAGGCTGGAGTGTAGTGGCACAATCTCAGCTCACTGCAACCTCTGCCTAACGAGTAGCTGGGACCACAGGCACCTACCATCATGCCCAACTGATTTTTGTATTTTGAGGTAGAGACTGGGCTGCACATGTTGGCCAGGTTGGTCTCAAACTCCTGACCTCAAGTGTCCATTCACCTCAGCTTCCCAAAGTGCTGGGATTACAGGCATGAGCCACTGTACTTGGCCTTCTTTTTTTTTTTCTTGAGATGGAGTCTCACTCTTGTTGCCCAGGCTGGAGTCCAATGGTGTGTTCTCAGCTCACTGCAACCTCCGCCTCCAGGTTCAAGTGATTCTCCTGCCTCAGCCTCCTGAGTAGGTGGGACTAAAGGTGCATGCCACCACACTCGGCTAATTTTTGTATTTTTTAAAAAATTTTTTGTATTTTTAGTAGAGACGGGTTTTCATCATGTTGGCCAGGCTGGTCTCGAACTCCTGACTTCAAGTGATTCTCCCAGGTCCCAGGTCAGCTTCCCAAAGTGCTGGGATTACAGGAGTGAGCCACCATGCCCAGTGGTACCTGGACTTGTATTGCCCGTTCTTTTTTCTTTTTTTTTTTTTTTTTTTGAGACGGAATCTCACTCTGTCACCCAGGCTGGAGTGCAGTGGCGCGACCTCGGCTCACTGCAACCTCCGCCACCCAGGTTCAAGCAATTCTCCTGCCTCAGTCTCCTGAGTAGCTGGGACTACAGGTGTGTGCCACCACACCCAGCTAATTTTTTTTGTATTTTTAGTAGAGACGGGGTTTCACCATGTTGACCAGCATGGTCTCGATCTCTTCACTTTGTGATCTGCCCATCTCGGCCTCCCAAAGTGCTGGGATTACAGGTGTGAGCCACCGCGCCTGGCCTAATTTTTGTATTTTTAGCACAGATGGGGTTTCCCCATGTTGGCCAGACTGGTCTCAAACTCCTGACCTCAGGTGATCTGCCCACCTCGACCTCAGAAATTGCTGGGATTACAGTTGTGAACAACAGTGACTGTCCCTATTGCTCACGCTTTATTGTACTTCTTTTTTTTATGAGATGGAGTCTCGCTGTTGTCACCTGGGCTGGAACGCAATGGCTCAACCTCAGCTCACTGCAAACCTCTGCTTCCTGGATTCCAGCAATTCTCCTGCCTCAGCCTCCCAAGTAGCTGAGATTACAGGTGACCGCCACCATGTCCAGCTAATTTTGTATTTTTAGTAGAGACAGGGTTCACCATGTTGGCCAGGCTGGTCTCAAATTCCTGACCTCAGGTGATCCACATGCCTTGGCCTCCCAAAGTGCTGGAATTACAGATGTGAACCACCGTGCTCAGCCTATTATACATTTTTTTTTTTTTTTTGAGATGGAGTCTCACTCTGTTGCCAGGCTGGAGTGCAGGGGTGAGATCTCAGCTCACTGCAACCTCTGCCTCCTGGTTTAAAGCTATTTTCCTGCTTCAGTCTCCCAAGTAGCTGGGATTACAGGTGGCTGCCAACACACCTGGATAATTTTTGTATTTTTAGTAGAGATAGGGTTTCACCTTGTTGGCCAGGATGGTCTCCATCTCCTGACCTCGTGATCCGCCCTCCTCAGCCTCCAAAAGTGCTGGGATTACAGGCGTGAGCCACCACGCCAAGCCTATTGTACATCTTTTAATCCCCACCACCACATTTCTCCCCCGGGACAAGGTCTCATTCTGTCCCTAGGCTGAAGTGCAGAGATTGCAGTGAGCTGAGATCACGCCACTGCACTGCAGCCTAGGCAAGAGTGAGACCCTGTCTCAAAAAAAAGAAAAAAAAAGAGAATAATAATTGCTGACAAGGATGTGGAGAGATAGGAACCCACACATGTGTTGGAGAGAATGTAAAATGGTGCAGCTGCTATGGAAAATAGTAGGACAGTTCCTCAAAAAGCTAAACATAGAATTACCCTATGACTCAGCACTTCCACTCCTAGGCGTTGAAAGCATGGACAGGGCCAGGCACAGTGGCTCATGCTTGTAATCGAAGCACTCTGGGAGGCCAAGACAGGATTGCTTGAGGCCAGGAGTTCCAGACCAGCCTGGGCAACGTAATGAGACCCCCATCTCTACAAAAAAAATCATAAAATTGGCTGGGCATGGTGGCTCACGCCTGTAATCCTAGCACTCTGAGAGGCCAAGGCGGGCAGATCACGAGGTCAGGAGATGGAGACCATCCTGGCTAAAACGGTGAAACCCCATTTCTACTAAAAATATAAAAAAATTAGCTGGGTGTGGTGGCATGTGCCCGTAGTCCCAGCTGCTTGGGAGGCTGAGACAGGAGAATCACTTGAACCCAGGAGGCAGAAGTTGCAGTGAGCCGAGATCGCGCCACTGCACTCCAGCCTGGGTGACAGAGTGAGACTCCGTCTCAATTTAAAAAAAAATCATAAAATTTATCCAGACATGGTGGCACACCCTTGGGGTCCCAGCTACTCAGGAGGGTGAGGTGGGAGGATCATTTGAGCCTGGGAGGTTGGAGGCTGCAGTGAGCCATGATCAATCCATTGCACTCTAGCCTGGGTGACAGAGTGAGAGAAAAAAAGACAGAAAGCAGGCACAGATAGTTGTATGCCAGTTGCAGCAGTATTCCCAATAGCCGAAGGGTGGAAACAATTCACATGACCATCCACAAGTAAATGGATAAATAAAATGTTGCATATGTGGAATATTATTCAGGCATAAAAAGAAAGTGAGGTTTTTTTACATGCTACAATGTGGATGAATCTTGAAGACATTACGCTAAGTAACACAGCCAGTCACAAAGGACAAACACTGTATGATTGCACTTGTATAAGGTAGCTAGGATATGCAAATTTATAAAAAGTAAAAGTGGATTAGATGTCACTCACCAGGGACTATGGAGATGCAGAATGGGAAGTTATTGCGTAATGGTTAGTTTCTATTTGGGGTAATGAAAAATTTTGGAAATAGGCTGAGCAAGAGGATCTATAATCCCAGCACTTTGGAAGGCCAAGGCAGGAAGACCATTTGAGGCCAAGAGTTCAGGACTAGCCTGTGCAACATAGTAAGACCACATCTAAAAAAAAAATTTTTTTTTGGCCAGGTTCAGTGGCTCACACCTGTAATCCCAGCACTTTGGGAGGCCGAGGTGGGCAGATCATGAGGTCAAGAGATGGAGACCATGTGGCCAACATAGTGAAACTCATCTCTACTAAACTTACAAAAATTAGCTGGGTGTAGTGGCACATGCCTATAGTCCCAGCTACTCATGAGGCTGAGGCAGGAGAATTGCTTGAACCCAGGAGGCAGAGGTTGCAGTGAGCCAAGATCACACCACTGCACTCCAGCCTGGCGCCTGGCAACAGAGAAAGACTCTGTCTCAAAAAATAAAAAAAAATTTCATTTTTTGAGACACGGTCTTACTCCGTCACCCAGGTTGAGCACAGTGGTGGGATCTTGGCTCACTGCAGCCCCAACATCCTGGGCTCAAGAGATCCTCCCACATCAACCTCCTGAGCAGCCAGGAGCACATACCTATGGGAGCATGCCTGGCTAATTTTTTGTATTTTTTGTAGAGACAGGGTTTTGCCACTTTGCCCAGGGTAGTCTTGAACTCCTGAGCTCAAGCAATCCACCCACCTCGGCCTCCCAAAGTGCTGGGATTACAGGCATGAGCTCTACACCCGGCCTACAAAACTTTAACAACAATCATTATCAGGGCATGGTGGTGCGCACCTGTAGTCCTAGCTACTTGGGAGGCTGAGACAGGAGAATTGCTTGAACCTAGGTGTTTGAGGCTGCAGTGAGCTACGCTCACACCACTGCACTCCAGCTGATATAACAAAGCAAAATCCTGTCTCAAAAGCAAACAAACAACAAAGTACTTTTGGAAATAAATAGTTTACAAAGCTGCTAACATAAAAGTCAAAGGATGTAAAAAGATTACATAGTGTACCGGTAATTAATATCTTGACTCTCAGCTTCAAATTCTCTCATTATTTCCTGCTCTGAGAAAATGGATTTGGGACTTTTAACTATTTTTCCTGCATGGAATGGGTTTTCCTTTCAAGTTCCGGTACACTTGGTAGACAGACTTCCGTAGAACAGGGGGCTTCTCCAGCGCCTGCCTATTACTACACTGCCAGCAGCCAGGAACATCTTCCAACACTCTTCTTTGGCATTATTTTCAGAAAGAAGCCTCTGGTGGGACACCTCCCTGTAAACAGCTTTCCCAAGCACCTTAGATGGTTGATTTCTGGCAAGTTCTGTGACACTATTACCAAAACACCAAAGGTTTGATCTAGGTCTTGCTGCTCACTGCACAGAAAGCCAATCACTGAGACAACCAGTACTGCCAGGAAAGAAAGCTTTAATCAGGTGCTGCAGCCAAGGAGGTGAGAGATCAGCTTCAAATCCATCTCCTCCACCAACAAAATTAGGAGTTTTTTATTTACTGATTGGTTGATTGAGATGGAATATTGCTCTTGTTGCCTAGGCTGGAGTGCAATGGCACAATCTCTGCTCACCACCACCTCCACCTCCTGGGTTCAAGCGATTCTCCTGCCTCAACCTCCCTAGTAGCTGGGATTACAGGTGCGTGCCACCACACCTGAGTAATTTTTGTATTTCTAGTAAAGACAGGATTTGATCATGTTAATCAGGCTGGTCTCAAACTCCTGACCTCATGATCCTCCCACCTCGGCCTCCTAAAGTGCTGGGATTACAGGCATGAGCCACGGTTCCTGGCCAAATTAGGAGTTTATATAGCAGAAAAGAAATGTAGCTACATACAGGAAAACAGGAATTAGGGGAGGATAAGAAAGAGGAGTTGTTCAACAGGAAGAAGGTGGCAGGTGGTGAGGTAATCATGACCAGTGAGAGGTCTGGTGTCTCATTGTCCAGATGCTGTGATCTGGTAAGTTTCAGTTCCTTGATACTTTCTGAGAGGCCTGATCATTGGTTTCCTGAGAAAGAAATTCAGATAAGACAAATGCAACATTTTCAAGTTTCAAGATTCCTGAAGGTCAACTTCTACATTTATTAAAAATAAATCATAAACATCAGTTCTGTGGGACAATTGGGTTGGTTTCAACATGAGACCACAGCTGACTTCCAGCAAGTTTCAGAAGTAGAATTTCCAGAAAGTTCCATCAGTGCAGCATCAACATGACTTTGTTACCATTCGGGGGAGCCACAGCCTTGTCCTTTCTAACAAGGTCTGGATCTCTGGGGAAGTCCTTTTCTTTAAGAGCTATATCTTACCCCAAGGGGTAGTATCTGCTATTCCTTTTTTTTTTTCTTTTTTTTTTTGAGACAGAGTCTTGCTCTGTCGCCAGGCACCAGGCTGGAGTGCAGTGGCGCGACCACGGCTCACTTCAACCTCTGCCTCCCAGGTTCAAGCAATTCTCCTGCCTCAGCCTCCCAAGTAGCTGGGACTACAGGTGCACGCCACCAAGCCCAGCTAATATTTGTATTTTTAGTAGTGACGGGGTTTCACCACGTTAGCCAGGATGGTCTCCATCTCTTAACCTCATGGTCCACCCACCTCTGCCTCCCAAAGTACTAGGATTACAGGCGTGAGCCACCGTGCCCAGCCAATATCTGCTATTCCTATATTCTTTTTTTTTTTTTGGAGACAGAGTCTTGCTTTGTTGCCAGGCATGAGGCTGGATTGTAGTGGTGGTGCAATATCGGCTCACTGCAACCTCCGCCTCTCAGGTTCAAGCAATTCTCCTGCCTCAGCCTTCCAAGTAGCTGGGACTACAGGCACATGCCACCATGCCCAGCTAATTTTTGCATTTTTTAGTAGAGACTGAGTTTCACCATGTTGGCCAGGATGGTCTCGATCTCTTGACCTTGTGTTCTGCCCGCTTCGGCCTCCCAAAGTGCTGGGATTACAGGCATGAGCCACCGCACCTGGCTGCTATTTCTATATTCTTTAGAGTTTTTTAAAAAACTTATTAACCAATCCCTTGGGATTCCAGTCTCTTGTTACTGTTAATAAATCTTTTTTTTTTTTTTTTTGACATAGGGTCTTACTCTGACACCCAGCCTGGATTGCAGTGGCACAGTCTCAGCTCACTGCAACCTCCTCCTGCCGGGTTCAAGTGATTCTTCTGCCTCAGCTTCCCTAGTAACTGGGACTACAGGTGCCTGCCACCACACATAGCTAATTTTTGTATTTTTAGTAGAGACAGGGTTTTACCATGTTGGCCAGGCTAGTCTTGAACTCCTGACCTCAGGTGACCCGCCCGCCTCACCCTTCCAAATTGCTGGAGTTACAGGTGTGAGCCACCGCACCCAGCCTACTGTGCTTGATTTTCATAGGTTGAACCATCCTGGATTTCCAATAATAAATCCTACTTCCACATCTCACTTGGTCGCAGTATATAGTTATGTTAATATCCTGCTGAATTTGGCTTGCTATATCCAAACTACATCTTTTTTCGGCCTCTACTTTGAACGTATTTCTGTGTTTACATTTAAAGTGGGTTTATTATAGGCAGCATTTTGTTGGGTCTTGCTTTTTTAAAATTAAAAAATTTTTAGAGGCAGGGTCTCTCTCTATCACCCAGGCTGGAGTGCAGTGCACCATGATGACTTACTAAAGCATCAACCCCCTGGGATCAAGAGATCCTTCTGAGTAGCTGGGACTACAGACACATGCCACCATACCTCTCTAATTTTTAAATCTTTTGTAGACACAGGATCTCACTACGTTGCCCATGCTGGTCTCAAACTCCTGGATTCAAGTGACCTTCCCACTTTAGCCTCCCAAAGTGCGGGCTTGTCTTTCTTTTCTCTCTCTCTTTTTTTTTTTTTTTTTTGTGAGACGGAGTTTTGCTCCTGTTGCCCAGGCTGAAGTGCAATGGCACCATCTCGGCTCACTGCAACCTCTGCCTCCCAGGTTCAAGTGATTCTTCTGCCTCAGCCTCCCGAGTAGCTGGGATTACAGGCATGCACCACCATGCCAAGCTAATTTTGTATTTTTAGCAGAGGCGGTTTTTCTCCATGTCGGTCAGTCTGGTCTCGAATGTCTGATCTCAGGTATCGGTCAGTCTGGTCTCGAATGTCTGATCTCAGGTGATCAGCCTGCCTCCGCCTCCCAAAGTGCTGGGATTATAGGCTTGAGCCACCACGCTTGGCTCTTCTCTTTTCTTTTTCTTTCCCTCTCTCTCTTTCTCCTCCCTTCCTACCTTTCTCCCTTTCTTTCTTTCTCTCTTTCTTTCCTATAGAGTCTTGCTTTGTCACCCAGTCTGGATTCAGTCTCCCAAGTACCTGGGACTACAGACAAGTGCTACTACTCCTGGCTAATTTTATTTTATTTTTTGTTTTTTTGAGACAGAGTCTTGCTCTGCTGCCCAGGCTGGAGTGCAGTGGCACGATCTTGGCTCACCGCAACCTCCGCCTCACAAGTTCAAGCCATTCTCCTGCCTCAGCCTCCTGAGTAGCTTGAATTATAGGCACACACAAAAAAATTACTGGCTAATTTTTTTGTATTTTAGTAGAGATGGGATTTCACTGTGTTGACCAGGCTGGTCTCAAACTCCTGAGCTCAGGCAATCCACTTGCCTCAGCTTCCCAAAGTGCTGGGATTATAGGTATAAGCCACCGTACCCAGCCTCGTGTGTGTGTGTGTGTGTGTGTGTGTGTGTGTGTGTGTGTGTGATGGAGTTCACTCTTGTTGCCCAGACTGGAGTGTAATGGTGCGATCTCAGCTCACAGCAACCTCTGCCTCCCTGGTTCAAGTGATTCTCCTCCTCAGCCTCCCAAGTAGCTGGGATTACAGGCTCATGCCACCACGCCTGGCTAATTTTTGTATTTTTATTTTTATTTTATTTATTTATTTTTTTGAGATGGAGTCTCACTCTATCACCCAGGCTGGAGTACAATGGCACAATCTTGGCTCACTACCACCTCCACCTCTTGGGTTCAAGCAATTCTCCTTGTCTCAGCCGCCCTAGTGGCTGGGATTACAGGCATGTGCCACAACACCTGGCTAATTTTTGTATTTTCAGTAGAGATGGGGTTTGACCATGTTAGTCAGGTTGGTCTCAAACTCCTGACTTTGTGATCTGCCCGCCTCAGCCTCCCAAAGTGCTGGGATTACAGGCGTGAGCCACCGTGCCCAGTCTTTTGTATTTTTAGTAGAGATGTGGTTTGACCATGATTACCAGGCTGGTCTCGAACTCCTGACCTTGTGATCTGCCCGCCTCGGCCTCCCAAAGTGCTGAGATAACAGGCATGAGCCACGACACCCAGCTCAAGCAATGTATTAATATGAGAGTTCCCATCTATCCACATCCTCATCAGAATTTGTTATTGTCTCTCTGATTATATCTATCCTAAGGAGCATAAAATTGTACCTCTACTTCCTGGGCTCAAGCAATCCTCCAGCCTCAGCCTCCCGAGTAGCTGGGACTAGAAGTGCACACCACCACACCCAGCTAATTTTTGTATTTTTTGTAGAGAGGGGTCTCCCTATGTTGCCTAGGCTGATCTCCAACTTTTAGGCTAAAGCCTTGGCCTCGGCCTCCCCAATTGCTGAGATTATAGGTTGTGAATGAGTTTGCCAAGTCCAAAAGCTTTTTGAAGGATTCAGGATTGTAGGAACATAGTTGTACTTGGTCAAGACTAAAAGGCGCTATGCAACAACAAAAAAATCCACAAAATTAGTTATTGGAATGGAGGTAAGGTACCTGTCAAGAAAGGGTTCCTCAAGAAAGCAGCGCTAGGCAGGGTGTGGTGGCTCATGCCTGTAAAACTGGCACTTTGGGGGGGCCAAGGCAGGCAGATCACCTGAGGTCAAGTGTTTGAGATCAGCCTGACCAACATGGCAAAACCCTAACTCTACTAAAAATACAATAATTAGCCAGGCATGGTGGTGTTCCTATAATCCCAGCGGGGCTGAGGCAGGAGAATCACTTGAACCTGGGAAGGGGGAGGTTGCAGTGAGCTGAGATCACACCACTGTACTCCAGCCTGGGCAACAGAGCGAGTCTCTGTCTCCAAATAATAACAATAATAATAAAATAAAGAAGGAAAGCAGCGTCTAAACTGAGACCAGAGGTGGAGAAGGAGCATGCTGGGAAGAGAAAGGAGCAAGAAGAGTGTTCAGTCTCGAAGAAATTATTTGAATTATTGAGCCTATGGGAGAGAGAGAGATCATTAAAAGAACCAAAACTGCTTTTTTAAACTGTCAGGTTGGCGAATGAAAGGGGAGGTAAGGGGAGCAAGACAAGGAGCTGGAGAGGGGAGAGGGGGCCCTGGGGGTGAGGATGGCCATAAAAGTCTTTGTCGTCTATGTTAGGTGTTATAAGCAAGGGGATGCCCGGATTAGATTTATGTTTTGGAAAAATCACTCTGGGACTGTGGGAATGTGGAGAGAATGAGGGGGTGGGGAGGAGGGCGTTGTTAGCAGGGCTGTTGTAGAAATCCAGAGAAGAGCCGCGGTGGCTCACACCTGTAATCCTAGCACTTTGGGAGGCCAAGGCGGGTGGATCATCTGAGGTCAGGAGTTCTAGACCAGCCTGGCCAACATGGCAAAACCTGTTTCTACTAAAAATACAAAAATTAGCCGGGCAAGATGGCAGGCGCCTGTAATCCCATCCACTCAAGAGGCTGAAGCAGGAACTTGCCTTGAACCCGGGTGGCGGAGTTTGTAGTGAGCCGGCTCTGGCCATTGCACTCCAGCCTCGGCAAGTAGAGCAAAACTTCATCTCTCAAAAAAAAAAAAAAGAGAGAGAGAGAGAAATCCAGACACTGAAATGATGGTGAACAGATGTTGGCACTACTGAGGGATGAGAGAAGGGGCTGGTTTTCGTTTTTTAAAACGGAGTCTCACTCTGTCACCCAGGCTGGAGAGCAGTGTTGCGATCTGGGCTCACTGCCACCTCCGCCTCCTGGGTTCAAGCGATTCTCCTGCTTCAGTCTCCTGAGTAGCTGGGACTACAGGCGCGCACCAGCTCGGCTAATATTTGTATTTTTAGTAGAGACGGGGGGGTTTCACCATGTTAGCCAGGCTGGTCTGGAATTCCAAAGTGCTGGGATTACAGGCGTGAGCCTCGGGGCCCGGCCAGAAGGGGCTGGTTTTACAGGATCCTTAGGACTTGGAGACTGATCAAGGGGCCTGGGGAAATGCAAGGGCCGAGGTCGCCTCCCAACTTCCCATCTGGAAGCTCGGTTGCCTGGTGGCGCATGCCGTAGATGGAGGTGTAGGAGCACGTTTTGGGGGATGGTGATGACTGCGGCTGGACGCGCGAGTGTGAGCCACCTGTGGAGAACGCGAGAGATGTTCAGTAGGGCGCTGGATGGAGGGGGCTGGCGCCGAGTCAGTCCTGCCCTTCAGCAGTGCTGGGCTCAGATGAACCGCAGCGCCAGGGCGGGCACCAAACCTGGAGTTCCACGAATGGACCCCTCGGAGACCAGGGAGGGTCCTGGAGGACACGTGCTCTCGGCCGGCCTGAGGGCGCACCCGCTGCCTCCTCCACCCTCGGACTGCGCTGGGCCTGGGGAGAGAAGCCTTCCACCGGGCCCCGGAACCTTCTGCCGCCGCCGCCCGCGTTGGCCGCGGGACGGGTCCAGGGGGAACCCGTTCGCTGTTGCTAAGGGGCGTCCCCGGAAGTGACGCACCCCGGGTTTGTTGACAGCGGAGGCGGCGGCGGCTGCAGGCTCCGAGCCGTAGGAGCCGGATCGGGGGAGGGGCCAGGCCCGGGAGCCTCAGCCCCGCCGGTAGCCCTAAGGGCAAGGTAACCGCCACGGGGTTCCTGTCGCGACCCCCTCCCGTCCGGAGCTCCCGTCCGCGGGATCCCAAAGCTCCGCCCCGCCGACCCCGTCTCTCCCGGACCCCGGCCCTAGCCTGACGAGGTCCCCAACCTCCTGAGGCGCTCTGGTCCCGGATTCTCCCGGGCTCCATTCTCCGCTCCTCCTCGCCTGCGAAGCATCACGTCCGCTTCCCAACGCTGAGGGCAGCCCCATCCCAGGGTAGGTCCTGGACCCCGGGCCAAGGGATGTACCTGCGTCCTCCTCCTTCGCCTCCTGCCTACGGGGCCTAAGCATCGCCGCTGCAACCACTCTCTGAGGTCCATCTCGGCCAGTGGTGGGAGGGCTTCCTTCTCTATCCCTGCCGCCGGGTCTGAGAATCGTGTCTTTAAAACTGGGCTCCCTTCCTCCAGAAAGAAAATGACGCTCTGTCGTTTGCCCCTACAAGATGGGGGATCGGTGTAGGGCTGAAGGGCCAGCCTCTGCCCCTCCTACCTGTTGGATGAGCTTAAGTTACCCCAGAGCAGTGCTTGAAAGCTCAGGGACGACTTGGATTCTGGACCAGCTCCTGAAAGGGATGACAAAGTACAGGGAAATCCAACAGGGTGAGGTTGCAACCCGAGGGCCAAGGGAGCCTGACAGGTGAGTTAAAAGTGAAAGTGACTGTACTGGCCTCTATAGCCTGTGGGTAGAACTTGTCTTGGCTGCTCTTTGACTGAAGGACCCCAAGATTTACAAGTCTTGCCTGTGTTTGTCAGTCCATTCGTTTTGTTTTGTTTTGTTTTTATTTTCTTTATTTTTTAAAAAATAGAGATGGGGTCTCACTATGTTGCCCAGGGTGGTCTCAGACTCCTGGGCTCAAGTTATCCACCTGCTTCAGCCTTCCTAAATGCTGGAATTATAGGCATGAGCCACTGCGCCTGACTAGTGCATTTGGTTTTTAAGGGGGAGGGGAATGTCTGATGTCTTGGGAAAATTCTCCGATGTATGATCTTTCCCATAAAATGTTTCTCTTCAGGCTTCACACTGGTTAGGATGAGGATGAAAGCACAGCTTTGAAAAGGGTCACAGGAGGCTATACTTAGAGCAGAAAGTGGTGGCCAGGGGTGAAGGGCCTCGCTACTTTGGTTCATTTGTTCATTCAACAAATAATAAACATGATATGTAGGGTGGTAATAAGTGCTTTGGAGAAAAAGAAGGAAGGACCATGGGAAGGGTCAGAGAGTGGGAGTTGTCTTTTTATAGAGGGTGTTCAAGGAAGGTCTCTAGTAAGGTGACCTTTGAGCAGAGATAAGTGAGCGAGAGAGCAACCCAGGCAGCTCGCTGGTGGCAGAGCATTCCACAGCAAATGCAAAAGTCCTGTGGTCATATGCCTGGTGATTGGAAGAAACAGAAGGAGGGCCAGGCACGGTGGCTCACACTTGTAATCCCAGCACTTTGGGAGGTCAAGGTGGGCAGATCACCTGAGGTCAGGAGTTCAAGACCAGCCTGGCCAACATGGTGAAACCTCATTGCTACTAAACCTACCAAAAAAATTAGCTGGCCATGGTGGCTCATGTCTGTAATCCCAGCTACTCAGGAGGCTGAGGCAGGAGAATCGCTTGAATCTGGGAGGTGGAGGTTGCAGTGAGCTGAAATTGTGCCATTGCACTCCAGCCTGGGTGACAAGAGGGAGATTCCGTCTCAAAAAAAAAAGAGAGAGACTGGATGTGAAGGCTCACACCTGTAATCCCTGCTCTTTGGGAGGCCGAGGCAGGTGGATCACCTGAGATCAGAAGTTCGAGACCAGCCTGGCCAACATGGTGAAACCCGGTCTCTACTAAAAATATAAAAAATTACCTGGGCCTGGTGGTATGTGCCTGTAATCCCAGCTACTCAGGAGGCTG
Organism: Ateles fusciceps; assembly: GCA_036589455.1. Lineage (NCBI taxonomy): Eukaryota > Metazoa > Chordata > Mammalia > Primates > Atelidae > Ateles > Ateles fusciceps. The sequence continues at coordinate 4,991,612 of JAZHEH010003300.1, forward strand.
AGACAGGAGAGTTGCTTGAATCCAGGAGGTGGAGGTTGCAGTGAGCCGAGATCGCGCCACTGCACTCCAGCCTGGGCAACAAGACAACAAGAGCAAAACTCCATCTCAAAAAAGAAAAGAAAAGAAACAGCAGGAGGGCAGGGGACTGGAGCAGGTTGAAGGAGAGAAGAGTAGTTGGCAAGGAAGTCAGAGAACAGTGAGGACCAAATAACAGTGTGGAAGACATCAGGGCTGTCCTTGTGACCCAGGGTCACAGGGTGTCTAATGGGACACCCTTTCAGAACTGTACTTGTTGAAGTGTCTGGTGGTTGGAGAAAACACAGATCTGTTTTAGATGACAAATGGCCATTGTGCTCTGGCCTTGGGTTGTAAGTACCCTTCTTCCATCTTTGTAATGACTATTGATGGAATAAATACGAAGAATCATGGTCACAGAGCACTGCAATTAAATCAAGTTATGCTGTTGCTTCCTGATTGTGAGAATGTGGGCACAGGACCTTTTTCCACCTCAGTCTTCTCATCTGGAAAATAGGGCAGGCTGGTGCAGTGGCTCACACCTATAATCCCAGCATTTTGGGAGGCCAAGGCAGGTGGATCACCTGAGGTCAGGAGTTCAAGACCAGCCTGGCCAACATGGTGAAACCCCATGTCTACTAAAAATACAAAAATTAGCTGGGCGTGGTGGCGCACACCTGTAATCCCAGCTACTCGGGAGGCTGGGCAGGAGAGTCGCTTGAACCCAAGTAGGCGGAGGTTGAAGTGAGCTGAGATCATGCCACTGCACTCCAGCCTGGGCGACAAGAGGGAAATTCTGTCTCACAAAAAAAAAAAGAAAGAAAAGAAAAGAAAATAGGGCTTTTGATTAAATAAGATCATGGGCTGAGGTACTTAGTGCAATATTTCATACAAAATGCCCAATACACACCAGTCATGCTGATGAGAACGATGTGAAGCTGAGGAATGTCTGCATGTATGTCTGCCTTAGAGCCATTCATTTTAGCACTAGCTGGTAGTGTCACCATCTCTAGCTGCCTCCATCAGCTAGTAGCGTTTGAGGAAATACTGGGGAAGGCAAGGTAGAAACTTCTTGATACTCCTCAGAGGTAACAGTATGTTAATGTTCTACAGGGAGGATGTTAGCTTGGTCCTGGCTTTTTTGACAGCAGTGGAAGGTGATGGGGACTTTTGAAAAAGAGCCAGGTACTTCCAGCGCTTTGGGAGGCCAAGGTGGGAGGATCGCTTGAGGCCAGGAGTTTGAGACCAGCCTGGACAACACAGGGAAACCTTATCTCTAAAAAAAAAAAAAAAAAAAATTTCAAAAGAGCCCAGCAAATCCCCATTCTACCACATAAATAGGCAAAATGAGGGTATTGAAATGAATGTGACTTGGAGACAGGTTGGGAGGGGCAGCATATGCTGGGCCTAGATAGTAGTTGGAGTGTGCATGGCTAATCTGTGGGTAGAGGCTGTCGATCCTGAAGTGCCCGGCAGAGGCTGCATTTTCCAGCCTGCCTTATAGGAAGCAGAACCACAGTTGATCTCCCTCCTTACACCCCAATCCTGGACTAGATCCTCGGCCTAGGTCACAGGCCGAGCAGGGCAACTGGGCCAGAGGATTTGAAAAGGAAAAGTCAGAGCACTTAGGAGCTGAGAGCCAGCATATTAGGGTAGGCCATTGTGGGTAGAGCCCCAGGCTGGCGACCTGAGGACCTGATTCAAGCCCCAGCTCTGCTGCTGGCTTGCTCTCTGAGTTGGCAAGTTCCATCTACTCTCTGGGCCTCAGTTTTCCTATGTGTACGTTAAGAATCATGGCCTTCCCTTGCTTCCTACTAACTCTGAAGGCTGTTGGGAGGATGAAATGAGACGCAGGTTGTAAAAGAATTAAGTGCGCTCTAAAGCTCTCTACAAAGGTAAAGAATGGTTCTTATCATTAGTACCACCAGGATTCTGCAGACATATTTTGGGGGCCCACTAGCTGGAAGACTGCTCTTGGCACTGTGTTTTTTTTGCCTGGCTTCAGTACCTCACCTGTTCTGGACTCCTGAGAGGTGAGTGCAGAGACCCTTGTCTGGTTATCTATTTGCGGACCACTGTCTTATATCTGGTGCAGTCACTGAAACTGATTTGCAGCCTCAGAGATGCATAAGGGTCTCTCTAAACATTATTCCCAGGAACATCACTCTTCATAATTATTAGTGAGCACCTTTCATGGGATCTCCTCAGCAACTCTGTTTGTAACATGCACAACACAGCGTGTGCCACTCACAACACACTGACAGGTAAGGACCTTGATAAATATTGAGGCTGGAAAACGCTGGCTGGAGACCTTGTGGAGCTCAGGCTCTCTCACCAGCACTAAGCTAGTCACATACTCTGTCATGGAGACCCCGGGGGATCACACGGAGTCCCTGCCCTTAGGAAGCTTTCAGTGCTGTGGCCAAAAAATAACGTATGCCCACCGAGTGGTTACCAGCAGTACTGGATCACGTGAGCTTGGTGCCTGAGATGTAAGGAAGCGGCGGAGGCTCAGGGAACAGAAGGGAAAGCTGAGGCTTGGAGAAATGGTCCCTCCCCCACAGCATAATGGCAAGGAGCTTGAACTTTAGGGTCAGGCACTTACCAAGGGACGTTGTGCAAGTCAGTGCACATGTCTGAACCATTGTTTCTTCATCTGGGAAACCAAATGATAACATGTGTCTCATCAGTTATCTGTGGCGGCCGGGTGCCATGGCTCACGCCTGGAATCCCAGCACTTTGGGAGGCCGAGGTAGGCAGATCGCTTGAGCCAAGGAGTTCGAGACCAGCCTGGGCAACATGGTGAGGCCTCATCTCTACAAAAAAATAAAAATAAAATTAGCCACGTCTGGTGGTATACACCTGTAGTTACAGCTACTGGAGAGGCTGACACGGGAGATTGCTTGAACTCGAGAGGTGGAGGTTGTAGCAAGCTAAGATTGTACCACTGCACTCCAGCCTGGGTGACAGAGTGAGACCCTGTCTCTAAAAAGAAAAATAAATAGGCCAAGCACAGTGGCTCACACCTGTAATCCCAGCACTTTGGGAGGCCGAGGCAGGTGGATCACCTGAGGTCAGGAGTTTGAGACCTGCCTGGCCAACATGACGAAACTCTGTCTCTACTAAAAATACAAAAATTAGCCAGGCATGGTGGCAGGTGCCTGTAATCCTAGCCACTTGGGCAACAAGAGTAAAACTCCGTCTCAAAAAAGAAAAATAAATAAGTTATCTGTGGCTTTGATGTGAACATGCATGGAAAGCTGGACACACTGGGCCTTTTTTTTTTTTTTTTTTTAAAAGACGGGGTTTCACCATGTTGGTCAGGCTGGTCTTGAACTCCCAACCTCAGGTGATCCACCCGCCTTGGCCTCCAAAGTGCTTGGATTACAGGCGTGAGCCACCGTGCCCGGCCCCCTTTTTTTTTTGAGACAGTCTCGTTCTGTCAACCAGGCAGGAGTGCAGTGGCGCAATCTTGGCTCACTGTAACCTCCGCTTCCCAGGTTCAAATGATTCTCCCGCTTCAGTCTCTTGAGTAGCTGGGACTACAGGTGCACACCACCATGCCTGGCTAATTTTTGTATTTTTAGTAGAGACGGGGTTTCACCATGTTGGTCAGGATGGTCTCAAACTCCTGACTTCCACCCGCCTTGGCCTCCCAAAGTGCTAGGATTACAGGTGTGGGCCACTGCGCTCAGCCTGACACACTGAGTCTTGACCTAATGAACTACCTGTTTACGTATCTGTCTGTTCAAAGCCATAGTCCGTGGCAAATTACACAGCAATAGCCCCTTCAGTCCAGCTCCCTCTTCTGAAAGTTGTAGATGGTAACTCTTGCCTTGTGGGGTGTTGAGAGAATTCAATGAATTAACACATATAAAATACTTAGCAGAATTCTTGGCATATACTTGGTATTCAGTATGGGTAGGATCAGTAATACATTTGATTACAAGACTAGCAGCCAGCCAGCCTGATTACTAGTCAGATGCAGCCTCCTTAAAGCCTGTCTGTCTCCAGCATCACCAGCAGCCACCGAGCCGTGCACACTCCTCCCTCATTGCATGTCTGCATCTTTCTGACATAACCCACCTCACAGATTTAATCTCTGCAGACTTTTCAGAGCTACATGGCCTCTGGTTTTCATCTGTACCCTGACGGCCTGGAGATCCCCCGCAATTGCTCTGACTGCCTTCACACCCCCAGTGTCTGGCCCTTGATCTACTCCCTCCTGGAAAGCATCTAGCCTCTGTAAATAGGGCATTTGTTTGGGTTTTCCCCCCCAGCTCCTGGGTTAATATTTCACAGGGTGAGCACTGCTCCAAGGCTCAGAGCTTTTGGCCCCACCTCTCTGTCCCCTGGGTGTCAGGACGCTGGTGGGATCCCATGCTCCCTCCCCTGGATTTCAGTTTCTCTTTCCCTCCCATTGTTTGGATGGGTGGACTGAAGACCAAATGTTTGGTGAGAAGCAGGAGTCTTTAGCAGATTAATGCCCTCCAAAAAACAAAAAGAGCGAGAGAGGAAAAAAAGAGAAAAAAAAAGGGAAGCAGCGGTCTGCTTTAGGTTTGCATCCCACTCTCCAGTTTTGTGATCTTAGGCTAACTGCTTCTTCTGCGTCAGTGTCTTCATCAGAAAATGGGGTAACAATCTCTATCTCATAGAACTGGAGTAAGGTAATTCCAGCCACAGCAAACCTTTGTTCTGTTAAACGCCAGGCTTAAGTTGGGCACAGAAGTCAGGCACCGAGGATGTAGGTGTGTGTGTGCTTGTGTGTGTGTGTGTTTATACATGTGCATGCATGCAGGCATGCAAGCAGACACAGCTTCTGTCCTCCCAGAGCTCACAGGCAGTGGGAGGGGGTCAGTAGACAAATTGTTATGCAAATGATTAATTAGTTACAAGTACAGGGTACTAGGAAATGTTTTGTCAGTTAAATAAGAGACTACTAAAGCCTGTAAGGAGCTTAGGACCACATCTGGAAACAGCCAACATGGACGTGGTGCCACGGTGCCTGCTGCTGCTGCTGTTTTTCTCTCTCTTCTCTCCCACCTCCCCCATTCCCCAGGATGTCGTAAGTTCATGATAGATCTAGTTTTAGGGAACATGCAAGAAAAGGGATGGAGAAAGACCCAGAGTTCTCCCAGTGTATTGGTCGGTCATAATCAGGGTTGCCTCTGTCCTCAGTTGCTAGAATTCCAGATGGCCTGTGCCTGCCCTGAGAATGACAGTCCCTAAGAAGTGGAGTAGGCAGAGTGGAGTAGGTAGAGATGGCCGCCTCTGGCAGGTGCCAGGCCTGCAGCTGGATGGGGCTCAGCATTGTAGCCCCAGGGCCTTTCAGTCTTCATGCCAGGATGGAGGATGGCTCCTTCCTCTTCCAGCTCATTCCATCCCTGAGTAGCAAGGTCAGCACTACCAAGAGGAGGTTAGCATGGTGCCATCTACCTGGCTTGTCTTTGGAGGGCTTTTGGTGACCTTGGCAACTGACATGGTGGTGTTTCTTCCACTTGGGGAGTGGGATTAGGGCAGAGTAGCTGCCTAGGTAACTGGGCTCAGACCTGCAGAAAAGGCAAAGTCCTTGAGGCTCTCCCCTCATTCGGAGCCCTAGGCATCATTTGCAGCCACTGGGTACCCAGCAGTGTCCTGGGCAGAGCGAGCAGGAACAATGCGAGAGCGTGCTGTGCCTCCCAGGCCTCATATAGACCCCAGCTGGTGAGTCCTTCATCATTCCTTCCACAGGCCTTTGTTGAAACCTCACGGTGTGGCAGGCCCCACATTGAGTGTTCAGTGCTTCCTTTGTTCATTTAGCAAACAGTCATGGACCTGGGCCTGCGGTGCCCACATCCCATGCAGCCCCTCTCCTTGCAGCTTGGGTACTTCTTTGCTTCCTCCTGAAGTGCCTTCCCCCTCTCTCTCCCCACCACCAGAGTTAACTAGGACTTATCTTTTCGGTTCCAGCTGAAATGTCATTTTTTTTTTGAGATGGAGTTTCACTCTTTTTGCCCAGATTGGAGTTCAATGGCGTAATCTCAGCTCACTGCAACCTCCACCTCCCGGGTTCAAGTGAGTCTTCTGCCTCAGCCTCCCCCATTAGCTGGGATTACAGGCATGTGCCACCACGCTCGGCTAATTTCTGTATTTTTGGTAGAGACGGGGTTTCACCATGTTGGCCAGGCTGGTCTCGAACTCCTGACTTCAGTTGATCCGTCCACCTAGGCCTCCCAAAGTGCTAGGATTACAGGCATGAGCCACTGCACCTGGCCTGAAATGTCACTTCTAAGGACACCTGCTGACTCCCCAGTCCAGGGAAGTCCCCCTGGTTGAGCACCCAGAGCCCCAGGTCCCTCCTCCAAGATGCTGGTCCCAGTTCCACGACGGGCACTTGTGGGCCTCGTAGGTGGATCTGTCTCCCTCCACCTATGAGAGCCAGTACGCTCCCTGCGGTCAAGGACCTCGTCCACCTTGCTCACCGTAGGACCCCCCCAGTGCTCAGCAGGGACTGAGTGAGCAGGTCCAGGCATGTGAAAACAAACAGGACAGCCTGGTTTTGCACTCGTGGACCTAGCCATCCATCAAGGACACTGAATGATCAAAGCCACATCAGTGCAAAGTGTTTGTTGCTGTAGTAGGTCGGCCCTGCGGGTGCACTCAGCAGGCACACCCTCGAGGGTCAAGGATGGCTTCCTAGAGGAATTAACTTTGATACTGCGACCCGTAGGTATCAGCTATGTGAAAGGAGAGTTCAAAGATCATGTGGGCTGGAGTGGTTGGGAGATACTTCCTAGAGGAAGGACATGGATTGTATTTGGGTAAGGGAGGGAGAAGGCAGTATTTAAAGTAGGAAGCGCAATAATTAGTTGGATTTGGATGGTCCTGGTTGAAAGGGAACAAACTGGGCAAAGGTCTCAAGGTGACCTGTGCCTAGGGCCTTTTGCCAGTACAGTGAATGAGGCCAGGCTGGCTGGAATAGGGGGTCAGTGGGGACCAAGTAGGCCAGAAAGCTGGCTCTAATTCCGGCAGCCTTGAGAAGAAACTGGACTTATTGCTTTCCAAGAGTGGGGGACTCCCTGCCAGTAGTGCTCCCTCTGGCTCTAGTTTCCCAGGCGAGAAACGCTGCTGGGCTCTTGAAGATCTGGAAGCAAACGAAGGCAAAGGAAGGCCATGCCTGGGACGCAAGCATCCTGGTTTTTGTGCCTTCCCTCGAGGGTGTCATGCTGTCAGTGGGACAGCTGACACAATGAGCCTTGTTGTGGGAGACCCAGGCCTGGAGAGCACAGGCCTGGAGCTGGGCTAGAACAGACCCCACTCTGTGTGGGGGGCCAGGGCAGATGAGGTAGGAGAAGGTGATGATTATAATAACAATAATAATAATAATAGGTGTCTTTATTGAGCAATGACTATGTGCCAGACACCGTGGTAAGCCCTTTTGATATTATCCGTGTAACTTTCACACCGTGCTGTAGATAAGGTATTGTGTTGCTTCTATTTTAGAGGAAAAGTTACTGAGGCACAGAGAGGTGGAGACACTTGTCCAAGTTTGCCTGCTCTTGAGCAGCAGAGCCGAAACGTGAAGCTAGCCCTGCCTGACTCCACAGCTCTTCCCCCGCACAGTCCCCCGTAGATGGTGGTGCCACAGTTGAACTCAGAACTGACTGACTCCAAAGCCCAAAGTGCCCTGTGGCTTCCCACTGGATTTCCTGAGCAGTCTGAAAGGCTCATAAATGGACACGGAGGGAGGCTCCCAGAAGCTGGGGCGATGCTGGGCCCACAAACTCCAGAACCCTCTAAGACAGGGGGTGTCCAATCTTTTAGCTTCCCTGTGCTATACTGGAAAAGAATTGTCTTGGACCACACATAAAATATACCAACACTAACAACAGCTGATGAGCTAGAAAAGAAAAAAAAAAGGCCATACGTCATACGCAGTGGCTCACGCCTGTAATCCCAGCACTTTGGGAGGCTGAGGCAGGTGGATCACCTGAGGTCAGGAGTTCGAGACCAGGTTGGCCAACATGATGAAACCCCATCTCCACTAAAAATATAAAAAATAGCCGGTGTGGTGGTGTGTGCCTGTAATCCCAGCTACTCGGGAGGCCAAGGCAGGAATATCGCTTGAAACCTGGTCCTGGCAAACATGGTGAAACCCCATCTTTACTAAAAGAAAAAAATGCAGCCGGTTGCGGTGGCTCACGCCTGTAATCCCAGCACTTTGGGAGGCCAAGGCAGGCAGATCACCTGAGGTCAGGAGTTTGAGACCAGCCTGGCCAACATGGTGAAACTCTGTCTTTACTAAAAGAAAAAAAATGCGGATGGGCACGGTGGCTCATGCCTGTAATCCCAACACTTTGGGAGGCCGAGGAGGGCAGATCACGAGGTCAGGAGCTCGAGACCATCCTGGCCAACATGGTGAAACCCCATCTCTACTAAAAAATACAAAAATTAGCTGGGCGTGGTGGCGTGTTCCTGTAGTCCCAGCTACTTGGGAGGCTGAGGCAGGAGAATTGCTTGAACCCGGGAGGTGGAGGTTGCAGTGAGCCGAGATCACACCACTGCACTCCAGCCTGGCACCTGGCAACAGAGCAAGACTCTGTCTCAAAAAAGAAAAGAAAAGAAAAGAATGCAAAAAGTTAGCTGGGCGTGGTGGCGATCCTGTAATCCCATCTACTCAGGAGGCTGAGGCAGGAGAATCGCTTGAACCTGGGAGGCAGAGGTTATAGCAAGCCGAGATCATGCCACTGCACTCAAGCCTGGGCAACAGAGCAAGACTCCGTCTCAAAAAAAAAATTAAAAATTAAAACAAAACACTGTAAGTGTTATCCAAGCTGTTGATAGTAGTTTTTGCCTTCTCATTGCCAGGCAGTATTTAGTAGATGAATGTACCATAATTATCCATTCCAATGCCAGTGGACATTTAGGTTCTTTTCTGGTTTTGGCCGTTACAAATAGTGCTGCTGTGAACATGCTAGTGTAGATCTTTTGGTGCACATTTACTCATGAATTTCTGTTGGGTATATACCGAGGAGTGGAATTGCTCAATGTTGAACCTGTGTATGTTCGGCTTTAGTAAATACCGAATAGTGTTAAACAGTGTTCCCATTATATTCCGGTTCACACCAATTTGCCCTGCCACCAGCCCTGTGGGAGATTTCCCGTTGTGCCCTGTCTTCCCCAATGCCACGTATTGCCCATGTTGTTGCTGTTGTTGTGTTCAGTTGAGCTAGTGGGCATGTGGGAAATGGCATCTCATTATGGTTTTACTGTGCATTTCCCTAATAGTAAAGAAGCTGAGTGCTTTTCACATGTTTATTGTCTGTTTCACTCTCTTCCTGTATTAAATGCCTGTTCAAATCTTTCACCGTTTTTTTTTTTTTTTTTTTTTTTGAGACAGGGTCTGGCTTTGTCACCCAGCCTGAAGTGTAGTGGCACAATCATAAGCTCACTGCAGCCTCAACCTCCTGGCTTAGGTGATCCTCCCACCTCAGCCTCCCAAGTAGCTGGGAGGCTCATGCCACCATGCCTAGCTAATTTTTTTTGTATTTTTTTGCGAGATAGGGTTTTGCCATGTTGCCCATGCGGGTCTTGAACTCTTGGGCTCAAGCGATTCGCCCACCTTGGGCTCCCAAAGAGCTGGGATTACAGGTGTGAGCCACCACACCCAGCCTCTTTGTAGTATCTTTTGACAAACTGAGTTTTTAATTTTGAGGCAGTCCAATTTATCAATCTCTTTCTCTTTATGTGAAATCATTGCCTATTCTAAAGTCATAAAGATATACTCCTGTGTTTTCTAGAAACCTTATTGTTTTACCTTTCACATTTATGTCTACCATCTATCTCAAATGAATTTTTGTGTATGCATGAACAGAAGTTTCTTTACTTCAGTGTAGATCAGTTTATAATTTTTTACCTCCTGGTTGGTACTTCTTGAGTCCTAGTTAAGAAATCTTGGGCCAGGCGTGGTGGCTCACACTTGTAATCCCAGCACTTTGGAAGGTTGAGGCAGGTGGATCACGAGGTCAAGAGATGGAGACCATCCTGGCCAACATGGAGAAACCCCATCTCTACTAAAAATGCAAAAATTAGCTGGGCGTGGTGGTGCGTGCCTGTAGTCTCAACTACTTGGAAGGCTGAGGCAGGAGAATTGCTTGAACCCGGGAGGTGAAGGTTGCAATGAGCCAAGATCGCACCACTGCACTCCAGCCTGGTGACAGAGTAAGACTCCCTCTCAAAAGAAAAAAAAAAGAAATCATTACCTGTGCTAAAGTCATGAAGCTAGCAGGAGGCTTCACTTTTTAAAATAACAGTTTTACTGAGATATAATTCACATGTCACACAATTCACCCATATGAAGTATATAATTCCATGATTTTTAGTATATTCATAGAGTGCACCCGTGACCACAGTCAATTTTAGACCATTTTCGTCACCCCAAAAAGAAACTCCATACCCATTAGCAGTTACTCTCCTTTTCCCCCAACCACAAGTCTGCTGCTGTCTGTATAGATTTGCCTATTCTCACTGGACATTTCTATAAGAGGAATCATACAGTATGTGACTTTCTTTTTTTACTGATTTCTTTCACTTAGCATAATGTTTTCAAGGTCCAACATTATAGCATGGATCAGTACTTTTTATGACTGCATAATATTCCATTGTATGAATATACAGCGTTTTGTTGATCGGTTCATCAGTTGAAGAACATTTGCGTTGTTTCCACTTTCTGGCTCATGTGAATAATGTTGCTGTTAATGTTCACGTCTAGTTTCTATGTGGACATATGTTTTCAGTGCTCTTGTGAGGAGCCCTCATTTTTTAATCAGACACCATGAGATTCAGTGATATCATGTCTCTATGTCTATAAAGCCCTGGCACAGACTCACTACTCAATCAATCGTAGCTGTATACAGGTTAGCAAGTACTGCACAGCATGGAACATCGCAGTGTAGCTGTTAAGACTGTGGGAAGCAGAAGATGAAAATCCCCATTATCCCCACTCAAGCACTGGGTCCCCAACACACATGTCTGCCCACAGGCAAATAAGTGCTTGGACAAGGCTCCATGTTCTTCCAGGTCAAATTATGCAAAGATAGTGGCACAGCAGAGGCAGGTGAGAGGAGTCAGGAGACTTGGGCCTGGCCCTGCTAAGCTGCTAATTTGAGTGTGGTCTGTTTTCGTGCTCAGGGCATGGACATGGGACCACTGATGGTTCTAGCCGTTGTGTGTGGCTCACTTGGCGTCTTGTCCACTCCCCAGGCAGTGGCTCTGCCAATGATCCTGTGAGTGTTCAGAAATCACTGTTGCCCCTGGGGACCCTTGTCCTGGAGTGGCCCACCTGCCTGCCCCCAGCATGGCATCCGACACTCCTGAGTCCCTGATGGCCCTCTGTACTGACTTCTGCTTGCGCAACCTGGATGGCACCTTGGGCTACCTGCTAGACAAAGAGACCCTGCGGCTACATCCGGACATCTTCTTGCCCAGCGAGATCTTGTGACCGGCTCGTCAATGAGTGAGCAGGCCCAGGGGCTGAGGAGGGGGCAGGGGTCTTACCATGAATGTGTATACAGAGATTGGGACCATGTGTGTGCACTACATGGGGAGTAGCTATGGAGACGAATGTGTGAGGGTGTGTGTATGCTCATGGATGTTCATGGGTGCAAAAGAATAGTGGTGTATCCATAACCGTACAGGTACATATGTGTGCGTGTTGGTGTGTATGTGGAGGGGTGTGCACGTGAAGGCATGGGTGTGTCTACACATGTAAGCTTATGCAGCACAGGCTACTTTTGAGTGTAAACTGCATGTGTGCATTTAGAGATGTGATTGTGTCAAAATCTGCATATACATGAAAGAGTTAAGTGTTGCCCCACGTATGTATGTACATTTGCATGCACATGCCTGTGCCTGTGGATTCAGTGAGCATGGGCACATACGGGTTTAGGTGCCAGTGCCAGAGTAATGGATCCATGACCAGGGATAGAATCATCCAGAAAATCTGAATGGCCCTCCGAGGGCCTCCCCACTTCTAGGGCCTCCTAGAAGAATGCTATGTAGTCACTGAATGCTGGGAGTTCAATCTGGAGTCCCAGATGGTAGCTAGGCATGGTGGCTCACGCCTGTAATTCCAGCATTTTGGGAAGCCAAGACAGGAGGATGACTTGAGGCCAGAAATTCAAGATCAGCCTGGGTGACATAGCGAGACCTCATCTCTACAAAAAAAAAAAAAAAAAACAGATTCCCAGAAGGGAAATTGTTAGACAGTTGCATAGGAAAATAGGAAACCAGGAGCCTGTGTGGGCCTGAGGACAGAGGTGGACCTGTAACAATGTGCTGAGTATTTGCTGTGGGTCAGGCTATAGGTTGGACGCTTTGCAGCCCAGAGTTATGTCCGCTTTACAGATGAAGAAACTGAGGTCTGGGAAAGTTCATTTACTCATGTGGTTGCCCAGGTGGGAAGCAGCCAAGCCAGGATTTAAATTCCAAAGTGTTTTGAGTCCAAAGCATTTCCCAGCAGACCAGGATTCTTGCATGAGCTGATGTCTCAACAGCACATGATTAAGGGCCTGCTCTGTACCCAGCTGGGAACTCTAACCGCTTGGCTTAATTTGCCTGTTTAAAAGGGTCCCAGGAGGGGCTTAAAGAAGGTGCTGAGAGTGGCCATGCCAGTGGGGCTGCTGCCCCTGCAGTGTGCGTGGAGGGTGTGTGACAGGCATGTGCCTTTGGAGAGATGGCCCCTGCATCACCTAGAAGGTCTCCCAGAGAGCTACCTTTAGATTCCTGGTTCCTGGGCGTCCTTAATCTCACCGGTAGTTTAGTCAGTACCCAACCAGATACTCTTAGGAGAAGGAGGTTGCTACTTGGAGTGATCTAAGAAGGCTTCAGGGAGAGGAGGGCTTGTGCTTTGAAGCAAGGAAGAGAGTCCCTGTGACTCTCCCCCTGAGCCAGGCATTCTCCTTTCCCAGGTATGTGGAGCTGGTAACGCTGCCTGTAACTTCAAGCCACACGAGAGCTTCTTCAGCCTCTTCTCAGACCCCCGCAGCACCCGCCTCACCCGGATTCACCTCCCGCGAAGACCTGGTACAGGACCAGGACCTGGAGGCTATCCGCAAGCAGGTGAGGCCTGCCCCGCCACAGGAGCGCCACATGCCAAGCAGGGGCCGGGCCACTTGCCTCCAGCCCGGCCATCCCCAGTCCCACCAGTGCTCGCCTGACTGTGCACATCCCCCTTTCCAACCCACCTGTAGCCCAGGACGAGGCCTGGGGTGGGGGGGAGGGGCAGGGGTGGTGATGATGATGGAGCTGTGCCCACTCCCAGGACCTGGTGGAGCTGTACCTGACCAACTGCGAGAAGCTGTCCGCCAAGAGCCTGCAGACACTGAGGAGCTTCAGCCACACCCTGGTGTCCTTGAGCCTCTTTGGCTGTACAAACATTTTCTATGAGGAGGAGAACCCAGGCGGCTGTGAAGATGAGTGCCTCGTCAACCCCACCTGCCAGGTGCTGGTTAAGGACTTCACCTTCGAGGGCTTCAGCCGCCTCCGCTTCCTCAACTTGGGCCGCATGATTGATTGGGTCCCTGTGGAGTCCCTCCTCGGCCACTCAATTCCCTGGCAGCCTTGGACCTCTCAGGCATTCAGACAAGCGACGCCGCCTTCCTCACCCAGTGGAAAGACAGTCTGGTGTCTCTCGTGCTCTACAATATGGACCTGTCTGATGACCACATCCGGGTCATCGTGCAGCTGCACAAGCTGCGGTGAGCTGCTGGCCCGGAGCTCACCAGGGTGGGGTGGCTGGGCAGGTGGCGAGGAGTAGAGGTGGGTGTTGTCAGGCCCTCAGGGTTCAGGAGCCCTTGGCCAGGCAGAGCGTGGGGATGAAGACAGTCCCATTCCTTAAACCCAGCATTTCAGCTGGATTGGGGCTGTTCAGGTTTCTTCCCAGAATGCCCTGGAGCAGTCATGGCAGGCCCTGACAGGGACTAAATGAGCAGGGGACTGCAAGGCAGCTCCACCCTGTACCCAGCTCCTGACCTCCACCCCCTACCCCAATCTCCAGACACCTGGACATCTCTCGAGACCGCCTCTCCAGCTACTACAAGTTCAAGCTGACTCGGGAAGTGCTGAGCCTCTTTGTGCAGAAGCTGGGGAACCTGATGTCCCTTGACATCTCTGGCCACATGATCCTAGAGAACTGCAGCATCTCCAAGATGGAAGAGGAATCAGGGCAGACCAGGTGGGGGCCCCACCCTCCATGGCAATTGGTAGGGTGTCATTCAACAAGCATTTAAGATGGGCTTGGTGCCTCACGCCTGTAATGCCACCGCTTTGGGAAGCCAAGGTGGGCAGATCACTTGAGGCCAGGAGTTGGAGACCAGCCTGGCCAACATGGTGAAACCCCATTTCTACTAAAAATACAAAAATTAGCTGGACATGGTGGTAGGTACCTGTAGTCCCAGCTACTTGGGAGGCTGAGGTAGGAGAATTGCTTGGATCTGGGAGGCAGAGCCTGCAGTGAACTGAGATCATGCCACTGCATTCCAGCCTGGGCCACAGAGTGAGACTTTGTCTCAAAAAAAAAAAAAAAAAAAAAAAGTATTTGCCAGTTACCCCTCCGCCAAGTGCTGTGCTGGGTGCTAGAGATAAAGAAATGAATCAGGGCCTGTTCTCTTGGAGTCTGTGTGAGCTGGTGGGGACGGACAAGTCATTACAAGGGCTATGGTAGGGGCAATCCAGGGCCCTGGGGTTGCCTGAGGATCAGGAAGGAAGGAGGGGGGAGGAACGCATCCTGGCTGTCCCGAAAGCTCATTCTGCCTTTGCCAGAGGAAGGGTGTTCTTGCAGAAGGAACAGCACATGCAAAGGCCAGCAGGTGAGAGCACGAGGGGCGACTGGGGAACCATCTGATTCTCAGCCTCACAGAGCACGGCGCCATGGTGGGAAGAGGCGAGGCTGGCAGTGTCTGCCACCTAGGAGGTATTGCAGGAGATAGGTCGGTTCCTGGGTTGGTTGGTTGAGAAGTTTGACCAAACCCTACCAGCTGTAACTGGCCATACATAAGCCCTGGCCCCAGCCCACTTTAATGGTGTTCAGTTCATAAGCTTGTCCCTTCGTGATTGTTGGCGAGACCTAAAGGTTGCCATGCCCTTACTAGAATGGCAGGTGGTTTCTAAAGGTGGCTGCATCACCCATCCTATGTGTTCCCCCTACTATGTAGCCTTTCCCCCCCTTCCATCAGGAGGTGGTGTCTGTGTCCCCTACCATTTTAAAAAAAGAGGTGGCGGGGATGAGGTTGGAGGGCCTAGAAGAGAAAGCAAGTAAATGCCTCGCCACCCCCAGGGGGAGGCCCAGCTCAGGCTTGGACCCCAAGCTGCTGACCCCAGCACCCTCTTTCCCCAGCGTCGAGCCTTCCAAGAGCAGCATCATACCTTTCCGGGCTCTGAAGAGGCCGCTGCAGTTCCTCGGGCTCTTCGAGAACTCTCTGTGCCGCCTCACGCACATTCCAGCCTACAAAGTGAGCTGCAGGAGAGGGATGGGGCAGGGCCAGGGAGCTCTGGGAGAGGGAAGGAGCTGGGTTCTGGGGCTGGAAATGGAGCTAGGATCTAGCATCCCAGCCCTTGGCCTCTTGTGGGTTGTTCTGAGCATGTCCCACCCATAGGTAAGTGGTGACAAAAATGAGGAGCAGGTGCTGAATGCCATCGAGGCCTACACGGAGCACCGGCCTGAGATCACCTCGCGGGCCATCAACCTGCTTTTGACATCGCACGTATCGAGCGCTGCAACCAGCTGCTGCGGGCCCTGAAGGTCAGCCCGAAGCCCAGGGCCTCAGCCTCCTGTCCCTCCCCCACCTGGAGGGTGCCGGACTTGACTGAGCCATGTCCCCAGAGCCCCTGTCCCTCTGCACCTGTCCCCAGGGCCCCAGAACCCAAACCCCAGCCTGGGCCTCACAGCACTTGACTTGCTTCAGCACTGGCCTTGTTCAGTCCCCACCCTGTTGTCTGCTCCCCAGGCCCCACTTCTGCCTTCGGAGAGCAAGACCAGGCTAAATCCTGCCCCAGAGAGCCTGTTCCAGCCCCTCGCAGAGTCCAGGCCTCTCCCTGCACTTGCCAGCTCAGGTCCCCCCCTGTCTTCATACAGCTGGTCATCACGGCCCTCAAATGCCACAAATATGACAGGAACATTCAAGTGACAGGCAGCGCCGCCCTCTTCTACCTAACGAATTCCGAGTACCGCTCAGAGCAGAGTGTGAAGCTGCGCCGGCAGGTCATCCAGGTGGTGCTGAATGGCATGGAATCCTACCAGGAGGTGACGGTGAGCCCCCACCCGCCACGGCCCCCGCATGCTCTGGCCCAGCCACCCCTTTCCTGCTTCTTGTGTCCCACCAGGGCTCCCCTGGCTCTGGGCTGCATCCCTCCCACCTTTCCCACAGAAATACTCCCTGACTCTTGGGACCTGGCCCTTCCCACAGTCCATTACCCCGCCTGCCCTCCATCCTCTTCCTCCCTGCCCCATGTGGGGTGAGGGCCCAGGGACCCTGGCCTTCCCCCTGCCTGTGCTGCCTCCTCAGCCCTTTTGCCCGTACACTATGCTGGGGGATTTTTTTTACCAACAGCTGCTTTTAATATAAAAGTAATAAAAGCTTTTATTATAGAAAAGTTATAATTACAGATATACAGAAAATAAAAATCACCCATAAACCCACTACCCAGAGATAGGCACCAGTAACATGGGATATCTGTTGTGGATTTTAGCCTATGCACACGTATTTTGTAAATGGGATACACAAACTGTGTGTACTGTTTGTATACTGTGGATTTTTACTTCAACTGTGTCATGTGAACATGAACATCTCCCTTATCAGCCAACATGTTTTTTTTTTTTTTTTTGAGAGGGAGTTTCACTCTTGTTGCCCAGGCTGGAATGCAACGGTGCAATCTCAGCTCACCACAACCTCCACCTCCCAGGTTCAAGCGATTCTCCTGCCTCAGCCTCCTGAGTAGCTGGGATTACAGGCATGCGCCACCACGCCTGGCTAATTTATGTATTTTTAGTAGAGATGGGTTTTGCCATGTTGGTCAGGCTGGTGTTAAACTCCTGACCTCAGATGATCCACCCGCCTCAGCCTCCCAAAGTGCTGGGATCACAGGCGTGTGCCACCACACCCAGCCCAGCCAACAAATTTTTATAACAAAAAAGATTTTTTCATTTCAGATGGGCAGTATGCCAACGTCATAACAAGGTTTGAGGGAGGCACATTTCACACATAAGCATGAAGATCTAATCATCACTGTCATAAACTACAAAAGGATCAAACAATAATTTTTTTAAAATTAAGACAGGGTCTCAGGCCGGGTGCAATGGCTCATGTCTGTAATCCCAGCACTTTGGGAGGCTGAGGCGGGCGGATCAAGAGGTCAGGAGATCAAGACTATCCTGGCCAACATGGTGAAACCCCTTCTAAAAAAAAAAAAAAAATACAAAAATTAGCCGGGTATGGTAGTGCATGCCTGTAGTCCCAGCTACTCAGGAGGCTGACGCAGGAGAATCGCTTGAACCCGGAAGGCTGAGGCTGTAGTGAGCTGAGACCATGCCACTGCACTCCAGCCTGGGTGACAGAGCAAGACTCTGTCTCAAAAATTAAATAATTAATTAATTTAAAAAGCTATCTAATGCTTAAAAGATGAAAAAATTCAAGTGATACAAGAATGCGTTAAATAAAGCGAAAGCTACTCACAATGTCACCTCTCCTCACCTAGATACAGCTGGTGTTAAGGTTCACTTTCATAACTGTTGACACCAGCATATGTTCAGTGTCCTCATCCAGGGAGAGGCCACTGTGTGGAGGACTCTGCTGGAGCCTGGAGTCAGTGGCCAAGCCCCATGCCCCTGGGGTGCAGGTTAGCACTCTGCCAGTGTATGAAACAGCCCCCAGGACTGAATAATTTAGGTTGCTGTTTCATCTTTTGCTCTTTCAAGCAATGCTCTGTTAATTATACTTAGTGGGACTCCATGTTTGGATCCCCCCTCCACAAACACTCTCATGGAAGCTGTTTTTCTCTCTCCTGGATTTTCCCTCTGGAGTCCCCTTCCACGCATTCTCGTGGAAGCCTCTCTTCCCCCTCCTAAACTCCGTCTCTCTCTCTGTTCCATTCCTCTCACTGTGGAAGCTGCTTTCCTCTCCTGGATTCCATCTTTCTGGATTCTCTCACTCAGTGTCAGAGTTAGTTGTTTCTTTCTCTCTCCTTCTCTGGTTTCTCTTTCTCTTTAAATAAATCACTTCTACAAAAAAAAATTATACTTAGTTAGTTATCCTTATAATACATTTCTAGAAGTAGAATTTCAGGGGCAATATGTGTGTGTGGTATGTGTGTGTATTTTTTCTTTCTTTTCTTTTTTTTCTTTTTTTTTTTTTTTTGACACAGAATCTCACTCTATTGCCCAGGCTGGAGTGCAGTGGTGGGATCTCAGCTCAGTTCAAGCGATTCTCCTGCCTCAGCCTCCCGAGTAGCTGGGACTACAGGAGCATGCCACCACACCTGGCTAATTTTTCTATTTTTGATAGAGACAGGGTTTTGCCATGTTGGCCAGGGTGATCTGGAACTCCTGGCCCCAAGTGATCTGCCCACCTCAGCCTCACATTACAGGTGTGAGCCACTGCACCTGGCTGGAGTGATTGTTCTTTCTACATTGAGATTGAGATGATGATGATGATGATGATGTGAATTTGGAGACAGTCTCATTCTGTTGCTGAGGCCTGAGTGCAGTGGCATAAGCAGGGCTCAATGCAGCCTCAACCTCCTGGGCTCAAACAATCCTCCCACCTCAGCTTCCCACAAAGCTGGGACTACAGGGGCATGCCACCACATCCCGCTAATTTTAACGTTTTTGTAGAGCGAAGTTCTCACTGTGTTCCCCAGGCTGTTCTCAAACTCCTGGGCTCAAGACATCCTCTCACCTTGGCCTCCCAAAGTGCTAGGATGGCAGGGATGAGCCACTATGCCCACTAATTTTATTATCAGGCAAAAGGGGTATCTTTTTTTTTTTTTTTTTTTTTTTTTCTGAGACAGAGTCTCGCTCTGGAGTGCAGTGGCGCTATCTCAGCTCACTGTAACTTCCACCTCCCGTGTTCAAGCGATTCTCCTGCCTCAACCTCCCCAGTAGCTGGGATTATAGGCATACCCCACCACACCCAGCTAATTTTTTTTGTGTGTGTGTTTTTAATAGAGACGGGGTTTCACCATCTTGGCCAGGATGTTCTTGATCTCTTGACCTCGTGATCCGCCCACCTCAGCCTCCCAACTTGCTAGGGTTACAGGCGTGCGCCATCGTGCCTGGCCTTTTTAAAAAAAATAAAATAAAAAGACTAAGCCTGGGCAGCGTAGTGAGACCTGGCCCCTGCCACAGTCCATCACCCCTGGCCGCCCTTCATCCTCTTCTTCGCTGCCCCTTCTCTACAAAACAAGTTTTTTAGTCTGGGCATGGTGGCCCATACCTATAATACCACCACTTTGGGAGGCTGAGGCGGGTGGATCACCTGAGGTCAGGAGTCCAAGACCAACCTGGCCAACATGGTGAAACCCGGTCTCTACTAAAAATACAAAAATTAGCTGGGCATGGTGGTGAACGCCTGTAATCCCAGCTACTTGGGAGGCTGAAGCAGCAGAACTGATTGAACCCAGGAGGCGGAGGTTGCAGTGAGCCAAGGTGGTGCCATTGCAGTCCAGCCTGGGCGACAGAACAAGACTCCATCTCAAAAAAAAAAAAAAAAAATTTTTTTAGGCCTTCATGGGAAAAAAATAAATAAATAAAATTTGTTTTTTTAATTAGCTGGGTGTCATGGTATGTGTTTGTAGCCCCAGCTACTCAGAGGCTGAGGTGGGATGATTGCTTGAGCCTGGGAAGTGGAGGCTTCAGTGAGCTATGATTACACCACTGCACTCTAGCCTGGGCAACAGAGAAGACCCTGTCCTTAAAAAAAAAAAAAAAAAAGGAAAAGAAAAGAGAAAAAGGCTAGTTGAGTTGGAGACTCCCAAATGAATTAATAAATCTGTCACAGAAATGGAAATTAAAATAAGATGAAATCACATTTTATCTCAAGAGCTTGGGGATACCCACTGTTGCAAAGGTAGAGAAGAGCACTCTTGCACCCTCTCTACTGGTGAGGGATGAATTGTGCAGCCTTTTTGGAGGGCAACCAGCAGAACCTGCCAAAATCATAAATGCATTTGTCTTTTGACCTAGCCATTCCACAGTTATGACTGTTCTTAGAAGAAAAGATATACATACATCCTCACTTGTAAAATTTTTTTAAAAAGGCCGGGCACAGGGGCTCATGCCTGTAATCTCAGCACTTTGGGAGGTGGAGGCAGGCGGATCACTTGCAGCCAGGAATTCGAAACCATCCTGGCCAACATGGTGAAACCCCATCTGTATCAAAAATACAAAAATTAGCCGGGTGTGGTGGCGCACGCCTGTAATCCCAGCTACTAGGGAGGCTGAGGCAGGAGAATCGCTTGAACTGGAAGGTGGAGGTTGCAGTGAACCAAGATCGTGCCAGTGCACTCCAGCCTGGATGACAGAGTGAGACTCTGTCTCAAAAAAATTAATTAATTAAATAAAATTAAATTGAAAATAAAGTCCAGGTATGATGGCACATGCCCGGGAATCCCAGCCACCTTGGAAGCTGAGGTGTGAAAATTGCTTGAGCCTGGGAGTTCGAGGCTGCAGTGAGCTATGATGGTGCCACTGCACTTTAGTCTGGGCAACAGAGAGACCCTGTCTTAAAAATAAGTAGGGCCGGGCCTGGTGGATCACGCCTGTTATCCTAGCACTTTGGGAGGCCAAGGCAGGCGGATCACCTGAAGTCAGGAGTTCAAGACCAGCCTGGCCAACATGGTGAAAACCCCGTCTCTACTAAAATACAAAAATTAGCTGGGCATGATGGTGAGTGTCTCAAACTCCTGACCTCATGATCTACCTGCCTCAAAGTGCTAGGGTTACAGGCGTGAGCCATCATGCCCAGCCTAAAAAGTATTTTTTTATTGGTCAGGTGAGATGGCTCATGTCTTTAATCTCAGCACTTTGGGAGGCCAAGGAGGGCAGATCACCTGAGGTCAGGAGTTCAAGACCAGCATGGCCAACATGGTGAAACCCTATCTCTACTATAAATACAAAAATTAGCCAGGCATGGTATTGGGCCCCTGTAATCCCAGCTACTCGGGAGGCTGAGGCAGAATTGCTTGCACTGGGAGGCAGAGATTGCAGTGAGCCAGATTCATGCCACTGTACTCCTGCCTGGGCGATAGAGTAAATGAGACTCCATCTCAAAAAGAAAAAAAAAAAATTTTTTTTAATTGGCCAGGTGTGGTGGTGTGCACCTATAGTCCCAGCTACTCAGGAAGCTGAGGCAGGTGGATTGCTTGAGCCCAGGAGTTTGCAGCTGCAGAGAGTTATGGTCGCACCACTGTACTCCGGCATGGGCAACAGAACGAGACACTGTCTTAAAAAAAAAAAAAAAAAACCCAAATAGATTAGCAAATAAACCTGCAGACAGCACAAAGAAAATTGGGGATGTAGAGCAGCTAGAGAGCTCCTACATTGCTGGTAGGAATACAGACTGCTAAAACCACTATGGGTTTAGTCTAGTGTTACCTAATAAGGTTGAAGACATGCACACCTTGTGACCCAGAAGTCACACCAGGCATGTGAGCCCTAAAGAAACCCATGCTCAGGCCGGACGCAGTGCCGCACACCTGTAATCCTAGCACTTTGGGAGGCTGAGGCAGGCGGATCATGAGGTCAAGAGATTAAGACCATCCTGGCCAACATGGTAAACCCTGTCTCTACTAAAAATAAAAAAGTTAGCCGGATGTGGTGGTGCATGCCTATAGTCCAAGCAACTTGGGAGGCTGAGACAGGACAATCGCTTGAACCTGGGAGGTTAAGGTTGCGGTGAGCAGAGATTGTGCCACTGCACTCCAGTCTGGGTGACAGAGCGAGACTCCATCTCAAAAAAAAATTAGCTGGGTGTGGTGCTGTGCGCCTGTAGTCCCAGCTACTTGGAAGGCTGAGGCAGGAGAATCGCTTGAACCGGGGAGGCAGACGTTGCAGTGAGCCAAGATCGAGCCACTGCACTCCAGCCTGGCAACAGAGCAAGACTCCTCAAAAAAAAAAAAAAAAAAAAAAAAAGGGTGCACGGTGGCTCACGCCTGTAATCCCAGCAGTTTGGGAGGCCGAGGCGGGTGGATTGCCTGAGGTCGAGAGTTTGAGACCAGCCTGGCCAGCATGATGAAACCCCATCTCTACTAAAAGATACAAAAATTAGCTGGGCTTGGTGCCAGGCGCCTGTAATCCCAGCTACTTGGGAAACTGAGGCAGGAGAATTGCTTAAACCTGAAAGACCGAGGTTGCAGTGATCGAGATCACACAATTGCACTCCAGCCTGGTCAACAGAGCAAAACTCCATCTCAAAAAAAAAAAAAAAAAAAAAAAACCCATGCTCATCATCACCAGGTTGCAGGTATAATACATGGCTCACAGTAGCCAACCATTAGAGTCGCCCAGACATCCATCAGCAGTAGAAAAATGGATGAATAAATTGGGGTGTCGGGCCGGGCGCAGTGGCTCAAGCCTGTAATCCCAGCACTTTGGGAGGCCAAGGTGGGCGGATCATGAGGTCAAGAGATCGAGACCATCCTGGCCAACATGCTGAAACCCTGTCTCTACTAAAAAATACAAAAAAACAATTAGCTGGGCATGGTGGCGTGTGCCTGTAGTCCCAGCTGCCCGGGAAGCTGAGGCAGGAGAATTGCTTGAACCTGAGAGGCAGAGGTTGCAGTGAGCCGAGATCGCGCCACTGCACTCCAGCCTGGTGCCTGGCAACAGAGCAAGACTCTGTCTCAAAAATAAATAAATAAATAAAAAGAAAATAAATTGGGGTGTCACAGTGGAATACTATGCTGTAATGAAAAATGAACGCATTTCAGCTATGTATAACAACAGTTGATCTTGCAAACCTATAGAATATCTGTGTAAGAAGCAGGGGCCAGCGAAGTGTGGTGGCTCATGCCTGTAATCCCAGCACTTTGAGAGGCCGAGGCAGGGGGGATCACCTGAGATCAGTTCAAGGCCAGCCTGGCCAACATGACAAAACCCCGTCTCTACTAAAAATACAAAAATTAGCTGGGCATGATGGCGGGGGCCTGTAATCCACTTGGGAGGCTGAGCCAGGAGAATCACTTGAACCTGGGAGGCGGCAGTTGCAGTGAGCTGAGATCGCACCATTGCACGCCAGCCTCTGCAACAAGAGTGAAACTCTGTCTCAGAAACAAAACAAAAAAAGGTCAAGCCTGGTAGCTCACCCCTGTAATCACAGCACTTTGGGAGGCCGAGACAGGTGGGTCACGAGGTCAGAAGTTCAAGACCAGCCTGGCCAAGATGGTGAAACCCTGTCTCTACTAAAAATACAAAAAATTAGCTGGCCGTTGTAGTGGGCACCTGTAATCCCAGCTACTCAGGAGGCTGAGGCAGAGAATCGCTTGAACCCAGGTGGCAGAGGTTGCACTGAGTCAAGATTGTGCCACTGCACTCCAGCTTGGGCAGCAGAGCAAGACTCCATCTCAAAAACAAAAACAAAAAATCCCAAAAACAAAAAGCAGGGGCTATGGGGTGTGCCTGTAATCCCAGCTACTAGGGAGGCTGAGGTGGGGGGATCACTTGAGCCTGGGAGGGAGAGGTTACAGTGAGCTGAGATTGTGCCACCACACTCCAGCCTGGGTGACAGAGTGAGGCCCTGTCTCAAAAAATAAATAAACAAAATTAAAGCCGGGGCAAGTAGGGGCCAGGCATAGTTGCTCAAGCCTATAATCCCAGAACTTTGGGATGCTGAGACAGGAGAATCTCTTGGCCCAGGAGGTAGAAGCCAGCTTGGACAACATAGTGAGACCCCATCTTTACAAGAAACAAAATAGTAGCTGGGCATGGTGGCACACAGCTGTAGTTCCAGCTACTCAGGATGCTGAGGAGGGAGGATTGCTTGAGTCCCAAAGGTTGAGGCTGCAGTGAGCCATGATGGTGCCACTGCACTCCAGCCTCAGCAACAGAGCAAGACCCTGTCTCAAAAAAAAAAAAAAAAGGCTGGGCGTGGTGGTTCACAACTAATCACAGCACACTTTGGGAGGCCGAGGCAGGCAAATCACTTGAGGCTAGGAGTTTGAGACCGACCTGGCCAACATGGGGAAACCCCTTCTCTTTTTTTTTTTTGTTTCCATTATCAAATCAGTGGTATTGCACCCTTCTCTACTAAAGATACAAAAATTAGCCAGGTGTGGTGGTGCACCTGTAACCCCAGCTGCTGGAGAGGCTGAGGCAGGAGAATTGCTTGAACCAGAGAGATGGAGGTTGCAGTGAGCCGAGATAGGGCCACCGTACTCCAGCCTGGCGACAGAGTGATACTCTATCTCAAAAAAAAAAAAAAAAAAAGAAAAAGAAAAGCAGGAATAGTGTAGTGTTTCTCTCTAGTGGGGTTGAGGGGCTAAGGTGCTTATGATCAGGAAGGGACAGTGGGGACTTCTGGGTGCTGACAGTGTTCTGTTTCTTGACCCAGGCGGTGGTTACATTGAGTTCACTTTATGTTATTTATGAAAGTACGTTTGTGTTTTATGCTTCTTCTGTGTAAATATTTCACATTTTTAAAAACATTTTTTAAAGAAGACTTGTATAGCCCTCTCTTCCAGAAAACACAGCCGGACTACCACAACTCTGGATGATCTCATACCTCTAGAGAGCTCGTAGAGCCCTGCTCCTGCGCCTGACCCTGAATGTGCCCCGCTTGTCTCCTCTCCCGGCTCAGGTGCAGCGGAACTGCTGCCTGACGCTCTGCAACTTCAGCATCCCCGAGGAGCTGGAATTCCAGTACCGCCGGGTCAACGAGCTCCTGCTCAGCATCCTCAACCCCACGCGGCAGGACGAGTCCATCCAGCGCATCGCCGTGCACCTGTGCAATGCCCTGGTCTGCCAGGTGGACAATGACCACAAGGAGGCCGTGGGCAAGATGGGCTTTGTCGTGGTACGTACAGGCGGGCTGCCCCCTTCCTCCTGAGCCTCACTGCTCTTCCCCACCCCTCCCCACCACTCCTCACATCCTGAGCAAGTCTCCGAGCAGGGCCTGGAGCTGGGAGTCGGGGAGGGAGGAGAGTGTGCTGAAGCATGAGGGATTTAGGCTAGACCAAAGGAAGAATTTCTTAACGCTAACGTTGCTGATGGCCTCATAGATTTCTTCCACCTAGAGCACACTGTCATCCTCTCCCAGTCCCTGTGCTCATCCTGCTTTCATAAGCTCTGTAGGGAAAGATGCCATGCTGTCCTTCTGTCATTGTGTCCCCAGCACTTCCTGGCATGGGCCCTGGAGCCCAGTGGGGAGGTGATAAATACCACTGGTGAAGGGAAGGAAAGAATGACAAAGGAGTTCAAGAGCTTCTGTTCTCTTCTCATTTGGAGGCTAGGGAAGCTCAAGCCCCAGCAGGAAGGGCTGTGCCCAGAGTCACAGGGGAGTCACCCAAGGGCCAGGAATGGCACCCGGGCCTCCTGATGCCAAGTACCAAGGGGCTGAGGAGTGGATGCCTTCAAATACCCTCCCCTGAAGATACGGAGACCTGATCTTGTCAAGACTCCTGAACTAGCCCCAGTGTCTCTGAGCCTCCCCTCCCTCTTGGGTTTGCGGTGGGGGCGGGAGCTCTTGAGCCCTGGTCCTCTAGCAGGTTCTTGTCTCTGCCTGCAGACCATGCTGAAGCTGATTCAGAAGAAGCTGCTGGACAAGATAGTAAGTTGGGTCTTCACGGAGCCATGCTGCCCCTTTCCCTAGCCCGTGAGGGGCCTGGGCTGCCCCCTGGGGGAGGTCCATGTTTTGTCAGGGACCCCCTCCCCCGGGTACCGGGGAGCCTCAGCTGAGCCCTATCCTGTCCTCGCAGTGTGACCAGGTCATGGAGTTCTCCTGGAGCGCCCTGTGGAACATCACAGACGAAACTCCTGACAACTGCAAGATGTTCCTCAGTTTCAATGGCATGAAGCTCTTCCTGGACTGCCTGAAGGTAGCACCCCAGCTGCCTCAGCTGCCTGCGCGGCACCTCTTCTGTCCCCGTGCTTCCCACTAGCCATAGCCACAGCACCTCTCACCCATGCTTCCTGGAGGAGGGCAGTGGGGGACAGACTCAGGCCCACCCACCCAGGATTTGCTGCAGACACTCCAGACCCAGAAGGCCTGGTGGGGCCCCCTGAGAGCCCTGGCTCCAAGGGAAAGCCTCTCCCTGTCTCCTCTGCAGTGGTTCTCAGCCCGCCCACAGCTGACTAGAGCCCACTATGCTTTGAGCTGGACAGTGTGTCTGTTCATCCTAAAACATATCCTCTGTATTCCTACTCTAATTTCTAGGAGGGTCCTTTAAACTAATATTCTGAGCTTTGGTGAACAGAATCACGTCTGTCCCATAGGTCAGACCTAATCAGTCCTTGTCTCTGTGGCAAGGAATTCCCCACCTCTTTAATCCCTTAGCGTGTGTGCCCAGCACTGACTTAGGTGCATTGGAGGGTAGGAGGGCGGTAGATATACTCCCCCCTTTGTCTAGTTGGCATGGCCAGAAGCCCATGAAACTTTTTGGTTAACAATACCAGATACGAAGTCATTAAGTACTAATTGATATGGCCCCATTGGCTCTCATTTTCCTAGGAATTCCCAGAGAAGCAGGAACTGCATAGGAATATGCTAGGACTCTTGGGGAATGTGGCAGAAGTGAAGGAGCTGCGGCCTCAGCTAATGACGTCCCAGTTCATCAGCGTCTTCAGGTTTGTATTTGTGTTCCTTTCCCTTTTTGCCTTGGCTGCCAGATGCTTAGAACTCTAATGTATGCTCAGTTGCACAATTGCTCTTAGCCTAGGTTTGCTATAAATGTCATTTTCCCTTGATAATGTGGTTTCTTATTCATTCAATCCCTCATAAGTGGTCCTTTTGCAATTATATCTTAAATGACCTCAAATCCCTTTAGAATTAGTCTAGGTATAGACAATATGGGATAAAGAAATAAGTAGCACCTCTTGCTTCTAGTTTTAAGTTGGGGTCCTGCAGCTGGCGTCTGAAGAGAAAAACTGGGGGAGTGGGACTCCATTTCTCCATCTTTCTCCTGGCAGCAATCTGTTGGAGAGCAAGGCCGATGGGATCGAGGTTTCCTACAATGCCTGTGGCGTCCTCTCCCACATCATGTTTGATGGGCCCGAGGCCTGGGGCGTCTGTGAGCCCCAGCGCAAGGAGGTGGAGGAGCGCATGTGGGCTGCTATCCAGAGCTGGGACATCAACTCTCGGAGAAACATCAATTACAGGTGCGGGCAGGGCGGGGAGCAGGGATACAGTGTGGAATATGGGGTAAGTGCTGGGTAGGACGCTCATGCCATCAAGGTCTGCTCAGAGCTCCCGCCTTTCTTCTGGTCCTCTGTGGGGTTCTGTTCTCACTCACTGATGCATAGCGGCAGACAGCACAGAGCATACACAAGGCCCCATCTCACCCATGCAGCTTGGAGCATTTGTCATGCATGCCAACATCTGCCTGTACCCAAGCCTGCTCTTTGCAAACCATTGATACCTACTTATTTGTGGGGAGGGATAGGGGAGAAAATAGATGCACAACAGAAAACCATACAGGTGGGCTGAGCACAATAGCTCTCGCCTATAACCCCAGCACTTTGGGAAGCCAAGACAGGATCACTTGAGCCTAAGATTTCAAGACAGGCTTGGGCAACATAGTAAGACCTCCTCTTTACTAAAAATTTAAAAAATCAGGCTGACTGTGGTGGCTCACACCCGTAATCCCAGCACTTTGGGAAGCCGAGGTGGGCAGATCACGAGGTCAGGAGTTCAAGACCAGCCTGGCCAACATGACAAAACCCCATCTCTACTAAAAATACAAAAATTAGCCAGGTGTGGTGGTGCACACCTGTAATCCCAGCTACTCAGGAGGCTGAGGCAGGAGAATCGCTTGAACCCAGGAGGTGGAGGTTGCAGTGAGCTCAGATCAAGCCACTGCACTCCAGCCTGATGACAGAGCAAGACTCCGTCTCAAAAAAAGAAAACCCATGTTGGAAGGAATGGGCTGACATTTACATTTTGCCACCGTGCCGTAGTTCTTGGGAAGAAAGGAAGCAGAATCACTGGCCCAGAAGTTTTACACACATGTGTTTCAGGCTTTGGACCATGACTCCAGGCTGGCCCACAGAAGGCCCTTGTCAGAAGAGCAGTCACAGGCCAGTCACCAGCCTGGACAATATAGTGAGACCTCACCTGTGCAAAAAAAATTTTTTTTTTGAGATAGAGTTTTGTGCTGTTGCCCAGACTGGAGTGCAATAGTGCAATCTTGGCTCAGTGCAACCTCTGCCTCCCAGGTTCAAGCCATTCTCCTGTCCCAGCCTCTCGAGTAGCTGGCACTACAGGTACACGCTGCCATGCCTGGCTAATTTTTTGTATTTTAGTAGAGATGGGGATTCACCACGTTGCCCAGGCTGGTCTTGAACTCCTGAACTCAGGCAGTCTACCTGCCTTGGCCTCCCAAAGTGCTAGGATTACAGGCGTGAGCCACCACGCCTGGCCAAAAAAAAAAAATTTTTTTTTTTTTTTGAGACAGTTCCGCTGTTGCCCAGGCTGGAGTACAGTGGCGCGATCTTGGCTCACTGCAACCTCTGTGTCCTGGGGTCAAGGGATTCTCCTGCCTAAGCCTCCCAAGTAGCTGGGCACTACAGGCGCACGCCACCATGCCCAGCTAATTTTTTTTTTTTTTGTATTTTTAGTAGAGACAGGTGGTGCACACCTGTAGTCCCAGCTCCTTAGGAGGCTGAGGTGGGAGGAGCACTTGCACGGCCTAGAAGATCAAGGTCTCAGTGAGCCAAGATTGAGCCACTGCACTCCAGCCTGGGCAGCAGAGTGAGACCCTGTATCACAAAACAAAACAAAATGCCAGGCATGGTGGCTCACGCCTGTAATCCCAGCACTTTGGGAGGCCAAGGCAGGTGGATCATTTGAGATCAGGAGTTCGGACCAACCTGGCCAACGTAGTGAAACTCCGCCTCTACTAAAAATACAAAAATTAGCCAGGCATGGTGGTGGCACATGCCTGTAGTCCCAGCTACTCAAGAGGCTGAGGCAGAATTGCTTGAACCCAGGAGGCGGAAGTTGCAGTGAGCGGAGATCGCTCCACTGCACTCCACCATGGGCAACTGAACAAAACTCCATCACACACACACACACACACAAAAAAAAAAAGCAGTCACACGTGCTTCTGTTCTTAGGCTGCCTCTCCCCTCTTCCCCCAGGCTGCGTCTGCTCTGTGCTGAGGTCTCCAGCTTTCTTCTCCCCCTACTCTGGGTCCCTTCTGCCTCTCCCCTCTTCCCCCAGGCTGCGTCTGCTCTGTACTGAGGTCTCCAGCTTTCTTCTCCCCCTACTCTGGGTCCCTTCTGCCTCCCTCACATGCTTATGCCTTTATCCTTTCTCCAAGGGAGCCTCATTGTGCGGCCTGCCAGTGGCATGCAGGGCCAGCTGCCCCTTCTCCTTGGCATCCTGCCAGCCTGTCATGGTCACTAGGATTCTCCAGCGGGGGAAACCTCAGACTAGAAAAGACACACTCCCCCACCCCAGCATCCACAGTGACCTTGATTTCTCTTCCTGCAGGTCATTTGAACCAATTCTCCGCCTCCTTCCCCAGGGAATCTCTCCTGTCAGCCAGCACTGGGCAACCTGGGCCCTGTACAACCTCGTATCTGTCTACCGTGAGTGCCAACTTGTCCTGGGTTCAGACACTCATCCAGCTGAAAGCAGATGTGCCCTCAGGGAGTCTGTAGTCCAGGAAGGGAACATTAATTGCTGCTCCCAGCTTTTGTTCCTCAGAGCAGAACCCTCCACTTTCCAGCATTTGTGGGATACCCAGCTTAATGGGCAGCTCCTGTCTTATCACCAGAAGCAGGCCTGGCAGGGGAAATACCTGTGCAGAGTTCCCAGCCAGCTTTCTTAATGCTTCCTGCTTCCGTATGCAGAAACCGTCCAAAATCTCCGTGCCAGTTGGGCACAGTGGTGCACACCAGCTATTCAGGAGGCTGACACAGGAGAATTGCCTGAGGTCTGGAGTTTCCAGCTGCAATGAGCTATGATCATGCCTGTGAATAGCCACTGCACTCCAGCCTGGGCAACACAGCGAGAACCCCATCTCCAAAAATAAAATAAAAGTCTCCATGCTTTCTGCATGAAAAAAATACCATACCACCAGCTGGTTCCAACGTGGCAGGTCACCAGAATCACCTGCTGAAAATACAGATAAATCTTGGTCCTTGGATCTGTTGAAAAAGAATATCCAGGGACAGGGCTTAGAAATCTATATTTTTACAGAAACTTCTCAAAGGATCACCATCTTTAGGAGCCGCTGGTTTCACTGGTTTGGGTGACATTTTCCATAGTATGAGCACTGGAGGCCAGGCACAGTGGCTCATGCCTGTATTTCCAGAACTTTGGGAGGCTGAGTTGGGAGGATTGCTTGAGCCCAGGAGGTTGAGACTAGCATAGGCAACATGGTGAGACCCTGTCTCTACTATAAAAAAAAATTAGGCTGAGTGCCGCAGCTTATGCCTGTAATCCTAGCACCCCGGGAGGCTGAGGTGGGTGGATCACTTGAGGCTAGCTTGAGACCAGCCTCGCCAACATAGTGAAACCCTGTCTCTACTAAAAATACAAAAATTAGCCAGGTGTGATGGCACGTGCCTGTAGTCACAGCTACTAGGGAGGCTGAGGCAGGAGAATCGCTTGAACCCAGAAGGCAGAGGTTGCAGTGAGCTGAGATCACGCCACTACACTCCAGCCTGGGTGACAGAGTGAGACTCCATCTCAAAATATATGTGTATATATATATATAATTATATATATAATATGGCTGGGCCACTGTGGCCCACACCTATAATCCCAGCACTTTGGGAGGCCAAGGCGGGCAGAGTTACCTGAGGTCAGGAGTTCAAGACCAGCCTGGCCAACATGGTGAAACCCCATCTCTACTAAAAATACAAAAAATCAGCTGGATGTGGTGGTATGCACCTGTAATCCCAGCCATTCTGGAGGCTGAGGCATGAGAACCACTTGAACCCAGGAAGCGGAGGTTACAGTGAGCCGAGATTGCACCACTGCACTCCAGCCTGGGTGACAGAGTGAGACTCTATCTCAAAAACTATATATATATAATTTTTTTTTTTTAAAAAAGAATGAGCTCTAGAAATAAATGCAACTTCAAACCAAGGACTCACCTCTTGCTTCCCCTGCATGGACGTAGAACTCCCACCCATGGGGCTGGGCACACATCGCTTGTCCCTATTTCTAGCACCGTCCCCACCAAGGCCTGTATCTTTGCACCCCTGACACCAGGATACAGACAGGGTGGGTTTCCGGGCCTTGGAATGATAAGAAGACTCATCCTGATCCTCTGCTGTCTACTCCTGTCTCCACAGCGGACAAGTACTGCCCTCTACTGATCAAAGAAGGAGGGATGCCCCTTCTGAGGGACATAATAAAGATGGTGACTGCACGGCAGGAGACCAAGGAAATGGCCCGGTAAGAAACAAGCTGTGTGTTTCTACCTGGAACCTTGATTTGGGGGAGTAAGGACACAGTGGGGGGCCCTCTGGAAGTTAGGAATCGCTGAAATTTCCAGGGCAGCTTGGGGTTGAGTGTGGAGGTGGACAGTGTATTGATGTCCAGCTGAGGCCTCTCTAAATGTCATCTCAGCCACAATATGACTGGAAACTAGATGACCAAGCTCTGAATGGAGCATCAGGGCCCTCATTTGTAAGCTTAGTTTTCTTTTATTTCCAACAAATTCCATCTCCTCTCATCAGTGGGCACTAGCAAGTCAGGTTTGAACTTTTCACTATTTTTGGTCAAAGACATTCCCACTAAAGAAGGGACACAGTGTGGTAAAATACATTCTAGAGATAAGATGAGGCAGAGTGCGAGTGAGTTTTCTGAATGTGAAGGTCACAAACATGGAGTCTCGGCCTTCCGTGGCTGTGTGGCTTTTACTGCAGCCTCTAAAATGTCACTGCTTCCAATTCTCAGGACACAAGAGACTCAGGGATGCAATGTGTCTAAATCGGCAGGAATGACCTTGTTTTCTCCAGGATTCATTCTGAGAAGGGAGAACAGTCAAGCTGACCCCAATACACTTTTGTCATGGCTCTGAACTTGGTATAGAGGAAAAGGTCACATGGAGGACGGGCCAGGAACTCAGAGGCTACTCAGACACCACTTCCTGGGCCAGAGGAGGGAAGTGTCAGCTGGTTCTGCTATTATATCCGGCCAAGGCACTGCTGGCCAGGCGCAGTGGCTCATGCTTGTAATCCCAGCACTTTGGGAGGCTGAGGCGGGTGGATCACGAGGTCAAGAGATCAAGACCATCCTGGCCAACATGGTGAAACCCCGTCTCCACTAAAAATACAAAAAAATTAGCTGGGCCTGGTGGCATGCACCTGTAGTCCCAGCTACCCGGGAGGCTGAGACAGGAGAACTGCTTGAACCCGGGAGGCGGAGGTTGCAGTGAGCCGAGATCGCGCCATTGCACTCCAGCCTGGCACCTGGCGACAGAACAAGACTCTGTCTCAAAAAAAAAAAAAGAAAAAAAAAAATTAGCTGGGCGTCGTGGCAGGCACCTGTAATCCCAGCTACTTGGGAGGCTGAGGCAGATAATCAATTGAACCAGGAGGCAGAGGCTGCAGTGAGCAGAGATCACGCCACTGTACTACAGCCTGGGCAACAGAGTAAGACTTTGTCTCAAAAAAAATAATTAATTAAAAATAAATTAGGCTGGGGAGGCCGAGGTGGGTGGATCACAAGGTCAAGAGATCGAGACCATCCTGGCCAACATGGTGAAACCCTGTCTCTACTAAAAATACAAAAAAATTAGCTGGGTGTGGTGGCGCACACCTGTAGTCCCAGCTACTAGGGAGGCTGAGGCAGAAGAATTGCTTGAACCCGGGAGGTGGAGGTTGCAGTGAGCCGAGGTAATGTCACTGCACTCCAGCCTGGTGCCTGGTGACGGAGTGAGACTCTGTCTCAAAAAATAAATAAATAAATAAATTAGGCTTGGTGTGGTGGCTTACGCCTGTAATCCCAGCACTTTGGGAGGCCGAGGCAGGCGGATCATGAGGTCAGGATATCGAGACAGTCCTGGCCAACATGGTGAAACCCTGTCTCTACTAAAATACAAAAAATCAGCCGGGCGTGGTGGCGCAAGCCTGTAGTCCCAGCTACTCAGGAGGCTGAGGCAGGGGAATCACTTGAATCCAGGAGACAGAGGTTGCAGTGAGCCGAGATCGTGCCACTGCACTCCAGCCTGGCGAAGAGCAAGAATCTGTCTCAAACAAAATAAATAAATAAATAAAACAATAAATGGACAGGGCCGTCCCCTCGGTTTTCTTTTCCAATGCATCTGGGAGGTGGGGAGGTGGCCGGTGGCCCTGAAATTTCTTTTCTTTTCTTTTCTTTTTTTTTTTTTTTTTTTTTGAGATAGAGTCTCGCTTTGTCGCCCAGGCTAGAGGGCAGTGGCACGATCTCAGCTCACTGCAACCTCCGCCTCCCAGGTTAAAGCGATTCTCCTCTCTCGGCCTCCTGAGTAGCTGGAATTACAGGTGCGTGCCACCACACCCGGCTAATTTTTGTATTTTTAGTAGAGATGGAGTTTCACCATGTTAGTCAGGCTGGTCTTGAACTCCTGACCTTGTGATCTGCCTGCCTCAGCCTACCAAAGTGCTGGGATTACAGGCGTGAGCCACTATGCCCAGTTGGCCCTGGAATTTTCATGGTTAACAGGGATTCCCAGGAAATTTGAGAAGCACTAAGTAAGACTGACCGGTTACGTAGGGCAGTCTCTTTGAACATTTTTCCAATCTGGGAGTCTGAGGCACTGGTCTGTCTGACAGCAAGGAGTAAATGACCCTGGACAATGCTTAGGAGAAGGCCCTTGGCCTATCCACTGATCCCTCTCCCACTCTGAGTATTTGCTTCCTAAAATGCATTGGGGCACCCCTTGAACACATGGAGGCCGCAGTGAAGCCCCCAGCTCAGAGGCTTGGTGTTGAATGGACAAGCTGTCCAGGGTCCAAGGTGGCAGCTGACAGTGATGGGTGGCAGGGGTCAGTCTGGGGCGGTCAAGATTTGAAATCTGAGCTGGAGCACTAGGCCCTAGCTGCCCCTGCCCCACCCTAGACCTGCCACTGGATCTGGGACTCTGGGGGAATCTGATGTGTAGTCAGTTTGGGGGACCACTGGTGGACTTCTGGAAAGAGAAGGGTCTAGTATACGGGGAAAAAAAAGAAGGAAGAGGTTGCTAAAGAAAGTTTCAAAGGGTTTTGGAGGTCTGGCCTGGGCTGATTTGGGGACCCCCCTATCCACAGATGCCCTGGGACTGGGGGGTAGGGAAGAGGGGCATGGGGAAGGAAGGGAGGGGAGGACGGCTGGTGATGGCATTCATGGCCACAGGTACCATTCCCTGAGTCCCCTGCACATGCCAGCCACTCTGCCAACCCCTCTGTCCACATCATTCGGTCAGCGTCACCATCACTATGGACATGTGTTCACCCAGCTGCCTGATGACCTAGGAGGGGCTGGGTTCACCCCACCCAAGCCTGCCCTCCAATCCTGTCTCCCCCATTGTCTCCAGCAAGGTGATTGAGCACTGCAGTAACTTTAAAGAGGAGAACATGGACACGTCCAGATAGAGGCCTCCGCCCTCAAGGCCGCCACCACTCTGGACCACAGGCGGGGAGGAAGCGCGCTCAAGCAGCCCAGTGGGCGGGCCCCTTACGGGGAGCCTCCCATGGGGTGAAGAGACACGGGGACCTTTGCACAACCGACGCTTTTCCTTAACATTAGTGAGATATATATATATATATTATATATATATATTATTTTTTTTGGTTAGGAAGTGTGAAGTTTTGTGTGTATGATTTCTGTACAAAACAAAAGCAACACTCCCGGAGTCCCTGCCGCTTCCTTGGCCATTCTCAAACCCACTCAAAGCCTTCATCGCTGCCACACTCACTCCTACCCCAGCCGGACTAAATGCCTATAACGTTGAGTGTCCAGTCCTTGTCCAGTAAACTCAGATCCCGGCCTGGCTTACTTTCATGAGAGGAGCAGGCCATGGACAGCCTACTCCAGCATCCTGACCCACTGCTCACATCTGAGAACCCCATCTTGGCTCTCAGGCGCAGCTGATGGGGTTTGGGGATTAGAACTTACCCCACTGGGTCTCCGGAAAAGCTTGGTGCTCCCGGCTGTGGGCCATCTGGGGCAAGCAAGTGAGCCATTCCTGGGCCGAGGTCCAGGCAGGCCCTGCCCCCGAAGACCCTCTATAGGAGCAGGGCGCCCAGTGGCCCTGCTGCTGTCCGACCAGGCCTGCCTAAGGCCACGCTGCTATGGAGGCTGCCTCCTAGTCTCCCATCAGGTCCCAGGCTGTGGAAGGCCCCAGCCCAGGTATGGCCAGAACTCAGGGGCAGATTCCACTGCCCCTTCTGCCAAACACATCCAGAACCTGCCCCAGCCCTGGAAGCCAGCATCTTCTGGGGCCAGGGGATTGCTTCCTCACTCCACAGCCCTCACCTGCCCAGGCGTTCCCACCAGCAGAACTGAGCCTGCCTCCTCATCCCAGCCTGCCCCGCTGCCCAGATGACCCCACGCCTCTCAGAGGCAGAGGTCCCACGCCAGCCTTTCACCCACAGTAGCCACACAGCCGCCTCCAGACCAGCACTCGGACTGCCCTGCAGTGGCCGCTTGGGCCTCCCAGGACGTCCCTCCCGGCCCCAGGCTTTACCTTGGAAGCCTGAGAGGCGCCAGCTCTCTCGCTCCTCCCTTGATGCGCTCCTCCCCCAATGGATGCTGCGTGGCTTCTCATCGGACACTTGTGGACCCCAGGAGCCTGGGGAGCGGCCAAACCCTGGAGGCAGCCTTTGGGTGATGGCTTTTTCTTCCCTTTTCCTTCTACCGGCCTGTTTTTTGGTGTTTTTAGCATTTCTGCCTCCAGGCAGGATAGCTGGTTGAGCAGCTTTGGGAGAGACACCTGGCCTTTTTTTCCTGGGGCCTCTCCCCTCCTGCCCTAGGAAGGGGCAGCAGCCCTGTGTTCCCCCAGCTTGGCAGATGGGCCGCATGCGGCACTCCCTTCCATCCCACGCTCGGTGGCCCCGGCCAGACCCTGGCAGAGTTCACACCTCATTGCTTTATCCCCTGGGGTCTGGGGAAATGTCTGTACTTTGGGATGTCACAGAAATACATTTTTGTGCAAAGTGGAGAACAGAGCGTCTTTTTTGTGGAAGGGATTGCTAGCCTGGCTTCCAGGCTCCAGAGCAGGGCCTCAAGCTACCCCTGGCAGGGGGGGCTACAGTATGGGTAGTTCTGTGGTAGGGAGGGGGTGCGTTTGGTGGGTTAAAGGCTGCCGCCTGGGGACAGGTGGCAGCAGACTGAGCTGGAGTACCTGTTTCCTCTGCCTTCTGTTCACACCCCTGTGCCCATTGAGGACACAGCTGGCAACCAGACCAACAGGGCGCCTGCCCAGGACAGCTCAGCCTGATGGGGGAGACAGATGGCAAATAGGAGATTACAACTCTATGCCACCAGCGGGGGAGAAGGCAGCAGACTAGTTGTCTCCGGCCAGCGAGTGGGAGTGAGCAGGCGGGCCAGGGAAGCCTGGAGTCCGCTGGGCCACAGTGCTTCGGGTAGAGGGGGGAGGAGCCAGTGCGGTGTCCCCATGTGTCTGGGAGGCTCTCACAAGAGGACAGAGTGGAGCCAAACCCAGTGAAAAGACAGAGGCTGCCCAGGTCTGGCCCAAGGGGCTGAGGAAAAGAGCATCCTCAGCAGAGGGTCTCGCCAGGGTGGACAGAGAAGCAGCCCCATGTGGCCCTGGCAGCGTGAGGATCAAGGGTGCAGTGGGAGGGGACCAAGAAGTCGCTGGGGCCAAATTGTGAGGTGGCCAGACTGCAGCATGGCCCAGGGCCATCCTGGCTGACACCTGTGGTCCCCCCACCACTATCAACAGTGGCTTCACATCCTCAGAGCTGCCTGGCTGGAATAAGAAATGATACGGGTCACACTATTTACAGGCCACAGTGAGTGTGTGGATTTTATCCTCTATGTGAGGTTTTAAGCCTGGGTATCAGAGCAGGCTTAAGCGTTTCTGGAAGCTGAGCATTGACTCCTCCCACAGGCTCTGTGAAGCCAAGGTCCCCTCTTCTCCACCCTCTGCAGGGCCTGGACCTGGCCTCTCTCTCCCCTGGGTGAGAGCCCCTGCCACTGGCCACCCACAGGACCTGGCAGGAAAGGCATCAGGTGTTTGCCTTGGAACCCTCTGTGCCTGGGAGGGGAATGAGGGCAGTGCCTGCCAGCAGCAGCCAACCCTGCTGAACCTTCATCAGTGTGCCAGGCCCTGTGCTAAGTGCTTCATGGACCTACTGCTTCCTTAGAACACTGGCAGTAATCCATTTCACAGACAAGGACACTGAGACTCAGAGAGGTGAAGTGACTTCATTTTTTATTTTTTTGAGACAAGGTCTCACTGTTGTCCAGGCTGAGTGCAATGGCACAGTCACAGCTCACTGCAGCCTCGACCTCCTGGGCTCAAGCAATCCTTGCACCTCAGCCTCCCACGTAGCTGGGGCCACAAATGTGTACTCCCATCACATCTAATTTTTGTTTTTTTGTAGAAATGGGGTCTCACTATGTTGCCAGGCTGGTCTCAAACTCCTGGGCGTAAGCATTCCTCCCACCTCAGCCTTCCACAGTGTTGAGATTACAGGCATGTGCCACCACGCCTGGGCTGATATGACTTCTTACCTCAAGGTTGCCACAGTAAAGGAGAGAAAACAAGGTCCTCCGATGTGCCAGGTGCTCCTCGTCTAGCTCCTCGGCCTGGTACCTGCCATTTTCTGTGTCAGGAACACTAGTTCCTGCCCATCCCATCACAGCACCTACTCATCTCTTGGAGCTATTGCTTTGTTTAGTCTCCCGCATTGGACTGTGAGCAGCAAGGCACATGGAGGCTCTGTTGTAGCCCAGCACAGAACCTGGCACATTGAGAGATCTCATTTTAAAAACTTGTGGCCAGGCTGGGTGCTGTGGCTCACGCCTGTCATCCTAGCACTTTGGGAGGCTGAGGCAGGTGGATCACTTGAGGTCAGGAGTTCGAGACCGGCCCGGCCAACATGGTGAAACCCCATCTCTACTAAAAATACAAAAATTAGTCGGGCATGGTGGCACCTGCCTGTAATCCCAGCTACTCAGGAAGCTGAGGCAGGAGAATCACTTGAACCTGGGAGGCAGAGGTTGCAGTGAGCCGAGATCATGCCACTGCACTCCAGCCTGGGCGACAGAGCAAGACTCCATCTCAAAAAAAAACCTAGGTGATAGGAGGAGCTATGCAGCAAAGCACTGTGGCACACGTTTACCTATGTAACAAACCTGCACATCCTGCACATGTACTCCTGAGCTTAAAATGGAAGTTGAAGGAGAGAGAAAAAGAAACTATATTTTGCTACTCAGCACCTTCAAACAAGACCTGCCTCTCCAAAGGTAGACTGATGTAAAGCAATTTTACTGAGTCTCCCTAAGAAATGTGACCTCTGGGCCAGGCACGGTGGCTCACGCCTGTAATCCCAGCACTTTGGGAGGCCGAGGCAGGCGGATCACAAGATCAGGAGATCGAGACCATCCTGGCCAACATGGTGAAACCCCGTCTCTACTAAAAATACAAAAATTAGCTGGGCGTGGTGGCGTGTGCCTGTAGTCCCAGCTATTCAGAAGGCTGAGGCAGGAGAATTGCTTGAACCAAGGAGGTGGAGGTTGCAGTGAGCCAAGATCGTGCCACTGCACTCCAGTCTGGCACCTGGTGATGGAGCGAGACTCTGTCTCAAAAAAAAAAAAAAAAAAAAGAAATGTGACCTCTGGCCGGTGTGGTGGCTCATGCCTGTAATCCCAGCACTTTGGGAGGCCGAGGTGGGTGGATTACAAGGTCAGGAGTTCAAGTCCAGCCTGACCAACATGGTGAAAGCCTGTCTCTACTGAAAATACCAAAAAAATCAGCCAGGCATGGTGGCATGTACCTGTAATCCCAGCTACTTGGGAGGCCAAGGCAGGAGAATCACTTGAACCCAGGAGGTGGAGGTTGCAGTGAGCCAAGATCACTCAAGGGAGACAGTGGGAAACTGTCTCAAAAAAAAAAGTGTGGGGGGGGATGGGAACTTAGAATTGTGACTCCTTCCTGTGTCCATTTGAGATGTGTGTGAATGTCCTACAACTCAGGAGTGTCTTTTTCAAGGACCTGAAAGCCATTTGGTTGAAATGTACTATCAGGAAGGACGGAGTCTCTCTCTCCCAGTCTCTGCAGGAGAACAGAGTCTTAACTTCCATAATTGCCAGCAAGCACAGCAGCTGCCTAATCACATTTACCATGACCAACCCTTTGGAATTTTTCATTTCCCTTACTCTGCTGAAGCCCCCACTATTTCCCTCCACTCCCTCATTCTCCCTTTAAGCCAGACATGGTGGTGCACCCCTGCAGTCCCAGCTACTCTGGAGGCTGAGGGGGAAGATTGCCTCAGCTCAGGAGTTTGAGGCCAGCCTGGGCAACATAGCAAGACCCCATCTCAAGAAAGCAGAAAAACAAAACCACAAAAAACACCAGTCATTTCTGCATTAACAAGTTTCAGTTGGTTCACACTGCCCTCTGCCCTGTCAATAGCATACTGTTAATTAAATTCTGTCCTTACTATCTGAACTAGTGTCAGGGTGTTTGACGCTAGGACAGTGCCTGACCCACGGAGCGTCAGAATTATGTGCTTAGTGGATAATGTGCTGGATGTCCCCCACTCAGCACATTAGATCCTGCACCCAGTGCAGTAATCAAGACTTGAATTGCAAATAACAGACACCCAACTCAACGCCTACCCAGGCTAGTCAAAGGTAGGAACTGAGGCTGGGTGCAGTGACTCACACCTGTAATCCCAGCACTTTCAGAGGCCGAGGTGGGGCAGATCACTTGAAATCAGGAATTGGAGACAAGCCCAGCCAACATGGTGAAACCCTCTCTCTACTAAAAATACAAAAATTAGCCAGGTGTGGTGGCATACACCTGCAGTCCCAGCTACTGAGGAGGCTGAGGCAGGAGAATCAATTGAACCCAGGAGGTGGAAATTGCAGTCAGCCCAGATCGCACCACTGCAGCACTCCAGAGTGAGGCTGCATCTAAAAAAAAAAAAAAAAAAAAAAAAAAGGCTGGGCATGGTGGCTCATGCCTGTAATCCCAGCACTTTGGGAGGCTGAGGCAGGCAGTTCACAAGGTCAAGAGATCGAGACCATCCTGGCCAACATGGTGAAACCCCCATCTCTACTAAAAATACAAAAATCAGACCAGGTGCAGTGGCTCATGCTTGTAATGCTAGCACTTTGGGAGGCCGAGGTGGGTGGATCATGAGGTCAGGAGTTCGAGACTGGTAGTGGTGTGTACCTGTAATCCCACCTAAAAAAATAAATAAATGCGGCTGGGCGTGGTGGCTCACACCTGTAATCCCAGCACTTTGGGAGGCCGAGGCGGGTGGATCACAAGGTCAAGAGATCGAGACCATCCTGGCCAACATGGTGAAACCCTGTCTCTACTAAAAATACAAAAAAATTAGCTGGGCCTGGTGGCACGCGCCTGTAGTCCCAGCTACTCGGGAGGCTGAGGCAGGAGAATTGGTTGAACCCGGGAGGCGGAGGTTGCAGTGAGCCGAGGTCGCGCCACTGCACTCCAGCCTGGTGCCTGGTGACGGACTAAGACTCTGTCTCAAAAAATAAATAAATAAATAAATAAATGCAAAAATTAGCTGTCTGGTAACAGAGCAAGACTCTGTGTCAAAAAAAAAAAAAGGGAATTCATTGGCTCTTGCAACCGGGGGGATGCAGAGTTAGTATTGGCTTCAGGAACAGCTGGATCTAGAGGGTTCAGACAATGTTGTTTGGACCATCTCCTGCTCCCTCCTTCAGTGCTGCTTATCCATCTCTATGTGTCTTTATAAGTTGGTCTCCAGCCAGGTGCGGTGGCTCATGCCTGTAATCCCAGCACTTTGGGAGGCTGAGGCGGGCGGATCACGAGGTCAGGAGTTCGAGACCAGCCTGGCCAATTTGGTAAAGCCCAGTCTCTACTAAAAATACCAAAACAGAAACAACTTGCCGGGCGTGGTGGCGCGTGCCTGTAGACCCAGCTACTCGGGAGGCTGAGGCAGGAGAACTGCTTGAACCCAGGAGGCGGAGGTTGCAGTGAGCAAAGATTGAGCCACTGCACTCCAGCCTGGGCAATAGAGGGAGACTCCGTCTCAAAAAATAAATAAATAAATAAATAAAAATAAGTTGATCTCATTTTCTCCAGCCACAGACAGGATGGGTCCTCTCCTCACAGTGTAAAGATGGCTCCCCGGTTGCCTTATATCCCATTCCTTAGGCTTGAGATCCAAAATAATGCTCCTTCCTCTCAGCATCTAGACAGTAATCTCATGGAAGGCCTGTGATTGGTTCTGCAGAGACACACGCACACAGCCTGCCACCCGCACGCCATCCAATGGGGTAGGGCCGGTCCCTCCAATCACATGGGATGGGAAGTCGATTCCCCCAACCACAAAAAGGATGTTGAGCTGAGAAAAACAACAGATGTCAGAGGAGTATCCTGGAGGAGCTGGGATGGAGCCAATGAGATGTTGGCGGAGGAGGATGCTGGTATCAGTGGCAGGTGCTGTGAAGAGGCAGGGCTGAGTGGGGGAAGGCCCTGGGGGACACAGGGAAGGAGGACAGCCTGAAGCCTCCGGCGGGGAAGCTCCGCCTGTAGGTGGTGGCTCACAGCAGGAGAGGCAAGACAGTCCCGTGCCAGACAAGGCGCTTCCATCATTTAAACCTCCCAAACACCTTAGGAGGGGAGACACTATTGACAGCCTCCTTATAGAGACAGAAAACAGCTCAGAGGGGCTCAGTAACTCGCCCAGGGTCACTTGGGTAGGAAGGGGCAGTGCTGGTATTTCTGACTCCCGCCTAAGTTGGATCACCCATAGTCGGAATGTGCCCCATGTACCTCCACTTTTCTCTCGTCCGTTTGCAATACCTGATAATAAATAGCAAGGAGGTAAAGCTGTCACCACAGAGCAACCTTGGGCGAGCCCTGGCCCTCTCGAGACCTTAGTCATCACATCTTTGTAATGGGCACGATTTTGCCTCCCTGAGTCAAAGCAAGCGGCTGGATCTTTGACGCGCCCAGAGCTATGCGCATGCGCGAGGCTATAGGGGCGGTTACAGGAGACGGCCGAGAAGGCGCGCGCGCGCTCCCGGGCTTTCAAAAGTTACCTGGCGGGTGGGGCTGGGGTTGGGGGGAGTTACCAGCTGCGCGCGCGCGCCGACCCCGCCCTCAGCCTCTTCAGGCACCTGTTGGCTTGAGGGCCCACTCGGCCGCAGCTGCCATCCAATAGGCAGCCTCCTTGACCCAGTCCGGCCCCGCCCGCCTCCCGGATTCACCAACCCCGGGCGGCCGAGTGCCCCTCCCTCGGAGGGCCCGCCCCTCTGGGCGCTTCTTCCGGGTGGGGCCCCGGGCCGAGGCGATGGCGCCCTGGGCGCTCCTCAGCCCTGGGGTCCTGGTGCGGACCGGGCATACCGTGCTGACATGGGGGATCACGCTGGTGCTCTTCCTGCACGATACCGGTGAGCCGGACCCCGAGCGACCCCGGACCCAGCCGATCCCGCGTGGTTCCCCAGACGTTCGGGTCTCACTGGGTCCCCCCGCCTAATCCCTGGAGATCCTGGGATTGGCCCGATCTCCGCCAGCTCCTGAAGTCCCCTCCCCATCTATCATTCCAAGAGCCACCTGCTCTCCGCCTGATACCCCGTCGATCCCTAATTAATCCTGGCATCTTCCTGATGACTGCCAGATGCCCTGTCCATCCCAGGACCTAGCCGGTGCCCACCAGATCCAAGGACCAACTTGAACCCCATGTCCCCTGATCCTGGGACCCACATCATCCTTCCCAGGAACTGAGCCCAAATCTTTCCATCCATACGATTACGCGGCTCAACTACATGCAAAGATTGGCATTCTGCCCACACCCACACCCTCAGCGCCCCCATGGCCACTAGCTGCCCAAGTCCAGGCAACCTCTTAGGCAAGAGAACACCCCATGGGATGCGGCCCATCTC
Source organism: Ateles fusciceps (assembly GCA_036589455.1). Taxonomy (NCBI): domain Eukaryota; kingdom Metazoa; phylum Chordata; class Mammalia; order Primates; family Atelidae; genus Ateles; species Ateles fusciceps. Next base: position 5,034,859 of record JAZHEH010003300.1, read on the forward strand.
CCATCTTCCCACAGGAACACCCATTCACCCACCCGCCTCCATTTCCTTCAGTAGCCCCCTACCCAGAGCCTCACCTGCCACACACAGGCAGCCTCCCCCCACTGTCACCCACGGCAGCCTTCAGCCCTCCTTCCATGGTGGTCCAGCCTGTTTCTGGACTGGGGCCCCTTCTGGCTTTCCTCCCAAGACCTCAAACCTCCTCCACCACCTTCACCCTTTAGCCTAAAAACTTGCTCAGGTCTCCCTATGAGAAAAGGACCCCTCTCAAAAGCCACCCTTTTGTCTCTGCTCCTTCTTACAACCAAGGGACACTGGATTTGTCCACATTCTGCTGTCTGGTGGTCTCATGCCCCCTCATTCCTTGCCCTGCACCCCACCTCCCCAACTTCCTGTCGCCTCCACGTGCTGAAGCCCACTGGACCCTGCCTCATGCCCCTCTGCAGCATCTGAGCCTGCCGGCTGCACCCACTCCCGCATAGCTGTCTCAGGCACTTCAGACCTGGCCAGTCTCTCACCATGGCAGAGCCAGAGACCCTGGACCCCTCCTCCCTCTCCCCACATCCAGTCAGATCTGGCTCTCTTCACCCAGAAGCCCCCCCCCTGTCTATTCCTTCCTCTCTCACTCCCTGCCAGGCCTTTGCAGCTACCCTCTCTCTTCCTCCTGGCCAGATTATCTGCCCCCCAGGCTTCCCCCTGATCCATTTCTCTAGCAATGAGGTTTTCCAAAACAGATCTGGCCTTATAACCTTCCATGGTTCCCTCTGACCCTCCAGATAAAGTGCAGATGAACTGCTGGCCACACACAGCCACTCATGGAACCAACCTCTCCAGGCCTTTGCTCAGCCAGGAACACACTTCCCCACCTCCAGCTGCACCCCAGCCCCAGCCACTCCTGTTCTGCCCGGCCCAGCCTCACTGTGCTCTCTGGCCTTTCCAGAGCTGCGGCAATGGGAGGAGCAGGGGGAGCTGCTCCTGCCACTCACCTTTCTGCTCCTGGTGCTGAGCTCCCTTCTGCTCTACCTCGCTGTGTCACTCATGGACCCTGGATACGTGAATGTGCAGCCCCAGCCTCAGGTAACCAGGGGCCCCGATTCTCGCCCACAGGGACTCAGCACCCAGCACAGTCTCCATGCCAGGTTCTGTGCTGCAGGCTCTCGTGGGGGGCAGCTCAGTGAATCCTCTTGCCAGTCCTAGAGCTCCATCCTACAGTAGTGAGGAAACTGCTGGGGCCAGAGAAGGAAGAGACTGACAAGCATCACACAGCTGCCCTCAGTCCAGGGCGCTCTGCCACACCCACACCTCCAATCTGCATGGGATGGGCCCCAAACTCAACACCCAGAGCTAAGCCGGCCCCTAGGGGAGTTGCTCACCAGTGCCACCTGTCTCCCGAGGGGACGGTGTCTTACACCCCACCCCCTCATTCCAGGAGGAGATCAAAGAGGAGCAGACAGCCATGGTTCCTTCGGCCATCCCTCTTCGGCGCTGCAGATACTGCCTGGTGCTGGTGAGTGAGGCAGGAACCCCCGTGGGAGAGGTCGGGCCAAAGCTGAGACTCCTCAACCTCCTCCTGCCCCATTGCCTGGGCCTCGCCCCTCCTCCAAGAAGGCCTTCCAGATTCAGGCCCTGATTCTCCCCTCAGTGGTGGGCCCACAGCAGGGCTGGCACTGAGCCCGCCCCTCCTCCATGCCCACAGCAACCCCTGCGGGCTTGGCACTGCCGTGAGTGCCGCCGCTGCGTCCGCCGCTACGACCACCACTGCCCCTGGATGGAGAACTGCGTGGGGGGAGCGTAACCACCCACTCTTTGTGGTCTACCTGGTGCTGCAGCTGCTGGTGCTTCTGTGGGGCCTCTACCTGGCATGGTAGGTGCTGCCCGGGGCGTGGGGGAGAGGCTGGGATGCATGCTTCCACAGGGGTGGACAGAGCCAGGGCTCCCAGGGACCCGGCACAGGGAGGGGAAGAGCTCCCCAGCCCTCCCCAACAGCAGGCCCCTGTCCCCTGCACCCAGGTCAGGCCTCCGGTTCTTCCAGCCCTGGGGGCTATGGCTGCGGTCCAGTGGGCTCCTGTTCGCCACCTTCCTGCTGCTGTCCCTCCTCTCACTGGTGGCCAGCCTGCTCCTCGCCTCGCACCTCTACCTGGTGGCCAGCAACACCACTACCTGGGAGTTCATGTCCTCACACCGCATCGCCTATCTCCGCCAGCACCCCGGCAACCCCTCGACCGGGGCCTGACCCGCAACCTGGCCCACTTCTCTGCGGATGGCCCTCGGGGTCCTGGGAGACCCTCTGGGCTGAGGAGGAGGAGGAGGGCAGCAGCCCAGCTGTTTAGGGTCGCTGGAGGCCGGGCTGGCGTCCTGTGCCTGAAAACCACAGGGCCTGTTCCCAGCTAGGGTCAGCCCTCAGAGGGCCTGGGGCTGCTCATTCCTGCCCACTCCTCAGGCCCCAGATCGGAGCTTCAAGACAGACAGATCCCTGCCTCAGTGGGCGGTTCTGCCTTCCAAGGAAGAAGGGGGAAGAAGAAGACCTGTGGGCGGCTGAGGCCCAAGCGGACCTCGGGCTCCACCCTAGCCCAGCCCAGGCTGCCGCCAGTGCACACGTACAAATTTAATAATCTATAAAGCAAATCAAATCTTAAAAAGACAAATCGTATCACTCCTCACTGTGGTACCCCTTCTGGGCCAGGTCTCACTGGGAGGTAGAGGAGGGCAAGCTGGAGGGGGAGGGGACACACTTTGCCCAGGGACACTGAGCAAAGCCCACGACAGCAGACCTATGGCTGCCACCTTGAGTCCCAAGGGCTCATAAATGCCAGGCAAGTCCTGGGCCTCCAGGCAGGGCACACAGGTGGGTGAGCAGAGGCTCTAACAGTCTGTGGGGGGTAGGGGGCAGAGGTGCCAGGAGACGCCCACAGGGCTCCAGGAATCGCTCTGACACAAAGTCGAAGTCCCGGAAGGCTGCCTGTTGGCGGGCAGTGAGGGGGCTGTGGGGTGCAGGTGGGGTGAGGGCAGGCGGCAGCCCCGTGAATTCATCCTCAAAGTAGCGCAGGTCCGCAGGGCCACAGAGAGTGGGCACGAAGGGGGGCTGGACAGTGCGGGCAAGCAGGGCCTGCCAGTTGGTGGTCTGGAGGAAAAGGAGAAGTGCCTGAGATGGCGGGGACGTCAACCCCAGGAGTCACTCCATGCCACCCACCCTGCCAGGCACAGGGGGACCACTGCCACCCCAGCCGCTCACCCTGAAGAATGGCTGGACCTTGATCTCCTCGGCATCCTGCTCCCCCCGCCCCAAGGCGCTTCTCCGGGCACTTCTGGAGGAGCTGGGCAATGGGATGGGTGCTCGCTTAGGGCATTCAGCCCCAGGCACGGCCACCATCCACAGGCCCTAAGCGCGCCGGCCCAGAGGGCTCCAAGGATGGGTGTCAGATGGTCTGCTGTCCCATGGAAGAGGGCACACAGGCCTTGAGCGGCCATCCAGCCCAGCCCCAGCCCCTGCAGTGCTTACCTTCTGAATGAGCTCAAGCCCTTGCACTGACAGAAAGCCGGGGGTAGGGGGCATCCGTGTTCACGATGCAATCAAACACCTCCTCCTCGGTGTCCCCTGGGAACGGGCACTGTGGAGATGGGGGGCTCAGCAGGATGCACAGGCCCCCCTACCCCAACCCAGAGGCCCAGGCAGCACGGCCCAGCACTTACCTCGCCCACCAGCATCTCGTAGAGCAGCACGCCCAGCCCCCACCAGTCCACAGCCCGAGTATACGCCTCCTGTGTCAGCACCTCGGGAGCCAGGAGACTCCGGGGTGCCACAGAAGGTGCTAGTCCGGTCTCCAAAGCCAATCCCTGCAAACCAACACGCACACCAATAGCTGCTTGCTGTGTCCTATTCACAAAAACCTCAACGGCCCAGCCTTATGATGAAGGAAGCTGAGCCTATGCCAAGCCCTGCCCTGTACCCAAGGAAGTGGGAATATTCATGCCGCCATTCGACTGCAGGCTCACAGGCTAAGGTCACAGAAGGCAGAACTCAGGCTGCTCTCCCAGCCCTGACCACAGGCTCTCCCTTGGGCCAAGGGCAGGCTGGGGATCTCTACGAGCTTCTAGGGCTGGGAAGAAAGGGCCAGTGTGCCCAGCTGTCCCCTGGAATGAGGTCTAGGCTGGGGAGATTTCCTGGGAGATGCCATGCGCCCATAATCCTATTGACCAGGCTGGGTAGATGAGGCTGGAGATGTGGATCCCAATGGGCGGCCCCCACCTTCCTTGCAGAGTCCAAAGTCTGCGATCTTCAGAAATCCCTGACCATCCAGCAGGAGATTATCCAGCTTCAGATCCCTGAGGGCAAGGGTGCAGGTCAAAGGGCTGAGCAGGGCTTAGACCCAGCAACAGCAACTGCCCCTGGAGCAGCCCAAACAGGAGGGAGGCGGTGTCTTCGTCCTCACCCACCCTGCCGCCACCCCCAAAAGTCACCTGTAAATGATCTTCTTCTCATGTAAGAACTGCAGCCCCAGGACAACACAAGCCAGGTAGAAGCTGCAGGGGTGGTTAGGAAAGAACTCAGGCCCAAGACACACACCAGGGAGGCAGGGCAGGGAGGCACCAGGATGTCCCAGCCAGAGTCAGAGGTGAGTGAGACGGGGCAAGCATCGTGCTCAGGTTGGGGGTGCGCCAACAGTCCCAACATCGCCCCAAGGGGGCTGTGCACTCCCACCCCGCCCTTCCTGGGCTGAGGGACCAAGTGTGCACACAGCGACCTGCAGTTGATTTTTATAATCATGCCTACTTTTTTCTTTCTTTTTTTTTTCGTTCTGTCGCCAGCCTGGAGGGCAGTGGTATGATCTCGGCTCACTGCAACCTCCGCCTCCCAGGTTCAAGTGATTCTCCTGCCTCAGCCTCCTGAGTAGCTAGAATTGCAAGTGCCCACCACCACGCCCAGCTAATTTTTTTTTTTTTTTTGTATTTTTAGTAGAGACGTGGTTTCACCGTGTTGGCCAGGATGGTCTCAATCTCTTGACTTTGTGCTCTGTCCACCTCTGCTTCCCAAAGTGCTGGGATTGCAGGCGTGAGCCACTGCACGCAGCCTTGTTTTTTTGTTTTTTTTTTTTGAGATGGAGTCTCACTCTGTCACCCAGGCTGTGCAGTGGCAGGATCTTGGCTCACTGCAACCTACGCCTCCTAGGTTCAAGCGATTCTCCTGCCTCAGCCTCCCAAGTAGCTGGGACTACAGGCGCGCACCACCATGCCTGGCTAATTTTTATATTTTTAGTAGAGACACGGTTTCGCCATGTTGGCCAGGATGGTCACGAACTCCTGACCTCAGGTGATCTGCCTGCCTCAGCCTCCCAAAGTGCTGGGATTACAGGTACCTGGCCAATCATGCCTATTTTTCTTTTTTTTTGAGACAGAGTTTCATTCGTTGCCCAGGCTGGAGTGCAATGGCCCGGTCTTGGCTCACTGCAAACTCTGTCTCCCAGGCTCAAGTGATTCTCCTGCCTTAGCCTCCCAAGTAGCTGGTATTACAGACATGCACCACCATACTCGGCTAATTTTGTATTTTTAGTAGAGATGGGGGTTTCTCCATGTTGGTCAGGCTGGTCTCAAACTCCCGACCTCAGGTGATCTGTCCGTCTGGGCCACCCAAAGTGTGGGATTACAGGCGTGAGCCACTGCACTCGGACAGTCATGCCTATTTTTCAAATAAAGATCTGAGACTTGCCAGGTGTGGTGGTGGCTCACACCTGTAATTCCAGCACTTTGGAAGGCTGAGGTGGGCAGATCACGAGGTCATGAGTTCGAGACCAGCCTGGCCAACATGGCGAAACGCTGTCTCTACTAAAAATACAAAAATTAGCCAAGTGTGGTGGCAGGCTCCTGTAATCCCAGCTACTTGGGAGGCTGAGGCAGGAGAATCGCTTGAACCCAGGAGGTGGAGACTGCAATGAGCCGAGATCGCGCCACTGCACTCCAGCCTGGGGTGACCAAGCGAGACTCTGTCTCAAAAACAAAAACCTAATGCACAGCTTTATAAGCTAATGCCCAGGGTCACGAATGCTGTCAGTTGGTGCCAGGATGTGAGCCAAGGCCTCTGACTCCTGCTTCTCTGCTGCCAGGCACCCGGAGAAAGCAGGATGTAGGGAGCGGGTATAGGGGAACCAGGCAACGTTTGCTGGAAGAGGCAGGCAGGAAGGATGGAACCCACCGGGCCTGGGGCTCCGGGAAGACATCCTCATGGATCTGCATCATGAGGTCACCACCGGGCACAAACTCAGTCACGAAGCAGGCATGGCTGGAGGTCTGGAAGCACGCAAGGAGGGAGAGCAGGAAGGGGTGCCCTGTGCGACCCCACAGCCTCCAGGATCCGCTTCTCGCAGTACAGGCTGCAGGAGAGAGCAAGAGTCTTGGAGGGAAGGAAAACGTCCCCTGGGCTGTGCCCTGTACAACACCCCTGGCTCCCTGTGCCCTGAGCCAAAGTGCCAGGTGGGTAGGCTAATGGTTTCTTTTTTTTTTTTTTTGAGACAGAATCTTGCTCTGTCACCTGGGCTAGAGTGCAGTGATGCGATCTTGGCTCACTGCAACCTCCGCCTCCCGAATTCAAGCGATTCTCCTGCATCACCCTCCCAAGTAGCTGGGATTACAGGTGTGTGCTACTATGCCCAGCTAATTTTTATATTTTTAGTAGAGACAGGATTTCACCATGTTGCCCAGGCTGGTCTCAAACTCTTGGCCTCAAGTTACCCACCTGCTTCAGCCTTCCAGAATGCTGGGATTACAAGCATGAACCACCACGCCCAGCCCTTTTTTGTTCTTGAGACAGAGTCTCACTCTGTTGCCAGGCTGGAGTGCAATGTCGCAACATCGGCTCACTGCAACCTCCGCCTCCCAGGTTCAAGCGATTCTCCTGCCTCAGCCTCACAAGTGGCTGGGACCACAGGTGCACACCACCATGCCCAGCTAATTTTTCTATTTTTTTGTAGGGAGGGGGGTTTCGCCATGTTACCTAGGCTGGCCTTGAACTCATGGGCTAAAGCAATCCTCCCACCTTGGCCTCCTGAAGTGCTGGGATTATAGGCATGAGCTACTGTGCCCGGCCTCCCCTTTGTTTTTAATTTATTATTCTTTTTTTAGATGAGGTCTCACTCTGTCGCCCAGGCTGGAGATCTCCAGTAATAACTATAACTTCCACCTCCTGAGCTCATGCAATCCTTTCACCTCAGACTCCCAAGTAGCTGAGTGACTAGAGGTGTGAGCCACCATGCCCAGCTATTTTTTGTAGATGGGGTTTCACCATGTGGTTCAGATTGGTCTTGAACTCCTTGACTCAAGTGATCCACCTGCCTTGGCCTCCCAAAGTGCTGGGATTACATGCATGAGCCACTGCGCCTGGCTGCAGAGTGATGGTTTCCGTATGTCAGGGGCTCACAAGGGCCTCTGAACCTGCACAGCCATCAATGTCCCCGTTTTACAGTAGAGTAAACTGACAGTCAGAGAGAAGAGGGGACCTGCTCAAGGAAACAGTTAATTACTACAGGCACCAAGAGAGAATGCAGGCCTGGCTGGCCCCCACGGGGTCACCTCTCCAAAGCCCTAGGAGCCTTTCGCTGCCCTCTGGATGCCATAGCCCAGGCCAGCCATCCCGGGTGCCCTGCAGGGCCCCCACACACCTGTCTATCTCGTCCCGGCCAAGCACCTCCTGCTTCTTCAGCGCTTTGATGGCGTAGTATTCCCCGTCCCCTTGAACTGGACCAGGAGGACCTGAGGCCAGAGCGAGGTTGGGCTCCAGGTGGGCTGCACCAGGGAGCCTCCGCCACCACGCCCACAGATCAGGTCCTCCCGGCTCATGTGATGAGGCCCCCAACTTGTCCCCACGGCGGCACCCACTTCAGCCCACTACCTTCCCAAAGTGTCCCCGGCCCAGCACAGCCAAGAAGCGGAAGTCCTGAAGCCGAGGGGGGTTTCCTGCAAAGAAAGAGACAGTACAGGCCGGGCGCAGTGGCTCACGCCTATAATCCCAGCACTTTGGGAGGCCAAGGCAGGCAAATCACGAGGTTAGGAGTTTGAGACCATCCTGGCCACAATGGTGAAACCCTGTCTCTACTAAAAAAATACAAAAATTAGCTGGGCATGGTGGCATGCATCTGTAGTCCTAGCTACTGGGAGGCTGAGGCAGGAGAATCACTTGAACATGGGAGGTGGAGGTTGCAGTGAGCCAAGATCACCCCACTGCACTCCAGCTTGGCGACAGAGCGAGATTCTGTCTCAAAAAAAAAAAAAAAACAGTACAGGAAGCCCCCTACGGCAAGGGCTGGGTCCCCACCCAGAGCCACTCCAAGCCTCCCATCCCCAGTCCTGGGCTTTCCTGACCTATGGGCTCATAAGAAAGCCCTGCAGTAAGGGCTTCTAGAAGCCGGCATACAGCTGGAGCTCAATAATGTGGACTTAGCAAATTAGACCAGGAGAGCCAGCCAGCGCATCCGCCAGGGAGCCAGGGAGTAATGTACAAGGATACACAAACGTTCAAGCAAGCAGACAAACATCTCAAACGTGAAGGTGCACAGGATCAGGGTACCTGGTGGGGGAGGCTGGTGAAGACAGCCCATGTCGAGTCCTAGGCTCCATATGGGGACGTTTGGTGCGCTGTGAGGACAGAGAAGCTCAGGGCGGGGCTGGGCTTCCTTCTCTCTTCCCTCCAGGCCGGCTACCCCATGCCTGGGTGGCCCCACCAGCCCCAGTTGCCCCCAGGAGCCACCAGTCCCGCCAGCCCCTCACCGGAGTCTCCTCGGATGTCGGCTCCTGGGGGAGGTAGAGGCGTGGGGGCTTGGGTGGGGGCATCATCTCTTCACCCAGGGGGGTCTTCTTGGGCAGGAAATTACTGTAGGGAGGAAGTAGACACAGGGCTCAGCACAGGCAAATAAAAGAGCCGGCAGGATCGACACACTACCCCAAAGTGAGACGGACAGAGGGTTGGGGACCGAGCACTGCGGACAGACAGACAGACAGACAGACACCGCCTGGGCCTGGAGCGAGGCAGCCGCATAGAGAAGCGTGCAGTCTAGGGGAGGGTGCCCCTCACCTGGGGGGTGGGAGGGTCAGAGGCCTCTCGAGGTGTTGCCGGGGTCCCGAGGGCACCCTTTGGGGGGGCTGATGGTGCTCGGGGAGCTGCAGGGGGGCAGTAGGTTCATGACGAGACGCCCCCAGGCCGCCATGCTGAGGTTCATCTGCGAAGCCCTCAGGAAGTCCTGGCCTGGGAGAAAAAGGGGAGCTCAGTGCCCCCGGGGCCCCAGCCCTGCTCCCTCGCACACAGCCCCCATTCCCTCCACACCTCTGCGTTTAGAGAAGATGCGTTTCTGCCTCCGCAGGCCGGGGCCGCCTCTCAATGACAGGATCGCAGAAGGTCACCTGCAGGAGCGGGGGCAGGGTTGCGGACCAGTCGCCTCCCACGTCTGCCACGGCACCTCCTCTACCCCTGCGATCCCAGCCCGGGCCCCCAGTGTGAACAGACGAAAGAGCCAGAAGGACCCACAGAAATAGATTCAATGTCCTCATTGGTAATAGTGGGGAAACAGAGGCCCAGGGAAGAGCCACTTGTCCAGGGTCACACGTGAAGCAGGGCAGTCAGGACAAGGACCCAGGCCTCCAGATGCAGCCCCGAGAGGGCGGCTAGGAGTCCTTATTCTTGGAGACTCTCTGGTCCTCAATCTCTGCACCTACGCACAGTGCATTGGTCTCGAAGGCTTTCCTGGCCCTCATCCGCCAGAGCCCACCAGGTCAGAGGGCACAGGCAGTAAGCACCTGGGCAAAAGCAGCCCCTGTGGTACCAGGCTGAGGGACAATTGGTGACAGGCATTGTCCAGGAAGTCCTCAAGCCTCAGGAAGGCCACGCCACAGAGCTGCCGCCAGTCCCGCCAATGCACTCCAATCTCCAGCTCACGGGCCTGTATTGGGGAGGGCAGGCTGAAGGGTGGGGTGGGGGACCAGCCCCGACCCGGGCAGCCTTCTGCCCCGCAGCCCAAGGGCACCCCTGACCACACAAAGGCCAGCCTTACTCGCTCCAGTGGGATCACAAAGGTCTGGTTCCAGGACCGTTCAGCCACCTGCCCCCAGCCTGTCTGGCCCACAACGCGGTTGTCCACCTTTAGCACAGCCAGCACCTCGCCTGCAGTGCCAGAGCCGGGGCTCAGGGTGGGCCAGGAGCAGGACTCTCCTGCTCCCCCCACCGAGCTCCTTCCCTACTCACTGGCAAGGTCGCCTCGGCCTCGCTGCTGCTTGGCCCTGGTCCGAAGCCAGCCCTCGGAGGGGCTGCCGGCCAGCGCGGCCACCGGGGGAGCGTCCAGGCACGGTGGTCAGCAACTGTTCACAGCCCAGGAGACGAACCTGCAGTGTCCCTGTGGGGAGGGAGGGTGGGGGGCGCTGTCAGATGCCATCTTCCTACTACCACCACCAAGGTGTCCTGGGACCCAGGAAGGCCACCCTCCCCAGGAGGTGGCTGAACCCAGACCGTACCCACCCGAAGCCTCGGCAGCTATCTGAGGAGCCTCACCCAGAATGGTGCCCTGGAGTGCCTGAACAGGAGCCTGCTGCCCCCACTGCAGCTCCCAAGCACCATGAGCCACCCCAAAGGGTGCCCTTGGACCCCGATGACACCCTGGGAGGCCTCCGACTTGACCACTGCCAGGTGAGGAGCCACCTTTCCCAGACTACACACGTCTCTGTGGCAGCCACCCCTTTCCAGGGCAGAGCAACTGGCTCTCCCCCTCCACGTGCTGGAGCGGCAGGGACACAGGCTCAGACCTCCGACCTCAGCCAGGCTGCACAGAGCCCGCAGCACATGACAGGATGCTGCCCAGAGCTGGGGCCTGAAGAGCACTGTGGCAAGGACAAGAGCTTAGGACAGGGAGCCGGAAGCCTGGCTCCCTGTCCTGACCCACCTGCTCCCTGGGCCTCAGTTTCCCCATCTGAACAGTGGAAGTGAGCCCCAGCTCAGCCCCAACTCCCCCAATGGATATAAAATGTGTTTTGCCAGCGAAGTAAGTTCATGTGGCAGGTCACTAGAGGTTTATCTCTCAAAGGGTAGAGAAAGCAGTGAGGCCGGGCACGGTGGCTCACACCTGTAATCCCAGCACTTTGGGAGGCCGAGGCGGGTGGATCACGAGGCCAGGAGTTCAAGACCAGTCTGGCCAACATTGTGAAACCCCGTTTCTACTAAAACTACAAAAATTAGCTGGGCGTGGTGGCGCCTGCCTGCAATCCCAGCTACTGGGGGAGGCCGAGGCAGGAGAATTGCTTGAATTAACAACCATGGAGGTTGCGGTGAGCCAAGATCACACCATTGCACTGCATCCTGGGCAACAAGAGCAAAACTCTGTCTCAATTAAAAAAAGAAAGAGAAAGCAGTGGGGGATAGAGCAGCTTTGAGCACACGAAGTGGGCCCAAGAGCATCATTTAGGGAGAGTCTGGGCTTTGGGGGTTACACTCAAAAGAGACCCTGTAAACAAAGGCAGGGGTCCAGGGTAGAAAGATCACCTTAGGAAGGACAACTCGAGTAACTGGGGTGTTTAGCCAGGAGACAGGATATAGGGCGGCCCTAAGTAGCTGAATTCTAGGCCTTTAACAAGCTATTTCCTCCACGTTCCTCAACTTGCCACTTGGCCATAAGTACTCCCATGTAAGTTCTTCAAGGCCAAGACACCACCTCCTCTACAACAAACATCCCTTGGGCTGGGAGTGGTGGCTCATGCCTGTAATCCCAGCACTTTGGGAGGCCAAGGCAGGTGGATCACCTGAGGTCAGGAGTTTGAGACCAGCCTGGCCAACATGGTGAAACTCTGTCTCTACTAATAATACAAAAAGTAGCCGGGCATGGTGGCATGCACCTGTAATCCCAGCTAGTCACAAAGCTGAGGCCGGAGAATTGCTTGAACCCAGGAGGTGGAGGTTGCAGTAAGCCGATATCACGCCACTGGACTCCAGTCTAAGTCACAGTGCGAGACTCCATCTCAAAAATACGGAAAGAAAACATTCCTTGATTCCCCAAGGCCAGGTGAAAAGGGCGCCATCCGGAGCCTGCATTTCCTCTTCTCAGCTCTGCTCACAATGGAATGGGTCAGTCTGTTCTGCAGCAGTGCTCTGTGTGGGCAGGCACTGGCCCTTCCAGCTCACACTGTATCGGTGGGGAAGCTCAGGGCTTCAAAGCCCATGCTCTGAGATTATTTGTTGATTACAATTTGGCTGATATTACAAGGAGACGGATCTCAGTACAAGATAAGAAAACTTTTTTTTTTCAAGACGGAGTCTTGCTGTGTTGCCCAGGCTGGAATGCAGTGGCGCAATCTCGGCTCACTGCAACTGCTGCCTCCCGGGTTCAAGAGATTCTCCTGCTCAGCCTCTCAAGTAGCTGGGATTACAGGCATGCACTACCACACCCAGCTAATTTTTGCTTTTTTATTTTTTTGTGGTGCAATATTGGCTCATCGCAACCTCCGCCTCCTGGGTTCAAGTGATTCTCCTGCCTCAGCCTCCCCAGTAGCTGTGATTACAGGCATGTACCACCACACCCGACTAATTTCGTACTCCGCCCGCCTTGGCCTCCCAAAGTGCTGGCCTTACAGGCGTGAGCCACCGCACCTGGTCTTTTTTTTTTTTAAAGACAAGTTCTCACTCCATTGTCTAGGCTGGAATGCAGTGGCGTGATCATGGCTCACTGCAGTCTCAACCTCGCTGGGCTCAGGTGATCCTCCTGCCTCAACCTCCCAAGTAGCTGGGACTATAGGTATGAACCATCATACCCGGATAATTTTTGTTATTTTTTGTAGAGATGGAGTTTTGTCATGTTACCCAGGCTGGTCTCAAACTCCTGGACTCAAGTCTCAGCCTCCTAAAGTGCTAAGATTACAGGTGTGAGCCAACTGTACCCAGCCATTTTAGTTTAATTTCATTGTTATTATTTTTCCAAGAAAACTCTTATTTTTTTTAAGACAGTCATGCTCTGTTGCCCAGGCTGGAGTGCAATGGCTCGATCTCGGCTCACTGTAACCTCCGCCACCTGGGCTCAAGAGATTCTCGTGCCTCGGCCTCCTGAGTAGCTGAGATTACAGGCACCCGCCACCATGAGTGGCTAATTTTTGTATTTTTAGTATAGATGGGGTTTCACCATGTTGGCCAGGCTGGTCTTGAACTCCTGACCTCGTGATCCGCCCACATCAGCCTCCCAAAGTGCTGGGACTACAGGCGTGAGCCACTGTACCCAGCCATTTTTTTTTTTTTTGAGACAGGGTCTTGCCCTGTTGCCCAGGCTGGAGTACAGTGGTGCAATCTCAGCTCACTGCAACTTCGTCTCCCGGATTCAAGGGATTCTTCTGCCTTAGCCTCCCAAGTAGCTGGGACTACAGGCATGCGCCACCACGCCCAGCCACTTTTTGTATTTTTAGTAGAGACAGGATTTCACCATGTTGGCCAGGCTGGTCTTGAACTCCTGACCTCCACCTGCCTCAGACTTCCAAAGTGCTGGGATTACCGACATAAGCCATGGCGCCTGGCCCAAGGAAATTTTCTTTTCTTTTTTTCTTTTTTTTTGAGATGGAGACTCGCTCTGTTGCCCAGGTTGCAGTGCAGTGGCCCAGTCTCAGCTCACTGCAACCTCTGCCTCCCAGGTTCAAGCAACTCTCTGTCTCAGCCTCCCAAGCAGCTGGGATTACAGGTACCCACCACCACACCTGGCTACTTTTTGTATTTTTAGTAGAGATGAGGTTTCACTATCTTGGCCAGCCTGACCTTGTGATCCACCAGCCTTGGCCTCCCCAAGTGCTAGGATTACAGGTGTGAGCCACCGAGCCTGACCTAGAAAACTTTCTAATAGTCCAAGCTGCCCAGTGCTGGGTATCAAGCTTTCCAGGGCTGCGAACTTCCTAACACCAGTGCTTTAAGCATTATTCGAGTTATTTACATAAATAAAAGTTACACTATCCGACGGCTGACTGTGCTAGGCACTGTGCTTAACACATCACACGCAACACAGCAACCCTATAAGGTAGGTCCTATTATCATTCCCATTTTATAGATGGATAAACTGAGGTTTGGAAAAGGAATGTCAGTTTCCCACAGTCACACTGCTAGTGGGTGGTGGGGCTAGGATTGGAACTCTTTCCCAAAGTTCTTTGTGCTTCCGGGTCCCCCCAAAGAGAAGAACTCTGAAGGGGGAGGAGCCCTGGCTACCTGTCAGGGCAGTGGGCTTCACAGGTGTCCCAGAAGGCTGGGGGTATCCAGGGACTGCAGTCCGCAGCTCTCGGGCCACTCTGCCGCGCAAAGGGTGGGCAGGAGGCAGTCGCTCCAGCAGCTGCTCCAAGGCCAGCCGCAGGAGGTCCAGTTTCTGGGAGGACTCCTGGAGCTGGGCCTGAGCCTGCGGAGGGGACACAGGGAGAGCCAGATCCGTGGGGTGTGTGGCAGGGGGCAGAAGCCCAGGCCACCCAGAGCCACCTTCCACATGAAGTCTCAACAGAAGGTGACTTCTGCTTCTCCATGGCCACCCTCCCTTCATGCCCCTGCAGAGGGTGGCATAGGGAACAAGCCAGCCTTAGGAGAGGGCCAGGGCTGGGGCCTGACCTCGGCCAGCGCCTTGCGGTCCTGTGTTCTCCGGCTACCGAGCAGTTTCACCACGTTCTTGGCACCCTCAGCCACGGCTGCCTCAACATGCAGTCGATGCTGTAGCTCGTCCGCCAGCAGCTCAGGCCCTGTGGGGAGGAGGGCAGCCCTCAAGCCCTGCTCTGCCCTGCTCCGCCCTCCCTGTGTCTCAAGGCCTTACCTGGCTCTGGGGACCCACTGGCCTCCAGGCTGCTGATCTTCATCCGCAGCAGGGCCACCTTCAGCTGGCTGTCTCGCAGCATCTGCTGGGCGGCTGCCAGGAGCTTCCTCTCCTATGGGGCCGTGAGACAAGCCCATCAGACCACGCCTGGGCCACAGCCTCCTCCATCAGACCAGATACTGGAGCTGGGTCTGCCCCATCAGAACAGGGTTAAAGTCAAGCCTCATTCAGTTGGCCAGACACTAGAGTCAAGCCTCCCTTGTTGGACTAGTTGGTGGGGCGGGGGAGCCTTTTCCATCAGACCAGCAAGGGCTGGAGTCAAGCCTCCACTTTCATATCAGTGCTGGGGTCATGCCTCTCCCATCAGACCAGAGCTGAGGCTAAGCCTCACCCACCTAATCAGGGCTGGGGCTAAGCCTCCCACATCAGATCAGGGCAGGAGCTAAGCTAAGCCTCTCCCCTCAGATCAAGGCTAAGGTCATGCCTCCCTCATCATATCAGGGCCACAGCCAAGCCTTCTTGTCAGATAAGGACTGAGGCCCAGTTCCCCACATCATGCTGGGAATTGGGACTGGGGCTGGGCTGGGATCCCATTAGACCAGGGCAAGGTCTTCTCTGTCACACTAGGGGCTGCAGCCATGCCTTCCTTACCCAGCTGAGGTTTGGGGCTACATTTTCCCCATCAGGCTGCAGGCTGGGACAATGTCTCCCTTATGGGCTCAATGGCTGAGCTGCATTTCCCCATCAGAGCAGGGGCCAGGGTGCCCTTGCCATCAGACTGTAGGGCCTTACCTTGGGGGTGCCACTGGCGCATGTGTGGGTCATGTTCTCAGCCCCCCTGCTTCACCTTCAGCTCCACCTGCAGCTGCCTCCGGAGGGCCTCCAGGTGTCGAGCCCTGAGCTGCTCTGCCCACGGCCGGGTTCCCGAGGCCACAGGCTCTGTGCACGGGGGTATGGAACATATGAGTCCCTCACCCAGAGCCGAGACCCACACTGTGGCCTCTCCTTCCCCCACTGTTCTTATGGCAGGAAGTCAGGTGGTCTTGCCAGAGCAGCCAGGGCCAGGGCCAAGGCCAAGGCCAGGGGCCAGGTGGGCCTGGAGCCTTCTGTCCTGAGCGGTCTCGGCTCCTCACTCACCAGCCAGGCCAGGCCCGGGGCCAGGCAGCAGGATTCGGGCGTGCAGCTCCCGAAGCTCGCCATGCAGCTGCTCCAGGCGGCGGTTGGAGGACCGCAGCAGCTGCTGCACATGGCCCAGGTGGCGGCGGTCTGTGGCCACGCGCCGCAGGTTCTCTACCCCCTCCTTGATCTTCAGCTCCTTTTGGATGGCCCGGCGGATTACCTCTTTCTCATCCTCCGGGGGCCACTGGCTCGGCCCAGGCTGCAGAGGGTGGAGAGCAGTCTTGGGGTGCCGCGGCCACCAGCAGCTTCTGCTCACTGCAGATGGAGGCGGAGGGAAGGACAGCACCCAGGACTGACACCCACAGGGCTTGGGAAGCCTCTCTCCCCCTTAGAGCTCAGGACTGAGCCAGATGGAAACTCCCAGGCCACTCATCTAGGCTAGGCTCCTGTCCTCTGCCCAGTAGAGAAGGGTGGGGCTGGGGGGACTGTTCACACGGTAAATGGGTGCCAGGCTCTGTTCTAAGAGCTTGGCATCTATTACCACGTCACTCCTCCCAGCAACCCCACCCGGTGGCAGCGCTCATTATCCCCATTTTCTTTTTCTTTTCTTTTTTTTTTTGAGACAGGCTTTAACTCTTGTTGCCTGGAGTGCAATGGGGCAATCTCAGCTCACCGCAACCTCTGCCTTCCAGGTTCCAGCGATTCTCCTGCCTCAGCCTCCCTAGTAGCTGGGATTACAGGCATGCGCCACCACGCCTGGCTAATTTTGCATTTTCAGTAGAGAAAGGGTTTCTCCATGTTGGCCAGCCTGGTCTTGAACTCCCGACCTAAGGTGATCTGCCTGCCCCAGCCTCCCAAAGTGCTGCGATTACAGGCGTGAGCCACCACACCCGGCCTATTACCCTCCATTTTCTAGTGAGGAAACTGAGGCCCAGAGAGGTGAAGTAACTTGGCCACAGTCAAGACACTGAAGAGAGGCCACCATCTCTTGGGCCCCAGCTGTCCCTGGTAGCCCTGGGTAATCAGGCTGCTCTCTTTAAGTCTGGAATCCAAAGTAGAGTCCCAGGAAAGCTCAAGGCTGAGTAGGGGTTAAACAAAGCCACAAGAGAAAGCAGCCAGGGGCTTGGGAGCCAGGGCTTGTTCCCCTGATGTCCCGATGCCACAGGCAGCAAAGCAGAGGCACAGCGAGGGGCTGGGGAGTCCTCGGGTGCCCACTCCCCCACTCATCTCCTGGAAGGAGAGGCCGTCTCACTGCTTCACCCCAGCTGGAGCCAGGAACACCTCCTTTCCAGTCACCAGCATTTCAAAGTGACTGGTGCCAAAGGTGACCTCAGGCCGGGGTAACCCACAATCCCCCCCCAGCAAGAGCTCTTGCAGGAACCCCATCTTACCTCTCTGTGTTCCATCTCCTAAGCCCAGTGGAAAGGGCCGCAACCCCAGACTCAGAGACCCCCCCCACCAACCCCAGACTTCATCGGGGCCTGCTGGCCCAACTGTCAGAGGGCAAGGGCGAGGTTCAGGAAATCCTCCGACCGCCCCAGGCCACAGGGCCAGAGCCAAAGGCCGGAGCAAACAAAGATCCCATGGAGCTGGGGGGCCCGGCCACCGGGGTCCTGAGTCACCCAGCTGCCGCTGCAGGGCGGGGCCCCACAGGAAATCGGAAAATGTGTACAAGCTACCTCTGGAACAGGCGGAGGACCTCCAGAGGAAGGGGGTGGGAGGGGGCAGACCCAGCCCTGAGGGGCGGCCTAAGCGACTGGCTAGGGCACTCAAGAGTCTACACATACCCCCAAACACTCCGATGGTCCTGCCTGCCCCTGGGTTAGAACTCTGACATGGAAACACACACCTCCTCCTTTCTGCTCTGTGCGGGGACCAGCTCCTGTCCGCAAATGTCCCCCCTCCCCACCACTGTCTCCACGACAGGACACCACCTCTCCCTCCTCAGTAGCAGACAGACACAGCGTCGCTCCTCCAGGCCCAAGAGCACCTACTGCCAGCTCTGGCAGGAAACCTGGCCCCCTCCGCATTCTAGAACCCGCTGTGTACCCAAAGGTTCCCGCCCCGGCGCGGGGGAGGCCGCTCCCCCTCTCACCTCATGTGCTCTGGGAGGGACTCCCGCCAGTGCCAAGCGTGCGCACACTGCCCCCGCGCTGCGCGCACATTCTAATCCCCCCCCCAGGCTCGCGTGGCCCCCCTTCCTATCCCAGCTAATTCCCGTCGGACTTGGAACCCCATCAGGGAAAACCGACTTTAGGATAGTCTGGGGCCCACCCTGGTGGCGCACATGCGGACTCAGCCGTGCTCGCTCCGGGTCAGCCGGGGGCTGATTTGGATATGCTGCAGGGCCCAGGAATGACCGAACCCGGAGCTCAGGTCGGCTCTGCGAGGGCGTCGCGAGGTCGGGGCAGGGGCAGGGAAGGGGTGCAAGCGAGGGGAGGGGCGGGGGACGCGGCCGCGGTTCGGGCTCCGGGGCGGTGACTGGGGTTCCCGCACTCCCCGGCCCCGCGCACTCCTCGCGCGCGGTTCACCTGCTGCGGCGCCCCCCTCCTCCATGGCGCCGCTCCGGCCGCTCAGGGCCCTCCTCTCCGCCACTCCAGTCCCGGAAGCCGCGGCCCCTCCGCCAGGACTTTCAAACTTGAAACTTCCCGGGAAGTGGCGCCGGAGACGCGGGATCGGGCGCCCCCTCCCGAGACCCGCTGGCCCGCCCGGACCCGGGGGACCAGCGCCGCCTCTCGTCCGCACCGGTCCAGCGCCCCGGACCCCACGCCCGAGGTCCCGCGCCCCAGCGGCTCCCTCTGATCCAAAATTCCGCGGGATTCCGGGCATAGCACCCGGGCTTCGGCGGCCGCGGTTCCTGCTGGGCGTGACCGCGCCGCACGCCCGGGATGGACATTGAGGAGGAGCATCGACGGCGCTCAGGTCCTCTAGCCTTCCCCGCCGCGCGCCTGCAGGCTTCGGCCAGTTGTTGACCCAGGTGGGGGGTGAGGGGGGACAGCGCCCCCTGAGGCTAGGCGGGTCGCCCAGCCGGGTGCAGCCGTGGAGCCGGAGGCCTCCTCTGACTTTGAGCCCCTCCACGACCTCGACCAAGCCCCTCAAGTCTCTCTTCGTCTGGCACGTTGTTGGCATACTGTGGGCCAATCCAAAACTGTCTCTCTCCTCAGAGTGGTTGGCCCAGACTAGATATTAGTCACTACAAGAACGTATACTAAGCTGGGTACCGTGGCTCACACCTATAATCCCCCGCAGTTTGGCGCCGGAGGCGGGCGGATCAGGTCAGGAGTTCGAGACCAGCCTGGCCAACATGGTGAAACCCCCATCTCTACTGAAAATACAAAAATTGGTTGGGCGTGGTGGCGCGGGCACGCAACTGTAGTCCCAGCTACTCAAGAGGCTGAGGCAGGAAAATCACTTGAACTCGGAAGGCGGAGGTTGCAGTGACCCGAGATCGAGCGACTGCACTCCAGCCTGGGCGACAGACTCCGTCTAAAAAAAAAAACTGGCCGGGCACGGTGGCTCAAGCCTACAATCCCAGTAGATTGGAAGGCCAAGGCAGGCAGATTACCTGAGGTCGGGAGTTCGAGACCAGGCTGACCAACATGGAGAAACCGCATCTCTATTAGAAACACAAATTTAGCCAGGCGCGGTGGTGCATTCCTGTAATCCCAACTACTTAGGAGGCTGAGGCAGGAGAATCGCTTGAACTCCGGAGGCAGACGTGGCTGATTGCACCATTGCACTCCAGCCTGGGCAACATGAGCGAAACTCCATCTCACACACACACAAAAAGAACATACACTTGGGGAAAAAAGAGAATCCTCACCCAAAATTATGATAAATTACAGATGAATGAACCAGACCTCTCTCAGGCCCATCTCTTAACCAGACTGAGGTTGCTGGTTCAGCCTGTGCCACTTTTTAGGACTTTGCCCTACAAAAGCCATCCATCCACATGGGAGAAAAGACATTTACATCTGGCGAAATATCAAATACCACTATCTGAGCCAGAGGGAGGTGTGCTGGTCACTGCCCAGTCTGTGCCAGCCCATTCAGCTGGTTCTGGCATCCTGCGTATACCAGGGGTTGTGCCAGGACTTCATGGAGGAGTGTCCTCCAGGAAGTGGGAAGCTGATTAAGGGGAAGTGGGAAGGTGACCCTGATTTGGAACAGACAGGCTCCAATGCTCTTACTGAAGTAAGCCACATGTTTTGCTTTGCACTGATTACCTCTCACAATGGACTGGAAAACAAAAGTGAAATTGGAGACCCATGGACAATGCTGGGTTGTCCTGCTATGGGAAATCAACCAAGTGGCATTGACATAGAAGCAAAGACAACTTGGCTCTGTGAACAGGCCCACATTTCATAATCAGAGGTAAAATGTGACATTTACACATTGAAGTCATTGAGATCTAGACATTAACACAAGCAGCTGACACAGGTTCTTTAACATGGGGGTTGGCTGGGCACGGTGGCTCATGCCTGTAATCCCAGCACTTTGGGAGGCTGAGGAGGGCAGATCACTTGAGGTCAGGGGTTCAAGACCAGCCTGGCCAACATGGTGAAACCCCATCTCTACTAAAAAACACAAAGGCCAGGTGTGATGGCTCACACCTGTAATCCCAGCACTTTGGGAGGTCAAGGCAGATGGATCACCTGAGGTCAGGAGTTCGAGACCAGCCTGGCCAACGTGGTGAAACCCTGTCTCTACTAAAAATACAAAAATTAGCTGGGCATGGTGGCGAGTGCCTGTAATCCCGGCTACTCTGGAGGCTGAGGCAGGAGAATTGGCTGAACCCAGGCGGCAGAGGTTGCAGTGAGCCGAGATCGCGCCACAACACTCCAGCCTGGACAAGAAGGGCAAAACTCTGTCTCAAAAATAATAAATGAATAAAATAAAATTTAAAAATACTAAAACTAGGCCAGGCGGGGTGGGTCACCCCTGTAATCTCAGCACTTTGGGAGGCCGAGGCAGGTGGATCACGAGGCCAGAAGTTCGAGATGAGTCTGGCCAACATGGTGAAATCCTGTCTCTACTAAAAACACAAAAATTAGCCGGGCACGGTGGCTCACACCTCTAAGCACTTTGGGAGGCTGAGGCAGGCAGATCACAAGGTCAGAGACAGAGACCATCTTGGCCAACGTGGTGAAACCCATCTCTACTAAAAAAATACAAAAATTAGCTGGGCGTGGTGGCGAGTGCCTGTAATCCCAGCTTCTTGGGAGGCTGAGGCAGGAGAATAGCTTGAACCAGGGAGTCGGAGGTTGCAGTTAGCCGAGACCACCGTGCCACTGAACTCCAGTCTGGCAACAGAGCAAGACTCAGTCTAAAAAAAAAAAAAAAAAAATTAGCCAGGCACGGTGGTGCATGCTTGTAGTCCCAGCTACTCGGGAGGCTGAGGCAGGAGACTCGTTTGAACCCGGGAGGCAGAGGTTGCAGTGAGCCAAGATCGTGCCACTGCACTTACTAAAACTAGCTGGGCATGGTAGCGCACCCCTGTAGTCCCTGCTACTGGGAGGCTGAGGCAGGCAAATCACCTGAACCCAGGAGCGGGAGGTTGCAGTGAGTTAAGATCGTGCCACTACACTCCAGCCTGGGTGAGAGTGAGATTCTGTCTCAAGAAAAATAAAAAATAAAATAAAATGGGGGTTAAAATCAAGCTGAGTGAATGTTATTACCCATCATTTAGAAGCAAAAAGGCTGGCCAAGCTCAGTGGCTCATGCCTTTAGTCCTAGAACTCTGGGAAGCTGATGAGGCAGGAGGATTGCTTGAGGCCTAAGAGTTCAAAACCAACCTGGCCAACATGGTGAGACCTCCATCTCTTAAAAAAGTGAAACAGGCCAGGCACAGTGGCTCACAACTGTAATCCCAGCACTTTGGGAGGCTGAGGCGGGAGGATCATGAGGTCAGGAGTTCAAGACCAGCCTGACCAACATAGTGAAACCCCGTCTCTACTAAAAATATAAAAATTAGTCAAGCATGGTGGTGCGTGCCTGTAATTCCAGCTACTCGGGAGGCTGAGGCAGGAGAATCACTTGAATCTGAGAGGCGGAGGTTGTAGTGAGCTGAGATCATGCCACTGCACTCCAGCCTGGGCAACAGAGCGAGACTCCGTCTCAAAAAAAAAAAAAAAAAGTAAAATGAACTAAAAAAGCCCTCAGCTTCTCACTGTAGCTCATCAAAAACTCAGTAATCAAACAAGCTTTCCCCACCTTTTAGGAATTCTCCAATGGTGTAATCAGTCCAGCCCGCTAATTAACACTTTAAAATGTGTATTTGACGTGATGGCTAAATGTTACTTCTGGAAGCCAAGAGTAATCTGAGATAACCCTCTATAGGCAGGGATTCATATCTCAACTCCTGGCTCATTTATCCAGCTGAATTTGATGGTTTCCCAAGTTTGCTTGGAAAGTGTTTTTTTTGTTTTGTTTTGTTTTTGAGATGGAGTCTCCCTCTATTGCCAGGCTGGAGTGCAGTGGCGTGTTCTAGACTCACTGCAACCTCCGCCTCCTGGGTTCAAGCAATTCTCATGCCTCAGCCTCCTAAGTAGCTGGGATTACAGGCGCATGCCACTATATCTGGCTAATTTTTTGTACTTTTAGTAGAGATGGGGTTTCGCCGTGTTGGCCAGGCTGGTCTCGAACTCTTGAACTCCGGTGATCCACCTGCCTCAGCCTCCCAAAGTGCTGGGATTACTGGTGTGTGCCACTGCGACTGGCCTGAAAAGTGTTTATCACCACCTTACACAGGGAAGCCAAGTCCTGGGCTGCTGGATGAGTCTGACCAGGTAGCCGCATCTTACTTCTAATGGTGATAATACTTCATAAGACTGGAGTTCTTAGGAAATTTATGTCTAGCATTCAGTGGACAATGAATAGTGCAAACCAACTCTTCAGCTAGTTGGCCTTTAAAAGACTACAAGTACAAGCACTTTGGAGGCCAAGGTGGGCGGATCACCTGAGGTCGGGAGTTCAAGACCAGCCTGACCAACACGGTGAAACCCCATCTTTAAAAAAAAAAAAAAAAAAGGAAAAAGTCCGGGCGTGGTGGCTCATGCCTCTGTAATCCAAGCACTTTGGAGGCCAAGGCGGGCGGATCACCTGAGGTCGGGAGTTCAAGACCAGCGTGACCAACATGGTGAAACCCTGTCTTAAAAAAAAAACAAGTGTCGGCTGGGCACAGTGGCTCACTTCTGTAATCCCAGCACTTTGGGAGGCCGAGGCGGGTGGATCACCTGAGCTGGGGAGTTCGAGACCAGCCTGACCAACATGGGGAAACCCCGTCTCTACTAAAAACACAAAATTAGCCAGGTGTGTTGGCGCACGCCTGTAATCCCAGCTACTCAGGAGGCTGAGGCAGGAGAATCACTTGAACCCAGGAGGCGGAGGTTGCAGTGAGCCAAGATCATACCTCCATCTCAGAAAAAAAAAAAGACTACAAGTGTCAACTGAGGGGAACCTAAAACTTCTCAACAAGCTGCATGAGGAAACATTTTCCCCCTTCCCTGCATATAACTTTTTCCTTCTCAGTGTTGCAGCCAGTCCATTTTTATTTAGGGTTGTCTCTGGGTAGAATCTGAGCACACAATGTCACCAACTACAGTCGGTCTAAACACTCCACTTTAAAAGTCCTCACTAATCTGGCCGGGCATGGTGGCTCAAGTTTGTAATCCCGGCACTTTGGGAGGCCAAGGCAGGCAGATCACGAGGTCAAGAATTCAAGACCAGCCTGGCCAACATGGTGAAACCCCGTCTCTACTAAGAATACAAAAATTAGCTGGGTGTGGTGGTGCATGCCTGTGATCTCAGCTACTTGGGAGGCTGAGGCAGGAGAATCGCATGAACTCGGGAGGCAGAAGTTGCAGTGAGCTGAGATGGCGTCACTGCACTCCAACCTGGTCAACAGAAGGAGACTCTGTCTCAAAAAAAAAAAAAAGAAAAAGAAAAAAAGGAAACTTGTGGCCAGGTATGGTGGCTAACATCTGTAGTCCCAGGGCTTTCAGAGACCAAGGTGGGATGCTCTCTTGAAGCCACAAGTTCAAGACCAGTGTCGGCAGCATAGTGCCCACAGTCTCTACAAAAATTAAGGCCAGGTGCAGTGGCAGATGGATCGCTCGAGCCTAGGAGTTCAAGACCAGTCTGAGCAACACAGCAAAACCCTGTTTCTACAAAAAATACAAAAATTAGTAGGGCATGGTAGTGGGCGCCTGTAGTCCCAGCTACTCGGCGGGGGAGGCAAGAGGATCACCTGAGCCTGGGAGCTTGAGGCTGCGATGAGCAGTGATCGTGCCACTGCACTCCAGCTTGTATGATAGTGAGATCCTGTCTCAAAAAAAAAAAATTTAGCTGGCTAAGTTAATTTGGCCAGCTGGTGGGGCTGCCTACAGTACCAGCAACTCAGGAGGCTGGGTCAGGAGGATCGGTTAAGCCCAGGAGTTTAAGATTACAGTGAGCTATGATCCTGCCACTATACTCCAGCCCGGGCAACAGAGTGAGCCCTGTCAAAAATAAATAGACTGGATGAGGTGGCTCACACCTCTAATCCTAACACTTTGGGAGGCTGAGACAGGAAGATAACTTGAGCCCACGAGTTTGAGACTAGCCTGGGCAATACAGTGAGATCCTGTCTCAATTAAAAAAATAAAGGACACTTATAAGCCTTCATAAATACAGCCACATATTCAAAAGGAAATGGTCACTGCTGGAATGGTATAAACAGAATTTTATTTATTTGTTTATTTTTAAACTTTTTCTATCTTTTTTTTTCTTTATTTAAAGACGGGGTTTCACCATGTTGGTCAGGCTGGTCTTGAACTCCCAACCTCAGGTGATCCGCCCACCTTGACCTCCAAAGTGCTTGGATTACAGGCGTGAGCCACCTTGCCCAGCCCTAAACTTTTTTTTTCTTGAAGATGAGGCTTCACCATATTGGTCAGGCTGGTCTCGAACTCCGCCTCAGCCTCCCAAAGTGCTGGGTCTAGAGGCGTGAACCACCACACCCAGCAAAATAATTTTTTTTTAATCCACGCTTGTGCCCAGCCAGGTGAAACTTTTCAAAATAAGATGTCCTCTTTAAACAATTTGAAGAGCTATTCACTCTTCTCCCAAAGAACTTGTTTCAGTCTTCAGGAAATCCAGGCAGACTTCTCCCCTTGCAACAGAATTACATTTTCCCCTTTTGCAAAACAATGTTACATTTTTGCAATAGTCAGAAAGCTTTCCTAATAAAATATTTTAAAAGACAAAAAAAAAAAAAACCCTGGCTGGGCAGGATGGCTCACACCCATAACCCAGCACTTTGGGAGGCCCAGGCAGGTGGGTCACCTGGGGTCAGGAGTTGGAGACCAGCCTGGCCAACATGGCAAAACCTCATCTCTACTAAAAATACAAAAAGAAATTGGCCAAGCATGGTGGTGTGTGCCTGTAATCCCAGCTACTCATGAGGCTGAGGCAAGAGAATCCCTTGAATCTGGAAAGTAGAGGTTGCAGTGAGTTGAGATCGCACCACTGCACTCCAGCCTGGGTGAGAGTGAGACTCAAAAAAAACAAAAAACAAAAAAAACCAAACCTGTGTTTCTGAGACCAAGTGAAAGCATTAGGTAGTTATAAAGCAGTACTGATAGATTATCAAATGAATCCAGAAACACAATTGTTCCAGACAACTGACACCCCAAAGGATCCCCAAAACCCATGTCAGAGTGAAAAACTCATATACCTTTTGGGACTCAAGCAGCTAACGCAAGTGGAACAGGCAGGTCGGATGTAAAGCAAATTTCTCAGCCAAACACGTCTGGATATTCTGTGGGCTACTTACACTTGTCATTCCAGAAGCCAGAGTTCAGTGCAAATTTGTAAGGGCATTACAGAGGTCAGAGAATCCAGATAAAGTCTAAGTCTTTTTGAAATCACTGAAGAGAGGCTGGGCACGGTGACTCATGCCTGTAATCCCAGCACTTTGAGAGGCCGGAAGTGGGCAGATCACTTGAGGTCAGTTGAAGACCAGCCTGACCAACATAGTGAAACCCCATCTCTACTAAAATACAAAAATAGCAGAGTATGGTGATGTGCGCCTGTAATCCCAGCTACTTGGGAGGCTGAGGCAAGAGAATGGCTTGAACTTGACAAGTGGAGGTTGCAGGGAGCTGAGATCATGCCACTGCACTCCAGTCTGGGGGGACAGAGTGATACCTCTGTCTCAAAAATAATGAAATCATTGGAGAAACAACCACAGGCCAGGCATGGTGGCTCACCCCTGTAACCCCAGCACTTGGGAGGCCAAGGCGGGTGTTTCACGAGGTCAGGAGATCGAGACCATCCTAAGAAACATAGTGAAACCTGGTCTCTCCTAAAATACAAAAAATTAGCCAGGCGTGGTGGCACGCACCTGCAGTTCCAGCTACTCGGGAGGCTGAGGCAGGGGGATCACTTGAACCCAGGAAGCAGAGGTTGCAGTGAGCTGAGACAGCACCACTGCACTCCAGCCTGGCAACAGAGGGAGACTATGTCTCAAACACAAAACAAAACAAAAAAACCCAGAGATGGGGTCTGAAGCAGAATTTCTTAAGGTTTTGAAACTCAATGTAAGGACACCTTGCAAGCTACTGCCCTCCATCCTAATTCATGCAGTTATTAAATACCCCTCACAAGCCAAATAAAGCACAGCTTGGGAAGAACACAGCCCCTTCCTAAATAACCAATATTACTCTTCTGGCTTGTTTTAAACGGGGTGTTCTTGCTCTGCGGCCCAGGCTGAGGGACGGTGGCAAAATCATAGCTCAGTGAAACCTCAATCTCCTAGACTGAGGCAATCCTCCTGCCCCAGCATCCCAGGTAGCTAGGATTAACCTAGTGCCACCACATCGGGCTTTTTTTTTTTTTTTTTTGGTAGTGATGGGATAGCCCTGTGTCATCCAGGCTGGTCTAGAGCTCCTGGACTTTGGCGATCCTTCAGCCTGGGCCTCCCAAAGTGCTGTGATTATAGGCATAAGCCACTGTGCCCAGCCTCTCTCTTACCAAATGTCCTTGAGAAAAGGAGCTGAGCCCTTTCCAATACACACTAAGGACCAGCCAAAGAACTCCTCTTGCAATTAAACACAAGACATGCTGGCTACAGTGTAGAAACTTTTCGGGACACTAAGGTTGCCATTTTGCTTTCTCAGAACCTAGTTCTAAGATTTGCAGATATTAGGGGCACCTTGGGAGATCACAATAGTTGAGAGTGAACTATTACCTTAAAGGGCTCCCAACTTTTAACATTCCCCAAAGTAAAGGAACATTGTGACCTGTAACTTGACAGCCCTAGAATCTTGCCGGCATGTAAAACCACTAGTTGTGGTTAAGTTTCACTGTTAAATTTGTGAAAAACTATCACAGGCTTAAGTGGATATTGATTCAAATGACTGCAGTGGCCCCACTTACCCAAAGGTACATTCTAAGACACCCCAATGGCTGCCTGAAGCCACAGGAAGAGTACCAAGCCCCATACAATTTTTCCTATACATACCTATAATTTCCAAATTAAGCACAGTAAGAGATTAACAGTATAGGACACTTTTGACAATTATACACTGTGCTACACACTACACCACGTGTAAATGTATACTGTATGTGAACAGTCTCAAAATATCTAAACTGCAGCTGACCACGTGTAGCTGAAGCTGCAGATAACAGGATCCACTGAACTCAAATTTTGTTTCTAGTGAGAAGTCCTTCTGAAACTTGAAATGAAAATGCTATACTCAACCTCTCCAACTGTTTACTACATTCCAAGTAAGAGGTATTTGAATGTCCTTTCCTTCTCCACTGACCAGCTTCAAGCTTTCCAAACCGACGTTATAATCATTAGAGCTAACCCCCGCTTCCCCAGTCCCTAATAATGTAAAGACAAAAAACTAGCACATTTTTCTAAATCCAATAGCAATTTACATTTCTCTATAACACAAGGAGAATGACCCCAGTCCAAAAAAAATCTTTATGTTCCTTTATTGGAGCAAGATTCCTGATCGGTATACAGTGATGTATTTACTAAACAGAGACCTGTGCAGAAATTACATACTATCCATCTAGATAGGTTGTTACACTTTTGCCTATTGATGGAATAGTTCCATTTATCAAGTTTTATACATCAAAAAGCTTTTGAATTTCACCAGACTGTCCATTAATTCACCTCTGAAAAAGTGGCATTTAATTTCAGCTACTATATTTTACAGCATTAAAAAGCTTATGCATTAGGGTGCTTCTCTGCACAATGGCATTGAGCAGACAAGAGCTGGGTCCATTATCCCACCCAGATTCACAGAGTCACATTTGAGAGCTTTATACCAGAGAGCAGGGACAGTTACTGCTAACCATCACAGACTCCTTACTCTGAGAGCCTGTCTCCTTGGCCACATTTTATATGGCCAATGAAGACATGCCAGCAACTGTCCCACGTATAACTCGGCATTACAGCACCAGGTCTGTTGGATGGTGGTGGCAGGCACTATTATTTTACATCCACGTAAACGGCCAATTTTAAAAACTGCCACTTGGAGATAAAAATCAAGGGCACAATATACTCAGAAAGTATTGAGCAATCTGGTATCCCAAATGTTTCAGAAACCAATGGCAAATTGTACCCACGTTTCCCAGCTATGGAGATAACAATACATTGATTCAGATCCCGTTACTCAATCCACATAGCCCTGAGGTCATCCTGCAAAGTGCGTATCAAAAAATACGAAGTTAGGGTGACAAAGCTTGACAGCGATGTTATACAAGCCAACCCTGGAAGGTCACAGTGAGCACACCTGTGCTGAGAGAAAAGCATCAGATCCTTTGTGTACACATTTAGTTTTATTGTAACAAAGCAACTTGTACACTTTTAACGTTTAAAACTGAGCATCATCTTTCCTTTCCAGTGAAACAAAAAGAAAATTTAAAAATAAACAGGAACAAAATTACAATAGAGAATGTCAATTCCAAATAAGATCCTACAGGTTCTGCTGATTCTCCCATTGAGTGGCAGGGCTCAAGTCATCATTAGGAGAGAATTTATTTTAAAAGTGTCATCTTAAACTGCAAGGATGTCTGTCAAATGTCACAATTAAACATGCCAAAGGAGAAGCCATGTTGTCAAAATGCCCACTTACCCCACCCAAACATCTCAAACCCACCCTTTGCTGACCTTCTATAACCCCATTTTTTTAAGTTTTTTTTTTCTTTTTTTAAACAAGAGAAAGTAGACAGATACATGTTGGTAAATGCTAACTGTCCATATTCACATAGAGACACAGTGTACTCTCTGAGCCCAATATACAGAGAAAGGAGGAAAAAAGCTAGAATTCTATGCACTACTACACAGGGGCCTAGCACCCTCCAGCTTCCAGCAGAGCGAAGGGAGCAGGTTTTTCTTTTTCCCACAGAGCTCGGTGGTGTTGATTCCATACAGTTTTTGTTCAGACAGGAAGGGATAAAAATGAATTTCAAACAGAAAGGGGTAGAAGACTCTTTTCCCATTGCATCCTGCTCAAGATATTTCCCCCAAAATAAGTTGAGAACCATGGTGTAGAGAAAAGAGACCTCAAAAACAGGGTGACTGAGCACAAGAGGGAAGAAGAAGGAAAAAAAAAAAAAAAAAAAAAAAAAAAGACTGCAACTTGCTCCCAGGGACTGGAGAAAATTTAAAAAAAGGAAGGTTGGAATCCATCAGTGTTCTATCAGTCATCTTCTCCTTCATCCTCCTGAAAGAAAAAGTGGGCAGTTAATCTTCAGGATTAACGCCGAGACTTGTTCGCTTTCACATGGACCACACTGGACCTCAAAGAACATATGCTCTGGGGGCACTTCATTTTCTAAACCTGAAAGTCAGCTGCATCGGTTCAACTGAAACACCCGTGATGCTTCTTCAGATAAATTAGTAAATTTTCAGCTCTAACCAAATCAGGCACATTTCAGATCAATAATCCAAAACAAAACCAACCTATCCTACTTTGACTATTCAGGAATTTTGCAGTTTGTCTAAAATATGTGGAGTTTTGTTATTTCAGCAATGTCAGAATTTGACCAGCTACACTACCTGTATTGCTTAAGTACTGGCTAGGGAAAAACAAGCTTGGGTGATAAGACTAACCAAGGGGGGTGGGGTGGGGGAGAAAAACTAGTTAAACATTAGTACCATGAGCTTATCAAACATTTCCTTAATTCTTGAACAACAAAAAATGGCTCATTTTTTCCCACAATCAGTTTTGGTCAGTTTCATCACACCATATATATACACACGTATATTACGTATATATATAGATATATCTCCCCCAAAACAACATGGTGAATTCTTTAAAGGTTATCTTTGTGGGCTTAGCCAAATTTTCTTTTACCTCTCCTTCCTCCCCTTCATCATCATCTTCATCTTCTTCACCTTCATCCTCATCCCCTTCTTCGTCAATATCTTCTAATCCTTCCTCCTCTTCATCATCATCATCATCTTCTTCTCCTTCTCCTTCTTCATCATCCATATCAGGAACCTTAAAAAAAACCCGTTACCTTAAGGACTCATTTTTAAACAAGTACAACCTTGAATAAATGAATTATTTCAACTTACCAAGTAGTACTGTAATGGGTTTGGCCAAATATCATCTTTGATGACCTCTCCTAATTCATCAGCACCTGCATCAGAATGGTCAGTAAACCAGGTAAAGAAGCTCTCCGGTTCCTCATGCTGCCTCTTCCTGCTGGCTTTATTCTGCGTTTGACTTGAACGTTTCGTCAAATCCTAAAGGAATACAGGAAGGGCTTTTGATACAATCTCTCCATAATACCGCATTTAAAACATTAAGATTTGCCCCAAAAGTGAAGCACAACATCTGTATAATACCTACACTATTACCTAAGAGCAATTATAACATCATACTAACAATTGTATAAAATTGTACTAAATTTTATTTTCCATAAAATTAGTTCCATTTTAACAGCCACTAACACAAAACGTTATAAATATTTAAATTACGTCTTACTACCTAAATACAGATGTAAATGAGTTTTGAGAAATGGTAAGCTATTTGAAGACCTCAGTCACCATTGCAGAAAACAAAAAAATTTAGTCCAGTTCTCAATTCTTAAACTTGGGCTAGATTTTCTTTTTCTGGGGGGTGGGGGAAGGGTCTATGTGGCCTAGGCTGAACTCCTAGGCTCAAGAGATCTTCCTGTCTGTAAGCTCTAATGAGTACTCGAAACTATTGTTGTATTTGGCTTCAGCACACTGGAACATAAATTTTAAGGTTTTGCATTTAGCCACATGACCAAATTATCAAGCACTTGTAAGTGATTTAAATTAAACCAAAATAGGTGAAATAGTATTTTTTTGTCAGTAATTCCTGAAAGCATACCTTTCCAGATTTCCATTTGATTTCGGTGGACTTTGAAGATGGATCACCACTCTCATTCAGATGAAATTCTTTGGAGAGAACTTTATTTTCAAAGTAAGGATTTTCATCAAAATACTGTAATAAATAATTGGAAGATTTAGACATACAAACAGCTCTTCCAACCAAAGCTCACATTAATTTCCACACTGGCAAATAAGATTAAGTTAGAGATACTTACAAAATCTATTCTGTAACCTGATTTAATATCTTCAAATTCTGTCACTTCAACTCTGGTCAAATAATGCAGTGCCTCTTCGTCCTCCTCCCCAAGCAGTGCAGACACTAGGTCAGAAAATTATAGGTCAGCTGAATTTTCAACAGGTAAACATTAGCAACAATTTAAGTGCTTCCTTTAAAATTTTTCCAAACTTAGTGAGCACCTTTATTTTTATAAACCCATTATTAACTAAAAGCAATTGCTCAATGTCAGACTGTCACTATCCTTCATCAAGCAATTAGAATATAGCTTCTCCTAAACAGAAGGGAAAGCAGTAACTGCCAAGTCTTTTCCCATCTTTGAGGGTTTCAACCTCTGCATACAACCCAGCATGTTGGACTAAGCCTTCACCAAGCTTCCTCCATTCTAACAAACACTATTTATCCTTTAACAATGCACTGTCCAAAACATACCTTGTGGATGGTTGACAAATGTTGTTACCCAAAAATTTGGGATTTTGGCGATCAATTCTGACCTCTTCTGAAAAAATGGTTGGCGGAGTTTGTTATATTTCTGTTCTACTTTCAAAATCTCCTCACTGGCTTGTTCATTAAGTCTGAAGTAAATGAAAAGAGATATTGACAATATTAGTAGTTAACAAACTAAAAAACTGGTTGAAATTACAGAATGTGTATTTACTTACTAGCTTTGGAACTATGCAAGGTACCAAATTATAATAACCATTATCGCCCAGTTTAAACACTCAAGCCAAAACTAAGGTGGCAATTTTGTCTGATTTATCAATAAACACTCAGTAATGACTGTTAAGAGTGCCCAAACAGCATTCTGGTAACATTGTGCATTTACTTCACCTATTTCCAAGCCAATTTCAACTGTTTCCTTCAAGCATAATTTCTAATTAAACTGGCTAATTCAGTAACAAAGTGGCTCATTCCGAAACAAAGCTGTGAGGGAAGCTAATGCAGTCGCTGATGCCACATTACTGAACTATCAGAAGACCAACACTGCAATTCAATTTTTAGTCTTTGAAAGCAAAACCCAAACCTTACAAGGTTAATGTACTTTCAAAAACTTTGTACAAATACTTCACCAAAAAAACACTGACTTTACATAATGTTCCCAACCAAGTTAGAATCACTTCCCCTTTGACATGGGATAGATCTCACCCCAGTTTCAATGGTTACTGGGCCATTAGACACATCTCAGAAAATTTCTCCAAAGTGTATTAATAAAAACGTTACCTGTCTATTTCATTTTGTACTTCATCAATGTGTTCAATTGCTTCTTGCTGTTCTTTTTCTGCAAAAAAGGAGCAAAAAAACTTAATTCCAATTAGAAGATAAATTTACCTAGTTTTCCAGAAGTTAATACTATAATATTCCAAAAGCCATTAAAAAAAAAAAAAAGCCTACTCAAAGGTAAGTGTTCCACATGTTCATGCTTGTGACTGACACATTTCTTTTTAATTAAAGACCATTCATACGTCGTGCTGTCTGCTGGATTACTCAGAAATTGCTTTTCTATAGCGTCGTTTTAAAGTTTTCCTACAACAAACCGATCGTTAAGGTTTCTACTATGAAAGATACAGGATAACCTTATTCAGAAGATTATTTCACGTTTATAATTTCACATTATACACTTGCAAGAGAACAGTAGCAGCTGCTAACTAAAATATGGAAACTAAGCCCATGACAGCGATACAAATTAGGCCATCACTACCACCTATCAATGGTAAAACTATCTTTCACAGAAAGTTGACGGTTCTGCTATTACAATTACAATGAAGGCAAAAAGCACGCCTACAAAGACACGAAAGGCACCGGGCACCATTCTACACACCGGCCTTCGCCTTCTCAGAATATGAACCCCTCCAACCCAATTCAGGCAGGCAGACCTAAGATGCGGCCCCACACGACTTTGGAGCACTTACTGGGAGCAACTGTGAGGTCAGAAAACCGTGAGGCTCAGAAGGGAGAGGAGGAAAAGGGGGTGTGCTCTGGAATACGTGCCCTTTTTGTCCCGTAAAGACCGCAAACCCTACAAAGCTAAGTGGGCGTGAAGCGGGCAGATTGCGCGGTTCATTTCCGGTAACCATCCCGGGATTGGCAGCCCCCCTGCCGAGAGTCTCCTCGGCAGAGGCCAGCTTTCTTAGCAATTTCCAAGACCCCAGATCCTCTGGCCGCGGGCGCCAGGCTTCTCCGCATGCTGGCGCGACCGCCCCACGTGGGGAGTGCGCCCGGGTCTGCCAGAGCATCTTCCCGGCCGGCCAAGGCCCAGCGCGCGGCCGGCCGCGTGCTCCCCCGCGCCCCCACCCCGCCCCAGCTCCAGGCAGAAACACCGCCGGGACCGGCCTCCGGGCGGGGGTTCTGGGGGTGCCGCCGCGGGCCGGGCGCGTACGGGAACCGAGCGGGAGGTCGGGCGCGGAGCCGCGTCCGGCCGCACCATGTGGCGGCGGCGGCGGCTGATGGGAGCGAGGCATCATGGCGGAGCACAATAAAGAGAGGCTTCTCGGGAGGGAGGGAGGGGGAGGAGAGCGAGGGAGGGGGGGAGAGGAAGGGGGGGTCTCCTCCGCCCGCGCCGAGCAGGCCGCAGCGCC
Source organism: Ateles fusciceps (assembly GCA_036589455.1). Lineage (NCBI taxonomy): Eukaryota > Metazoa > Chordata > Mammalia > Primates > Atelidae > Ateles > Ateles fusciceps. Next base: position 5,068,933 of record JAZHEH010003300.1, read on the forward strand.
CCCGCCTCGCAGAGCCGGCCGCCGCCGCGGCGCCACCCAGGCCCCCCAGCCCCGCCGCGCACAAAAAAGGGCGCCGAGCTCGCGGGCCCCCGCCCGGCCGCGCCGCGCACCACCCCCCCTCCGCCAGGCGCCCCCGTGCGCGCCCCGGGCCCCGCCGGCGGCCTGCGGGCCGGGGCGGGCGGCGAAGATGGCGGCGCGGGCCGGCCCCCGGGCTCCCTGCTCTCACCTGAGGTCTCGTCGGCCCCGTCGTGGTTGGAGTTGAGCTCCTTTTTACTGACTTTGGCCGCTGGCGCCGACATGATGCTGCTCCGCGGTGGGGCGGGGGGGGAACGGGAGGGGGAGAGAAGGGAAGGCGAAGGGGGCGGGCAGGCGGCTTCCCCCTCACGCCACACGCGCGGGCGCCCGCTCGGTCCGGCCGCCTCCTCCCGGCGCTCGCTCGCTCTCCCTCCCCCTCGCTCGCTCGCGCGCGCTGCCCTCGCGGCCTGACGCCGAGGGACGGGCTAGGGCGGCGTGCCGGGCCGCGGCCCGGCTCCTGCTCGCAGAGGGGAGGCGGAGGCGGCGGCGGTAGCGGGCGGCGGGCGGCTCGGCTCTCTCACTCCCGCTCGGCGTTCCAGCCAGCTCGCTGCTCGCTCTCCCGAGCCGCCTCCTCCTCCACCTCCTCCTACGGCGAGGGGCGGGCGCAGGGCGCAGGCGCGCCAGGCCCCGCTAGGACGCTCCGCCTCCGGCTGGGGAGGCTCGCGCCGCGGCGCCATTGGCCCGGGCGGCGGGACCAGGGGGCGGAGCCGCGGCGAGGAGACACAGGGCCCGGCGAGAGGCGGGAGGAAGGCGCGCGGCGACGCAGGGCCGCCTCCCGCTTCGCGTCCCCCTCCCCCGCTCTCCCCCTCCCGGCCCGACCCGGGACACTGGCGCGCGGCGGGCCGGGGGGCGGGGCCTCGCACGGAGGCGCGGGTGCCCCTGGCCGGTGCGTCACGTGGTTCACGAGCGGCTTCCCTTCTCCACGGGGCGCCGAGAGCTGGGCACCCGCTACATCGAAAGTGCAGGCCCGGCCTCACGTGGGGGCACCGAACTCCACCCGGCCGCCTTTCGGCGCCTTCCTCTTCGTGGAGAAGGCAGGGAGCACCTCCATCCTGGATGGCAGTTGGGGAACATGCCAGTCGGACTCAAACTCGGGCTCGTGTGCGAAGCCCCAGGCTGTGTAGTCCGCGCGCAGGGCCATTCCTGGGTTCTAGTCCAAGCCCTACCCAGCAGGCTTGTACCCTTGAGCAAGTCACCCTTACTCTCTGGACTCGTTTCTATTATGAAATGACAAACGTTGCAACATTGAAGCTGGGCCACACTAAACTCGAAGTCCTGTGAAGGCAGGGAGATACCATATTAGTCTGCGGTGCCCAGCGCCTGCAAGAACCATATTGAGCGCTAAGTGCCAGTTTCAGCAGCGCACGGCACGGTAATCTCACTGAGACCCCACAGCAGCCCCACGCGATAGGCGGTGTTCTGTTCCCAGAGATGAAAGGGGCCAACAAGGTCTAAGAGGAGGGCCAAAACATTTAGTTTAAATACTACTTTTCAAGTAATGCGGATGCCTCAAACTCTGTCCCTCCAGCGCCCCAAGACATGAAACCATAAAAAGCCTGAAAAACCCTGATTAGTAGCATTTGGTTTTGTTTTGTTTGTTTTTGAGACAGAGTTTCGCTATCTTGTCCAGGCTGGAGTGCAATGGCGTGATCACGGCTCACAGCAACCTCCGCCTCCCAAGTAGCTGGGATTACAGGGGCCTGCCACCACGCCCGGCTAGTTTTTATATTTTTAGTAGAGATGAGGTTTCACCACGTTGGCCAGGCTGGTCTGGAACTCCTGACTTCAGGTGATCCCCGCCCACCTCGGCCTCCCGAAGTGCTGGGATTACAAGCATCAGCCGCCACACGGGCCAGTAGCATTTGTTTCAAAACCTGGCTGGGGGTGCAGTGGCTCATGCCTGTTATCCCAACACTTTAAGAGGTCAAGGCAGGAGGATGGCTTGAGCCCAGGAGTTCCAGGATGCAGTGAACCCTATGGCAGCCACTGCACTGAAGCCTGGGTGACAGAGCAACCCTGTCTCTAAAACAAAAACAAAAAAATACCTGAAATCTCTCTCTAGACGTTTGTACCAGAACTTGGGGTTGGAATTCTGTCTTCCAGAACTCACACTTTACTATGGGCTCTGTTTTTGAGACCAAGTCTCACTCTGTCTTCCAGGCTGGAGTGCAGTGGCGCGATCTTGGCTCACTGCAACCTCCGCCTCCCGGATTCAAGTGATTTCCTGCTTCAGCCTCCCTAAATTGCTAGATTACACATGTGAGTAGCCAGGCCCGGCTAATTTGTGTATTTTTGGTAGAGACACGTTTTCACCATGTTGGCCAGGTTGGTCTCAACTCCTGACCTCAAATGATCTGCCTGCCTCTGCCTCTGAAAGTGCTGGGATTACAGGCATGAGCCACTGTGCCCACCCCACTATCAGCTCTTAAAGCTCAAGCAGCATCTTTTATGTTCAAGACAATGCATTGTGAGTGATTAATAAATGTTAAAAAAAAAATGGCATTTGTATTCTCTCCATGCACAGAGAGAATACAAATGCCTTGGAACTTTCCCCGAAATCGAGAAATTCATCTAATCCCTCCTCCAAACCTTATTTTCAATTGACTCCAGCTCGGTCAATTAGTATCTATCACAACTGAACACTTTTTTTTGAGACGCAGTCTCTGTCACCCAAGCTGGTGTGCAGTGGCGCGATCTCGGCTCACTCACAGCAAAATACAAGGTAGGTATTTTAGATATTCTCGTATCACAGATACACTAAACTTTTTTTTTGAGAAGGAGATCTACAACTGTCGCCCAGGCTGTAGTGCGGTGGCGCAATATCGGCTCACTGCAATCTCCGCCTCCTGGGTTCAAACAATTCTCCTGCCTCAGCCTCCTGAGTAGCTGGGACTACAGGTGTGCGCCACCACACCCCAGCTTATTTTTTAATATTTTTAGTAGAGACGGGTTGTCAGCATGTTGCCCAGGATGGTCTAGATCTCCTGACCTTGTGATCTGCCTGCCTTGGCCTCCCAAAGTGCTGGGATTATAGGCATGAGCCACCGTGCTAGGCCTTTTTTTTTCTTGAGACGGAGTTTTACTCTCTTGCGCAGGCTGAACTGCAGCGGGGCAATCTCGGCTCACTGCAACCTCGGCCTCCCAGGTTCAGATAATTCTCCTGCCTTAACCTCCTAAGTATCTGGGATTACAGGCACCCACTACCATGCCAAGCTAGTTTTTGTATTTTTAGTAGAGATGGGGTTTAGCCATGTTGGCCAGGCTGATCTCAAACTCCTGATCTCAGGTGATCTGCCCACCTCGGCCCCCGGAAGTGCTGGGATTACAGGCCTGAGCCACCCACTGCGCCCAGCATAAACTTTGTTGCAAGTGGCAGAACTAAGATTCTAAACCAAGTAGCAGTTGGCAAAGCCCTTAAGACACTGTTTTTCAAATTTTTTTAAAAATTTTATATTTACTTATTTTTTTGAGACAGAGTCTCCCTCTGTAGCCCAGACTGGAGTGCAGGGGTGCAACCTTCGCTCACTGCAGCCTTGACCTCCTGGGCTCTGGGGATCCTCCCACCTTAGCCTTCTGAGTAGCTGGGACCATAGGCAAGTGCCACTGCCACCTTACCTGGCTAATTTTTATTTTATTTTATCTTTGTAGAGATGAAGTCTCCCCCTGTTGCCCAGGCTGGTCTCAGACTCCTGGGCTCAAGCCATACTCTCAGCCTCAGCCTCCCAGAGGTCTGAGATTACAAGAGTGAGCCACCACACCCCGCCTCAGTTGTTTTAATGTGACCAACAGTCAGCAGTACTTTTGACATCATGACCTAGCACACACAAACCAAAACTTACCCTTACCAAGGGTGATGTGATTCTAATTTCCAATTTAAAATGCACGTCAACCCCCCACCAAGCTGATTTCACGACCCACTCCTCCTGGGATGAATCTCTCTGAGAACACTGTGCCAAGGGCTGCTGCTTCCATCCTCAAAGCCTGACCCACAGTGTCACTCCTAACCCCACAGTGTCACTCCTGACCCACAGTGTCACTCCTGACCCACAGTGTCACTCCTGATCCCACAGTGTCACTCCTACCCACAGTGTCACTCCTGACCCACAGTGTCTCCTACGTGCCTGATCTGACTGTTTCCCAATCATCTGCAGGGGTCCCAGGGAACCCTTAATGCCTTCTGACGGGGCAGTGGGCTTGCAGCCTCCCTTTCTAGCCTTCCAGCCCTCCCCACCACCTCCCTGCCCCTCCTTTCCTGCCCTTCCCCACACAGTGCTTTTCAAGATACATGTGAGGAGCACACTAGGAAGTTGAAGAGAAAGAAAGCAAAAGGCCCAGGGGTGTCAGTAAACAGGGGGCGAGCAGTGGCCACACTAAGAGGTTTATTCACCCACTCTTGGGACTCTGCTCTCTCCCTGTCTCCAACAGCCAGTAGCTCTGCATTCTCTCCTTGGCCTCTCCCCTCACTCATAATTCCTCTCTCTCCTCTCTCCTTCCCTTCCTGGCCCCTTTGTTGTTTTGTGCCCCCACCCCACCCTCTTGTCGCCCAGGCTGGAATGCAATGGCATGATCTCGGCTCAGTGCAACCTCCCACTCCGGAGTTCAAGCGATTCTCCTGTCTCAGCCTCCCAAGGAGCTGGGATTACAGACGTGCACCACCGCACCAGGCTAACTGTATTTTTAGTAGAGATGGGGTTTAGCCATGTTTGCTAGGCTGGTCTCAAACTCCTGACCTCAGGTGATCTGCCCACCTTGGCCTCCCAAAGTACTGGGATTACAGGTATGAGCCGCCGCACCTGGCCCCAGCTCCCTTTGAAGAGGAGAGAACCCCACAGCCAGAAAGACTGGAACAGAGAGAGGCTGGAACCCCACAGTGCTACAGCGTCCCAAGCACAGACCAAAAAAATCTCCAGGGCCTGAACATCCCCCCGACACACACACAGCCCTTTGAGCCTCCTTGTTCTGATCTGTAAAACTGGGTTGTCCACAGTACACAGTTGTCGGGATAGAGAAGTAAGTACTTGGAACAGCTCCTGGCATGCCATCAGTGCCTAGTAAGCAGCAGGAGCTGAGATTTGGGTTTAGATGAACCCCCTCACACCTTTCCATCCCTTCCAGTCCTGTTAATGCTCCCAGGAAGGAGACCAGGGGCACTCGCCCACATTTTGCTGCCCACAAATGCACTCTAGAGCACCGATGATGTGCTAGGGACTGTCTAGTGTTTCCCTTGGATTTCAGCCTCACAGCAAGTCTGGGGGTTGGTACTGTGGATCCCATTTTACAGAAGAGAAAACAAGCACAGGCTGTTTTATGTGACTCACTCAGCAACGCAGGTTTCAAGCTGGGCAGGAGGTGTCTGCATCCCATGTGGAAGCCAAGGGCCTGAGACCCAGTAAAGTGCCAACAGGTCCACACTGAGCACTAAGGTAGGACTCTTTGTCAGTGCTCCTTCCATCATAAGAGTCAACCGCCCTCAGCCAATCAAAGCTTCCCGCTTGCTCGCAGGCCTCGGCCCAATCCACACCCAGCCCCGGAAGGCTCCACCACAACCCTCCCTCTCTGAGCCAGACCTAATCACCAGAACAGTCAACTCTGCATCCAGCTCCAGCTGCGTGTCCCAAATGCAGCGCTCACCTCTAGGTTTAACGGGGGGAAGGGCAGGCACAAGACTGATGGTTACAATTTAATGACGCAAGGGTGGGGCAGCCTGACTCTGGGACTGCTAACGCCCAGGTGCTGGGGCTCACAGGAGAATAACCGCAGGAAGTGACTTTCCAGCCCAGAGCTGGAGGTGGTGCACAGGTAAGGAGAGGAAAGGGCAAGTGAGCGTCTAGGCCCTGAGGTCAGAGAGTACATAGTCCCAGGAGGTCAAGGTGAAGGGCTGAGGGAGGCATCCAGGTGTGGAGCCTCAGGAGCGTGAACCAGGAGAGGTCGGCCGGGACCGAGTGGGCGGGCCCCAGAAGTTTCTGAGTACCTGGCGGACTTGGGGAGGCAAGGGAGGGGTTTAAGCTGGGGAGTGGGCCACGTGATTGGCTACGCTCAGGCTGAAGGGGAGGAGGAGGAAGCTGGAAGCCAAGATGAGGAGGTGGCAGAGGTTCAGGCCAGAGTTGTGGGCCGCCGTCGGCAGCAAGAACAGAGAGGTGTACGGATTTGAGAGGTATTGAGGTAGAACCGGCAGGAATCAGGGATTTGGCTGGATGTGAATGGGGTGAAGGAGGGGGCTCAGGCTGGCCGCTAAGACCGCTTGCCAGAAAGGGAGCCCCAGAGGAGGGAGTTTGGGGACTGGGGAAACAAGCTAGGGGTTAGTGTTGAGTTGGGGGCAGGGATGAGCTCCCGTGCACTCCTCCCAGTCTAGTCCCTTCTGGTTCTTTCTTCACGCAAATTTAATCCACCATCCCAGGCTTAAAACCCTTGGGGGAGTTTAGGGGTCACATCTCAAGAGGGCTTGGGGGAAAAAAATCAGAGGCAATCCTTGCAAATCCCTTAAATCTCCAATAAAACTCCGCACAGAAACATACCTCCCTTCTTCGGCAAGCCTGCAGAGGCCGATGTCTCCTCCAGTCCCTGAGCAGGAGGTGGTCTTGGTTTCTCTTTTGAGGCGGGGAGTGGAGACTGGCGTTTGGGGGCCATGCTGCTAGGGAAGTCCAACAACCAGAGCACAAGTCTTCTTGCTCCTCCCGGAAGCAGGCAGAACACTGAGACAGCCCCAGGTGCCAGCGGTTTAAATCTGCCTGGAGCCGCCCTGCCTTGAAGGGATATTTACATGACAGTGGGACACACACCCCAGCCCCCTCCCCCAGCCTTATCCCACCCACCCTCCAATCAGGAGAAATTTCTTTTAGTTGCTCTTTGCCTCGCTCTGCAGGGGCACTCATGGCTTTGGGGGAGGGGCAAGTTTCTTCCTTGAGGAGAGCAGTTCTGTGCTTTCTAGACCTCCTGGTTTCACGTGAAACCCCTGCCTATCCCCCAGTTCGTTCCCCAACCCCCAGGTAGGCAGGCCTGCCGCTACTGAGAACTTCTCATCTTTTTTTTTTCCTTTGGACTCCAGAAGATTTAAACACGTGCTGTTGCCTCACCTAAGCTTGGAACATTCCTCAGTAAACCACACCCCCACCGCCCCGTCTGGCTAACTCCTTCCTGACCTCCCTGTCTCTGCTTGAAAGGATAGATTAATGTTGAAAAAAGGGTTTCCCAATCAAGAATTACAAAGGAATTAGATGCCTGAATTTAAAAAAAAAAAAAAAAGATTACAAAGGAAGAGGGAAAAGCAGGAACCTTTGAGGAGACTGGGAGTATCCATTCACTCTTCACTTATTTCAGAAAAGGGATACAAGTTAAGTGTTGGAAGAGTGTTTATTTTAGCCAGGCGTGGTGGTGGGTGCCTGTAATCCCAGCTACTAGGGAGGCTGAGGCAGGAGAATCAGAGAATCACTTGAATCCAGGAGGCAGAGGGTACAGTGAGCCAATATCATGCCATTGTACTCCACCTTAGGCAACAGAGAGGGACTCTGTTTCAAAGACTTTTTTTTTTTAAGACAGGGTCCCATCCTGTCGCTGAGGCTGGAGTACATTAATGATCATGGCTCTCTGCAGCCTCGATTTCCCAGCTCAGGTGATCCTCCCACCTCAGCCTCCTGAGTAGCTGGGACTATGGACTTCGCCCTCATGCCTGGCTAATTTTTCATATTTTTAGTAGGGACAGGGTTTGGCCATGTTGTTCAGGCTGGTCTCCAACTCCTGAGCTCAAGCAATTCACCTGCCTCAACCTCCCAAAGTTCTGGTATTACAGGCATGAGCCACCACACCAGGCCAGAAGAATATTTACACTTATTAATTTATTTATAGACAGAGTCTCAGTCTGTCGCCCAGGCTGGAATGCAGTGGCATGGTCTTGGCTCACTGCAACTTCCGCCTCCAGGTGCAAGCGATTCTCCTGCCTCAGCCTCCTGAGTAGCTGGGCACCCGCCTCCACGCCCAGCTAATTTTTGTATTTTTAGTAGAGATGGGGTTTCACCATGTTGGCCAGGCTGGTCTTGAACTCCTGCCTCAAGTGATCCGCCTGCTTCAGCCTCCAAAGTGCTGGGATTACAGGATTACAGGTGTGAGCCACCTCACCGGACCAGAAGAATTTTTAGAAAGCCACTTGTCTGGAGGTCACAAATGCCCCAGTTGCTGGGGGTGTGTCAGGGAGTAAAAATGAGTAAGGCATGGGGCAGGGGGAGCTTAAAAAAAAGTGAATAAGGCAAAAAACAAAAGCACAACAGCTAATGGAAGGTACCTTGGTATAACTATGGCGGAAACTCCATGCCAAGACTACCCAAGCTGAATGTGTGCACGCTTTGTCGCTGCGTCTCCAACAGATATGCCTAATGTGCACTAATATGTCTACGAGAATGTTCACAGCAGCCAGATTCATAATAGCCAAACTGGAAACAATGCAAACGTGTGTCTGAAGTAGAATGAATACATTGTGAGATATTCAAGCAAAGGAATGTTACAAAGCAATGAAAATAAATGAATGACTGCTACATAGAATGTCGTGAACGGAGCCTACAAACATAATGTTGAGTGAAAGACACAATACCAAAATAGTATACTTCTGTGTGATTTCATTTGTATAAAGTACAAAAACAAGCCAGGTGTGGCAGCTCACGCCTGTAATCCCAGTATTTTGGGAGGCTGAGGTGGACGGACACTTGAGGTCAGGAGTTCCAGACCAGCCTGGCTAACATGGTGAAACCCAGTCTGTACTAAAAAATACAAAAATTAGCTGGGCGTAATGGCACCCACCTGTAATCCCAGCTACTTGGGAGTCTGAGGCAGGAGAATCACTTGAACCCGGGAGGTGGAGATTGCAGTGAGCCGACATTGTGCCACTGCACTCCAGCCTGAGTGACAGAGTGAGACTCTGTCTCAAAAATAATAATAATAATTAATTAATTAATTATTAAAGCAAAATTAACATGTACTATTAGAAGTCCAGAGTCTTGGGATATAATGGTATGTGGGAGAGACGTCACTGAAAGGGGACATCAGGGGACTCTGGGGTCCTGGTGATAACTCAGTTTCTGGATGGGGCTTGCTACACCGGTGTATTTCATTCATGAATCTTAGGTTTCTCAGATTTTTTTTTTTTTTTTTTTTTGACATGGAGTTTCGCCAGGCGTGGTGGCTCACACCTGTAATCCAAGCACTTTGGAGGCCAAGGCAGGCGGATCACCTGAGGTCGGGCGTTCAAGACCAGCCTGACCAACATGGTGAAACCCCGTCTTTTTTTTTTTTTAATCCAAAATGTGTTTATTGAGATGGTTTCCCACTCGTCTTGATTCGGAGTGCTTTTAGTGCTGCTTGCTCCTGAAAGAACATCCTTCTGAAAGCCTTGCTTTTCCTCCTGTAGGCTGGCAGAGGACAGTGGAGTAGCCAACACGCAAAACTACCGTTTGTGCATGGCTGAAGACCGTGGTGATTTTATAGCATCCTGAACATTTCACATCCATGAAGCAGGAACTGGGGCTCTGCACCAGGCGTTTCTTCTTGTGTTTCCTCTTCTCCTCTTCTGGAGAGGGATGAAGGCGATCCTTTGTGAGAGGCATGTTCTTGTGGGTAGGTTGTCACCGCCGGAAAGGGGAAACCCTGTCTTAAAAAATAAAAATAAATAAAAAAAGAAATAAAAAGAAAGACATGGAGTTTCAATCTTGTTGCCCAGGCTGGAGTACAATGGTGTGATCTCAGCTCACTGCAACCTCCATCTCCCGGATTCAAGCTGTTTTCCTGCCTCATCCTCCAAGTAGCTGGGATTACAGGCATGAGCTACCATGCCTGGCTAATTATGTATTTTTAGTAGAGATGGGGTTTCTCCATGTTGGTGAGGCTGGTCTTGAACTCCCAGCCTCAGGTGATCCACCCGCTTCAGCCTCCCAAAGTGCTGGGATTACAGGCGTGAGCCACCACGCCTGGCCCAAATTTTATATATGTGTGTCTGTGTGTGTGTGTATATTATATATATATATATATATATATGTATATGTATACATATATATACTTTATTTTTTTGAGACAGAGTTTAGCTCTTGTTGCCCAGGATAGAGTGACATGGCATGTTCTCAGCTCACTACAACCTCTGCCTCCTAGGTTCAAGTGATTCTCCTGCCTCAGCCTCCCATGTAGCTGGGACTACAGGTGCCTGCCACCATGCCCAGCTAATTTTTGTATTTTTTTTAGTAGAGACAAGGTTGCACCATGTTGGCCAGGATGGTCTCGATTTTTGATCTTGTGATCCGCCCACCTCAGCCTCCCAAAGTGCTGGGATTACAGGCGTGAGCCACTGCACCTGGTTATGTATATATATTTTTTAAGATAAAGTCTTCCTCCCGGTTGCCCAGGCTGGAGTACAGTGGTGCAATCATGGCAGCCTTAATTTCCTGGACCCAAGCAATCCTTCATCTCAGCCTCCCAAGGAGCTGGGACTACAGGTTACCAACACAGCCAACTAATTTTTTGTATTTTTAGTAGAGACAGGATTTAGCCATGTTTCTCAGGCTGGTTTTGAACTCCTGGGCTCAAGCAATTCACCTGCCTCAGCCTCCCAAAATGCTGGGATTACAGGTATGAGCCACTGTGCCTTGCTGATTTTTTTATTTTTTAAATGAGAAACCACAAAATAAATAAATAAATAAACAACAAATGAGAAACCAGAAAACTACTTTTTTTTTTTTTTTTTTTTTTTGAGATGGAGTCTCGCTCTGTAGCCCAGGCTGGAGTGCAGTGGCGCGATCTCAGCTCACTGCAGCCTCTACCTCCCAGGTCCCAAGTTCAAGCAATTCTCCCTACCTCAGCCTCCCAAGTAGCTGGGATAACAGGCATGAGCCACCATGCCCAGCTAATTTTTGTATTTTTTTTTTTGTATTTTGTATTTTTTATTATTATTAATTTTTTTAAAGACGGGGTTTCACCATGTTGGTCAGGCTGGTCTTGAACTCCCGACCTCAGGTGATCCGCCCACCTTGGCCTCCAAAGTGCTTGGGATGACAGGCGTGAGCCACCACGCCCGGCCTAATTTTTGTATTTTTTAGTAGAGATGAGGTTTCACTAAATTGGCCAGTCTGGTCTTGAACTCCTGACCTCGTGATCTGCCTGCCTCGGCCTCCCAAAGTGCTGGGATTACAGGCCTGAGCCACCGTGCCCGGCCAGAAATGTACATTTTTTATGTTAAATCTCTGGGTTTTTTTAAGCCTTTTTTTGTTTTTTTGGGGTCTCACTTGCATTGCCCAGGCTGAAGTGAGTGAAGTGATCACAGCTCACTGCAACCTCAACCTCCTGCTCAAGCAAGCCTCCCCAGTAGCTGGGACTACAGGGACATGCCACCATACCCGGCTAATTTTTTGTATTTTTTTATAGAAATGTTGTACAGCCATGTTGCCCAGGCTGATCTTAAACTCCTGGACTCAGGCAAACTGGCTGCCTCAGCTTCCCAAAGTGCTGGGATTATGGGTGTGAGCCACAGCATCAGGCGAAACGTTGGTGATTAATTAGACATTTAAAAATGCATTCTGAGGTCCGGGCAAGGTGATTCACTCCTGTAATCCCAGCACTTTAGGAGGCTGAGCGGGGTGGATCATGAGGTCAGGATCCTCATGGGTGTGGTAAGGTATGGTGGCACGGGCCTGTAATCCCAGCTACTCAGGAGGCTATGAGGCTGAGGCAGGAGAATCACTTGAATCTGGGGAGCAGAGATTGCAGTGAGCTGAGATCATGCCACTATACTCCAACCTGGCGACAGAGTGAAACTCCTCAAAAAAAAAAAAAACCAAAATGCATTTTGACAGGGCATGTTGGCTCACACCTATAATCCCAGCACTTTGGGAGGCCAAAGTGGGCAAATCATAAGATCAGGAGTTTGAGACCAGCCTGGCCAACATGGTGAAACCTCGTCTCTACTAAAAATAAAAAAATTAGCCGGTGTGATGGCATGTGCCGGTAATCCCAGCCACTCTGGAGGCTGAGCCAGGAGAATTGCTTGAACCCGGGAGGCAGAGGTTGCAGTGAGCTGAGATCATGCCATTGAACTCCAGCCTCAGTGACAGAGCAAGACTCTGTCTCGAAAAGAAAAGTGCATTTTGTGGACCAAAAGAAACATGTCATCAGGTTGCTTTCAACCTATAAACCATGAGCCATAAATTTGCAATCCATGAGATAGTACAATGCTTTTTCTTTTTCTTGATACTGAGTCTCACTCACTCTGTTGCCCAGGCTGGAGTACAGTGGCACCATCTGGGCTCACTGCAACCTCTGCCCCCTGGGTTCAAGCGATTCTCCTGCCTCAGCCTCTTGAGTAGCAAGGATTACAGATGCCTGCCACTGCACCCAGCTAATTTTTGTATTTTTAGTAGAGACGGGGTTTCACCATCTTGGCCAGGCTGGTCTTGAACTCCTCACCTCGTGATTCACCGGCCTTGGCCTCCCAAAGTGCTGAGATTACAGGGCTGAGCCACCGTGTCTGGCCTTTTTTTTTGTTTGTTGTTTGTTTGTTTTTTTGCTTTTCTTTTTTGAAACAGAGTCTCTCTCTTGCCCAGGCTGGAGAGCAGTGGCAGGATCTCAGCTCACTGCAACCTCCACCTCCCAGGTTTAAGCAATTCTCCTGCCTCAGCCTCCTGAGTAGTTGGGATTATAGGTGCATGCCATCACGCCTGCTAATTTTTGTTTTTTTGTTTTGTATTGTTTTGTTTTTGAGATGGAGTCTCTCTCTGTCACCTAGGCTGCAATGGTGGGATCCTGGCTCACTGTAACCTCCACCTCCCAGGTTCAAGCGAACCTCCCGCCTCAGCCTCCTAAGTAGCTTGGATTACAGACATGTGCTACCATGCCCAGCTAATTTTTTGTACATTTAGTAGAGACGGGGTTTCACCATGTTGGCCAGGCTGGTCTCGAACTCTTGACCTCGTGATCCACCCACCTCAGCCTCCCAAAGTGCTAGAATTACAGGCGTGAGCCACCACACTCGGCTAATTTTTGTATTTTTACTAGAGATGGGGTTTCACTATGTTGGTCAGGCTGGTCTCAAACTCCTGACCTTGTGATCTGCCTGCCTTAGCCTCCCAAAGTGCTGGGATTACAGGCGTGAGCCAAAATGCCTGGCCTGAGATACTACAGTTCTTTTCTTTTTTCTTTTTCTTTTGGGCAGAGTCTGTCTCTCTTGCCAAAGCTGGAGTGCAGTGATGTGAATGTGGTTCACTATAGCCACTATCTCCTGGGCTGAAGCGATCATTCCTCTTCAGTGTCCAGAGTAATTGGGACCAGTAGTGTATTCTACTATGCCCAGTTCATTTTTGTATTTTTTGTAGAGTCTCACATTATTACTCAGGCTCGTCTCAAAGTCCTGGGCTCAAGCTGTCCTCCTGCTTCTGCCTCCCAAAATGCTGGGATTAAAGGTGTAAGCCACCGGGCCCAGTCTGTACAATTGTTTTCCATATTTTTCCTGAATTCCCTACCCCGCTAATTACCCTTTTAATAAAATTAATCTTAAAAGTTAGTCAGACGGCCGGGCACAGTGGTTCACACCTGTAATCTCAGCACTTTGGGAGGCCAAGGCAGGCGGATCACCTGAGGTCAGGAGTTCAAGACAAGCCTGGCCAACATGGTGAAACCCTGTCTTTAAAAAAAAAAAAAAAAAAAAAGAAAGAAAGAAGAAAAGTTAGTCAGACATAGCTGGGCGTGGTGGCTCATACAGCACTTTGGGAGGCTGAGGTGGGCGGATCACCTGAGGTCAGAAGTTCGAGACCAGCCTGACCAATATGGTGAAACCCCATCTTTAAAAAAAAAAAAAAAAAGTTAGACATAAAATCATGTGACTGTTGTCCCAGCCACTCAGAAGGCTGAGGCAGGAGGATGGCTTGAGCCGAGAAGGTAGAGGCTACAGTGAACTATGATTGCTCCACTGCACTCCCGCCAGGGCAACAGAGCAAGACCCTGTCTTAAAAATTAATTAATTAATTAATTATTTTAATTTAACTAAATAGATCTTAGTCATAAGTCAATAACCTCAATACTGATAAAAAACAGAGCTTTCTCTGGTAAAAGAAAAGGTGGCGGATGCACCACCATCACCCATATCATATCCCCCCTCGATTCACTCTCTTCTTTTTGAGCTGCTAAGACTCTGGGCTCCTTCTAATTCATTTTTCTTTTTGAGACAGTTTCATTCTTCTTGCCCAGGCTGGAGTGCAATGGTGCAATCTCGGCTCACCACAACCTCCAGCTCCCGTGTACTAGCAATTCTCCCGCCTCAGCCTCGGAGTAGCTGGGATTATAGGCATGCGCCACCACGCCCAGCTAATTTTGTATTTTTAGTCAAGGCCGGGTTTCTTCATGTTAGTCAGGCTGGTCTGGAACTCCTGACCTCAGGTGATCTGCCTGCCTTGGCCTCCCAAAGTGCTGGGATTACAGCCGTGAGTCACTACATCTGGCCTATAATGCATTTGAAAGTCACAGGCAGGCTGGGCTGGATGGCTCACGCCTGTAATCCCAGCACTTTGGGAGGCCGAGGTGGGCAGGTCATTTGAGATCAGGAGTTCAAGACCAGCCTGGCCAACATGCTGAAACCCTGTCTCTACTAAAAATATAAAAATTAGCTAGTGTGGCGGCGCAAACCTGTAGTCCCAGATACTTGGGAGGCTGAGGCAGGTGAATCGCTTGAACCTGGAAGGCGGAGTTGCAGTGAGCTGAGATCTCACCACTGCATTCCAGCCTGGGAAACGAGAGAGAGACTCCATCTCAAAAAAAAAAAAAAAAAAAGGCCAGGTGCAGTGACTCACGCCTGTCATCCAAACACTTTGGGAGGCTGAGGCGGGTAGATCACTTGAGGTCAGGGGTTCCAAACCAGCCTGGTCAACATAGCGAAAACCTGTCTCTACTAAAAATACAAAAATTCGCTGGGTGTGTGGTGAGTGCTTATAATCTCAGCTACCAGGGAGGCTGAGGCAGGAGAATGGCTTGAACCCAGGAGGCGGAGGTTCCAGTGAGCTGAGATTGTGCCACTGCACTCCAGCCTGGGCAACAGCGTGAGACTCTGTCTCAAAAAAGCAATCAATCAATCAATCAAGATTACCTCCAGGATTTTCAACTTAGAAGCATAAGATTGTCTTTTCCTTGCCTTTTCCCCAGAAATTGTGCAAAAGCAGGCTATGTACAGTGGCACATGTCTATAATCCCAGCAACTCAGGAAGCTGAAGCAGGAGGATCCCTTGAGGCCAGGAGTCTGAATCTAGCCTGGGCAACATAGCAAGACCCTTGACACTAAAAAATAAATAAATGAAAACTCTTTTTGATGGAAATGGGCATCTGCTAAACTCCAAACCACAGCATTAGGTGACTGGACAGTCAGAGTAGGAATAAGAGAAATAGAACATGTATGCTGGAAGAGAGAACAGACTCTCAGCCATGTATTTCTAGGAGCATCAGCAAAGCATATTTGTGGAAAATGACAGGTACATTCCGGGGGACAACCCCAAATCCCTTGCTTATAGCAGCCAGAACAGAGACTGACATGAGACTGGACAGTTGGTTCCTAGAAACAAGGGAAAAGGGGCTAAATGAGGAGCAGTTCAAAGGAGCTTTATGAGACAAATGCAAATTAGAACTGCCCTGAGCTGGGCGCGGTGGCTCATGCCTGTAATCCCAGCACTTTGGGAGGCTGACAACGGCAGATCACCTGAGGTTGGGAGTTCGAGACCAGCCTGACCAACATGGAGAAACCCCGTCTCTACTAAAAATACAAAATTAGCTGGGCATGGTGGCCCATGTCTGTAATCCCAGCTACTCCGGAGGCTGAGGCAGGAGAATCATTTGAATCTGGAAGGTGGAGGTTGCGGTGAGCCGAAATTGCGCCATTACACTCCGGCCTGCGCAACAAGAGCCAAACTCAGTCAAAACAGAAAAAAAAGAACTGCCTTGAGTTTCCACATTTTTTTTTCTAGAGATGGAGTCTCCCTGTGTTGCCCAGGCTGGAGTGCAGTGGCATCTCGGCTCACTACAACCTCTGCCTTCCAGGTTCAAGAGATTCTTCTGCCTCAGCCTCCTGTGTAGCTGAGATTACAGGTGCCCGCCACCATACTCGTCTATTTTTTGTATTTTTAGTAGAGACAGAGTTTTACCATGTTGGCCAGGCTGGTCTCAAACTCTTGGCCTCAAGTGTTCCACCTGCCTCGGCCTCCCAAAGTGGCGAGATTATAGGCATGAGCCACCGAACCTGGCTAGTTTCCACTGCCCCCGCCCCCAACCAGCTTCACCAGAGATCCAAAAGTTTGGACACACCTTGCCTGGGACAGAGTGGGAGGAGAGGTATGCTCCTTGATAATGGCAATGGAAATGGAAATAGATCCAGCCCCTCTGGAGGACAATTTAGCTGTCGGATCATTTATCAAAAGTGCAAAGCAGGCCAGGCACGGTGGCTCTTACCTGTAATCCCAGCACTTTGGGAGGCCAAAGTGGGCAGGTCACTTGAGGTCAGGAGTTCAAGACCAGCCTGGCCAACATGGCAAAACCCTGTCTCTACAAAAAAAAAAAAAAAAGTGTAAAAGCACATAGCCTTTTCCCAGAAAGTCCCCTGCTAGGAATTTATACTACAGATTCATTGCAAAGCTGTGAACAGCACCAGAACAAGGCAACTCAGCAACATGGTTTGTAAACAGCAGGAAAATGGAAACAACCTAGCCACTTTTTTTTTTTCTTTTTTGAGATTGAGTTGCGAGCTGGAGTGCGATGGCGTGATCTTGGCTCACTGCAACCTCCACCTCCCGGGTTCAGGCGATTCTTCTGCCTCAGCCTCCTGAGTAGCTGGGATGAGAGGCATGCACCACCATGCCTCGCTGATTTTTGTATTTTTAGTAGAGATGGGGTTTCTCCATGTTGGCCAGGCTAGTCTCAAACTCCCGACCTCAGGTGATCCACCCACCTCCCAAAGTGCTGGGATTACAGGAGTGAGCCACCGCCCCCGGCCCAACCTAGCATCTTCTTTACGCTCCTGATGAAGAAAGGTTATATCTTACCATAGGACACAGTGACCGTAAAAACAAAGAACTCCAGCTAAGGTAAAGCCAAAAAAGCAAAAGTCCAAACCCACATGGTTAGTATGTTACCACTTGTGTAAAAGAGGGGTAGATAGTCCGGGTGCAGTGGCTTATGCCTGAAGTCCCAGCACTTTGAGAGGGCTGAGGCGTGTAGATCACCTGAGGTCAGGAGTTCAAGACCAGCCTGACCAACATGGAGAAATTCTGTCTCTACTAAAAATACAAAATTAACTGGGCATGGTGACCCATGCCTATAATCCCACCTGAGGCAGGAGAATCGCTTGAACCCGGGAGGTAAATCGTACCACTGCACTCCAGCCTGGGTGACAGACTGAAAATCCATATAAAAAAAAAAAGGCAGATAAAAACACTGCCAGTGGCCAGGTGCGGCGGCTCACACGTATAATCCCAGCACGGGGAGGCCAGGGCAGGCGGATCACGTCAGGAATTCAAGACCAGACTGGCCCAACATGGCGAAACCCTGTCTCTACTAAAAAATACAAAAATTAGCTGTGCATGGTGGCTCATGCCTGTAATCCCAACTATTTGGGAGGCTGAGGTAGGAGAATTGCTTGAACGGGGTCCCAGGAGGCAGAGGTTGCAGTGAGCCAAGACTGCACCACTGCACTCCAGCCTGGGCTACAGAGCAAGACTCCATCTCAAAAAAAAAAAAAAAAAAACACTGCCAGTATACCTTTAACACAGCTCTTGAAGGATTCCCAAGAAACTAATCACATGGCTGTCCCCCAGGGAAGGGACTGGGTGGTCAGAGGTGAGAGGACAAGGATAGAAGGAAGAAGTGTTACTCTACCCTGCCGAGCATTTTGTTTGTTTTTTTAGATGGAGTTTTGCTCTTGTCGCCCAGGCTGAAGTGCAGTGGCACGATCTTGACTCACTGCAACTGCCTCACGGGTTCAAGTGATTCTCCTGCCTCAGCCTCCCAAGAAGCTGGAATTAAAGGTGGTCGCCACCATGCCCAGGTAATTTTTGTATTTTTATTTTTATTTTTTAGTAGAGACAGGGTTTCGCCATGTTGGCCAGGCTGGTCTTGAACTCCCGACCTCAGGTGATCCATCTGCCTCTGCTTCCAAAACTGCTGGGGTTACAGGCATGAGCCACCGCCCCCAGCTCATGCATTTTTTGGGTTTTTTTGGTTTTTTTTGGGTTTTTTTCTTTGTTTTGTTTTTGAGAGTCTTACTTTATCACCCAGTCTGGAGTGCAATGGAGTGATCTCAAGTCACCGCAACCTCCACCTCCTAGGTTCAAGCAATTCTCCTCTCAGCCTCCTGAGTAGCTGGGAATACAGGCATAAGCTACCATGCCCGGCTAATTTTTTTCTTTTTTTTTTTGAGATGAAGTCTTGCTCTGTTGCCCAGGCTGGAGTTCAATGGCATGGTCTCGGCTCACTACAACCTCCACCTCCCAGGTTCAAGCCATTCTCCTGCCTCAGCCTCCCGAGTAGCTGGGACTACAGGTGCATGCCACCACACCCGGCTACTTTTTTTGTATTTTTAGTAGAGACAGGGTTTCATTATGTTGGCCAGGCTGGTCTCAAACTCCTGACCTTATGATCTGCCCACCTCAGCCTCCCAAAGTGCTGGACTTACAGGTATGAGCCACCACGCCTGGCCCCAGTTTTTTGTATTTTTAATAAAGACAGAGTTTCATCATGGTGGCCAGACTGGTTTTGAACTCCTGACCGCAGGTGATCCGCCCACCTTGGCCTTCCAAGTGCTGGGATTATAGGCGTGAGCCACTGTGCCAATTTTAATATTTTTTCTTTCTTTTTTTTTTTTTTTTTGAGATGGAGTCTCACTCTGTCACCCATGCTGGAGTGCAGCGGTGTGATCTCGGCTCACTGCAACCTCTCCCTCCCAGGTTCAAGCAATTCTCTTGTCTCAGCCTCCCCAGTAGCTGGGACTACAGGTGTATACCACCACGCCCAGCTAATTTTTGTATTTTTAGTAGAAACACGGTTTCACCATATTGGTCAGGCTGGTCTTGAAATCCTGATCTCAGATGATACACCCGTCTTGGCCTCCCAAACGGCTGGGGTTACAGGTATGCGCCACCACGCCTGGCATATTTTTTCTTTCTTTTTAAATTGAGACAGGGTCTTGCTTATTGGCCCAGGCTGGAATGCAGTGGTGTGATCATAGCTTACTGCAGGCTCTGCCTCCCAGGATCTAAGTGATCCTCCCTTCTCAGTCTCCTGAGTAGCTAGTATGACAGGCGTGCACCAGCAAAACCAGCTAATTTTTGCATTTTTTTGTAGAGACAGGGTCTTGCTATATTGCCTAGGCCGGCCTCAAACTTCTAGAATCAAGTGGTTCTCCTGCCTCAGCCTCCAGGGCAGCTGGACCTGGTCCACCTTTCCTTTCCAGCTTCTAAAATGTGAGCTTCCTGGACTCCCAGGGGTGTTACTAGGCAACTGTGGCAACTCTCCCTGTTTCTAGAAGGGGGCTGCAGGGCAGCTGGGGCAAAGCAAAAGGCCTCCCTCTACTCCACCCAAAAGTTGACAGGCTCAGAGAGTACCAGATGTTCCATAACCCTGAGGCCAAGCTCCCTGTGGGAACCAGAAGTTTCCAAAACATTGCATTGTTTCTTTATCTTTTTGCCTGTCCACTCAGGATGGCTGTAGATAGCTACCATTTACTGAGCATCAGCTGGACCTAATTGTGGCGCTGACTAAGCAGTACCCCTTTGAATCCTCCCATCCATCTTTACAGGATAGTGTTATGCTGTTATTTTAGAGAAGGAAGAATAAATCCAAATGAAGAACCAAGGCTTGGCCAGGCACCGTGGCTCATGCCTGTAATCCCAACACTTTGGGAGGCCAAGAGTGTCAGATCACCTGAGGCCAGGAGTTAGACGAGACCAGCCTGGCCATCATGGTAAAACCCCGTTTCTACTAAAAATACAAAATTGGCTGGGCATGGTGGTGCATGCCTGTAATCCCAGCTAATCGGGAGGCTGAGCGGGGGAGGATCCCTTGAGCCCTGTAGGCGAAAGTCGCAGTGAGCCCAGATTGCACCACTGCACTCCAGCCTGGGTGACAGAGTGAGCTCTGTCTCACAACAACAGCAACAACAAACTTGGTTACTATATTTTTTCCCATTAACAATTTTTTTTGACAACTTTTGTGCCATTATGTATAAATAAGAACATTTTATTATTGACAGAATTTTTTATTCCTACATTATTTTTGTTGGGTAAATGTGCTATAATTTATTTAAGCCTCAAAGGTGAAAATTTAAGCTGCTACTACTGTTTTATCATTATAAGCAACCCGGTGATAAACATCTGAGCAGCTAAATCTTGGCACATATGCATGATTGTTTCCTTAGACTATGTTGCTAGAATTATAATTGTCGAGTGAAAAAGTATGTAAAATAAAAAATATTTTTAACGTATTGCCAAATTGTCCAGTTGCCCTTCTGTAGTGTCTGTGTACATTTCAGTATATTTCACTGAACCTGGCTTCTTTCCATTTGGGCAGGTGGAAATTTTTTCCCTTTTTTTTTTTTTTCTTCCCAGAAGCATAGATTCAAGTTGCCCTGAATAGACACTCCCTGATAGGTGGAAATTTTTATCTCAGAGCTGGTATTATTAATGAGATTAGACTTTTTTTTTTTTTAGATGCCTGGACGTGTTTCTCTTGTTTTTGAGATGGAGTTTCACTCTTGTCACTTAGGATGGGGTGCCGTGGCACAATCTTGGCCCACTGCAACCTCTGCCTCCCGGGTTCAAGTGATTCTCCTGCCTTAGCCTCCCGAGTAGCTGGGATTGCAGGCACCCACCACCATGCCCAGCTAATTTTTGTACTTTTAGTAGAGATGGAGTTTTACCCTGTTGGCCAGGATGATCTCAAAATCCTGACCTCAGGTAATCTGCCGGCCTCAACCTGCCAAAGTGCTGGGATTACAGGTGTGACCTACCATGCCCAGCCTTTTTCTTTTCCTTTGAGACAGAGTCTTGCTCTGTCATCTAGGCTGGAGTGCAGTGGCAGGATCTTGGTTTACTGTAATCACCGCTTACTTAGTCAAAGCAATTCTCATGCCTCAGCCTTCCAAGTAGCTGGGATTACAGGTGTCCGCCACCACACCCAGTTAATTTTTGTATTTTTAGGCCTAGTGCAGTGGCTCATGCCTGTAATCCCAGCACTGTGGGAGGCCGAGATAGGCAGATCACAAGGTCAGGACTTCAAGACCAGCCTGGCCAACACAGTGAAACCCCGTCTCTACTAAAAATACAAAAAATTTAGCCATGCATGGTGGCATATACCTGTATTTGCAGCTGCTAGGGAGGCTGAGGCAGGAGAATCACTTGAACCTGGGAGGCAGCGGTTGCGGTGAGCCAAGATCACACCACTGCACTCCAGCCTGGGCAACAGGGCGAGATGCCGTTTCAAACCAACAAAAAATTGTTTGTATTTTTGGTAGGGAAGGGGTTTCACTATGTTGGCCAGGCTGTTCTTGAACTCCTGACCTCAAGTGATCTGCCCACCTTGGCCTCCCAAAGTGCTGGATTACAGGCATGATCCACTGTGCCCAGCCTTTTTTTATTTTTTATTTTTTATTTTTATGGCACATAAGTTATTATTATTTTTTAACACAAGGTCTTACTCTGTTGCCCAGGCTGGAGTGCAGTGAGTTCGATCTTAGCTCACTGCAACCTCCGCCTCCCAGTTCAAGCAATTCTCCTGCCTCAGGCTCCCAAGTAGCTGGAATTACAGGCACTTTCCACCACGCTGGCTAATTTTTGTATTTTTAGTAGAGACGAGGTTTTACTATGTTGGTCAGCCTGATCTCAAACTCCTAACCTTGTGATCGACCCGCCTTGGCCTCCCAAAGTGCTAGGATTACAGATGTGAGCCACTGTGCCTGGCCTATTATTATTATTTTTTTGAGACCGTTTTACTCTTGTTGCCCAGGCTGGAGTGCAATGGCCCAATCTAGGCTCAATGCAATGTCTACCTCCCGGGTTCAAGTGATTCTCCTGCCTCAGCCTCCCGAGTAGTTGGACCATGCCCAGCTAATTTTGTATTTTTAGTAGAGATGGGGTTTGCCATGTTGGTCAGGCTGGTCTCAAACTCCTGACCTCAGGTGATCTGCCCACTTCGGCCTCCCAAAGTTTTGTGAGCCACTGCGCCTGGCCATATGGCAGTTAAGTTGTTGTACACTCCTAGCAGATTTTGACCTCCATAGACACTGTCCTGGTAAGTAATTTCTATGTACTCAAGGTACTTTATCTTTTCCTTTGTTCTTTTTTTTTTTTTTTTTTTGAGGCAGAGTCTCATTCTGTCACCCAGGCTGGAGTGCAGTGACATGATCTCGGCTCACTACAACCTCCGCCTCCTGGGTTCAAGCGATTCTCCTGCCTCAGCCTCCCAAGTAGCTGGGACTACAGGCGCCCATCACCACACCCAGCTAATTTTTGTATTTTTTAGTAGAGACAGGGTTTCACCATGTTGGCCAGGCTGGTCTCAAACTCCTGACCTCAAATGATCCACCCACCTCAGCCTCCCAAAGTGCTGGGGTTACAGGCATGAACCAGCATCTTTTCCTTTCCTTAATGGTTTGTACCTTTGTTGATGCTTAGAGACACCTCCTCTCTCCAAAGATGATATAAATAATTACCTGGGTTTTCTTCTTATGCCAGTATCTCTTTTGTTTTGTTTTTGAGACAGTCTTGCTCTGTCACCCAGATGGTATGCAGTGGTGCAATTTCGGCTCCCTTCAACCTCTGCCTCCTGGGTTTAAATGATTGCCGTGCCTCAGCCTGGGGAGTAGCTGAGATTGCAGGCATGTACCACTATACCCAGCTAACTTTTATATTTTTAGTAGAGATGGTTTTTGGCCATGTTGTCCAGGCTAGTCTCGAACTCTTGGCCTCAAGTGATCTCCCTGCCTCTGCCTCCCAAAGTGTTGGAATTACAGGCATGAGCCACTGCACCCCGGCTTGTTTTG
The DNA here is from genome assembly GCA_036589455.1 of Ateles fusciceps. Lineage (NCBI taxonomy): Eukaryota > Metazoa > Chordata > Mammalia > Primates > Atelidae > Ateles > Ateles fusciceps. The sequence continues at coordinate 5,092,037 of JAZHEH010003300.1, forward strand.
TTTTTGGACAAGGTCTCGTTGCTGCCCAGGCTGGAGTGCAGTGCTGATCAGATCACATCAGATCATATGTCTCTGTGACCTCAAACTCCTAGGCTCAAGTAATCTTCCCACCTCAGCTTGCAGAGTAGCTGGGACTCCAGGTGTGCACCACAATGCCCTGCTAATTTTTTTTTTTTTTTTTTTTTGAGACAGAGTCTCACTCCGTCACTAAGCGCCAGGCTGGAGTGCAGTGGTGCAAACTCGGCTCACTGCAACCTCCGCCTCCCGGGTTCAAGCAATTCTCCTGCCTCAGCCTCCCGAGTAGCTGGGACTACAGGCACGCGCCACCACACCCACCTAATTTTTTTGTATTTTTAGTAGAGACGGGGTTTCACCATGTTGGCCAGGATGGTCTCAATCTCTTGACCTCGTGATCTGCCCACCCTGGTGTCCCAAAGTGCTGGGATTACAGGCGTGAGCCACTGCGCCCGGCTGCTAATTTTTTTTTATTTTAGGTAGAGATGAGATGTGGCTCTATTGTCCAGGCTCCCCTCCAACTCCTCGCCTCAAATTATCCTCCAACCTCAGTCTCCCAAAGTGCTGGGATTACAAATTTGAGTCACCATGCCTGACTTATCACCCTTTTTTTTTTTTTTTTGAGATGATCTCACTCTGTCACCCAGGCTGGAATGCCATGGCACAATAATCACGGTTTACGGCCAGGTGCAGCGGCTCACGCCTCTAATCCCAGCACTTGGGGAGGCCAAGGCAGGTGGATTATGAGGTCAGGAGTTCGAGACCAGCGTGGCCTACATGGTGAAACCTTGTCTCTATAAAAATAAAATAAAATAGCTGGGCGTGGTGGCTCACGCCTGTAATCCCAGCACTTTGGGAGGCTGAGGCGGGTGGATCACCTGAGGTCAGGAGTTCGAGACCAGCCTGACCAATATGGTGAAACCCCATCTTTAAAAAAAAAAAAAATTGTCAATTGATCCCAACACATTTTTTTCTTTTCTTTTTTTCATTTTTTCTTTTCTTTTTTTTTTTTTTTGAAACGGTGTCTCGCTCTGTTGCTCAGGCTGGAGTGCAGTGATGAAATCTCAGCTCACTGCAAACTCCACCTCCCGAGGTCAAGCAATTTTCCTGCCTCAGCCTCCCAAATAGCTGGGATTACAGGTGCATGCCACCACCTGGCTAATTTTTGTATTTTTAATAGAGACAGGGTTTCACCATATTGTTCAGGCTGGTCTCGAACTCCTGATCTCTGGTGATCCACCCGCCTCAGCCACCCAAATTGCTGGGCCCCAACACATATTGATTAAGTACTGTTTCCCCACCGCCCCCCACCCCCACACCTGGAGATGGAATTTTGCTTTTGTTGCCTAGCCTGGAGCGCAATGGCATGATCTCAGCTCACTGCAACCTCTGCCTCCTGGGTTCAGGCTATTCTCCTGCCCAGCCTCCCGAATGGCTGGGATTTCAGGCGTGCACCACCACGCCCAGCTATTGTTTTGCATTTTTAGTAAAGATGGAGTTTCTCCACGTTGGTCAGGCTGGTCTCTAACTCCTGACCTTAGGTGATCCACCTGCCCTGACCTCCCACAGTGCTGAGATCACAGGCCTGAGCCACTGTGCCTGTCTTGATTAAATACTTTTTAAATATTTTTTTTTTATGAGGAAGCCCTTCTAGTTTAAGGTAATGGCTGAATATTTGAAATTTCACATATTTAATTGTACCTAAATAACTGTTTATGTGTTACATTTCTCTTGTTTTTATTTTTATTTTAGTTTAGTTAAAAAAGAGATGAACCAGGTGCAGTGGCTCATGCCTGTAATCCCAACACTTTGGGAGGCTGAGGCAGGTGGATCACCTGAGGTCAGGAGTTGGAGACCAGCCTGACCAACAAGGAGAAACCCCGTCTCTACTAAAAATACAAAATTAGCTGGGCATGGTGGCACATGCCTATAATCCCAGCTACTCAGGAGGCTGAGGCAGGAGAATTGCTTGAACCCAGGAGGCGGAGGTTGCAGTGAGCCAAGATGGTACCATTGCACTCCAGCCCCAGCAATAAGAGTGAAACTGCATCTCAAAAAAAAAAAAAAAAAAAAGAGAGAGAGAGAGAGAGAGAGAGAGATGGGATCTTGCTATGTTGCCCAGGCTAGTCTTGAACTCCTGAGCTCAAGTGATCCTCCAGCCCTGGCCTTCCAATGTGCTGGGATTACAGGTATGAGCCATCTCACCTGGCCAACATATTTTTAACAGAATTGGTGCTGCATGTATAATGTTGAAGAAGGAATACCGGCTGGGCACAGTGGCTCACGCCTGTAATCCCAGCACTTTGGGAGGCTGAGGTGAATAGATCACTTGAGGTCAGGAGTTTGAGACCAACCTGGCCATTATGGTGAAATCCCGTCTCTACTAAAAATACAAAAAAATGCTCTTCCCGTTCTCCATCATGGTGCAGGATCAAGGTGAAAAGGAGAGCCCTGTGTAGAACTTGGCATCCAGGCCGGGCGCGGTGGCTCACGCCTGTAATCCAAGCACTTTGGAGGCCAAGGCGGGCGGATCACCTGAGGTCGGGAGTTCAAGACCAGCCTGACCAACATGGTGAAACCCCGTCTTAAAAAAAAAAAAAAAAAAAAAGAACTTGGCATCCACAAGCTCTGTCTCAACATCTGTGTTGGGGAGAATGGAGACAGACTGACCCGAGCAGCCAAGGTGTTGGAGCAGCTCACAAGGCAGAATCCCGTGTTTTCCAAAGCTAGATACACTGTCAGATGCTCTGGCATCTGGAAAAATGAAAAGATTGCTGTCCACTGCACAGTTTGAGGGACGAAAGCAGAAGAAATATATATATATATTTTTTTTTGGCAGAAGAAATCTTGGAGAAGGGTCTAAAGGTGCAGGAGTATGAGTTAAGAAAAAATAACTTCTCCAATACTGGAAACTTTGGTTTTGGGATCCAGGAACACATCGGTATCAAGATATGACCCAAGCATTGGTATCTATGGCCTGGACTTCTATGTAGTGCTGGGTAGGTTTCAGCATCACAGACAAGAAGCGCAGGACAGGCTGCACTGGGGCCAAACACAGAATCAGCAAAGAGGAGGCCATGCGCTGTTCCAGCACGAGCGTGATGGGATCATTCTTCCCGGGAAATAAATTCTCGTTTCTAACCAAAAGGCCAATAAAAAGTTTTCAGTGAAATGTAAAAAAAAAAAAAAAAAATTAGCTGGGCAAGGTGGCAGGTGCCTGTAATTCCAGCTACTCCAGAGGCTGAGGCAGGAGAATTGCTTGTACCCAGAAGGCGGAGGTTGCAGTCAGCTGAGATAGCGCCATTGCACTCCAGCCTGGGCAAGAAGGGCAAAACTCTGTCTCAAAACAAAAACGTCCGAGCATGGTGGCTCATGCCTGTAATCCCAGCACTTCGGAAGGCCAAAGTGGATGAATCACCTGAGGTTGGGAGTTGGAGACTAACCTGACCAACTTGAAAAAAACCATCTCTACTAAAAGTACAAAATTAGCCAGGTGTGGTGGTACATGCCTCCCAATTAGCCAAGCTACTTGGGAGGCTGAGGCAGGAGAATCGCTTGAACCCGGGAGGCGGAGGTTGTGGTGAGCCGAGATCATGCCATTGCACTCTAGCCTGGGCAACAACAGCAAAACTCTGTCTCAATAAAAAAAGGCTGGGTGCAGTGGCTCACACCTGTAATTCCAGGCTTTTGGAAGGCTGAGACAGATTAATTGCTTGAGCTCAGGAGTTCAAGATGAGCCTGGGCCAAATGGTGAAACCCAATCTCTACAAAAAATACAAAAAAGTAACTGGCCATGGTGGCGTGTACCTGTAATTCCAGCTCCTAGGGAGGCTGAGCTGGGAGATCGCTTGAGTGCAGGGTGTTGAGGCATGATGGCGCTGCTGCAGTCCAGCCTGGGCAACAGAGTGAGACTCTGTCTCAAAAAAAAAAAAAGGAAAGAAAAGAAAAAAACCTGTAATACATATGAACAAAACTCTATTGGGCTAGAGAAAAGGGAACAAATATATCTACTTGCAGGTTAAAAGGAGCTTAAACCTCCTCTCATTCTAGCACACTCCACTCCACTGTCCTGGCAGCAGTAGGTGTGGCCACAGGAGGGGCTGCTTGGCCCCAAAAATGTCCCCAGCCAGCCTATGTCTTTGTCACCCCATGTAACTAACTCCTACTTTTCTTCCTTCCTCTCCTTCCCTAGTCCGTCCCTGCACTAGGTCAGACAGTCCCCTCTGGGGTGCAGGAAAGAAAGCAGAAGGGGTTTGAGGCAGAAGGGGTTTGAGGTTCGTACACTGCAGCATAAGAGGAAGGAGTGGGGCCTGCATTGACCATAAAGGACATAAGGGCCACGTTGTTCCACCGTAATATCACGGAGGTGGTGGCCATTGTTTGTCCCAGCCTGGGGCTTCCCCCTCTAGTTTCCTATTTGTAGTTAATGGAATTAAACATAAATATATATATATATATATATTTTTTTTTCTAGAATAAATCAATAAATAATCCACTGGCAGAAATCAGAGAGGTTTAATCTGGATCATCAAGAATGAATTGGCCTGGCGCAGTGCCTCACACCTGTAACCCCAGCGCTTTGGGAGGCCGAGGTGGGCAGGTCACCCAAGGTCAGGAGTTCAAGACCATCCTGGCCAACACGGCAAAAGCCCATCTCTACTAAACATACAGAAATTATCCAGGCGTGATGGCAGGTGCCTGTAATCCCCCGCTACTCAGGAGGCTGAGTCAGGAGAATCACCTGAACCCAGGAGGCAGGGGTTGCAGTCAGCCAAGATCATGCCCCTGCACTCCAGCCTTGGGGATAGAGCCAGACTCTGCCTCAAAAAAAAAAAAAAAAAAAAAAAAAAAAAAAAATTAGTTTGACATGGTGGCAGATGCCTGTAATCCCAGCTACTTGGAAGGCTGAGGCAGGGAGAATTGCTGGAACCTGGGAGGTGGAGGTTGCAGTGAGCCGAGATTGCACCATTGCATTCCATCCTGGGGGAGAAGAGCAAAACTCTGTCTCAAAAGACAAAACAAAATAAAACAAGGGCCGGGCACAATGGCTCACGCCTGTAATCCCAACACTTAGGGAGGCCGAGGTGGGCAGATCACCTGAGGTTGGGAGTTTGAGACCAGACTGACCAACATGGAGAAACCCTGTCTCTACTAAAAATACAAAAAATTACCTGGGCATGGTGACGCATGCCTGTAATCCCAGCTACCTGGGAGGCTGAGGCAGAAGAATTGCTTGAACCTGGGAGTGTAAGCCGAGATCATGCCACTGCAGTCCAGTCTAGGCAGCAAAAGCAAAACTTCATCTCAAAAAAAAAAAACAAAAAATCAGGAATTATGAATATCCTGATGCTTTACGCCCAGTATTCATCTGTAGGGCACACCAGCTTCCCAACACAAAGAGCATGGGCAGAGGGCACTTTAGTTACGGCTACCACTGATTGAGCCCTTTCAGGGTCCAACACTTTCTTCTTCTTCTTGTTTTTTTTTTTAGAAGAGACTCGCTCTGTCGCCCAGGCTGGAATGCAGTGGCACAATCTTGGCTTACTGCAAACTTTGCCTCCCGGGTTCAAGCAATTCTCCTTCCTCAGCCTCCCGAGTAGCTGGGATTACAGGCACCTGACACCAGGCCCAGATAATTTTTTTATTTTTAGTAGAGACAGGGTTTTGTCATGTTGGCCACGGTTGTCTTAAACTCCTGACCTCAGGTGATCTGGCCGCCTCAGCCTCCCAAAGTGCTGGGATTACAGGTATGAACCACCACATCCAGCTTCCACACACATTTAATCTTCACAGTGACCAGATGTGGTAAGTATTGTTAGGATCCCACTTTATTTGTTCAAAGTGGTCACTGGCCTGGCCCAGGTAAACCTGAGTTAAAGGATACAATGGTCCCAGCTGGTGGGAAGACCCAGACCATAACCAAAGGGGAATGCATGTGTGATGCCAAGTGAAGAAGGCTGCCAAGGCGGCAGGGAACCAGGGTTGCAGTAGAGAATAACAAGGCAGGCCTCTTTTCTTTTTTTTTTTTGAGTCTTGCTCTGTCACCCAGGCTGGAGTGTAATGACACAATCTTGGCTCACTGCAACCTCCGCCTCCCGTGTTCAAGCGATTCTTCTACCTCAGCCTCCTGAGTAGCTGGGATTACAGGCACCCTCCATCGTGCCTGCCTAATTTTTGTATTTTGGTTTTTTATTTTATTTATTTATTTTTTTGAAACAGAGTCTCGCTCTGTTGCTCAGGCTGGAGTGCAGTGGCCCGATCTCGGCTCACTGCAACCTCTGCCTCCTGGGTTCAAGTGATTCTCCTGCCTCAGCCTTGTGAGTAGCTGGGACTATAACCGAGTGCCACCACGACTGGCTAATTCTTTTTTTTTTTTGAGAAGAGTTTTGCTCTTGTTGTCCAGGCTGGAGTGCAATGACGCTATCTGGGCTCACTGCAACCTCTACCTCCCGGGTCTAAGGGATTCTCCTGCCTCAGCCTCCAGAGTACCTCGGACTACAGGCACTCAACACCATGCCCGAATAATTTTTGGTATTTATTTATTTATTTTTGAGATGGAGTTTCGCTCTTGTCGCCGAGGCTGGAGTGCAATGGTGGAATCTCTGTTCACTAGAATATCCACCTCCCAGGTTCAAGTGATTCTCCTGCCTCAGGCTCCTGAGTAGCTGGGATTACAGGCACCCGCCACCACGCCTGGCTAATTTTTGTTATTTTGTAGAGACGGGGTTTCACCATGTTGGTTAGGTTGGTCTTGAACTCCTGACCTCAGGTGATCTGCCTGCCTCCGCCTCCCAAAGTAATGAGATTAGAGGCGTGAGCCCCACTGTGCCCAGCTGTTCTTTTTTTTTTTTTTTTTTTTTGAGATTGAGTCTCCCTCTGTTACCCAGCAGGCTGGAGTGCAGTGGGGTAGCAATTCTCCTGCCTTGTCCTTCGGAGTATTTGGGATTATAGGCATGTGCCATCACATCTGGAAAATTTTTGTATTTTTAGTAGATACGAGGGTTCACCATATTCCTCAGGCTGGTCTCAAACTCTTGGCCTCAGGTGATTCAGCTGCCTTGGCCTCCCAAATTGTTGGGATTACAGGCATAAACCACCACACTTGGCCCAACAAATTCATTATTAAACAGCTTTGTCGGCCAGGTGCGGTGGCTCAAGCCTGTAATCCTAGCACTTCGGGAGGCCGAGGTGGGTGGATCACCTGAGGTCAGGAGTTCAAGACCAGCCTGGCCATCATGGTGAAACCCCATCTTTATAAAAAAAATAAAAACATAAAAAAAAGAAAAAACAAAACAAAACAAAACAAAAAACAGCTTTGTCAGGCCAGGTGAGGTGGTCCACGCCTATAATCCCTGCACTTTGGGAGGCCAAGGTGGGTGGATCACCTGAGGTCAGGAGTTTGAAAATAGAACAGACAGGCGTGGTGGTTTGTGCCTGTAATCCCGGGTACTCTGGAGGCTGAGGCAGGAGAATCATTTGAACCTGGGAGGCGGTGGTTGCAGTGAGCCAAGATCATGCCACTGTACTCCAGTCTGGGCGACAGAGTGAGACTGTTTAGAAAAAAAAAAAAAAAAAGAAATGATTATGAGTTTTTTTTTTTGGACAGGGTCTCACTCTGTCACCCATGCTGGAAGTCAGTGGCGCCATCATGGCTCACTGCACTTGACCTCACAGGCACAAGCGATCCTCCCAGCTAAGCCTCCAGAGTAACTGGGCCACAGGTGCATGCCACTACACCCGGCTAATTTTTTTAATTGATTTTGTCTTAGAGACCAGGTGTCCCTATGTTTCACAGGCTGATCTTGAACTCCTGGGTGTGAGCCACCACACCTGACCTTAATGAGTTTTTTAAAATGACCCTTTATCAGCCGTGAGGTGGCTCGTGCCTGTAATCCCAGCACTTGGGGAGGCAGAGGCAGGCAGATCGTTAGGTCAGGAGATCGAGACGATCCTGGCTAAAATGGTGAAAACCCACCTCTATTAAAAATACAAAAAATTAGCAGGGCATGGTGGTGCGAGCCTGTAGTCACAGCTACTCAGCAGGCTGAGGCAGGAGAATTGCTTGAACTTGGAAGGTGCAGGTTGCAGTGAGCCGAGATTGACCTTTGAGGCCAGGCCTATCTAGGTGGCAGTAAACGGAGGCCTGAGGGGTGGATTTGAAGCAGGTGGAGGCAGAGGCCATGGGATGGCGAGAGGGTGGGAACAGCGAGGGAATCTCGGGCCCTGAAGGGATTGAATTGTGTTTTCAAATATCATCTGTTTTGGCCTGGGGAGTGGCTTGGCCTGTATTCCCAGCATTCTGGGAGGCAGAAGTGAGTGGTTCACTTTAAACCAGAAGTTGGAGACCAGCCTGAGCAACATGGGGAGACCCCGTCTCTACAAGAACACAAATATTAATTGGGCATGGTAGTGCACGCCTGTAGTCCCAGCTGCTTAGGAGGCTGAGGTGGGAGAATGGCCTGAGCTTGAGTAGGTTGAGGCTGCAGTGAGTGATGATCACACCACTACCCCAGCCTGAGTGACAGAGCCAGGCCCTGTCTCAGAAAAGATAACAAAATTTAGGCCGGGTGAGGTGGCTCACCTGAGGTCAGGAGTTTGAAAGCAGCCTGGCCAACACGGTGAAACCCTGTCTCTACTAAAAATACAAAAAATTGGCGGGGCATGGTGGTGGGCACCTGTAATCCCAGCAACTGGAGAGGCTTGGCCAGGAGAATCACGTGAACCTGGGAAGCAGAGATTGTTGTGAGCGGAGATAGTGCCACTGCACTCCAGCCTGGGTGACAAAGAGAGGCTCTGTCTCAAAAAAACAAACAGGCTGGGCGCGGTGGCTCAGGCCTGTAATCCCAGCACTTTGGGAGGTGGAGTCGGGTAGATTATTTGAGGTCAGGAGTTCGAGACCAGTTTGGCCAACATGGTGAAAGCCCGTCTCTATTAAAAATGCAAAAATTGGCCTGGCGTGGTGGCACGTGCCCATAATCTCAGCTACTTGGGAGGCGAGGCACGAGAATCACTCGAACCTGGGAGGCAAAGGTTGCTGTGAGCTGAGATAGCACCACTGCACTCCAGCCTGGGCGACAGAGTGAGACTCTGTCTCAAAAAAAAAAATTTAGCATCTAGGCCGGGCGCGGTGGCTCACGCCTGTAATCCAAGTACTTTGGAGGCCAAGGCGGGCGGATCACCTGAGGTCGGGAGTTCAAGACCAGCCTGACCAACATGGTGAAACCCCGTCTTTATATTAAAAAAAAAAAAAAAAAAAATTTAGCATCTATCCTTCCAGATCATTTTTTAGAATGTTTTTTTATTTTAATTATTTTGTTGTTATTATTATTTTGAGATAGGGTCTCACTTTCTTGTCCAGGCTGGAGCACAGTGGCTCAGTCGGGGCTCTCTGCAGCCTCAATTTACCTGTCTCCAGGGATCCTCTCACCTTGGCCTCCTGAGTAGCTGGGACTACGGGTGTGTGCCACCATGCCTGGCAATTTTTATTTTATTTTATTTTATTTTTATTTTTTTTTTTTTTTTCTTTTTTTTCTGTTTGTTTTTTTTTTAATTTGCTGGCCTCCTGGGCAATATTTTTATTTTTTTAAGATGGGGTTTCACCATGATGGCCAGGCTGGTCTTGAACTTCTGACCTCAGGTGATCCACCCACCTCGGCCTCCCAAAGTGCTAGGATTACAGGCGTGAGCCACCGCGCCTGGCCGCCTGGCAAGTTTTTAAATTTTTTTGTGGAGAGGGAGTCTTGTGGCCAGGTGCAGTGGCTCACACCTGTAATCCCAGCACTTTGGGAGGCCGAGGCTGGCAGATCACAAGGTCAAGAGTTCAAGACCAGCCTGACTAACATAGTGAAATCCCATCTCTACTAAAAATACAAAAATTAGCTGGGTGTGGTGGCACTTGCCTGTAATCCCAGCTACTCAGGAGGCTGAGGCAGGAGAACTGCTTGAACCCGGGAGGCAGATGTTGCAGTGAACTGAAATTGCACCATTGCACTACAGCCTGGGCAACAGAGCGAGACTCTGTCTCAAAAAAAAAAAAAAAAAAGAGAAAGAGTCTTGGTATGTTGCCCAGACAAGTCTCAAATTCCTGGGCTCAAGTCATCCTCTTGCCTTGGCCTCCCAAAGTGCTGGCCACCTCGTCTGGCCTATTAATTATTTTTTTAGCGATAGGATTTTGCTGTCATCCAGGCTGGAGTGCAGTGGTGTGATAATAGCTCACTGCAGCCTCAAAACTCCTGGACTCAAGGGATCCTTACACCTCAGCCTGCCGAGTAGCTGCGACTACAGGCACGTGCCACCATGCCCAGTTAATTAAAAAAATTTTTTTGTAGAGACGGGAATCTCAGTGTGTTGCTCAGGCTGGTTTCGAACTCCTGGCTTCAAGCGATCCTTCTGCCTTGGCCTCTCAAAGTACTGGGATTAGAGGTGTAAGCCACCGCACCCGGCCTATTTGTTATTTATTTTTATTTTTTTAGTCCTCAGGTCAGAATCCCCAATGTTATTTAATTTTAATTGCGGCGGGGCGGGGGGACCACATATGTATAAAAAGCAGTTCCTTCCTCAGGGTGAGAATTTAATAAGAGACGTTCTGGGCTCTTTTCCTGACACACAGTAGTCACTCATTATTTGGCTCTTTGCTTTTAATTTCGATTTAATAAGCATTTTTCTGTAGAAGACCTCATTTGGGCTTCCCAACTTTTCAACCACATTTAGGATGTGCATAGAGATATTTTTCATCATCATTCTATTGAGACAGAGACTGAGGATCAAAGGGAGACCACTTGGCTTCGAGGTGGCAGCCAATTCCAGTGGCGCGGTTGTCGGATCTTCCGGAAGCATCAGCTGCTCAGCCAGATTTGCGCGCCCAGGCCCAGAACTCGCGGGCCCGGCACGGCCGCAGGCTCCCGCCCTCGCCTCGCCTCTGCGCTTGGCCGCTCAGCGCCATCTTTGAATCTGGCACCAATGCTTCACTTCCGCAGTTTTCCTCGCACAGGGGTAGTCGCGTTTGCCCTGATCCTGCTTTTTCTTGGTACAGGGTATGCAAAACCGGTCAGGCTTCTCCCTCTGGCCAAGAAGAATCATTCATTTTCTTTCCGGCCCTGCAGAAGGCGCTGCGACCAATTCAAACATGGCGCCGCAAGCCTCAGGTTCCCGGTTTCCGCTAATGGCGGCGTAGGGGCGAAGGTTACGCCTGAGTGGATCGACGCGAGAGGGCGGAGCCGTCTCCATGGCAACCCGCGTTCAGCGCTGGCTGCTCAACCCGGCGGGAAGCGTGAGTGCTGCGGCGCTGGCAACCGGCGGGGCCGCGAGCGGCCCGGGGCCAGGGCGGCCGGGGCCGTTGCAGGATGAGACCCTGGGTGTGGCGTCCGTGCCCTCGCAGTGGAGAGCCGTCCAGGGCATCCGCGGGGAGACGGTGAGGGCGCGGGTCCCGCGCGGAGCTACGCGGGTGGGAATGCGCGGGCGCAGCGCGGCCGCCGGGCGGGTTCGGGCGTCCCACCGTTTGCCTTTCCAGTTTATTGCGTAGAAACTAACCCAGAGGATACTCTCGGCCCATTCTTTAAATAACAACAAAAAATGGAAAAACACCTCCAGGGATCCCCACGTTTTGAAAGATTTTGTGTGAACTGCAGTTTTTAAACATTTCAAACAACTTTTAGGTTTTGTTTCGTTTTTTTGAGACAAGGTCTCGCTCTGTCGCCGAGGCTGGAGTGCAGTGGTGCGATCTTGGCTCACTGCAACCTCAACCTCCGGTGCTCGAGCGATCCTCTCACCAGACCATTCAGAGTAGCTGGGACCTTAGACGGGCGCCACCATGCCCGCTTGTTTCTTTTACTTTTTTTTTTTTTTTTTTGGTAGGGTTGGGGTCTCTCTATGTTGCCCTGACTGGTCTCCAAGTCCTGGGCTTAAGCTGTCCTCCCTCCTCGGCCTCTCAGGGTGCAGGTAGTGTTACTGGCGTGAGCCACTGAGTCCAGGCTTTTTTTTTTTTTTTGAGACAGAGTCTCGCCCTGTCACCCAGGCTGGAGTGCAATGGCAGGATCTCGGCTCACTGCAGCCTCCGCCTCCCAGGTTCAAGGGGTTCTCCTGCCTCAGCCTCCCAAGTAGCTGGGATTAAAAGTGCCCGCCACCATGCGCGGCTAATTTTTTTGTATCTTTCGTAGATCCAGGTTTCACCATGTTGGGCAGACTGGTCTTGAACTCCTGACCTCGTGATCCACCTGTCTTGGCCTTGCAAAGTGCTGGGATTACCGGTGTGAGCCACTGCGCCTGGCCTTTTTCTTTCTTTTTAATGTCCAAACTGCATCGTAAATTCTAGATAAGCCAGTTTTGCAGTTGTTTAATCAAACCTGCACAAAAGGAGGTTCTCTGATGAGATGAGGGGCGGGGCTGCTGCGAGGTCAGGGCTTCACCAAAGGAGTCTGTGCAGCTTTGAGCTTGAGCACCTGCTGTGTGCCAGGAGCTGTTCTGGGTTGGGGACTCAGAAAAGCAGGCAGACATCTCTCCCTCCTGGAGCTTACATGGCGTGGTGGAAGGGGCTGTAACGTTAACAGTATATTTAACAAGTAATGTTAGAAGGTGAATAGTGCCATGGACAAAGAAAAAGAAGGCTGAAAGACTAGCAGGACTGGGTTGGGGATTGAGAGGGTGCTTTGCTGGGTGGGCTGCAGTGAGAGGGTGACATTTTAGCAAAGACTTGGAGGAGTGATCATGGGCTGAGTGGATATCTGGGGCAGAGTCGTCTAGGCAGATGAAAAGTCACGTGCAAAGTAGGGTGCTGTGGCATGGTGCCTGTAGTCCCAGCTACTTGAGCAGCTGAGACAGGAGGCTGCCTTGAACCCAGGAGTTCGAAGTTGTACCACCGTGCTCCAGCTTAGGTGACAGAGTGAGACCTTGACTCTACAGGGGGAGAAAAAAAAAGAGTCAGGTGCAAAGGCTCTAAGGCAAATCTGTCTGTTTGAGGAAGCAGGTGGGGCTGGAGAGGAGTGAGGGGGGAGGGAAGAGTGGTCCCAGGTGAGGTCAGAGAGGGTAAGGTAAGGAAAGACAGGTCAGGTAGGGCCTCTCAGAGTATTGTAAGGACTTAGGCTTTTCCTCTGAGTGAAAATGAGCAGCATTGGGTGCTGCACATGTCCCAGAAGAGAATACTGAGGCTTAGCTTGCTGCACAGGTGGTCGAACCTGCAGAGGGGCCATGTCCTCCTCAAAGCCGGTGAGGTTTCCATGAAGTCTTACTCTTGAGGACTGATTGCTTTCTTTTTTTGAGGGGTGGGGATGGAGTCTTGCTCTGTCGCCCAGCCTGGAGTACAGTGGCGCGATCTTGGCTCACTACAACCTCTGCCTCCTGGGTTCAAGCAATTCCTCTGCCTCAGCCTCCCAAGTAGCTGGGACTACAGGTGCATGCCGCCACGTGCGCTAGTTTTTTGTATTTCAGTAGAAATGGGGTTTCACCCTCTTGCCCAGACTGATTTTGAACTCCTGAGCTCAGGCAATCTGCTCGTTGAGGACTGATTTCTTGCTGCAGGCCTAGAAGTCTGCACAACTGAAGCCAGGATCTGATCTGGCTTCCAATCACTTCCCACTTTGCTGTGCTGCATAAGAACCGTTTCATGGAAAGCCAGGGCAGTGGGTGCTGTAGTTAACTGTCCATCCTTATCACAGGTCAGTTGATGATTCAGATGCACTGGCTTTTAAGCAACACTCAAAATAGCTCTTGCTTGCTGAACACTTCTAGAAGATTCTAGGTTGGGATGGGGCTTGGTGGCTCACACCTGTAATCCCAGCACGTCAGGAGGCTGAGGCGGGTGGGTCATCTGAGGTCAGGAGTTCAAGACCAGCCTGGCCTCCTACTAAAAATACAAAAAATGAGGTGGGTGTGATGGCGCGCGCCTATAATCCCCGCTACTCTGGAGGCTGAGGTGGGAGAACCGCTTGAACCCGGGAGGCGAAGGTTGCAGGGAGCCGAGATTGTGCCACTGCACTCCAGCCTAGGCCACAGAGCTAGACTCCATCTCAAAAAAAAAAAGCCACCATGCCTGGCCGAAAATGATTCTAATACTTGGGTGTGAAGGCTTTTACCTGTGAGGGTGGTTCACTTGAGTCACAGGCAGCTCTTGTCTTACCTAAGGAAATTCTTATATGTTGTAAGAATGTTTCAAGGGCCAGAAGAAGGTGGTAAGTTACTTTTTCTTTCCTCCTTTCCCTTTCTTTTATTCTCTCTGTACTCTTACCTTCTCCTTCCTCCCTCCCCCCCTTCATTTCTTCCTTCCTTCCTTAGGGTCTTGCTCTGTCTTGGCTCACTGCAACCTCCAACTTCCAGGCTGAAGCCATCCTCCTGCCTCCGCTTCCTCGGTAGCAGGGACTACAGACACACACCACTGTGCCCAGCTAATTTTTAATTTTTCTTTGAGACAGAGTCTCTGTCGCCCAGTTTGGACTGCAGTAGCATGGTGTGGGCTCACTGCAACCTCTGCCTCCTGGGTTCAAGTGATTCTCTCCTGCCTCAGCCTCCCTAGTAGCTGAAACTACAGGTGTGCGCCACCACACCCAGCTAATTTTTGTATTTTTTTTTTAGTAGAAATGGGGTTTCACCATATCGGACAAGCTGGTCTCAAACTCCTGACCTCGTGATCCGCCTGCCTCGGCCTCCCGAAGTGCTGGGATTGCAAGGGTGAGCCACCGCATCTGGCCTGTTCTTAAATATTTTAATAGAGATAGGATCTGGGTCTTACTTTGTAGCCCAAGCTGGTCTCAAACTCCTCCTGGGCTCAACCAGTCTTCCTGCCTCAGCCTCCCAAAGTGTTGGGATTATAGGTGTGAGCCACTGTGCCTGCCCAAGTTGCTTTTTCTTTCTTTCTTTCTTTCTTTCTTTCTTTTTTTTTTTTTTTGAGACAGAGTCTTGCTCTGTTGCCCAGTCTGGTGTGCAGTGGCATGATCCAGGCTTACTGAAACCTCTGCCTCCCAGACTCAAGAATTCTCAAGCCTCACCCTTCCAAGTAGCTGGGACTACAGGTGTGCACCAGCTAATTTTTTTTTTTTTTTTTTGGAAACAGGGTCTTGCTCTGTTGCCTAGGCTACACTGCAGTGGCGTGATCTCGGCTTGCTGCGACCTTCACCTCTTGGGTTCAAGCGATTCTCATGCCTCAGCCCCACCACACCCAGCTAATATTTTAAATTTTTAGTAGAGACAAAGTTTCATCATGTTGTCCAGGCTGGTCTCAAACTCCTGACTTAAAGTGATCTGCCTGCCTTGACCTCCCAAAGTGCTGGGATTACAGGTGTGGACCACTGTGCCTGGCCCACCTGGGTAATTTTTGTATTTTTAGTAGAGATGGGATTTCACCGTGTTGGCCAGGCTGGTCTTGAACTCCTGGCCTCAGGTGATCCTCCCACCTTGGCCTCCCAGAAAAGGAGAATTGCTTGAATCCTGGAGGCAGAGGTTGCACTGAGCCAAGATCACGCCACTGCAGTCCAGCCTGTGTGACAGAGTGAGACTCTGTCTTTAAAAAAGATTGGCTGGGCACGGTGGCTTGTGCCTATAATCCCAGCACTTTGGGAGGCCAAGGTGGGCGGATCATGAGGTCAGGAGTTCGAGACCAGCCTGGCCAATATGGTGAAACCCCATCTCTACTAAAAAATATAAAAAATTAGTCAGGTGCAATTGCTGATGCCTGTTGTCTTAGTTACTCGGGAGCCTGAGGCAGGAGAATCGCTTGAACCCGGGAGGCGGAGGTTGCAGTGAGCCGAGATGATGCCACTGCGCTCCAGCCCGGGCCACAGAGTGAGACTGTCTCAAACAAACCCAGCATCTGTTACCTTGGTGTGTCAGCCCACAGCAATGATGTGCTTATTCCATGCACATCGCTAACACCTGCATTCATAAGGTGAAAGCTGTGGTTCACAGACCCTTCCCAGTAGTAAGTTCAGTGCTGGCTAAAGTGTTTGTAATCAACCAGGCCTCCAGGGATGGCAGCCCCAGTGAGATGATGTTGGAAAGCAGCAACTTGTTGGTCGTTACTTTTCCGGACACTGAATGGAGAATCTTTAGACTTTTGCTCAAGTTTTCACTTGTGTTTACCAGTCTACTCTTGATACTTTTTTTTTTTTTTTGAGACAGAGTCTTGCTCTGTTGCCCAGGCTGGAGTACAGTAGTGCAATCTCAGCTCACTGCAACCTCTGCCTCCCGGGTTCAAGCGATTCTACCTCAGTCTCTCGAGTAGCTGGGACTACAGGTGTGCGCCAGCACACCTGGCTAATTTTTGTATAATTTGTTTGTTTGTTTGTTTGTTTTGAGTCCGAGTCTTGCTGTTGTTGCCCAGGCTGGAGTACAATGGTGCAATCTTGGCATACCGCAACCTCCGCCTCCCGGGTTCAAGTGATTCTCCTGCCTCAGCCTCCCAAATAGTTGAGATTACAGGCATGCGCCACCATGCCCAGCTAATTTTGTATTTTTGGTAGAGATGGGGTTTCTCCATGTTGGTCAGGCTAGTCTCGAACTCCTGACCTCAGGTGATCTGCTCGCCTCAGCCTCCCAAAGTGCTGAGATTACTGGTGTGAGCCACTGCGCCTGCAGTATTTTTTTTTTTTTTTAATTGAGACAGAGTCTCTCTCTGTCACCCAGGCTGGAGTGCAATGGCGTGATCTCGGCGTACTGCAACCTCCACCTCTGGGTTCAAGCAATTTTCCTGTCTCAGCCTCCTAATTAGCTGGGATTACAGGCACATGTCACCACACCTGGCTAATTTTTTGTCTTTTTAGTAGAGACGGGGTTTCACTATGTTGCCCAGGCTGGTCTTGAACTCCTGAGCTCAGGCAGTCCACCTGCCTTGGCCTCCCAAAGTGCTAGGATTGCAGGCATGAGCCACCGTGCCCAGCCAATTTTTGTATTTTTAGTAGAGACAAGGTTTCACCATGTTGGCCAGGCTGGTCTCAAACTCCTGACCTCAGGTCATCTGCCTGCCTTGGCTTCCCAAAGTATAGATATTATCGGCCTGAACCACCTCGCTGGGCCTACTCTTGGTACTTTGTTTTTGTGTGTGAGACAGATTTTTGCTCTGTCGCCCAGGCTGGAGTGCAGTGGTTCGATCTCAGCTCACTGCAAACTCTGCTTGTGGGTTCAGCTGATCCTCCTGCCTCAGCTTCTTGAGTAGCTGGGATTACAGGCCTCATACCACCACATCTGGCTAATTTTTGTGTTTTTAGTAGAGATAGGGTTTCACCATGTAGGCCAGGCTGGTCCCGAACTCCTGACCTCAGGTGATCTGCCCGCCTCTGCCTCCCAAAGTGCTGGGATTACAGATGCGAGCCACTGTGCTCAGCACTCTTGGTGCTTTCTCACTGGTCTTGTTGTTTCTCTGGTTCTTCTGTGATTTCTGAGCTAATCTGGTCAGTTTCTGTGCCAATCTGATGAGAATGTTCAGTACTCTTTGGGTGGCCTGGTTCAGGCTTCTGGTGCCTTGCAGGAGCATTGCCCTTTGAGACTGTAGGCAATCCACGTGCTCATTCTCTGCAGCATGTGTGCCATATTTCATGTCTCCTCGGCCTCTAGGTGTGGCTCTCCAAAGTGTGCTTCTCACCTCCTGATAGAGTTTGGCAAGGTCCTTCCGGTAGGTTAGCTTTTTGAGACAGTCTCACCCTGTCACCCAGTCTGGAGTGCAGTGGTGCAATCTCGGCCAACTACAGCCTTTACCTCCCTGGTTTGAGCGATTCTCCTGCCTCAGCCTCTTGAGAAGCTGGGACTGCAGGCACCTGCCACCACGGCTGCTTAGTGTTTGTATCTTTTTTTTTTTTTTTTTTGAGGCAGAGTCTCACTCCGTCACCAGGCGCCAGGCTTCAGTGCAGTGGTGCGACCTCGGCTCACTGCAACCTCCGCCGCCCGGATTCAAGCAATTCTCCTGCCTCAGCCTCCCGAGTAGCTAGGACTACAGGCACGCGCCACCACACCCAGCTAATTTTTTTGTATTTTTAGTAGAGACGGGGTTTCACCATGTTGACTAGGATGGTCTCGATCTCTTGACCTCGTGATCTGCCCGCCTCGGCCTCCCAAAGTGCTGGGATTACAGGCGTGAGCCTCTGTGCCTGGCGTAATGCTTGTATCTTTAGTAGAGACAGGGTTTCACCATGTTGGTCAGGCTGGTCTTGAACTCCTGACCTCAAGTGATCTGCCCACCTCGGCCTCCCAAAGTGCTGCAGTTACAGGTATGAGCCACCATGCCTGGCCCTCCTGGTAGTTTTTCTTTTTTCTTCTGGTAGTTTTCAAGCCTAGACATCATGGGATTACGGAAGGATAGAGGTGCGTAATGTAGATCCCCCTCCATCTCTGCCAGCTTTTTTTGTTTCCTGTTGCTTTTCATCAAAATCTCTGATCAGCTTCTCTTTGGTCCCCACTACACCCGGCAGCCGCTTGGGCACCCCTTGTAGGCCTTCATGGAGACCATGAAAAATCTCATGCAGCTTCCTGAAATGCTCCAAGGAGTGGGCAGAGGTAGCCACGGCACAGGCTGTGTGCAGGCAGCAGCCACTGAGTAGCTGAGATTACGGGCCGCACACCGCCACATCCGGCTGACTTTTGTGTTTGTGGTGGAGACGGGGTTTCACCATGTTGGCCAGGCTGGTCTCAAACTCCTGACCTCAGGTGATCTGCCCGTCTCAGCCTCGCAAGGTGCCGTGATTACAGGCGTGAGCCATGGTTCCTGGCACTCTTGGTACTTTCTTACTGGTGTTGTTCCTCTGGTTCTTCTGTGATTTCTGAGCCAATCTGGTCAGTTTCTGTGCCAATCTAATGAGAACGTTTAGTACTCTGGGTGTTGGGTGTGCTCCTAGCCCCGCGGAACATTGTCCAGCCCCTTAGCTGTCATGGTGACCACTGCATCACTGTCGCCCAGTGCTTTTTGAATTAACTTTTCCTTCTTTTTTTTTTTGAGATGGAGTCTCACTCTGTAGCCCAGACTGAAGTGCAGTGGCGTGATCTCAGCTCACTGTAACCTCTGCCTCCCGGGTCCCGGTTCAAGCAATTCTCCTACCTCAGCCTCCCGAGTAGCTGGGATTACAGGCACGAGCCACCATGCCCAGCTAATTTTTGTATTTTTTAGTAGAGATGGGGTTTCACCATGTTGGCAAGTGTAGCTTGAACTCCTGACCTCATGATCCACCCACCTCGGCCTCCCAAAGTGCTGGGATTACAGGCGTGAGCCACCATGTCCAGACTCTCAGATTACTTTTATAAAGAAGAAAAAGTTGGCCAGGCACGGTGGCTCACGCCTGTAATCCCACCACTTTGGGAGGCTGAGGTGGGCAGATTACCTGAGGTCAGGAGTTCGAGACCAGCCTGACCAACATGGAGGAACCCTGTCTCTACTAAAAATGCAAAATTGTCTGGGTATGGAGGCACAGGCCTGTAATCCCAGCTACTCACACGGCTGAGGCAGGAGGATCGCTTGAATCCGGGAGGTGGAGGTTGCAGTGAGCCAAGATTGCACCATTACACTCCAGCCTGGGCAACAAGACCAAAACTCTGTCGGTAAATAAATAAATAAATAGAAATAAAAGTAATCTGGGGCTGAGCACGGTGGCTCAAACCTGTAATCCCAGCACTTTGGGAGGCCAACGCGGGTGGATCACCCGAGATCAGGAGTTTGAGACTAGCCTGGCCGACATGCTGAAATCCCATCTCTACTAAAAATACAAAAATTAGCTGGGTGTGGTGGCAGGTGCCTGTTATCCCAGCTACTTGGGAGGCTGAGGCAGGAGAATTGCTTGAACCCGGGAGGTGGAGGTTGCAGTCAGCCGAAATTGCACCACTGCACTCCAGTCTGGGTGACAGTGAGACCCTATCTCAAGAACAAAGAAAAATATGAATGGTCTTTGGCCTGACTTGACTTTTCTTGCCACATCCCTATCCTTTTAGAGGGATAGTGTCCTGGACCTCGATTTTCTATCTGAGTTTGAGGGTGCAGATCGTTTTTATTAGCGGATTGTCCCTGGACTGGTAACTTGATCTCTCTTCTGTGAAGTGCGATTGTTAGAATGCTTCTTCAGGGATTGAATGGGGCTGTTGACCAGAAAGCTCCGTGAAAGCCAGTGCTGTTGGCGTGGAGCTTCTGAGAGTCAGTGACCACCCCACTGGCTCAGCTGAGGGTACCTCCTCATCCCTCTTCTCCAACGTAGTCAACACTGGAATGCCCTGGAAAGTATTGAAAAATGGGGGCTCCTGGCTTCTCCTTGCAGTTACTGTGACCACTTTGGGTGTGGTATGACCTGGGAATCTGGTTTTAAAAAATCTTCCCAGATGATTCTAATACATAGCAAAATTTGAGAACCAATAGTTAAATCCAACTGCTTTCCAGTAGAGTTATTTTTTCTTTTTCTTTTTCTTTTTTTGAGATGGAGTGTCACTCCCTCGCCCAGGCTGGAGTGTAGTGGCACAACCTCTGCCTCCTGAGTTCAAGTGATTCTCCCACCTCAGCCTCCCCAGTAGCTGGAATTACAGGTGTGTCCCACTGTGCGTGGCTATTTTTTGTATTTTTAGTAGAGATGGGGTTCACCATGTTGGCCAGGCTGGTCTCGAACTCCTGACCTCAAGTGATCCTCCCACCTTGGCTTCCCAAAGTGCTGGTGATCTGGTTCTGTCTCCCAGCCTGGAGTACAGTAATGTGATCATAGCTCACTGCAGCCTCAAGCTCTTGAGCCTAAGTGATCCTCCCATCTCAGTCTCCGGAGTAGGTGGAATTACAGGTGCATACCATCACACCTGGCTAATTTGGAAAATTGCTGTAGAGACAGGGGTCTTGCTTTGTTACCCAGCCGATCTTGAACTCCTGGCCTCAAGTGAGCCTCCCACTCAGCCTCCCAAAGTACTGGGAATACAGCTCTGAGCTACCATGCCTGGCCTGTTCAACCATTTTAACAAGTGTGCGATTCAGAGGCATCGAGTGTAGTGCCAGTACGCAGTCGTCCCCACTCTTTGGAGAACTTTCTCTTGATGGGGGGCATTTTTGATATTCAGGTCTATCTCCGATGATGTTACCTCCTTGAGGGCAGGGGTGAGTCTCCTGTAGTTTTTAATGTCCCAGGCGCACCTGGGACACACTGAATTGAATGGTTTCTTGTGTGCCTTCACCCCTGGGCAGGCCTCTGCTGCGTCTCTCCTCTGAATTAACCTAGCTGCCTATCTCTGGGAGTCTAAGTGAGCACCTCTTCTGGACTGGCTGTAGCTTCCGGTCTAGCAGATTCTCTTGTTTTTTTTTTGAAACAGGGTCTCACTCTGTCATCCAGGCTGGAATGCAATGGCACAATCTCGTCTTACTGCAGCCTCCACCTGTCAGGTTCAAGCAATCCTCCCACCTCAGCCTCCCTAGTGTCTGTGATTACAGGTGCCCACCAACACTCCTGGCTTATTTATTTATTTACTTTTAGTAGAGATGGAGTTTCACCGTGTTGGCCAGGCTGGTCTCGCACTCTTGACCTCAAGTGATCTGCCCTCTTCTGCCTCCCAGAGGGCTAGGATTATAGACCTGAGCCACCGTGTCTGGCCCTGCCTGGCTCAGGAGATTCTCTAGCATATGGCACCCTCTGCTGGAGCGGGCTTGTTTGAGACAGAGTCTTACTCTGTTGCCAGGCTGGAGTGTGATCTTGGCTCACTGCAGCCTCTGCCTCCTGGGTTCAAGCGATTCTCCTGCCTCAGCCTCCCGAGTAGCTGGGATTATAGGCTTGTGCCACCACACCTGACTAATTTTTGTATTTTTAGTAGAGATGGGGTTTCGCCATGTTGGCCATGGTGGTCTTGAACTTCTGGCCTGAAATGATTCTCCTGCCTCGACCTCCCAAAGTGCTGGGATTACAGGTTCGAGCCATTGCGCCCAGCCAGTGTTTAGTTTTCATTCTGTCAGAGAAGCCTGGGACTTTCAGCCCAACTTGTGGCTTGGGTAGGAGGTTTTCCAAGATGGGTCCTTGTGGACTTTCCAGGAGACATCTCCCTGTTCTGGGCCTCAGTTTCCTTCCTCTGAGAGGCAGGAGTGCTGATGTTCTGGGTTTCTTCATGGCTGCAGGCTCTCCTGGGCGTGGAGAGCTGTCTTCAGGCTGCAGAGGATCCCTGGGGCTTCGCACTCAAGAGGGTGGACCCTACTGGTCTTGCTTTGGTAATTACTGTTCTCTGATTCCCTCCGAGGACCTCCTGGTGTGATTTCATAAAGTCTGGCCCAGCCCTCTGTATTCCCCTGAACATTCTCTAAGCGTGTGAGGCCGGCTCTGGGCCCAGTGTCCTCAACACTCCACTTAGGATCCTGACCCCCAGGCCCCATTTCTTTCTCTGGCTTCCCAGGGGGCTTCTTATTGGAGCCTCACCCTTGTGCCAGTCACACACTACCTGGCATGGTGGCAGGGTATCGACTTGGGCCTCATCCCCAAAGGGATCTCAAACCATGGGAAGCTGACTTAGGTATTTCGGAGCACAAAGAATAATGGTGGCTTCTGACCAATTCACAGACAGTTTGCAGGTGCAATGTGACTGGTTTAAATATTTTTTTTCCTTAAATTTTCCTTAATATTTTGGCATTTGTTACATTATTTGCCTGAATAATTAAGCAACAAAATAATATTCATCAATATACTTGAATATGACTGCAGAAGGGTGTGCTAGCCAGGCACGGTAGCACAAGCCTGTAGTCCCAGCCACTCAGGAGGCCCTGGTTGGGAGGGTCACTTGAATCCAGGAGTTCGAGACCAGCCTGGGCAACATGGCAAGACTCTGTCTCTACAAAAACTTTAAAAATTAAGGCTAGATGACTCACACTTGTAATCTCAGCACTTTTGGAGACCAAGGTTGGAAGATCAGAGTCTAGGAGTTTGAGATTAACCTGAGCAACGTAGTGAGACTTCATCTCCACGAAAAAGAAAAAAAAAAATTGCCAGGCATGATGGTACATGCCTGTAGTCCTAGCTATTTGTGAGGCTGAGGTGTGAGGATTGCTTGAGCCCAGGAGTTTGATGCTGCAGTGATCCATGACCATCACTATACTCCAGCTGGGGCAACATAGTGAGACCCTGTTTAAAAGAAAAAAGCCAGCCAGGTAGCCATACCTATAGTCCCAGCTGTAGGGAGAAAGTAAAGGCTGAGGTAGAAGGATTGCTTGAGCCTGTGAGATCGAGGCTGCAGTGAGCTGAGACTGTGCAATTGTTCTCTAGCCTGGGCGACAGAGTGAGACCCTGTCTCTGCAAAAAAAAAAAAACAACCACCAATTCTGAAGCAGTTTGGATAATTTTTTTTTTTTTTTTGAGATGGAGTCTCGTTCTGTCGCTCAGTCTGGAGTGCAGTGGTGCAATCTCAGCTCACTGCAACCTCTGCCTCCCAGGTTCAAGTGATTCTCCTGCCTCAGCCTCCTGAGTAGCTCAGATTACAGGCACGTGCCACCACGCCTGGCTAATTTTTGTATATTTAGTAGAGACGGTTTTTCACCATGTTGGTCAGGCTGGTCTCGAACTCCTGACTTCAGGTAATCTGCTTGCCTTGGCCTCCCAGAGTGCTGGGATTACAGGCGTGAGCCACTGCGCCCGGTCTTTTTTTTTTTTTTTTTTTTTTTGAGACGGAGTCTTACTCTGTCACCCAGGCTGAAGTGCAACTTCTGTCTTCCAGGTTCAAGCGATTCTCCTGCTTCAGCCTCCTGAGTAGCTGGGACTACAGGCACATGCCACCACACCCAGCTAATTTATGTATTTTTAGTAGATAAAGAATTTCACTATGTTGGTCAGGCTGGTCTGGAACTCCTGACCTCAAGTCATCTGCCCACCTCGGCCTCCCAAAGTGCTGGAAGCCACTGCACCTGGCTGGATAATTAAAACACGCACACACACACCCCACACACCCCCACACACCTTGCCTTCTCTGGACATTTTAGCTTGTGGTTGTGATTGTCAGTTTTTATGTTGAGACATTTATATAACATCTTTTAGACACATTGTTTGGAGAATATCAGATGTGATCATAGGCACACCTCAACAATACTGTGGGTTCAGTTCCAGACCTGCAGTAAAACAAATACCGCAATAAAGTGAGTCACAGGAATTTTTCCGTTTCCTGGTGCATGTAAAAGTTATGTTTACACTATATTATCATCTATTAAGTGCAGTAGCAAGTCTGCAGAAAAAATAAACATTCATAATTAAAAATACTTTAGGCGCGGTGGCTCACAGCTTTAATCCCAGCACTTTGGGAAGCTAAGGCAGGTGGATCACTTGAGGTCAGGACTTCAAGACTAGCCTGGCCAATAGGTGAAACCCCGTCTCTAATAAAAATACAAAACTAGCCAGCCGTGGTGGTGCGCGTCTGTAGTTCCAGCTTGCTTGGGAGGCTGAGGCAGGACAATCGCTGGAATCTGAGAGGTTGAGGTTACAGTGAGCCGAGATTGTGCCATTGCATGCCAGGCTGGGCGACAAAGCCAGACTCCGTCTCAACACAAACCAACAGATAAGCCAACCAAAAGTACTGCCCAAACTAACAATCATCTGAAACTTCAGTGAGTGGTAATCTTCTTTGCTGGTGGAAGGTTCTGGCTCAATTGGGGTGGCTATGGCAATCCCATAAAATAACAATGAAGTTTGCCACATCGATTGAGTCTTTTTTTCACAAGACACTTCTCTGTAGCCTGTGATACTGTTTGACCCACAGTAGAACATCTTTATTTTCTTTCTTTCTTTTTTTTCTAGGCAGGGTCTTTCCTTGTCATGGTTCAAGCAATCCTCTCACTTCAGCCTCCCAAGTAGCTGGGACTATAGGGACGTGCCATCATGCCTGGCTAATTTTTAAAGTTTTTTGTAGAGATGGGGTTTCCCATGTTGCCCAGACTGGTCACAAACTTTTCGACTCAAACGATCCACCTGCCTTGGCCTCCCAAAGTGTTGGGATTACAGACATCAGCCACTGCGCCCGGCCAATGTTTGTATTTTTTTAGTAGAGATGGGGTTTCACTGTGTTGGCTAGGCTGGTCTTGAACTCCTGACCTCAAGTGATCCACCTGCCTTGGCCTCCCAAAGTGCTGGGATTACAGGCATGAGCCACTGCACCCGGCCAATTTTTGTTTTTTTTTTTTAGTGGAGATGGGGTTTCACCAGGTTGGCCAGGCTGGTCTCCAACTCTTGACCTCAGGTGATCTGCCTGCCTCGGCCTCCCAAAGTGCTGGGATTGCAGACATGAGCCACCACGCTCATGACAGGAGACAGCTGGCGGGTGAAGCAGTCACATCACACACAGCATTTATCGATGAAGTTCACCGTCTCACGTGGGCACAGTTTGTGGCGCTGCAAAACAATTACAGTAGTACATTGAAGATCACTGATAAACAGATGTATGTTGAGAATGAATAAGTTTGGGCGGGGCGCAGTGGCTCACGCCTGTAATCCCAGCACTTTGGAAGGCCAAGGTGGGTGGATCACAAGGTCAGGAGTTCAAGACCAGCCTGGCCAAAATGGTGAAACTTTGTCTCCACTAAAAATATATATATATATATATATATATATATATATATATATATAAAATTAGCCAGGCGTGGTGGCACTCGCCTGTAATCCTAGCTACTCAGGAGGCTGAGGCAGAGAATTGTTTAAACCCGGGAGGCGGAGGTTGCAGTGAGCTGAAATAGCGCCACTGCATTCCAGCCTGGTTGACAGAGCGGGTCTCCGTCTCAAAAAAAAAAGAATAAGTTTGAAATGTTGTGAGAATTACCAAAATGTGGCAGAGGCACAAACTAAGCGCATGCTGTGGGCTTGCGCAGTGCAGGGGTGCTGTGGTCCTCGCTTGTGAAAAGTGCTACGTCTGCAAAGATTGTGAAGCAGAGTGCAGTGACATGAGGTTGTAGACTGGGAGGGCTGCTGCAGCTGTTCACTTGGGCAGGACATCCGAGGAGTCGGACACCAGCTTCCCCTTGCAGGTCTCAATCTTCACAACCATGGCCCTGCTGTAGTTGATGTGGCTGAAAAAGCTGGAGCCCAGGTCGTAGCTGAGGCCGGGGCTTGGGAGGCCCCCATAGGCTGAGCTCAGACCACCTGCATAGCCACTGGTGGTCTTTGTATGAATACTCCAGTTCTGCATCCCAGACAGAGTCTCTGTCACAGGCTGGAGTGCAGTGGTGCGATCTCAGTTCACTGCAACCTCCGCCTCCCGGGTTCAAGCAGTTCTCCTGCCTCAGCCTCCTTAGTAGCTGGGGTTACAGGCATGCTCCAAGTCTGGCCAATTTTTGTATTTTTAGTAGAGATGGGGTTTCTCCATTTTGGTCAGATTGATCTTGAATTCTTGACCTCAGATGATCCGCCTACCTCAGCCTCCCAAAGTGCTGGGATTACAGGTTTGAGCCACTGCGCCTGGCCTAATTTTTTGTATTTTTAGTAGAGACGGAGTTTCGCCATGTTGGCCAGGCTGGTTTTGAACTCCTGACCTTAGGTAATCTGCCTGCCTCAGCCTCCCAGAGTGCTGGAATTACAGACGTGAGCCACTGTGCCTGGCTGAAATTTTTTTTTTAAGAATTAGCCAGGGCCGGGCAGGGTGGCTCACACCTGTAATCCCAGCACTTTGAGAGGCCAGTGCGAGCATGGATCACATGGAGAAACCCTGTCTCTACTAAAAATGCAAAATGAGCTGGGTATGGTGGCGCATACCTGTAATCCCAGCTACTTGAGAGGCTGAGGCAGGAGAATCACTTGAACCTGGGAGGCGGAGGTTGTGGTGAGCCGAGATGGCACCATTGCACTCCAGCCTGGGGAGACTTCGTCTCAAAAAAAAAAAAAAAAAAAAAATCAGCCATTCACAGTGCTGCACACTGGGTAGTCCTAGCTACTTGGGAGGCTGAGGCAGAAGGATCTCCTGAGCCCAGGAGTTGGAGAACAGCCTGGCAATATAGTGAGATCCTGTCTCTACAAAAAAACTTTTTTTTTTCTTTTTTTTTTTTACGGATGGGGTCTCGCTATGTCGCCCAGGCTGGAATGCAATGACTATTCACAGGCACGATCCCACTACTTACCAGCATGGGAGTTTTGACCTGCTCTGTTTCCAGCCTGGGCTGGTTCACCCCCTCCTTAGGCAACCTGGTGGTCCCCTGCTCCTGGGAGGTCACCATATTGATGTCAAACTTAGTGCAGACACACGATTGGCATAGTGCACTACAGCCTAGAACTCCTGGACTCAAGCAATCCTCCAGCCTCAGCCTACCGAGTAGCTGGCACTACAGGCATGCGCCACTGTGCCTGGCACAAAAAACATTTAAAAAAAAATCAGCCAGGTGTGGTGGTTGTGCGCCTATAGTCCCAGCTACTTGGGAGGCTGAGGTGGGAGGACTGCCTGAACCCGAGAGGCAGAGGTAAGTTGCAGTGAGCTATGACCACTCCATTGTACTCCAGCCTGGGCAACAGAGTGAGACTCTGTCTCAAAAAAATAAAGTCAGGCCGCCTGGGTTCAAGTCGATCACCTTTTGCTGTGTGACCTTGGGTGAGTTACTCAGTTTCTCTGTGCTTCAGTGCCAACATTAATAATATGAAAATGGGATTTACTTTGTAGGGCGGTTGTGAGGAGGAATGAGGTGATGTGGGTGAAACTCTCAGCACAGTGCCTGGAAGTGAGCTCTTAACGGCTGGCGCTGTCGTCAGCATTGTGGCTTCCACGGGGTTTGAGGTTCCCTCTTAGTCCCTGCACATCTCAGCTGGGCACATGCACTTTCTGATCTCCCAGCCCATTCATTCATTCCTTGGTGTACATGCTCCCTCGGCAGCCTCCTCTAGCTCTGGCTTCTCGTCACATCTCTGGTCAGAAGCTCTCCAGAGCCTGGTGACTTCCCCCGAGAATACCTGATGGCTCCCCATGGGTGCCTGAGGCATCTGAGTCCAAAGCAGGCTGCACAGAGGTGCCCTGTATTCTCTGCCCGAGTGTGACCTCACTTCTGGGGACGCACCGTCCGTGTGTTCTCGATGCAGATCCCAGGGTCTCCCTGGATTCCCTTCTTTCCAGGATTCCCAGCCCAACATGTCCTCTTTTGTTTTCCTTGCTCTGTTGCCTAGGCTGGAGTGCAGCGGCACAGTCACGGCACACGGCAGCCTCCACTCCCTGGGCTCAAGCGATCCTCCCACTTCAGCCTCTGAGTAGCTGGGACTATAAGTGTGCATCACCACGCCTGGCAAATTTTTAATTTGTAGGTATGGGGTTTCTCTCTGTTGCCCAGGCTGGTCACAAACTCCTGGACTCAAGTGATCCTCCCGCCTTGGCCTCCCATGGTGTTGGGATTACAGGCATGAGCCACTGCACTTGGGCAATTTTCTACCATAACATTTTATTCTGGCCCATGACACTCCTTCCTAAAGCTTTCCACTTGGCCGGCTCCTTCATATCCTTCGCATGACAGCTCAGATGCCACCTCCCCAGAGGCCACCCTCGCTGTCCCATGCAGACAGCCTCCCTGGCTGCTTCCTTCCTTTCTCGTGGTCTGCATGTGGTCGGTGCTGTGTGGACTTGGTGGGTTTTTCTTGTTTATTCGTCTCCCCCCACCCCTGTGTGAGTGCCTGGGGCACAGGAATCTTGCCCATTTTCTTTTCTGCTGTATCCTAATTAGGCAGACAATGCCTGGCAAGTAGATGCTCAATAAGTAATTTTTTTTTTTTTTGAGACACTCTTCCTCTGTAGCCCAGGCTGCAATGCAGTGGCGTGGTCTTGGCTCACTTCGACCTCTGCCTCCTGGGTTCAAGCGATTCTTCTGCCTCAGCCTCCCGAGTAGCTGAGGATTACAAGCTTGTGCCACCACGCCCAGTGAATTTTTGTATTTTTAGTAGAGAAGGGGTTTTACCATATTGGCCAGGCTGGTCTTGAACTCCTGACCTCAGGTGATCCACCTGCCTCAGCCTCCCAAAGTGCTGGGATTGCAGGTGTGAGCCACTGTGCCCAGCTTGTGTGTGTGTGTGTGTGTGTGTGTGTGTGTGTGTTTGTGTCAATGTACATCTGCTATGTGCCAATTACCATGGAAAGTGCTGGGGATACAAAAATCAGACAGAGTCTTATGCGAGGGGGGCTCACGGTTCATTAGGACACAGATAAGCAGAGAACTGAGTGGCTGTACAGGTGAGGGTGGGTGCCAGTGCTGAGGCCTCTGTGTGTAGAAGAGAACTGTCCTGGTAGGTCTGGCCCCTTCATTCCTCTGGGCTTGCTGAGACTGGCCTGGCCCAGCTGGAATCCTGCATGAGCTGGGAAGGAGGGAGTGTGGCAGTCCAGGGCCTTGTCATTGTTCCTTGAGTGGCCACCTGATGAGAGCCCCTCACAGATAGCAGAGATCACAATGATTGCTTCCGCTCAGAGCCTTCGTTTGGTAAAGATTGGGATGTCTGTAAGAAAGGGAGGCTGGGCCAGGTGAGGTAGCTCACGCCTGTAATCCCAGCACTTTGGGAGGTTGAGGCGGGCAGATCACGAGGTCAGGAGATCGAGACCATCCTGGCTAACATGGTGAAACCCCATTTCTAATAAAAATACAAAAAATTAGCTGAGTTTGGTGGCACGCTCCTGTAGTCCCAGCTCCTCAGGAGCCTGAGGCAGGAGAATCGATTGAATCTGGGAGGCAGAGGTTGCAGTGAGCCGAGATCGCGCCATTGCACTCCAGCCTAGGTGACCCTGTCTCAAAAAAAAAAAAAAAAAAAAAAAAGGGAGGCTGGCCTCTCCTGCCCTGTTCTGATGTTTGTATCTATGCCAGGTACAGCCAAGCAGGGGACTAGCAATAGGCGTGGTGGCAGGGTGGACAGCAAGGCCTTTGGGGGTGGTGCTCTGCCTCCCCACCGGGTAGCTCGGAGTGGATGCTGGAGCTGCCATTGCTCACCCAGGTGCTGGGAGGGCTGCCTGCCAAGGGAGGGCCTGGTGGTGTGAAGCTGGGGTGTTCATGGGCCTGTTCAGACCATGTGTGCCAGGGTGCTGCTGTGAGCCGACATGGTTCTGCCTGCCCTCTGCGTCTTCAGAAATGGAGCCTCTGGCGCCTCTAAATCATTGCACCAGAAGTCTCAAGGCAGGCTCTCACTGGTCTGTTAGGGTCACGTGGCCAGGCCCGAATTGGTCACTGTGGCTGAGTTAGGGATGCAGTGCTCTTATTGGCTGGCACTGACTGATCGTGGGACATAGGAGAGTCAGGGGGTCATCTCTAACCCAGACCTCACTGAGAGAGGCTCTGTAGCCTGAGACCCACAGTAGCCAGGAGGGGGGTCAAATGAAGGGAGGAGGGGCAGGCAGGGGGTTGGGCAGGGGCTGTGTGAGGACAGCTGGGTAGTGATGCTCATTTTCACCCTCCCTCCAGAAAAGTTGCCAGACGGCCAGCATTGTCACTGCTGACGCGTTTGCCCAGGTTCGGAATCATGCTGACGCCCAGGTGCAGACAGAGGCCCTGGAGCCTGTCAGTGTGCAGCCCCCGTCTCGGCACGACATCCCCCGGCTCGCAGCCTTTCTTCGGAGAGTGGAAGCCATGGTCATCCGAGAGCTGAACAAGAACTGGCAGAGCCACGCGTTTGATGACTTCGAGGTGAACTGGACCGAGCAGCAGCAGATGGTAGGGGACGGGCTGCTGCAGCCTCAGTCCAGCCCCTGCCCCACTTTTGTCTCTCCTTGTTTTCCTTCCCACAAATAACAGCCGTGCCAGTCTTAGTCACAGCCGGCATTCACCAGGCTCATGTCCTGCCTGGTACTGGGCTAGGTTTCCAAAGATAAGTCAGTGAGCCTTCACTGCTGTCCTCGAGGGAGGTGTTCTGTCCATTTTACAGTTAGGGAGATGGACACCCTAAGTGGAAGTAACATCCAGAGTGAAACTGAACGGGTGGGCAGTGGAGGCAGGCTAGAGCCTGGGGGCCCGGCTGCTGTGCCTCCCCATATACGGTGCAGTGAGGGCACTCTTGGGCCAGGCCCAGTTAAGAGTGTCTCCTGTGGCATCTCATTTACTCCTCAAAACAACTGTATGAGGCCTGGTGCGGTGGCTCACGTCTGTAATGCCGCACTTTGGGAGGCCAGGGCGGGCAGATCACCTGAGGTCGGGAGTTCGAGACCAGCCTGGCCAACATAGTGAAACCCCGTCTCTACTAACAATACAAAAATTAGCCAGGCGTGGTGGCGGACGCCTGTAACCCCTGCTACTTGGGAGGCTGAGGCAGGAGAATCGCTTGAACCTGCTGGAGATTGTGGTGAGCCAAGATCACACCACTGCACTCCAGCCTGAGTGACAGAGTGAGACAGAGTTTTGCTCTGTTGCCTAGGCTGGAGGGTAGTGGCGTGATCTCAGCGCACTGCAACCTCCACCTCCTGGGTTCAAGCAATTCTCCTGCCTCAGCCTCCCGAGTAGCTGGGATTACAAGTGCCTGCCATCAGGCCTGGCTAATTTTGTATTTTTTTTTAGTAGAGACAGGGTTTCTCCATGTTGGTCAGGCTGGTCTTGAACTCCCAACCTGCCTCGGCCTCCCAAAGTGCTGGGATTACAGGTGTGAGCCACTGTGCCCGGCAAAAAAAAAAAAAAATTTAGAGTTACGGTCTGCTATGTTGTCCAGGCTGGACTTCAAATGGTCTCAAGAGGTGCTCCTGACTCAGCCTCCCGAGATGAATTAATGAATTAATGAATTAATTTATGAGATGGAATCTTGCTCTGCCACCCAGGCGGGAGTGCAGTAGTGCGACCTCTGCTCACTGCAACCTCTGCCTCCTGGGTTCAAATGATTCTCCTGCCTCAGCCTCCCAAGTAGCTAGGATTACAGGCGCCTGCTACCACGCCTAGCTAATTTTTGTATTTTTAGTAGAGATGGGGTTTCACCATCTTGGCCAGGCTGGTCTTGAACTCCTGACCTCATGATCTGCTCGCTTCGGCCTCTCAAAGTGCTGGGATTCCAGGCGTGAGCCACCGTGCCCGGCTTTAGCATCACGTTTTCAAGGTTCATGCGTGCTGTGGCGTGGATTGGTTCTGCGTTCCTTTTGCGGGCTACATCATGTCCCATTGGCAGGCCACGTTTATTTATCCACTTCTCAGTTGATGGAGTTGGCGATTTGGGCTGTTCCACTTTTTGGCTATCATGAGTAGTGCTCCTGTGGACACTGGTGTACAGGTGTCCGTGTGGACATGTGTTTGCATTTCTCGTGGGTCTAAGCCTAGGAGGGGGAGTTGCTCGTCCCGGTCTCCTGCCAGCTTGTTCTCCACAGCAGAGGTGTTTCGCACATGCTATGGCAGTGCACGGGATGCCGGCTGTGTAGTTTTCTATGAACATGGGGTCTTTCCAGTGGATAGTTTCTTTTTTATTTTTTTGCAAAATGAATTTTGTTTTTTTTTTGAGACAGGGTCTTGGTCTGTTGCTTAGGCTAGAGGGCAGCAGTGCAGTCTCAGCTCACTGCAACCTCTGTCTCCTGAGTTCAAGTGATCCTCCCACCTCAGCCTTGTGAGTAGCTGGGGTGACAGGTGCTCGTGACCACGCCCAGCTAATTTTTACATTTTTGGTAGAGATGAGGTTTCTTTTTTTTTTTTATTTTTTTTATTTTTTATTTTTTATTTTTATTTTTTTTTAAGATGGGGTTTCACCATGATGGTCAGGCTGGTCTTAAACTCCTGACTTCAGGTGATCCACCCACCTCGGCCTCCCAAAGTGCTAGGATTACAGGCGTGAGCCACCGCGCCCAGCCGAGATGAGGTTTCATAGTTTTGTCTAGGCTGGTCTTGAACTCCTGAGCTCAAACAATCCTCCTGCCTCAACCTCCCGCAGTGCTGGGGTTACAGGTGTGAGCCACCACTCAGCCCTTAGTGGATAGTTCTTTAAGTAGAATCATGAGGTCAACAGATCTGAAACTTCAGAGGATCTGGGAGGCTGTTTGGATCCCTGGCACACACCACTTCCTGGGCAGCTGGTGCCTACCCCTGGCCGGGCTGGTCGTCAGTCTCCTCACATGCGGCTCTGGCTGGGTGGGGGCTGAAAGCAAAATGCTAGAGAGCCTGATAAAAAATTGTGTGCAGCCGGCATGGCAGCTCACATCTGTCATCCCAGCGCTTTGTGAGACCGAGGCGAAAGGATTACCTGTCAGGAGTTCGAGACTAGCCTGGGCAATGTGGCGAAACCCCATCTCTGCTAAAAATACAAAAATTAGCCAGGTGTGGTGATGCACGCCTGTAATCCCAGCAACTTGAGAGGTTGAAGCAGAGGATTACTTGAACCTGGGAAGCAGCAGTTGCAGTGAGCCGAGATCGTACCAGTGCACTCCCGCCTGGGCCTCAGAGCAAGACTCTCTCAAAAAAGAAAACCAGCTAACCACCACCAACAAAAAATCATGTGCGTGTAGCACCACGTGATGTCGGGTGGTTGGCTTGGCTCCTGTCCAGTGTCCCGCTCGGCCGCGTTGGACACTTTCATGCTGCTGGGCAGTCATCCTACTTTCCTGCTGCAGCCGCTGAGGCTTGGAAACTGTGGAATGCTCCCGTGAGGGCAGCCGCTGCTCTGGGCGGGAGCCTGGTTGGCCTTGATTCTCAGGCTTTGCCTTCTGGGCTTCTGGAAGCATCCTGCTGGGACAGATGTGAGGATGAACGTCCCACATTTTCCTCTAGGCCTTGCCGGGAGACTTGAGGGCCTCTAGGGCTAAGGGTGGCCCCGTCTAGGTGAGGTTTGGTTAGGCAGCCATAAAGCCCTCTGCTGGTGGCTTTGGGACTCAGGGTTGGGGATGTCTCCACAGGTGTCTTGTCTGCATACCCTGGGCTACCCCCCAGCCCAAGCGCAGGGTCTGCATGTGACTGGCATTTCCTGGAACTCCACTGGCTCTGTGGTGGCCTGTGCCTACGGCCGGTGAGTGGCCTCGGGGTGGGTGAGGGGCAGTGCGCCACCCCAGGACCCTTGCTGGGCCTCGGTCTCTCCAGCTGCGTGCGGAAGGGTTGGCCCCAAGAGCCCATCCTGGGAGTCTCTTCTCAAGGCTTCCTGGGCAGGGTTGACAACAAGTGGCAGGAGAAGAGCAGGGAGTGGGGCTGAGTGCCAGGATTGCCACCCCCCCCATCCGGTGGCCCGGGCCTGCCTGCCTCGCCCACCCCGCCAGCTGCTTCCTCATCCTGCATGGCATGGACTGTCCTTGGTGCCTGGGGACCCTTTTCCAGAGAACACCACGCCCTTGGGGTGCTGGTGCGGAGCCTGGGGCACTTCAGTACCCAGAGTAGTGTCTGGTGGTGACAAGGACACAGGTGAATGTGTTGGCTAGTGGGGAGAGAAGTGGGGTGGGTGACAGGAGCCCGACCTAGGGGCACAGCCAGCTCAGGCCTGTCCCTGCACAGGGTGGACCATGGGGACTGGAGCATGCTTAAGTCCTTCGTGTGCGCCTGGAACCTGGACCGGCGAGGCCTGAGTCCCCGGCAGCCATCAGTTGTGGTGGAGGCGCCTAGCGCCGTCCTGTGCCTGGCCTTCCACCCCATGCAGCCCTCCCATGTCGCGGGTGAGTTGCCTGCTGCCTCCGCCTCCTCTCCTCTCAGGACTCAGCTTCCTGGCCTGCAGAGGTGCACGGGGGAGCTTTCTGTGGGCCCACTGGCCCAGAGACAGGAAGGTGGGCCCTGACCCCCTCGGCCTGGAGCCCAGGTGAAGCCCTGCAGTTGTGGAACTCAGAGGAGTCTGGAAGGGGGCCAGGGTCAGGGCCAGGGCTGGGGGCTGTGCAGAGGCTGGAAGAGTCAGGTGCCCTTGGGAACCTGTCAGTGGGATGGGGCAGGCGATGGTGGAGGGGAGCTGCCAGGTGCAGGGCAGGGGTGTCTGGCAAAGCTCCCTGGGGTGCAGTAGGGGGGCTGGGGGGCCAGGACTCTCCCTCTGCAGGGACGGGTTCTGTTGTCTGGCCCTGTGTGTGGGTCGGGGCGGGTGCTTGGCCAGGAAGCCAGGCTGGGGACAGGGCTGAGTCTCTGCCCAGGCCCACTGTCCCCGCAGGAGGGCTGTACAGTGGCGAGGTGCTGGTGTGGGACCTGAGCCGTCCTGAGGACCCACTGCTGTGGCGCACAGGCCTGACAGATGACACCCACACAGACCCTGTGTCCCAGGTCAGGGAAGGGACTGCTGGGTGGGGTGGGCCGTGAGGCAGAGCGGGGGAGAGGGCGCCCACTCTCCTAGGAAGGTCACCCGGGCGTTGGCAGTTGGACAGCTGCCTCCTGCATTCTTGGAGCTCTGACAGCATGAGTCACCCCCCTCAGGAGCCACTCCCAGAGCCCTGTGGCCATTCCCAGCCTCCTCTGCAGGCACTGCAGCGCTGGGATTCTGGGACTGGAGAGGGCCCTGGGAACCCTCCGGGCCTGCCCCCTAGTGGGTGAGCCTGGCTCTGGGGCCTCCCCAAGAATTCTTTTTCTTCCTGGAAGAGAGGGAGGGTAGGAGTGGAGTGTAACACCTGGGCAGGTGTCCTTTCCCCCGCATGCTGTCATCTCAGGTGGTGTGGCTGCCAGAGCCCGGGCACAGCCACCGCTTCCAGGTGCTGAGTGTGGCCACCGACGGGAAGGTGCTGCTCTGGCAGGGCATTGGGACGGGCCAGCTGCAGCTCACAGAGGGCTTCGCCTTGGTCACGCAGCAGCTGCCACGGAGCACCAAGCTCAAGAAGGTATGCAGTACCCGGAAACGGCCGTGGCCTGCACCAGTGAGCCTTGGGGGCGGGAGGGTGTGGCCAGTGGGCCTGACTTGCTGTGATCCCCCCGTACTGTTCTCTGGCTCTGTTAGGACAGCGCCATCTGATGCCCTTGGCTCTGACCCTTCTGCTGCCATTTATCCACAGCATCCCCGGGGAGAGACCGAAGTGGGTGCCACGGCAGTGGCCTTCTCCAGCTTTGACCCGAGGCTGTTCATTCTGGGGCACGGAAGGTGGCTTCCCGCTCAAGTGTTCCCTGGTAGCTGGAGAGGCGGCCCTCACGCGGATGCCCAGCTCTGTGCCCCTGCGGGCCCCAGCACAGTTTACCTTCTCTCCCCACGGCGGTCCCATCTACTCTGTGAGCTGTTCCCCCTTCCACAGGTAGGTAGGCAAGGCCTCGGCCTCGGGCACAGTGGGACCAGGGCGTCCCTGTCCTGTGGGTCCCTAGCCTACCAGGCCTCATGACAAACCGCTGCAAGTGCTTGCCTTCTGCCTGCCCCTGAGCCCCGAATGCAGCTCTTTGCTGGTTGGCCCCAGGCATCGTCCCTTTTCTAATGAGAGGGCTGACGCCCTTCACAAGTCTAGCAGCCCAGGAGGGGTCTGGTGTTGGGGGCCAGCACTACCCAGACACCAGCATCAATTCCCTTGCCCCCTGCATCCCATCTAGGAATCTCTTCCTGAGCGCGGGGGACCGACGGCCACGTCCACCTGTACTCCATGCTGCAGGCCCCGCCCCTGACCTCACTGCAGCTCTCTCTCAAGTACCTGTTTGCTGTGCGCTGGTCCCCAGTGCGCCCCTTGGTTTTTGCGGCTGCCTCTGGGGAAGGTAGGAAGGGGCCACCAGGCCTGGATCTCTTTAAGGGGTTGCCTGGGCCCTGCTTGTACCTGGGGTTCTGGGTTGGGGAGAGACCACATGTGGGGGGTAAGGACAGCTTCCCTCAAGCGACTGTGGCTGCACGCGGCAGGATTGAACCTGGGCGTCAGCCGCCTCCTGCTGTGTGGTGGTCTCTAGTTTAGTTTCTCTTACTCCATATATCTCCTTCTCCTTGCAGGTGACGTGCAGCTGTTTGATCTCCAGAAAAGCTCCCAGAAACCCACAGTTTCCATCAAGCAAACCCAGGATGAAAGCCCTGTCTACTGTCTGGAGTTCAACAGCCAGCAGACTCAGCTCTTGGCTGCGGGTGATGCCCAGGGCACAGTGAAGGTGTGGCAGCTGAGCACGGAGTTCACGGAACAAGGGCCCCGGGAAGCTGAGGACCTGGACCGCCTGGCAGCGGAGGTGGCCACCTGAGGGGTCCCGGGATCAGCCCCGACGTGAGCTGAATGAAGAAAGCAAAGCTTTGGGTGAAGAGTTGTCATTTATTTGTCTTTTACATGAAAACAGATTTGGGGGAGGAAGGAAGGGAGAACAAGAAGGGGAGGAGCCAGCTGCTTTGATTTTTCTGAAGTCGGAATGAGGGCAGCTGCTTCAAGACATGGATCTGGGTCCCCCACAGTGACATGGTGATTGTGACTGGACTGGAAGCGGGTTAGTGAAGCACCACTTTCTACTAAATCTTATTCCAAGCTAAGCAGGCTTAAGGTTACCGTGGAAAGCGCGAGCATATGGGAGTGGACATGCAGCAAGGTGACATGGGGCAAGCAGTGCGGGGTGGGTGACCAGGGAGTGGCTCAGTTCACAAAGAGTGAGCGGGTGAACTCCACGTAGTCGAATGCAGTGGGGGAGTTCGCGGCCCTTGCCGTCCACATAGGGCTTCATGTGGGAGACGCAGTAGTCAGCTTGTTCCCGGGTCAGGTTCTAGGGGGAAGGGATGGTGCCCAGTGCCTGAGCCAGCTGCATCCACTTCAAACCCGACCTCCCAGGGCTCAGGATGCTGGGGGCTCGGGGCTCAGAGCCGCCCCTACGAGCAGATCCAGGACCTCAGCCCATACTGAGTTTTGATTTGTAAGTAAGTGGGGGAGGAAACTCCTGTACCCAGCAGGGCCTCTTGCCCCAGACTCAGCTCTGCCACAAATTTGGCTTTAGTTTTCCAAAGGAAAGCTCTTCACCCACCTCCCGGGGCCTGTACCTGGTAGAGCTCCTCCTTGGTCACGTAAGGCTTTCCCTCTGAGCTGAGGGCCCGGAAGGCACTCTCGATCTCCTCACTGGACTTGACGTTCTCAGTTTCACGGCTGATCATGAAGGCCATGTATTCTTGCAGGGAGACGTGGCCATCTCTGGGAGGGGAGGGGGAGGCAAGTGCCTGAGCAGGGAGGCCAGGCGGGGAGCTCAGAGCGGAGGCTCACAGTACCTGGCCTAAGCCTCACCTGTTTGGATCCACTGTGTCCAGGATTGCCTCGAATTCAGGGTCAGGTTCCCCTTCCTCCACCATGGGCAGGTCATAGCCCAGGGAGCGCAGGCAGGATTTGAACTCCTGGTGGTTCAGCCTGCCAGACTTGTCCTTGTCAAAGTGTCTGCAGCACAAAGCCGAGGGCAGCTAAGCACACAGCCCTGCTGCCGACCACCCCGACCCCGCCAGGACGAGTAGGGCTGAACTCACTTAAACATCATGCTGAATTCTTTGAGGGCCTCCTCAGTCACACCTGTTGTGTTCCTGGAAGAAAAACAGAATTAGGGAGCAGACCCTCCTCACCGCAGGTGACCTTTCCTCCTCCTCCCCACTCTGGGCTGAGGCTGGGTGCACAGTCCTCCCAGGTACCTGGCCTGGATCTGCTGCTCCAAGTTGTGCTGCATGCGCATGCCCAGCTGGTCCAGCTGGTCCCACTGTTGGGCCAGGCCCACAGTGCTGTGCTCTGTGTACTTGTTGTCCAGGATGAGGGCCTCCTCCATGGCGGCCCCCAGGTCCTCAATCTTTTTGAGCTGACTTCTCATGGCTCGGATTTCCTGATGCTTGCGCTGCAGGGGTGGGGAGCACAGATGCTCAGACAGGGGCCCTCAGCTCAGCCACCAGCCCAGGAGCCACTTACTGCCCTCCTTGGGCTCCTGTTCCAGGCTTGGCCTGAGACCTCTTAAAACAAGAACATTCTAGAACAGGAATAGTGGGATGGGGTAAAGCTGAAGAAATCCCAATAACCTCAGCAGAGGGAAACACTTTAAATGTGAGGCTTACAAACCAGCTGCTAGACCTGCCAGAGAGCAGGCTTCACCGAGGACAAGTGCAGGGAGGACTCCAGGGAGCAATGGCCAGAGATTTTTATTTATTCATTTATTTTTTCTTTTTCTTTTTGCACATTAAGATAAGGACAGTGGAGAAGATACTTGTTTTTGAAATGGAGTCTTGCTGTGTCGCCCAGGCTGGAGTGCAATGGCACGATCTCACCTCATTGCAACCTCCGCCTCCTGGATTCAAGTGATTCTTCTACCTCAGCCTCCTGAGTAGCTGGGATTACAGGTGCCTGCCATCATGCCCGGCTAATTTTTTTGTATTTTCAGTAGAGATGGGGTTTCACCATGTTGGCCAGGCTGGTCTTGAACTCCTGACTTCAAGTAATCCACCTGTCTCGGCCTTCCAAAGTGCTGGGATTACAAGTGTGAGCCACCATGCCCAGCACCAAAGACTTTAAAGTGAAGAGCCCTCACCTGGGAGCGGTGGCTCATGCCTGTAATCCCAGCACTTTGGGAGGCCAAGGCGGGTAGATCACGAGGTTAGGAGTTCAAGACCAGCCTGGCCAATATGGTGATTCCCTGTCTCTAATAAGAACAAAAATGAGGCCGGGCACGGTGGCTTATGCCTATAATCCCAACACTTTGGGAGGCTGAGGTGGGTGGATCACCTGAGGTCAGGAGTTCGAGACCAGCCTGCCTGGCCAATATGGTGAAACCCTATCCCTACTAAAAATATAAAAGTTAGCCAGGCGTGGTGGCAGGTGGCTGTAATCCCAGCTACTCAGGAGGTTGAGGCAAGAGAATCGTTTGAACCCAGGAGACGGAGGTTGCAGTGAGCCGAGACCATGCCATTGCACTCCAGCCTGGGCAACAAAAGCCAAACTGTGTCTCAAAAGATACATAAAAATAAATAAAAATTAGCCAAGTGTGCTGGCACACATCTATAGTCCAGCTGTTTGAAGGGCCAAGACAGGAGAATTACTTGAACCCAGGAGGTGGAGGTTGCAATGAGCTGAGATCGCACCACTGCACTCCAGACTGGGAGAGAGCACTAGACTCCGTGAAGAAAGTAAGGAGAGAGAGAGAAGAGAGTCAAGAGCCGTAGACTGCTTTAGGCCAAGGGAAAGGGTGACCAGTGGTGCATCTAGTTCCTGACTTTAAACCAAGAAGGAAAGGGCAGCCTGAGGGGTGACTGGGTGAAAGGTCTGAGCTAGGCCAGAGCCCCAGGAGTACTTACTTTGGTAGCTTCAAGCTGGGATTCAAGGGTCCCCGACTCTTCCACCATGCAGGACCTAAACATGGAAGGACAGTGAGGAAACGGGCCCTGCTCCCAGCTGACCGAGAGCTCAGAATGAACCTCCCCCTCAGAGAGAGCAATGCCTGGCAACCTCACATTCCTTTTAAGGAAACCAGACCTAACCGCAATTGGCCATCTTTACCTAATGGGCCCCAGGGATCCAGGGAGGGCAGGGTGCATTTCTCCCGTTCTAGAGATGGGAGGCTGCTCCTTTGTGGTGGGCCAGGGCTAAGCCCACTCATCTTGCTCCCAGGCCAGGATGACTCAGGAATGGAGTTTAAATTCCCCCATGGGTGCACAGTGGCTGCAGGGCTGTCTGAGCATCCTCTCTGCAGCCATGGTGGGGATGGGACACCCTGACACCTGACAGGAGACCTCAGGGCAGAGGGGGAGGCTGAGAACCTGACAGCCCCACCATGGAAACCCTGGCATGTCCTGGCACCGTTCCTGAAGGGGGAGCCCCATTCCAGGGGAAATGAGAGCATGACCCTGCAAACAGGGACACAAGTGGAGTGCTGGGAGATCACGACCAACTGTGTCGAAAAGAGGGAGATGGCTGTGACTAAGCCCAGATCCTGGTTCCATCATCTAGACACTGCCAGGGCAGGGGCAAGTGTCTGAGAGCAGGTGGGCTTTGGGGAGCCTCCTTCCCAACAGAACACAGTGCCAGGTCACAGAGACTACCAGTGAACAAAGACAAACAAGTTAGGGTTACGTGCAGGGATGAATTCACAGTGTGTGTGGCCCTGGTGGGGTTTAGCCCAGGCTCCCCCTGTACCAACATTCGCCCCAACCTACCCTTTTAAAACCCAGCGAGCCAGGGTTAGCTCTGCAATCTCCCCAAGTTCAAAGTGCTCTAGCAAGGCAAGGCACCAGGCTTCCTCCTACCCCAGCAGGTCAGACTCACAGTCACGCCATGTCCCCCCCCAGGGAAAATGCCCCAGGACCTGGGGGCAGGAGGCTGGGTGCCGGTGCAGTGGGAGGACAGACCCCTCCTTCCCAAGCGGCCGAGGGCGGCAGGTTAGTCAGGGTGGAGCCGCCTGGGGATGTCAAGAGTGCATCAGTAAAGCCACAGTGAGTTAAGAAGAGAAATAAGGAGAAAAACCTTCCAGACAGATCATCCCCAACTTCATACTGATAGACACGAATGACCCGACGATATGCTATGCTATTCAAAGAAAAGAAACCGAATGAATACACCAAAGGGAGGGGAGGCAGGAGCACACTGCGACAGATACACACAAGGCCCAAGCTGCAGGGCACAGGCAAGGGCAACTCGGTGCCCAGTGGGTACCTGGAGGCAGCAGGCCCAATGGCTCACCCCAGGCAGCTCACACTAGGAATGGGCAAGATGGGGCAGGGCTTGGGAGGAGCCATAAGGTGAGGGGAGCGTGGCACCTCACAGAGACACGAGCAAGACCAGCAGACACAGCCATGGGGCAGGGAGGGGGAGTGAGGTGGCCAGGATGTCCTATGGGCACAGGCCGGAAACTGCGATCCCTACGTCCCCAGCTGCTCTGTGATCAGAACTTGTGGCCTGGCTGTTTTGGGTCTATTTCTCCCCTAGCAGCCTTTACAGGCTTGATGTGCCTGTGTGCAGTCTCAGGAGTGCAGGCTAAGCCACTGCAGTCCCACCAGCCCTGGCTTTCACAGCAGGCTTGGCAGATTACAAAGGTGACCCACCCAGGCAGAGGCCCCAGGCTGAGCAGAGAAGCCCCTGCTGGGACTGGGTGGGACAGCCCAGTTCCTCCCTGGAGCTCCTCCCACATCCTGTCTCTCTATCACATCATAACGCGGGCATTTTTGCCTTCTATTAGGGCAGACAGTTCTCGTTACCATCCTTGACCCCAGGCAAGTGAAGTGGCAGCCTCAGCTATGTGCGGGTGTCAGAACCCAGCCCTTCTCAGCTGTGGACTTAGCCCCCAGCACTGTCATCCACTTCATGCCCACTGCACACTCTTGGACACACTGGGGGAAGCAGAGGCAAGAGCCCAAGGGAGCCTGGTGGCTGGACAGGCGCGGGGGTTCTCCAGGGCCTCTGCACTCCAGCTCTGGTCTTCGTGCTTCATCACCTTCCCTAACCAAAGTGAGCCCTTGGAATCGCCCAGTAAGATGGGGGTGGCTCCCCCCTGGCTTGAAGGCTCTACTGGGGACCAGGGACCACGGGCTATGGGGCAAGGCACGCTCGTCAGGTGATGGAAAAGGTGGGAGGGGAAGTGCAGCCCGCCCTGGGCAGGAAGGCCCATCCCGGGATCCTCCACAAGCCAGGCCACAGGACAAGGGCAGAGGGGCAAGCGCACGAGGCCCCCACACGACAAGCCCGGAGAAGGAAGAAAACAGTATTAACCCATCAAGGAGATACGTCCTGTGGAGAGCAGATCCAAGCAGCCGTGAGACAAGGTGGTGTCCGGACAACAGCAGCAATCGGGAGGTGGGGGGCAGGGAGAAGACACAAGAAAGAAAGGAAAACAAAAGCAAGAACATCAGTACCCAATGCATACACCCTGCATCGTGTGTCACCCAGTCACGCCTGGGGCTGACCACGCGCCCTGCATGATCCCACTCAATCCAGGATCTCTAGCAACTTGATCTCTGGGACATGCAGCACCGAGAGGCTGCTCTACCTCTGCCCCCACTCCCAGCTCCAGAGCCCCACCAGGTGTTGCCAGCCCAGCTCTATTCCAAGGCTGCCTCTGGTTTTACACCAAGCATCCCACCTCCTTGGGGCTGGAAGCTCCCCAGGGCTTAAGCACAGCAGGGACATGCTGCCCTCTGGCCCCAGTGGGCTGGCACCTGGTCTCTTGGATCCACTGGTGGAAGGCGTTGGCGTGCTGGGCAAACTCCTGGCGCAGCTTGTCGTTCTCTTCCTGCCGCCGTTGTTCCTTCTGCAGCTCCAGCTCCCTCTCCTGAGGGCCAAAGTGGGGCAGATGCTGTGCGCTGCTGCAGCAGTGACACTGGCCCCTCCTTCACAGGTGGGCTCAGAATGGAGGTGGCCTCCTCCCCCCCAAGGAACCTCCCAGAGATGACAGGGGAGGGAGGCTGGGAGACATGAGGCTGGCTCAGAGCACCTGGTAGCTCTTTCTCTGTTCCCACCCCCAGGAGCTCCAAGAAGAGGTGGACCTGGAGGAGAAGTGACTCATCACAGTCAAGCAGGGAGTTGTTGGACTGTCAGAAATGGAAACTTCTGGCCAGTTATAGTGGCTCACACCTGTAATCCCAGCACTTTGGGAGGCCCAGGCAGGAGAACTG
The DNA here is from genome assembly GCA_036589455.1 of Ateles fusciceps. Classification (NCBI taxonomy): domain Eukaryota; kingdom Metazoa; phylum Chordata; class Mammalia; order Primates; family Atelidae; genus Ateles; species Ateles fusciceps. Next base: position 5,135,281 of record JAZHEH010003300.1, read on the forward strand.
CTTGAGGCCAGGAGTTCAAGACCAGTCTGGGCAACATAGTGACACCCTGTCTACAAAAGTTAAAAAATTAGCCAGGCGTGATGGCATGTGCCTGTGGTCCCAGTTATTTAGAAGGCTCAGGCAAGAGCATCACTTCAGCCTGGGAGGTTGAGGCTACAGTGAGCCGTGTTAGTGCTACTGCACTCCAGCCTGGGTGACAGAGAGGAGACCCTGTCTCAAGAAAACAAAAAGAAATGGAAACTTATGATGAAACCTGGCTCCTCCCGCCTGCTCCTGTCTGGTCACTAGTCAGGAAGTGTGGGCTCTGAGCAGGGCCCAGCAAGGTTCTGGGTGGGCGAGCAGCTCCTGAGGGCAGCAGAGGGTGTACCTTGATGATTTTCTGTAGGTTCCTCCAGGTCTCCTCCAGGGCCTCCATGGTGAACCAGGTGTAAGGGTTGGAGGCCACACGGAAGCTCTTAATCTGGCGGTCCAGCTCCGCCAGCTGGTTGAAGTCGGCCTGGGCAGAGCTGAGGGAGGAGCGGAAGGCATCGTGGGCCTCACGCAAAGCTTTGATTTCTTCCAGGGAGTTGCAGCGCACTGGGTCTGTTAAGTCCTCCTCTGCATTTTCAAACCAGCTGTTGAAGGCAGAAGCCTTTTTGGCGAAGGTCAGGAAGAGGTCCTCCACCTGGAAGCAGAAGAGACTGAGTTAGCAGAGTTGCCAGGGCTGGACATGCCGACCCAGTGCGGGAGGTGGGACACGGGGGCAGTTCCCGGGAATCAGAGGCACACACCGCCTCCTGGGAGCTCGGCTCCACTCTGTCTCCTGTCTCCTCCTCCCATTTCTTCAAGTCTTAACCAGTTTTTTTTCCCCTTCCTACCCTTTGCCCTTGTCTCCAGTCTGTCCTGCATGCTTCTGAATGGTGACCTCACAGGGCCCTACCATTTGCCTTGGTTTTAAGTGATGCCACACCCATGTTCGAAAGCTCTACACTGGGTTCACAGCTTCCTTACGGGGGAGTGGCAGAGCTAGGCAGATGGAAGGTGGGCTTCCTTTCCTGAGCCGTGGGCCAGCTAAGCTTCACATGGTCCCATCCTCACCTTGCGGAAGTGACTCTGAGCCTCCAGCAGCTTCTTCTTGCGGGTGGCTGAGTTGGCCAGAAGCTGGCTCCACCTTTTCATGAGGGAGGCGTGCCGGGCCTCGATGGCCTTGGACTGAATGTGTTTGGCGGCCAGAAGTTGATCTTTGAGGGCAGTGATGTTGGCAATGCCTTCCTGCTGGAAGGCCTGCAGGCCAGCGTCAAAAGTTTCCTGAACAAGGAGTGACAAGCCAATTTGTGGTGACTCCACAGGACTGGAACTTGCTCTTCCTAGGTGCTTTGGCTCAGACGGCGCCAGCACGTCCCCTAGATGCCCAAGCCAAACTGTCCGCCTGGACACTGCTGAGACTCGGTCAAACCTGCCCCCTTTTCTGCTCTCCTTCAGACCGCAGATCACTGCAGCAGCCTCCTCCCACCTCCCCAAGCCCAGCCTTGAGCTCTTCTGCCCCAGGACTCCCTGCCAGCTCTGCCCAGAACACTCGCCCTGCCTCTCCCTGACCATTTTCATTCACCCCTCATGATTCTACTCAGGAGGGCTTGCCCCTTCGACCCTTGCCTGCTGAGAACCGAGCGAGTGACCCTGTGGTGCCCAGGACCGTCAGCACTCAGCAGGCTGTTGCCTGTGTTTGCTTCCCCAGTTAGTCTGGAAGCTCCCTGAGGACCAGGAAAGGATCTTGTTTACTGCTGATCCCCCAGGGGCTAATAGAAGTTAAATGCTTGAATGAAAGACACTGGCGGTCATCTCACTGGAAATGCTATTTGCATACATTTCAACCAATGAAGGGGCCACGGCAGACCTGTTTGGTGAGGAGCGTCTGCACAGAAGACAGGTCTCGACCATAATCATCTGTCTTCAAGCTGTTCTCCTTTTCACCTAGAAAACCAAGTGTGGAAAATATACCACCCTTCTCAGTGGAGTGAGTTGGAGTAAAGAGGAAAAAAACCCAAACCCAGACAAACCATTTTTTGTGTACAGATAAATTCCAATATTCCTAACTGCAGTCTCAGAACCCACATTAGCTGGCCCCTCCCTGTACCCAGGCCCCGGCCTCCATCTGTGCCATGACGAGCTCCTTGCAGCCTGTCCTCTAGTTCAGCTGCTATTAATACTACCCAGGACTACCCAGGACACATGGACCCTGATATCAGGACCCGGTTTCCCCTCACCCAGGAGCTGGGTGGCACCCCTGACCAGGGCAGCTAGTGGTGCCTTTGGTGTGCCCACTTTGTTCATGTCATGACATCACACTGTGCCATCTCTGCTTATAGCAGCATTTACAGGCTTTTGTTTATTAACCCTGGTGCCAGCCCAGTTCTGAGTGGCAGCTCTGGCCTCAGGACACTGTCACCTCCTAGGCAATAGTGGCCTGCCATGCCCACAATTGGTCAGTTTCTTCTCTGCAGAAGAAAACCAATTACAACATGGAAGGAGACAAAGAGCAGCTCTGGAAAGCCTCTTCCAGGCCTTGCTGACAGTGCTCACCAATCCAGGACTCCACCACATCTGCCTTCCAGTTGAACTGAAGGAAGGCCGAGTTCTCATCCAGCTTCGCCTTCCTCTGGGCTGCAGCTTTCTCCAGGTCTGCCACTTTCCCGTTCAGGCCCTTCATCTTTGAAGAGATGTTCTCCTCATGGTGATTGTTCTGGGTCATGGAGAGAGGCACATACTGGTCAGCCTCACCTGCTGGGGTTACCTGTGTCCACCCTGGAAGGAGAGGCTCTAAATGTCTATAAAATGGGCCACTTGCTCCCCCTGTCCACTGGTGGGGAAACAATGATAGGTAAGGTTTTGTAAGAGCAACACGGTCAAAGGCTTCAGAGGAATACACTGCACTAGCAATTCTACTTCTAGGAAATAATTCTACAGAAATATGGGCCAGGTGCAGTGGCTAATGCCTGTAATCCCAGCACTCTGGGAGGCTGAATTGGGCAGATCACTTGAGGCCAGGAGTTCAAGACCAGCCCTGGCCAACATGGGGAAACCCTGTCTTTTCTTAAAAAAAAAAAAAAAAAAAAAGCCAGGGGTGGTGTGCACCTGTAATCCCAGCAACCCAGGAGGCAGAGGGATGAGAATTGCTTAAACATGGGAGGTGGAGGATGCTGTGGGCTGAGATCGTGCCACTGCACGCCAACCTGGACAACAGAGCAAGACTCTGTCTCAAACAAAAAAAAGGAGGACTGGGATAGAATTTGAAGTTACAATGATATATTCACTGGTATTATTTTTGATAGAAAAAAATTGAATATTATCAGTTAAAATACTAAACAAACAGGGCCGGGCACAGTGGCTCACACCTGTAATTTCAGCACTTTGAGAGGCCAAGGTGAGAGACCTGCTTGAGCCCAGGAGTTGGAGACCAGCCTGGGCAACATAGTCAGACGAAGGAGGGAGGGGGAGGGACGGAGGGAGGGAGGGAGGGGCCAGGTGTGGTAGCAGCACCTATGGTCCCAGGTAACTAGGGAGGTTCAGGTGGGAAAATTGATGGAACCTGGGAAGCAGAGGTTGCAGTGAGCCGAGATCACACCACTGCACTCCATCCAGCCTGGGTGACAAGAGCGAGACTCCATCTCAAAAAAAATAAAAATAAAAAAATTGGCCTGGTGTGGTGGCTCATGCCTATAATCCCAGCACTTTGGGAGGGTGAGGCAGGCGGATCATGAGGTCAGGAGTTCCAGACCAGCCTGACCAACATGGTGGTAATGGTGAAATCCCATCTTTACTAAATACAAAAATTAGCCGGGCATGGTGTTGTGCACCTGTAATCCCAGCTACTCAGGAATACAGGAGGCTGAGGCAGGAGAATCACTTTAACCTGGGAGGTGGAAGTTGCAGTGAGCTGAGGTCACGCCACTCACTGCACTCCAGCCTGGGCAAGAGTGAGACTCTGTCTCAGAAACAGTAGGTCGGGCGCAGTGGCTCATACATGTAATCCCAGCACTTTGGGAGGCCAAGGCAGGTGGATCATGAGTTCAAGAGATCGAGACCATCCTGGCAAACATGGTGAAACCCCGTCTCTACCAAAAATACAAAAATTAGCTGGGCATGGTGACGCATGCCTATAGTCCTAGCTACTTGGGAGGCTGAGGCAGGAGAATCGCTTGAACCTGGGAGGCGGAGGTTGTAGTGAGCTGAGATCATGCCACTGCACTACAGCCTAGTGACAGAGCGAAACTCAGTCTCAAAAAAAAAAATTAATTAAAACATGCTACATGTCACATAGAATTTAAAGAGAAATTCTTCAACACCTGTGAAAAGGGGAAGAAAAAATTTAAAGAAAAATTCAAGGAGGAAATGGGCTGTTGCTAAGGACAAAGCAGCCAGCTCTTTGCCGGAAGGCTGAAGAATACTCATACCGGTTATCTCCTAGGCTTGAAGAACAGGGAACGTTGTCTAGGTGTGTGGGGGGGGTTAAGTGTGCAGGAGCCATGTCTACATCTATACATGTCTGTATCTGAAATTAGTTTCATGCTAGTTTATTTGCAGGATCAGAACAAGGAAAAAAAGCTCTCCAGTGAAGTGGATTTTAGCCACATTGTTGCCGCCTATGGATCAAACCCTAGTCTCAAGGCCATAACTGCTGAGTGCAACCTCTGTGATGAGAAATCTTACTCATGAAGCCACAGCCGTTAAAACCTCTGTCTTGAGGTGGATGTGGCTTTGCTGTTGCTGGGAAAGCCCCAAGTCCCTTTATTTTGTTTTCTCCCAAAAGGGCTGTGAATGAAATAGATTCTTTTTTTTGAGATGGAGTCTCACTCTGTCACCCAGGCTGGAGTGCAATGACATGCCTCCTCCCCTTCCCGGGTTCAGGCGATTCTCTTGCCTCAGCCTCTCAAGTAGCTGGGATTACAGGCGTGTGCCACCACACCCAGCTAATTTTTGTTATTTTTAGTAGAGATAGGGTTTCACTATGTTGGCCAGGCTAGTCTTGAACTCCTGACCTCGTGATCTGCCCCCCTCAGCCTCCCAAAGTGCTGGGATTACAGGTGTGAGCCACTGCACCCAGCCAATAGATTCATTTCTAAAATGTTCTGGACAGCCTCCAGGTTTTTTATAATTTATGGAGTGATATAATCTTATTAAACAGGAATTTCTGCAGCAATTTGATCTAGATGGTAGCTCTACACCTGTGGAGAGTAAAGGTCTGGCAGGTCAGACATGAAGACCTAATGTGTAGGCTCTGGGTGGGGCTTTATGTATGATTTTTATTTTAAGTTTTGCTTATTTGCATTTTCTACTGCCCCTATAAAGAGATCATATTGCTTGAGAAATTAAGAGCAGCATTTGTGAGTGCCAGTGTCTCTGTTGCTTAATGCAGAAAAAATAAGCACTAGAGAGTAACTTTACTGGTTTCAAAAGGGGGAAAAACCAACTTGTCATGAAACCCAGGAATGGAATTGCTACTGGTTTTCACACAGACCTTAGTTTGGTGAATATCCCAGGAAGCGAACTTTGGGGGACCTCTGTGAAACCAACACATGGGTGTCCCAGAGGAGGATGGAGGTCTTACCGATGGGCTGGACTCACCTTCTTAATGAGGTCTTGTCCATTGGTGCAGACATCATTCACGCGATCCTTGTGGACAGTAAAGTCTGTCTCAAAAGCTTCATGTTTCTTCAGTAAGCCCTGGAGTGGAAGCAGCAAGACTCACTATTGAGAACCCGCTATATGCAGTGGGCTAAGCCCCAGGGACAGAGAGTGACAAAACTGCTATTGTCCCTGTCCACACACACATTATAGTCTAGCTGGGGAATAGGACAACAAAGAGGAACATCAATAAATAGGGAATCATGAAAGGAGGGAAAACAGGAGGCAGTGAGAGTAACCAGTGGTGAGACAGGCTTCGGCAGGGACAGTCTTTGGACCTTTGGGAAAGGTCAAATCCTTTGTCATCCATCAATAGTGTCTTATGGTCTCTCCCTCCAGAGGACCACAAGAACACCACAAAGCAAGCTGAAGATACACACCCAAATGAAAATGACACATTTTTAAGGTTTATCTTGAACACATCTCAGAAAAGGCCTTCCAAGTCATCTTTTTTTTTTTTTTTTTTTTTTGGAGACAGAGTCCTGCTCTGTTGCCCAGGTTGGAGTGCAGCAGCGCAATCCCAGCTCGCTACAACCTCCACCTCCCAGGTTCAAGTGATTCTCGTGCCTCAGCCTCCTGAGTAGCTGGGATTACAGGTGTGCGCCACCATGCCCGGCTAATTTTTGTATATTTTTAGTACAGACAGGGTTTCACCATGTTGGCTAGGCTGGTCTTGAACTCCTGACCTCAGGTGATCCACCTGCCTTGGCCTCCCAAAGTGCTGGGATTATGGGCGTGAGCCACGGTGCCCAGCCCCAAGTCTTTTCCTTAGTACAATTTTAACACTGCAGACCACACCCTTTTGGTTGTTTCCAGGGAACTCAACTATGCAGAGGACGGGAAATGACTGACCATCTAAATTCTACCTGAATCACCCTGACCAGCAGAGGATGCTTCCCATAGTGAGGAAGGTAACTCAGACTTAACTCAATTCCTGGGAGTGCACACTCCTGCTTCCACATCTCGGGGGCAGGAATTTAGACATATCTGACCATGATATTTTGCAGCATCTCCTTTCCAGAGGGGAGTCTATCCATCTATGCCTCTGGGCTGCCTTGGGACTTGCTTTCGCCAGCAGGCAGGCAGTGAGGACAATGTGTGAGGCCATAGATACCTTGCAGCTCCTGCCTTTGCCTGTCTGAATGCTGCTGAAGGAGGCTGGTCTAGCCAGTGGGAGGACAATAGGCCAAGCCAGCGGGAGGACAATAGGCCACGTGGAGGGGAACAGAGATGTCCAGGCTGGGTGACAAGCCAGGCTCAGCTGCCAGTGTGTGACTGATCTCTCAGCCCAGCCATGCTGCACCCCGAATGCAGGAGCATGAGGGACCTCCAGTGACAGCTGCAGATGCCCCTGATCCACACAACCATGCAAAAAAAGAAATGGGTGCTACTTTTAACCACTAAATTTAGGCAGGTTATTATGTAGCAATAGTTAACCAATTTAGGGGTATGTGATGGGCTGAAATGTGTCCCCCTCAAGAGAAGGTGAAGTCCTAGCTTCTGGTAACCATGAATGTGGAAAGAGCGTCTTTGCAAAGGTACTCTGCAAAGGTAAGATGAGGTCATTAGGGTGGACCCTAATCCAATACAACTGATGTCCTTAGAACACAGAAATCACACAGAGTGATGCCAAGTGAAGACAGACACAGAGGGAAGATGGCCACGTGAAGACAGGCAGAGACTGGAGTGATGCTGCCACATGCCAAGGGTGCTTGGTGCCAACAAAAACTGGAAGAGGCAAGGAAGGCTCCTCCCGTACAGGTCTGGAGGGAGCATGGTCCTGCCTGCATTTTGATTTCAGACTTCTGGCCTCCAGAACTGAGAGACAATAAACCTCTGTTGTATTAAGCCATTCAGTTTGTGGTACTTATTTATGGCAGCCCCAGGAAACTAATACAAAGACCCAAACTCACAGCGCTTCCTGGCAAACAACAGGGCCCATAAACTGAAACTGCCAAAGCCATGCCAATTTTGTCTACTGAGGGGAAATGTCCCCTAGTGTGAAATTTTGAGGGCTAAAACCAGCTACTCAGGCACTGGCTACTGGTCCTGTGTGCTCTCCTAGTAAGAGCAGGGCCCTTTAACAAACCAACAGGGAAATAGTGACCAATAGGCAGTTGCCAAGAGAGAAAGCAGGTGGCACCCTTGGTTTCTGTCTCACCTGGATGGCGGCAGAGTGTCTCCATAATCTTCACTAGCCACCAGCGTCATTTTCTCATTGATCCAGGCTTCCTCCTCTTCCACATTGGCTACAAACTGCTGATATTCCAAGGACTCTTCTAGCCGCTGACCCCTAATTACAGGTGACAGGATCAGGCATAATCTCCTCCAGCTTTGATTCTGATAGTTAACATAAGCTTAAAAACATTCATGAAAAAGGTAGGCTCTCACAGTCAGGCCTTTTATGGAATACCCTGAATCACCCACTGTGTGATTGCAGACTCTCATGTCTTGATTCCTGGAGAATCGTGTGATTCTGGACTCACACAGTGGGTCCAGATTAACAGAATGAGACCACCTCAGCATGGCCTGTGGGAGGTGGCTCTGGAGCAAACTGACTGTGGCACATGTGAGGCCAAATGTCCAAGAGATGGCAGGAGGGCCCAGTGGCCCTGTGCAGCTCAGAGTCTGCCCTTGGGTGTTGGCCTTCCACTTGTTCCTGAGAGCTCCTGCCTCTGACTACTCACCGGGCAGCTGCCAGCTGCTTCAGCTCTTTCCAGTGCTCCACAAACTGTGCCAGCCGCTGCTGGATCTCCTCTTCCCGATGGTGTTATCATCGGACAGCTTCTTGCCAGTGTCCAGGACACCCTGACAGGCAAGGACGATTAGGTTAACAGCAAGCAGCCCTGCTGGTGCCTCTGTCTCAAGGCTCCCAGGAAAAGGCCTCAACATCAAGTCTGGGACTTCTCCAGGTTTGGACTGAGGAGTCATGAACACTGTAGAACTAAAGGGATCTCAGCGAAGTAAGTCTAGTCTGGGACTTCTGCAGGTTTGGACTGAGGAGTCATGAACTCTGAGAACTAAAGGGATCTCAGTGAAATAAGCACTAGGTGTTTGTCCCCTGGGGCCCACTCAAACCCCACTGCCCTCTCAGCCAGAAGGCGGCCTCCCTACCTGAATAGCTGGCTCATGCGCGGCCAATTCTGCCTCCAGCCGCTTGTGCTTCTTCCTCAGGTTCTGTACACCGGTTAGGTCCCGCCCATAGTCCTCCGAGCTCACCAGCAGCTTCTTCTCCCTGGACAAGAGACAGGTAATAGGCACAGTCGATCTCTGCACTTGCTTTCAAGTGGGGACATCAGGTCCACTGTGGACCTTGTGACATCTACTAATCTTTCTGGGAAAATCCTTGCCAATTTTCTGGAAAACAAAAGCCTCTACTTCCCAAATGAGTAGTGACCAAGAACTTCTGTTTATGTATGCATGCATGAGCCCTGCTGTGTGTCCAGATTCTAGAGGGTTGGGGATGCACTGGAAGATGGGAGGCATCACTAGTGCTGCCCTTAGGAGCCCTATCTAATTATATCAGTAACTATCAATCATGCATACTAAATATGTATCAATATATCAATATATGTCAGTAAATATATGAAGATATTTATATATATACATACATTTTTTTTGAGACAGTCTCATTCTGTTGCCCAGGCTAAAGTGCAATGGCATGACCTCTGCTTTCTGCAATCTCTGCCTCCCCAGCTTGAGTGATCTTCCCACCTCAGCCTCCCGAGTAGCTGGGACCACAGGTGTGTGCCACCATGCCTGGCTAATTTTTTCTATTTCTGGTAGAGATGAGTTTTCACCATGTTGCCCAGGCTGGTCTCAAACTCTTGGACTCAAGCAATTCGCACACCTTGGCCTCTCAAAGGAGTTGGGATTATAGGCGTGGGCCAACACGTCAGCTATATGAGTAATATATATATATATATTTTGAGATAAAGTCTTGCTCTGTCACCCAGGATGGAGTACAGTGGGACAATCTCAGCTCACTGAAACCTCTGCTTCCCAGGTTCAAGCCATTTTCCTGCCTCAGACTCCCGAGTAGCTGGGATTACAGGCATGCACTACCATGCCCGGCTAATTTTTGTATTTTTGTTTATTTTTTATTTTTTTTGAGACAGAGTCTCATTCTGGAGTGCAGTGGCGTGATCTTGGCTCATTGCAACCTCTGCCTCCCGGGTTCAAGTGATTCTCCTGCCTCAGCCTCCTGTAGCTTGGACTACAGGCGCCCACCACCATGCCTGGTTGATTTTTGTATTTTTAGTAGAGATAGGGTTTTACCATGTTGGCCAGGCTGGTCTTGAACTCCTGACCTCAAGTGATCCATCCAACTCGGCCTCCCAAAGTGCTGGGATTACAGGTGAGAGCCACAGTGCCCGGCCTGTATAAGTAATTGTTTTCCCCCTGAGACAGAGTTTTGCTCTTGTTGCCCCGCCTGGAGTGCAATGGCATGATCTCGGCTCACTGCAACCTCCACCTCCTGGGTTCAGGTGATACTCCTGTCCCAGCCTTCCGAGTAGCTGGGATTTCAGGCATGCAACATCATGCCAGGGTAATATTTTGCATTTTTAGTAGAGATGGGGTTTCTCCATGTTGGTTAGGCTGGTCTCTAACTCCTGACCTCAGGTGATCCACCTGCCCTGGCCTCCCAAGGTGCTGGGATTACAGGCTTGAGCCACTGTGCCTGGCCTGTGTAAGTGAGTTTTTTTTTTTTAAAGGTTTTTTTTCTAATTTTTGAGATGGAGTCTTGCTTTGTTGCCCAGCCTGGAGTACAGTGAGGCAATCTCGGCTCACTGCAACCTCTGCCTCCTGGGTTCAAGGCACTCTCCTGCCTCAGCCTCCTGAGTAGGTGGGACTACAGATGCATGGCACCATGCCTGGCTAATTTTTGTATTTTTTTTTTTTTTTTTTGAGACAGTTTCACTCTTGTTGCCCAGGCTGGAGTGCAACAGCACAATCTTGGCTCACTGCAACCTCTGCCTCCTGGGTTCAAGCGATTCTCCTGCCTCAGCCTCCCGAGTAGATGGGATTATAGGCGCCTGCCACCATGCCTGGCTAATTTTGTATTTACGTGGAGACGAGGTTTCTCCATGATGGTCAGGCTGCAGGTCTCGAAGGTGATCTGCTCACCCTGGCCTCCCAAAGTGCTGGGATTACAGACATGAGCCACCATGCCTGGCCCCTAATTTTTGTATTTTCAGTAGAGACGGGGTTTCACCATGTTGGCCAACCTGGTCTCAAACTGACCTCACCTGACCTCAAGTGATCCACCTGCCTGGGCCTCCCAAGATGGTGTGATCACGGGCATGAGCCGCTGTGCTTGGCCAGAAGGTTTTAAGGAAGGAATTAGAAGAGAGGATTTTGTTTTTAAGACATTTGTGAGCTGGATGCGGTGGCTCACACCTGTAATCTCAGCTCTTTGGGAGGCTGAGGCGGGCGGATCACCTGAGGTCAGGAGTTCAAGACCAGCCTGACCAATATGGTGAAACCCTGTCTTTAAAAAAAAAGACATTTGTGACCAGGCATGGTGGCTCACGCCTGTAATCCCAGCATTTTGGGAGGCTGAGGCAGATTGATCACCTGAGGTTGGGAGTTTGAGACCAGCCTAACCAACGTGGAGAAACCCCATCTCTACTAAAAATATAAAATTAGCCAGGCATGGTGGTGCATGGTTATAAGCCCAGCTACTCGGAAGGCTGAGGCAGGAGAATCACTTGCACCAGGGAGGCAGAGGCTGTGGTGAGCTGAGATCGTGCCATTGCACTCCAGCCTGGGCACCACCAACAGGTGAAACTGTCTCAAAAAAAAAAAAGACGTTTGTTTACATGCTACGTCAAATGGAATCAGCAGACTGACACATTGCGGGGCAGATAGAGAATAAGCAAAAAAGCAACTCCTTCCTTGGAGAAGTAATCTTCTCCAGGAGGTCAGACACAGACTGACTAACTTTCCCAGGAATCTAAAGGGCAGGGTCTAGACAGGGCCTATGTAACTAGCATGGATCATCACCACCGTCAGTCATCATCACTGTAAACCTGGAAAGCAGAAGACACTGAGGCATCCCAGGAGTGTGTGGCCAAGCTGGGATCCCAGTCCAACAGGGTTTCCAGCCTTACCACTTACAGCCAGGAGACAGAAACTTCCTGCCTCAAGAGTCAGCCTGTGGTTCCTGTTGCCCACTATTACAGGCCTAACGGGCCTTCTAGAGGGCTGAGAACACATACTTGATCCAGGATTCCTCGTCATCCATGTCCCGGAAGAACTGGTGCAGGCGATGGGATTCATTTAGCCTGGCTCGCCGGGGAGGCTGCCATGCTCTTGATCTTCTGGAAGCGCCCGTTGATAGTATCCCTCTTGTCCTTTACTTGGGAGGTGTCGAAGGCACTGCTGGTCATCAGGCTGTCTGCTTGGCTGTTCAGGTCCTTCAGGCGATCCTGGGGCAGGGAACACAAGAGGGTCAGAAACTGGGTCTCCCACAACTATCTGCTTGAACATAAGAACTCAGGAATTCCTTACTGAGATGTGGAGTGTTGATATTCTCAAAGTATGTTATGGGGAATTCTGGCATTCTATGAACTCAAACTATTTTGATAACATTGTAAGACATTATTTGCCTTCTTTACTGTGTGGACATTTGCACTGACAGTACAAAAGCAATGGGGGAGGGAGAGGAAATGCCGGTGCTTTCGTTCAAATCAAGGTAGTACAAACTGTACTAGCAGATTCCTCACTGCTACCCACTTGTAGTAAAAAAAAATGCCGTTTCACTTAAGAATGTCCTTAAAAAGGCAGTGAAAGTTAATTTTATTGAGTAGCCATTCTTTCATACTTGAAAGAACAACCAACAGACAAACTGTGGTCATTCAAACTTGGTATCTCACAGATACTTTGTCCAGAATAAATAAAGTAAGCTTGTCACTTCAAAGAATACTGACAGTTTGTTACTCATGATAAAATTCAAACTTTTATAAGAAAGTTAGAATTTTAGAAAATTTACACCTACCACCATGAGCCTGACAGCTTTCTAATACGTAAAGATTTTTCTGATGAGACTGGTGGTGGTATTAACTGCGATGTTTTGATAACATATAATTACATGTGTCAACATATAGAACCAACAAGCATAACTCAGTGAAACAATATTTACCAAATGAGCCACACATGATGTTACAAAATCAGGCATAGGTAGGAGATACGTTCAAAGCCCAAGATAGACCAATGGGTTTAATATAATCCAGTATAAAAAAATGTACTGATAAGGTTTCAGAGGTCAATTTCCAACTAACCCCCTCAAACTTTTTTTTTTTTTTGAGACAGGGTCTTGCTCTGTCATCTAGAAATGCGGTGGCATGATCATGACTCACTGTAGCCTTGACCTCCTGCCAGAACTCAAATGAACCACCCGCCTCAGCCTCCAAGTAACTGGGACCATGCTATGTGTCCCAGTGTCCGCCAAATTTTTATTTTATTTATTTTTTTGAGATGAAGTCTTGCTCTGACGCCCAGGCTGGAGTACAGTATCGCAATCTCGGCTCACTACAACCTCTGCCTCCTGGGTTCAAGCAATTCTCCTGCCTCAGCCTCCCAAGTAGCTGGCATTACAGGTGCATGCCGCCATCCCCAGCTGATTTTTTGTATTTTAGTAGAAATGGGGTTTCACTGTGCTAACCAGGCTGGTCTTGAACTCCTGAGCTCAGGCAATCCACCTGCCTCGCCCTCCCAAAGTGCTAGGATTACTAGTGTGACCACCATGCCCCGGCTAATTTTTGTATTTTTTTGTAGAGACAGAGTCTCATCATGTTGCCCAGGCTGGTCTTGAACTCCTAGGCTCACATGATCTGCCTGCCTCGGCCTCCCAAAGTGCTGGGATTACATGTGTTAGCCACTGTGCCTGACCACAACTAAGCTTTAAGAAACTACCAATTTGGTGTAGTATCAAAGAAGAGTATTCACACTTACCTGAATCAAAATATTCCTCCCTTTTCTATCTACCTACTTGTGTAAAGCTGAATTTTCATCCAATACAAAACACCACAACCTGAATTCAGCGTTTTTTTTTTTTTGAGATGGACTCATGCTCTGTCGCACAGGCTGGAGTGCCGTGATGCGATCTTGGCTCACTGCAACCTCTGCCTCCCAGGTTCAAGTGATTCTCCTGCCTCAGCCTGCTGAGTACTTGGGATTACAAGTCCCCGCCACCATGCCTGGCTAATTTTTGTATTTTTAGTAGAGATGGGGTTTCACCATGTTGGCCAGGCTGGTCTCAAACTCCTGACTTCAAATGATCCACCCACCTCGGCCTTCCAAAGTGCTGGGATTATAGCGTTGAGCCACTGCACCCGGCCTAAATTTTACATCTTTTTACTTTGAAATAATCTTGGATTCATAGAGTTACAAAAATAGTATAGTTCCTGTGTTTGTTAGCTTTCCGCTGTAGTAACATCTTTTTTGTTTTTTGAGATGGAGTTTTGCTCTTGGTGCCCAGGCTGGAGTTCAATGGCGCAATCTCAGCTCACTATAACCTCCACCTCCTGGGTTCAAGTGATTCTCCTGCCTCAGCCTCCTGAGTAGCTGAGGTTACAGGTATGCGCCACCATGCCCAGCTAAGTTTGTATTTTTAGTAGAGATGGGGTTTCTCCATGTTGGTCAGGCTTGTCTTGAACTCCTGACCTCAGATGATCTGCCCACATCGGCCTTCCAAAGTGCCAGGATTACAGGCGTGAGCCACCATGCCCAGCCAGTAACATCTTTTATAACTGGAGTAGAATAACAGAACCAGGAAACTGACATGGCTATAATCCACAGACCTTATTCAGATTGTACAAATCTTTTTGAATTAAAAAATTTATTTTATGTTTCAATCTTTATTTTTTGAGACAGGGTCTCACTCTGTTGCAGCCTAGGTTAGAGTGAGGTGACATGATCTTGGCTCACTATCACACCTGGATGAGATTTCACCAATTTCTGTATGCACTATCTGTATGCGACTGTGAGCGTGTGCATGTAGTTTCATGCAATTTTATACGTGTAGACTCTTGTAACTGTCACCAAAATAAAAATATAGGATTGTTCCATTGGCACAAAGGGACTCCCTGTGCCACCCTTTATAGTTGTTTCCCACTCCATGCCTAACCTATGGCAGCCACTAATCTGTTCTCTAGCTCTACAATTTTGTTATTTCAAGAATGTCATAAAAATGGAATCATAAAGTATGGAACCCTTTAAGATTGCCTTTTATTTAAAAATTTAACTTTTAGGCCGGGCGCAGTGAATCATGCCTGTAATCCCAGCACTTTGGAAGGCCGAGGTGGGTGGATCACCTGAGGTCAGGAGTTTGAGACCAGCCTGGCCAACATGGTGAAACCCCATCTCTACTAAAAATACAAAAAGTAGCTGGGCGTGGTAACAGGTGCCTGTAATCCCAGCTAGTTGGGAGGCTGAGATAGGAGAATCGCTTGAAACTGGAAGGCGAAGGTTGCAATGAGCCAAGATTGTGCCACTGCACTCTAGCCTCGGAGACAGAGCAAGACTCTGTCCCCCCAAAAAAAATTAACTTTTAAAATTTAATTCTTTTTTTTTTTTTTTTTTTTGAGATTCAGCCTTGCTCTGTTGCCCAGGCTGGAGTGCAGTGGTACAATCTCAGTTTACTGCAACCTCCAACTCCTGAAGTTCAAGCAATTCTCCTGCCTCAGCCTCCTGAGTAGCTAGTATTACAGATGCCTGCCACCATGCCCAGCTGATTTTTGTATTCAGTAGAGACAGGGTTCCACCATGTTGGCCAGGGTGGTCTTGAACTCCTGACCTCAGGTGATCTGCCTGCCTGGGCCTCCTAAAGTACTGAAATTACAGGCATGAGCCACCACATCTGGCCTTAAAATTTAGTTATTTTTTTTTGTTTGTTTGAGACAAAGTTTCACTCTTGTTGCCCAGGCTGGAGTGCAATGGTGTGATCTCAGCTCACCGCAACCTCCACCTCCTGGGTTCAAGTGATTTTCCTGCCTCAGCCTCCTGAGTAGCTTACAGGCATGCACTCCCACACTGGCTAATTTTTTGTATTCTTAATAGAGATGGGGTTTCTCCATGTTGGTTAGGCTGGTTTCGAATTCCTGACATCAGGTGATCTGCCCACCCTGGCCTCCCAAAGTGCTGGGGTTACAGGCGTCAGCCACCGTGCCTGGCCTTATTTAATTTTTAATAATAAGGAATACTGATAGATAAAACCTACATAATCAAAATATATTTATTTTTTAATTTTTGTTCTAATCAAAATCTCTTAAGGGCCTGCAATAATTGTAAACTATATAATGGTCTGAGGCTATAACCTTTGAGAATGGCTGCTTTAAGTGACAGAAGTCACTCTCTTTCTCAAACACACTTGTTTTTCTTAGGAGTCAGGCACAGCCGAGTCCCAGGCACCCGGGCCTGGCCTGCCTCCCTTCACTCACCTCATGGGCAGATATATCTGCTTCCAGCAGTTGATGTTTTTTCAGCAGGTTGTTCACAGAAGCCAAGTCTTTGCCGTAATCTTCAGATGCCAGCAGGGCCTCCACCTGGCAGTGAAAACACAAAAAGGAAAGGCTACTGTGTGGTGTATACTCAGCATTCTGGAAAATTCAGAATGCCCAGTGGTTATTCCAGGTCCTCGTTTGGAGAGCTGAATACTTCTCCATCACAATATGTTACTGTTATTCCTACTCAACTTGATCAGCCTGCCTGGCCTGAGACATTCTCTCCATTTGGTCAGTCAAACCTAGACTCCAGAGTCTATTCATAGTAAATACTACAGCTAAAGGCAAAATACACAGCAATCCTAGTTCAAGGAATCTCCCCCTTGGAAAAAATCGACAGTGTGGGCAAAGATTAATATTCAAAGATGTTCACTGCAGCAAAATATATACACCAAAAGGCTGAGAACACCTGAATGTTCAACAATATGGGAATGGTTAAATTATGGCATGGTTCCATGATAAATTTATGCAATTATTCAAAAAAAATTTTTTTTTTTGAGACAGGGTCTTGCTCTGTAGGCTACAGTGCAATGGCACAAACGTGGCTCACTGTAGCCTTGACCTCCTGGGCTCAAGTGATCTTCCCATCTGAGCCTCCTGAGTAGCTGGGACTACAGGTATGCACCACCAGGCCAAACTAAATTTTCTTTTAATTTTTAGTAGAAACAAGATCTCACTATGTTGCCCAGGTTGGTGGTGAACTCCTGAGCTCAAGCTATCCTCTCAACTTGGCCTCACAAAGTGTTAGAATTACAGGTGTAAGCCACTGTGTACAGCATGTTTAGGAAGAATTTGTAGTGACATAACATTCTCAATACACATATTCATAAAAATATGTATAGACTGGAAAGAAATACTGTAATAAAAGTGATGATCTCTAAAAACCTCTTTTTTTTTTTTTGGAGACAAAGTCTCTCTCTGTTTCCCAGGCTGTAGTGCAGTGGTGCGATCTCAGCTCACTGCAACCTCTGCCTTCTGGATTCGAGCAATTCTCCTGCCTCAGCCTCCCAAGTAGCTGGGACTACAGCAGTGCACCACCATACCGAGCTAATTTTTGTATTTTTCGTAGAGACATGATTTCACCAGGATGGTCTCAGATCTCTTGACCTTGTGATCCGTCCACACAGCCTCCCAAAGTGCTGGGATTATAGGTGTGAGTCACTGCACTCAGCCAAAACCTCTATGTTTTTATAGTCTGTGCTTTCCAAACATTCTCCATGGAAAATACATGACTGCCTCTGGCTTCCTAGAAGCTACTATCTTGGTTTCTATCCTGGCATAGGTTTATTAGAGCTGCCTGCCATGTAGCCCCATAATCCCTTCCTATTTGCATTCTCTATGGACATGAGTGATCTGTGGTCCAAGTCCCACGACAAGTCAGCTCTCTTCTGTAAACATTCACTCTCTTTGCCCTTACAGCATGCAACTCCTGTGATAATAAAGACTTCTGTCAAAAGGGGTGTCTGGTGAGCCCTGCCTTTTCATGGTTTTGGGCTCACTGATGGACCCACTGTCCCAAATGACTAGAAATCCCCCCACTGGTGGGAAGAGAAACCACTCAGTGTTACCTCAGACAGCCAGAAGTCAAAGTCCTTGATCCCTGTGTTGAAGTTCTGCTGCTTGTTGGCTTCTTTCAGTTTCTGGCTCTTTTCAGCTGACTTTTGCACCAGGAACTGCCACTGGTCAGCTAAGGCAGCCAGGCGGGCCTGGGGAACAGAAGGGAGCCAAAAGAAGGTGAAATATATGAAGAACCCTCCCTCTCCTAAAGTTCAATTTGAGAACTTCTAAGGAGAATGGAAAACACTCTTAGGAGCCATTCTCCTAGCATTCTCCATCTATAACTCAGGCCAAAGTCTTCTAATCCATTTAGTTTCTTAAGACTATAAGTTATTCTTTCAGGTTAAGAGTGACGTTGCTGTTCTTCCCAGGGCACTGGGAGCTGGTGGGCCATACCTTGACAGCATCCTCGCTTCCAGCACAGGCTCCACGTTGAATGAGGGAGTTGCCCATGTCAATAACCCCACGGATCCGGTCAGCATTGGCATGCAGCTCTGCTTCAAAAGCTTGGTGCTTCTGGTGCTTGCTCTAAAAATACCAAAAACAATTTTTCCAGACCAGTTCCTGCTAGGTTATGTCTTTTCAGGAGGAAGGGGTTCTCAGAGGGAGGGAGTGGCAGCAAACATAAAGAACTGGGGTAAATGCCAACGTTTTTTACAGAAGGCAATTGGAATTTATATGAAATATTTTAGGGTTAATCTCTTGGGGGAGTTAGCAAAGGAGAAAAATTTACTAGCTCAGGAGTAGATGAGCTGGAAGTCTTTTTTTTTGAGACAGGGTCTTGCTCTGTCACCCAGGCTGGAGTGCAGTAGCGTAATCTCAGCTCACTGTAGACTCAATCTCTTGGGCTCAAGCAATCCTCCTACCTCAGCCTCCAGAATAGCTGGGACCATCGGGGCATGCCACCACACCTGGCTAATTTTTCTATTTTTTTTTTTTTTTTTTGTAGAGATGGGGTTTTGCCACGTTGCCCAGGCTGGTCTTGAACTCCTGAGCTCAAGCAGTCAAGCCGCCTTAGCTTCCCAAAGTTCTGAGATTACAAGCATGAGCCAGCAAGTCTGGCCAAAAATAATTTCTTAAAGTAGCTATACTAGCTGTTTGAGAGTGAAGCCCTAGAATTCTATACTTTCTAACACTTTCTAGAAGATGGAAATGGACAACTTCAGTTTTGAATCTACTTGTACATCAATTTCCATCCATGGCTTTCTCCTTATTGGAGATAGGCTCTAATGAATGAGATATATATGGACATTTCATCATCTAAGGCAGAAATCACCATTTAGAAAAATTAGTAACATAAATTGTAAAATAATATTTGATGGTCAGTCTTATCCCTCTGTTGACAGAGGAGAAATCTGCAGCTACTACAGACATTGTCTTTGCTTGTTGATTTATCATTTGGTAGCTGTCATTAATCCAAACAGTGGGATACTGTCAGAACCCAGGCTTGACTGCAGGAATGAATTCATTTTGCTGGGAAAAGAAAGGGCTAGGAGAAGGATGAACTCCTGATCCTGGGGGCCTGATATGGTTTTTATGAATCCACAAAGAAACAGAAGGTAGTGAAATGCTACAAGAGACAACTGCAAGGACATAGCATCTGTGCCACAATTCTGGGAAAAACAATTGGCTGGGTGAGAAATGCGGGGTCTCAGGGGAGAGTGTTATTTGGGGGGGAAAAAAACAACTAAAAGGCAGTAGAGTTGGGGAATTCTGCATCAAATGTTTCATTTCAGAGGCAGCAACTGTCAAAGGATGGAGCCATCCGGTTGGCTCAATTCAGCACTAACATGAAATGTCCCTGTTACATTCTCCCACTGCCTAACCCCAAAGGCAACAACAAAAAGGGTCTCAAACACTCAGATATCCTGACAAAAGTCCCATTCCCCCTCTTCTTCTGTTCCTTGTTCTGATCACTTTTTGGTTCAAATCCCATTTACTCTCTTCTCTATCTTCATTTCTTCCACCCACTTAAGCAACTTTGAGCTACACGTTGACTGGGAAGTTTCCTTTCACTACCTGTTGAGTGATGTCTACTTTTATCTTACTCTCATTTGTGTTCCTTGAAGATTTGGAGGTATTAATAGATCATCTGTCTCTCTACAGTTCTCTAGCTGTTGCTCTCCTGGCTGACACCTCTGGATGCCAGATTGGGTATGCATCAAAACCCTCACACCAGACTGGCCTCCCTGACCTGGGTCACTAGATACCATGAGCTCACAGCAAGTTCCATCTTCAAAAGGAAGCACTCCTTGAAAGAAAGTGGTCAACTACTGCCCCGCAAATCAAACACGGTACAGAATTTGCCTAAGTGATAAATTGGGGGAGAGAAAGAGGGGAGTAAGGCGTTGCAGGCTAATTACAACAGAGAAAGCCACATCCCGCAGGCACACTTGAATGGAGTATAATGGATGATTAGAAATGTAAAGGATGGATGAAGAGACACCAGCAGACTGTGTGACCACAATAACAATAATCTATGCAGAGGAACACAAATACTGGAGGTCATTTAACTATAACTCTTAAAAAATTTAAAAACTTACCAGCAGCTTGGAAAGCTACAAAAACAGATTAAAAGAACAAGAGTTCAGTACACTGATGTGGACACACATATCAGCTCTTAAACAGAAACTCATGTTTTCATACTTCCCCTGGGAAGCTCAGCATTTGGGAACAGTGATAGAAGGGAGATTCTATAGACTTTTATTACTGCAGAAATTGTTTCAATAGAGACAAATGAGGAAGGCAACTTTTAAACGTCTCTTAAACTTGAGTAGGGCTTTCCCACTGGCTTAGCTTATTAAAATATTTTTCACTGACTTCCCATGGGTGCAAGGAGGTTGTTTTATAGACGTTTTATTTAGCAAAATCTACTAAATAACATAGGGCTACATCAAGACCAATACCCACTCACTTCAGCTTACCTGGATGTTGGTGGGATCCTTGTATGACTCATCACTCGCTGTCTGCAATTTTTCACTGATCCAAGCCTCAATCTCATCCACATCCCGGCTGAACTGTTGGAGGGTTTGAGATTCTCCTAGCTTTGACCTTTTCTCAATCATTTGGGCTTTCAGACGTCGCCACCTGAAAGAGTGAAACCACGAGATCAAACATGAACATGTCTTACTGTGGAGGAGGAAACCGGAAGATGGAACAGGTCTGGGCCTTCATATGAGGGGGATGCGTCCTCTCAGTGCTGGTGACTACATCAGTTCCACAGGACACCCACCTGTCCAAGACCTCATTGCGCCGGCTAGAAATGTCTCCCTTGGCATAGTGGCCGGCAGCGATGAGCTGGTCAGCAAAGGCCTGCAGAGCAGCAATCTTCTCTTCCTGTCGGCAAAGAAAGGCGTGAGGTCAAGGTAGGCCTGTGGCTGGGCCCTGCCTAGACTGCCAGTCTTGAGAAAAGGACAGTTATTTTGGGTGACTGAGAACTAGCTGGTGGCAGGATCAGAATACACTGACACTTTAGAAGCAGGAGTGTAAAACGCCAAACGAAAGCTTGATTTCAGTCATTACTAAGAGTACAGTTTAACTCAAGAAGACTCCAGGTCACTCAGGTGAGGCAGGTGTTAGAATATCAGAAGAGAACACACAAAATTAAGCTTAATAATAGGAAAATGCTGTCAGATTTACAACCTAGTGATTTATAAATCAAATAGTTTTACATCTTCCTTGTTGTTTATGTTCATGTATTCCCTTACCTACCCACACATTTGTTTTTCCTCCCTTTCATAATAAAATATATTTTTCCTGTGGTACCCCCATTATTAAAATCTTGGAAATACCAGAATTTATATGTAAAGGTTTAAAGAATTATTTATATGCATATTTTTCTTAGACAATGCAGGAATTCCTTGGAGATACAACAGTGACTATATAAGCCAAGAAACAGATGTCAATCAGGAAAAATCCAGACTCAGACCCCATGGTACAGAGGCCTCACCTGAACGTTAATTGCTTTGTCAAAGTCTTCATGTTTTTTTATCAGAGCCTCTACGCTGTCCAGTGAGTCTCCTTTGTCTTCGGTATTCAAGAAGGCCTCCCGGGCAGCCATCCAGTTCTCAGCTTGCTCACAGTCCCGATGGAACAGCTAAAGAGGGCAAAAGGCAGGTGAGAAGACGAGGCCCTTCAGCAAGGAAACATTTGGTCAAAACCAAGAGCACACATACCTGCAATTCAAGGCACTGATCCAGCATCATCCTGCGCTGAACCCAGGCCTTCTCCAGGTCTGCACGCTCCTGGTCAAGAATATCAAGTTTCTCCTTGATCTCAGGGCTGGCATAGTGTCCGTGAGCCAACAGCTGCTGTCCAAACTGCTCAAATGCCTGGAAAGTGCCAGCCCTGGCATCGATTTCTGTCCGGTGTTCCTGCCAAAAGGAGAAAAGGGATTAGGTAACTGGCAGCAGATGCCCACTCTGATGTCAACCCCCACCGACTCACCACAAAGGGTGTGAGTGAGGCCTCCAGGGCCCAGCAGAGCAGCCACATCTTTGTTACTCAGCAGGCAGGTCCACCCACCTGGTGTCGCTCCAGCAACGCCTCAGCTCCGGTGACATCCTTGGCTAGCTCATCTGAGGACACCAACCCCCGTATTCCATTGATCCAAGACATGAGGTCCCTGGAAACCAGAACCCCAGAGAAATAGCTATATTACCTGGTAAAGAGATCTTCTGCCCAGGAAAAGAGAGATATACATAATTCTTGCTTCAGAAAGTTATCTTTGATTAATCTAGTTAATCTATTGAATGAAGCTAGGTCTTTGGGCAAAGTGTTTCAAAACCTCTTGTTCTTCTTGTTGAGTTTTTTTTATTTTGAGGTAGAGTTTTGCTTTTGTCACCCAGGCCGGAGCACAGTGGAGTGATCTCCCTGACTGCAACCTCTGCCTCCCAGGTTCAAGTGAGTCTCCTGCCTCAGCCTCCCAAGAAGCTAAGATTATAGGCGTGTGCCATGATGCCCAGCTAATTTTTGTATTTTTAGTAGAGATGAGGTTTCACCACGTTGGTCAGGCTGGTGTCCAACTCCAACCTCCAGTGATCCACCCACCTCGGCCTCCCATAGTGCTGGGATTACAGGCGTGAGCCACCATGCTCGGCCTTATTGAGGTTTTTTTTTTTAAAGTCCGAATTTCTCAGAGGAAAAGTCAGTAAATTTATAATTAAGATCTTTTCACCATACAGAATAACAAGTTCTAGCTATAATTAAATCTTTGATAGCTTCAAATGAAAAAGCCTTTCTTGGCAGGGTGTGATGGTTCATGCCTGTAATCCCAGCACTTTGGGAGGCAGGAGGATCACTTGAGCTGAGGAATTAAAGACCAGACTGGGCAACTTAGTGAAACCCTGTCTCTAAAAAAAGAAAAAGCCTTTCTTTTGGATTAATTCTTGAAGCCCTAGGCCTGTGCGTCCATTTGATCCAGTTTCTCACAGCTGTACAAGCACAAGGGCACAAAATTGAACGTGTAAGGTCAGATATGGTATGATTCCTTTTATATGATATGTCCAGAAGAGGCACATCCATAAAGACAGAAAGCAGATAAAGGATTCCTAGTGGATGGGGACAAGGGACGTGATTAGTTAAGGGACGTTATTCTAGGGCAATGAAAATTTTTCAAAACTAGAGAGGGGTGGCTGTACAACACTGTGAATACGTTAAATGTCACCAAATTGCACATTTTAAAGTGGTTAATTGTATGTTATGTGGCCTTTACCTCAATAAAAAGAAGAAAAAGAGGCCGGGCGCGGTGGCTCACACCTGTAATCCTAGCACTCTGGGAGGCCGAGGTGGGTGGATCACCTGAGGTCAGGAGTTCAAGACCAGCCTGGCCAAATGGTGAAACCCCTTCTCTATAAAGAAAAAAAAAAAGAAGAAGAAGAAAAAGAAAACCAATTGCAAACTAGGACCTCCTCTCAGAGGCCTGTGAAAGGAAGCAGCATCTGCCTACTCCCACTGGAGCATGGGAGATGCCCCAGTTAACAGATACAAGCACAAGTGTGCAAGTGTGTGTGTAAAATAATATTGTTAAAGAGCACAAAAAACAAAAAAAGACAAAATAAATGTCCGTCCTCAATAGCTACTGTTAAACAAGTCACAAATTACCCACTTAGTGGATTGCTGTGTAGTCATTAAAAAGGCAGAGGTACCAGATTGTGGAACATTTTGTAAGGCAACTGGCCTAATGTCCTAATGACAACAATGTCAGGCAAAACACAGGCTAGGTGAGGTGGCGCATGCCTGTAATCTCAGCACTTTGAGAGGCTGAAGCGGGAGGATCATTTGAGCCTAGGAATTTGAGACCAGCCTGGGCAACACGGTGAGACCTAGTCTCTACTAAAAATTTTAAAATTAGCCAGGTGTGGTGGTACATGCCTGTGGTCCCAGCTACATGGGAGGCTGAGGCAGGAGGATTACTTGAGCCTGGGAAGTCAAGGCTACAGTGAGCCAGCCTGGGCAACAGAGCCAGATCCTGTCTCAACAAACAAACAAACAAACAAAAAAACCAGCCTGGGCAACATGAACATGGAGAAACCCTGTCTCTACAAAAACTACAAAAATTAGGCATGGTGGTGTGTGCCTGTTATCCTGGCTACTTAGAGAGGCTGAGGTGGGAGGATCGCTTGAGCCCAAGTGGTCGAGTCTGTAATGAGCCGTGATCTCACCACTGCACTCCAGCCTGGGCAACAGAGTGAGACCCTGTCTCAAAAAACAGGAAAAACAAAGAACAGAGGGGGAGGGGTACTGTTCTAGATCAAAGAAGATTAAGACAAGGCTACTCAGTTTAACAGTAATCCTGAATTGGACCCTGGATTAAAAAAGCCCTAGTTATCAAATGGTCAACTGGAAAAAATTGAATATGGACTTAAACATTATTGTGTGTTAGCTTTCTTGGGTATGATAATACAAACATAACTATGCAGGAGAACATTCTTGTTCCCAGGAAATAGATGCTGGAGTATTTAGAAGTCAAGTGCCACGTATCTGCAACCTACTTTCCTATGGCTCAGGAAAACCAAAGAATGTATTTAGAGATAAAGCAAATGTCAAAAAAGTTAAGTGGTAATTACAGGTGAAGGTGCCATGGATGCTCACTGTTATTATTTCAACTTCTCTACAGCCTTGAAACTCCTCTAAATCAAAAAAGTTGGTGGGAAAAAAAAAAACACACACACACACACCAAAAGGCCAGGCACAATACCTCACGCCTGAAATCCCAGCTCTTAGGGAGGCAGAGACGGGAGGATACCTTGAGCCCAGGAGTTCAAGACCTGCCTGTGCGACCCTATTCTCCACAAAAAAGGGGGGGAAAAAAGACAACAAACACAAAAGTTGGTGGAAAAGACTAAGTTGTATCTACAGTAAGTGCAAAAGACATCTAAGAAAAAATATAATGTCATGTGGCAGGGGGATTTGAGAGGGTGTGCACATACTTGGATAGGAAAGTGAAGACTTTTTTTTTTTTTTGAGATGGAGTCTTGCTCCACCACCCAGGCTGGGGTGCAGTAGTGGGATCTTGGCTCACTGTAGCCTTTGCCTCCTGGGTTCAAGTGATTTTCCTGCCTTAGCCTCCTGAGTAGCTAGAATTACAGATCTGTGTCACCACGTCCACCTAATGTTAGTATTTTTAGTAGAGATGGGGTTTCACCATATTCGCCAGGCTGGTCTCAAACTCCTGACCTCGTGATCCACCTGCCTCTGCTTCCAGAAGTGCTGAGGTGTGAGCCGCCATGCCCGGCTGTGGAAACTTATTTTTAACAATCTGGCATTCAGTAGTTTTGACCATTTTACAATAAATATATACTACTTTTTTCTGTTTTTAATTTTTTTTTTTTTTGAGACAGAGCCTCACTCTGTTGCCAGGCTGGAGTGTAGTGGCCTGATCTCAGCTCTCTGCAACCTCCACCTCCCTGGTTCAAGCGATTCTTCTCCCTGAGCCTCCCTGGTAGCTGGGACTACAGGCACGCACCACCATACCCAGCTAATTTTTTTATTTTTAGTAGAGACAGGGTTTCACCATGTTGGCCAGGATGGTCTTGATCTTTTGACCTTGAGATCCGCCTGCCCTGGCCTCCCAAAGTGTTGTGATTACAGGTGTGAGCCACCGTGCCTGGCTGTTTTTAATTTTTAAATTAAAATTTTATAATAGGGTTTTTGCCATGTAGCCCAGTTTGGTATCTGACTCCCGAGTTCAAGCGATCCACCTGCCTCAGCCTCCCAAAATGCTGGAATTACAGGTCTGAGCCATTGTACCCAGCTGAGCACGTACTACTTTCTTTCTTTCTTTTTTTTTAATATATATATATTTTTAAAAAGCCTACAGCACCCAGTATTCCCAGGCAGTCTCCCAACCAAGTACTAACCAGGCCCGACCCTGCTTAGCTTCCAAGATCAGACGAGATCGGGTGTGTTCAGGGTGATACGCCCGTAGATGCATGTACTACTTTCATAATCGGAACCGCCAACCGGGGGGGGGGGGAAAAATGACCACTGTAAAGAAGGCTCTATGTTCCAGAGGTCCGAATGAACATGGCTCCCTACCGGAAATCGCTAAGGAAGCGCTGCAGGTCATGGGAGTCGCCCAACTTTGCCTTCCGCTGGTCTGCACGTTTCCCCAGGCTGCTCCAGGCCTGGTTTAACTCTGTGCACTTTTCCTGCAGGTCCTCTGCTGACTCAGGATGGGACTGGATTAGGCGCTCTGCTGTTTCACCAAGGGAGTTTACCTATGGGAAGAAAGTGGTAGGTAAGCTTACAGTAAGGGGGTGTGCTCTGTAGAATGGGAGAATCTGCTCTGCCTGGGGCAAAAATGACAGAAGATGACTTTGGGTCCTCTCACCTTGTCACCGAGAGCTGCAAGGTCCCTCTCAAAGCCCTCATGCTTGCGTTGAAGGGCCTGGACACTGGCGAGATCATGTCCATAATTGTCTGTGTTTAGAGCTTGATTCTTTTCTTCAATCCATTCTTTGGTTTCGTCAGCATCTCTAGAGGCGAGACACATTCAGGTTAAGAAATGCTGAGTACAGTTGCCTTGATTACCGGACAAACACTAAAAAAATTTATTTTATTTATTTATTTTTTTGAGATGGAGTTTTGTTCTTGTTACCCAGGCAGCAGCACAATGTATAATCTCAGCTCACTGCAACCTCTACCCACTGGGTTCAAGCAATCCTCCTGCCTCAGCCTCCCGAGTACAGGCGCCCACCACTACACCCAGCTAGTTTATTTATTTATTTACTTATTTATTTTTTATTTTATTTTTTTCTTGAGATGGAGTCTCACTCTGTTACCCAGGCTAGAGTGCAGTGGCATGATCTCGGCTCACTGCAACCTCCACCTCCTGGGTTCAAGCGATTCTCCTGCCTCAGCCTCCCCAGCAGTTGGGACTACACGTCCATGCCACCACACCCGGCTAATTTTTTGTATTTTTAGTAGAGACAGGGTTTCACCATATTGGCCAGGCTGGTCTTGAACTCCTGACCTCGTGATCCACCCACCTCGGCCTCCCAAAGTGCTGGGATTACAGGTGGGAGCCACTGCGCCCGGCCCTAATATTTTTATTTTTAGTAGAGGCGGAGTTTAACCACGCTAGCCAGGCTGGTCTCAAACTCCTGACCTAAGGTGATCTGCCCACCTTGGCCTCCCAAAATGCTCGGATTATAGGCATGAGCCACTGTGCCTGGCCTAAAAATATTTATTTAGCTGGCATTTGTACATCTGTCTGTGGCTACCACCAATAGCTCTAAAAATCAAAAGAATTCACTTAGCAGGATTTACCGAGCATCCGCCCTGTGTCAGATACAAACATCAGTAATATGAGCCAGCTGTTGCTCTAGGATCACAGTCAGCAAGCTTGGGGCTGTCAGGAAACCAGCAGTCCCGTTTCTCCCTCTCCCAGCCTAGGACTGACCCCTCACCTGTGGAACCTCTGTACTTCATGGGCGCTGCCCAAGAGCTGGCTCCGTTCTTCGGCCAGCTGCTGTAGGGACCGCCAGCGCTCATTCAGCTCCTGCAGGACAGCAAAACATCAGCTCCACTGCACCCCTTCTCCTGTCATGCCAACAGTCAGACTTTGGGAAAATGGCTTTGCTTGAAGGGGGATGCTAAGGCACATTATAATTTCCTGTTTCTAACCTTCCTAGCTGAATAAATTAGTATACATTAACAACAAAATTCCAGTCAGGGCCAAGCCAAAACTTGCTGTGCTTGACAGCTTCAACACCGACAAACACCTGACCTAGGCATCCCCTCTGAAGCAGGGGGAGAGAGACACAGCTGACTTTTCCTCACTCTCAACTCCTAGCCTGGGGCCTGGCAGGTAGCAACTGCTTCCTAAGTCACTGCTGCGTGGAGAAATCCCAGCGAGTCTGCTGCCTCCCAACACCCACCCAGCAGACTCTCAGGCCAGAGCAGGCCTGGAAGAGTTGGCATGCTGCAGGACCTCGCACTTTCCTGAGACTATGCTCCTTCCAGCTCCTTGCCCTACTGGAAGTCAGAGGGGAAGGCTTGCTCCACTGTTGAGAATTGGCAGGCTCTTGACCAGGAAAGCCAACCAAGCTACCTAGCAGCCATGAGCGTGCTGATGTTTACTTAGGACATACTTGAACCCAGAAGAGTGAGGTATGTCACAGCTCACCCGGCTGACGAGAACAAGAGCTCTGCTGTAGACGGGGGAAGGAAATAGAGGAGAAACCAGTGTAGACAGGGAAGGAAGATAATGGAGATCAGGGAAGCTGGTCACTGCTTCTTACCTTGATGGAATTAAAGGTGGCCACGGTGTGAACCATCAGACGAGCAGACTAGGTAGGGAGGAAAGCACAAGGCAAAACTAATCAAGTGTCTGACAATTAGAGATCTGAGCTGCAAATGCCATTGACTAGTTCCCTGTGGTCAACCTAAATTACCTTAAAGGGATACTGGCAACATTCTCAACAGAGACATCAACAGAAGTGTTAATTACTAGAAAGTCATGAAAATACCCAAAATGTACAATTAGATCCAGCTCAGTAATTAATTTTATCTGAGGAAGAGTAAAAAGAGAATGGTGAAAATCACAATTCTAGCAGCTAGTTGGACAGAAAAATACATAAAGGACTAATGATTAGTGTCATTTCTTGTCTATACTACAGAAGAACATTCCAGAAAAAAAAAACGCTAAATTTAACAAATGCTGGCAGCTGAGATTGTTTTAACAGTCAGGAGCACTAATAATCACTTTCACTTCCAATTATAGTTATTGGGTTGCTGTTCTTTTTAACAGTATCCCCTTGAATGAAGGGCAACAGCTTTACCAGAAGAAAAAAATAAAGCAGTGAATTTTTTCTGTCAGCCCGGCACCCACTAAAGCAATGAATTAGCTTTCAACAATGTAGCTTTCAACATAGTAGGTAACTTCTAAAAATCTAAAGTCCCTTAGGGCCAGGCACAGTGGCTCATGCCTGTAATCCTGAGGTGGGTGGATCACCTGATGTCAAGAGTTTGAGACCAGCCTGACCAACATGGTGAAACCCTGTCTCTACTAAAATCACAAAAATTAGCCTGGCATGGTAGCACATGCCTGTAATTCCAGTTACATGGGAGGCTGAGGTGGAAGAACTGCTTGAAACCAGGAGGTGGAGGCTGCAGTAAGCTGACATCACACCACTGCACTCCAGCCTGGGTGAAAGAGCAAGACTCTGTCTCAAAAAAAAACAGGAGGGCAGGAGGGCTGAACTTGGAAACTCGAATACAGATGTCCTCATGGTATCCCCCAGGCAACATTTTCAACCGCTGTGAGTGTGTATAGGGGTCAGAAGGTAGACCCACTGTTTCCAATAAGAGGTATCTGGTACTGCGATAAAGGTATCTAAAATACATTTCTGAAAGAATACTTATGTTATCAGAAACATTCTGCTGAGGGCGTAAGTAAGGCTGTTGCCCATTCATATAATCAACAATCACATTTTGCTATGTAAGAAAAATGAAGAGTGAGAAAAGGAGAGAAAGTTGAATAGAAGGAAACGTGTCTGGCCCAATTAGAAACCTACTTAATGAGAACAGTCAGAGCCAGTGGGGGAAGGAAGACACAAGACACAGACCCCTTTCAGCCTAGGTCCTCAGGAGAGGTCAGACAAGGTGAATGAGCAGGTGCAAAGGTGGACACAGAAGGACTGTTGGTGGGATGTTTTTGTTTTTAGGTTTTCATGCTTTCTTCATATTTCTGGGGGACACACTTTTAAAATTTATTTTTACTTTTTGTTTTTATTTGCTTGTCAACGTACCACTGTACTAATAAGGAGAAGACCTCCTTTTTTTCTTCTTTTTTAACCTTTTTTTTTGGTAGAGCCGGGGTTTTGCCATATTGCCCAGGCTGGTCTTGAACTCCTGGGCTCATCCACCTATCTCACCTTCCACAATGCTGGGATTACAGGTATGAGCCACCATGCTCAGCCAAAAGATCTACTTTTATAAAGTCAAAATCTAGCCGGGAGCGGTGGCTCACGCCTGTAATCCTAGCACTTTGGGAGGCTGAGGTGGGCGGATCACCTGAGGTCACGAGTTCAAGACCAGCTTGACCAATATGGTGAAACCCCGTCTTTAAAAAAAAAAAAAAAAAAGTCAAAATCTGCTCTCTAACTTGCCTGTAACTCAAGTGATATATTCCCAAAGAGCTGGGTCAGGAGGGAAGATGTGAGAACTGAAACACAGGCTATAAATATATCACATAAAAAACCTTCTCCCCGGTCAGGTATGGTGGCTCACACCTGTAATCCCAGCACTTTGGGAGGCCGAGGCGGACAGATCACCTGAGGCCAAGAGTTCAAGATGACCCTGGCCAACATGGCAAAACCCTGTCTCTACTAAAAATACAAAAATTAGCTGGGCGTGGTAGCATGGGCCTGTAGCCCCAGCTACTCGAAAGGCTAAAGCAGGAGAATTGCTTGAAGCCAGGAGGCAGAGGTTGCAGTGAGCCAAGACTGAGCCACTGCACTCCAGCTTGGTGACAGAGTGAGACTCCATCTCAAAAAATAAAATAAAATAAAAAAGAGGCCAGGCAGACAGTGAACAAAGGCCTGCTCTCCTTAACATGTGCAGTTGTTCTCATGTTCAAGTCATTTCCCTTTGGACCGCCTCCTACTGGTGGGACTCTGCCAACAGCACAGTGCTCCCTGCCACAGCATATCCTGCACTAACCTGGGTAATCAATGCAAACTAACTACCGAGCATCTGATATACACACTCTGCTTTTGTATACTAAGCATCACATTTTAAGAGATAACAGATGCAGAAAGAAACCAGCCAAAAGAGTCCAGAAATCACTAAAGACTTAAGACAAGCTGAATACTCAGAAAAAGCACATCAGAAAAGGACATAAAATATCTCATGCTCTTATAAAACTTTTGCAAACAATAATTTGCAAAGGAGTTCTTACCTTCCATGGGGAGGCTGTCTTGGAATCAGTTTCATCCTATTCAAAGAAAGAGGAATTTAGGCAGCCATGCAATTGAGCATGAAACAGCAAAGCACCTGACCTTTCCAGCTGATGACTCTAGTTTCCCTCAGGGGGAGATCCCAGCTATTAATAAATTAACCAAAAGAGCATTTTCCCTCCATAGTTTGGCTGGTAACAAACTGCAAGGCTGGTTAAGAAAAATTAAGCCAACGAACAGGGAGAGAAAAATTCCAATTTTTTATCCAGTAGAAGAAATGGAGAGAATAAAGAAACTTAATAAGAAAACCACCAACTTTTATGTTATACTCATAAGACTGTTTGCAAAGGGGTAATAAATAAACCTAAAGATAGCTATGGAAAAAATTTTAGAAAACTGAAGAGATAAAGACTTTTTTTTTTTTAAACGGAGTCTCACTCTGTCGCCCAGGCTGGAGTGCAGTGGCGCGATCTCGGCTCACTTCAAACTCCGCCTCCCAGGTTCAAATGATTCTGCAGCCTCAGCCTCCAGAGTAGCGAGTACTACAGGTGCGTGCTACCCCGCCCCGCTCATTTTTTCTATTTTTAGTAGAGATGGGGTTTCACTCTGTTAGCCAGCATGGTCTCGATCTCCTGACCTCATGATCCGCCCGCCTTGACCTCCCATAGTGCTGGGATTACAGGAGTGAGCCACTGTTCCCGGCCAAGACTTTTTTTATAAGAGTTGTGCTTTGTGTTGCATGCCTGTTGTCCTAGATACTTGGGAGGCTAAGGTATGAGGATCGCTTGAGGCCAGAAGTTTGAGGCTGCAGTATGCTATGATCACAGCTATGAAAAGCCACTGACCTCCAGCCTGGGCAACACAGCAAGATTCTATCTCAAAAAAGAAAAAAAAACAAACAAAAAACCCATTTTTTTGTCTTTTGGAAAATGGCAAATAGAAATCAATTTATGGGCCGGGGGCAGTGGCTCACGTCTGTAATCCCAGTACTTTGGGAGGCCAAGGTAGGTGGATCACCTGAGGTTAGAAGTTCGAGACGAGCCTGGACAACATGGTGAAACCCCATCTCTACTAAAAAATATGAAAATTAGCTGGGTGTGGTGGCATACACATGTAATTCCAGCTACTCAGGACTGTTGAGGCGGGAAAATTGCTTGAATGTGGGAGGTGGAGGTTGCAGTGAGCCAAGATTGCACCACTGCACTCTAGCCTGGGTGACAGAGTAAGACTCTGTCTCAAAAAAAATAAATAAATTTCTGGTGTTTTCCACAAATCTTTATACACAAAAGGCATTTGAGGTTCAGGAACAGCAATTCTGATGAAGAAGTTCTTGACCTGATATTCTTCCCCAAGATTTAAATCCTTCTCATGTTCAAGATCCACATACAGCATCTGACACTTACCCTGGGCATCATGCCATATACTTCCTACAAGGAGAGAGAGAAACCAGTTTTATTATTAAAAGAAATATACATCTCTCAAGAATACTCATTATGGTCAAACCTGGAAACACAGGAGAGAATTCCAAAAAGACAAATGAAAATGTCGGCCCAAATGTCCAGCAGAACTTCAAGTGTTTATATATAAACCTTTTCAAATAAAGATTTGAGGAACTCATCAAATTACCATTAGTTAATGGCTATTAAAACATTAAATATTTAATGGGCTTACGGAGAAGAGAGGAGCACCACCCCCGCCACCAAATGAAGGTGAGAGATATTGGTATAAATAAGTTAATAAAAATGCATTTGGTCACATAGAGGACCTGACCTATAGCCAAGCCACAATTCTGTGCTATGAAACATTGCCTGTTGGGCTGTGACAGATATAGGAACAAAGCTGCATCCTTATGCAACAGAGCCTCACTCCAAGATGGAGACACCTACCTGTTGTTGCACAGCCTGCACCTCCTCTGCCATGAGACCTTCAGACTCCAGGTCTTCAGCTACCTTGTTAATATCCTTCAACCGTGACTCATTGGCCTTCAGATCCTTTAAAGCAAAAGCCATAATAACTAAAACCCAAAATAGCAAGTCAAAGGAGAAGAGAGCAACACATAGTCATAAACTATGGCTTGAAACTATAAGGATTCTTCTACAAGGGCCTACCAAAAAAAAAAAAAAAGGGTTAAAAAAATTAACTGTAAGGATCTGCTCAACAGGTATCTCCATGGATTGGTTTTCCTGTTCCTCAGATAATTACTGAAAAAGTCTGACTCAAATTTACTTCATTAACTGTAGTTTTTTCATTTTTTGGGTTTTTTTTAGAGACAGGGTCTTGCTGTCACCCAGGCTGAAGTAGAGTATTGCAATCATGGATCACTACAGTCTCTTCCTCCCAGGCTCAAGCAATCCTCCTACCTCAGTCTTCTGAGTAGCTGGGACTACAGGCATACACCACTATTCCCAGCAATTTTTTTTTTAATCAAATAGAGACTTTTAAAAACTTCGTTTTGGTTTTAATACAGTGTTTTAAAAATGTGATAAGGCAACGTGTCGTGGTTCACACCTTTAATCCCACGACTTAGGGAGGCCAAAGCAGGAGAATTGCTTAAGGCCAGGAGTTTGAGACCAGCTTAGGCAACATAACCACACCCCATCTCTACAGAAACAATTTTTCTCTTTTTTGTCTTTTATTTCTTTTTTTATTTTATGAGACTGAGTCTCACTCTGTTGCCCAGGCTGGAGTGCAGTGGTACGATCATGGCTCACTGCAACCTCCACCTCCCGGGTTCAAGTGACCTTTGTGCCTCAGCCTCCCAGTAGCTGGGACTATAGGCAGACGCTACCACGCCCAGCTAACTTTTGTATTTCGAGTAGAGATGGGGTTTCACCATGGTGGCCAGGCTGGTTTTGAACTCCTGACCTCAGGTGATCCGCCCACCTTGGCCTCCCAAACTGCTAGGATTACAGGTGCGACCACTGGGCCTGGCCAGAAAATTTTTTTCAGTTTTCCCACCTATGTCCATAGTCCCAGCTACTCAGGTGGCTGAGGTGGGAGGATCACTTGAGCACAAGAGTTCAAGGTTACACTGACCTATGATCACGCCACTGCACTCTAGCCTATGCGAAAGAGTGAGATCCTGTCTCTAAAAAATAAATAAAAACAAGATGAAATTTCAATGCACAGTTACTATAGGAGAAAGAAGCTCCCCCTCCTCATTTTAAGCTGTTGCAAGAATACTTTTTTTTTTTGAGACAGAGCCTCACTCTGTTACCCAGCCTGGAGTGCAGTGGAGTGATCTTGGCTCACTGCAACCTCTGCCTCCCAAGTTCAAGCAATTCTCTTGCCTCAGCCTCCCAAGTAGCTGGGACTACAGGCGTGTGCCAACATGCCCGGCTAATTTTTTGTATTTTTTAGTAGAGACAGGGTTTCACCATGTTAACCAGGATGGTCTCAATCTCCTGACCCCGTAATCCGCCCGCCTTGGCCTCCCGAAGTGTTGGGATTACAGGCGTAAGCCACTGCACCCAGCTTGCTGTAAGAATACTTTTAAGCAGTCTAATAAACAATATTTAGTATATCCAACAGTGAAATATTATTCAGCAATAAAAAGGAATGGAGTACTGATACGTGCTACAAAAAGGATGAACCTTGAAAACATTATGGACCAGGCACAGTGGCTCACACCTGTAATCCCAAAACTTTGGGAGGGCAAGGTGAGCAGATGGCCTGAGCTCAGGAGTTTGAGACCAGACTGGGCAACATGGCAAAACCCTGTCTCCTCAAAAAATACAAAAATTAGCTGAGCAAAGTGGTGTGCGCCTATAGTCCCAGCTACTCAGAAGGCTGAGGCAGAAGGATCACTGGAGCCCAGGAAGCAGAGGCTGCAGTAAGCTGAGATTGGGCTACTGCACTCCAGCCTGGGCAACAGAATGATACGTTGTCTCAAAAAAAAATAAATAAAGAAGGGCTGGAACGGGGCTCACGTCTGTAATCCCAGCACTTTGGGAGGCCAAAGTGGGTGGATCACCTGAGGTCAGGAGTTTGAGACCAGCCTGACCAAAAAGGAGAAACCCCATCTATACTAAAAATATAAAATTAGCTAGGCATGGTGGGTTGCATCTGTAATCCCAGCTACTCAGGAGGCTGAGGCAGGAGAATCACTTGAACCCAGGAGGCAGAGGTTGCAGTGAGCCGAG
Organism: Ateles fusciceps; assembly: GCA_036589455.1. NCBI lineage: Eukaryota > Metazoa > Chordata > Mammalia > Primates > Atelidae > Ateles > Ateles fusciceps. The sequence continues at coordinate 5,170,549 of JAZHEH010003300.1, forward strand.
ATTGCACCATTGCACTCCAGCCTGGGCAACAAGAGTGAAACTCTGTCTCAAAAAAAAATAAATAAAAAATAAAAAGAAAAAGAAAACATAAACAAAAGAAGCCAGTTGCAAAACGTCATATAACATAATTCTATTTATACGAATTGTCCAGAACAGGTAAACACAGAGGTAAGCAGAAGATGAGTGGCTGCTTGGGCCATTGGGGTTGGGGAGAATGGCAAATGACTACTTGACCGATATGTGGTTTTCTTTTGAAGCTATAAAAATGTTTTGGAACTAGAGGTGATGGTTGCACAACACTGAATGTACTAAATACCATTGAATTGTGCACTTTAAAATGGTTAGCTTTGTGAATTTACCCCAATTAAAAAAAAATACTTTCGCATCTATTGTAATTTGGTTTAGAAAAGTTCTTATAATAGGCCGGGTGCAGTGGCTCACGCCTGTAATCCAAGCTCTTTGGAGGCCAAGGCGGGCGAATCACCTGAGGTCGGGAGTTTAAGACCAGCCTGACCAACATGGTGAAACCTCGTCTTAAAAAAAAAAAAAAAAGAAAGAAAAGAAAAGTTCTTATAACAACATGTAGAGAAAATAACGTATCTTTTCTCAAAACTAAACTCATCCAAGAAAAGTTTCAATTAAAGTCATTTAAAAATAGCTACACAGGCCAGGCTGTGGTGTGTATTTCATGTAGGCCAGGCGTGGTAACTCATGCCTGTAATCCCAGCACTTTGGGAAGCTGAGGCAGGTCGATCACTTGAGGCCAGGAGTTCAAGACCAGGCTGGCCAATATAGCAAAACCTCGTCTCTACTAAAAATACAACAATTTGCCAGACATGGTCACGTGTACCTGTAATCCCAGATACTCAGGTGGCTGAGGCATGAGAATCACCTGAGCCTGGGAGGCAGAAGTTGCAGCGAGCTGAGATCGAGCCACTGCACTCCAGCCTGGGTGACAGAGTAAGACCCAGGGTGAGTGAGACTCTCTCTCAAAAACAAAAACAAAAAAAATTGAAAAAGAATTTGGAGGAAAAAAAAAAGCTACATAGATGATGGAATATAATCTAGGTAATTTGCATTCCAGTAATCTGCAGTCAGAAATCAAGAGACTCTGGCTGGATGCAGTGGCTCACGCCTGTAATCCCAGCACTTTGGGAGGCTGAGGCAGGCAGATCACCTGAGGTCAGGAGTTCCGAGGCCAGCCTTGCCAACATGGCGAAAGCCTGTCTAATAAAAATACAAAAATTAGCCTGGCATGGTGGCAGGCACCTGTAATCACAGCTACTTGAGAGGCTGAGGCATGAGAATTGCTTGGAGTTGGGATGCGGAGGTTGCAGTGAACTGAAGTCACACCACTGCACTCTAGCTTGGGTGACAGTGAAACTCCATTTCAAAATAAAAAAATCAAGAGACTCAAATATTTAAACAAAATTTCAGCTGAGTTCTCAGACTGCCCATACCTTCTGAAAGTCATCAAACTTCTTCTGGAGCACCTCAACCTGCTCCAAGTCTGCGCCGACCTCCTCACTTGTCAGAGCAGCTTCCTTCTCATTGATCCACTGCTGTAGTTCATTCGCTTCACGGAACAACATAAACTTCTTGCAACTCTTCTCCAACATGCCTTTACGCTTCTCACCCAGTTCCAGCAGAGAATGATATCTGATGGAATTCAAGAGGGTGACAAGAGGGACAGAGAAGGCAGTCAGCTGTAGATGCTAACATAAAGACAAACCATGAGGCATCTCCAAGATGTGGATTCCAGGCTATGAGTTTGTAATGATGATGCCCTAGTAACAGAGTTATCAGATGAAGAAGAGGATCCCAAGTACCCACACCACAGCCTGAGAGATATGCGCACACTGTACTGTTCACAACTAGGTGGCTAAAATAGCCAGGCACACTAATAAGTGCAGAATTGGCCTGGGGATAACAACACAACCACAAATGACTGAAACCAAGCGCTTAGCACAGTAACACAGGTTCATGCGACTACAGTGGAGAGATGAGATGAATTTGCTGGGCAGAATGTATACAGAGGGTTTTTCCTCGTCTTTTATAATTCTCTGAATAGCTCCTGCGCTGAGGGTGAGGTGGGGGGAAGGTACACTGAGCTTTAAAATAGCCTCATATAGGATGTTTTATCTCCACATTAGTAGGACATTTCTTTACTTTTTTTTTTTTTTTTGAGGTAGAGTCTCACTCTGTTGCCCAGGCTGGAGTGCAGTGGCATGATCTTGGCTCACCACAACCTCCACCTCCTGGGTTCAAGTGATTCTCCTGTCTCAGCCTCCCAAGTAGCTGGGACTACAGGCATGTGCCACCATGCCCAGCTAATTTTTTGTATTTTAGTAGAGACGGGGTTTCACTGTTGGCCAGGCTGGTCTCAGACTCCTGACCTTATGATCCACCCATCTCGGCCTCCCAAAAGTGCTGGGATAACAGGCGTGAGCCACTGTGCCCAGCCTAGTAGGACATTGCTAAAATGACACATTCAGTTCTCAGAAAGTTTTGGCAAGTTCAGAAGGAAAATTAGGCAAAGTACCGAGTATCTGTGCCATTCTGTTACTTGGAAGATTTCTTAAGAATCAAAGAATATTCTAACCCTCAGGAACTAAAATACAAAAGGCTGAAATACTATCTTTGAACATGAAAACAACAAACAATAAAAAACTAAAAGTTAAAAAAAATAGAATCACTATCAAATCTAAGTGTCCCAAACTGAAATAAAAAAGCAATGAGTTACCAAGAATCAGAGCACTTTAAGAGAAGCATTTGATTTCCTTTCTACTAAGAAAAACTATAGAACAGGCCTTCAGGTTTGCTGCTGATAGTGGCTAGTCCACCATAAAAACCAACAGGAGGGGGAACCAACACCACTCTGAACACACAGCTGCACATGGAAGCAACTAATGAGATAAGCAGTCATCGACCGACACAGCTGCACCGCGACCTCTTCCCTTGTGAGCCAAAGCTGCTGCACAAGACAGGCAGTTCCTCCCACCACCTCATCTTTCTGGATGGACAAAGGCCTTCAAGAGAAGCCGCAGAGGGAGAATGAACAGGGTAGCAGTGGACGTTGGTGCTCTGCAAGACTCTCAGCCTACTCACAGTTCTTCCACCTGCTTCATACGCAGAGATACACTGCCGGCCTCCTTAGTTATGCGTGTCCTGCACAGAGGGGGGCACAGCAAAAGCATGCACAAATTAGTGGGATTAATCCACAGGGATGAAAGGCGGCAGCTCCAACTGGTGCCACGATAGTGGATGCTTAATGTTGGGAAACTATGGAGTCATTCAACAGCTCTAAGGAGCAGTCTAAGCTATGAGTGAAATGACAGTAAAGAAATAGCAGGAAAATTAGAGGGTTAGTTCACCTTCATTTTCCTGACAGGTGCCATGCTTAAGGCAGATTTTCCTGTACTGAAAACACTGGTAACTTCACAGAGCAAGGTCAGGGAACAGAATGGACTAACCTTAGAAAGAAATTTTACTGAGTGCTAATAGGCAATTTAGCTATGTATTTGATCTACTTTTTCCTCTTATATTTATGACTCAGACCACTGGTAAGAATAAAACCCAAACCTCCCATTCTTATCTCAATAGTAACAGAATCTGTAAGTGGACAACTAACTGATCTTACTGAGGATCACTGGGGTCCAAAAATTCCACTATTCTACCCAAACTCTAGTAGGAATGTATTTCCTGGATATTTCCCAAGCGTCTAAAACTGCTGATTACACTAGTGGAGTCAGAAATACCCTAAAGGAGGGACACAGGGCAATATGGGGGCTCAGCAACAGGAAGAAGGACAGAGCCATTTCATTAAAAATTTCCATTCTCAGAACTCAAAGATATGGCAGAGAGAGAAGCTCTGAAAGCAGCCTTTCAAAGGGCATAGAGCTGCAGGGGTATAGCATATCTGAAAATCCAATTTCAAAAACCGTCTCGAACCAAAAGACAAAAGTCAAAATGGCAATGATTAGGAAAATTCTGTTTAGGAAAAACTCATGAGCATTGCTGGAAAAAAAAAAAGAAAAATAAGTTATCAGTCAAGGGGTTTGAGACCCCAACAGGGAGGTCTGTGGGCTCAAAGTGGGGGTGGAGACAGCAGGAGGTATGCAGGTGGGCTCCAGGAGCCTCAGGACACATCTAAGCTTCGGCTCATGTGGAATCGAGTATGCCTATGGGACGCCTGGCCCTTGTGGCCCACAGTGTCATCCTTACTGATTGTCAATCTGCTCCTGCCGCAGTGCTATGCTGCCTTGCTCCTCCAGGAGATTCTCCCTTGAGGCTGACTGGGCAGGGTCCAACTTCTTCACGTAAGCAGCCGGCACAAAACCCTGACGATCGTTCACTTCCACTTTCCACCAATCCTAAGGAAAAAAGAGGGAGAACTGAAAGTAATTTCCTTCTCTGAGAGGGAGAATCCAAGGAGGTCGTGTGTGTGCACATACACAACAGCATTAATCATTTTAAGAGGCCCAAAACAATATTAAAGTCACTTTGCATCACGTCTGATAATTCAGTCCCGTCCCCACCTGCCCACACCTGCAGCGAGCTTACAGGCAGAACAGCAATGCTGCCTGCCACCAAGGCCAGGCTTCTCTCTGCTTAGATGCTCCAGAGCTGTGCTATCCAACACTGTAGCCACCAACCACATGTGCCCACTTAACTTTCATCGAGCTAGAATTTATTTATTTATTTTTTTGAGAAGGAGTCTTGCTCTATCACTAGGCTGGAGTGCAGTAGTGCAATCTCAGCTCACTGCAACCTCCGCCTCCTGGGTTCAAGCGATTCCCCCTGCCTCAGCCTCCCAAATAGCTGAGACTACAGGCGCAGGCCACCATGCCCAGCTAATTTTTCGTATTTTAGTAGAGACAGGGTTTCACCATGTGAGCCAGGATGGTCTCAATCTCTTGACTGCATGATCCACCCGCCTCAGCCTCCCTAAGTACTGGGATTACAGGTGTAAGCTATTGTGCCCGATCTTTTTTTTTCTAATATAAATAGAGACTGGGTCTCACTATGTTGCCCAGGTTGGTCTCGAACTCCTGGGCTCACGTGATCCTGCCATCTAGGCCTCCCAAAGTGCTGGGATTACAGGCGTGAGCCAACATGCCGGGCCTCATTGAGTTACAATTCAATTAAGTAAAACACCCAGTTGTACTAGCCACATTTTAAGGGCTTACTATCACACGTAGCTAGTAGTTACTGCAGGGGGCAGCACAGACACCTTACATTTCCACCATCACGAAAAGTTCTACTGGGCAAGGCTGCTGTTGAATAAACCAAAGTTAGACCACAAGTTGGTTTAGGTTTAAATTAGAATCAACAGAAAGAATCACAGGTTTCCTCAAATTCTCATGACAAGGATAAATGAGGTGTGGGAATGGGAATAAACTGGCTCTTAAAAATGGCCAATAGCCAGGTGCGGTGGCATGTGCCTGTAGTCGAGCTACTCGGGAGGCTGAGATGGGAGGACTGCTTGAACCCAGGAGTTCTGGGCTGTGGTGCGCTATGCCGGTCGGGTGTCCACACTAAGTTTGGCATCAATATGGTGACCTCCCAGAAGTGGGGGACCACCAGGTTGCCTAAGGAGGGGGTGAACTGGCCCGGTTTGGAAATGGAGCAGGCCAAAACTCCGTGCTGATCAGTAGTGGGATCACGCCTGTGAATAGCCACTGCACTCCAGCCTGGGCAATAGAGCAAGACTCCATCTCTAGAAAAAAAAAAAATGGCCAAGAACATTTCTCCAGCCTTAACCAAAACAGCAGGGAGGCCTCTTGCAGGATCAGTCAGATGAACTGTGGATGCTTCAAGGCCACTGTCAAATCAGAGTGTGTTAGGGAAGAAAGGTTGATGGACCAGAATGGATTTATTATTATCATTATTTATCCTGGAAAAGTCAAAGCCTGTGGGGTGAGGTCACAGCTATCTTCAATGATCTGCTGGGCTGAGATGTATCTTATAGTCTGGAGTAAGAACCAACAGGTCCAAGTTATACAGAAGCAAACTGGCTCAACAGGTCAAGAATTCCACCTAGAGGCACTCAATGGTGAAAAGAAGCTTTCCTTGCTAGTGTGATTCTCTATGCTTCTTGCAGGTATTCAAGAAGACAGATTTATTAACTTCTTGATGATACACAGTACCGCATAAATGTATTTCACGTGGCGGACTGGTGAGGAAATGTATCTCTTTGAATTCTAAGCCTTCTCATTTCGGGGGAGACATGCAACCCACAGACGCCCAACTGAGCATATGTGATGAAGCTAGCATGGAACAAACATATAGCCACTCTCTGTGCCTTGCCTTGTTGGTGCTGTTGAGTAAGGTAAGGATATCCCCCCTTCTTCATGGTGACCTCTCGGGGGACTCTTCTCCTGATAGTCATAGAGAGCCAAGACCAGCTCCTTCCCAGTCTCATCATCCATGGGGGCCACTTGTTGCTAAAAATCCAAAGGAAAGGCAAACATGGTGAAAAGATGACCTCCCCACTGAGTCATCTAAGTACACAGCAGATTCAAACGTCACCAGCTGTACCAAATGTACCAAATATACACTCATGAGTTCTTCACTGAACCTATCAATAAAATCTGATCCAAGAACTTTAAATTTTTGGTATCGTTAAAAAATTATCATTTTAGGACAGGTGGGGTGGTTCATGCCTGTAATCCCAGGACTTTGGGAGGCCGAGGCGGGCAGATCACCTGAGGTCAGGAGTTCAAGACCAGCCTGGTCAAAATGGGAAAACCCCGTCTCTACCAAAAATACCAAAAATTAGCCAGGCGTAGTGGCGGACACCTGTAATCCCAGCTACTCGGGAGGCTGAGACAGAAGAATTGCTTGAACCAGGGAGGCAGAGGTTGCAGCGAGCTAAGATTGTGTCATTGCACTCCAGTCTGGGCAACAAGACTGAAACTCCATCTCAAAAAAAAAATTCTCATTTTAAATTAGGTGGGCACAGTGGTGAACACCTGTAATCCCAGCTACTCAGGAGGCTGAGTCAGGAAAATCACTTGAGTCTGGGAGGTGGAGGTTGCAGTGAGCTGAGATCATGATACTGCATTCCAGCCTGGGCAACAAGATCGAAAGTCCTTCCCAACAAAACAAAACAAAAAAACTCTCATTTTAAATTAGCTAAGCATGGTGGTAAACACCTGTAATCCCAGCTACTCAGGAGGCTAAGTCAGAAGAATCACTTGAACCCGGCAGGCAGAGGTTGCAGTGAGTCGAGGTCATGCCACTGCACTCCAGCCTATGTGACAAAGTGAGACTACGCCTCAAAAAAAAATATCTCATTTGAAACTCTCTGCAAACTTTTGTGCTGCAAGAGTTAACAGCAGAATCACAAGAATGTTACCTACGACAATAATATCTGTTGATAGATCATGGGTCCTTCGGCTTTCCCAGCCCCCACGGCCTCCCTCCAGTAACCCATAAACTGTTACAAGTTTACCCGGCAGGACTGTGCTTGTTCTCGCAAAGCCTGGATGCTGCTGCCATAGGCACTGAGATCTGACATCAAAGCTTCGTGTTTCTTCAGTAGAGCCTGAAACCAAAACCACACATGGAGCACTGCACAGGAGCTGAAGCCTCCCATCCTCCACTGCCTCGCCAACCTGCCATCCTGCCTCAACAGCCTTTCTCAGTTACACAATGACAAAATCACCTATTGCCCTTTCTACAGTGTTTTACCGTTTCCTACTAATACCACTTTGAAAGTTTTTCAGGTTTCTCATCTTTGGGGACAATCATATATATTATGATTATAGCCTACTCATCCTGGTCTGGGTACAGTGGCTCCTTGCTTGTAATCCCAGCACTTTGGGAGGCTAATGCAGGCAGGTCGTTTGAGCCCAGGAGTTCAAGACCAGCCCAGGCAACATAGTGAAACCTCATCTCTACAAAAAATACAAAACTAAACCAGATGTGATGGTGCACGCCTGTAATCTGAGCTACTCAGGGGACTGAGGCAGGAAGATTGCTAAGCACAAGAGGTCAAGTCTGTAGGGAGTTGTGATTGCTTCACTGCACTCTAGTCATAGCAACAGAGCGAGACCCTGTCTCAAAAAAAAAAAAAAAAAAAAAAAAAAACAGAAAAATTGGCTGGGCACGGTGGCTCACACCTATAATCCCAGCACTTTGGGAGGCGGAGGTGGGCATATCACTTGAGGTCAGGAGTTCAAGACCAGCCTGGCCAATGTGGTGAAACCCCTTCTCTACTAAATATACAAAAAAATTATCCGAGTGTGGTGGCGGGCACCTGCAATTCCAGCTACTTGGGAGGCTGAGGCAGGAGAATCGCTGGAACCCAGGAAGTGGAGGTTGCAGTGAGCCAAGATCGTGCCACTGCAACTCCAACTGGGCAACAGAGTGAAACTCCATCTCAAAAAAAAAAATTCAACTGATTCTAGTTTTTGTGAAGACTGGTAAGAAAAGAGCTAGGTACAGGGACTATACCTAGACCTTTATGAATAAAATTTGACAATTTTAGTCAAAAAACAGATAACCAGTAAAAAACCAAGTGCATCTATGTATATATGGGTGCGTGTTGGTATGCGTGTGCATATGTGCACACTGGTATGTACATGTGTATGCTGGTATGTTTGTACGTATGTATATACATATGTGTGCATGTTGGTATGTTGGTATGTAAGCACACATATGGTTTCACATAGATGAAACAAGAGTGGCAAATGTTAATGGTTGAAGGTGCGTAACAAGTCATCTTCTCTTTCTTTAGGTATGACTAAATTTTCATAATAAAAAGTAAAAAATGGGCCGGGAGTAGTGGTTCATTCCTATCATCCCAGCATTTTGGGAGGCCTTAGCAGGAGGATCATTTGAGGCCAGGAGTTTGAAACCAGCTGAGACAACATAGCAAGACCTCGTCTCTGCTAAAAATAAAATAAAAATTAAAAAGCATAGGTAGGCCTAGTGGTACCTGCCTACGGTCCCAGCTACTTGGGAGGCTGAGTCAGGAGGATCACTTGAGCCCAGGAGATTGAAGCTGCAGTGAGCCACAATTGAACCACTGCATTCCAGCCCAGGCAAGAGTGAGACCCTATCTCATGGATTCCAAAATATTTTAAAAAACAATCATTGTGATGCACAGCTCCCATGCGTCACCACTTCTCCTAACTTGTGTCTCAGTCCAAGCCCTGTTCTACTTCCTTGGCAGGTGAGACACTTCCCATGTTTGAGGTTACCTCAGCAGAGTCTTCGTCCTTGCCATAGTCAGTGCTGCCCACAATGGGTTCCTTCTCCCGCATCCAGGATTCAGCCTCATTGGCATCAGCAAAGTACTGCTGGGCCTGTAGAGAGTCCTCCAGGTCCTGCCGACGCTGGGAGGCTTTGGCTTTCAGTGCCTCCCACTTTTGGTTCAGCTCGTGAAGCTTGGCCTTCACATCCTCTGCAGCAAAATGGCCTGGAAGGTGGCCAGGGAAAGAGAGGATAACAAAAACTATGTTGACACATCACAGAAGGGCAAAAAGTTTTCTCTGTGTGTTCACAGCACTTTCATTACTACGTTTTGGTGAGCTGAGCCCTTTCATAATTCCAATTTGTTTGAGAGGTTCAGGTTCTAACCCTTTAATGGATTGTTTCATTTTTTGCATCCTCAAACCATGACCTCTATCTAGACTCTAAAAAGCAGGTATCACAAGTTGGCATTAGTGACAGCATCATAAAGACATAGTAATAGCACCACTGTAGTGCTCAGTTACTGAGACTGACATGTGCAGGCACTCTATCAGCTCTTTCCCTACTTGATTTCACTTACTCCTCACTACTGCATGAGGAGAGATGTTGTCATTGCCGTTTCACAGATAAGAAATTCAGGCTCAGGGCCGGGTGTGGTAGCTCATGGCTGTAATCCCAGCACTTTGGGAGGCTGAGGCAGGTAGATCACCTGAGGTCAGGAGTTTGAGACCAGCCTGACCAATATGTTGAAATCCTGTCTTTACTAAAAAAAATAAAAATTAACCAGGCATGATGGCATGCACCTGTAGTCCCAGCTACTTGGGAGGCTGAGACAGGAGAACTGCTTGAACCCGGGAAGTGGAGGTTGCAGTGAGCTGAGATTGTGGCACTGCACTCCAGCCTGGGCAACAGAGCAAGACTCCATCTCAAAAAAAAAAAAAAAAGAAATTTAGGCTCAGAAAGGGTAAGGTCTGGTCAGGTCGTACAGTCAGGAAAGAATGGGGATGGTATTCAGCCCCAGAGCCCAGTCTGTTATGCCCACATGGCCATGCCCTTGGCAAGAAGGGGAGCAGTGCCAAGCCACGTCACTGATGCCAATCACTCACCTTCCTCCACCATGGCATTCCCCTTCTGTGTAACTGCTTTGATGCGGGGTTCATGTCCAGCAATTTCTGTTTGTAAGGCTTGATGCTTCTTTAGCAGATTTTGGACTCCAATCAAATCCTTACCTGAAAGCAGACACCACTCCCCAGTTAACCAAACATGAAAAGTCAGCACTGATTTGTTATTCTTAGCTACCACCCTGGTTCCAGTTCAATAATTTAAACTCAACCCTGCCCATCCTGACATGCATCCCCTTTAGGCTACAATAGCACAGTTTTCCCAAGTTGATTCCTACCTGAGGGAAGCAGACTGACCTCTATTGGTAGATGCAGCAATGGGCTCTTTCTCTCGAATCCACGTCTCTTCATCCTCAACATCCCGGAAGAGCTGCTGCAACCGCAGAGAATCGGCCAGCTTCTGCTTCCGGGCCACCATGGGCTCCTTGAGCGCCTCGTAGCGAGCCACAAGGGCTTCCTGTTTCTTCTTGATGTTTTCTGCATCAAAATGGCCAGCATCTTGGAATTGGCGGGCCTGAATGGTGATGCCATCAATTCGGTCCTGGGAATGTGAAAGGACAGAACTGACTTTATTTACTCTGGGTGTGGTTTTATTGTATACAAAGAAAAATTGAGGATGGGCGTGGTGGATCATGCCTGTAATCCCAGCACTTTGGGAGGCCAAGGTGGGTGGATCACCTGAGGTCAGGAGTTCGAGACCAGCCTGACCAACATGGAGAAACCCTGTCTCTAGTAAAAACTACAAAATTAGCCGGGTGTGGTGGCGGATGCCTATAATCCCAGCTACTCAGGAGGCTGAGACAGGAGAATCGCTTCAACCCAGGAGGCGGAGGTTGTGGTGAGCTGAGATCGCCCCACTGCACTCCAGCCTGGGCAACAAGAGCAAAACTCTGTCTCAAAAAAAAAAAAAAAAAAGTTGATAAGGTCTTTTTCCCACCCCTGAGAGAGTATTCTTTCTGCCATCTCCTTTCTTTATCTTTAGAGCTCCCAGAAGGCTCTAAGGGATGATATTTGAGCAGAAGCACACTCAGCACAGAGTTATCTAAAAAAATCAAGATGTGTCATCCCTCCTCACACTCATTTAGTCTGAAATTACTGGCTTTTCCTCCCTCCTGTGGTTTCTGCATTCACTTGCCCAACCACAGCCCCGAATTCACACTACCTGGTGAGCAGCCACATCTGCCTCTAGCAGGGCATGTTTCTTCTGGAGGTTCTGCACGTTGGTAAGATCTTTGCCATAATCGTCTGAAGCCAAGTGACCTTCTACTTCATACAGCCACAATTCAATATCCTCAACATTACGATTAAATTGCTGTTGCTGGTTGGCTTCACGAAGCTTTATTCCTATGGCAGGAAGCGAGTTTAATTTTGTATTGCTTAGCATTACCATTCTGCCAACCTTGCTCATGAACAGTAGTATCTTAGTGAAGGACTATGGGTCAGAATTTTACTCCTTCACTTATGTCACAAAGGAAAAGAAAATATGAATTGCAGCCTTTGCTCTAACTTCTCAAGGTTGAATTGGAAGCATTCTAACCCCCTTGAAATTTAAGAACACTGGAGAATTAGTAAATGCCCTTGGCTCTCAGCTGAACTCTGAATTTTCAACAATGAAGCCCGATTCAGTTCCTCTTCACTCAGATTCCCTCGCCAATGGTATGCTCAACCACATTTACCAAATTAGTATCAAGAACTTAAGCCAAGTAACCCTGACATAGGAAATTATCCCTAATGTCAAAGTCATCCACCTCACCTGACTTAATAGATGTCCCTAAAACACTTAATAGAAAGGGGTATTTAGTTCCCCAAACATGCATGTCACAATCCAATGGAACATCTCTTACCTTTCAGTTCAGTGGCCTCTAGCAGTTTTTTCCACAAACTGATCACCTCATTCATACGAGTTGCTACTTCATCCTTGGCATAGTGGTTGACATCAATCAGCTTTTGTCCAGCTTTCTCCAAGGCATCGATTCGGCTCTGGTTTGCTGACAGCTCAGCCTCAAAAGCCTGATGCTTCTGTACTTTTCCTTGTAGGTTGGATGGATCCTGCCAATAAAAGTAATGGGGTTCTTTCTATCTTGAACCTGAGTATATCAAGTTCCCTTGCATTACCTTCATACTTATGGAGGAATGTATAAAACAGTTGGCTTACATAAAGTAGTGCGGTTTCTGGAATCCCTTATTTCCTCCTTTAGCTACAATTTATTTGTGAGAGCTGTGTTTAGCTTACTAATCAAGTGCTACCCGGCAACACTAACAGTACATTACTTTATAAGCTTCATCTGTGGCAGTTTTCATCTTCTCATTGACCCAGCTTTTGAGCTCATCAGAATCACGGAAAAACTGCTGCAAGTGGAAAGAATCGGCTAGCTGGGCCCGGCGACGCATGGCTCTCTCATGAAGGGCATTGCGGCGGCTCAACAGCTGAAAGACAAGAATCTCTTGTGAGTCTCTAGTGTTTACTCCCCAAAGGGATGTCCAGTTGAAGAGACTTAACTGCAACATCTTAGAAAAGATATCCATGTACCAAAAAGGAGAAGCATGAAGAACCTATAAACTTACAGCATCTCGGCGAGTGGCCACATCTTCCATTGCATAGTGGTTGTTCTGAATTAGCTTGGTTGCAAATTCATCTAATGCCTAGGAAGATAAAAATTCTTCATTGGTAAACACACTAGTCCCTAGCTTGCCCTCTAGAGAAAGGTAACTGCTGAACAGATCATAAAACACACCAAACTTTAACATTGGTCAAGGGTTTCACCCAAAGGTTGGTGATGACATTTTCTCATAATTTCAAGATTTTGCTTGATGTTATCAGTCAGGTATCACAGGACTGTGCTACCTCCCTTCCAGACTGGAGACATTAGTGTGGCACAATCTCCTGGTGGGGGTCAACTACAGATTAACAGCTTTCCAAATTCTGATTTTTAAGATGTATTTTCAATGGGAAGAGTACCTCTTAATATTAACCCCGACCTACTTTTAATGAAGGGTACAAACTTAATGAAGTTTAGAGGTTTTCGTTAAGTAAGTCATTTCATTCTATAACGTTGGGTTATGTCCCCAACAAGATGGCATGTCAACCTTGTGAAAGTTTAAGCACCCAAATGAGTGCTTTACATATGAATCTTTCATCAAATCTGTTGGAATCCTTCCAAAAAAAGAGATTCTGGCTTACTGTAAGGGTCATTTGAAGGCATTGACAAGTAGGGGTCTTACTGTAATCTTTTCCTCCTGGGCACTGAGGGATTTCTCAAAGTCTTCATGCTTCTTAAGAAGTGCTTCCACACTATCTAAGGAATCTCCCAAGTCTTCATTCAATAGGAATGCCTTGCCAAAGGAAACAAAGTGTTCAGATTAATGTCCTATTCTTTCAATCTTCTTTTTTTTTTTTTTTTGGAGACAGTCTTGCCCTGTTGCCAGGCTGGAGTGCAGTGGTGTAATATTGGCTCACTGCAACCTCCACCTCCTGGGTTCAAGCGATTCTCCTGCCTCAGCCTCCCAAGTCCTAGGACTACAGGTGCACACCACCACACCCAGTTAATTTTTAATTTTTGTATTTTTAGTAGAGATGGGGTTTCATCACGTTGGCCAGGATGGTCTGAATCTCTTGACCTCATGATCCACCTGCCTCGGCCTCCCAAAGTGCTGGGATTACAGGCATGCACCACTGTGCCCAGCCCTTTGATCTTCTAAGAGCAAAGGATATTTTGGCCAAAATATAAAAAGAAGGAAAGAAATTTTATGGCTGTTAAACTTCTAAGATCTCTTCTAGAAAGTCTAAAGTCCTTAATGCAGTAAAGCTAAGCTGGAGGGGAAAAAAAAAAATAGAAAGTCTAAAGTCCTTTTGGATTTTCTTAAAATCAATCCAGCCACATCGTGAAATCCCTGTTCCACATTCTATTGAAACTTTGCTCATACAGCTTTTGTTGCTTCTATTAGATTTAGATGTCACATAATGCTAAGTTTTTTTTTTCCTTTTCCTTTTTTTTGTTTTGTGAGACAGGGTCTCGGCTGTGTGCACAGGCACCAGTGCTGTCACATAATCCTGTTTTTTCTTTCCTTTTTTTTTTTTTTTGTGAGACAAGATCTTGGTCCGTTGCACAGGCACCAGCAATCATAACTTGCTGCCCACCTTGAACTTCTGGGCTCAAGGGAAACTCCTATCTCAGCCTTCCAAAGTGCTGGGATTACAGGAGAGTACTGCTGCACCTGGCAATGCTAAGTTCTAAGAAAAAAATATCTTTAATAAAACATTTTACATCACACTAATCTGAAAAACTGGGGCCTTTTCTGAGGGCCTTGCAATCTCAAGCAAGGAGAGATGCTGGCAGAGCTGAGAGAAGCTTGCTCAATTCCCCCCTCTTCAATGGATTCAGAACTAAAATGGTACTGATGTCCTAAAACAAAATGAGCAAACTATTGGAGGAGACAAAACACAGGCCCTGCTTCTTCCCCCACTGGCAAGGCTTTGTTCACAGATTACCTCCTGCTTGCTCATCCAGTTGTCCACCTGCTCAGTGTCCCGGTAGAAGAGCTGTAGGTCCATGCACTGCTCGTACTGCTGCCTGCGCAGCTCCCACAGCTCCAGCAGCGCTGCTCTCTCCTCAGAAAGGATGGTCAGCTTGGGGGCATAGGAGACATGGTCAGGGAGATGAGGTCAGCCCCAACGCCACCAAGGCAGACAGAACAGCTACCCAAGAACTCCGAATCCTAGTGCTAATCTTCAAGCCTTTTTACCATTTGCAAAAGGGGAAAAACAACATTCACTTGCATGAGAATGTTCAATATAAAAGGGATGGCCTATTTTAATTAATCTAGAATTAATTTACTGCTACATGATCACAAATGACTAGGTCAAAATGCTAAGTAAACTCCCAGGTAGAAGAAATAGGGCATCCATTTAAAAGTGAGGCACTATAAATGGAGTAGGTACTCTCCACTGAGAAATGTCAACTGGGTGGGTACTCCATAACATATAGAAAATAAATTCAGAAATGCCCTAGACTTTAGGCTCCGAAGTTACTAGTGACAAAGTCTGTCTTTGGAATGCCTTCTTTTACTCTATTAATATTAAAAAATATATAAATCATTATGTATCTAATGTTCCTCAGGCAATTTTATACTCCAAGATATTTCAAAACTTATACACACACATATACATACATACACATATATATTATTTTATTTTTTTAAGAGACAGGGTCTCACTCTTTCACTCAGGCTGGAGTGCAGTGTTGTAAATCATAGTTCATTATAACCTTGGACTCCTGCGTTCAAGCGATCCTCTCAAGTAGCTAGGACTATAGGCATGTGCCATCATGTCTGGCTAATTTTTAAATTTTTTGTTGAGATGGGGGTCTCACTCTCCTGCTCAGGCTGGTCTCCCATTCCTGGCTTCAAGCAACCCTGCTGCCTTGGCCTCCTGAAAGTGCCAGAGTTACACCACACCTGGCCTACATATGATTTTATAAAAATTTGTTTCCTCTTTGTTCCAAATTCCTAATGCCGGACTCAGCTCCCTACGAAAAGTCCCCATAAGCAGGAAATGTGCCACCCATGCCCCAAATAACAAGGATTGTCTCTCAGGAAATCACACTATACATATACCTTCTTTTTAAATCTCTGCAGAGAAAGGAAAGTTTCTCACATATGATGGTGAATGCAATGTCTGGATATTTAAGGATGAATAATAGCTTTCAGAGACTTAGTGAAAGACATAATTTCCTCCTCAAAAGCTCCATTTCTCTTCTCTTTACCTTCTCCCTCACTTCATCTGAGGCGTAATGACCAGCAGCAAGCAGTGCCTGTCCAGATTCATCTGCAGATTTGAAGCTGTCTTCATGAGCATCAATTTCACCCTACCAGGGGAAAAAAGGTATGATTTATGCCCAGTATCTTGCGAAATAAAAATAAGGTGTTGAATTTTACATAAGCATTACATGTCAGACTATGATATCTAAAATGAGGAACAAAATGAAAGACTAGGCCAGGTTTCCTAATACATAATCAGTCTAGGTCATCAAATGTGAGAGTATCACTCACTGATGAAGTCCTTTTCCAAATGACTTTGCAGGTCACCTGTCATTTGTCAAGGTTCCACATATTCACATGGGTCTGAGCTCTCTTTTGTTCCAGTGCTCTTCTTTGTGCCAAATGGACTTGTTTATTAGATTTTATAGAACCTGGCAGAGTGAGTCCCTCCCTATCCCCACCATGATCTTCAACATTGCCTCACATATTTTTGAATTTTTTTTCTTTCAAATGAGTTTTGGAATCAGCTTATCTCACTGTAAAAGAAACACACATATACTCATATGCCTGCTGAGCTCCTGGCTAGAACTGTATAAACTGTATATATCCTGATGGGAATTTTCACCTTCACAAAGATCATTCCATCTGTGCACTAGATAAATCATTCCAAATATTCAGTTTTTATTTAATGCCTTTTAACAAAGTTTTATAGTTTTCTCTACAAATGTCTTTTTTTTTTTTTTTTTTTTTTTGAGATGGACTCTCACTGTGTCGCCTAGGCTGGAGTGCAGTGGTGTGATCTCGGCTCACTGGAACTTCTGCTGCCCGGGTTCAAGCTATACTGGTGCATTATAAACTAAAATCTTCACTTCTGGAACATGCTAGAGATATTACCTTGTGTTCTTGGTGTCTATCTAACAGGGCTTCAGCTCCGGCCACATCATTGGCGAGCTCATCTGCATTGATGAGGGCTTTCATCTCAGTCACCCAGCTGGTGAGGTCACGGAAGTCAGCAAGGAAACGTTGGAGCCTAGGGAAAACCAGAGGAAGTCGTTATGTTTCCAACAGAGATTCTAGTGTGGAGAATGGCCTCCCTAAAGCTTCTGAATTCTATGTTCTCAAATGTCTAACAAACTATACAAACTCTAATTCTGAGAAATATGAAATTCTCCCAATCTAGACTGTGAAGGAAAGCAACAGAAGGCTGAAATCAACCCTTTAAAACAGGTTCTGTCCATCACTATAATACACCCCAATCCTGTCCCACATTTTCAACTTCCTTGTTATTCCCAGGTTCAACACTTGGTTAGTAAGAAGCATTCTTTTCCTTTCCAATCCTTGTTTTAATAAGATATTTCATGTGATATTTAAATACTTAAGGGGATATTTCCATTCTATAAGTCATAATGCAGTGATGCAGAACAGAAGAATTTATGAATTTGTAAATACTATACATATAGTATACACGATATAGTTGTCAGTCTCCAAAGAGAGAGAACATAATTAAGAAGTGATTTGCATTTGTAGGTGATACCTGACACGTTCATAGAACACAGAACAGACCCCTAACTCTGCTATTCATGCTTCTCTAAAAAGAAGTCAAATAATACTGGTTAAGACCTGGGGGATTATTTGCACCTGTATGAATCATTGAGCCGTGCGTGTCTCTCTGCTGCCAAGGTGCGGATCTGCTCCCAGTTTGTAATCAGTTCCTCTCGCTTCACTTGAATCTGAGTTGCACTCAGAGGGTGGGACTGTTGCAGGCGGTCAGCCTCAGCACACAGGGCTTTGACCTATAAGTGAATTCTGTCAGAACTTTCTCCTGACCCTTGGTAACTTATTTACAGAATCAGCTGCTTGTAAAACCCACCTTGTCCTCTAGAGCAGCAAGATCTCTCTCCAGACCTTCGTGCTTCCGAAGCAGAGCTTGAACACTTGCCAGGTCTCGGCCAAAATCGTCAGAGGCCATTAACTGCTCCTTTTCCTTAATCCAACTGATAGTCTCATCCACATCCCTTCAGAACAAAGGCACGAGTTAATCTACAGCAATGACAACTCTCTAGAACTAGGAACACCCCATGGGACCAAGGCCTAGTCAGCCCTGGCAGCTCACCAGCACATGCCCTGTGCTTTACAACACCCCTCCACGTTGAGGCCCATTCCCCAAAGCCCACTCTGGCTTGACACCTGTTAAAGCGCTGAACTTCAGCTGCTCCAAAGAGCTTTCCCTGCCTCTGCAGAGCCAGGCCCTTCAGCCGCTGCCAGGCTGCATTTACTTCGTCCTGCTTAGTCTTGATCAGTTCCTCCTCAGGGTGCTGCTCCTAAACAAGAAAACAGACTGGATTTGTACACAACTTCTGGCTCCTCCAACTAGTTATCCTGGGTTGGTTCCTTAAAGTATCTTAGCAAATCACCATTCTGAAGATAATCACAACACAAGAAATACTGGTCTACATGATACTAAGTGAACTATAACTCCAAAAAGTTTCTATTTCTTGTGTAAAAAGGGGAGATCCATTCTCTATCTTTTGGAGTAGTGTGGTTATTGTATATTGTATAAAGTGGTTATGTGCAAAGTGCCAAAAACCTTTATGTTAATAAATACTTTGGCTGCAACTTTGTAGTAGCTTTATCAACGTACTCGTCTATGCTAACCAGCTGAAAATTTGGTATTTCAGATATTCATGAGGCTGTTAAGCGTTTTTGCCCATAAACATAATTTTCAGCGCTCAAGAGTTTGTTCCTGGCTTTAGACTGAAGACATTTCTTTTTTTCTTTTTTCAGATAGGGTCTTGCTATGTTGCCCAGGCTGGTCTCAAGTGATTCTGCCTTATCAGCTTGGGTCTGAGTAGAGTAGCTGAGTCTGAAGGCACATGCCACTGCATCCAGCTTAGGAACGTTTCTTTAAAAGTATCCTTAACCACCAACCACATTTTGGTGTTTTCAGTTAAAAATATGATGTAAAGTAATAAAGTGAAGCATTTAGGGTTCTTGAATCCATTTGGGGGTACCATGGGTTTGGCCCGACTACTCTTCTCAAGTTCAACCTTGGGAAAACTTAGGGTTTGGAAAGGTAACACATCTGTCAGTGGAAGGGTGAGGTATTTCTGAGGAACGCCGGCTATTCTTTCTCTTAATCACTGACCAGATAAAGGAAACAAGTACCAGCCTCTAAGCAGATTTATACATTTAAAATTTGAACCCCCCCCCCCCAAATCAAATTTCCCTAAAAGTAAAAACTCTCTGGTTCCTAGTACTTGATGTCTTTGGAACCCTTTGGACTTGGTAGTGGAAGCAGCTTACAGAACTGTACACGTGGGCAATGGGAAAGGGTTGTTATTCCCTCTTAATGGGCTCCAGGGCCAGAGTGGAGAGTCTATTCATAACAAGGTTCTCCCAGGCTCCCAAGAGAGCCCAGGGAAGCTTCAAATCAAAAGGAAGGCAAGGGCCTTATGGCATTGGTGAACATCTGCCAATACTAACTAAGCATTCACCACCACACCCTCGTCTGAGAAACCCTGAGACCCAGCTTCAGCAGCCCAATAAAAGCTTTAGCCAGCCCTACCCAAAAGTGGGTGGAAGAAACAGATCAAATGAACTCTGCCCTTCCTGCCCAAGGCAACATGTTAAAAAGCATTTTCCAATTTAGGAGTAATCAGTATTGTGCCTTACAAAACTCTCAGACATGCTTACAAAAACTTGCACACTTGGAAATTAGGGTACCAATCAAAATTTTCTCCTGAATATACTAAAAAGTTAACATAATAATGTTGTGAGAAACACATACCACTTTGCTATTTACCTGAATGAGTTTGGCAGCAAACTGGTTCACTTCATTAACTCTTTCTTCATGAGCAGCCATATCTGTTTGAAACTCTTCAAATTTCTTCTGTAAAACCTCTACATGCTCCAGATCCTGGCCCAGCTCTTCAGAAGTAACAATTGCTTCCTATTCAGGGATCATGAGAGAGCCAGAGTGACCAACCAACATTTGTTAACAATGGCTTCCAGAAACACGAAACAGACACATTAGGGATGGAGCCGTGTTAGCTTTAATGGATATGGTTCACTGCGTGGTTTGTGATTTTAGTTCCTCCCATAGAAAGTTAAGAGGTTCAGCTCACAGCATTTCTGTCTCAGCAACTCCAGGCTTCAGATTTGTATACAGAATAGCAAACACCTAGAGAGTGGCTGGAGAGACAGCAATCCCACTTCCACCCTTTCACTTAAAATGGCCATATCTGTGCTAACACTGGTTCTCACTACAGAACACTGAGGAGTCTCTTCCCTTTCTTTGAGTAAAGCTTAGCAAACCTTCCTTCCCGAAACATGCCTTGTCATTGATCCAGTCCATCACATCCTCGCATTCTCGTAAATACTGCACCAACTTCTGGGCCTGCAGCAGTTTGATTCCTTTCTCTCGCATCTTCTCCAAAAGTAATTCCCACTGGCGGTGCAGCTCCATCAAACGAGTCTGAAAGTTTCAAATCGGATTTTACATCAGATCACAACTGGCTCTTCCATAGAGTTCAAACAAGTTAGAGACCTTATGGAGCTCTGAATAAAAATCTTTTAAAAAGATAATTCCTAAACGGAGAGGAAATAGTAAATTTAACTGGGAACAGAGAAAAGTCCACAGTTTACAGTGGTTGAGTGGTTTTCTTTTTTTTTTTTTTGAGACAGAGTCTCGTACTGTCACCCAGGCTGCCAGGCTGTAGTACAGTGGCACAATGTCGGCTCACTGCAATCTCTGCCCCCTGGGTTCAAGCAATTCTCCTGCCTCAGCCTCCCAAGTAGCTGGGATGACAGCGCCACCACAGCCAACTAAATTTTTTTTGTATTTTTAGTAGAGACGGGATTTCACCATGTTGGCCAGGATGGTCTCAAGCTCCTGACCTTGTGATCCACCCACCTCGGCCTCCCAAAGTGCTGGGATTACAGGCGTGAGCTACCGCACCTGGCCTTAGTGGTTTTCAAGTTACAAAATCACTGGCCTTTCACAGGTAGATTTACTCTAGTTTACCTCAGGAAAATCATTATTATGTATATTATTAATATCTTTATATTTCATGTCTTTATATTTATGACATATTTATCTTTTATAGTTATATATTTTAGTATTATATATTAATAGGTACATGATTGATACTATTAATTATTGTTAAATTATTAGAGTGGAATTCCCAATCCAGAAGACTATTGAGGAAGGAAAGACGAGGAATTAATGTGTAAACTGAGCTGAAATTACTGAAGGATGTATTCCAAATTCATGGAGACAAAGGGGAAAAAAAACAAACAAAAGGTCCTATAGGCATCATCAATGTTAAGATTATAAGGCACAACAGGAAAATCTTGGTCCAAAAGTAGAAAAGGGCTGGGTGGTGGCTCACGCCTGTATTCCCAGCACTTTGGAAGGCAGAAGCAAGTGAACCACAAGGTCAGGAGTTCAAGACCAGCCTGTCCAACATGGTGAAACCCCTGTCTCTACTAAAAATACAAAAATTAGCCGGGCGTGGTGGCACACGCCTATAATCCCAGCTGCTCAGCAGGCTGAGGCAGGGGAATTGCTTGAACCCAGGAGGCAGAGGCTGCAGTGAGCAAAGATCATGCTACTGCACTCCAGCTCTGGACAACAGAGCAAGACTCCAACTCGGGGGAAAAAAAAAAAAAAAAGTAGAAAAGATGGGGTCCTGAAAAGTTATCAGCTATCAAAAAGGATCCCTGATAGAAAAAATTTTGGACCTTCTATGACAAGACAGTTTGTGGTACATCTCGAGTGAGGTTTATTTCACTCAAGTGGCAGCCACAGGGTCAAACATATTCACTTCCCAGCATCTTTGGGTTCTCATAACATAGGCCCAGTAAGGACTTAACAAGAATTGGAAGAAACTGATAATCAATTCAAGCTTAGATGATGCATTCTGGTTTTCCAATCCAACCTCAATGCCTTGATTATGCCTACCCAAGATACTGGGAGTTTCTGTATAACACTCATAGAAGTAAAACAAACAAAAATATTTAAACACTAACAGAAAAGAAGTCTGGGATCCACCCATGATTGAGATCCACGCCTAGCAAAATAAAAACTTGAAAACCAGAAGACAGTCAACATGGGTGGATTATCTTAGAAACAAGTGTAGATGTTTTATTGGAAAGGAGAAAGCAGCAGATGAATACATGCTCACACAATTCACTTTCACTATTGTTGGTAAAACTGTGACCCGACACTGAGAAGAAAGTGAAAGGCACTCCAAAGCAAGGGAGAGAAGGCAACCAACAGCAAGTCAATAATCCACCTACTCGGATGTGGGACCCAATGTGGGTGGCGGTGACTATGGGGCGCCATGCTGTCCGGTATGGTGTGAAAGTCTAAACCAGTGACAGACAGGTTATCCAGGACACAGACATGCCCTCACATGCCACCCACCTTCCTCTGCTACCACCACCTGTCAAACTAAGGTACTGAGTTAGGGGACCAAACAAATGACCAAGCCAAGATCACCATAGGAACTATAAGCATGAAAGTAAAGATTAAATGAGAGCTCCTGCTCAAATTAAAAATGAGGCCACAGAAGACTAGAGAAAATCCTCTCACATTCAAGTCAATTGTCCATCTCACATATTTCATTTTTACCCCCTCAAGGAAAGAACTAGGGCAGGGCCTGTCCCAGTACTGGAACCATTTCCTATTGCTGATGTGTCTGATCTTGTAAATACTGCAGGTTAGACAGTCCAGCTTCACAGGCTTACTATTATTTGAGAGTGTGAGTGGGCAGGGAGGCAGATGTGCTTCATAAATACACGGAAAGCTGATGGGGTGGAGAAACCTGGTTCTGACTCAGGTGGATTTCTCAACAGGGACATAAGCAAGCAACAGGAGCCTTCAGAGAAGCAGATGGTGAAAACATTAAGTAAAGAAGATAGGAATGAAGTACAGGTTGGAAAATAAAGCAAGTAGATTGGGTGCAGTGGCTCACACCTGTAATCCCAGCACTTTGGGGGCCTGAGGCAGGCAGATTGCTTGAGCTCAGAAATTCAAGACCAGCCTGGGCAACATGGCAAAACCCCGGTCTCTACTAAAAATACAAAAAAATAGCCAAGTGAGGTGGTGTGTTCCTGTGATCCCAGCTACTCGGGAGGCTGAGGTGGGTGAATCACTTGAGCCTGGGGGTGAAGGTTATAGCTAGCCAAGTTGTGCCACTGCACTCCAGCCTGGGTGTCAGAGCAAGACTCTGTCTCGAAAAAAAAAAAAAAAAAAAAAAAATTAAAACAAATTGTTGTGACTGGAGAAAGAAGGGGATACATAAATTCCAGTTCAGTCATCTATCAACTGTACAACTTTTGGCAAGTTTAATCAAATTCTCTGAGCTTCAGTTTCTACTCTTCTGTAATAGGGAAATAATGGCCACTTTGCACATTTATTGTGAAGATTAGAGGTTAGCAAAGTATCTGGACATAAATAGCTCCTAATACCTATTCAACAAACTATATTTAATAGGTTTTGGTTTTATTTTTGAGACGGAGTTTAGCTCTTGTTGCCCAAGCTGGAGTGCAATGGCGTAATCTCAGCTCACTGCAACCTCTGCCTCCTGGGTTCAAGGTATTCTCTTGCCTCAGCCTTTCAAGTAGCTGGGATTACAGGTGTGTGCCACCACGTCTGGCTAATTTTTTATATTTTTAGTAGATATGGGGTTTCGTCATGTTAGCCAGGCTGGTCTTGAACTCTTGACCTCACGGGATCTACCTGCCTCAACCCTGTAAAGTGCTGGGATTATAGGTGTGAGCCACTGTGCCTGACTTTTTTTTTTTTTTTTTTTTTTTTTGAGACAGTCTTGCTCTATTGCCTAAGCTGGAGTGGTACAATCAAGGCTCACTGCAGCTTTGACCTCCCAGGCTCAAGTGATCCTCCTACCTCAGCCTCCCCAGGAGCTGAGACTACAGGTGTGCGCCACCACACCCTACTAATTTTTAATTTTTTTGTAGAGACTAGGTCTCACTATGTTGCCCAGGCTGGTTTTGAACTCCTGAGCTCAAGTGATCCTCCTGCCTTGGCCTTGGTCTCCCAAAGCTCTGGGATTACAAGTGTGAGCCACCATGCTTGGCCAGTTAACAGTATTGGTAATGTTGCTTTAATAAGCCACCTAAACAGGGCAGAGGGTACTAATAGACATGAATAAAGTCAGCTTTGGGTCCTCCTCCTTTCCCCTTAATTACTGAAGCCAAACACTTGATCTATGTCTAATGTTCTCCATCGGTAAGCTGGTTACATATACTACTATGGAGCTGCCTCATTCACTCTGGGAAAACAACTTCTATCAAGGAAATAATAAGGCATGCTGATTTCATTTACTGTAAGACTATGACTGTATATAAAATAGTGGGAAGATGGCCAGATAAATATCTGTATTTAATTGCAGACAAATATTACACTGCCTGAATGGGTTAAATGTTATTAGTCACATGACATCTGGAATTCACTGTTATTTCCTATTTACGACCATTATTAGTAATAGTTAATAATTAATCATCATACATCTTAGGGCCAATTGCAAGTCCTTAATATGAGACTGCAGGGTAATGCCAAGCAAACATGAGAAAACAAATATTTATTGTTGAAAATGACTAGACTGGATCCTCAGTCAATGAAACCTCCACACAGTTCAGGCAAGAGTTGGGGACAAAACAGTTCTAGCTGGGGCTTAAGGGTGCAGCTTTCATTTAAATCTTTAGGACTGCTTTGACAGATGAAGAACTAGACAAGGCTGGGCCTCAATGAAATGTGGCTTTGGATGACAAAGAACCAAAGAGAATACACAGCTAGACATGATGTAAATCAAAGATAGACAAGTGCATCCAGTTATAAGAAACTCAATGTGCACACTTCACTGTCAAGAGGTTTGTTTTCCCTTAATATCTTGGTACTAGAAATGTGAAACAAAGCAGAGAAAGATCAATTACTACCTCAGCTCCAATAAACTGGCACTAAAATAAGCAGGCCAAAGAGTTCAAGGGCTCCTGCCTCAAAGTCAGTCCCACCACCATGGTCATTGACCAACAAGTGCCATAAATCATTCCTCAGAGCTGGAGCTTTACTGGGCTTGCTGCCTAGACCTCAGTAAACCCCTCCCAGGGCAAGCCAAGATTCCAGACAGCAAGCTTTCCCACAGATAACCTTCTTCATAGGTCTGTGGCTGTTTCTATTAATCTTTGCTGAATTCGCCAATTTCATTAATAGGCTCTCCCATCTCATTGCCATTTATAAATGTTAGAGTTAATTTACAGTTTTCTTTAAAGTATAATCACATTCTAATTTGTTCTACAAAAGGAGTATTAATTTCCTCACTGAGTATACAAATACCTGCTTATATTCATGCCAAGTCATATTACAAAGGCAGGATTGGGTAACTTTTCTAGGAGACTTCATAAATTCTTTTAAAAGCTAGAAAAGTCTATCTTTTGGGGAACCCAAACTGACATGTATGCATGAATCTATAATGCTCCACCCAGATGAAGCCATCCATAACATAAGCCATTCATACTCACCCGTATGGTTTCAGATGCAAAATGCCCTTCTGAGATCATCAGGTTTCCAGTTTCATCCAGCTTAACAATGGCTCCTGAGTTGGCCTGCACTTCAGCTTCAAAAGCCTGATGCTTCTGAAGCTTTCCCTGTTGGTGGACCTTGAAGTGAGCCTCAGATGCAACCACACAGCATCAGCATTTTGTCCTTTGTCCCCTGTCCCCCATGTTCCTCCCCCTCCTCAATCCTGCTCCCTCTAGTTAGAGACACATCACTTGGCACCTTGCCCATTCTCTACCTGCGCAACTCTTCAAATACTCTGACTGCATTTTTCCTGGCCTTCTGAAAGCCTGGCTAGTGAGGGCCATCAATGGTCCTCACTCACTGCTGAGGACTAACATTGTCAATGGAAGATGCTACAAAATATCCTATTAATAATTTTTTTTTTTTTTTGCTATCAGAAAATTAGCCTTTATGTGAACATCCAGTCCCTTCTAGAAATACAGAACCATACTAACAGTTTTCTCAGCACTCAGTGCTTACTTTTGAAAAATCCATCCATATTCACTCACACATGAGACTTACTTTCACGTGCTTTAGAGGCCAGACTCTTTGACCCTGCCCACACTCCATTTCTCAATACCTCTTTTTCATCAAATACTAAGATAGGAAGGGGCCTGCCAGGCAGGGATTGTAACTAAAAGCAGTGTTCTTCATTCACTTCTTAGGTTACTGTAGTAAATTTTTTCTAGTTAAAAAACCATGGGCCCAACTATTATTCCAGTTGCTACCGAAACACTTTTCTTTAAAAATCTTTTGCCAAAATTAATGAGAAGAAAGGCTTTCCCTTTTTTAAAAATTTTTTGGGACGGAGTCTCATTCTGTCGCCCAGGCTGGAGTACAGTGGCATCTGATCTTGGCTCACTGCAACCTCTGCCTCCCAGGTTCAAGCAATTCTCCTGCTTCACCTCCTGAGTAGCTGGGACTATAGGTGCCCACCACCATGCCCAGCTAATTTTTGTATCTTTAGTAGAGAGGGGGTTTCACTATATTGGTCAGGCTGGTCTTGAACCCCTGACTTCGTGATCCACCTTCCTTGGCCTCCCAAAGTGCTGGGATTATAGACGTGAGCCACCGAGCCCGGCAAGGCTTTCCCTTTTTTATAAAAAAGTTTTGGCCAGATGCAGTGGCTCACGCATGTAATCCCAGCACTTTGGGAGGCCAAGGCAGATGGATCACCTGAGGTTAGGAGTTCAAGACCAGCCTGGCCAACATGGCAAAACCCCATCTCTACTAAAAATACAAAAATTAGCTGGGCATGGTGGCTGGCACCTGTAATCCCAGCTACTCAGGAGGCTGAGGCTGGAGAATCACTTGAACCTGGGAGGCAGAGGTTGCAGTGAGCTGAGATCATGACATTGCACTCCAGCCTGGGTGCCAAGAGCGAACTCTGTCTCAAAAAAACAAAAACAAAAACAAAACAAAACAAAAACTCATTCTGAAAGATTAACCCAGAACTTCCCTGAAAAATGTTTGAAGATCACCAGTGGTAACAAAGCAGAGGTTTGAGAACCATCAGTTTAAAGCATCCAGAAAAGATAATTAGTGCCTGTAAGATTCCACATTCACCCTCACTAATACAATAAGGGAAAACATTGAGTTTGTCCTTCATTATATTCTTCTTGCTGTCCAATCTCTCAAGGTCATAATTAAGTAACTTTCCTTGTCTGATTTTTGGGTAAGAACATTTGGGCTCTTGAATTTTGGAAGGAATCCCAGGAGATCAGACATACCTGCAAGTTGGTTGGGTCTTTATAATTATCATCAGATGCAATCTGAAGTTTTTCCTGAATCCATTTCTCCAGCTCTTCAGCATCTCTTTGAAAGAACTGGAATCGATAGGAATCTTCCAGCTTCTGACGCCTAAGGGTTGAGAGCTCCTTGAAGCGGTGGTATCGGTCTAAGACCTGCTGCCGCCTCTCCTGGATGTCCTCTGCTGTTTCCAGCACTTTGACCCCACTTGGGTCCATTTTCTGAAAAGACAGAATGCCCTGTAAGTCCCAACAAGCACCAAAATAGATTAAAAGCAATTAGCCTCTCTGAAGGAAGATAAGAATTATCAGATAAACCCAGCAGACAAATGAATTGAGAAGACAGCCCCTTCTTAAGAACAATGAAGCCCAGATCCTATTCTTTTATTAAAAATGGCCATCTGTTCCCCTGCAACACCTACCTACATAGGGCCCTCACAAGATGCCTAACTCACATGGCAAGGAAACCAAGTGAAAACTATGAATGGGAGAACTATGGCTTATACTATCAATTCTAGTATAAACCATAGTTTATACTAGTATAAACTAATTCTAGTATAAATCATAGTTTACATCTAGTATAAAGGCTTCAAGGACTCCGAGAAAACAGCAGCAACTGTGGTATTCAAAGAATTACTGATAAATCCATTCAGAAGTCCTTTCAGGCAAGGAATGTGTTGGCTCATGCCTGTAATTCCAACACTTTGGGAGGCCGAAGTGGTGGGGTGCTTGAGACTCCAGGAGTTCAAGACCAGCCTGGGCAACAAGGCGAAATACTGTCTCTACTAAAAATACAAAAAAATAGCTGGGCATGGTGATGTGTGCCTGTGGTACGAGCTACTCAGGAGGCTAAGGCAAGAAGATCACTTAAGCCTGGGAATTTGAGGCTGCAGTGAGCCATCATTGCACTAGTGCACTCTGGCCTGGGTTACAAAACAAAACAAAAACCTAACACAAAGAATATGCCACTTTAGGCCAGGTGCAGTGGCTCATGCCTGTAATCCCAGCACTTTGGGAAGCCGAGGTGGGTGGATCATGAGGTCAGGAGTTTGAGACCAGCCTGACCAACATGGCAAAACTTCATCTCTACAAAAATACAAAAATTTTTGGGCACAGTAGTGCACACCCGTAATCCCAGCTACTCAGGAGGCTGAGGCAGGAGAATCACTTGAACTTGGGAGGCAGAGGTTGCAGTGAGCCGAGATCGCACCACTGCACTCCAGCCTGACCAACAGAGTGAGACTCTGTCTCAAAAAAAAAAAAAAAAAAAAGAATATAGGCCATTCGCAGTGGCTCACGCCTGTAACGCCAGCACTTTGGGAGGCCGAGGCGGATGGATCACCTGAGGTTGGAAGTTCAAGACCAGACTGACCAACATGGAGAAACCCCATCTCTACTAAAAATAGAAAATTAGTTGAGCACGGTGGCACAAGCCTGTAATCCCAGCTACTTGAGAGGCTGAGGCAGGAAAATCGCTTGAACCCAGAAGCCGGAGGTTGCAGTGAGCTGATATCGCACCACTGCACTCCAGCCTGGGCAACAAGAGCAAAACTCTGTCTCAAAAAAAAAAAAAAAAAAAGAATATGCCATTTTATCCTCTAATAGGAACACAGAAGGAAATAGGTATACATTAATGCCAAAAAGCTTCTAAATTTGTCAGTAACATGTGACCTTGCACTAGCCACGTTCCCACTTCATGCCTCAATTTCTGAGAGTGACTAAAAATGTCAGGAAAAACGACATAGTCTCCAGTCTCTTCACAATTTACAATTAAAGTCTATAGAGAGATTTCTGGGTTCAGTAAGGAAGTAGACCAGATAAGCCTGCTGGTCCCTTCCAGCTATTGTTTTACAATGTATAAAAGGTATAAAATTGTGTTACAATGGAAACATCTGGGAGTTCTTTCCTTTATCCTGTCGCCTATTCCAAGGCAGAAAAGGGTGAGTAGGCTAAGGGTTAGGAATGAAACCTGTCAAGAGTGCTACCCCACATCCACCTGGCAGGTAAACAGCAGGAGATGGTGAGGTTAGAGTTTTAGCTAGTGCTAGCTTTAGGGATTAAGAGTTCTAGTGGCGGTGGGAAGGACGTTGCGCCTGATCAGCTCTGAAGACTGCCTTTCTAAAAGACCATCTTCCTGGAAAAGTGTAGATGAGGTGTTTTTAGCCATATCACCATTCTTTTGAAATTATTCTCCACATATCAACCATGTATTTTTGTTGTATTATTGTTTTTCCACAGTCCAAAATTTTTATACTATAAAAAGAAACATTCTTTGCCATGCCACTCCAAACCCTTTATGGCTCCCTTCTGGCAGAGGAAAGAACCCACCTCTTGAGCAGGACCTTCATAACATGGCCCAACATGCCTGCCTGGTACCATCTCTCACCAATGCCTCCTACCCTCTTGGGGGACAGAAATATTCCTTCTGCTCCAAAATACATAATGCCCTTGAAAACTCCAAGCCATGTGCACATGCTTCCTTTGTCTAGAATGTCCTATGACTCTTCTCTCTGCCTGGATACGCCCGCCTATTTACTTTTATCTCAACACGCAGCAGCTGAAATGAGTAAACTACAGGATCCTACTCTTTACTAAACTGTACCCAATGTTCCTTCCTTCCCCTCCTTCTCAGATGTAGTAACATTTCTCTTTAGATTTGCAAAGCACTTGTACATACGTCCTAAGGCATCATTAGAATGAGCAACCTAATCTTTGTATCCCTGATATTTATTTATTTATTTATTTATTTATTTATTTTGAGACAGGGCCTTGCTTTGCTGCCCAGGCTGTAGTGCAATCACGGCTCACTGTAACCTTGACCTCCCGGGTTCAAGTGATCCTTCCACCTCAGCCTCCCAAGTAGCTGGGATTATGGGTGCAAACCACCATGACTGGCTAACTTTTAAAATTTTTTGTAAAGACAGGGTTTTGCTATGTTGCCTAGGCTGGTCTTGAACTCCTGGGCTCAAATGATCTTTCCACCTTGGCCTTCTAAAGTGCTAAGATTACAGGAGTAAGCCACCCTGTTCAGCTCTGCATCCCTGATTTCTAGCATACAGAGGTCATTAAGAAATGTTGGTTGAATAGGCTAGTTGCCATGGTTCACATCTGCAATCCCGGCACTTTGGGAGGCTGAGGTGGGCAGACTGCTTGAGCCCAGGGGTTCAACATCAGCCTAGGTAACATGGCAAAACCCTGGCTCTAAAAAAAAAAAAAAAAAAATTAGCCAGGTGTGGTGGCATGCACCTGTAGTCGTACTACTGCACTCCAGACTGCGTGATGAAATGAGACCCTGTCTCAAAAAAAAAAAAGAAACGTTGGTTGAATAAGTGATCGAGTTGATGCTGAGTGTTGCAGCTGCTATGCAGCAGACTTGAATTCATTTGTAAGGGTTAGGGAGAGAGCTCCACAATGAATCTTTCAGTTGCCATATTGTAAAATTGGAATTCTATCCAGGTAAGTGCTAGATTCATGGCAAGAATGGCAAATAAAGAATGTGCTGACTAAAGCTACACAACTAGGTGTCAACCTAATGACTAAACCTGAATTAGTCACATGGCATATACTCTGAGAAAGTGGCTGCCTTTTTTTTTTTATTTTTTGGCAGGGTCTCATTCTGTTGTCCAGGCTGGAGTGGCAGTGGTACAATCTCAGCTCACTGCAATCTTGCCTCCCGAGCTCCAGCTATCCTCCTGCCTCAGCCTCCCGAGTAGCCAGGACTACAGGTGGATGCCACCACGCCTGGGTAATTTTTAAATTTTTTTGTACAGATGTGGTTTCACCACGTTGCCCAGGCTAGTCTCAAACTTCTGGACTCAAGTGATCCACCCGCCTTGGCCTCTCAAAGTGCTGGGATTACAGGCATGAGCCACTGCACCAGCCTATTTTCTATTCTTAAAACAGACATCAAGTTCTTAAAACCAAAAACTGGGGGTGACTGTGGAAAGCTGATGTTTGCTCAGAGTAGTTTCTGTAATAGTATTTAATGAAAACAGGCAGTTCTAGTTTACACTGCTGCCCTAAGTCTGTCAGCCTGCTGTGGGGAAGGCTGATTTCTCATAAGGATCCTGACAAGGATCACTCATCACCGGCCACACTGACTAGAAGTTAAACCTGACTTCACTCAGTCACCTTCCAGTTGTCTCCTCCGGCCGTATCTCACATCAAACTCCTCACCAACCCCAATTACAGGGCCTGGATAGGTCCACTGCAAAGCTCAAAAAGTTCCCTTTGCCAGGAGTACACTCTTCTTTCCCACTCTCAACCCTACCATTTAATATCATACAGATCTCTGAGTCCAAAGCATATGCCTCGTCCTCTATGAAGTCCTTCTGAATCAGACGTCTCCACTCCCCTGACCACCACTATCATTCATCTCACGACACTGCCACATTCTGCCATGAAATTATTTTGTTCTCCCTACCACACTGATAAGCTCTTTAAGGAACTATAAAGAACACCATATTTTACTCTTACTCTCTGGGCACAGAACTCAGAACTTGGCACATATTATAGATTCAATTATATTCAGAGCTTGCTAATCGGGCGACAGGTAATCTAGTAAGCAAGTTGCAGAGCCCAGGGTGACCTGGGATCCTCTGGTTTCCAGAATGGCACACTAGAACCAGTGATTTTTTTTTTTTTTTGAGATGGTGTTGCCAGGCTGGAGTGCGATGGCACGATCTCGGCTCACTGTGACCTCCGCCTCCTGGGTTGAAGCGATTCTCCTGCCTCAGCCTCCCGAGTAGCTGGGATTACAGGCATGTGCCACCATGCCAGGCTAATTTTGTATTTCTAGTAGAGATAGGGTTTCTCCATGTTGGTCAGGCTGGTCTCGAACTCCAGACATCAGGTGATCTGCTTGCCTCGGTCTCCCAAAGTGCTGGGATTACAAGCGTGAGCCACCACGCCTGGCTGAACCGGTGATTCTTAACATGGTAAGAGTTGACATATTCTTTACTGATGGCTGTTTGGCTATTTATTAGCTTCTTTCACTCCGTTTTTTTTGGAGATGGAGTCTTACTCTTTTGCCCAGGCTGAAGTGCAGCGATGCTCTCTCGGCTCACTACAACCTCTGCCTCCTGGGTTCACGCAATTCTCCTACATCAGCCTCCCGATAGCTGGGATTACAGGCACCCACCACCCACACCCGGCTAATTTTTATATTTTTGTAGAGATGGGGTTTCACCATGTTGGCCAGGCTGGTCTTGAATTGACCTCAGGTGATCTGCCTGCCTTGGCCTCCCAAAGTGCTGGGATTACAAATATGAGCCACCGCGCCCAGTCTTTACTCCCTCTTTATTAGTTACTTTTCACATATCCACTTTGGAGTGAAAAAACAGTGAGGCAGGCACAGTGGCTCACACCTGTAATCCCAATACTTCGGGAGGCCAAGGCAGGCGGATCACCTGAGGTCAGGAGTTTGAGGCCAGCCTGGCCAACATGGTGAAACTCCATTGCTACTAAAAATACAAAAATTAGCTGGGTGTGGTGGCACATGCCTGTACTCTCAGCTACTCAGGAGGCTGAGGCAGGAGAATTGCTTGAGCCAAAGAGGTGGTGTGCAATGAGCCGAGATCAAGCCTTGTACTACAGCCTGGCCAGGCATGGTGGCTCATGCCTGTAATCCTAGCACTTCAGAGGCTGAAGTGGGTGGATTGCCTGAGCTCGGGAGTTTGAGACCAACCTGGGCAACCTGGTGAAACCCCATCTCTACTAAAATACAAAAAATTAGCTGGGCGTGGTGGCATGCGCCTGTAATCCCAGTTACTGGGGAGGCTGAGGCTGGAGAATTGCTAGAATCCGGGAGGCAGAGGTTGCAGTGAGCCGAGATCACGCCACTCCAGCCTAGGCGACAGAGCAAGACTCTCTTAAAAAAAAAAGGGTGAGGTGGATGTATTAATCATTTTTTAAAAATCAAAATTATTTAAGATTGAGTCTTAGTAAACAATTAGGGTTAGAATCATTTTATTTATGTAATTCCTTTGTTCTCAACCCTGAGGAAACATATAGGGCCAGGCATGGTGGCTCACGGCTGTAATCCCAGCACTTTGGCAGGCCAAGGTGGAGTGGATCACAAGGTCAAGAGATCGAGACCATCCTGACCAACACGGTGAAACCCTGTCTCAACTACAATACAAAAATCAGCTGGGTGTGGTGGTGCACGCCTGTGATCAATGTCTCAAAAAATATATATAGAGAGAAAAACATTGAGAAATTATGCATCTAATTTGTTTGCTTACAAAATTTTCTTGTAGAGAAATTTTCCAAGGAAGGTATAGTTACACATGGAACAATGACACTGCATACAAACTCCTGAAAGAAATGGAAGTCTCCAGGATTCACGTGTGTGGTGCTGTTCTGCATCCTATCACAGGACTCACTGCATTTCTAAAATTCTTTAGCTGCTACAGAAATTTTTAAGAAATTACATTTGGGAGCAGCCCTTGATGCTGAGAAAAAAATCTCCATCATAATATTGCAATGGTTCCACCTGAGCAAGTCCCCCCTGCTTGGTCCCAGCTTGCTGATTTGATCCTACCAATCCAGAGAGACAGTTCAGCAAAGCCCTGCTGAAATTAACCAACCTAAAAGGCTCTCTTTGTCACCCCAGTGAAGTAGAACGAGTCAATTCTATACCAAGTGGTTTGGTCAGGCAATAATGGACTTTTCTTTCCTGCAGTAGATCAGCTGACAGTAGGTGGGAGGTCTGCCAAGCCACAACTGGCTGTCCCTGAGGAGCTGGGAATCTGAAAGTCACCAATGCGCTCCCACGGCAGTCAGCATTCAGAATTTTCATTTGTGCAATCATAGGAGACACCACAAAAGACTATAGGTTAATAAGAATTTAAGGGGGTGGGTCCTCTTACCCTGATAGGGAGTTGTCTCTCGTTTATCTATACGAGTTCCAGTTTCTTTTTGTTTCTAAAAGGGTCATTTCTGTAGACTATATTAAACACAGGAAAATTCTCATAAGTATCCGTAAGAATCCTGCCATCCAAAGGTGCTACAACCTCTCACCGGAAATGGTCAGAGAGTTACAGAAATGTCAACTCTGCCTGGGTGTGCCACATTCCTTCCACGACTGAGGCTGCATCCTGCCAGCACCCTGCCCCTCCCCTGGCCATATGCAGCAGGCTGATAAGGCCGACTTCACAGAGAATGTTCCAGGCTGTTCTCAGCCATATGGGATAAACGCCTCTTTCAAGAGTGCCAGAAAGGAAAAATCTGGGAAATGTGCCATTAAAAAACAAACTCCAATCTTACCAGCCTATCTATCCCACTAACTACCTAAAAACCACAATGGAGACGACTTCCTAGGAAAGCAATCAACTGACTGCTTATCTCAAAGGAACCGATTGTCTCTGATTTTGCCAATCAAGTCTGTTCACATGGAGACTGAAGGAAGGGAATGAAGTGCTAAGTATATTCTCTGTATGTTTAAGGACAACTTCCCACTTAAGGTAACTTAAAAAAAAAGGTACATATAAAATAAAATAAAATAAAATAGAAAAAAATAAAGAAAATAAAGAAAAAGAAAAGAAAAGAAAAAGGTACGTATTTGGAAAATACTAGAGAAGACCAAAGACGTAGGCTATTTATAAACGCTGCAATGCAGCAACGCTAGCTGCATCATTCAGCAAGTAATTTGAATTGATCTCAGGTGGATAAAACAGGAATTACAACTATGTCCTCTATTGTAATAAATAAAATGAACTTGTCAGCCTTCTTACAATACTGCCAGATCTCTGGGAAGAAGAGTGGGGTCTAAAGATATGAACGCTGGCTAGAAATTTCTAATTTAATCCAAAGATATACCATGCTTCAGAATGATCCCTGATACCAAACACAAACTTATACACATTGTCCACTGAAAATGGATTCCTACAAAAGAGACGAGACATGAATATCTTTGTCTTCTTGATGAAGGCCAGAGACAGCTGTTTGAGGCAGTTCTTGGTATTTGGGGGAATTTTAAAATGCCTTAACCTAATTTATAGAAGTTATATGCCCCACTGTACACGGGGATATAGCTATCTTTGGGAAGCAGGCAGAGGCAGTGGGTGGGAATCACACTGTGTTAAGCAACACAAAAGACTGCAGATAAAAACATTTTCAAAGCAAAGGTCAAATGCTCCGGACTCTGTAAGCTTGGCACCTGCAGTGAGTGGTTTAGGATACCCTTGCACAGATCTTAGACAGTAGAAGAATTCAGCAGTCAGTTTCTCTACAAGAATCTCAAAAGAGAGAAAAAATTATACTAAAGCTGAAAGGAGTCTCAATTAAAAACAAAGCATTGGGATTGCCATTCTTTCAGCAAGCTGAACTTACTGGATCTAAGGAGCATTTGCAATGCTACAAAATGAATTCTGATTTTTCGGGCAGGACACCAGACCTACTGTTTTGCAAGAAAGGGATCTTTAGGGACTAAGAGGATGAAAGGATCATTTGGCTCTATGGAAAAATTCATTACCATCACCCAAAGCAAAAGGTCACAGAAACCATTCATCAGTTGTTTTTGTTGCTTAGTCAGAACCCAAATGTGCAGAACCGACAATATCTTTTTCCATGGCTTAGGACGCCAGCCTAGTACCAAATTTTAGATTTGCAAAGCAAGAGAACTATATCCATGGATGTGGACGGGCTTCCCTAAGAACCACCACCAAAGAATTCATTAGCACCCATAAAACTGTATACCAGTTGATTCTCAGGTCAAACAAGATTAACTCAAAACCAGCTTAGCTGCAGATTTTAGTGGCAGATTTGATAGTACGCAGAGAGGTCAATAATACATAAAGGATAACTGAATGCCATAAATAAAAACAACAAATATTTTTGCTTAAACCACATTCCAACCAGGATTGTGGATCAGCATGTCAGCCTTCAAACTGATTAATTCATTTCAACTTGTTAGTGCAATTCTGCAGAGGTGAGCAGGGACTTAGCTTTAAGAAAGCAAAAGATTCATACCGCATTGCATCAAAATCCAGAAATGCAGAGCAATATTGAGAAAACTTACTTCTTAATGCTTCCCAAATACTATCTTGCTGCTACTTACCTTTTAACCTGCAAAATTCAGATGAGAGGTATTTAAGTGCCTTATTGTTACTATGACTCAAAACAGGAAAAGGTTATAATGTGGCCCATTTTTATAAATCTCATAAATAAATAACTCATCTGATTTATAAAAGGGCCTGCCTTGGATTTATCACCTATAATCACTAGAAATTTCCAATGTTTATATTTCTTATTTTGGGATATCAAGACGCTAAATTTTTCTTTCTTTTTGAAAAAGGTCTGATTTAGAAAACAAAAACTGTACACAAATAAAACATGTAAAGAGAGAGTGTTTGAGACAGAGTCTCACACTGTCACCCGGGCTGGAGTGCAATGGCGTGATCTCGGCTCACTGCAACCTCTGCCTCCCAGTTTTAAGCGATTTTCCTGCCTCAGCTTCCCAAGCAGCAGGGATTACAGGCAACTGCTACCACGCCCAGCTAACATTTTGTATTTTTAGTAGAGATGGGGTTTCACTATGTTGGCCAGGCTAGTCTCGAACTCCTGACCTTGTGATCCGCCCACCTCGGCCTCCCAAAGTGCTGGGATTACAGGCATGAGTCACCACACCTGGCCTGAGAGCTGTTTTTGCTTTAGACATGAAAAGGTAGCTCTATTTTATTATAGGAATTGTGGCAGAAGAAGTCAATGGAACAGGAAACAAACCCAAGTTTACAGTATTTGTCAAATTTAAAAAATACAATTTTTACTATGTATTTTCAGATGACTTTTTCCAAATGTCTAGGATAATGTTTAGTCCCTTGGTTCTTAAAAACCAAGTAGCCACCAATAAAAAGTCAGCAAACACTACATGCAAACACCAGGATGGTGATAAGAAATTAATATATTCATGCCTTAAAGAGAAAGAGAGGGGAGGTAAAAAAAAAAAGGGAAGGCTTTGAAAATTTTAGAGTAAATTTACTAACACTTCTGATAATTTAACACCAAAAAGCTCCCCAAACAAATCCTAACCAATTTAACAGAAACGTCATGCAGGCAGGGTTTTTTTTTCCCCCCTTTTCTTTTGATCATTCAACCTCTTTGACACAAATATGCCTTCACAGCAAGCCAGGCAAAACCAAAAAGGCAACCCATTTTCTGCATGCTGGTCAAATACCTGGACTCTGCGTTTACGAAACGATGACAACATGATGGAGGAATGTGGAGTCTAAAGAGGCGGGGGGGAAGAGCAAGATAACAAGCTTCTAAGGGCAAACAGAACAAAATCATGAAGAAAACATTTTCAAAATATATGAATACAGGTTAAATATCCAATTTCAGATATTTTCTCAGTGTTTTCTCTCTGACATTCTGTATAGTGTCTAAATCCCACAAGGGATTTAAAATGTGGAAAGAGAACCAAGGTTACTAGGTCTTGGCAGTTACTGCCTAGATATGCGGCCCTGGCCAAGTCACATTTGCTTTTGGGCCTCAATTTCCCAACCTGTCAAAGTAATAATACTGAATATACTTTTTCAAACTAAGCATGCCCTCATCCTGAGGATCCCAGGAGATGATTCCTAAATCCCCTTCCATTCAGCAATAAAAGAACATGACTTCATGAAATTATCACAAAGCAGAACTCAAGCCACAAAGATCTGACTTGGGCCTAGTTTATCAGTACACTTGCCTTAGAAAATACTATTTCCTGTTCAAAACTAGTACAAGAGGAATATGCAAAAAAGGTGGAAGAGAGGTGATGGTTCACAGCACAGCTGCTCCAGTCAACTGGCCCCAAGTGATCAGCTATGCAGTCCTCCTCTGCATTCCTGGAGTCCGCAGTTGCCACTAGGGCGTTGCATTCTTCTACTGTACGGCTGCAGCTGATATGCTGCAACAGACCTGAGTGCGTAACTAGTGGGGTCCTTGAGTAGCCCACGGAGGACTCATTACAAAGGCAAGCCAGCCTTGGACCCACTGTCCATTCTTAGTGTAGGTTCAGCAGTGACAGGACATGGGGGACTATTCCTGAGATCCACTTTTCAGGATCTACAGTTGACTCCCCCTGAACCTGGGATGAAGGCAGGTTAAGAAAAAGTAGAAAAAATTCTAACCCAGGGAACCAAAAGACATACTTAAAACAGCTCTCCCCATGTCCACCTCTTCATCAGATTGCTTGACAGACTTACACTGTAACCTGCAACATATCAGATTTCTCTAATTATTAGATTACTACAAAACACACTGCCAAGACCAAAGCATGTCAGAGAATCAGTTACTAGGCTGATCGTTTGCAGTAAGAACTGCTTCACACTTATCCAGGATGGAACAAATCCTCCCTTCAAGTCTCTCCATCTAGGTCCCTGGATAACAGTTAACACACTTTGCTTGTTCCTTTGAGTAATTATTGGCCCAGTTACTTAAAAAGGCTTATTGTTAATTTCCTGCACAGAGGCCCTTACTGCAGCACTTTTTTTCCCCCTGCAGCACATACTAAACTTTGACTTCAATTTGACCTTTCAAATCTAAGACATTTAGCTGCAATGAAAGGGAAAATAAATGACTAATTAAGGAGTCGGAACCTTGGCTCCATGGCTTCATACAGCTGAGTGTTCCTGCTGCTATTCCCGAGATTTTCTGTTTCCTGGCTCCAAGACACCCCCACCCTTCCATCTTTGATTCTGTTTTACTTAAGGCCAATTGCTATGACGACGCAATTTCTCAACACATGAAAATACTTCATATGGCCTCTCTCCTGTTCTTCCTGAACAGCCATGATGGTAAGTTTTTCTAAAATACCACGAGGAAGACAGAACAAAGGGCTTAAATATTTTAGGATCTATTATATGAAAGATATCTGATTAGATGTTGGAACAGTTCAAGCATCATCTCAACCCAGCTTTCTGAGCTCTTCAGGCTTTTCATTTAAAACATATTCAACTATTAACCTTAACAAGGCGCTTATTTAAAATATATTTTACTCAGTACATGAGACTTTTGAAAGCGATGTTCTTTGAGAAGCGTCTAATCAAATTCTCAGGGACAGCTTTCAAACAAAAGACTGTTCTATCATTCAACACCGTTATGGTAGAATTTTTGACACAGTTATCTCGACTCGAAAGACCCAGTCCCAGGAAACACACACACACAACTCTAAGCTATTAAGTTATTTGATTTGAGCCTCATACCGTGCAAGCATCGCATCTACCTATTCTTTACAAGCAAATCACAACTGGGGGGAGAAAAAAAAAATGTTTATTACAAGGAAAGATAAGGAGACGGCCAGTCTCAGACCCTTCTGCGTTCAGAGACGGCCGAGATTCGCCATGCAGAATGAAATTAAGGTCAAGAGCCGTTTACGCTATGCTCCGGCTCCAGGACTCTTCCTCTCTCCACTGCTGGCCGGCATTGCTGGTGCGATTCGGGAGAACGAGCTGCAGAAGTCGCTCCCCGCCGGAGGAAGGGACCGGGGGCGGTGCAGGGAGCGTTCTGCGGGGGAGGCGGCTGGCGAAGATCCCGACGAGGGAGCCCCCACCCACCTGCCGCAGCCGGATGGGGCAGGGCAGGGCCGCAGCCAGGCTTGGTGGTGGCGGGGGAGGGACCCGGCGGCCTCGCGCCCCCTCCCTCCGTCAGTGACATTCCAGCGGCTGCGCCGAGCCTCGGCCCCGCTGCTCCTCCGAGCCTCGGCCCCGCTGCTCCTCCGCAGCCCACGCGCCACAAAAGCCGCGGCGGCGGCTCCTCCGGCTCCTCAGCCGAATGGAGGCAGCACGGCGGCCCGCCCGTCTCACCTGTCCCCGGCGCCGGCCCCGCCCCGCCTTAGGGGCTGCCCGGCTCCCGCCCGGGGTCGGCTGCCCGGGGCTCTCCTCCCTCCCGGAGCTCCCTGGCTGCCCCTCTCACCGGCTCTCGGGGGGGTGAGGGGCGTGGTGCGTCGGGCCGAGGGGTGCTGAGGAACCAAGGAGCCTCCGCGGCCTCCGCTCCGCGCCGTTCCCTCCGCAGCGGGTAGTGGCGGCGGCGCGCGCGCCCCGCCTCTTTTTATACGCGGCCACGCGCGCTCCCGCGGCGGGCGGGAGCGAGCGCCGGGGGAAGCGCCCGGGCTCTGCGCGAGGGGTGGGGGAGCGCGCCGGCAGCGCGAAGGGGGCGGGGCTCCCGCCTGCTCGCCGCCCGACTGCCCGGCGGAAAGGGCCGAACGATCCCGGAAGGAGCCGAAGCGGCGATGCAGGGGAAGAGGTGAGCAAGGGGCGGGCCGCGGGAGGATGGGGGAAATGGGGCGCGCGCAAGGGGTGGTGGGGTGATGGTGCAGTGAGGTCACTGCCTCCGCCCTGGCCGGCAGAGAGGCTCCCGCAGCACCTCCCTCCCCGCCGCTTTCGTCCCCCCCCACCCCCGAACCGCCCGCCCTGCGGACAATCGTCTGCACCGCACCCCTCCGCCCTGGGAGCTCTTCCAGGACTGCAGAGAAGGGCGGGGCGGGGGCATCGCTGCAGTCTAGCTGGGGATGCGGCGCGCCCCGGCCGGAAAAGCGCCAGTCCCAAAGGGTGAGATCGCCCGAGTGTGCGTCTCTTCTTCCTGATCCCGAGGAGGAGGCTGGCGCTGGGGGACCCAAGTCAGCCTACTTCGGTGGGGACTGGGGTGAAGAAGATGCGGATGATTTGGGGCCCCGGGTTTGAGGAGGTGGTGAGAGGGAAAAGGCCAAATCCGGATCAGAAAAAAAAATAAAGTCGACTAATTTGGGGCATAAAGCTGTCATTCTGGGATTTGGAGAGTTAATAATTTCTTATGTTCTTGGAGATTATGGGGGAAGGAAACGGCAGCGGCAAAATAATTTCTTATATTCCTGCAGCAAAAGCTTTCACACAGGTCGCTAGTGGAATCGGGTACATTCATCCTATTTCATCAACAAGACATTAGTTTCTTTCTGCCACAGTTAATTTCCTTGTGTACTAGGCACTATGCTAAATATTTTGTGTTACCTTTTTATTTCTTAATCTTTGCAATAATTTTACGAGATGCTTTCCCATTTTACAAATAGGCACTCTTACTTAGTGCTCATGTAGGCTAAGTCTCTTAGCCCAGGTAAGGCAGCCAGCAATTAGAAGAGCTAGGGTTTACATCTAAGCAGTCAGAACCTTCCCTTTGAAATCGTAGGTATATTGCCTTCAAGTAGGAAAACGAGGCATTTTGATGTGGGTGGCTGCTGAGGTGCTGACAGAGAAAAATAAGATTCTCAGAATTTCTGATCCTTAAAGTCCTAGCAGTTTAAGGGCCTGGCTCTAAACTCTGTAGCCAGAAGCCCTGGATTAGGAAGCCCTTTCCCTTTCCTCATTCCGGTGACAGCTGGGCCGCAGCCATTGAGAGTAACACCCAGGTCATTCCTGTGCAGTCAGGCAGACGGGAGGCTCTGCAGCTCAGGAAGGCTTCAGCCTCCTGGTTACCAAGCAGCCCTCCTCTTTAAATAAATATAAAGGCATCGGGTGGGCACTGAAGCAGAACCTCAGCCCAGACCTGGCCCTGAGCTTGCTGGTCCTCAGTTTGGTTTCTTTCCCTGTGCCTGGGACCTGCAATATGGTTCCTAAACTGCCCTGGCTGTAGCCATGATACTGAGGAAAAATTTCACAACCCACTCACTCCATTGGAGTGGTGAGAAAAGGAGTGGCCACACCCCAGAAGCTGCTTTAGAGAAACTGTGTAGGAAAAACGTAGGAGCTGAGAGGCATTTTCTGCAATCTTCTATGTAGAGAAAACAGGGCTGGGCAACTCCTCCCTGGGGTGTGCATATCTGGGAACAGCTGATGGTATCTGTGGCCTCTTCTACAGCAGGTTGCAGTAAAATATTT
Source organism: Ateles fusciceps (assembly GCA_036589455.1). Classification (NCBI taxonomy): domain Eukaryota; kingdom Metazoa; phylum Chordata; class Mammalia; order Primates; family Atelidae; genus Ateles; species Ateles fusciceps. The sequence goes on from JAZHEH010003300.1 coordinate 5,212,787, forward strand.
AATCAGATATTCAGCTCTGGGTACAAAATGGCTAACAGAATTGTATCTCCCTAAAATTTCCAAGACCTTCTGTTCCAGCAAAGAATGCATCTCGGGGCTGGGGGGCAGGAGCTATTAAAAGAGAGGGTTTTTCTATTAAATCACCCTGGCCCCATAGTGAAATGGGGGATTTGCTGCTTTTGCTGGATGCAAAACAAATTGGAAACCTAAGAGAGAGCTCTGTATTGATAGAGAAACTAAAATCTTATGTTGATCCTTTGTCTGATCTGAGACATAGCCAAGAAACAGTAACCCCAGCCCTTTCTACCTCCCACTCACTCACCCTGCCTGCTCTGCACTTGGCACTTGAAATGAGCCATTTAAAAAGCCATTCTTCACTGTTCTGTTGTCTGCCTACCTCACCTCCCACCAATTTCACCATATGCCTAACACCCTGGTAGGTGTGGAAAGCTGGGGGAAAAAAAACAAAAAAAAGCACAGGACAGTGTAATGGCTTTGTAACCAATCAACTCCACGTTCTCAGTCACTCCTCTCCTGGCCTCCTAAAAAGCAGAGGGTTGGACTGAATTCTCAACTCCTTTTTCTAGTTTCAGCAGTCCTCAGAAGGTTCGATACGTACTCAAAGCTTAAGCCTCTAGATAGTCCCAATACTTTTTCAGGTTGTTGAAAAGGTCAACTGTTGGGAAACACACTAATTGTAGTGATGTGTCCACATGTTCTGGCCAGGGAAAGTCACTTGCCCATTTTCCCTGGGAGAGAGCCCTCCCTCTACCCTCCCCTCCACACCCCATCCCACCTCCTGCAAAGATAATAGGCAAGCACTTCCACTGTTTTTCCTCCCTAGAAGGGAGCTGATTGGGAAGTCATGCTAGCAAATGGACTGCACTTCCCATATGACATTCTGCAGCGTCAGAGCTGGCAAGAAATAACAGATCTTCAAAACAAAGTGCCTGGATGAATCTTGAAGGCATTATGCTAAGTGAAATAAGCCAGACACATAAGGATGAATATTGTATGATAATTCCACTTATGTGAGATCCCTAAAATTGTCAGATTCATAGAGACAGAAAAAACAGTTGTTATCAGGGGCTGAGGGGGAGGGAGGAATGGGTTATTATTGTTTAGTGGGTACAGTTTCCATCTGGGATGCTGAAACAGAGTTCTGGAGAGGACGGTGGTGATGGTTGCACAACAGTGTGATTGTACATAATGCCACAAAATGCCACTGTGATTGTACGCTTAAAAATGGTTAGGTCAGGCATGGTGGCTCACTCCTGTAATTCCAGCACTTTAGGAGGCCGAGGCGGGCAGATCACCTGCAGTTGGGAGTTCGAGACCAGCCTGACCAACATGGTGAAACCCCGTCGCTACTAAAAAAACACAAAATTAGCTGGGCGTGATGGCACATGCCTGTAATCCCAGCTACCCGGGAGACTGAGGCAGGAGAATGGCTTGAACCCGGAAGGCAGAGGTTGTGGTGAGCGGAGATCATGCCACTGCACTCCAGACTGGTTGACAGAGCAAGACTCCGTCTCAAAAAAAAGATTTCTTTTGCAGGTGGCAGCGAGCACGGAGAGAACGCCATGAAAGCCTCAGGCACACTACGAGAGTACAAGGTGGTGGTGGGTCGCTGCCTGCCCAACCCCAAATGCCACACACTGCCCCTCTACCACATGTGAATCTTTGCGCCTAATTACGTCGTCGCCAAGTCCCGCTTCTGGTACTTCGTGTCTCAGTTAAAGAAGATGAAGTCTTCAGGGGAGATTGTCTACTGTGGGCAGGTATTGGAGAAGTCCCCGCTGTGGGCGAAGAACTTCGGTACCTGGCTGCGCTATGACTCCCGGAGGGCACCCACAACATGTACCAGGAATACCGGGACCTGACCACCGTGGGCGCTGTCACCCAGTGCTGCCAAGACATGGGCGCCCGGCACTGCGCCCGGGCCCACTCCATCCAGATCATGAAAGTGGAGGAGATCGCAGCCAGCAAGTGCTGCCGGCCGGCTGTCAAGCAGTTCCACAACTCCAAGATCAAGTTCCCGCTGCCCCAGTTCCCGCTGTTCCTGCGCCGTCAGCACAAGCCACACTTCACCACCAAGAGGCCCAACACCTTCTTCTAGGTGCAGGGCCCTCGCCCAGGTGTGCCCCAAATAAACTCAGGAATGCCCCGGTAAAAAAAAAAAAAAAAAAGGTTAAACTTTTATGTTCTTTATATTTTACTACAATCAAAAAATAATGCAAAGATAAAGAAAAAAAAAGCATAACACAAGCCACTGCTTCTAAAATCAAGCACCATATTAGAGAAGCAGCCTGATAGGGTCTGGGAGTGTGGCCTTGCCAAGGTTTGCTTTAAGACACGAGGTGACAGCAAAGATGTAAACTCCTTCCTCCCCTCCCCTAATCCGACCACCTAATCTGGCTCCAGTCATTTCACATCTGTTCCCTTGCGGGGCTGCCTGCTAGGCCTGGTCAGTCCATGTCCCTCCTGCTTACCTTGAACCCACAACTACAGTTAGTTTCACAAACCACATCAAAACTTCTCAAAACGTTTCAGTAGCTTCCCATCGCTTACAGAATCGGCTGTACTTTGGAGCCTCCAGTCTTGTTCCAATTTACCTTTTCACAGCATCATTCCCTACAGTTCTTCTCTACTGATCTGAGGTTAGCCTCTTCCAAAATACATTATTTCTCCAACTCCATGCTTTTGCGCACTTTTTCCTCCAATTAGAACATCCTTTCCCAACACTCATACCTCTTTCTGCCTGAAAATCTTACCAATTTTGAGTATATGTAAGTAGAACGTTTCTGTGGCCGGGCACCGTGGCTCACACCTGTAATCCCAAAACTTTGAGAGGCTGAGGTGGGTGGATTGCAAGGTCAGGAGTTCGAAACCAGCTTAACCAACATGGTAAAACCCTGTCTCTACTAAAAATACAAAAATTAGCCTGGTGTGGTGGTGGACGCCTGTAATCCCAGCTACTCAGGAGGCTGAGGCAGGAGAATCACTTGAACCCGGGAGGCGGAGGTTGCAGTGGGCCAAGATCGTGCCATTGCACTCCAGCCTGGGCGACATTGCGAGACTCCATCTAAAAAAAAAAAAACCTTTCTGGAAGAGTAGTTTGGCAATGTGAATCAAAATATAAAATTTGCATGCCACTTGGCCTAGCATTGTTAGTCACATCTAGAAATCTACCTTAAGCAGGACGAGATGCATATTCATTCGGGACAGGTACGGTGGCTCACACCTGCAATCCTATCACTTTAGGGAAACCGAGGCAGGCACATCACTTGAGCCCAGGAGTTCAAGACCAGCCTGGTCACCATGGCAAAACCCTGTCTCTACAAAAAATACAAAAATTAGCCAGATGTGGTGGCATGTGCCTATAGTTCCAGCTACCAGGAGGCTGTGAGAGGATCACCTAAGCCCAAGAGGTGAGCCATGATTGCGACACTGCATTCCAGCCCAAGTGATTGAGACCCTGTCTCAAAAAAAAAAGAATGTTAATAATTATAAAAAATAACTTAGTCACCAAGTGAAAAATGGTTACTTACAATTCATAAATTCAAGACTATATTCATAATACGTATTGACGTGAGAAAATATTTGTTATTACTGAATTTTAGGTTACATGAATGGTACCTCAGTCCACTTAAGAATTATATTCATGGCCAGGCGTGGTGGCTCACGCCTGTAATCCAAGCACTTTGGAGGCCAAGGCGGGCGGATCACTTGAGGTCGGGAGTTCAAGACCAGCCTGACCAACATGGTGAAACCCCATCTTAACAAAAAAAAAAAAAAAAAGAATTATATTCATGTATATGTATATATTACAGAGATGACTGAAAGGATTCACAGTGAGTACCCAGGATAAAAGGATTTTGGGACACTTTTACCTTTTTTTTTTTTGAGATGGACTATCACTGTGCTGCCCAGGCTGGAGTGCAGTGGCACAATCTCTGCTCACTGCAACCTCCACCTCCTGGGTTCAAGTGATTCTCCTGCCTCAGCTTCCTGAGTAGCTGGGATTACAGGCATGGGCCACCACACCCGGCAAATTCTTGTATTTTTAGTAGAGACAGGGTTTTACCATGTTGGCCAGGCTGGTCTTGAACCCCTGACCTCAGGTGATCTGTCTGCCTCAGCCTCCCAAAGTGTTGGGATTACAGGTGTGAGCCACTACACCCGGCACTTTTTAGTTTTTGAAGTTTCAAGTATGTGGATCAAATAATATCTTGAAGATACTTTCCTGATTACTGTAATCACCAAGTAAGGCATTTCAAAAAGTATACTCCCAAAAACACTAGTCCAAGAGAAGCTCTGGAGTTCCATGGTCAGTTAGGTAAACACTGCAAACTCTTCAAAGTTAAAAATTCTGCCAGCCGCAGGGACTCATGCCTGTAATCCCAGCACTTTGGGAGGCTGAGGCAGGTGGATCACAAGGTCAGGAGTTCAAGACCAGACTGGCCAACATGGTGAAAACCTGTTTCTACTAAAAAAATACAAAAATACCTGGGCATGGTGGTGTGCCCCTGTAATCTGTTACTCAGGAGGCTGAGGCAGAATTGCTTGAATCTGGGAGGTGGAGGTTGCAGTGAACCAAGTTAGTACCACTGCATTCCAGCCTGGGCAACAGAGCAAGACTCCATCTCAAAAAAAAAAAAAAAAAAAGAAAATTAAAAATTCAGAGTAGCATACGTAAGGCAACAAAAAGTTTTCCCCCCCAAAAAGTCCTTTTATCTCTCAATGTTTTATTATGGGAGATTTCAAAGATAATTAGAAAGCTAAACAAAGATAAACAGAATAGTACAATGAATGTACTTGCTAATTTTATGTGCCAATCTGACTGGGCCAAGTGTTGCCCAGATGAAACATTCTTTCTGGGTATGTCTGTGTTTCTAGATGAGCTGAGCATTTGAATTTGTGGATTCAGTAAATTGTCCTCCCTAATCTGGGTGGGCATCATTGATTTGTTGAAGCCTGAATAGAACAAAAAGGTAGAAGAAGGAGCAATCTGCCCCTTTTGTTTCCTGCCAGCCTGTTTGAGCTGAGGCACTGGTCTTCTGCCCTTAGATTAGATTTATACTATCAACTGACAGGTTCTCAGGCTTTGGGACTCAGATTAGAATTTCAACCCCAGCTTTCCTGGGTTTCCAGCTTGCAGATGGCAGATTGTGGGACTTCTCGGTCTCCATAATCTCATGAATAAATTCCTCCTAATTAAATCTCATCATATCCCTGTGTATCTATCCATCCATCCATCTCCTATTGGTCTGTTTCTCTGGGGACCCGAATACAATGAACCTCCATACGCCTTTCACCCAGCTGCAACAATGATCAACATTCTGCCATTCTTGTTTTTTTGAGACGGAGTCTTGCTCTTGTCACCCAGGCTGGAGTGCAATGTTGCTATCTCGATTTACTACAACCTCCACCTCCTGGGTTCGAGCAATTCTCCTGCCTCAGCCTCCCTAGTAGCTGGGATTACAAGTGCCTGCCACCATGCCCAGCTAATTTTTTTGTATTTTCAGAAGAGACAGGGTTTCACCATGTTGGCCAGGCTGGTCTCGAACTCCTGACCTCAGGCAATCTGCCTGCCATGGCCTCCCAAAGTGCTGGGATTACAGGCGTGAGCCACCATGCCTGGCCCCATTCTGCCATTCTTATTTAATCAATTACATACCTACTTCACCTTTAACATAGTATTTCCCAAACTTATTTGACTACTAACTCCTTTTTTGGAACTCTGCAGAAAAGCACACTTGGCATTTAAACCATCAGCTGACTGGTTCTCAGGCCTTTGGACTTAGACTAGATGAGATAAATCTATCCTCTCTGCTCCCATAACTTTTAGCTCAACCCATCAAGTGCTCCAACTGCTTAAATCACGTTCTCTATTAAATTAAAATTTTACCTTCAAGTCACCTATCTTGAAAACATGTTTAGAGTCAACATTCCATCCTTCAAGGTAACCTTAGTCACCAGGGTCGTTTTCAGGGTTGTAGGTTCCAGAGCTTGATTTTGTTACCTAATCAGAATTGTAGGCATGTTTTTTTGCAGGGCTAAAGAGAGCATCTTTTAATTTTGCAATAGCTTCCAATTTATAGAAAAGTTACAAAATACTGGGAAGATATCCCATATACCCTTCACTCATATTCCCCCATTTGTTAACCTTTGACCACATTTGCTTCATTATTTGATGTGTATGTATATATATATATAGATAGATACACACAGATGTATATATATATACACATACATACACACATGTGTATACACATATATATTCCTTCCCCCCGAATCATTTGAAAATAAGTTCCAGGCTGGGTGCAGTGGCTCACTCCTGTAATCTCAGCACTCTGGGAGACCGAGGTGGGCGGATCACCTGAGGTCAGGACTTTGAGACCAACCTGGCCAACATGGCGAAACCCCGTCTCTACTAAAAACACAAAAATTAGCCGGGCGTGGTGGTGCATGCCTGTAATCCCAGCTACTTGGGAGGCTGAGGCAGGAGAATCGCTTGAACTCAGGAGGCGAGGTTGCAGTGGGCCGAGATCACACTACTGCACTCCAGTTTGGGTGACAGGGCTAGATTCTGTCTCAAAAAAAAAGTAAAAGAAAATAAGTTGCAGACATCATGCCCACTTACCTCAATGTGTATTTTCCAAGAACAAGAACATTCATTTTCATAACCACAATACAATGATCAAAGAGATTCATGTTGACGCACTATTATTACCTAATATATAGGCCTTATTCAAGTTTTGCCAAGTGTTCAAATGTCCTTTATAGCAAAACACACACACACACACACACACACACACACACACACACACACACACACAGACACACAGAAACATCTTTATTTTTGGTGCAGGTTGCAATCTAGGATCACATGCTGTACTTAGTATAAATATCCTGAAAGAGCCAAAAAAAAAAAAAAGTTCTTAAATACATAGATCCGGAAAAACGGGTATTTTTTAAAATGGAGGCTGGCTTTAAAAGAAAGCATAAATTCCTTTATAACAGGTGTTCTTCTAAATGCATGGCATAGCCAGGAGACTATAGTTCTAATCTACTTTTTTCCCACCTAGAGACAGGGTCTCACTCTGTTGCCCAGGCTACAATGATGGCTCATTGCAGCCTTAACCTCCTGGGCTCAAGCAATCCTCCTGCCTCAGCCTCTCAATTGGCTGGGACTACAGGCATGTGCCACTGTACTCAGCTGTTTTTTTTCTTTTAAGAGATGGGGTCTCACTATGTTGCCCAGGCCAATCTCAAACTCATGGGCTCAAGTAATCCTCCTGACTTGGCCTTCCAAGTCTCTGGGATTGCAGGTGTGAGCCACTGCACCCAGCCTAATCTACTTTCTGTAGGTCCACAGGAAATCCAATGTCAGCAATTCATTAGGCAGGATGGAGAAAAGTGAAGGGGGTTACCAGGTGTGATATAAGGCTCTTGTAAGAAGCTCTGTGGCTCTTTTTTTTTTTTTTTTTTTGAGACAGAGTCTCACTCAGTCACCAGGCGCCAGGCTGGAGTGCAGTGGCGCGACCTTGGCTCACTGCAACCTCCGCCGCCCGGGTTCAAGCATTCTCCTGCCTCAGCCTCCCGAGTAGCTGGGACTACAGGCACGCGCCACCACGCCCAGCTAATTTTTTTGTATTTTTAGTAGAGACGGGGTTTCACCATGTTGACCAGGACGGTCTCGATCTCTTGACCTTGTGATCTGCCCGCCTCGGCCTCCCAAAGTGCTGGGATTACAGGCGTGAGCCACCGAGCTCTGTGGCTCTTAACAGAGCTTTTGGTTTTCCTGACACTGAGATAGAAGATGTCCAAACCTAATTATGTCACTGCTATCATCATACGAAGCTTGAGAAGTAGGGGAAAGCTCCTAGCATGTAGGTGGGAAATCCTCAGAAATCCATTCTTCTATATAAGGGATGTGTAGAGTTTCTGTCCTATTGGAATTTTTAATTTGTCATCAAATTTGCTTTAATATAGGACAATAATGTGACAAAAACATGGATCCTCAGCCTGAAATGAGGTCAAGCCTGAAAGCAAGAAAGGAGACAAGTGAGTACTTGAATTAAAACCAAAGGCAGTCCTTAGTATTCTGCTGTAAGGAATCTGATGCTACTCCCCATCAGGAGCTGCATCTCTTATCTAGTAATCATTATCTCTATACGTGAGTATAAAAAACCTGGCCTCCCAGTGCTCTCCTTTCTTGGTTTACCATTGAAATCCATTAGCAATGCAATAACATATGCAAGACCACTAACCACTAGAGAAAGAATATTCATACATCGTTAGAGGCATTTAATAATTTTTTTAAATTTTTTATTTAAAATTTTTAAAATTTATAATAGAGATGGCGTCTCACTAAGTTGCCCAGGCTGGTCTTGAACTCTTGAGCTCAAGCAATCCTCCCACCTCAGCCTCCCAAAGTGCTAGGATTACAGGCGTGAGCCATCATGCCTAGCCGTAAGAGGTATTTTCTACGAAGTCATACAAATTCAAAGTGGAAGAGAACTTTAGATCATCTCGTCCAGCAATTTTTCATTTTGTTTTTGACAGATGAACTTTTCCATAGATAATCTTACATGGAACTACAATATATTCTACAGCACATAAAGCAAAAAGGGTGTGGTAAGAGAGGATCCCAGAGCTCAATTAGAGCCTGTAAATGGTTGTGCAAAAAATGAGCTGCACAACTCTGGTAGGTACCATCCCTCTCCATCATAATTTTATTTTTTAAAGCTTTCCAGTGAAGATCGGAAAACCTGCTAGACAAATTCTAAAAGAGCTATAACACTGATAGATTTGTAGTTATTAACAGGGCAGTTGTCCAACAGAGGGTGGTAGTATCTTGAAGGAAAGGGATGCCTGTTTGAAATTTGCATAAAGCCTCTCTGTATGTTGACTGGCTACAGGGCTGAGTCCCATTCACTCAACAACCCCCTGTCCTGAAGCTTCCCAACCTATCCCCCTGTCACGATACCTAGAAAATGATGCCTTTTTTTTTTTCACAGTCTTGCTCTGTTGCCCAGGCTGGAGTGCAGCTGCATGATCTCAGCGCATTGCAACCTCTGTCTCCCAGGTTCAAGTAATTCTCCTGCCTCAGCCTCCCAAGTAGCTGGGATTGCAAGTGTGCACCACACCTGGCTAATTTTTGTATTTTTAGTATAGATGGGGTTTCACCATTGGCCAGGCGGGTCTTGAACTCCTAATCTCGTGATCCGCCTTCCTCGGCCTCCCAAAGTGCTGGGATTACAGGTGTGAGTCACCACACCGGGCCGAATGATGCCATTTTTAAGGCAAAGTTAAGAGAGAAAATGTGAATGGAACCGGTCCTGGGGGCTCACCCACCACAGGCCCTGTCTGGGAGTGCTAATGAAGTCAGCATACCAAGGCACACCAGCTGGGAAGCTCTTCCCTAAGTAATTGCTATCAAGCACAGCAATTACTTTTGGGCCACCATGCCCGAAAAATTAAAAAAAATTTCAAATTTTTTAATTGGGGAGGGATAACATGGGGAGAAATGCCAGATATAGGTAAGGGGGGGGGATGGAGGCAGCAAACCACATTGCCATGTATGTACCTATGCAACAATCCTGCATGTTCTGCACATGTACCCTAGAACCTAAAGTGCAATTAAAAATATATATATTTAATTTATATATATATTATATATATATAATATATACTACATATATAATTTATATATATATATATATATATATATATATATATATAAATTAAAGCTCCCTAAAGAGATGTAAAGCCTAAAAAAAAAATTTTTTTTTTCAACATGGGGGTCTTACTATGTTCTCCAGGCAGGTCTTGAACTCCTACACTTAAATAATTCTCCCACCTCAGCCTCCCAAAGTGTTGGACTGCAGATATGAGCCACTAAGCCCGGCCCGTTGTGTCTTTTGAAAGATTTTAATACTTTTCACACCTCTTGCTAGACAAAATAGGGTCACCTATTGGTACATAATTCCAAAAAAGGAAACAACAGAAAAAGAAGTAATATTCCCAAGGTATAGGTCAAGAAGACAAAAAGGAATAAATGCATATCACTCTATACCTGGACTTGTATACTACCATGTCCCTAATGATTTACATAGCTCAAGGTAGAGGAAATTGATCACACTGAACCAATATATCAACAATGGGTTTTTTAAAAAAACCAAGCTTTATTATTTATTTTTTTGGCACCATAATTAACAATTCATAGAATGGGTCACTTCAGGCCACTAAAGAGTACCAGTGAACACTCCCCCCACAAACACACCCCTCCCACAAGACATTTAGCATAGAGGAACAGATCCGTGGCCACTGCAAAGAGAATTAGTCTTTCCACAAAACAAATCTCAACTCTTACCTGGACAGCCAATCTCTGAATTTCTGTAGTGCCTTTTTTATCATCATTTTTATTTAGGCATATTTATCATCATTCATTACTTAAAACATAAAAAAAATTATAAAGCAGTGTTCAATCCTGCACGACACCTTTATTTAATCCCAATTCAATGTTATGGATGCTCAGCTACTGTTGCAAGCTCCATCTTAGCCCATCTTTATTCAAACTGAAAAGAAACAAAACAAAACAAAACCAAAAAAGACACCTGCCTGGTTCATGCATCCCTAGTCACCCAGGGACCAAATTCCAAATCAGGATGACAAAGAGTGCCCCTTAGTTCAATATTACATGTGTTTCCAGTGCTAACCCCAGAAACTAATCTATCCATAGTGCCATCTGGACCTTAGTCCATGTGTATATCACATATTTCCTCTGGCTTTAGAATGATTTCACAAGCTGAGAAAGGCAAAAATAACCGTAACCCAGACTTGCATGTAAGTATCTGGCCTCAACTATCAAATAATACTTAAAAGGGAACCTTAAGAGCCTTAGTTCTTTCTGAAAATTCATCTGAACAGGGGTGAGGGTGGGTAGGTGGGTACAAATGATGGGCTCCCTCCAGCTCAGAGTGCATTTGTTAAGGTATTGCCAACTTTCTCACAGATACTAGAGACAAAGGACAGAAGGGAAGAGACCAAGTGCTAAACACCTTTTATCACTTTTGCAAAAAACAAGAAAGGCCAATTCCATTTATTTTATCATATGGATCTTTTTTTTTTTTTTTGAGACAGAGTCTTGCTCTGTCACCCAGGCTGGAGTGCAGTGGCGCGATCTCGGCTCACTGCAACCTCTGCCTCCCACGTTCAAGCAATTCTCCTGCCTCAGCCTCCCAAGTAGCTGGGATTACAGGCACGTGCCACCATGACTGGCTAACTTTTTTGTATTTTTTTAGTAGACACCTGGTTTCACCATATTGACCAGGCTGATCTCGAACTCCTGACCTTGTTATCCGCCTGCCTTCGCCTCCCAAAGTGCTGGGATTACAGGCGTGAGTTACCACGCCCAGACATCATGTGGATCTCTTAAGGAACTACCAAATCTACTAAGGGACCTCCAAGAATTTTGTGACCCATGAAAATCACCTCTCCTAGTCACAAGGTATAAATATATAAAAATACATATTGGCAAACTTCTGTATCTGACATGACTTCTCCCAAATACAGCTGTCTTTAGTTCCTTTATTATTGCCTCTTTGAAACATAATGGTGATGGTGGGTGATGGAGTGACATCAGGAGCGCCAGAAGGAAGAAGTCAGAAAGCCCTTGGGGACAGGAATGTCCTTGTGTTGCAAACATTTCTGGTCAGGGAAAGATGAAGAAAACAGAATGAGTTTCTGGTAACAGTGCTCCCAACACTTAATGATTAAAAGAAGCTTTACCATATTTCGGCCTTATGGAACAGTGAACAAAAGGAAAAAGCCAGTGAGACCAATGGTTCTTTTTTTTTTTTTTTTTTTTGAGACGGAGTTTCGCTCTTGTTACCCAGGCTGGAGTGCAATGGCGCGATCTCAGCTCACTGCAACCTCCGCCTCCTGGTTTCAAGCAATTCTCCTGCCTCAGCCTCCCGAGTAGCTGGGACTACAGGCATGTGCCACCATGCCCAGCTAATTTTTGTATTTTTAGTAGAGACAGGGTTTCACCTTGTTGACCAGGATGGTCTCGATCTCTTGACCTTGTGATCCACCCGCCTCGGCCTCCCAAAGTGCTGGGAGTATAGGCGTAAGCCACCGCGCCCGGCCTGAGACCAGTGGTTCTATATAAGATGTCTACTTCGGGCTGGGCACAGTAGCTCACGCCTGTAATCCCAGCACTTTGGGAGGCCAAGATGAGCGGATCACCTCAGGTCAGGAGTTCCAGACCAGCCTGGCCAACATAGTGAAACCTCATCTCTACTAAAAACACGACAAATTAGCCAAATGTGGTGGTGTATGCCTGTAATCCATCTACTTGGGAGGCTGAGGTAGGAGAATCGCGTAAACCCAGCAGACGGAGGTTGCAGTGCACCAAGATCGCATCATTGCACTCCAGCCTGAGTGACAGTGTGAGACTCAATCTCAAAAACAAAACAAAACAAAACAGATGTCTACTTCTGCATGAACTGCCGTAGACAACAAATGAAATGCTCTTATTATGCTTCGACCACTCTTGTCTCCATACAGCCTAAACTCATCTTTCAGCTTTGAGAAGCTGAAAAGTCAGTGGGCTATCTTGGCAAACCCACTATGGCGCTCTAAATTCTTTGTCAAAATTAACCTCTTACAATTTCTTGGCACTTGGAAGTAGGGGAAGAGTCCAAATGAAAGTGCAGTTTGTTCTCATGGAGAAAGTGATGACACTTAACAATTTCTCAGGTCTGAGACTAAGAAAAGAACCCTGGCCAGCTGGGCACACTGGCTGACGTCTGTAATCCCAGCACTTTGGGAGGCCGAGGCAGGTGGATCACTAGGTCAGGAGTTCGAGACCAGCCTCACCAACATGGTGAAACCTCATCTCTACTAAAAATACAAAAATTAGCCAGGCATGGTGGTGCATGCCTGTAATCCCAGCTACTCAGGAGGCTGAGGCAGGAGAATCTCTTGAACCTGGGAGATGGAGGTTGCAGTGAGTCAAGATCGCGCCACTGCACTCCAGCCAGCCTACATGACAAAGTAAGACTCTGTCTCAAAAAAACAAAACAACAACAATAACAAAAAAGAACCATGGCCAACATGCAAAAAACATATTAATGAGAGAAGATACATTAAATATATTTTATTCATCTTGGCATAGCTTTCTTACAGGCAGTATGCAGAATGATACATATAAAGAGGTAATGGCAACCCTTACTCCAAAGGTTAAGAGGGAATTAGGAACAAAAAGAAGGGTTTGGAAAAACTAAGGAAGAGAGTTCAATCAGAGCATCTGAAGGTCCAAGACTTGTCAGACACAGGTGCATTCCAGCCCAACAACAGTGTGGGGTATGTTGGTCTAAGAGCATCTTACCTCCAAGAACTGCTTGAGGCGTATGAAGGAACCCATCTGTCCCGAGCTTGTGATAGCTTCAATTCTACAGGGAGAGAAAGAAGACACATGAATCACAGCTATGGTACACACCTATCTTTTGGAGATGGTGTCTCACTGTGTCACGTAGGATAGAGTGCAGTGGTGTGATCATAGCTCATTGAGGCCTTGAACTCCTGGTCTCAAGCGATCCTCCTGTCTCAGCTTCCCTAGTAGCTGGGACTATAGGTACATGCCATCGTGCCTGGCTAATTTTTTTTTGTGGAGATGGGGTCTTGCTATATTGCCTAGGCTGGCTTTGGACACTTAGGCTCAAGTGATCCTCCTGCTGTGGCCTCTCAAAGAGCTGTAATTATAGGCATAAGCCACTGTGCCCAGCCCTTAATTTGTGTTTTTGTTTAGACAATGATATTTAAGACAGACTCTCATTCAGGTTCAGAAGCATTTATTCAAATATCAACAGGAAGGACTGGAGTAGGAAGATGTCATACTTAGTACAGGTGTTTTCTTTTTTTGTGCTATATATATATATATATATATTATTTTTTTTTTTTTAAAGATGGGGTTTCACCATGTTGGTCAGGCTGGTCTTAAACTCCTGACCTCAGGTGATCCACCCACCTTGGCCTCCAAAGTGCTTGGATTACAGGTGTGAGCCACCGCACCCGGCCCAGGTGTTTTCAACTTGAATCAAAACCAGCAGATAATAGCACCCTTTTGTATCTGAGGCCTGGTTATGAGTTTTACTTACTTAATCCCCCTGTTGTCTGCTTAACAAGCCTGATACCTGGGAAAGTAGTCCTCTTTGAGGAGAATTAGCATCTTCCAGAACTGAACCTGGTACTGCTTCATGAGGGCATTCCCACACACCTAGAGGGAAAGACAAGCACTGTCAGAGCAGAGAATGAAAATTCACACTCACAGGACAGATTCATAAAGCACAATCAGCCCTTCATCTTTCACACCTATCAAAACTTTCAGCCACAGTGCCACTAAACTTGCTATTAAGGGAATAAATGGAAACACCCAACTTTCTTCTAAAGCATTTCTCTTTATGCAGCAATACCTCCCTTTAACCAGTCAGGTCTTAATGAACTAATCTTCTTTTCCTCTACTGAATGGAAGCCTTCCTAAAGGGATGGTATAGCTCCCAAACTTAGTAAGCAGAGTATACAGAATACCACTTGTGTTCTCAAATGATACAGGATCATTGTTCATGTATAGTGACTCCAGAAGCTTTTTATTATTATTATTTTTAAATAGGGTCTCACTCTGTTGCCCAGGCTGGAGTATACTGGCGTGATCACAGTTCACTGCAGCCTCAACCTCCCAAGGCTCGGGTGATCCTCCAACCTCAGCCTCCCCAGGAGCTGGGACCACAGGCATATATCACCATACCCAGCTATTTTTTGTATTTTTCTGTAGACATAGGGTTTTACCATGTTGCCCAGGCTGGTCTTGAACTCCAGGGCACAAGTGATCTGCCTGCCTTGGCCTCCCAAAGGCCAGGATTACAGGTGTCAGCCACTGCACCTGGCTGACTTCAGGAGCTATTAAGGTAACTAGGAACTACAGCATTGTAGGTCAAATGGTTCCAGATTTGTTATGGCATGTACCCCAACCTTTCTTCTACAAAAACTATCTTCTTGGCCGAGTGCAATAGCTCACTCCTGTAATCTCAACACTTTGGCAGGCTAAGGTGGGAGGATCACTTGAGCCCAAGAGTTTGAGGCTATAGTGACCTATGAACATTGCACTCCAGCCTGGGTGACAGAATAATATCCTGTCTCAAAAAAAAAAAAACCCCACAAAGTGTCACCTTTCCATAGAAACTCTTGCCCTCACCTTATAATAATGGTCCCTTATAGGCAGACAGAACTGTTTATAGAGCCTTCTACATTGGTCAGATACCCGACCCAAGCTAGCTAATCATATTTTCTCTCCTAGGAATTAGGAATCAGAACAGTGAAATACCAGTCCCACCACACTGAGTGACCACACTGAGGCTGAGTGACATA
Organism: Ateles fusciceps; assembly: GCA_036589455.1. NCBI lineage: Eukaryota > Metazoa > Chordata > Mammalia > Primates > Atelidae > Ateles > Ateles fusciceps. The sequence continues at coordinate 5,228,225 of JAZHEH010003300.1, forward strand.
GCCTAGAACAGCCACCTTCTTCACTGTACACAGAGAAACAGGGCAAGTTGGCCTACAGACCAGGAATGAGGCAACCTGCAGGAAGGGTAAGAGCACATGGCCCCATGGAGAAACTGTCTTGGTGCCTGGTGACATTTCAGTTCTTGGTTCCAGGCCCTACTGAGATGCACCTGCACATCCTATTCTTGTTTCTGGGAGTCTTTTTTTTTTTTTTTTTGAGGTGGAGTCTTGCTCTGTCTCCTAGCCAGACTGGAATGCAATGACACGACCACAGCTCACTGCAACCTCCACCTCCCAGGTTCAAGCGATTCTCCTGCCTTAGCCTCTGGAGTAGGTGATTACAGGTGTATTCCACCACACATGGCTAATTTCTTTTGTATTTTTAGTGACAGGGTTTCACCATGCTGGCCAGGCTGGGCTCAAACTCCTGACCTCATGTCATCTGCTCACCTCAGCCTCCCAAAGTGCTGGGATTACAGGTGTGAGTCACCGTGCCCAGTCTGGGAGTCACTTCCATATCCCTAAAACAAATTCCTCTTTTTACTTTTGCTAGAATGTACAATTTTCTGTTCTTTATAATGAAAAAAATCTGGAGACACCAAGTAAATACAGTGTGGCGTAAGAGTGCAAGCGAGGTTGGTCTATGTCTTGGGAAGAAATGTATGACATTGGAACTTCATGCTGTTTACTGTCAGGCCCAATTGCTATGCTGTTTCCCCATTCATGTCACCCAGTTGATCAAGGCTACCTCAACCACTGGCTTTCTCTTGTGTGATAACTGATTACACACCTCCAGGAAGTCAAAGAGGAGGGTGGCCGTCACATCTGACAAGGGTTCCATGTTTAAGATCTGTGCCAACCAGCGCCATCCATGATTTAAGCCATGAGGGTGAATCTGTGAGGAGAGAAGCTTGGTTATCATTGATCTCATTTTGTTTAGAAATTTAAACTCCCAGTGTATCATCCAGCCATCACTAAGTGGACATGAACCCCAATCATCTAGCTCTAGCAACAGCTGCAGGGCAGAAATAACACAAACTAAACAAATTCTGTTTCTCTTTTATTTTTTTGAGACAGGGTCTCACTTTGTCGTCCAGGTTGGAGTGCAGTGGTACAATCACAGATCACTGCAGCCTTGACCTCTTGGGCTCAAGTGATTCTCCCACCTCACCATCAGTCTCCCAAGTAGCTGGGACTATGGTTATGCACCCCCATGCTCAGCTAATTTTTTTGTATCTGATGTAGAGACATGGTTTCACCTTGTTGCCCAGGCTGGACTCAAACTCCTGGAGTCAAGTGATCCACCTGCTCTTGGCTTCCCAAAGTGCTGGGATCACAGGTATGAAGCCACCTAGCTGGCCTTCTGTTTTCAAATGTTTCAATACATTGGTTCCCATACATTCTCTTTTTTTTCTGAGATGGAGTCTTGCTCTGTCGCCAGACTGGAGTACAGTGGTGCGATCTCAGCTCACTGCAACTTCTGCCTCCTGGGTTCAAGCGATTCTCCTGCCTCAGCCTCCCGAGTAGCTGGAAGTACAGGCATGCACCACCACAGCCAGCTAATTTTGTATTTTTAGTAGAGACAGGGTTTTGCCATGTTGGCCAGAATGGTCTCAATCTCCTGACTTCGTGATCTGCCTGCCTTGGCCTTCCAAAGTGCTGGGACTACAGGCGTGAGCCACTGTGCCCAGCTTATTTACTTATTTATTTATTTAGCCGGAGTCTCACTCTGTCGCAGGCTGAAGTGCAGTGGCATAATCTCGGCTCACTGCAACCTCCACCTCCCAGGTTCAAGGGAATCTCCTGCCTCAGCCTCCCAAGTAGCTGGGACTACAGGTGTGCACCACCATGCCCAGCTAATTTTTGTATTTTAAGTAGAGACGGGGTTTCACCATGTTGGCCAGGATGGCCTCGGCCTCCCAAAGTGCTGGGATTACAGGTGTGAGCCACCGCGCCCGGCCCCACACATTCTTTATAGGATCCCTTCAATATGCATGTGTAGCTTTAGCTTCAGGCATTCCATAGGCCAACAATGAGCCTTACTGACATTTTATTTATTATTCTTGGTACCTTTAGCACAGAAGTTGATTAAATCCAAGATTTTATTGTATGCCTGCTGTGTCCCAGGCATACAATAAAATCTTGGATTTAATCAACTTCTATTTTTCTCTTTAGGTGTCCATGACCATTAACTTCTCTGTCCCTCTAATCTGTATTCCCTGAGAAATTAACTGGGCTAGCAAGTCAGAGCCCTGAACCCTAGCTGCAGCTTTCCGAGCTTGATCTGTCCATCTGTGAAGTAAGGGATGTGATCTAGATGGCTTCTAAGGCCTCAACTAGTTCTACAATGACAATTTCTTGCTCATTTCTCTTACAGGAAAATCTTCTAACCTTAATGACTGACTTAGACTCTACTCTGGTAGACTCTGTTACAAAACTAGCTTTTTTTTTTTGATGGAGTCTCACCCAGGTTGGAGCACAGTTGTGCGATCTCAGCTCACTGCAACCTCTGCTTCCCTGGTTCAAGCGATTCTCCTGCCTCAGCCTTCTGAGTAGCTGGGACTACAGGCACCTACCACCATGCCTGGCTAATTTTTTATATTTTTAGTAGAGATGGGGTTTTACCGTGTTAGCCAGGATGGAACAAAACCAGCTCTTTAAAGTACCAGGTGATCCAAGAAAGTTCCCTAATAATTAACATTCAGTCCTCTACAGAATACCCATGAAATTGCCATACAGTTTATCCTTTAACTAGACTGGCTCTCTGAAAGAAGGTCAACATTTCCCATGGGAGGAATACACATGGACTGTGGTCTAACCTCTCATTATTGATAGTAAGCCTTTCACCTACCTCCTGTCGGTTTCCATACGGCCACCGGAGCTGGATGATGGCAGCATAGAGACGGATCATCCCTGACATGCGTTTTAGAAAGTTGTCTTGCTGCTCCACTTTGGAATCTGTTACTTGGTAGCCAAGCATCCTATTTAGGAAGAAAAAGTTTGGTCGGGTGTGGTGGCTCACACCTGTAATCCTAGCACTTTGGGAGGCTGAGGTGGGTGGATCACTTGAGGCCGGGAGTTCAAGACTAGCCTGGCCAACATGGTGAAACACCATCTCTACTAAAAATACAAAAATTAGCTGGGTATGGTGATGCACACCTGTTGTCCCAGATAATTGGAAGGCTGAGGCATGAGAATTGCTTGAACCTGGGAGGTGGAGGTTGCAGTGAGTCGAGATTGCACCACTGCACTCCAGCCTAGGTGACACAGTGAGACTCCGTCTCAAAAAAAGAAAAAGAAAAGAAAAAATTCACTGGGACAAGGCCAAAATAAGGGTGACAAATGAGAGAGAAACTACTTTTTTTTTTTTGAAACAGAGTCTCTGTCGCCCAGGATGGAGTATAGTGGTGTGACTAAGGCTCACTGCAAACTTCACCGCCCAGGTTCAAGTGACCCTCCCGCCTCAGCCTCCCAAGTAGCTAGGACCACAGGCATATGCCACCATAGGTGGCTTTTTTTTTTTTTTGAGACTGAGTTTTGCTCTTGTTGCCCACGCTGAAGAGCAATGGCACAATCTCTGCTCACTACAACCTCCACCTCCCGGGTTCAGGCGATTCTCCTGCCTCAGCCTCCTGAGTAGCTGGGATTACAGCACCTGCCACCACACCTAGCTAATTTTTGAATTTTTAGTAAAGACAGGGTTTCACCATGTTGACCAGGCTAGTCTCAAACTCCTGACCTCTGACCTCAGGTGATCTGCCCACCTCAGCCTCCCAAAGTGCTGGGATTACAGGCATGAGCCACTGCACCTGGTCAACACCTGGCTAATTTTTCTTTTCTTTTTTTTTTTTGAGATAGAGTCTCGCTCTGTCGCCCAGGTTGGAATACAGTGGTGCAATCTCGGCTCACTGCAACCTCTGCCTCCTGGGTTCAAGTGATTCTCCTGTCTCCTACCTGAGCCTCCTAAGTAGCTGGGACTACAGGTTGCATGCCACCATACCCAGCTATTTTTTTTTCCTTTGAGATGGAATTTTGCTCTTGTTGCCCAGGCTGGAGTGCAATGGTGTGATCTTGGCTCACTGCAACTTCCGCCCCTGGGTACAAGTGATTTTCCTGCCTCAGGGGCAGAAATTGCAGCCTCCCAAGTAGCTGTGATTACAGGCACCTGCCACCACACCCAGCTAATATTTTGTATTTTTAGTAGATGGGGTTTCACCATTTTGGCCAAGCTGGTCTCAAACTCCTGGCCTCAGGTGATCCACCCGCCTCAGCCTTCCAAAATGCTGGGATTACAGGAGTGAGCCATCGTGCCCAGCTAACACCTGGCTAATTAAAAAATTTTTTTTTGTAGAGACAGGGTCTCATTATGTCACCCAGGCTGGTCTGGAAATCCTGGGCTCAAGCAATCCTTCTGCTTCAGCCTTCCAAATTGTTTAAAAAAAAAATTATAGGCATGAGGCACTGCAACTGGCCCAGAGAATACTTTTTTTTTTTTTTTTGAGACAAGAGTTTCACTCTTGTTGCCCAGGCTGGAGTGCAATGGTGTGATCTTGGCTCACCGCAACCTCCACGTCCCAGGTTCAAGTGAGCCTCAGCCTCCCGAGTAGCTGGGATTATAGGCATGTGCCACCATGCCTGGCTAATTTTTTGTATTTTTAGTAGAGACGGGGTTTCTCCATGTTGGTCAGGCTGGTCTCCAACTCCCAACTACCTCAGCCTTCCAAAGTGCTGGGATTATAGGCATGAGCCACCGCATCTGGCCCAGAGATTACTTTTTGTGGCTAAAAAGTAACAATGTATTATTATATTCAGCATTACTATTAATGTATTACTACATCTGTAGAATACTTTACCAAGCACTCACATCCATCATCAAATCTGTACTTCATATAAGCCGTGAGGTAAACTCACAGGAGGTAACAGATGTCATTACCCTCATTTACAAATAAAGAAAAGATACTCAAAAAGATTAAATGATTTGTCCATTTTAGCAAAGCTATTAAATGACAAAGCAGGGTTAAAATTCCAAGACCCCAGTATCCTTTCCACTAAACTACATTGATTATTGGCACCTAAGTTCACAAATCCCAAAGGCTGTCCAGTTTGCACAAGAAACTATATATACATATATATATTTATTTATTTTCTTTTTGAGACACAGTCTTGCTTTGTCACCCAGGCTGGAGTGCAGTGGTGCGATCTCAGCTCATTGCAACCTCCGCCTCCCAAGTTCAAGCAATTCTCATGCCTCAGCCTCCTAAGTAGCTGGGAGTATAGGTGTAAACCACCACAGCTGGCTAATTTTTTGTAGAGACGGGGTTTCTCCATGTTGCCCAGGCTGGTCTAGAACTCCTGACCCCAGGCAATCCGCCCACCTTGTCCTCCCAAAGTGTTGGGATTACAGGCATGAGCCACCACGCCTGGCTGAAATACATGATATTTCTGATAGAACATTCAAGGTAAGTAATAGGAGCTGTGAGAGAGGGGAAAAACAAATTCCAACTCTATTTATATTTCACTAATCAGCCTAGGGATCGAAAGTAGGAAGAAAAACAACTTTACCTCTGATAGTCTTCCAAAGCCATTCCCTCCTTGAAAGTGGGATAGAAAGGAACAGAGTAAGGACACTTCTTATGTAGATGAGCAAGAATGAGGTCCCCTACTCTGGGGTGGAGCTCCCAGATCCCGGATGCCACAACTGCGATGGGGAATGCTGCTTCATGGTGAGAGGCCACTTCCTCCTCGCCTTGTTTCTGAGAACAGAGAGGTGGGTACAATTTTAACTTAATACCAGAGAAAGGCTGAAATCTTGTACACCAGCCTCTTCTTCCCATACCTCTAGCAACAAGGTTTCTCACCACAAATTTCTCTGCCAGTTTGTATTGAACAAAGTTCAGCCCCTGTGGGTTAAGTGTGACAGACACAGAGCGCCCACCAGATTGAACAGGTTTTCCAGAGAGCAGGCTGTGGATCTTGTCAAAGATCTCCTTCAGTTTTGAGCCTGAGCATGACAGAGAGAAATTAAAAGATACAACCACATATCAATATCTTTTTTCTTTTTCTTTGAGACAGAGACTTGCTCTGTTACCCAGGGTGGAGTGCAGTGGCATGATTTTGGCTCACTGCAAACTCTACCTTCCAGGCTCAAGCGATTCTCATGCCTCAGCCCCCCAAGTAGTTGGGATTACAGGCACCCGTCACCATGCTGGGCTAATTTTTGTATTTTTTTTTTTTGTAGAGACTGGGTTTCATCATGTTGGCCAGGCTGGTCTTCAACTGACCTCAAGTGATCCCCCCGTGTAAGCCTCCCAAAGTGCTGGGATTACAGGCATGAGCGACCATGCCCGGCCTCTTTTTCATCATTGTAATTACAAAGCATCTACAAAAACCCAGCTGAGCAGCCCTACAGAAGTTCAGGGCCTGCAGCCAAAACACTAGTACAGAAGAACACATGGCAATCACATATACATGGGGATCCTCAAGTATGCAAGTCATGGTACTATTAGAAAGGAATTCTTATCTGGGACTGAGCTCATTCTGAAACTCACACATAAAATGAAGGGATAAACAGTATAGAAAGAGGTGTTACATCTTGTTACAGACCCCATGGGCTATGGTTTGTACCTCTGGAGGAGTTGGTCACATCTCTAGGAAAAACCTTCTAAAGGATCTGCCCAGCTCATGATGATATGCCCCCTTCTCTGAGACTTGCCTTCCTCCATCCTCAGACACAGAAGTGGATTCGTAACAGCTATATTTGTACCAAAGATCCTGTGTGCTCCACCCCCCACACCAGCTACAGTTAGATTACAGGTAGTCGAGTTGAGCCAGCCAGTCAAGTAAGAGTCACTTCCTTTCTAATCCCAGCACTTTGAGAGGCCAAGGCGGGTGGAACACAAGGTAAGGAGATCGAGACCATCCTGGCTAACACAGTAAAACCCCATCTCTACTAAAAATACTAAAAAAATTAGGGAGGATGATGGCACATGCCTGTAGTCCCAGCTACTCGGGAGGCTGAGGCAGAAGAATTGCTTGAACCCGGGAGGCGGAGGTTGCAGTGAGACAAGACCGTGCCACTGCACTCCAGCCTGGGTGACAGAGCAAGACTCCGTCTCCCTGCAACCTCCACCTCCCAGGTTCAAGCAATTCTCCCACCTCAGCCTCCCAAGTAGCTGGGACTACAGGCGCATGCCACTACTCCCTGCTAATTTTTGTATTTTTAGTAGACATGGGGTTTCATCATGTTGGCCAGCCTGATCTCAAACTCCTGATCTCAAGTGATCCATACGCCTCATCCTCCCAAAGTGCTGGGTTCATAGGCATGAACCACTGCACCTGGTGACATCCACCTTTTTTGTTTTTTCTGAGATGGAGTCTCACTCTGTCACCCAGGCTGTAGTATAATGGCACAATCTTGGCTCACTGCAACTGCCACCTCCCAGGTTCAAGTGATTCTTCTGTCTCAGCCTCCTGAGTAGCTGGGATTACAGGTGCCCACCACCAGCACGCCCAGCTAATTTTTGTATTTTAGTAGAGACAGGACTTCACCACGTTGGCCAGGCTGGTCTCTAACTCCTGACCTCAGGTGATCCACCTGCCTAGGCCTCTCAAAGTGTTGGGATTACAAGCGTAAGCCACTGTGCCCAGCCAACATCCACCTTTTTCAAAGAGACAGGAATTAGGTGATCTTTTTCTCCTATTCATTAAACATTTACTGAGCACTAACTCTAGAGCATGCTCTGTGTCTGGCTGGACTACAAGATCTTAAAGAGCTTAGAGTCACAATGGAGACAAAGGGAGAGTCAGGAAATGTGTAGAAAAATGAGAAAAGGCAAAGTTAGAGACTAATTCGATATGATGAGTGAAATAGAGGCAGCAATCATAAAGATGACTCCCAGGTTTCCAGCTAAGGTTACTGAGTAGATAATGGTGCTACTGATTACTCAGATAAAACAGGAGACAATTAGGCCTAAGGAAGATGATTAACACATTAAACTTGAGGCAGCCAAGAGACATATAGGCAGAGATGTCCTTCAGGTACCTGCAGCTAGACAATCTGAAGCTCAGAAGAAAGGACTAAGTAGGTTTGGGAGTCAGCAGCATACAAGTAATGTTTGAAGCCCTGTAAGTTGAGAGAATGAAAAGAACTGCAGGATAGGAGTGGATCCCTAGGAACCGCCTGCAATTAGAGTGGGGTAGAAGGCTGAGAAACTCACAAAGGGGTGAGAGAGGAGAGGAGAGGAAGCGGGAGGGAGCCAGGAGAAGAACCTGGAAAGTAATGGTGCCATGGAGGCCAAAGGAGTAGAGTTGCACAGAGAAAGTAGCAACAGTGCCAAACAGAAACCTGAGGAAGATCAGCAAACACCTAGTAGACATAGGATCAAGGGAAACTCACGTTTAGGATGCAAAGGGCTCGCGCATATTTAAAGGCTGAGAGAGAGGAGCCTATAAAAAGGAGTAATCACAGAAAACAGGAAAGGCAATAAACAATAAGGCAAAGTCTGACAGGAGACGGGAAGGAAAGGGAACAAGGGCAGAGGTGGAAAGGTAAGCCCGGCAGCAAGGACGCCTCATCCAGTGACACAGGAGACTAAGATAAATGTCACTGTGCAGTTGTGGAAGGGGCTCTGAAAAGCTCATACTGGATGTCTCTATTTTCCTGATGAAGGAGGTAATAAGGCTGTCTGTGGTCAACTGAGGGGAAGCTGGGAATGGACATCAAGGTGTGGAGTGGCTGTCCAGTCAACCTCTCCCGCTCAAAGTGCTATCAAAGGACACAGCACTTTGAGTTCCACAAAGTGATATGTTATTTATTTATTTATATCTTCGCCTGTTCCAGAAAGAATTTCCGGCAGCAAAGTCATATGTAAGTTTTGTCAGACCACCTATCAAGGGAAGGAACATAAATTTTCCTATGCTTTCCAGGCAATGAGTAGTGAATCGGGGAATGGAACCCACGATGAGTCAGAGGAGTGTTCCAGTTGCACACACGCCCCAGCCACATGGCAGCTCAGTCTGTATTTTGGAGGCTTCCACATCTACAGCTCTATACAAATGAACCTCTGGCTCAAAAAAGCTTTTTTTCCTTGTCTGTTTCTCACTTTCTAAACCTCAGTCTCTGGACAGAAAAGAAGGAGTCCTTGAGGATGAACAAGGCAAGCTTGGAGTAATTCGGAAAAGCTAATGTTGTAGGACAGAAGCAAAGTCTGCAAATCATAGCCTAGGTTCCCTTAGTGATGTTTTCAGCAGCAACCTGCAACTTGAAAGTTAAGAGCCATCCTAATAATTTACTATAAATAGGTAGCTTATTAAAAATGAGTCAACAAACTCATCATGATTATCTTTTTTTTTCTTTTGAGATGGAGTCTCGCTCTGTCACCCAGGATGAAGTGCAGTGGCATGATCTCGGCTCACTGCAACCTCCGCCTCCTGCGTTAAGCAATTCTCCTGCCTCTAGGCAATTCTCCTGCCTCAGCCTCCTGAGTAACTGGGATTACAGGCACGCACAACCACCCCACAGCTAATTTTTGTATTTTTAGTAGGGACAGGGTTTCACCATGTTGGTCAGGCTGGTCTCGAACTCCTGACTTCATGATCTGCCTGCCTGAGCCTCCCAAAGTGCTGTGATTACAGGCGTGAGCCACCGCACCTGGCCATGATTACCGTCTATGTGTTAAAGAGGAAACGAAGAGGAAACGAGCGAAACAAGATGTATATAACTTATATGTACCCGATCCAACTGTCAACATCTGTTTGAATATACTTTCATAGGAACCTTACAGATAAGTAGATTTGGAGTCTGAAAAATAATACAGTGAAGTGAAAGGTCATATTCTTATCCCCTCTGACCAACCTGCAATGGTAGAGATTTGGCTCACTGGGATGGTAGCAGCCTTCTGGAGGTCCATTTTTATCTTTTTGGCCTGCCAGAAGAGAACAGTGAGAAGGCAGACAGTGTTCTAAAGAGCTGAGTAGATGTCACATAGAATCAGGTAACATGACATGCCAGCTACATTCCTTTGGGACATGAAGCGCTCATTCTCTGAGCACCATCAAGCCCACAAAATTACCACCATATACCACCCCTCCCCTACCTGACTGTCCTTGCTGTTGGTCAGGCCCTCAAAGGTCGACACACACTGCATGGAAGCATCCTGCAGCTGCTGGTACCAGTGCATTGTACTGTCTTGTACCTTCACCTGGAGGTCTGAGAAATAAAAGAGAGGTTTTAGTAACAGCTAGTATTTACTGAACATGTAATATGAGGCAAGCACTGTTATAATCACTTTAAGTACTAACTGCTTTAACTCTCACAGTAACTATGAAGTAGATACTATTATTATCTCCATTTTATAGATAAGGAAACAGGAATGAAAGGTTAAGTGATTTGCCATGGTCACATTACTAGTAAGTAGAAAAACTAAGGCAGGGTATCCACACCTGTAATTCCAGAACTCTAGGAAGCCAAGACAGGCCCAGGAGCTTGAGACCAGCCTGGGCAACATGGTGAAACCCCATCTCTACAAAAAATACACAAATTAGCCAGGCACGATGGTGCACGCCTGTAGTCCCAGCTACTTCAGAGGCTGAGTGGGTAGGATCACTTGAGCCTGGGAGGATGAGGCTGTAGTGAGCGGTAATCACACCACCGTACTCCTCTAGCCTAGGTGACAGAGTGAGACCCTATCTCAAAAAAAAAAAAAAAAGAAAAGAAAAACTAGACTCCCAATGATCTGGCTCCAGAGTCAGCATTCTCAAACACTATGCTATACTGATTCTTTTTTTTTTTTTTTTTTTTGAGATGGAGGCTCACTCTGTTGCCCAGGCTGGAGTACAGTGGCACAATCTCGGCTCATTGCAACCTCCACCTTCTGGGTTCAAGCGATTCTGCCTCAGCCTCCTGAGTAGCTGGAACTACAGGTGTGCACCACTACGCCCAGCTAATTTTTGTATTTTTGGCAAAGATGGAGTTTCACCATGTTGGCTAGGCTGGTCTCGAACTCCTGATCCCTTATACATATTAAACAAACACATATTTTTGCACATTTATTTAAAATAGCAGCAGCAATAATTGAAATAATGTATCTGCTATAATTATGTAGAATTTCAAGTCCTCACAGAAAGTGTTGGAATCTTAAATCAGGCTCCACATCAACCAAAACTGAATGAAACACATTATGTAAAATTCTGATTAACTGTCCTATAGTTTAACACAACATTCAAAATACTCTTGTTTCTCTTCACATTTGAAACTTACACCAAGTTAAAGGACCATATCCACACTGAAACCCACCTTCAATCTGTTTCCCTCCTGGGCCCTGGCTGGAAGCTGGGGGCTCTTTGTGGGCCTCTCGTCCCTGCTGCATCTGTGCCTCTTGCAGCTTTACCTGGGCCTCCTCTTCATCCTGCCTCTTCTTCTCTTCACAGGCTCTGGTGATCTCCTGCCCCAAGTTCGTAAGGAGGTCCCGCATTTCCTGCAGAGCTCGCTCAGCCTCAGCTTGGCTCTCTGCTGTAGGATAGCCACTCTGTCACAGTGACAGAGATGGTGTTTAGTGGCCATTCCCTAGGTAAATTATACCTCACACAAGTCAGTACATTTCCTATAATTGGAATTGTTGCACCAATGGAGTACCCACATTCAACAAATTGATACTGCTTTCCTGTTCTTTTAAAGGTATTAATAATTCCAATTTACTATCATATCCACAGTTTCTAAGTTTTTCTGTATTCTCAGCAACAAGGGCCAGAGCAATTTTTTAAAAAAGTTTGTGACAATATGTTAGACAAAAATAATACTGTTTTTTTTTTTTTTTTTTTTTTTTCTTTTTTTTGAGACAGAATCTTTGTCACCCAGGTTTGAGTGCCGTGGCGGGACCTCAGCTCATTGCAACCTTCGCCTCCCAGGTTCAAGCGATTCTGGTGCCTCAGCCTCCCAAGCAGCTGGGATTACAGGTGTGTGCCACCAGGCCCAGTTAATTTTTGTATTTTTAGTAGAGACGAGGTTTCACCATGTTGGCTGAAACCCACCGGCCTTGAAGTCCTGGACTCAAGTGATCTGAGACTCGCTTGAACCTGGGAAGCAGAGGTTGAAGTGAGCCATGATCACACCACTGCACTCCAGCCTGGGCAACAGTGTAAGACCCGGTCTCAAAACAACAACAACAACAAAAAAAAAAAACAAAAAGCAAAGAAAAGAAATAGGGCAGGTGCAGTGGCTCATGGAATTCCAATACTGTGGGAAGGCTAAAGTAGGAGGATCACTTAAGCCCAGGAGTTCAAGACCAGCCTGGGAAACACAGTGAGATCTCTTTCTCTAATTAAAAAAAAAAAAGTTCTGCATGGTGGCTCACACCTGTAATCTCAGCACTTTGGGAGGCTGAGTCAGGGGAATCATTTGAGCCCAGGAGTTCAAGGCCAGCCTGGGCAACATGGCAAAACCCTGTATCTACAAAAATACAAAAACTAGTGGGGCATGGTGGTATGCGCCTATAGTCCCAGCTACTCAGGAGGCTGAGGTGGGAGGATCGCTTGAGCCTGGGAGGCAGAGGCTGCAATGAGCTGAGATTGTGTCACTGCACTCCACCCTGGGTGACAGAGAGGGACCCCATTTCAAAATAAGAAAAAATAAATTAAAAAGATTCCAGAATAAGCAGGTATAAAAATAAAGAAATAAATAAACAAAATAAAATGTTAACAATGGTTACTTCTAGGCAAAAGATATGGGGATAACAAGTAATGTTTGGTATTTCCCCCAATAAGCAGATAGCAGATATTACTTTTTAAGTCAGAAAATAATTTTGCTTTTAAGGTCTTTCATTTCAAAGACAGCAAAGAATCACTCTGAAGCTCCCCCTCACCTCTGAAGAGGCCCGGATGATCCCTGAGATGAGGCTGCATAGCTGGTTGCCGCGGGTCCGTAAGGCAGCCAGGTCGACCTTAAGCAGGCCTCTGTGCTGCTCAGAAGCATCCAGCTGCTGGCTGAGCTGCAGCATCTCCTCCTGCAGAGCATAGAGGGCCCGCAGGCGGACCTGGCCTTCTTCCTTCCGAAGCCGCTCCTGCTCCGCTTGCTTCACGCGCTGCTGCTCTGCCTCCCGCAGCTTCAGGTTGAGAATCTGTAGAAAGGGCTGAATGACTTCTGAGGGGCTCCTGGGCTTCCTCTTTCTATAATCCTCAAATTCTATGTGGGCTACATATTTTCACAGATGGGCTCACAGCAGGAAAAGGACATCCCAGAGTTAGTCACACACAGGCATAATATGGCCCAGATACTCCATGTGACCATCTGCCAAACCCTGGCTTTCTAGGCAGGTTACAGACTATACACCCACACCAATTTTGCCAGGCTCTGACCTTTGCTCTGTGACGGTGCTCAGCTTTTAGCTTCTCTTGGTGTCCCAAGGCTTCTCTGGAGCTGCATGAACAATCGTAGGGAGGAATAGTCAGGAATACTTTTTTTTTTTTGAGACAGAGTCTCACTCAGTCACCAGGCGCCAGGCTGGAGTGCAGTGGCGCGACCTCGGCTCACTGCAACCTCCGCTGCCCGGGTTCAAGCATTCTCCTGCCTCAGCCTCCCGAGTAGCTGGGACTACAGGCGCGCGCCACCACGCCCAGCTAATTTTTTTGTATTTTTAGTAGAGACGGGGTTTCACCATGTTGACCAGGACGGTCTCGATCTCCTGACCTCGTGATCCGCCCGCCTCGGCCTCCCAAAGTGCTGGGATTACAGGCGTGAGCCACCGTGCCCGGCCAGGAATATTTTCTAAAATGGTTTTTATTTTCTCTCCCTCTCCCTGCCCTCCCTTCCCTTCCTTCCTTTCTTTTTTCTTAGAGACGGAGTCTCGTTATGTTGCCTAGACTGGAGTGCAGTGGCTATTAACAGGTGCGATCATAGCTTACCACAGCCTCAAACCCCAGGGTTGAAGTGATCCTGCCTCAGCCTCCCTAGTAACTGAGACTACAAGTGTGTTCCACCATGCCTGCAAAATTGTTTTACCTCTCCTAAAAGCCTCCTCCTTCTTTGTGTTACTTTTGTTGTCTTTCCAAGTTTGATCATTTTTCCAGGTTATAAACTTCTCTACCTATTTTACTTTGATATTTAAGGACTAAGAAATTGTTCAACTCTTTCCCCTTGGAACCCCTCTTGGGAAAGAGTTCCAGTTGAACACATCAATATATCCAGTCATAATTCAGGGAGACTCACCTCTTCTCCATTACTTCCCGCAGGTCCTGGAATTCTTTATGCTGCTTCAGTTCCTTCCGTTCATCAAACCGCTTCAGTTGTTCAGATGCCATCTCTGAGAGGGCTCGCACCTTCCTCTCCTGCTCCTCCTGCCACTGCCTTAGGCCCTCCTGAAAAGGTTCAACACCTGCTCTATGGAGCTCCTTCAACACCTTGATCATTCACCTCTGTGGGCTACCTGCCCAATGGCCCCTAACACCATCAGAGATACTTAAGGTCATGGAATCAGAACCTTTGCAGGAGTCTTCTGTCTCCTTTTGCTTGATCTTTGCTCAGCTGTTTTGGAAAGCTCTTCCAATTCGCCCCATATGGTTTATGTCACTCCAGTACAAGCTGGGAACAGACAGGAATTTAGCAACATGGCATCAAACAGCCATGCACTATTAAGCTTCCATCCTGTGTAGTCTTATCGGGCTTCCTTCGTAATTTACAGAAATCCTCATTCTAACTCCATAAACAGGCTATACACATTCATATCTCCCTGCTTCTGCCTAGATTTTCTCCTGGACCTCCACTGAGGGAAGTCCTTTTCCTTAGTACCTAAGGGTATCAGATACTTCATTTATCATTTCATGAAAGTACTCACGTATCATTAAAGGCAATCTGACATTTTAGTATCAAAATTTGAAGTGTCTCTATCCTCTGACACTTGTCCAAAAATTTATCCCCCGAGGAAATGCTTGTATGTGTGTGCAAAGATATATGTACAAGAATGCTCACTGCAGCCCTGTTGGTAACAGCAATAAATATAAAACCACCTAACTGGGGAATGATGACATGTATTAGAGTACAGTTATACCGGAGAATACTGTGCAGCCCTTAAAGACAACAAGATGCCAACTAGCATGGAGATATATCAAAAGATATTGTTAAGACATTATGTTATTCTATTTTAAAACATATTATGGTGGGGGGGGGGTGGCTCAGACTTGTAATCCCAGCACTTTGCGGGGCTGAGGTGGGCAGATCATGAGGTCAGGAGTTTGAGACCAACCTGGCCAATATGGTGAAACCCGATCTCTACTAAAAATACAAAAAATTAGCCGAGCATGGTAGCATGTGCCTGTAGTCCAAGCCACTTAGGAGGCTGAAGCAGGAGAATTGCTTGAACCCGGGAGGCAGAGGTTGCAGTGGGTCAAGATTGTGCCACCGCACTCCAGCCTGGGTGACAGAGCAAGACTCTATCTCAAAAGAAAAAAAAAAAGGATTATTATATTTTATTTTATTTATCTATTTTTGAGACAGGGTCTCACTGTATCATCCAGGCTGGAGTGCAATGGCACAATTATAGCTCACTGCAGCCTTGAACTCCTGAGCTTAAGGGATCATCCCACCTCAGCCGCCTAAGTAGCTAGGACTACAGGTACACACCACCACACCTGCAGTAATTTTCAAATTTTTTGTAGAGTCAGGGTCTCACTATATTGCCCAGGTTGGTCTGGAACTCCTGACCTCAAGCTATCCTCCCAAAACTGCTGGAATTATAGGCATGAGTCACTTCATCCAGTCTTAAAACTTTTTTTAAAGTTTCCAGTGCAAGAAGGCATATTGAAAACAAGCATATATATTTTCTTCTGTGGGACTCTGTTAAAGTGAGAATTGGAAAGAAAAAATGATATAACACCACACAGAGCATGAGAGAGGTCACTAACAGGGAAAAACCTTTTACATACTTCTGGAAAACAGTCAATGGAAAAGTGGCCAGATGCACTGGCTGGGGTCTGTAATCCAAGTACTTGGGGAGGCCAAAGTGGGACGATCACTGGACCCCAGGAATTTGAGACCAGCCTGGGCAACAAAGAGACACCCGTCTCTACCAAAAATTTTAAAATTATCTGGGTGTGGTGGTGCACACCTGCAGTCCCAGCTATTAAGAAGGTAGGAGGAGCTGAGGTGGGAGGAGTGCCTGAGATCAGGAGGTCAAGGCTGCAGGAGCAGTGATTGCACCACTGTATTCCAGCCTGGGCAACACAGCGAGACTCTGTCTTAAAAAATACATATATGTAGAAGCAATAAATGATAGAGCAGAGCTGAGAAAACCCAAGAATAAACAAATACACACACACACACACACACACACACACACACACACACATATAAATGTACATAAGCAGACTATGCCTCGCGGGAGCAGAGAGCCAATCTACCAGTCGAACTGCAGAGTCTCAAGACTGGGAAATGCTACGACTCATATAGGTGGGCCTCATGGGACTGAAAACGGAACTATTGGCTGAATGTCTGTAGACTAAACAGTCAACTCTTGCCCCTCTTCCCCCTGGTCATCAGATCAAAACAGCCAAGAGCCATGTATTTGTGCTATAATTTTATTTATTTATTTTTGAGATGGAGTCTCGCTCTGTCACCCAGGCTGGAGTACAGTAGTGTGATTTTGGCTCACTGCAACTTCCACCTCCCAGATTCAAGCAATTCTCCAGCCTCAGCCTCCCAAGTAGCTAAGATTACAGGCGTGCACCACCATACCTGTTTAATTTTTGTATTTTTAGTAGAGACAGGGTTTTACCATATTGGCCAGGCTGGTCTCAAACTCCTGACCTTAAGTGATCCGCCCACCTCGGCCTCCCAAAGTGCTGGGATTACAGGTGAGAGCCACCGTGCCCAACCTGGGCTATAATGATTTTGAAACACTACATTCAAATTGTTTGACAATCCTCCCATCCCCTTTACTTCAACTTGAGCAGGACTTTTTGACTACCCTGACATAGAATGTGGAAAAAATATATATACGTTACATGATTTCTGAGACTCAGTTAGAAAGGCTATGCAGCTTTGCTAGTTTCTCTTAAGATGCTTGCTCTTGGAACCTAACCACCAAGCTATGAGAGAGCCCAGGCCTGATGGAGAGGGTAGGAAGTCCAGCTAACAGTTAAACTCAACTACCAGACCAGTAAATAAGGAAGTCTTTGAGATGACTCCAGCTTCAGCCACTGAAACCACAATAAATCCCAAATGAAAACCACCTGAGCCCAGACATTCCCCAGAAACACAAAAGACAATAATGAATGCCAGTTTTTTTTTTTTTTTGAGATGTAGTTTTGCCCTTGTTGCCCAGGGCTGGAGTACAATGGCACGATCTTGGCTCACTGTGACCTCCGCCTCCCTGCTTCAAGCAATTCTCCTGCCTCAGCCTCCCGAGTAGCTGGGATTACAGGCATGTGCCACTATGCCCGGCTAATTTTGTATTTTTAGTAGAGACGGGGTTTTTCCATGTTGGTCAGGCTGGTCTCGAACTCCTGACCTCAGGTGATCTGCCTACCTTGGCCTCCCAAAGTGCTGGGATCACAGTGAGCCATCGAGTCCGATCACCAGTTGTTGTTTTAAGGGACAAGGTAATGAATACTCCTAGCCAAAAAAAATGGGGAGTTCTTCTTTAAAAGAAAATTAATAAACTGTCCAGAAACAGCTAATCAGTTAGTATGGGAGCTGATATTCCACAACAACATGCTGGCATTTAGGAAGTCCGAAAGCTTAATAACCTTGTTCCTCATTATTCTCCTTGAATCTCTGGTCTGATTACTAGCAATACAGATCTTTAGATAATTGAGGAATCTCTACATCCTAAAATAAAAGAATCAAGAGGAACAAAGGGAAAACAATGCATCCAGAAGAACATGTATATCAAGGGACACAAGTGAATCTGAAAAGAGCTCCGAGTATGATAAGAAATGAGAATAAAATGCTCTAAAATAGGAACAAGTGGAGAATACAAAAAACTCACGAAAATTAGACATAATAAAAAAATACATATATATTTTTTCAATTAGCAGTTGGAGGATAAAATATAGAAATCTTCTAGAAACAAGGCTGGGCACAGTGGCTCATGCCTGTAATCCCAGCACTTTGGCAGGCCAAGGCGGGCAGATCATGAGGTCAGGAGTTCGAGACCAGCCTGACAAACATGGTGAAACCCTGTCTCTACTAAAAATACAAAAATTAGCTCAGGTGGTGGTGCATGCCTGTAATCCCAGCTATTCAGGAGGCTGAGGCAGGAGAATTGCTTGAACCAGGGAGGCAGAGGTTGCTGTGAGCCAAGATTGCATCATTGCACTCCAGCCTGGGTGACTGAGAGACTCTGTCTCGCAAAAAAAAAAAGAAAGAAAAAAAAAAGAAATCTTCTAGAAAACAGAACAAAAAGACAAAAGGAAAATGAAAGAATAGGATATATGGAGGATTAATTTAGGAAATCTAATACATGACTAATAAAAGTTCCAGAGAGAAGAAGGCAATGGAGAGGTAAACTAATCAAGGAGAAAAAATTTCCACAGATTCAGGAAATAAGTCTTTGAATTGAAACAACTCAAATAAGCAAAATTAGTCATTTGTCACCATCCCTACTGCTACCACCCTACTCCAAGCAACCACCACCTTCCACACAGATTACAATAATCTTCCAAATATTTTACTTATTTCTCCTTACTTCTGTCTCTCACCAGAATATAAGCTCTGTCTACTTCGTTTACTATTTTATCTAGACCTAGAACAGCATCTAGCACCTAGGTGCCCAACAAATATTTACTGACTCAATGACCACTGAGGCAAGATGCTAGAAGACGCATTTTCTCTCTCTTTTTTTTTTGAGACAATGCCTTGCTTTGTTGCCCAGGCTGGAGTGCAGTGGTACAATCTCGGCTCACTAACACCTCTGCCTCCTAGGTTCAAGTTATTCTCCTGCCTCATCCTCCTGAGTAGCCGGCATTATAGGCATGCGCCACCACGCCTGGCTAATTTTTGTATTTTTAGTAGAGACGAGGTTTTGCCATGTTGGCCAGGCCAGTCTCAAACTCCTGACCTCAGGTGATCCACCTGCCTCAGCCTCCCAAAGTGTTGGGATTACAGGCATGAGCCACTGTACCTGGCCAAGCCTTTTGTTTTCTAAATTCCCGTACCCTGAAACATTTTTACAAAATCATGCATTGCTTTCCTAATTAAAAAAATAATACAGGCTGGGCACAGTGGCTCACGCCTGTAATCCTAGCACTTTGGGAGGCTGAGGCGGGTGGATCACCTGAGGTCAGGAGTTCAAGACCAGCCTGGACAACATGAGGAAACTCTGTCTCTACTAAAAAACACAAAAATTAGCTGGGCATAGTGGCAGGAGCCTGTAATCTCAGCTACTTGGGAGGCTGAGGCAGGAGAATTTCTGGAACCCTGGAGGCGCAGCTTGCAGTGAGCTGAGATCATGCCATTGCACTCCAGCCTGGGCCCACAACAGTAAAACTGTCTCAAAAAAAAAACCAAAAAACTAACAAACAAAAAAAAACCAATCAAATAAATTAATTAAAATAGTATTATAATTTTCTCAAGAGACCAGCCTGACCAACATGGTAAAACCCTATCTCTAGTAAATACAAAAAGAATTAGCTGGGTGTGGTAGTGCAAGCTGGTAATCCTAACTACTTGGGAGGCTGAGGCAAAAGAATCCGCAAGGCGGAGGCTGCAGTGAGCCAAGATTATACCATTGTACTCCAGCCTGGGCAACAAGAGCGAAAATTCCATCTCAAAAAACAAAACAAAACAAAGCAAATAAAATAAAAGAGGCTAAGGTCCTATTTTCTCAGTACAAGCTTATCTAACAACACTGGACGATCTCCAAATTTTGGAGAAGTAAATGGAAGCCAGAAAAGTCCAAGTAATTTTCTCAAAGTCACATGTAAAATAATACAGTCAGAATCTGAAATCAGACTTGACTTCAGTGCACTTACTCCTGACCTCTACATTATACTACCCTCCTACTAAACAGGAGGTGGGAAGGATGAGTAGCATACAGTAGCCATTCCTAAGCTCTGGGGAACTGCAGCTAAATGTGGTTCCCAGGATCAAGCCTGCCTTACTTCATGGGTTCACTTACTGTTCCTTTCATTCTGTGTACCAGTTCATACATTCGGATGCAGCCTTCCACTTTGATCCCCCGTGAGGACTGAAGTACCATAGATTCTGTGTGCTGGGACTCATCTTTGTCCTGTATGAATAAAAAATGGAAACAGGATTAAGTTTTTAATATGGTAAAGTTGGTGTTATCTCTTCTAGTTAAAGATCACATCCCAACTTATGAACAACCATAAATAACAATAGCAAAAAAAAAAATTTAGGTCAACCGGTGGGCTTTCATGAATGACAATAACTTTGTTCTAATTGTTTTCTCTAATAAATTGATGTTTGTAACTTTGGGTGTTTTTTTTTAGGCTTTTCTATGTTTTTCTGGCTTGCTTGCTTGTTTTACTCTGCCCAGAAAATGTTCCCCCCTTTTTTCTGATCAATGTCCATTTGTCCTGGGGTGGTTTGGATGGAGCATCCCCAAGCCACATCCCTAAGCTTCCAACCTCCTGGCTTCAGGAGAAAGCTGGCTATCAAAGTACTCTACCCTCAGGCCAAGCCTGGCTCACACCTGTAATCCCAGCACTTTGGGAAGCCAAGGCAGGCAGATCACAAGGTCAGGAGATTGAGACAGCCTGGCCAACATGGTGAAACCCTGTCTCTGCTAAAAATACAAAAACATTAGCTGGGTGTGGTGGTGTGCACCTGTAGCCCCAGCTACTCGGGAAGCTGAGGCGGGAGAATCGCTTGAACCTGGGAGGTGGAGGTTTCAGTGAGCTGAGATCACGCCACTGCAACTCTAGCCTGGCGACAGAATGAGACTCTGTCTCAAAAAAAAAAAAAAAAAAAAAAAAAAGGAAGAAAAACCAGGCCAGCATGGTGGCTCATCCTGTAATCCCAGAACTTTTGGAGACCGAGGTGTGCAGATCACCTGAGGTCGGGAGTTCGAGACCAACCTGACCAACATGGAGAAACCCCAATCTATACTTAAAAAAAAAAATACAAAATTAGCCCAGTGTGGTGGTGCATGACTTTAATCCCAGCTACTCCAGAGGCTAAGGTAGAAGAATTGCTTAAACCTGGGAGGTAGAGGTTGTGGTGAGCTGAGATCGAGCCACTGCACTCCAGCCTGGACAGTAAGAGTGAAACTCCGTCTCAAAAAGAAAAAAAAAGGTATTCTATCCTCCGATGTTCAGTATGGACTTGAGGAATGAAACATATGACCCTAGTTAGGTCAGAGTCCATCTTCGAACTTCTCTAATTTTTTTTTTTGAAACAAGGTCTCGCTCTGTCTCCCAGCCTGGAGTATAGTGGCATGATCACGGCTCACTGCAGCCTGAATCTTCCGGCCTCAATTGATCCTCTTGCCTAAGACTCACAAGTAGCTGGGACTACTGGTGCACGCCACCACACCCAGCTAATTTTTGTATTTTTTGCAGAGACAGGGTTTTGCCATGTTGCCCAGACTGGTCTCAAACTACTAGTCTCAGGCAAGCCTCCTACCTCGGCCTCCCAAAGTGCTACAATTACAGGCGTGAGCCATCATGGTTGGCCTATTTTTTTTTTTTTCACAGTTTTTTTGAGATAGGGTCTTACTCTATCACCCACGCTGGAATGCAGTGACACTATCTAGGCTCACTGCAGCCTTGATCTTCCAGGCTCAAGGATCCTCCCACCTCAGCCTTCTGAGTAGCTGGGACCATAGGCATGAGCCACACCATGTTCAGGTAATTTTCTGTATTTTTTGTAGAGATGGGGTTTCCCCATGTTGCCCAGGCTGATTTGAATGGCTGAGCTCAAGTGTTCAGTCTGCCTTGACCTCCCAAAGTGCTGGGATTACACACCCCACTTTTTAATTTTCATTTAACACACCTGACATGGACATCTTTGAACTTTTCTGATGACGTTATCTGGGAATGCTAACCTAAGAAGATGCGAGTCTAGGGCTACCAGTAGCCATCTTGCCACGTAGAGTCTATCTCAACAATGAAACCAAGATTTGAGAAACAGAGACAAAGCCCTGTGTTTGGGTCACTAGATTGAGTCAAAAATAATATCAATCCTAGTGGAGGAGATGTTTGAAAAATAATAATGTCAAGCAGAAACATGGAGAATGTAGATTTTCCTAGATCTGATTCCAAATGCACTCCTAGACTTCCTAGTTATATGAACTAATTAATACTCCCTCAATCCCTTGCTTAAGCCAAACAGGGTTTTTCTTACTTAAATAGCAAAAACTCCTAAATAATGTGACAATCCATTACATAAAACCATTTAAGAATTTATTACGCCAGGCTCGGTGGCTCCAAAAATTATGGAATTTTATACATGAAAATGACCTCAGGCTGGGCATGGTGGCTCATGCTTGTAATCCCAGCACTTTGGGAGGCCAAGGTGGGTGGATCACCTGAGGTCAGGAGTTTGAGACTAGCCTGGCCAACATGGTGAAACCCCATCTCTACTAAAAATACAAAATTAGTCAGGCATGGTGGCAGGCACCTGTAATCCCAGCTACTTGAGAGGCTGAAGCAGGACAATGATTTGAACCCAGGAGGCGGAGGTTGCCTCCTCTGCCTCCTGGGTTCGAGATCGTGCCATTGCACTCCAGCCTGGGGGACAAAAGTGAAACTCCATCTCAAAAAAAAAAAAAAAAGAAAAAAGGACCTGAGCAATTTGGTCCAGTATTAAATTTCTAAAGAAACTGAGGAAAAGACGCCTACCTGAGGGCATGCCACAATATTGGCAGGATCAGACTAGAACCTGCTGCCAAGAAGCTCCTCATAAAAATACCTTTTGTTTTTTGGTTTTTTATTTTGAGACAGTCTCACTCTGTCACCCAGGGTGGAGTGCAGTGGTGCAATCTTGGCTCACTGCCACCTTCGCCTCCCAGATTCAAGCGATTCTCCTGCCTCAGCCTCCCAAGTAGCTGAGATCACAGACATGTGCCACCATGCTCGGCTAACTTTTTGTATGTTTAGTAGAGATGGGGTTTCAGCACGTCGGTCAGCTGGTCTAAACTTCTGACCACAGTGATCCACCTGCCTCAGCCTCCCACAGTGCTAAGATTACAGGCATGAGCCACTGCACCTGGCCACAAAAATATTTTTTAAAGACTAGTATTTTAAAAGATGAAATACTAGATACAAAAAAAAAAAACAAAACACTTTCTATGTTAAAAAAAGAAAAATGCTGTGCGTAGTGGCTCACGCCTGTAATCTCAGCACTTTGGGAGGCCAAGAGGGGCGGAGCACAAGGTCAGGAGGTCGAGACCATCTTGACTAACACGGTGAAACCCTGTCTCTACTAAAACTACAAAAAATTAGCTGGGCATGCTGTGCCTGTAATCCCAGCTACTCGGGAGGCTGAGGCAGGAGAATCGCTTGAACCCAGGAGGCAGAGGTTGCAGTGAGCCGAGATCGCACCATTGCACTCCAACCTGGGCAACACATCGAGACTCCACCTCAAAAAAAAAAAGAAAAGAAAAGAAAAGAAAAAAAAAACAGAAAATAACTAATCTGGCAAGGATGTGGAGAAATTGGAACCTTTGTGAATTGCTGATGGGAATGTAAAATGGCACATCTGCTGCAAGAAAAGTATGGTGGTTTCTCAAAAAATTAAACCTAAAATTACCATATGATCTAGTAATTACACTTGAGTATACACTCAAAAGAATTAAAAACAGGTGCCCAAACTAATAAACTCATATTAATACATGTATCCACATGTTCATGGCAGCACAATTCATGATAGCTAAAAGATGGAAGCAACCCAAGAACCTAAGTGTCTAATGACGGATGAGTGGATAAACAAACGCAGTATGTATATATAACAGAATACTCAGTTTTAAAAGGAAAGGCATTTTTAACACATGCTACACCATAAACTTGAAGACATTATGCTAAGTGAAATAAGCTATTCTCAAAAGGACAAACACTGAATGATTCCACTTATATGAGGTACCTAGAGTGGTCAAATTCATAGAGATAGGAGGTAGAATGGTAGTTGGCAGGAGCTGGGGGGAGATGGCAATAGAGATGCTACAGCTTCAGTGTAGGATAATGAAAAAGTTCTGGAGATGAGTAGCAGTAATTACTGCACAATACTGTGAATGTACGTAATGCCACTGACTGTACAATTCAAAATGGCTAAATGGTAAATTTCATGTGTATTTTATAACAATTAAAAAGGAAATGATAAAAAAAAATTTTTTTTTGAGATGGAGTCTTGCTCTATTGCCCAGGCTGGAGGCAGGGGCACATCTTGGCTCACTGCAACCTCCACCTCCCGGGTTCAAGCGACTCTCCTGCCTCAGCTTCCCGAGTAGCTGGGACTACAGGCACACACCACCATGAACAGCTAATTTTTGTATTTGTAGTAGAAATGGGGTTTCACCACATTGGCCAGCCTGGTCTCGAACTCCTGACCTTGTGATCGTCCTGCCTCGGCCTTTCAAACTGCTGGGATTACAGGCATGAACCACTGCGCCCAGCTGATAAAATTTTTTACTGTTTGCACCATTGGCTCTCTGATGCAAACATCTGGGAATATATTTTATGATAATAATTTTAAGATATTTTAAGATTAAAAAGAAGAAAAAAATCTGTTTACTGAAAATTTATTTCTTTTTTTTGAGATGGAGTCCTGCTCTGTTGTCCAGGATGGAGTGCAGTGGCACGATCTCAGCTCACTGCAACCTCGGCCTCCCAGGTTCAAGTGATTCTTCTACCTCAGCCTCCCAAGTAGCCTGCCACCAAGCCCGGCTAATTTTTGTGTTTTTAATAGAGACAGGGTTTCACCACGTTGGCCAGGCTGGTCTTGAACTCCTGACCTCAGATGATCTGCCCGCCTCGGCCTCCCAAAGTGTTGGGATTACAGGCGTGAGCCACTGTGCCCAGTCTCTCTCTTTTTTTAAATAAAAATAGAGATGGGGTCTTGCTATGTTGCCCCATCTTGCTAGGTTGGACTCGAATTCCTGGGCTGAAGCAATGCTCCCATCTCAAACTCCCAAAGTATTGGCATTACAGGTGTTAGCCACCATGCCTGGCCTATCTGCAGAAAATTTCTCATTGTAATGTCTTTTTTTTTTTTTTTTGGTAGAGACAAGGTCTTACTATGTTGTCCAGGCTGGTTGCAAACTCTTAGGCTCAAGCAATCCTCCCATTCGGACTCCAAAGCGATGGCATTACAGATATGCCACTGTACCTGGACTGTAGTATCTTTAAAATCAATTAAATAAAAACAGGCCGGGCGCAGTGGCTCACGCCTGTAATCCCAGCACTTTGGGAGGCCAAGGTGGGTGGATCACGAGGTCAAGAGATGGAGACCATCCTGGCCAACATGGTGAAACACCATCTCTACTAAAAATACAAAAAAAGCCGGGCATGGTGGCATGTGCCTGTGGGCCCAGCTACTCGGGAGGCTGAGGCGGAGAATCGCTTGAACCCAGGAGGCAGAGGTTGCAGTGAGCCAAGACTGTGCCACTGCACTCCAGCCTGGCGATAGAGCAAGACTCCGTCTCAAAAAAATAAATAAATAAAAAATAAAACAAAAATAAATGACTAAACATAAAGGGACAATTTAATGAATTACAATATTATATATCCAACAAGTATGGTATTTACAAAGGTAGTAATAGTATTAATAAATAATAACAAAATAAGATTAGTAAGGAAAAGTAGAATATGAAAGTATACATACAGAGTGATTATGCCGAGGTACAAATATGCAGGCACATGAGACTGGCAAGGAGGAACTGCTAACTGAAATAATGAAATCATAGGGAGATACAAATTTTTTTCTTTTGATACTATGATGATGTTTATTCAGTAAATAAACATTTGCAGTGGAGAAAGAGAAAAAAAGAAAACCCAAAGAACTTTGTCTTTTTCAAAGCTAAATATGAGAAATATAATCTCTACCTTTCTAAAAATCTGCCTAGGCCAGGTGCAGTGGCCTATGTCTATTATCCCAGCACTTTGGGGGGCTGAAGCGGAGGACTGCTTGAGGCCAGGAATTCAAGACCAGCCAGGCAACATATCAAGATCCTATCTCTACAAACAACAACAACAGGAAGAAACAACAACAAAAAACACTAGCCTGGTGTGGTGGCTTGTGCCTGTAGTCCCAGCATCTGGAAAGGCTGAGGTGAAAGATCACTTGAGCCCAGATTTCAAGGCTAAAGTGAACTATGACCACACCACTGCACTTCAGTATGGGCAAAAGAACAAGATCCTGTCTCTATAATAATTAAAAAAAAAAAAAAACTAAAAAGCTGACTAGTCTTAATTTATTGGTACGAAATCTAAAACTTTAAAAAGCACAATAATACAGTGTTTCCAAATTACCTCTTTACATTTTAGGCCAAATATCACCTATTGTATCATATTTTGATCCAGAAATGATTAATGCAGCTTACAAAGGAACATGAGATATAACAACAAATTAAAAACTAGAAAAAAAATTTAAAAGGGGCTGGGTGTGGTGGCTCACACCTCTAATCTCAGCACTTTGGGAGGCCAAGGCAGGCGGATCACCTGAGGTCAGGAGTTTGACACCAGCCTGGACGAAACGGTGAAACCCCTACTCTACTAAAAATACAAAAATTAGCTGGGTGTGGTGGCACACACCTGTAATCCCAGCTACTTGGGAGGCTGAAGCAGGAGAATTGCTTGAACCTGGGAGGCAAAGGTTGCAGTGAGCTGAGATCGTGCCACTGTACTGCAGCCTGGTGACAGAGCGAGACTCTGTCTCAAAAAAAAAAAAAAAATTAGTCAAGTGTGGTGGCAGGTGCCTGTAATCCCAGCTACTTGGGAGGCTGAGGCAGGAGAATCACTTGAATCTGGGAGGTAGAAGTTGCAGTGAGTCAAGATCTCACCACTGCACCCCAGCCTGGGTAACAGTGAGACTGCGTCTCAAAAAAAAAAAAAGAAGGGCTGAGCATGTTGGCTCACACCTATAATCCCAGTACTTTGGAAAGACAAGGCAGGTGAAGCGGATCACTTGAGCTCAGGAATTCAAGACCATCCTGGGCAACATGGTGAAACCCTATCTCTACAAGAAATAGAAAAATTATTGGCCAGATGCGGTGGCTCAAACCTGTAATCCCAGCACTTTAGGAGGCTGAGGCGTGGTGGCACATGCCTGTAATCCCAGCTACTTGGGAGGCTGAGGCAGGAGAATCGCTTGAACCCGGGAGGCAGAGGTTATGGTGAGCTGAGATCATGCCATTGCACTCCAGTCTGGGCAACAAGAGTGAAACTCTGTCTCAAAAAAAAAAAAAAAAATAAAAAATAAAAAATAAAAAATAAAAATAAAATATATATATAGCTGGGTATGGTGGTGCATGCCTGTAGTCCCAGCTATTCAGGAGGCTGAGGCAGGAGGATCGCTTGAACCCAGAAGGCAGAGGTTGTAGTTAGCTGAGATCGTGCCACTGCACTCCGGCCTGGGCAACAGATCTACACTCTATCTTAAAAAAAAAAAAGAGCCAAGGTGGGTGGATCACAAGGTCAGGAGTTCAAGACCAGCCTGGCCAACTTGGTCAAACCCTATCTCTACTAAAAATACAAAAATTAGCCAGTGTGGTGGTGCGTGCCTGTAATCCCAGCTATTCAGGAGGCTAAGGCAGGAGAATTGCTTGAACCCAGGAGGCGGTGGTTGCAGAGAGCTGAAATTGCACCATTGCACTCTAGTGTTGGCAACAGAACGAGACCCCATCTCAAAAGAAAAAAGAGAAAGAAAAAAAATAGCCAAGTATGGTGGTGTTCACCTGCAGTCCCAGCTATTTGGGAGGCTGAGACAGGAGGGTGGATTGAGCCTGAGAGGCAGAGGCTGCATTGAGCCATGTTTGTGCTACTGTACTCCATCCTGGATGACAGAGTAAGACCCCAGATCAAAAAAAAAAAAAAAAGCAGGGGGTGAAGAAGACATGTTCACTTATATTTGTATATACACAAACTACCTCTAGAAGTATACAAAAAAGAATTTTTAAAAACCTCCAAAACTTAACTCTTTTTTGAGACAGGGACTCATACTGTTGCCTAGGCTGGAGTACAATGGCGTGATCACAGCTCACTATAGTCTCGAACTCCTGGGCCGAAAAGATCCTCCCATCTCAATGTCCCAAGGAGCTAGAACTACAGGCTTGAGCCACCATGCCTAGCTAATTTTTTAATTTTTTACAGAGACAAGGTCTCACTATGTTGCCCAAGCTGGTCTCAAACTCCTGGGATCAAGCAATCCTCCTGTCTTGGCCTCCCAAAGCACTGAAAATATGAACATGAGCCAGTATATTGGGTCCAATTTAACTTTTTTTTGTTTTTTGAGTTTAGGAGTGGAGGTTTAACAGGCAAGAGAAAGAGAAAGGAAAACAGCTCTTTCTCTAGTGGGAGAGGGGACTTCTGAGAGGAAAAGGCCCTAATTTAACATTTTTAAGTGGGAGAAACAAACAAAGGCAAGGACAAAACAGAGTCGGGAATAGGGTAAAACCTCCCACAGAACCAATGACAGAAGGTATGTAAACTTTAAGAGCTGGTATACATTTCACTCTAGGTCTTCTTCCAGCAAATAACACAAAAAGGGAGACTGTATCAGTTAAACAGATGCAGTGTTCATTAGAAAAAAAAAAAATTATCCAATTGCTCGTGAAATTAATTATACTATTCTGGGTACTAAGAATAGAGGGGATTTTCTCCCTCTAGGTCTTTCTCAAGAGAACACTGAATCATGCTGTCAACACTGTCTCTACAAACCGCTGCAACAACCAGCAACCATTATTTTCCCTCATACGAAAATATTAAACATTTTGACTTTGCAGCCACCATGTCTTTTGTCTTCGGCTGATCACAACCTTACCTTGGTTCCATTTGGTGTTGCAGGGGAGGCTGGGGAAAAGGCAGAGCTTGTGTCAGGAGATTTGGGGACAAATGAGGGTTGGTCTAGGGCTAAAGCCGACGTAGAGGATGGTGAAGTCTCAGAGACAGGTTGGTTCTCTTGCATATGGGGTAGGACGTGATCTACCACCCATCCAGAATAAGAAGATAGCTTGGGAAGAGACATACATTCTTCTAAAACATCCTAGAGATAAGAAGAGGGTTAAGCTCAATTTGCATGTCAACTGATCTCAGTATAATCTAAGAAGGCCTAAATAAATAAACACCAAGGACCCAAAGTAATGCATTAACCATCAGATGAAAAGAAAGTACAGTGGTTTCTTGATAGTGACATTGACTACTATCCCTTTTTTTTTTCTGAGACGGAGTCTCGCTCTGTTACCCAGGCTGGAGTAACCTCCTGAGTTCAAGCAATTCTCCTGCCTCAGCCTCCTGAGTAGCTTGGGATTACAGGCACGCTTGGCTAATTTTTACATTTTTAGTAGAGACGGGGGTGGGGGGGTTTCACCATGTTGGCCAGGCTGGATTTGAACTCCTGACCTTGTGATCTGCCCACCTCAGCCTCCCAAAGTGCTGGGGTTACAGACGTGAGCCACCAGGCCCAGCCCTAGTTACTATCCTTATAATGAAAATCAGACTAAATAATCCTAACTACAGAAAAAGGGACAATGCATAAAGATTCCCATTAAAGCATATGTGAAAGCAATCTAAAGCACTGGAACAGAACACAAGAGGAATTTTGAAGTAAACTACTATATACACAATCAGTAGAATATCAGTCACTTAAAGATGGGGGATAAGTTCTGAGAAACATGGTGTTAGGCCACCTTGTCATCCACTGCGCGAACATCGTAGATCATACTTACACAAACCTAGATGTGTATATTTTAAAATTTTTTTAATTAATTATTTTTTGAGATAGGGTCTCTCTCTGTTGCCCAGGCTGGAGTGCAGTGGCCTAATCATGGCTCACTGTAGCCTGACCTCCTGTGCTCAAGCTATCCTCCCACCTCAGCCAGCTCCCCCCAGCAGCTGGGAGTACAGACATGCATCACTATACTCAGCTAATTTTTTTTCATTTTTTGGAGAGATGGAGTCTCGATATGTTGTCCAGACTGGTCTCTTTTTTTTTTTTTTTTGAGACAGGGTCTCATTCTGTTGCCCAGGCTGGAGTGCAGTGGCACAATCACATCTCACTGCAGCCTCAACTTTCCATACTCAGGTAATACTCCCACCTCAGCCTCTCAAGGAACTGATATCATAGGCACACACCACCACATCCGGTTATTTTTTTTTTTGAGACGGAGTCTTGCTCTGTCACCAGGCTGGAGCACAGTGGCAACCTCCGCTTCCCGGGTTCAAGCGATTCTTCCACTCAGCCTCCCGAGTAGCTGGGACTACAGACGAGTAGCTGGGACTACAGACGGGTGCCACCACATCCAGCTAATTTTTGCATTTTTAGTAGAGGGGGGTTTCACCATGTTGGCCAGGATGGTCTTGATCTCTTGACCTCGTGATCCGTCTACCTCTGCTTCCCAAAGTGCTGGGATTACAGGCGTGAGCCACTGCGCCCGGCCCACACCTGGTTAATTTTTTGTATTTTTTGTAGAGGTGAAGTTTCTCCATGTTGCCCAGGCTGGTCTTGAACTTCTGGGCTCAAGTGATCAGCCCACCTTGTCTTGCCAAAGTGCTAGGATTGCAGGTTGAGGCACCAAGCCTGGCTCCTGGCTGGTCTTGAACTGGCCTCAAGTAATCGTCCTGCCTCAGACTCCCAAAGTGTTGGGATTATGGGCATGAGTCACCACACCCAGCCTAATAATTTTTAAACAATAAAAACAGATGGCCGGGTGTGGTGACTCATGCCTGTAATCCCAGTACTTTGGAAGGCTGAGGCGGGTAGATCATGAGGTCAGAAGTTCGAGACCAGCCTGGCCAACATGGTGAAATCCCGCCTCTACTAAAAATACAAAAATTAGTCAGGCGTGGTGGTGGGTGCCTGTAATCCCAGCAACTTGGGAGGCTGAGGCAGGAGAATCACCTGAACCCGGGAGGCAGAGGCTGCAGTGAGCCGAGATCGTACCATTGTACTCCGGTCTGGGCTACAGAGTGAGACTCCATCTCAAAAAAAAAAAAGAAAAAAAAAAGTAATAATGACCATATCTAGTACCAGATTTTGGTTTCTAAATATAATTTTAAATCAAAGGAAGCCAGAGGTCTTTGATCATGCCCCCATTCACTTTCCAGGTCTGCCAAATGAAATCTAGAAATTTGGTCATTTCACTGACGGCAATAGATTAGGTCGTGTTAACCGTTCGCCACAAAATCTAGAGCTCCCAGCACATGAGACAGGCAGTAAGTTAACTGAGCCTGGGGCCAAGATTGCTTTGACAGCAGCAGAGCGGAGAAGGCGCTAACTAGCTGAGGGTAGCAACGAAGCCTTCAGAGCGCGGGGCAACTGTGAAGTCAGGGGAGCTCCCGGAAAAGCTAAAATAGGCTGGAGACCGCAGAAACCCCAGGACAGAGGGACGTACACAGAAGTCAAGAAATAAATGCAGGTTGTTATAGACTGCACGGGTTCCCGGGAGCAGGACGTGCCAAGGGCTAGAGAGAAGGGTCCGGTCGCCAGAGGCCGGCAGGGCCTACGTCCTCCGGGACCACCGCTCACCTCGCCCCGCAGCAGCCAGTCGCGGTGGTAGCAAAGGCGACCTTTGTCGGAACTGCGCAGCGCCTGCAAGGTCTCCCAGCAGCGACCCTCAGACGGCATAGCGGGATCTAGGGCAGCTTCTTTGAGGTGCCACTTCTGACCAAACAAGCCCTCGAACCAGCCGCCGGGAAGGCCGCACAGGCTTCCGTTTCCGGGGCGCGCGCGCAGCACAGCCCCTCCTCTAACGGCTGCACGCCCCGCCTTCGGCGGCGCTCCCGGCCTTCCGGCAGTGCGCCTGTGCGCAGGGCTAGGCTGCGGGACGAGTTCTGCAGAGGTGAGGATCAGCTCCCAATCCGCGGGCCTGCAGAAACTTGGTCTGACCTTGAGAATGTGCAGAAACTGGACCCCTCATACACTGCTCATGGGAATGTAAATGAAGCAACTGCCGTGCAAGACAGTCTGGCAGTTCCTCAAAAGGTTAAACAATCACCATTTGACCCAGCAATTCTCCTAAGTAAATATGTATATATGTATATACAAAAAAAAATTATATATGTATATACAAAAACTTGTCCATGAATGTTCACAGCAGTGTTATTCATAATGGCCAAAAAGTGAAGTGAAAGCAACCCCAAATGTCCATCCATTGGTGAATGGATAAATAAAATATAGTACTATGTGTGCAATTCCCGAGTTCCTCCGCTTTCTGTGCCCTGACCAAGTATCAGAGGGCCCGGACCGCCCTGTGACCCAGCCGGCTGCGTTTTTCCCTGCAGACTTGCAACCAGACACCGGCCTTGCATATTCCCAGGCACTAATAAGGATATCTAGGTTGTTGCCCAAAACACTGAAACTGACCCCCCGCCTTTAACCAAATTCCATAAACCCTCATGTAAATTCCATACCCTGACCCCTCACTGGGGATGTACCTAGATGAAACACCCGCTTTCTCTGGCTGTCCGTCGTGAGAATTGTTGCAGCCCTCTCTATAAGTTTCCCTAATAAATGCTTTGGGTTTAGTGCTTTTTTTGAGACAGACTGTTGTTCTGTCCCCCCAGGCTGGAGTGCAGTGATGTGACCTTGGCTCACTGCAACATCCGCCTCCTGGGTTTAAGTGATTCTCCTGCCTCAGCCTCCCAAGTAGCTGGGACTACAGGTGCCTGCCACCACGCGTGGCTAACTTTTGTATTTTTAGTAGAGGCAGGGTTTCACCTTGTTGGTCAGGCTGGTCTCGAACTCCTGACCTTAGCAGATCCACCCACCTCAGCCTCCCAAAGGGCTGGGATTACAGGCATGAGCCACCGTGCCTGGCCATACTACTTCTTTGGAATACCAACCAACCCTCTTCGACAGGAGGAAACACCATATCTATATAATGGAATGTTATTTGGTCATAAAAATGAAGTACTGATGACCCGCTGCAACATGAATCTTGAAAGCATTATGCTAAGTAAGAGAAGCCAGTCATGAACGGTCACATGTTAGATGATTCCATTTATGTAAAATGTCCAGAAGAGACAAATCTATAGAGCCAGTGAGACTTTATGACTGGTTGCCAGGGGCTGGGGGTGGGGAATGGGGAATGACTGTAAATGGGTATGGGGTTTCTTTTGGAGGTGATGAAATTGGTTGGCTGGGCACCGTGGGTCACGCCTGTAATCCCAGCACTTTGGGAAGCCTAGGCGGGCGGATCACCTGAGGTCAGGAATTCGAGACCAGCGTGGGGAACACGGCAAAAACCCATCTCCACTAAAAATACAAAAATAAGGCCAGGCGTGGTGGCATATGCCTGTAATCCCAGCTGTTTAGGAGGCTGAGGCAGGAGAATCGCTTGAACCCAGGAGGTGGAGGCTGCAGTGAGCCAAGATTGTGCCATTGCACTCCAGCCTGGGCAACCAAAGCAAAACTCCATCTCAAAAAAAAAAAAAAAAAAATTAGACAGGCATGGTGGCTTGCACCTATAGTCCCAGCTACTCCAGAGGCTGATGCAGGAGGATCCCTTGAACCTGGGAAGCAGAGGCTGCAGTAAGCCGAGATCATGCCACTGCACTCCAGCCTGGGTGACAAAGTGAGACTCTATTTCAAAAAAAAGAAAAAACAAGGTCTAGAATTAGATAATGGTGATGGCTGCACAATTTGATGAATATACTACAAACCACTGAATTATATATACTTCACTTTTTTGAGAAATAATCTCACTCTGTTGCCCAGGCAGGAGTGCAGTGGTATGACCTTGGATCACTGCAACCTCCACCTCCTGGGTTCAAGCAATTCTCCTGCCTCAGCCTCCCAAGTAGCTGGGACTACAGTTGTGCACCACCACTCCCGGCTAATTTTTTTATTTTTAGTAGAGACAGGGTTTCACCCTGTTGCCCAGGCTGGGCTCGAACTCCTGACCTCAGTTCATCCACCCAGCTCAGCCTCCTGAAGTGCTGGGTACAGGTGTGAGCGACCAGGCCTGGCCTATATATAGTTTAAAAGGTTGAATTCTAGCCCGGGTATGGTGGCTCATGCTTGTAATCCCAGCAGTTTGGGAGGCCAAGGCAAGAGGATTGCTTGAGCCCAGGAGTTTGAGACCAGCCTGGGCAACATGAGACCTGCCTCTACCAAAAAAAAAAAAAAAAAAAAAAAAATCCAAAAATTATCCAGGTATGGTGGCATGTACCTGTGGTCCCAGCTACTCAGAAGGCTGAGGCAGGAGGATCCCTTAAACCCAGGAGGTTGAGGCTCCAGTGAGCTGTGATTGTGCCACTGCACACCAGCTTCGATAACAGAGGGAGACCCTGTCTCAGAAAAGTAAAAAAGAGTGAATTTTATCTTAATAAAAACAGAATGAGTCACAATTGTCCAGAAACGGCTCTAACTGGAACCTCAGACTTTTTGACTCTTCCATTGTCCACCACCTTGTGAGATCTCGGTTTGAGGTAGGAAGGGTTCTCTCTGGAGTATGAGCAATGCGAACATTTTTCATTTTCTTTGTTTTCAAAAATTCCCTGGACTTCCTGTTATAAAAATATTTTTAAAAGAAAAATTGTTGAAAGAGCCCCAGCAAGGGAGGTGTTGCTCACACCAGAGTTTCACAACACAGTGCCCTGCACAGAGGTTTCTCTAATTTGGCAAAACTAATGAGTTATACAGATATATATACATGTTGGTGGAAGTTTGTCAATTGTCCTTTCTTGGGAATGTCTTTCACCTGCTGTAAGTTCACGTTCATTTACATTAAAAGTGTGAAAATGGGCCAGGGGCAGTGGCTCACGCCTGTAATCCCAGCACTTTGGGAGACCGAGGTGGGCGGATCACAAGGTCAGGAGTCTGAGACCAGCCTGGCCAATATGGTGAAGCCTCGTCTCTACTAAAAATACAAGAAATTAGCCAGGCGTGGTGGCATTGCCTGTAGTCCCAGCTACTCGGGAGGCTGAGGCAGAACTCTTGAACCTGGGAGGCAGAGGTTGCAGTGAGCCAAGACCGCACTACTGCACTCCAGCCTGAGTGACAGAGTGAGACTCCGTCTGAAAAAAAAAAAAGACTACCTAGGCATCTGGTCTTTGAAATCCAGATGCCTAGGTGGATTCAGAACACAGAGAAGGCTGGGCGCAGTGACTCACACCTGTAATCCCAGCACTTTGGGAGGCCAAAGTGAGAGAGTCACTTCAGCCCAGGAATTCAAGACCAACCTGGGCAATGTGGTGATATCTGTCTCTACAAAAAAATAATTAGTCAGGCATGGTGGCTTATACTCGTGCTAACTACTGTGGAGGCTGAGGTGGGAGGATTGCTTGAGCAGGAAGTCAAGGCTGCAGTGAGCCATGTTCCTGCCATTGCACTCACCATGGGTGACAGAGACACTGTCTCAAGAAGAAAAACGAACACAGCCGGGTGCAGTGGCTTACACATGTAATCCTAGCACTTTGGGAGGCCGAGGAGATCAAGATCATCCTGGCCAACATGGTAAAACCCTGTCACTACTAAAATACAAAAAATTAGCCAGGTGTGGTGGTGTGCACCTGTAGTCCCAGCTACTCAGGAGGCTGAGGCAGGGGAATTGCTTGAACCCAGGAGACAGAGATTGTGGTGAGCCGAGATTGCACCACTGCACTCCAGCCTGGTGACAGAGCAAGGCTCTGTCTCAAAAAAAAAAAAAAAAAAAAAAGAACAGAGAAGAAATTCTCTAGTTGAGTTAGAGTGGCTAGAGATAACAAGACCACCCAGGCCAATGCTAGCCAGAACTGGAAGGGGCAGAGGTCAGCACGTACAAATTTGTTAGAAATGAACAAAAATGGCTCAGATTCTTATTCAGAAACCAATTCACACTTTAAAAATAAAATTTATACTGTACACTATCCCGTCTTCTTCTTAACAGCTACAGTGGTCTACCCTAGAACACTGAGTGGTATCTTCTTACAGTTTGTTTCCTCCTCACAGTTCACTGATTTTAATGTGAAAGCACCAACCTGAGCTAAAATGAAATGAAAAGCCTGATGTTTCAGGCACCAAGTATTTAAAAATGTCTACTGGCTCTCCTGCAGCATTTTACTTTACTAGTTTTTAGAGGAGGGATGAGGAGCGGTTGGGTAAGGAAATCATCAAATGGAGCCTTAAATAACTCATTATAAAACCTTTTTGTAAAATCATACAAATATTTCAAGAATAAATGCATTCCGAAGATACAAACCAGGCAAAGAGAAAGAAAAATCAATGAGATTGGCATTACACTTGTAAAAGGCCAAATGGACACAAGCCCTCAAGGGTCTATTGTGAAGTGCTTGGGGCAAGTGGCCTTAAAGAAACTCGGGAGTGACAGGTTTGCACTGAGCTTGGGAAGGGAGCCTTGGGAAACACCACACTTGTGAAATCAGAAAAAACAGCAAGTGATGGTGCTCACAGCACAGGAGCAGCTCCTGCTGGTTTAGGTCAGAGAAAACCTGAGAGAAAGATTCCTACAACAGTGAGGGCTATAAGGGGAGTGGTGGAAAACATCCAGTGGAAATATTTTCTCGGGAAAGGAAGGAGCAAAGTCATGGGAAGTTAAAATCTGGTACCCTAATGTAGTAGTAAATCTAAGGCCTGTTGAGGAAATTTTAAAACTTCCACGAGGTTGACTGTATAAG
The DNA here is from genome assembly GCA_036589455.1 of Ateles fusciceps. Classification (NCBI taxonomy): domain Eukaryota; kingdom Metazoa; phylum Chordata; class Mammalia; order Primates; family Atelidae; genus Ateles; species Ateles fusciceps. The sequence goes on from JAZHEH010003300.1 coordinate 5,264,942, forward strand.
GGAGGAGAAAACCACATGCTTCCTGTTTCACCTTCTACTGCTTTCAGGACTTTTCTAGAGCTAGTAGCTAAGGACAAGACCCTGAACACATTTTATCACTGGGAAAGGAAAACCACCAGGCTTCCCAGCTATGGCTTGGCAACTCCTGAGTTCCCACAGCTTCTGTCAGGGCTCCAGGCCCTGGATAGGCAGCCTCAGACAGGAGGAGATCGGGAGCGGATGGGAGAGCTGGTCAGGTAGGTGGTGTAGGGACCATCCCCAAACACGTTAGCATATGATGATTTGAGGAACTGGACGTAGTTCTGCATGCTGCGGTTGGTACTCTCGGACTGCTCCAGGCGATCTTTCAGGTCTTGCAGCCGGCTCTGGTAGCGGCGGTCCGCCTATGAGGAGAAACAGGGCCCACTGTGAAATGTCCAGAATAGAATAGAAATCCACAGTGACATAGGGACTTTCTTTTTTCTTTTCTTTTTTTTTTTTTGACGGGGTTTCACCATGTTAGCCAGGCTGGTCTTAAGTCCCAACCTCAGGTGATCCGCCCGCCTTAGCCTCCAAAGTGCTTGGATTACAGGCGTGAGCCACCATGCCCGGCCAGGACTTTCTTAGGAGTTGCCAGTGGGTGGGGGAGGTGAGTGCAGAGTGACTCTAATGGGTATGGAGTTTCTTTCTGAAAATAGTCTAAGGCCAGGCACAGTGACTCATGCCTGTAATCCCAGCACTTTGGGAGGCCAGGATGGAATGATCACTTGAGCCTAAGAGTTCAAGACCAGCATGGACAACATAGTGAGACTCTGTCTCTACAAAAAATAAAAAAAATTAGCTGGGTGTGTTGGTGTGCACCTGTAGTCCTAGCTACTCAGCAGGCTGGGGCTAGAGGATTGCTTGAGCCCAGGAGTTTGAAGCTAAAGTAAGCTATGATAGCACCATTGCACTCTAGCCTGTGTGACACAGTGAAACTCTGTCTCAAAAAAAAAAAAAAAAAAAAAAAAAGAGTCTGGGTGCAGTGGCTCAAGCAATCCCAGCACTTTGGGAGGCCAAGGTGGGCAGATCATTTGAGATGAGGAGTTCAAGACCAGCCTTGCCAACATGGTGAAACCCGATCTCTACTAAAAATACACACAAAAAAGTAGACAGACATAGTGACACATGCTTGAAATCTCAGCTACTTGGGAGGCTGAGAGAGGGAGAGGGGAGGTGTGAAGATCATTTGAATCTAGGAGGCAGAGGTTGCAGTGAGCCGAGATCGCACCACTGTACTCCAGCCTGGGTGATACAGGGAGACTCTGTCTCTAAAATAAGTAAATATCTATCCAGGATATCCTTAACAAATAGGAAAATGATTGGAGAAAAATAAAACCATCTCATAGTTGCAAAAACAGTAACAACAAACACCTTGTCCCATAGGCCCCACAGAAGTTAGGACTGCTGCCCACTCTCCTAGCCCAGCCCACCAGCCTGACTTACATCATCACGGCTCCGCCGCAGCTGGCTCAGTTCAGTTTTGGTTCTGCTCAGCTGGGTCTCAAGGTCCAGGATTTTGTTCTGGGCTGCTCGCTCCTTGGAGAGTGCGTGTTCCTTGGTTTGTTCCACCTGAACATTCAAAGGCCCAAAGGTGAGGCTGGTTTACCAGACATGGGGAACACTTGGCGAAGAGAAGGCTGGGTCCCTCCCACTATCTGGTCTTGCAGACAGCACTTGCATGTCAGTGTGGACTGCGTTCTCTAGAACTTCGGAGCAAGAACTAACTACGGGTACTATGCCTGCAACCCAGCTTTGCCTGCCCTTTCCCAGTGCTCCAGGAGTCACCACCCAAGATGTGGTAAGCCTGTGTGAGGCTCCAGAGGGTAGTGAGTAAATGAGCAATCATCAGTATCAAGTGCTGAGCTTTCTACAATGAAAATGTGATCCTTACAAGTAATTCATGAAGCGGGTACTACTATGTGCCCATTTTTCAGATGGAGAAATAGGCTGAGAGGTTCAGTGATTTGCCCAAGGTCACAAAGCTAGTCACTAATGAAATCGAGACTGACCTGCCTCCTCGCATCTTCAATGGCGCTCTCCAGCTGCCTTGCCAGGGTCCCACATTCCCGTGTTTTCCTCCAGCCGCAGCTGGGACTGGTGGATTGCCTCCTCCCTCTTGGCAATCACCTGTAGGAACTCGATATTCTGGGCACTGGTCGCCTCCAGTTTCCTAGGTGAAAGCACTCAATCAGATCCTGGGCATACCCCAACCTATGTTCCACCCCATCAGGGGGCTGCCAGCCTCTCCTGAACTGGGGATCTCATCATGCCAAGAATCTCCAAGGAGCCACAGGAATAAGCCAAAGAAATCTGCAGATCAGCAAGGCAGCCAGAGAACTGTGCAGCTGGAGCGACTGGTTAGAGAAGGTAAAGGAGGGGAACTCAAGCAGAGACAGACCGTAGGCTGTGTTAAGTGTGGATAGCATCACATGGAACACAGCAATTTGCAGCTCAGAAAAATGGTACCATTATCCCCCACATTAGAGATGAAGAAACTGAGACTCAGAGGGGAATTCATTGGCCTGAAGTCAGCACAGCTGGCAAGTCTGTTACCAAAACCCAAGCCCTCAGCTTCTACTGTTCACTGCTACCTCCTGCAGCAAAGGGACTTCAGCCACACCACTCAACATCTTGCGTGACCAGCCATAGGGCAGCTGTGGCTATCCTGATACACACACACTGTCCTCAGTGCACTTCCAGGATGCGTTCCAATTTAAGGAGCTCTGCAGGGCCTGCGTGATCTAGCTGCATTTCCGAGGCCAGCAGGGCAGAGCAGAGGTGGAGCCTCCAGGCCCATTTGGTTGTATCCCTGCAAGTGCACTGGCCATCTGGGGCACTTAGGGCCTCCTAAACCTTAGGCACCTTCACCTCTGAAACTAAGACTGGGACCAGGGCTGGAGGACTCTTGCCCACCTCTTACAGATGCTCATACAAGCTCTCAAGGAAGACAGTCACGAGTCTAAGTCACCCTTTGCCTGGTACCAACAGTGTGATGCTGAGAAAGTCACTTAACTCTTCCCCAAGCTCAGTTTCCTCATATTTATAACTGGGACAATACCAGCTAACTAATAACATATGCTAAACTATACTGAGCGCTTCTCTATGCCAGGTAACATGCTAGGACCTTTACCAGGATTATATCATTGAAGACTCACACCACCACCATAAATAGATTCTTTTAATCAGCCAGGTGTGGTGGCTCCTGCCTGTAATCCCAGCACTCTAGGAGGCCTAGGTGGGTGGATCACTTGAGCCCAGGAGTTCAAAACCAGCCTGGGCAACACGGCGAAATCCCATCTCTACAAAAAATACAAACATTAGCCAGGCATGGTGGCATGTGCCTCTGGTCCCAGATACCTGGGAGGCTGCAGCAGGAGAATCGCTTTGAGCCCAGGAGGTCAAGGTTGCAGTGAGCTGAGATTGCACCACTGCACTCCAGCCTGGGTGACAAGGCGAGACGATTGATTGATAGATCGGTAATTATCTCTACCTGATCCTTTCCTCAAGAGGAAGAAACTGAGCTTCAAAGGAATTAAATGATTTTGAAGATCACAATGCAGGTTAAGTGGCAGAGCTGGGCCCCAAGGCCAGATCTTCTGATTCCAAAGCTGTACCCTTCACCTCTGACTGCCTCCAACAATCCGTACATAACAGAGGAGGGTCAGATCAGAAAGGTCTTGGGAAGGGTGACTGGCAAAACGGCAGAAAAGAGCGGGGAAGTGCCTCCACCAAAGTATACGGGCTGTTCCATTCAAACTGGGCCCTGGTGGCGTGCTTGGACCAGGCATGCCTTTTGGGACAGGTGGTGCCTACAGTGGGCTGATCCAGATGACGCTGTCATGGAGTGTCTCCCCCAGGCTGAGAGGCCCCCTTGCTTTCTCCCACAACGCTTACCACTGAAAATGGAAGCAGCTTTTCCTCTGAGCTCTGCCTAGTACCTTCCAGGGCCTTGAGTCCCTCAAACACTTCCGCACACTAAGCAAAAAACAGCTAAGTGGCTGAAAGTCTCAGGTCCTAGGAAGAGGACAGAGATGGGACCAAGTGCCTCTAACCTCTCCAGTTCATCCACCTTCAGACTCAGCTGTTTATTTTCCTTCTGGGAAGCCTGATGTTTCTCTCTCGCCATCTCCAGCTTGTCCCCCTGATGTTCGATCTAAAATGACAGGAACACAGACTGGTTTACAAAGGAATTTCCCCGCTAGAGTCCTCCCCTTTCCCTATGACCTGTTGTCCACACCCAGGAAAAGGGCACAGTGCCCTCAGCAGGCGTCCGAGTCTCAATGCACAACCTAGAGGAAAGAGGACAGCAGGGACAGGTTAGGCCCAACTCCAAAAGGCTCTCCCACATTGGGAAAAACCAGGTTTGATGCTGAAGAATGACAAAGATGCTTTCTTCATCAGGGGAGGTCCCTCAGGCCCAGCTGGGACCCCGGACAGACATGAGAAGGCAGAAACAGATGGCAGGGCTAACTGGCCCATACAAACCAACCACAGAGCTTTACCTGTTATGTTGCTGGTACTATTGATCTCACCCTCCTCTTTTTTTTTTTTTTTTTTTTAAGATGGGGTTTCACCGTGATGGCCAGGCTGGTCTCGAACTCCTGACCTCAGGTGATCCACCCACCTCGGCCTCCCAAAGTGCTAGGATTACAAGCGTGAGCCACCGCGCCCGGCCCCTCACCCTCCTCTTAACTGGGGAACAAGTGCAGGCAAGACAACAGGAAATGTCAATCCTTTTGAGTCGGCAAGTTTGAGAATTTACCCAGAGGACTCCTTTATGCAGAAGCCTCAGCTATCAGGGCTCAAAGGCCCTGAGAATGCTCAGGTTCAAAGGAGAAGGCAGGCAATGTAAGAGTACTGAGAATGTGGGCTTAGGAACCAGACAGAGCTGGTTACTAAGTACTGCTTACTAAGTTCCTGCTTACTAAGTACTAGCTCTGTGGTAGGGAATTACTTCTCCTCTCTATGCCCTGGACTGCTTTCTGTAAAATGGAGAACATAACACATGTACCTCACAAAGTCCCTGATGGAATTAAATGAGAATGCAGACGCACAGAAAAGGTGCTCAAAAAATGGTAGCTTCTTTTATAATTATCACAAGTACACAGGTCAAGAGTGGGGAAGGAGCCTTGCCCAAGGTCACACTGCAAATGAGTGGTATGTAATTTCTTGGACATTGTAGGCAGTAGGCGTGGTTCCAGTAACCCAGAGACAGACTGTTTCTGGGAGATGGGACTGCTTGCTTCTTTCAGTAAAGAATCTCAGGCAATCCATCTGTTAAGAGTTAGGAAAAGCAACTAAAGCAAGAGAAAGAAAAGAAATTCTATGGCTCGGTGTCTGCTGGCATCTCCCAGCTGTGGGTGTGAAGCTGAGGACATCAGCGGAGCATACAAGCAGAGGCAGGCAGAAGCAGTGGTCTTGGGTGGGGGAAACAGCATGAGGGCCCAGTGACTCCACGCAAGTGACGGCTCCTGTAACTACAATCACTTTGTGCAAACACATGGCATTTGGCACACCAGACTTTTATTTCACAGCACTGTTGATAGCTCACTTCTTTTAAAAAGCGGCAGCCAAGAAAAAGGAAGTAGTCCTCCCATGAGGGGCGTGTAGTTCATCTTGGTATGCGGGCCCCTGCTCGGGTCAGTTCATGGGACCCTTTCTGCCAGTCCCTTACCCGGCTGCGCAGGTCTGATATGATGGCTGTGAGGTCGATGTTCTTCCGCTCATAGCCCTGCAGTTGGTCTTGGCACTCAGCCAGCTTTGCCTCCGTGATCTTCAGGATGTCAGGGAGCTGCTGCAGGTCAGCCAGCTGGGACTGGAACTGCCTTCGTGCCTGGAGTGGGAAGGAAAGACCCATGGTTGGGAAAGGCCTGGCAGAGTCCTTTAGAGTTAGGGGAGGCATATCCCACGGTCCCCAGAGGAGGATCCTAAAAATCCACAGCAGAAGTGTGGTCTACACTCCCTGCTGGCCACTGGGCAAGTGACTTGCCATTCATTTAGTTATCCAGTAACTGGCAACCACATAGTACAAACCAAGACCCAGGCGTTGTTCCAGAGTCTCTGCACAGGTGCTCATTTAATTCAGACAACAACCTGTAAAACAGGTGATGCTGTCCCAATAGAAGGATACTAAGGATCAAAGGAGCTAACTCATTTGCCCAAGGTCATTCAGCTAAAAACTGGTACACTCAAGATTAACGTCTAGTCTAACTCCAGGCTGGGTGCGGTGGCTAACGTCTGTAATCTCAGCACTCTGGAATGCCAAGGCGGGTGGATCGTTTGAGGTCAGGAGTTAGACACCACCTTGACCAACATGGTGAAACCCCATCTCTACTAAAAATACAAAAATTAGCCGGGAGTGGTGGTGCATGCCTGTAGTCCCAGCTACCTGGGATGCTGAGGCAAGAGAATCGCTTGAACTCAGGAGGTGGAGGCTGGAGTGAGCTGAGATCTGCCACTGCACTCCAGCTTGGGTAACAGAGCAAGACTCTGTCTCAAAAACAGTAAATAAAAAAGGTCTATTCTAACTCCAAAGCCCCTAGGAAAGCAGTCACAATGCTACAGGTCACAGAGAAAGGTGAGAAATAACTGGTCTTAGTCCATCCTTGTACTTAACACGGAGACTGGAGACCAGAGGGGGGCCTGACTTGCTCAAGGTTATGAAACAAGTTAGTGGCTGAACCTGGACTCAACCCATCTCCAAGGTAACCATTAAGATAATCCCCCTGCTCTAATAAGCCAAACCATCTGTAGAAGAACAAGGCTCTTTGGGAAGAGGATGGGAAACATATTTTCTGGTTGGTATAAAACAAAGACATCATATAGAATGAAATAAACATGCCAAAGACCTGGCATACTTGGCTGCAAGCAGGAGGGGTTTTTTTTTTTTTTGAGACGAAGTCTCACTGTTGCCAGGCTGGAGTGCAGTGGCACCATCTCGGCTCACTGCAACCTCCGCCTCCCAGGTTCAAGTGATTCTCCTGCCTCAGCCTCTTGAGTAGCTGGGACTATAGGCACGCACCACCATGTCAGGCTAATTTTTGTATTTTGCTTTGTTTTGTTTTGAGACAGAGTCTCGCTCCGTCGCCAGACTGGAGTGCAGTGGCGCGATCTTGGCTCACTGCAACCTCTGCCTCCTGGGTTCAAGCAATTCTCCTGCCTCAGCCTCCTGAGTAGCTGGGATTACAGGTATGCGCCACCATGCCCAGCTAATTTTTGTATTTTTAGCAGAGACACGGTTTCACCATGTTGGCCAGGATGGTCTCGATCTCCTGACCTTGTGATGTGCCCACCTTGGCTTCCCAAAGTGCTGGGATGTTACAGGTGTGAGCCACTGTGCCCAGCCAATTTTTGTATTTTTAGTAGAGATGGGGTTTCACCATGTTGGCCAGGATGGTCTCAATCTCTTGACCTCATGATCCACCCACCTCAGCCTTCCCAAAGTGCTGGGATTACAGGTGTGAGCCACTGTGCCCAGCCTTTTTTTTTTTTTTTTTTTTTTTTTTGGAGACAGTCTTGCTCTGTCGCCAGGTTGGAGTGCAGTAGCACGATCTTGGCTCACTGCAACCTCTGCCTCCTGGGTTCAAGCGATTCTCCTGAATCAGCCTCCTGAGTAGCTGGGACTACAGGTACACGCCACCACACCCGGCTACTTTTGTATTTTTAGTAGAGATAGGGTTTCACCATGTTGACCAGGATCGTCTCCAACTCTTGATCTCATGATTCACCTGCCTTGGCCTTCCAAAGTGCTGGGCCTACAGGTATGAGCCACTGTGCCCAGCCGCAAGAGGGTTTTTTTGTTGTTGTTGTTTTAAGGAAATTGAAAAGGAGATAGAGGAAAACCAAGAGAAAAAAAAAGCAGTAGCATGAGAGAGAGAAGAGAGGAGACAAGAAAGACAAAGGAGAGAGAGGCACAGGGTAGAGTGGATGAGCCCATCAGTGAGAAAATTAGCTCATCATTTTAAAACCATCAGATCTTAAGAAGAATAAAAAGAAAATCAGCTCATCTTTGTTGCCCAAATTAGGTAAGGTCAAAGGCAAATAAGGGGAACAGACTCAGTCATTGAGTTAGATATGGAATTGGGTAGGGGAAGAAAGCAAGGAAGGGGAGCAGTACCGCCTCAATCTCTTTGTTCATCTCATCTTTAAGGATCTTGTTCTCTTTGTCACAGCGTTCTAGCTGGGCAGCTACTTCATCAGCCTCCAATCTGGTCTTCATCACCTAGGGACCAACAGCAGATGGTTCATCTTAGGCAGAGCCACATTTTGGTGAAATCCATCTTCCATACTCAACCCTTCCTGGGAGTGGCCTGGTAGGGAGCCCCCAGCCTGATGGGGGCAGGGTGGGCACTGCTCAGAAGGGCCAGGGCCCCAGTGAGGCCTACCTGACTCTTATAGTTGTCAATCATCCCCTCGTAGTTCTTCACTGAGGCCTTCAGCTGCTGGACCTCGAGGTGTGCCTGGTTGAGCTTGTCCTCCATTGGGGCAAAGCTGGCCTGGAAGGGATGGCTCATGAGTAACCCACAGGAAGGTTCTGGATGAGGTGGCACTCCTACCCTCAACTCTCTCCAAGGAACCAGCAAAGGAAAGGCCCTTTACCCACATAGCACTTTCCCTGAGTAGCATCAAGGAGCAATTAAGACTCCTGATGTTACCACCTCAAGTGAATAGAGATGCAAATAAATGACTTCTGTTTTTTCTTATTCTAAAAGCAATATATAATTGTTAAAAAAAATGTAGATAAAACCAAGACACACTAATCCTAATGCTTAATGACTTGGGATATAGCTATATATCTATAGCTGCATAACTTTTTCATTTCTATCAACAAGAATGAGACTATACTATACTTACTGCTACATAACATACTTTTTCTCCATCATGGGATCTGCCAGGTTATATGCAACACACTTTTGATTTTTCATTTATTTATTTATTTTTGAGACAGAGTCTCACTCTGTTGCCCAGGCTGGAGTAAAATGGCATGATCTCGGCTCAATGCAACCTCCGCCTCCCGGATTCAAGCTATTCTCCTGCCTCAGCCTCCTGAGTAGCTGGGATTACAGGTGCACACCACTACACCCAGCTAATTTTTTCTATTTTTGGTAGAGATGGTGTTTTACCATGTTGGCCAGGCTGCTCTCAAACTCCTGATCTCAAATAAGCCACCTGCCCCACACCTGGCCATGACATACTTTTTAAATTAACAATATGTTGTGGGCCAGGCGCGGTGGCTCATGCCTGTAATCCCAGCACTTTGGGAGGTGGAGGCAGGTAGATCACGAGGTCAGGAATTCAAGACCAGCCTTGCCAATACAGTGAAACCCCGTCTCTACTAATAATACAAAAATTAGCTGGATGTGGTGGTGCAGGCCTATAGTCCCAGCTACTTGGGAAGCTGAGGCAGAAAAATGGCTTGAATCTGGGAGGTGGAGGCTGCAGTGAGATGAGATTGTGCCACTGCACTCCAGCCTGGGCGACAGAGCGAGACTCTGTCTCAAAAAACAAACAAACAAAACAATGTGTTGTGAACCTCTCAAGTGAATAAATATCCTCTCAACTTGTAATGGAGATGGGCATTTTAAAAAATAAATGTCTTCCTATAAACTAAATACTCATCTTAGATGGGACAATATAAATTGTGGTTTATCAAATGAATAAAAAATAAGTAGTAGTCACTTAAAAGAGAGGTAAAGCTTAGAAAACTGACCTAAATAGATGTCTGTAAATATGGTTAAATCAGAAAAGCAAGTGACAGAATAATGGATGGATGAATAGATGTGTATGTGCTTGATATGTTAGTACTGGGGGAAAAATCTAGAAAAATGTATGTTCATGGCTAGCGGAAATCTTCACTTCTATATCACATTTCTGTAATGTTTTGAACTTTTACTATGAGCATATTTAACTTTTATAATTATACTAGGACAGGCTGGGCACAGTGGCTCACACCAGTAATCCCAGCACTTTGAGAGCCCAAGGTGGGTGTATCACCTGAGGTCAGGAGTTTGAGACCAGTGGAACATGGAAAACCCCATCTCTACTAAAAATACAAAAAATTAGCTGGGCGTGGTGGCGGACACCTGTAATGCCAGCTACCTGGGAGGCTGAGGCAGGAGAATCACTTGATCCCGCGAGGTGGAGGTTGCAGTGAGCTGAGATTGCGCCACTGCACTCCAGCCTAGGCAACAGAGTGAGACTCTGTCTCAACAACAAAAAAAATTATACTAGGAAAATATACAAACATCATTTTGAATGGCCACACTGTAATACACTATACAGATGCACCATACTATAACCAATCCCCTAAATAAATAATTGTTGGCTTAAAATTATTTTGTACAGATGGCGTCTTGCTGGCCTCAAGTAGTCCTCCTGTGTTGGCCTCCCAAAGCACTGGGATTACAGGTGTAAGCCACCATGCCTGACCTCCTAAATAATTGTTAACACTTGGATGTTACTTTTAATTTATCCAACAATTGCACTAAACAAATGAGATACTATTACACTCCCACCAGAGTAGCTAACATAAAATAGACACACAATACCAAGCGTTGTCAAGGAGACAAGGAGCAACTATTATCCTTTTACTTACCACTGACAGGTTTATAGATTTGTTCAACTACTTTACTATTCAGTAACATCTACCAGTAACTACTATGCAGTAGCATCTACTAGTAACTACTTCACTATTCAGTAACGCACTTTACTATTCAGTGACATCTACCAAATATAGACTTATGCACACCCTGTGATGACCTGGCAATTCTACTTCAAGGTATATAAACAATAAAGATGCACCAAATGTGTACACCTAAAGACATATAAAGACGTTCACAGCAACACTATGGAAACCCAATGTCCACTGACAGCAGAATGGAGGAATGTACTGTGGTGTATTCATATAACACATACCCTAGAGCGCTGAGGATGAAAAAAAAACTGTTACAAACAATGGGGCTGACACAACAAACTTGTAGAGTAGAAGCCAGGCCCGAGGGTATTCAAACTACTCAAATCTCTAAAGTTAAAAGCAGGCAAACTAATCTGTGGTGACAGAAGACAGGCTAGCAGTTATCTTTACAGGGGTATTAGTAACAACAAAGGTCACTAGGGTGTAGGCAAGATTCAATCAGAATGATTGATGGACAAAGTATATTCACTTTATGAAAATTCTAGGATCTGTGTACTTTTCCGTATGTTATTTTCCCTTAAAAGCAATCTTAACAACAAAAAAACAAAATCAGTGAAAAAAAATGAAGCTAGATATTACTGCCCAGGTCAACAAAAAGAAAGATCAAACTTGTCTCTGAAATGTCAACCTCTGTTCAGGTGCTTCTTGCCCCTGGCAGGCTGGAAGAAGGTATGGTGAGGTTATGAGCTAGGGCTCCAGAGTCAGACTCACGTTCAAATCTCAACTCCGATATTCTCCTAGGGCAAAATCTTGGCAAGAAACTTGACCTCTCTCTCAGCCTCAGTTTCCTTATTCTCATTTCTTTTTTTTTTTTTTTTGAGATGAAGTCTCACTCTGTTGCCCAGGCTGGAGTGCAGTGGCGTGATCTCGGCTCACTGCAACCTCCGACTCCTGGGCTCAAGTAATTCTGCCCCAACCTGCTGAGTAGCTGGGATTACAAACATATGACACCACGCCTGGTTAAAGTTTTTGTATTTTTAGTAGAGACAGGGTTTCGCTATCTTGGCCAGGCTGGTCTTGAACTCCTGACCTCAGGTGATCTGCCTGCCTCAGCCTCTCAAAGTGCTGGGATTACAGGCATGAGCCACCACATCGGGTCCCTTATTCTCTTTTCATTTTTATTTATTTTTTAAGACAGGGTTTCACCATGTTGGTCAGGCTGGTCTTGAAATCCCGACCTCAGGTGATTCGCCCGCCTTGGCCTCCAAAGTGCTTGGATTTACAGGTGTGAGCCACCACGCCCGGCCAGTCTTATTCTCTTTTCAAATGGAGATAATCATCACACTACTGGGAGGCTGGACAGTTTAAGTGAGAATTAATGCCTGTGAAGGGGTTCAGCAGGCCCCCAGGAGAGCCAATGAGGTGGCACTGAAGGAAGCCAATGTTAACCTCAAAGTGAGTTCTAAATCACATGTGCAGGCTGAGTGTGCCATGTTAAGCATTTCACATGCGTTACCACATGCTCACAAGAACCTCATTTCCTCTTCCTAAGGAAGAGGCGTGGAATGTTTCACTCAGGTCCTACAGCCAGGAAGAGGCAGAGCGAGGACTTGAATCCAAGCTTTTCTTTTTTTTGACACAGCATCTCTGTTGTACAGGCTGGAGTGCAATGGCACGATCTCGGCTCGCTGCAGTCTCTACTGGGTGATTCTCCCAACTCAGCCTCCTGAGTAGCTAGGACTACAGGCGTGTGCCACCACACCCGGCTACTTTTTGTATGTTTTGTAGAGACAGGATTTTGCCATGTTGCCCAGGCTGGTCTCGTACTCCTAGGCTCTAGTGATCCACCTGCCTTGGCCTCCCAAAGTGCTGGGATTACAGGCCTGAGCCACTGCGCTGTCCACCGACAGTAGAATGGAGGAATATACTGTGGTGCAGTATCTAGGCTTTTCTATCTCCCTCTTAGTCAAGATGCCCCCAGGCCCACTTAAGAAAGGACCCGGTCATCAGCTCGCTGGACCCCACCCAGCTGCCTGGTCCCCAGCTCTCACTGCGAACCTTCAGCCTCTCGTTCTCCAGCTTGAATGCAGAGTACTCCGCAGTCTGACGGTGTAGTCTCTCCACCAGGCTATCCCGGTCTTCCCGCATTTTCTCCTCCAAGGTTTGTTGCTGGTTTACAAGATCTGTTACCCGGCTAGAAGGTCACAAAGTGAAAGCACACAGAGAGAATCAATTATACAGGTTCTAAAGGGCCTGGGTTTTTGTGTGGTGTGGGACCAAGTGTTCTCACCGCTAGACATACTGCCTCCTTGCCTCCCAATCTCTACACTGAGAAGCAACTGTGCTGCCCTGCTTTGGTGCTGCTGCTGTCCCATGCCTGTCCCACCTGGGAATGACATCCTCTAAGATGTGTCTCCCATATCACTCCCTCTAACAAACCATCTACAATTCAACAATAAGCAATGACTTATTAGGAGAAGTGTGGGCTGGGTGTGGTGGCTCACGCCTATAATCCCAGTGCTTTGGGAGGCTAAGGCGGGAGAGTTGCTTGAGCCCAGGAGTTGAAGGTTGCAGTGAGCTATGCTTGTGCCATTGCACTACATCCTCAGTAAAAGAGCAAGAGCTTGTCTCCATTAAAAAAAAAAGAGAGAGAGAGAGAGAGGGATGTGGACCCATCTTGATCCTCTCATAAGGCCAAGATAGTCTTTGAAGGCAAGGACCAGGGATGTGATCCCTTCCCAACTCCCTATGACACCTCCCTGAATCTCTCTGCCTATCAGATCTTGGTGTTAGGACAGACTCTTCGGGAATCCTTTCTGGAATCCCAGGCTGGTGGTCAGGGTTTATCACCCAGGCATTCTTCTCCAGCAGGGCTCTGAGCACCCTGGGCTTTTGCTCCCCTAGCAGGGGGCTGGTGCTATGATTGGCTCATTCACCGATGAACACCCACCTAGCATAGGCAGGAATGGCAATGAGTATGGTCTGGGAAAAGGTACAAGTAGAGAGAAAGAAACCAACTTAGGAGCCAGCTGCCCACCCCTCCAATCCCTTCCACTCCCTCCTGCTCTCTCAGTCACTCAGCAAGGCTGTCAGTCAAAGATTAGAGACTGTGGCTTCAGAGAGGAGCCCTGGGGCTCACAGGTGCTTACTCTTCTATCTTGACCACAGACCCATTGTAAAATCTTTGCACAGTATGTGCTCTCAGTATTGACCAATTACAGTCCACCAGTGAACACTAACTAGGCCCAAGCAAACACATCAGTTTGCTGGCAACTCCAGTTTACCTGGCAAACTCCTACTCATCCTTAAAAACCCAGTTCAGACTTCAAGATATCTTGTCCTTGACCCCCCACCTGTACCATGTATGCTTCTGTCTTAATTATCTATGTTCTCCTACTAGACAGAAAACTCCCTAAGGACAGCACCTGGCACAGAGCGTGGCACATAGCAGGTTCTCAGAACATGTTTGCTAAGTTGAGTTGAATACAGTAAAAGAGACTTTCCTGACCTGGGAGATTAAATGAGCTCCCCCATGACCTATCCTTAGTCCAGCGAGTTCATGCCTCTTGTAGCCCTATCTCCTCTACAGAATAGAAGGCAGGAAATGCACGTAACTTCGTACTGCTGTAACCCTGATGGCCAGCACACAGCAGTTTGGTACCTGGTAGATGCTCAACACATGTTTTTCCAATTAATGAAGGAACAAATGAGAATAATGGAATAGTCACTGCTCACAGTTCACCAGTGGCCAGAAAGGTGTCAGCTCAGTCACTTGCAACTTGGGTCCCCTTTGCCCCCTACTCATATGCCATACCACTGACCTACTGACTGGCAGGCACTGGCAAACAGCTGCTGTCCCTGGGCAGACAACAGAGAGAAGACACTTGGGTCACTATCTGCCCCATTCCCCAAGACAAGAATGAGGACACCAGGGTGCCCCATTTCCCATGCTGTATAGATTGGGGACAGGCTCAGGCCCAGGTGCTGAAGTCAGAACCATGCCTCTGTAACCAGAGGCCCAGCCCCTACCCAGTGCCTGACAGTAGGGTAGGACCCCAGGACTAGGGCCAGAGCCTGCACCCCAGCTCCAACCAGAAAGCCCAGCTCAGGGCTGCCCACGTCACACCCCATTGCAGCCCCCAGCCCAGAGAGTACACACAAGCAGCCACATGGCCTTCCCTGAGCCACCAGGCTCCTCCCACCTGCACACCCATGTCCCTCAACAGCCCCATATTCCCTCCCCTTCTCTAAGACATACTCATTCAGGACAATAATTTCCAGCTCGAGGTCTCCTTTGTCTTTTACGACTTGGTTGTAGCGGCTCCTCCAGGACTCCAGAGTGGATAAAGCTTCAGCAACATAAAGATCCTAGGAACACAGGACAACAGGGCCTGTCAGCCTAGTGTCAGTGCTGAGGCTGCCGGGAGCTGGGAGCGGTTTCATCCTAGGTTGTCTCTCACCCTGGTAACCTAAACCTCACTCTGCAATTTACCTATCTAGAGGGCGCTGGGAGTGACAGTGGGAGCCCAGCTAGTAGTGCTCCCAGATTTCTGGCAATCAAATGTATCCTGTTTGCAAATCCTTTCTTTCTTCTTCTTTTCTTTTTTTTTTAATAAGATGGGGTTTCACCATGATGGCCAGGCTGGTCTTGAACTCCTGACCTCAGGTGATCCACCCACCTCGGCCTCTCAAAGTGCTAGGATTACAGGCGTGAGCCACCATGCCTGGCTTGCAAATCCTTTCTTAACCATCATTCTCAGCCACAAAGCTGACGTGGCTGAACTCTCCTATAAAGCCTCCAATCATCTCCAGCCACCTACCCATCCAGCTCTTACCCATTCGATCCCCTTAACTCCCTCTCCCTCCTCCCCAGCCATCCATCCTTTCCACCACTACCATCCCTCATCCACCCACCCCCTCCACTACCCATCTGGCCGACCACCCCTATGCCATCACCCAGCCCTCCTCAGGGTAGGTGAGGAGCTGGGCACCCCAGGCCTGTGACCTTGTCGGCGAGTTGCACGTGCAGCTGCTCAGCGTACTCCTCGCTCTTCTCGGCTCGCTCCTTCTGGGCTCGGATGGCCTTCTTCAAGCTCTCTTTATCTCGGTCTCCCTTCTGCTTCAACTCCTTCAGCTGCTCCATGATGGCCTCCACTTCTGCCTTGTGCTGATTCCCACTGCGCTCCAGATTCTGGAAAGGGGAAGGGGTGAGACAGAGAGGGAAAAGAGAGACAAGAAGGCCATGGGAAGGCAAAGCAGAGGATGAAGGAAAAGGAGAAAGGAAAAGGAAAAGGCAAGAGCAAAGAGGGAACGTGGAAGAGAAAAAACAGGTGTTCAGCTGAGTGAGAGGCTCCCCTAACTCGGACCAGAGACAGTCCCTCCCAGCTTCCCACAACACCTCCCCGGATCTGTCAGCCCACAGGGTCTTGATATTAGGTCAGAACTGCTCTGGAATCCTCCCCTGAACTCCCAATCTTGTGGTCAGAGAAAGTTCCTTGGTCACTCAACAGACCTATGACTTCAGAGGACCCCTGGGCTACAAAGATATCATCCCTTCCCCTTGGGTAGTTAGGAGAACTGAGGGCCTAAGGGATTAAGTGATAGGCCTGGGGGCATGGTACACAACTCCATCACTGCTGGGAAGGATGCCCAATACCTCCTGGGTCTCTGTCCATTGCTCTTGCCACTGTCCTAGAGTGTCTCTGAGGCCTGAGTATTTTGTCATCTGCTGCCTCAGAAACCTCTGGAGGCATCATCCTGAGTGTGATACCTGGGCCAGGCCACTACCATCAAATTCAAAGGCCCCTGCCTCCTCTTCCCCACTTGTGGGGCCACTAGGTACCTTGATCTGCATGCACAGGCGACTGTTCTCAGCCTCTTGGACCGAAGCTGTGCCTGCAAATGCCCACGCATGGACTCCATGGATTTAGAAAGCTCAGAGGCTGTCTTTGCTTGAGCCTGTGGAGAAGAGAAAGTGACGAGGGCACAATTTTTTTTTTTGAGACAGAGTCTCGCTCTGTCTCCCAGGCTGGAGTACAGTGGCACCATCGCAGCTCACTGCTACCTCCACCTCCTTGGCTCCAGTGATTCTCCTGCCTCAGCCTCCTGAGTAGCTGGGGTTGTGTGTGCCATCACACCCAGCTAGATTTTTGCATTTTTAGTAGAGACAGGGTTTCACTATGTTAGCCAAGCTGGTCTCGATCTCCTGACCTCAAGTGATCCGCCCACCTTGGCCTCCCAAAGTGCTGGGATTACAGGTGTGAGCCATGTGCCCAGCCTTTTTTTTTTTTTTTTGAGATAGGGTATCACTCTGTTGCCGAGGCTGGAGTGCAGTGGCATGACCACAACTCACTACAGCCTCAGTGTCTTAGGCTCAAGTGATCCTCCCATCTCAGCATCCAGAGTAGCTGGAACTACAGGTGCATGCCACCACACCTGGCTGATTTTTTAATTTTTATTTTGTAGAGATGGGGTCTCCCTGTGTTGCCAAGGCTGGTCTCAAACTCTTGGCCTCAGTTAATCCTCCTGCCTTGGCCTCCATTAATCCTCCTGCGTTGGCCTCCAAAAGTGATAGAACTACAGGTATGAACCACTGCACCCAGCCCAGAGGCAGGCTTTGAACCCAGCTCCCTGTATATCCATTATGCTCTACTGGCTCATAACAACGCACAGCTGCTGGGGACAGTACCTTCTCACACTGTATTTCCTGAAGGAGCTCTTCCACCTCCTTGTCCTTGTCTTGCAGCAGTAACAGCAGACGCTGGGAGAGAACACAGACTGTCAGGTGCCCCCTCGGAAGGGAAAGAGGCCCGGCCCAGTGAGGAGAGAGACTTGTGAGTGCCTGGCTACTGGGGCCCAAGGTCCTAAATACACTGACCCATGTTAGAGATCCTGGTAGGAAGCACCTAATATATGCATTAAAAAAATTTTTTTAAACAATGAACATATATTTATTTTGCAATTTAAGAACAGTAATGTTAATTGTAGAAAACACTGAAAACACACCAAAAACAATCCTCCAAAGAAACTGTAATCCCCCGTGCAAAGATAACCACTGCTAATGCACATTAAAAGTCATACGCTTAGCACCATAGAAAGGTTAAAAAAAAATCATATGTCTAGTTTGTTCCATAACCTAAAATCTCATGTTTACCACAATGTGATTAAATCTTCTGCATCTTTTGAAAGAGCGGCTTGACGTCTCAAGTTACCGATGTATCATAATTTTTTTTTTTTTTTTTTTTGGAGACAGAGTCTTGCTCTGTGGCCAGGCTGGAGTGCAGTGGTACAATCTCGGCTCACTGCAACCTCCAACTCCCGATTCAAGTGATTCTTCTGCCTCAGCCTCCTAAGTAGCTGGAATTACAGGCACGTACCACCACGCCCAGCTAATGTTTGTATTTTTAGTAGAAACGAGGTTTCACCATGTTGGCCAGGATGGTCTTGATCCCCTGACCTTGTCAGATCCTCCTGCCTCAGCCTCCCAAAGTGCTGGGATTACAGGTGTGAGCCACCATGCCCGGCCTGATGTATCATAATTTAACAAAGGCTCCTGAGCTGGGAATAGGTTTAGGCATTATCGCCGAGCTTGCTGCCTGTCTACTCCTTCCTCGACTAAGCGTCAGAGGCCACAGGCCACACCTTGGGAAAATGGGCCTCCATCTCCCTCCCTTCTCTTGGAGACTTAACGAAAACATTAATACAGCAGAGGCTCCAAAATAGTCTTGGAAGAAGCTGTTGAACTTAATGTTCGGGCCAGCCTATGGTTTCCCAAATTTAATTGGCTATGGAACCTCCCCTTTGGTTTCTTGTACCCATTAACATCTTGAGGAACTTAGGGTCCCATGAATACACTTTGGAACATGCTGTTTAGGAGAGATTTCTAGAATTAGGATTACTGAGTCCAAAGGTGTGTGCTTTTTGATGGCTTTGAATCCACGATACAAATAAGGAAATCCAGTTTTAACAGACATGGATGATTTACAAATCCAACATTATTATTACCCTCCCTCATGTTGGTGTACAGCTTTGTGGCTCAAGGTCGAAAGTAACTAACTAGACAAGCCTATCAGAACAGGCAGGACAGGGAGACATCAGGCCATTTTACAGATCATGAAACTAAGACCAAGAGAAATGCTCCAGCCCTCCTGCCTTGATCCAAGCACCTCTACACTTTGTAGTGGAACTGTCTTGCCACTTGTACCCACTAGAGTAGACGGGGGAGCCTTGGTTACCGCTTTCTCAGAGTCGGCCTCCGCCAGCCGTTTCAGTAGTGCTCCTTGTTGCTCCATTAGTCTTTCAGAATCCTTCAAAGGAAGGGAAAGGAAAATGTCAAGTCATTAAGCAATAAACCCAGCTATCTACATTTTACTGATTCTTTACCTTTTCCAAAAACTTGTATTTTTCTTTAAGAGTCTTGCTCTGTTGCCCAGGCTGGAGTGCAGTAGTGTGTTCACGGCTCACTGCAGCCTGGACCTTATGGCCTCAAGCCATCCTCCCATCTCAGCCTCCCAACTAGCTGGAACCACAAGCATGTACCATCATGCTCGACTTTTTAAATATGATTATTATTTGTAGAGTTGGGGGGGGGGGTCTCCCTGTTTGCCCATGCTGGTCTTCCTGGGTTCAAACCATCTGCCTGCCTTGGCCTCCCAAAGTGCTGGGATTACAGGTGTGAGCCACCACACCTGGCCCAAAAAACTGTATTTCCAATTTGAAAAGTAATAGGTGAATATATTCTCACTATGAAATAGTGAATGCTAATAAAGCTACAGTTCCTCCTGTACCTACCTCCAAACCCCACCCGACTGCTATTAGTTTGAGGGGTATCCTTCCCACTCTTTTTCTCTGCATTTACAGAGAAATACTGTATTTCTCTGTATTGAAAATACTGTACAGAATTCAATACTGTATTGAAATAAATAACGTTTCTCTGTACTGAAACAGTATTTTGCTGCATCAAGAGAAATACTGTTTTTCTTGGGGGAAGGAAAATAATATCATATTGTATTTATGTGTTATCTGATTTTTAAAAACAGCTTTATTGAGATATACATTTGAACACCATTTAAAATGTACAGCATAGTGATTGTAATTAATGATGTATTATATACTTGAAATCGGCTAGATCTTAAGTGCTCTCACCACACACACAACAAAAAGGTGACCATGTGATGTGATGGATGTGTTAATTAGCTTGATTGAGGTGGTCACTTTACAGTGTATATGGGTATCACATCATCATGATGAACATCTTAAAATACATGCTACTTATGTTTGTCAAACATACCCAAATAAAGCTAGAAGAAAAAATAAAGTGTACAATTAAATGGCTTTGGTATATTGTTATTAATTTTTAAAAACTGTGGTAAAATTGGGAGGAGGTAGGGGAAAAATAAATAAATTAAATAAATTTTTTAAAATTGTGGTAAAAGATATGTAACATAAAACTTGTCATTTTAACCTTTTTATTTATTTATTTATATTTTATTTTATTATTATTTTTTGAGACAGAGTCTCGCTCTTTGCCCAGGCTGGAGTGCAGTGGTGTGATCTCAGCTCACTGCAACCTCTGCCTCCTGGGTTCAAGTGATTCTCCTGCCTCAGCCTCCCGAGTAGCTGGGATTACAGGTATGCGCCACCACGCCTGGCCAATTTTTGTATTTTTAGTATAGACGGGGTTTCTCCATGGTGGCCAGGTTGGTCTTGCAACCTCAGGTGATCTGCCCGCCTCGGCCTCCCACAGTACTGGGATTATAGGCACGAGCTACTGTGTCCAGCTTTTTTATTTATTTATTTTTTTAGAGACACAGTCTAGCTCTGTCACCCAAGTTGAAGTGCATGTTGTGATCATGTATCATAGCTTACTACATCCTTGAACTCCTGGACTCAAGTGATCCTCCCACCTTAGCCTCTTCAATAACTGGGACCACAGGTGTGCGCCAACATGCCTGGCTAACCATTTTTAAGCATAAAATTCAGTGGCATTTAGTACATTCATAATATCCACAGCCGTCAGCACTATCTAGATCTGTAACATTTTCATTACCTGAAAAAGAAACCCTGTACCATTAAGCAGCCATTCCCATTCCCTCCCACTTCTGCCCCTAGCAACCATTGATCTGCTTTCTGTCTCTAACATGCCACGGCAGAGTTAACTTCTCCCTGTCTCTAACATGCCACTGTCATTTTTAACCTCTCCCCACCACCTCCGGACAATGAGGCTGTTCCCATGTTTTGCAACTACAAACACTGCAGCAATAGACATTGCTGGGCATATACAAAGTGCCTGCCTAGGATTGAAACCAAGAAGAGGAATGGCCAAGTCAGAAGGTCTGAGATTTGGGGCTGAAATGCCCTGCAAAATGCCTGCACCAATTCACCGGGCTACAAGCAGGACATGGGAGGACTCATTTCCCCTGCATTCACCAGCACCAAGCAGCAGCCGACCTCTGCCACTGCCAACAGCACTCCTGCTGGTTTCATTTGCATTTTTCTAATTACCAGTGAGGATTAGCATCCTCTCATATGAGCCATTTGGATTTCCTCTTGGCTCATTTTCTCACTGGGCTGTGTCTTTCTGATTGTCCCTATTCTTCCTTGGCACCTGAACAAAGTTTCCCTTGAAGGAGAGACACCTTGTTCACCCTCTCCCCCTCAGACCCACATATCCCCTTCATAAGCCAAGAGAAAAGGGCTCTCTGGTTCCCAAAGTTTCCTGGCGACCTAGGAACTGACATAAGACAGTATTATGGTTTCTCTGGCAACAAGAGGCAAAGAATATGGGACAAAAGGCTTGGCCATGGATGCAGAGCCTGAGGCTGTTCTCACTGCCCTCCAGGCCTCCCCTGGGGCACTGAAACCGCTGCCCAACTCTCTGCCATCCTCTGTGCATGAACTCACCAAAGCCCCCCACTCTAAGAGCCATGCACTATCACAACCCCCATCTCACACAGGAGAGCGAAGGCAAGTGAGGAGAAGTGAAGGCAAGTGAAGTCACACAACTGGATGTGGCAGCACTGGGTCCTGAAGTTGATTCAGACTCCAGGGCCAGAGCAGTTCCCCACCACACTGAGTGCTCCCCAGTAAGCACCAAGATGGTAAGGTAGCCCTGAGCCCAGATGGGCACCAAGGAGCTGAGCCTAGACTGAACAGGAAACACAACTTTTGGGTGGGATTTCAAATTAACTGACCCTTCCTCTCCAATTGAAGATGGGACTCCAGGATGACAGAAGCTAAGAAACCAAAAAAGGAAAAAACTGGCTAGAGCAAGAGGCATTTTTCTTTTTGTGAGATGTAGTCTCGCTTTGTCACTCAGGCTGGAGTGCGGTGGCATGATCTCAGCTCACTGCAACCTCTGCCTCCCGGATTCAGGCGATTCTCCCGCCTCAGCCTCCCGAGTAGCTGGGACTACAGGCGTACACCACCCATGCCAGCTAATTTTTTGTATTTTAGTAGAGATGGGGAGGTTTCACCATGTAGCTAGCCCAGGCTAGTCTTAAACTCCTGAGCTCAGGCAATCTACCTACCTCGGCCTCCCAAAGTGCTAGAATTACAGGAATGAGCTACCGCACCCAGCTTTTTTAATTTTTTGAGACAGTGTCTGGCTCTGTCATCCAAGCTAAAGTGCAACACTTTCAAAAGTTGAGTTGAGCAGATCACTTGAGGTCAGGAGTTCGAGACCAGCCTGGCTAACACAGAAAAATCCTATCTCTACTAAAAATACAAAAAATTAGCCAGGCATGGTGATGTATGCCTGTAATCCCAGATACTTGGGAAGTTGAGGCAGGAGAATCGCTTTAACCCGGGAGGCAGAGGTTGCAGTGAGCTGAGATTGTGCCACTTCAGCCTGGGTGACAGAGCAAGACTCTGTATTAAAACAAACAAATAAATAAAGGTTCCCCTCTGAGGGAAGGGAGACAAGGTTATTGCAAAATGATACACAAAAGGGATTCAACTATGTAGACAATTATTTTCAAAGCTGGGCAATGAGTATACCACTTTATATTACTTATTTTACATATATAAAACAATTTTTTGAGACAGTCTAACTCTGTCACTCAGCTTGAGTGAGTGGCACAATCACAGCTCACTATAGCCTTGACCTCCTGGGCTCAAGCAATCCTCCCACCTCAGCCTCCCGAGTAGCTAGGATGATAGGTATGCGCCACCACATCTGGCTAAATTTAAAATGTTTTGTACAGATGAGGTCTCACTGTGTTGCCCAGGCTAGTGTCAAACTCCTGGCCTCAAGCAATTCTCCCACCTACCAGAGTGCTGGGATTATAGGCATGAGCCACCACACTTGGCCTTATTTTATATATTAATTTTTGTTTTTGAGACAGTCTCACTCTGTCACCCAGGCAGGAGTACAGTGGTGCGATCTAGGCTCACTGTAACCTCTGCCTACTGGGTTCAAGCGATTCTCCTGTCTCAGCCTCTTGAGTAGCTGGGATTACAGGCGCCCAACACATTTTTGTTGTTGTTGTTTTTGAGGCAGAGTATCACTCTGTCATCCAGGTTGGAGTGCAGTGGCAGGATCTCAGCTCACTGCAACCTCCGCCTCCCGGGTTCAAGAGCTCCTGCCTCAGCCTCCTGAGTAGCTAGGATTACAGGCATGTGCCACCATGCCTGGCTACTTTTTTTATTTTTGGCACAGATGGGGTTTTACCATGTTGGTCAGGCTGATCTCAAACTCCTGACCTTGTGATCCGCCTACCTTGGCCTCCCAAACTACTGGGATTACAGGCTTGAGCCACTGCACCCAGCCACATTTTTGTATTTTTAGTAGAGACAGGGTTTCACCATGTTGGTCAGGCTGATCTCGAACTCCTGACCTTGTGATCTTCCCGCCTTGGCCACCCAAAGTGCTAGGATTACAGGCATAAGCCACTGCACCCAGCCAATGTATTAATTTTTAAAGATAAAAACAAGGTTGACAATGTTTAAAAAAAAAAAAAAAAGCAAAACTAAAAAAAAAGTCATCATTTCATTAGCACTGGCATTTTGAGACTATTCTTATCCCTTTGCTTAGAACCAAACAGGAAGACAACTGTTTATACTGTCAGTCTTTTTTGAAATATTTGCTAATATATCATTATTCACAATAGGCAAGATAGGGCATCAACCTAAGTGTCCATCAACAGATGAATGAAGAAAATGCAGTAGAGATACACAATGGAATACTACTGAGCCTTCAAAAAGGAAATCCTTTCACAACATGCACAAAATTAGAGGACATTATACACAGTGAAACGAGTCAGGCACATAAAGACCACATGACCTCACTTATATGTGGAACATAAAGAAGTTGAACTTGGCTGGGTACAATGACTCATGCCTATAATCCCAGCACTTTGGGAGGCCAAGGCAGGCGAATCATGAGGTCAAGAGATCAAGACCATCCTGGCCAACATGGTGAAACCCTGTCTCTACTAAAAATACAAAAGTTGGCTGGGCATGGTGGCGCCGTGCCTGTAGTACCAGCTACTCAGGAAGCTGAGGGAGGAGAATCGCTCAAACCCAGGAAGCAGAGGCTGTAGTGAGCCGAGATCGTGCCACTGTACTCCATCCTGGTGACACAGCAAGACTCTGTCTCAAAAAAAAAAAAAGTCATCAAACTCACAGAAGCAGAAAATGCTGGTTGTCAGAGATGAAATTTTTGGGGGACATTGGGGAAACACTGGTCAAAGGACATAAGATTTCAGTTAGACAAGGAGAAATTGTTCAACATGGTGACTATAGTTACTGATCTGTATACCTGAAAATTGCTAAAAGAAAACCTTAAGTGTTTTCACCACAAATATCTTAGTATGTGAGGCAATGCATAGGTTGATTAGCTTGACTTAGCCATTCCACGTTGTGTACATCTGTCAAAACATGTTGCACATCATTAATTTTTATTTGACTATCAAAAAAATATATAGTCATCCCTTAACATTCATGGAGGATTGGTTCCAAGACCTTCTGTGGATACCAAAATCTAAAGATATAAAATGGCGCCTCCTCTCATATACTTAAAATCATCTCTAGATTACTTAGAATACATCATACAAGGTAAACGCTATGTAAATAGTTGTTATGTGATTTAGGGAATATCAAGAAAACCGGTAAATATGTAACTTATTTTTCAAGTATCTTCAATCCAAGGTTGGCTGAATCTATGAA
This sequence comes from Ateles fusciceps, assembly GCA_036589455.1. Classification (NCBI taxonomy): domain Eukaryota; kingdom Metazoa; phylum Chordata; class Mammalia; order Primates; family Atelidae; genus Ateles; species Ateles fusciceps. The sequence continues at coordinate 5,289,762 of JAZHEH010003300.1, forward strand.
TGCGGAACCCACACATACAGAGGGTCGACCGTATTTGCTAACATATAATGTTTCAGAGAACTTTTTTTTTTTTTTGAAATGGAGTCTCGCTCTATCGCCCAGGCCAGGCTGGAGTACAGTGGCACGATCTCAGCTCACTGCAACCTCCGCCTCCCAGGTTTAAGCGATTCTCTTGCCTCATCCTCCCAAGTAGCTGGGATTACAGGCACCCACCACCACACCCGGCTAATTTTCTTTTTTTCAAGACAGAGTATTGGTCTGTCACCCAGGCTGAAGTGCAGTGATTCAATCTGGGCTCACTACAACCTCCGCCTCCCAAGTTTAAGCAATTCTGCCTCAGACTCCTGAGTAGCTGCCTCAGCCTTCTGAGTAGCTGCCTCAGCCTCCCAAGTAGCTGGGATTACAGGCGCATGCCACCACAACTGGCTAATTTTTGTATTTTTTAGTAGAAATGGGGTTTTACCATATTGGCTAGGCAGGTCTCGAACTACTGATGTCATGATCTACCCACCTCAGCCTCCCAAAGTGCTGGGATTACAAACCTTATTTTTGTATTTTTAGTAGACACAGAGTTTGGCCAGGCTGTTCTTGAACTACTGACCTCAAGTGATCCACCATACCCAGCCTCAGAGAATATTTTTAAGAAAACATCAGCCTGGTCAATATGGTGAAACCTCGTCTCTACTAAAAATACAAAATTAGGCTGTGGCTCACGCCTGTAATCCAAGCACTTTGGGAGGCCAAGGCGGGCAGATCACCTGAGGTCGGGAGTTCAAGACCAGCCTGACCAACATGGTGAAACCCCGTCTTAAAAAAAAAAAGAAAAAAAAAAAATACAAAATTAGCCAGGTGTGGTGGAATGTGCCTGTAGTCCCCGCTACTCGGGAGGCTGAGGCAGAAGAATCACTTGATCCAGGAAGGTGTAGGTTGCAGTGAGCCGAGATCATGCAGCTGCGCTACAGCCTGGGTAACAGAGCGAGACTCCATCTCAAAAAAAAAAAAAAAAAAAAAAGAAAAGAAAACAAAGCCAGGGTGCAGTGGCTCACACCGGTAATCCCAGCACTTTGGGAGGCCGAGGCAGGTGGATCACAAGATCAGGAGTTTGAGAACAGCCTAGTCAATATGGTGAAACCCTGTCTCTACTAAAAATACAAAAATTAGCTGGGCATGGTGGTGGGCACCTGTAATCCCAGCTACTTGGGAGGCTGAGGCAGGAGAATCACTTGAACCTGGGAGGCGGAGATTGCAGTGAGCCAAGATGGTGCCACTGCACTCCAGCCTGAGTGATAGAATTAGACTCCATCTCAAAAAAAAAAAAAAAAACAAAGTGAGACCACACGATTTGTGTCTGCTAGCCATTAATCATTCTCTTACAGAACAAAAAGCTAAGGTCTAAACTCTCTTTTCCTTGCCCTGGGCTGAACCCCTCGCTGACTCTCCAGTGACATTTTTCTTTTATTTTCTCTTGAGGAATAGAGTTGAACCCACTGACTTTTTCAAGGTCCTTCCTGTGCTTACCGGCTAAGATTCAACATCCTCTAAGACAGTACTCATGTACCGGGTGCTGAGCACTTCATGTGAACGATTTCATTAAATATCTCTCTTTTTTTTTTTTTTTTTTTTGAGACAGAGTCTTGTTCTGTCGCCAGGCGCCACGCCAGAGTGCAGTGGCTCGATCTCAGCTCACTGCAACCTCTGCCTCCCGGGTTCAAGCAATTCTCCTGCCTCAGCCTCCTGAGTAGCTGGGACTACAGGCACGCACCACCACGCCCAGCTAATTTTTTCTATTTTTTTTTTTAGTAGAGATGGGGTTTCACCATGTTGGCCAGGATGGTCTCCATCTCTTGACCTTGTGATCCGCCCACCTCAGCCTCCCAAACTGCTGGGATTATAGGCGTGAGCCACCGCGCCCGGCCTGAATGCATTAAATCTCTCTAAGGCCCTCTCAGGTCAGGCACCAATCTTATTTTTTTTTACAGACAAGGAGAAAGGCTCAGAGAGGACAGGCATGTGAGGCTGGAGGGAAAGAGCTGGGCCCTGAGCTCACCTCTTTGCAGTGCTGTTCCCTCAGGAGGTCTCGGAGGGTGCGGTTGGTCTCTTCAAATGTGCTCAGCTTCTGCAGGAGAAGTTCCTTCTGCCTCGTCAGGGTGTTGATGTCTGTGCAGGTCATTTGTTTCTCCTGGAAGACAAGCAGGCAGTCTTACAGATGTGGGGGAAGAGGGGAAGAAGCAGGCCCCGTGGGCACTGAAGAGGGCTGGTGCCAGAAAGCCCAGACAAGGAGAGCCAGGTTGTGTATAGCGCCAAGGTGATCAAGGGCAGGATTCCTGGAGGCGTTGGACCTAGAGGGACAAGTAAGAGCTAAGCCTGCTGTGGGCAAAGGTGGAGAAAGCGGTGGGAGAGTGTGGGCAAATACAGTCAGGGCAGACTTCCTGAAGGAAGCAAAGGTGGATGACAAGACCTAGTGGCTGATACTTGCAGGAATCAACCACATGCCTTGACTCACTGTGATCCCAGGTGACCCATGATGAGGTCTCCTCAGAGGCCCTGGTGACCAGAGGTCATCTTTAAGGGTCAAGGATTGGGAAGTGAGAGTGGTGGGTGGGGGCCTAGGAGTTAAGCGTGCCCTCCCCCAGCCTGAAGATGTCATAAAGACTGCCTGATGACTGCATAAAGACCCCACCACAGCCTGCAGCTGCCCCCTCCCTGGGCCAGTTCCATGACTGGGGTCCTCCCACCTGCCACCTACCGTTTTCAGCTTCCCAATGGTATCCTTCAAGGCCATGACCTGCTTGGCAGCTGCAGCCCCATCCATTTCAGCCTCTACCAGCTTGGACATGAGGCACTCCTTCTCCTGTTGTAGGTGTTTCTTCTGAAGTCTGGGGCCAGAAAGACAGGGCTCTGTGAGCCCTCCCAGGCCCCCGCATGTCCAGAGCTCCAAGCTTGCCTCACAATGCCCTGGGAGGCCACCTCTGGTTAGGAAAAAGTGGGGGAAGGGGCAGGGACAGCGCTTCTGGCCTGGGTGGCCTTCTGAAAGGACCAAGGCCACAAGTTACATCTGCCTGGGCACCAAACCATGGCTTCCACACCAAGAGACATTAGCTACCTGTGGCCCTGTTTCTCTCAAACACCTACCATTGTCATCTCTGCACACCCCTCAACACCATGCCCTCCTACCCAACACCTTCAGATACACTTTTGAGCCCTTCTACCTCTTCTCTACACTGGAGTCAAGGATTTTAAAACCTTTCTATGGCTCTAGGCCAGGTATGGTGGCTATCGCCTGTAATCCCTGCACTTTGGGAGACTGAGGTGGGTAGACCACTTTAGATCAGGCATTTGAGAGCAGCCTGGCCAACAGGTGAAACCCCATCTCTACTAAAAATACAAGAGTTAGCCAGGCATGGTGGTGAGCGCCTGTAATTCCAGCTACTTGGGAGGCTGAGGCAGGAGGATCACTTTAGCCAAGGAGGCAGAGATTGCAGAGAGCCAAGATCACGCCACTGCACTCCAGCATGGATGACAGTGTCAAGACTCCGTCTTAAAATAAACAAATTTTTTTTTTTTGAGATGGAGTCTCACACTGTCGCCTGGGCTGCAGTGCAGTGGCAGAATCTCGGCTCACTGTAACCTCCACCTCCAGGGTTCAAGCAATTCTCCTGCCTCAGCCTCCCAAGTAGTCAGGATTATAGGCACCCACCACCACACCCAGCTCATTTTTTGTATTTTTAGTAGAGACAGCGTTTCACCATGTTGGCCAGGCTGGTCTCAAACTCCTGACCTCGTAATTCACCCACCTCAGTCTCCCAAAGTGCTGGGATTACAGGCATGAGCCACCTCGCCTATCCAAATAAATTAATTAAATAAAAGAAATCCTTTCCATGGCTTCCAAAATGCCCTCAGTGCAAATACCTCAGAGTAGCTTCTGAGAACTGGCTCCTGCCAACCTGTGTGGCCCCCTTGTCCTCTGCTCACCCACTCTGGCCTGCTTTCCATTTCTCAGCTACAAACACTTTCCCCACCTTGGGGCCTTCCCACAAGATACTTCCACAAGATGTTCCCCACTGAGTAGCGTGCTTTCTTCCCCGGCACCCACCTGATGAACACTTAACCATCCTGCAGGATGCCTCTTAAATGTCACTTGTTCCAGAAAGAGTTCCCCTACTACCTACCCTCACATCATATTCCATGGGGTCCTCCCTTCCCCTCACAGTACGAATCATAAGCACAATCAGTAATAACTGTAATTAACTGTGTGACTATTGAACAGGCTCCAGGACACAGGCACAGTATCTGTGCCCACCTCCTCCACTGCTTTCCATTACTGCCCCTGGCAGCGAGGAATAAATCAGCAGGGACAGAGCGGGCACTTACATGGTGAAGTCCTTCTCCTCCTTCATGCGCTCAATGTTGTGCCTCAGCACTGTGTTCTCGTGCTCAGTCTCAGCCAGTTCGTGGGCCACCTCCTCCAGCTCTTCCTCCGCTCCTCCAGGAACCTTTGGCCATCTGGCGCTCACCCTTCTGCATCTTGACCTGCGCAAGGGGACACAGGCAGGAGCCACTGAAGGGAGGTCCTTCCTCTATGCTTCATTGCTAGGCCCAATGCTTTGGACCAAACTAAGGGCCCCAGCCAGGCACCATGGCTCATGCCTGTAATCCTAGGATTTGGGAGGCCAAGGCAGGTGGATCACTTAAGGTCAGGAGTTCGAGACCAGCCTGGCCAACATGGTGAAACCCTGTCTCTACTAAAAATACAAAAATTAGCCAGATATGGTGGCACATGCCTGTGACCTCAGTACTAGGGAGGCTAAGGCAGGAAAATCACTTGAACTCGGGAGGTGGAGGTTGTAGTGAGCCAAGATTGAGCCACTGCACTCCAGCTCAGGTAACAGTTCGAGACTCCGTCTCAAAAAATAAAAGTTTGTTTATTTTGAGAGAGTCTTGCTCTGTCATCCAGACTGGAGTGCAGTGGTGTGATCTTGGCTTACTGTAATCTCCATCTCTATGGCTAAATTGATCCTCCTGCCTCAGTCTGCCAAGTAGCTGGACTTACAGGTGTGAGCCACCACGCCCGGCCCTGGATTTTATTTATTTATTTATTTATTTTGAGAAAGAGTTTTGCTCTGTCCCCCAGGCTGGAGTGTAGTCTCGTGATCTCGGCTCACTGTAACCTTGTCTCCTGGGTTCAAGCGATTCTCCTGGCTCAGCCTCCTGAGTACCTGGGACTACAGGCGCCCGCCACCACACCCAACTAATTTTTGTATTTTTCGCAGAGATGGGGTTTCACTATATTGGCCAGGCTGGTCCTGAACTTCTGACATTGTGATCCGCCTGCTTCGGCCTCCCAAAGTGCTGGGATTACAGGCGTGAGCCACCACACCTGGCCCAAAGCCTGGATTTTAATGACAAATCTGCCAACTTCCTAGCTGGGGACCTTGGACTTCTAGGTTCTATTTTCAGTTCCATTACCACATCCCACCCCAAGAGACAGCACAGAAACTGAGGACAAACTTCCTTGGCCTCTTTGGGGCTTTGTGTTAAACTTTGTATAAAGTGGAAAGCATAGGCCCTAGTTTCCCAGGTATTTCATCTTTATAATGAGGACATTACCACCACCAGCTTCACATGCTAGACTGCCCATATAGAGCACCAGGAGAGCAGCATACTCAATAGAGAGCATCCCTTGGTGGGATGGGATCTCATGCTGCCCCAGCTCCCTCCTAGGTGGGCACCTGAAGCCCTGGGCAACCCTGAAGAGGAGGGCAGAAGGCCTGCAGAGGCACATTGAGGGAATAGGCAGGAAATCTACCTGGGTGGTCCTGCACATCCTCAGGGTACTAGCTGTCCCACCAGCCCCCTACCTCTCTCACCTCAGACTTCAGACAACCAACTGCATTCATTAGACTGTCAATCTTCTTATCATAATGATTCATTTTACAGTGACCTGAGTCATCATCTTCTGTAGAGAGGTCACTTAACCGCATCACTGAGACCAGCTTTTCTGAAGATGGCGGCGTGATCTCCAGGCAGTGAGGTGGATTCTGATGTAGGGGAGGGAGAAACACATGAACTTAGAAGGCAGATCCTTGACCACGAGTTCCACCACTGGAAGCTTATTTATCAATTAGACGGGAAAAGCTGTTAACAGCTAACTCAGGGACCCCAGGAAGAACCATACGCTGCATACTCTGAACCTTCGTGATGGAACATTACCTATCCATATTTAAATGATGATTTTGGAGAATTCTGAACATCAAAATTGAAAACTTGGGTTACAATGTTAAGTTTAAAATAAAGAATACAGGCTGGATACCCTGTAAACCCAGTATTTTGGGGGGCTGAGGTGGGAGGATTGCTTGAGGACAGGAAGTCAAAATGAGCTCGAGCAACATAGCAGGACCCTTGTCTCTACAAAAGTAACAAAAATTAGCTGGGGCCAGGCACAGTGGCTCACGCCGGCAATCCCAGCACTTTGGGAGGCCGAGCAGGTGGATGACCCTTGAGGTCAGGAGTTCCGAGACCAGCCTGACCAACATGGTGAAACCCCATCTCTACTAAAAATATAAAATTAGCCAGGCATGGTGGTGCATGCCTATAATCCCAGCTACTCAGGAGGCTGAGGCTGGAGAATCGCTTGAACCCGGGAGGTGGAGGTTGCGGTGAGCCAAGATCTCGCCTTGTACTCCAGCCTAGGCAACAAGAACAAAACTCTGTCTCAAAAAAAATCAGGTGGGTGTGGTGGTGCATGCCTGTGGTCCCAACTACTCAGAAGGCTGAGGCAGGGGATTCCTTGAGTCCAGGAGTTCAAGGCTGCAGTGAGCTATGATAGCATCACCGCATGCCAGCCTGGGTGACACAGCAAAACCCTATCTCTAAAAATAACAACACTAATAAAAAAAAGAATATAAGAAATCAGCAAAAATGTTAATAATACCCAAGGTTGGCAAAAGTTTAGGGCAATGTATTTTTTTATACCTAGGATAGAAATATGTCAAAAGTCTTTTAAATGAATATGAATACAATAGTGGATTAGTTACAAAGGTAGATAAATCTGCTGAAAAGGTATTTTACAAACAAGTGATTAAATTTGAGAAAAGACCAGATATTGTATGATATTAAGAAATGCTCTTAGGAGTAATCATCGTTATTTTGATGATGTAGAAAAATATTATAAATGCATATGATACAATATCTGGAAAATACTTTTGTAAATATAGCAGTATAGAAAATATTTTAAAATGCATGTATGCTTCAGGAAACTTCGTGCAAAGCTGTAAACACTTTGCTTTTTTTTTTTTTGAGACAGGGTCTCACTCTATCGCCTAGGCTGGAGTGCAGTGGTGTGATCTCAGCTCACTGTAATCTCTGCCTCCCAGGTTCAAGTGATTCTGCTGCCTCGCCCTCCTCATTATCTGGGATTACAGGTGCCCACCACCATGCCCAGCTGTTTTATTTTTAGTAGAGACAGGGTTTTACCGTGTTGACCAGGCTGTTCTCAAACTCCTGACCTCAAGGGATCCATCTGCCTTAGCCTCTCAAAGTGCTGGGATTATAGGGGTGAGCCACCGCACCTAGCCATCTATTGCTTTTTTTTTTTTTTTTTTTAGACAGAGTTTTGCTCTTGTCACCCAGCCTGGAGTGCAATGGTGCAATCTTGGCTCACTGCAACCTCCGCCTCCCGGGTTCAACCTATTCTCCAGCCTCAGCCTCCCATATAGCTGGGATTACAGGCGCCCGCTACCCCACCTGGATAAATTTTTTATTTCTAGTAGAGGTTGGGTTTCACCATGTCGGCCAGGCTGGTCTCGAACTCCTGACCTCAGGCGATCTACCCGCCTTGGCCCGCCAAAGTGTTGGGATTTCAGGTGTGAGCCACCACACCCAGCTTATATATTGCTTTTATAAGAAAAGAAGCTACTTTTAATACTTAAAAGGACAAAAATAGGAAAATGTATAAATAGTCATGTGCCACTTAACATTTCAGCCAACAATGGACTGCATATATGACAACGGTCCCAAAATACTGTATTTTTACCGTACCTTTTCTGTATGTAGCTATGGTTCAATATGCAAATACTTACCATTGTATTATAATTGCCTGCAGTATTCAGTGTATCATGCTGAATCATGTAGAGGTTTGTAGCCTAGGAGCAATAGGCTATACCATATAGCCCAGGTGTGTAGTGTAGCAGGCTCTACCAATCTAGGTTTGTATAAGTACATTCTATGATGTTTGCAGAATGATGAAACTGCCTAACAACGCATTTCTCAGAATATATCCCCATTGTTAACTGATACATGACTATATATATTTTAAAATTACAAAATATACATACATACACACACACACACACACACACATATATATATATGAGAAAGTGTGACTAGTTACTCCCTGTGATAGGGAGGCAGTGACATAGAAAAAAGCCAGGAGCAGCTTCCAGGATGCTGGGTGATGGGGCAATCATGGAGCAATACACTTCTGATGCACGTATATCCCTGTACTTTTCCTTATTTTTTTTTTTTTTTTTGAGACAGGGTCTTCCTCTGTCAACCAGGCTGGAGTGCAGTGGCACAATTTTGGTTCACTGCAACCTCCACCTCCCAGGCTCAAGCAATCCTTCCACATCAGCCTCCCAAGCAGCTGGGACCACAGGTGCACACCACCAAGCAGGGCTAATTTTTTGTATTTCTGGTAGAGGTAGGATTTCGTCACATTGTCCAAACTGGTCTCCAACTCTTGAGTTCAGGTGATCCGCCCGCCTTGGCCTACCAAAGTGCTGGGATTACAAGCGTGAGGCACCATGCCCAGCCCATCCTCTTCGTTTTCTTTGGGGTTTTTTTTTTTTTTTTTTTGAGATGGAGTCTCAATTTGTTGTCCAGGCTGCAGTGCAGGGACATGATCTTGGCTCCTGCAATCTCCGCCTTATGGGTTCAAGTGATTCTCCGGCCTCAGCCTCCCACGTAGCTGGGATTAGTGGCGCAGCCACCATGCCAGGCTAATATTTGTATTTTTACTAGAGACAAGGTTTTGCCATGTTGGCTAGGTTGGTCTTGAACTCCTGACCTCAGGTGATCTGCCCACCTCAGCCTCTCAAAGTTCTGGAATTACAGGAGTGAGACATTGCTCCTGACTCTGTACTTTTCAACAAGAAGTTTTTAAGACTTAATAGCAGCCAGAATTGAGTAGTTGATTATTTTTCTGTATTTTCAGATTTCCCTAAATAAAAATAGATCACTTTTAATAATAGAGGCAAGAAAAAACCTAGACTTTCTTTCTCCCAAAAATAATCTTATATTCCAGGAGTTATAAGATATCAACCAAAAACCCCACATGCATTCAGCAGCTTTTGGTCTTCATTTCCATATCCTCCCCAAACTTCTACCTCCAGGGGCTGTTCTCCTTCTGTCCATAATGGACAAGGTTGAGTTAGGGCCTCTCAGGGTCACAGGAAGCCACTGGAAAGTAGAAAGGGGCAGGCCTAAGAATGAAAGCAAAGACAGCTACTGTTTCAGCTGCTGAGAGAACTTGGGCAGGTCACCTCTCTGGGACCTTCCACCTCTAGGATTTGACCGTGAGACTGGAAGTGGCACTATGCTTTCCAGAGGTGATTATTACCTAGCAACCCATGTCAACAGGAAAAATTTTCATAGCAGCATCTCTGTGGTGTGTACTTTGAAAACTACCAAGGAGGCCAGGCATGGCGGCTCATGCCTATAATCCCAGCACTTTGGGAGGCCAAGGTGAGATCACTTGAGGTCAAGAGTTCAAGACCAGCCTGGCAAACATGGTAAAACCCTGTCTCCACTAAAAATACAAAAACTAGTCAGGTGTGGTAACACATACCTGTAGTCCCAGCTACTCAGGAAGCTGAGACAGAAGAATTGCTTGTACGCAGGAGGTGGAGGTTGCAGTGAGCCAAGATCGCACCACTGCACTCCAGCCTGGGTGACAGAATGAGATTCCATCTCAAAAAATAAATAAATAAAAATAAAGCATTAAAACTGGCCATACCTCAGAGGCAATCACTGCTTACCACTACTTGCATATTCTCCCAGAAAACGTTCTATACATACATGCGTTTATACATGTACACAGACGCCCCTTTTCTGCACAAATAGGGCTGGTCAAATGCTATATGTTGTGCATCTCCATGCTTCATTACCATGCATACATATCTGTCTCAATCTTCTTGTTTTTGAGACAGGGTCTTGTTCTGTCACCCAGGCTGCAGTACAGTGGCACAATCACAGCTTACTGAAGTCTCAACCTCCCCCTGCCAAATAACTAGGACTCCAAGTATGTGCCACCACACCCAGCTAATTTTTTTTTTGTAGAGGTAAGGTCTTGTCATGTTGCCCAGGCTGGTCTTGTACTCCTGGGCTCAAGTGATCCTCCTGCCTCAGCCTCCCAAAGTGTTAGGATCACAGGTATGAGCCACCACAACCAGCCTCTACCTCAATCTTTGCATGGCTGCATGGTATTCCATTGTATGGATGTATCATGATATTTCCATTTTGTTTTGTTTGAGATAGGGTCTCACTATGTCACCCAGGCTGTGGCATAATCATGGCTCACTGCAGCCTTAACCTCCCCAGCTCAAGCGATCCTCCCACCTCAGCCTTCTGAGTAGTTGGAACTACAAGCACATGCCACCACACCCAACTAATTTTTCATTTTTTGTAAAGATACATGTTGCCCAGGCTGATTTCGAAAAGTGCTAGGATTACAGGTGTGAGCCCACCATGCCCAGCCAGATGTATCATAATTTAACCAATATTCTTCTTTTTTTTTAGGCTAGTCGAGTGAAGCAGTGGGAGTGGATTCTTCTAATGGACATTTAGCTTGCTTTCAATTTTTCTATTTCAAACAATGCTATAGCAAAAAATCTACAAAAAATCCCTGTACTCTTCTGTTATGTTTTTAGGACAAATTCCTAGATGAAAAACTACAGAATCAATGTTTAGACAAATGCTGCCAAACTGACTCCAGAACAGTTAAATCAGGCTCACAGTACTATAAAAAAATGTTTTTAGGCTGGGTACAGTGGCTCACGCCTATAATCCCAGCACTTTGGAAGGCCGAGGCAGGCAGATCACAAGGTCAGGAGTTCAAGACTAGCCTGGCCAATATGGTGAAACCTTGTCTCTATTTAAAAAAAAAAAAAGTTTTTAAAGATTCACTGATACCCCTTATGCTTACTGGTATGAGATAGTTGTAATTTTTTAAACATTTTTCCATTCAAGAAAATGATAGCTCATTGTTTTTGTTTTCAAAATATATATTGCAGCTTTTAATTTACATTCCACTGATTATTAGTGAAGCATATATAGTAAAAAAAAAAAGTAAGGTACCATTTTTTTTTTTTTTTTTGGAGATGTGGTCTCACTCTGTTGCCCAGGCTGGAGTGCAGTGGCACAACCTCTGCCTTCCAGATTCAAGTAATTCTCCTGCCTCAGCCTCCTGAGTAGCTAGGACTACAAGCACACGCCACCATGCCCAGATAATTTTTTTTTTTTAATTCAGTCTCCGTACAGACTGTCAAAAATTGCTAATGCCGACTATATTTCAAGTCGTCATGGCAGGGTATTGGGAAAAGTTTTCAATTAGCAATAATCACACCTCGGATAAACCTCACTGGCTACAATACCACCACTGCGCAAAGCCTGCCCAGATAATTTTTTGTATCTTAGTAGAGATGGAGTTTCACTATTGTTGCTTAGGCTCGTCTCAAACTCCTGAGCTCAGGCAATCCACCCGCCTCAGCCTCCTGAAGTGTTAGGATTACTGTGCCTGGCCATGGCAGCTTTTTAATTTCAATCCTCGTAACTTTTTGTACTGGTCAGAGCAGTTTCCATTTAATCCCAAGAAGGCCCCATACTCTCTTTGTCTCTAAGGGAAAAACTGGTAAGTCAGGGAGTCAAAACTATGAGGTATGACTATAAACTTCAGGGAATTATTTTTGTTTTTGATTTCTAATTTTTTTTCTTTTCACTATTGGTATGAAAGATTTCTAATGTAATAAAGTATAAGAAAAGTAGGCTGGGCACGGAGGCTCATGCCTATAATCCCAGCATTTCGGGAGGCCGAGGCGGGCAGATCACCTGAGGTCAGGAGTTCAAGACCAACCTGGCCAACATGGCAACACCCCGTCTCTACTAAAAATACAAAAATTAGCTGGGTGTGGTGGCACGTGCCTATAATCCCAGCTACTCAGGAGGCTGAGGCAGGAGAATTGCTTGAACCCGGGAGGTGGAGGTTGCAGTGAGCTGAGATTGTGCCACTGCACTCCAGCCTGGGAGACAGAGCAAGGCTCCGTTTCAAAAAAAAAAGAGAGAGAGAGAGAAAAGAAAGAAAAGAAAATACATGTGATGTGCCTCCTCACAGGCAAAGCAGAGAGGCTAAGAGTACAGCCTCTAGAATAAGTCTTAACTCCAGCTCTGCTACCTTCTCTGTGACTGCAGGAAAATCACTTCTCTCTGAGCCCTGATTCCTCATCTCTGCATTGGGACAACAGGACCTCTCACATAGCAGTGTCATAAGAACTCAAGAAAATTCACATAGTTTCAGGTTTAGCAAGGCCCTCAGTAAACGGGGTCTGTTAGGACATTCCAGTAGCTACAGCTGACCGAGGTTGAGGCCTGCTAGGATCTGAGCAGTCTGAGAAGAAAAGCCTGGGCAAGGGTGAGCCTCCCCTTGCATCCCACACTTTACATTACCTCCCACTTGCATCCCACATGCCGGGCAGATGATTTTCCAGGGGGCATCCAAGGTACCTTGGTTTTCACCCGGACACTCCGCCGCACATTCACAGTGTCCCCTTTCATTCCTCGCTTGTGAGATTTCTGTGGAAAGGGGACAAACCCAGGGTCACTTCCACACCCAGCTGGCCACGGTGCCACTCTGGTGGCATCCATCTCCGACTGGCAGGATACCTCTTCTGACTAATGTTACTGTGGCTGCTCCGGGATGACAGGCCTGCCTACCTTCTAACCAGGAAACTGGCCTCCGGAAGAGTGTGTTTCTCTCCCAAACCTTTGCAATCAGAGTGCGAGGAGGCCGGGCTTAGCAGGGTCACCAAGATCGACAGCTGCTACCTCGCCCCACTGGCATGCGCCTACCTGGCTGCTGGTCGCTGATGGTTTCGGGAGTTTTTTATGTGGACGTGGACAGGGGTGTTCTCATCCACGTGAACATGTAAGGGGGGAGTTGAAGAGCGGTCCTTCATGGTTGGCTTCTGGCAGGTGGGGGAGGACAACACAAAAATGGTTGATCTGTGGATGAGTAAACTGGGCATAAAAACAGAGCTCACAGCCTCTGGGGGCCACCAAAAAGCCTAGCCACCAAGCGAGCAGGACAGCTACCAACTACTGGCATGCAGGCAGGGAGCAAGGTAGGAGTGTCATTCAGCAGGCTCCTGCAGAGATCCCAGCAGAACACCACCAGGGAGATTCTGGTCTACTCAAGAGAGGGTCTGCAAGACCCACCAGTTCTCAGAAAAAAGCCCAGACACAGGCCCCGGGGTCCTCAGGGCTGGATCTCCTATAAACCTGCTGGAATGCACAGCTCCTCCTTGGATTTAGTGAAACACAGCGGAAAGCAGGCGGATCCTTCTACACACAGTGATCTCAACTGGGCATGCAGATTGGCATGGGAAAGACACAAAATGCTCAAGGTGCAGAATAAATCAGACAGCAGGCAGATCAAAGACCATGAAAACAGAAAGCTGGAGGAAATGCCAAGGATGAGAAGGTTGTCTAGATCCTAAAGAAAACATGAGCAAGGCAGAACCGAAGCTACAAACCCCTCAACCACCACCAGCTCTTACCCTTCCCCCTATTCTTTATATTTTCTCTTCTTTTTATTTTACTTTTTTTTTTTCTTTTTTGAGACGGAGCCTTGCTCTGTCACCAGGCTGGAGTACAGTGGCGCGATCAACTCACTGTAACCTCCAGCTCCCTGGTTCGAGTGATTCTCCTGCCTCAGCCTCCCCAGTAGCTGAGATTACCATGCCCAGCTAATTTTTGTATTTTTAGTAGAGACGGGGTTTCACCATGTTGGCCAGGCTGGTCTCGATCTCCTGACCTCGTGATCTACCTGCCTCAGCCTCCCAAAGTGCTGGGATTACAGGTGTGAGCCACCGCGCCCGGCCCTCCCCCAATTCTTTAAACTTTTTTTTCTCTTATTTTTCTTTTCCTTTCTTTATTGAAAAAATGTCAAGATTTTAGGATTTGACTAGAGGGCTAATTCTAAGACAATTTCCTCAAACCTGGCAGCCTTACCACAGGCAAAAATAATCAGAATTAAAAATCAGCAGGGCAGGTATCACAGCACCTAGCAGAGCATCTGGGCCGTGATGGTGCCCAGCAGGGTAAGGCACCTCCTACAAATGGTGTGCAGAAGCATTTCTAGCAGGGTGACCAAAGAGGGCTGCTACGTGAGTGTGTCACCTACCGTCACTGTTACACTTGGTGCGCCACAAGGTGTTCTCAAGACCTTTTTCTGCGTGAGAACTCGTTACTCCGTTCTTCCCCACACGATGGAAACCTGCATGCAGGCACAAGAACCAGACTGTAAGCAGAGAGCTAGGGCTCTCTTGTATTTTAGATCTCACAAAATTACACACTGCCTATGGTAGCTAACAAGTTTATGGCTGGGAGAACCAGCCTGGAATTCCTTGTCTCCCCTGAGATGAGCACCAGATGTGCATGGTGTGCCCAACAGTGGGATGGAAATAGGGTCATGGGCATTTGCAGGCTGGACACTTTTTTTTTTTTGAGACAGAGTCTTATTCTGTCACCAGGTCGCAGAGCACTGGTGCAATCTCGGCTCACTGCAACCTCCACCTCCTGGGTTCAAGCGATTCTCCTGCCTCAGCCTCCAGAGTAGCTGGAATTACAGCCATGCGCCACCACGCCCAGCTAATTTTTGTATTTTTAGTAGGGACAGGGATCGCCATGTTGACCAGGATGGACTCTATCTCCTGACCTCGGGATCTGCCCACCTCAGATTCCCAAAGTGCTGGGATTACAAATGTGAGCCACCATGCCTGGCCGCAGGCTGAACTTTTAACATATCATCACATCACATGTATTGTGACCCTTGCTGAAAAGCCTAGCTGACATCTTGTCAGATAACAAAAAGCAGGCAGCACATGAGCAGCAGCCACGGTGCTAGTCTGGCCAAAGGTAGAAGCACCCAGGACAGTGCCTGGAGCAGAGATGGCCCTGGAGAAAGCCTCAGTGAGTGAATGACATAAATAGAGCATTGGTGGCCATGGCTCACGCCTATAATTCCAACACTTTTGGAGGCCAAGGCGGGCAGACTGCATGAGGCCAGGAGTTTGAGACCAGCCTGGGCAACATGGCAAGACCCTATCTCTACAAAAGATACAAAAATTAGCTAGGTGTGGTGGTGTGTGTCTGTAGTCCCAGCTACTAGGGAGGCAGAGGTGGGAGAATCACTTAAGCCTGGGAGGTGGAGGCTGCAATGAGCTGTGACTGCACCACTGCACTCCACCCTAGGTGGCAGAAGGAGACCCTGTTTCAAAACAAAAACAAGAAAGAAAAAAGAAAATTTTCAAAGAGCATTAGGCTCAGGCACAAGAAGTCACTGTGATGCACACTCATCAAATTAAGGCTCAAATATTCCCCTAAGAGAATAAAAAAGTATTTCCCAAAATATTCCACTTGCTATCCTTTAAGCTCTTAAGCAGCAGGGTTTTTTTTTAATGCCATGTGTAATTCACCTTGCTTACACATATACTGTACAGCCCCATCGCCAGATCTACAAAGACAGGAAAAAAAAAAAAAAGCGAAAGTTTAATTTGGTCCAAAATCTGTCAGCAGTAGATCCAAGAACTCCAAGACGGGAAGGGACTTGGAATAAACACCTGATCCATCTCTTTGCAATTTTCTTTTTCCCAAGATGGAGTGCAGGCTAGACTGCAGTGGCCCAATCTTGGCTCACTGCAACCTCCACCTCCTGGGTTCAAGCAATTATCCTGCCTCAGCCTCCTGAGTAACTGGAAAAAGGCTTGTGCTGTTATTCCCAGCTAAATTTTTTTATTTCTAGTAGAGACGGGGTTTCACCATGTTGGTCAGGCTCTAAAATTGCTGGAATTACACAGGCATGAGCCACCGTACCGGTCCCCAAAGTTAGGGGGAGATCACAGGCTGAGTGACCGGGAGGTGGCGGGGGAGGGTGGAGCAGGGATGGGGCGGTCCCAAATTATCATCTTGCCCTCTCTACAAATACTTGGGAAAAATAATGCAACATCAAAATGCATGGAAAAAATACTTGAGCACTTTGGTATGCATTTTGCTGTATGTATATAACACCTTTATTTTAAAAAGCAAATATATATATATATATATTTATTGAGCTCTATTGATCCTTTAGCCAAGGAATACCAAAACTGAGAAGACAGGCTTTTCCCCTAATTATTTAGAACATTGTTCACGTAAAGCCAATAGTTTTGGGCAATCTCTCAGTGGGTTTCCTGTCAAACCACCTGGATTCCATCATTTTGCTAACTGCCACATCCACCTCCTTACATGTTATTTATTTACACCTGGACTCCCTTCAAAAAGGCTCTGAACCAGCCGGGCGTGGTGGCTCATGCCTGTAATCCCAGCACTTTGGGAGGCCAAGGCAAGTGGATCAAGAGGTCAGGAGTTTAAGTCCAGGCTGGCCAACATGGTGAAACCCCATCTCTACTAAAAATACAAAAATTAGTCCAGCCTGGTGTTGCGCGTCTGTAATCCCAGCTACTCGGAGGCTGAGGCAGGAGAACTGCTTGAACCCGGGAGGCGGAGGTTGCAGTGAGCCGAGATCGCGCCACTGCACTCCAGCCTGGGCAGCATAGGAAGCCTCCGTCTCCAAAAAAAAAAAAAAAAAAACCAAAAGCTCTGAACCTAGTACTCTATTAAGACAGTAAGAGTGACCCTGTTTGCTGCCAGGAAGCTGTGATATCTGGGGAAGAAAGGAGAGAAGGAGGCAGAGCTGGGATTCTGTACGCATTTCGTTCCCCCTTCCCTTTAAAAATGATTTTTAAATGTTTTGGTCCAGACTTTCAGCAAACAGAATGAGGAAGCTGAAAGCCTCAGGCGAGCCTGCCCTGGGGGAACCCTGGCCACCTTTCCCTGCCCTCCGGCGCAGGCGCCTCCCCACACCGGCAGTACCTGGGGGAGCCGCCTGAGGATGAGGCAGACATGGCTAGGCATCAAAGCCGCAAAGGTGGGCAACTGGGTCAGCAGGCTCTGCTCAGGGGAACCCCGAGGGGCGGGCTTGTCAATGAGCCTCTCAAGGGGCCCCGCATCAAACGTCCTCTCTGAGGGGAGGAGGGTGGAAGCTTTGGGGGTGGCAGTTGGATGAAAACTTGGGAGGCGCTCCTCTACTGTCCAAGTCACACAGCAACTGTCCTGCCAAAGTGGGGGGGGAGGACAGGAGAGGCTGAGCGATCTGGAAGCAGCGGAGAGGGAGGGGAGGGGAACGGGCGCAACGGCGAGGGGAAAGGACCACCGCGCCCGGGCCCCACGCGGAGGGCGGCTGGTGGCTAGCGGGGGAAACCTGAGGCGCCGGCGGGCGTGTGGAGAGGGAGGATGAGAACCGCTTGGCCCCAAGTGGGCCCCAGGGGGCCGGACCGCACAGGGAGCCGCGGAGGTGCTGGGCGGAGTCAGGCAACAGTTTCCTAGGAGAAGAGGCGTTCCCGGAAGAACAGGTGCCCGAGAGGACCAATAGTGTTTGAAGGAGGGGAGGCGCGGAGGTAGGCCGGGCCCCGGGCGCCCGGCCGCGAGGGAAAACCGAACCACCGAGTTCCGAGCGGGTTAGACGCCTGGCTGGGAGGGGGCGAGGGCCCCGGAGACAGTGCCCGGGGGACAGCGCTGCCTACGGTGGGCGGGCAAGTGACTGCCGTGCAGAGGCCCGCGGGGAGGACGAGGCTGATGCGGAGATGCCGCTGGCAGGCAGCAGAGCGAGGGACAGCCTCCGTCGGCGGAGAGAAGGGACGGCCACCCACCAGCGGGCAGGAAGGGACCGGTTTCTGCCCACAGAAAGAAAGGCGAAGCCCTGGCCGTGGGCGGCAGAGGAGGGGCAGGGTCTCGCGGTGGCCAGGAGAGGAAGGAGGCGGCCGGCCGCCCGTTAGCGCGTGTAGGACAGGCCCCGCGCCGGTGGGCGGGGCAGGGGGCCAGGTTCTGACAGGGAGGGGGGACGGGCGCGACGCGGCTGGGGGCCCAGGACCCGACGGCCCCACGGGGCCGACTGCGCCGGGGGTGCGAAGGGGACGGTCTCGCCCGGGAGCGCCCTGGATCCCGCCAGCCGGCGGCCTCTCACCAGGAACGACACGGCTGAGCCCAGAAACGCCGCCTTATGAAGTCGTTGAAGTCGGAGGCCAGGGCCGTGCCATGGAGACGCCGCGGCGGATGTAGTCCGGCTCTGGCGGCGGCTCCTCCCCCGCTTCCGCCTCCTTTTCCGACACCCGGTCGGCACCTCGCCCATTGGCCAGTTCAAACCCCCCCCGGGAGCCGCTTGGGTTTCGCCATCGAGGCCCAGCCCCTGGCGTCACAGAGATACCCCGCCCCTCCAGTAGCACCGCCCACTTCCGGGCCACGCGTCCCGTCACCAAGGAGACTTGCGACGCGTCCAGCCTGCCTTGCCGGGTCTCGCCCCCCATTCAAGGCCTTCCCGGCTTGGTCGTGTTTCCCCTGCCTCGGGTCCTCTCGGATTCCCCCTGACTCAAAGGAGCGTAGGGCTCCGACGCGCTCCCCCTTGGTACCCACCGAGAAACTAGGTTCACAGCGGACCCACGGAACAAGTTACTGCGAACTGCACACTGCCTCCGGAAATCCAGCCCTGCCCCTAGCCCAGTTGGTGCAGAGATTAAATCGGTTTCTGCCAATTCCCCGGCCTCTCTCCCCTGCCCACATCGCCTCTGTCTTGGCCCCAAAAGAAGGAAGGATAGATATTCCCCTTGCTCTTCACTACTCTCCTGCAGTCTCTATACCGCTCTGTGTACAGACCTACTCTGATGAGGTCCTCGCTGGGCCGCCATCTTCTCAATTATGTTTCGCTGTCAGCCAATCTTGGGAGGTCTGTCACGTGGCTCATAATGCCGCCCCTGGAATCTCGGAGACTTTAACAACCTCCGGGCCAACCGGGCCACAGTCCCTTGACCTTTCTCCAGTGACCCCGCAGCACCTCAGCCACACACCTCCAGGGTCACACAAGTGTTTCACCTGAATTCCTAAAGTCAAACTCCCCTCCCAAACAAAACCTGCTTTTCTGCTTGGCTTTTACAGTATACTGCATACCGTATTCTGTAATGTCAGGGAGCTCCCTGATCCCTTGGTCCATTCATTGTCTCTCTGTCGAATAACTGAGATTTCTTAATCCTCATTATAACTTAACCATTTAAGACTCTGAAAAGATCAAATCTGCAAAACACTGCCTCCACCCTCAGCTGAGCCCCACACACTATCCAGGAACTTCTATTTGTCCCTAGACTCCTCCTGATGGTGGCTTTTCCAAACCTTTGCCTCTTCCCCATCCCATACTACAATTCTCCTTCCCACAGAGAAAAATGAAGCCATCAGGTAGAATTCTTGACTAGCTCAGTGCCTCACACCTGTAATCCCAGCACTTTGGGAGGCCAAGGCAGGAGGACTACTGGAGGCCAGGAGTTAAAGACCAGCCTGGGCAATATATTGAGATTCCATCTCTCCAAAAATAAAATATGTGTGTGTGTGTGTGTGTGTGTGTGTGTGTGTGTGTGTGTGTATATATTTATGTATTTAAAAAAATTTTTTTAATAGATTGAGTTTCGCTCTTGTTGCCCAGGCTACAGTGCATTGGTGCAATCTTGGCTCACTGCAACCTCTGCCTCCTAGGTTCAAGCAATTCTCCTGCCTCAGCCTCCTGAGTATCTGGGATTACAGGCACCCGCCACCATGCCCAGCTAATTTTTTGTATTTTTAGTCGAGACAGAGTTTCACCATGTTGACCAGGCTGGTCTCGAACTCCTGACCTCAGGTGATCCATCCACCTCAGCCTCCCAAAGTGCTGGGATTACAGGTGTGAGCCACCATGCCCAGCTATTCTTTAATTTTTGTGATGGAGTCTCAGTCACCCAGGCTGGAGTGCAGTGGTGTCATCTCAGTTTACTGCAACCTCTGCCTCCCAGGTTCAAGCAATTCTCCTGCCTTAGCCTCTCAAATAGCTGGAACTATAGGTATGTGTGGTAGTCCACGCCCATCTAATTTTTGTATTTTTAGTAGAGGTGGTGTTGCGCCATGTTGGCCAGGCTGGTCTCGAGCTCCTGACCTCAAGTTATCCACCCGCCTCGGCCTCCCGAAGTGTTGGGATTACAGAAATGAGTCACCTGGCCTGGCATTCAATAAATAAGTAAATAAACTGAAATAGCTGAACACAGTGGCACACTTGTATAGTCCCAGCTACTTGGGAGGCTGAGGGGGAAGGATTGCTCGAGCTCAGGAGTTTGAGGTTATAGTGAGCTATGATTGAGCCACTGCACTGTAGCCTGGGCCACAGACAGAGACCCTATAGCAGGGAAAAAAAGGAATTGGCTGGGCTCCATGGCTCATGCCTATAATCACAGCACTTTGTGAGGCCAAGGCAGACAGATCACCAGGTCAGGAGATTGAGACCATCCTGGCTAACACGGTGAAACCCCGTCTCTACTAAAAACACAAAAATTAGCTGGGTGTGGTGGCACGTGCCTGTAGTCCCAGCTACTTGGGAGGCTGAAGCAAGAGAATCCCTTGAATCCAGGAGGCGGAGGTTGCAGCAAGCTGAGATCGCACCACTGCACTCCAGCCTGGGCAACAGAGCGAGACTCTGTCTCAAAAAAAAAAGAAAAGAGATCAAGGGCAGATCACTTGAGCCTAGGAGTTCAAGACTAGTCTGGGCAGCACAGCAAGACTTCATCTCTACAAAAAAATACAAAAAAAATAGCCAAGCATGGTGGTGTGTGCCTGTGGTCCCAGCTACTTGGGAGGTTGAGGTGGGAAGGTCACCTGAGCCTGGGGAGGTGGAGGGTTACAGTGAGCTGTGATCAAGCCACTGCACTCCTGCCTGGGCAATAGAATGATACTGTCTCAAAAAAAAAAAAAAACTTCATTTTTTTTTTTTTTTTAAAGATGGGGTTTCACCATGATGGCCAGGCTGGTCTTGAACTCCTGACCTCAGGTGATCCACCTACCTTGGCCTCCCAAAGTGCTAGGATTACAGGCATGAGCCACCGCGCCCGGCCTTTTTTTTATTTTTTGAGACAGAGGCTCTGTTGCCCAGGCTGGAGTGCAATGGCATGATCTAGGCTCACTGCAACTTCTGTCTCCTGGGTTCAAGCGATTCTCCTGCCTCAATCCCAACCCAAGTAGCTGGAATTACACACATGCGCCACCACGCTCAGCTAATTTTTGTATTTTAAGTAGAGATGGGGTTTCGCCATGTTGGCCAGGCTGCTCTTGATCACCTCAAGTGATCTGCCCTCCTCGGCCTCCCAAAGTGCTGGGATTACAGACATGAACCACCACGCCTGACCCTTGTATGTCCTTCTTGATAAGGAAAGGGAGGCTCTCTTTTGCTCAGGCCCATGACGCCAGCAGGATAGGCAAGTGTAGTGGACTTCGTACTGCTAGGAAGCTCCATAGCCACCGACGAGACCAGAAGTGGCATGATAAACGGTACAAGAAAGCCCATTTGGGCACAGCCCTGAAGGCCAACACTTTTGGAGGTGCTTCTCATGCAAAAGGAATCGTGCTAGAAAAAGTAGGAATTGAAGCCACGCAGCCAAATTCTGCCATTAGGAAGCGTGTCAGGGTCCAGTTGATCAAGAATGGCAAGAAAATCACAGCCTTTGTACCCAATGATGGTTGCTTGAACTTTATTGAGGAAAATGATGAAGTTCTGGTCGCTGGATTTGGTCGCAAAGGTCATGCTGTCGGTAATACTCCTGGAGTCCGCTTTAAGGTTGTCAAAGTAGCCAATGTCTCTCTTTTGGCCTATACAAAGGCAAGAAGGAAAGACCAAGATCATAAATTTTAATGGTGAAAACACCGTAGTAATACATTTTCATATGCCAAAAAAAAAAAAGGAAAGGGAGTTTCCTGGCTGTTGTCATGAGAATGTCAGCTGCTTGCTCTGTGGAGAGGAAAGGAAGAGTTCAGGCAACCATTCTCTTCCCTTTTCAGATACACGTGATCCGTACAAAGTGATCATCACTAGGCCTCTCTCATCCAGGAAATTTCCCCCTTACGTTGTCATACATGCTACAAATTTTGTGCTTTTTCTCATCCATTAGGCCAGGTCGCTCTTGTAGCTTTAGGCCATAACAAGTGGACTACCAACAAATCCAGGGAGCCATGCGAACTGGCTGGGAGACATCCATCCAGGCTGTAGCAGGACACAGCAGAGCTGGCTTGGAGACATGCTGTCACCATAGCGAGCAGGATAATGCAATGGCACTGGGAGCCGAACATGAACAGGCTTTGGACACAGAAAGTGATGGGTAAGGCTGGGTACAGCCATCTGCTTAGGTGGGGGTGAAGTTGACCGCCTCGGTAATGCATGTTCACAAAGGTCCCCATCATCTTCTGGACCCTGGGGGCCCCTGAGGCAAGGCATATTCTAATACAGACACTGTAGGCATTTCCTGAGCAAGCAGTGGTCTTCAGATTCCCTTGAGAACTTCAGATCCATCCCAGATACTGCAGCCTGGGCAACAGAGTGAGACAGTGAGTCTGGTCTACACTGCCCTCATGATAGCTGGATCTTCTAGTTCATTTTCAGTCACCATCTTACTGAGCCTTTCTGCCAGCTTCTCCTCATGGTCACCCATGAGAAGTCCATTTCATCTCTCTCTCCATTGCCCATTTGTTCATTAGCTGCCACAGGTTGCTTTTCTTCCAGTTTAGCCAGGCGCTCATGAGCTTCCTGCCAATCATCATCAGCTGCACCTGACCCAAATGTATTATCATTGAATTGATCAGTTTCTTCATCTTCTTTTCCCAGGCCCTGAAATGCATCTTCAACTTCATCCACAGGACAATCCTCCGAAGACTCATAGGGAATATTCTTGGGAGAGAGGGGAGGGGAGTGGGGAGGGGAGTGGGGGAAGGGAGGGGACGAAGCGCTGACTTCCTAGGCTCAGGTCCTCCACCAACTCGGGACCCCTAGCCATTGCCATATGCCCAGTTGCAATTATATTTAAAGACTTGGGTGGCGCGTGCCTGTAGTCGCAGTTACTCAGCAGAAGAATTGCTTGAACCAGGAGGCAGAGGTTGCAGTGAGCCAACATTGCGCCACGGCACTCCAGCCTGGCAATAGAGACTTTGTCTCAAAAAAAAAAAAAATCATACCAGCTACTGTGCTGAGAATAAACTGTAGGCAGTCCAAGGAGAAAACAGGGAGACCAGTTAGAAACCCACTGTAATTATTCAAGCATGGCCAGGCACGGTGCCTCACACCTATAATCCCAGCACTATGGAAGGCCAAGGTGGGCATATCACTTGAGATCAGGAGTTCAAGAACATGGTAAAACCTCCATCTCTACTAAAAATACAAAAAAAAAAAAAAAAAAATTAGCCAGCATGGTGGCACATGTCTGTAATCCCAGCTACATGGCAGGCTGAGGTGGGAGGATCTCTTGAACCCGGGAAGCAGAGGTTGCAGTGAGCCAAGATTGTGCCACTGCACTCCAGCCTGGGTAACAGAGCAAGACTCCATCTCAAAAAAACAAACAAAAAAAAAACTTGAACAACTCTTCCCTTTATTCATCCTCAAATGGAATGTTGAAATTCCCATGGATTTGCAGATGCATTTTGAATCCAATGGCAACTTTTCCATGCCGAGTATTTCAGAATAAGGCTAAATCTTACTCGAACCGTGCATGGTGGCTCACACCTGTAATCCCAGCACTTTGGGAAGCCAAGGTGGGTGGATCACCTGAGATCAGGAGTTCAAGACCAGCCTGGCCAACATGGTGAAACCCCATCTCTTCAAAAATACAAAAATTAGTTGGGCATGATGGCGGGTGACTGTAATCCCAGCTACTAGGGAGGCTGAAGTGGGAGAATTGCTTGAACACGGAGACGGAGGTTGCAGTAAGCCGAGATCGCACCATTGCACTCCAGCCTGGGTGACTGAGCAAGACTCCGTCTCAAAACAAAAAAGCTGTCACAGATACTGGTAGGACAGATTAGTTGCAAACGAATGGGAAGTACTGAAATTTGTGAAGATGGAGCTGGGGGAGCCACCCCCGAGAGCGATGCACACAAACCTCCTCCTCCCTGGGCCAGCTGCACGTTGGGCACACAGGACCAAGAACTCCTCGAGCAGGAGGTCCATGGGTCCCCTGTCCAGGACAAGCAGTGGTTCCCTCTGCAGCTGACTGCTTAAGTGGATGTCCAGGGTGTGGAATGCCACCTTGGTCACGGCAGCTCATCAGAACGTCATGCCCACTGTCCACAGGAACCATGGATATAAAATAGAATCCTGCCCTACACAGGCCACCATAGTCCCTGCCCAGCTGCCCCAAAGAGGTTGATAATCAACATTTATTGGCTTGCTTGCCAATAAATCACACTGAGTGCCCATGGCACACTGCCACAGAGGAGGCTGAGTCCAGCCTGGCTCTGAGGATGAGTCTGGTTGGCCTGTTGATAATCCCACCCCCTTGTCAGTGATTGTCAACACTTGGTTCAGAAATGGGCACGTGACTCTATTTGGGCCAATGTGGAGAGGCTGGCTGGGGTTTCTTCTTTGAAAGCATGTAGAAGTGACTCTTTGTTTTTGAGATGGAGTCTTGCTCTGTTGCCCAAGATGAAGTACAGTGGTATGATCTCGGCTCACTGCAACCTCCGCCTCCCGGGTTCAAGCGATTCTCCTGCCTCAGTCTCCTGAGTAGCTGGGATTATAGGTGCCCACCACCAGGCCCAGCTAATTGTGGTATTTTTAGTAGAGACAGTTTCCCTATGTTGGCCAGGCTGGTTTCAAACTCCTGGCCTCCAGTGATCCATGCACCTCAGTCTCCCGAAGTGCTGGGATTACAGCTTTGCACTCTGTGTTATGTCAGCCTGTACTTGGCCTTAAGCCAGTTTGAGTTGGTTCCTTACAGCAAAAAGCATCGCTACTCACGGCTCTGGGACAATCATTTGAACACATGATCAAATACCATTCACAGTTCCTTCACTGTATTCTACAAGGCAGTATCATCTTCACTTGCAGATGGAGAAATGAAGGTTCAGAGAAGCTAAGTAGCATGCCTCAGGTCACATAGCCCCCACGGCATGTCAAGACTACAGCCCACGTGGGACCCACTCCAGATTCCATGTTCTTTATCCTGGCAAGATCCCAGCAAAGGGGGAAGCAAAAGAACTTTAAAAGCAGACAAAGGAACTCAGGAAACTCCGCAGCTTGGGGCACTCAGCAAAGGCGCCTATAGCCCCTGACTTCAGCAGACAGGGAGCCAGAAGCACTTACAATTCAAAGAGAAGGTACTACTTGCTACTTAAAAAGTCAGAGGGGCCAGGCGTGGTGGCTCACTCCTGTAATCCCAGCACTTTGGGAGGCTGAGGCAGGTGGATCACCTGAGGTCAGGTGTTCGAGACCAGCCTGACCAATATGAAGAAACTCTGTCTCTACTAAAAATACAAAATTAGCCAGGTGTGGTGGTGCATGCCTGTAATCCCAGCTACTCAGGAGGCTGACACAAGAGAATGGCTTGAACCGGAAGGCAGAGGTTGTGGTGAACCAAGATCATGCCATTCTACTCCACCCTAGGCAACAAGAGCGAAACTCCGTCTCAAAAAAAAAATGTCAGGGAACAGATTTCTATAAAAGCCATCACCTTGGCCAGGCGCGGTGGCTCACACCTGTAATCCCAGCACTTTGGGAGGCTGAGGTGGGGGGAATTGCTTGAGCTCAGGAGTTCAAGACCAGCCTGGCCAACATGTTGCAACCTGGTCTCTAATAAAAATACAAAAATTAGCTGGCCATGGTGTCTCATGTCTGTAATCCCAGGTACTTGGGAAAGTGAGGCAGGAGAATTGCTTGAACCTGGGAGGTAGAGGTTGCAGTGAGCCAAGATCCTACCACTGCACTCCAGCCTGGGTGACAGAGGAGACTCCATTAAAAAAAAAAAAAAAAAAAACAGTTTGGGCATGGTGGCTCATGCCTGTAATCCCAGAATTTTAGGAGGCAGAGGCAGGAAGATTGTTTGAGCTCAGGATTCAAGACCAGCCTGGGCAATATAATGAGATCTCAGCTCTACAAAAAAATTTTAAATTAGCCAGGGGTGGTGGCACGGGCCTGTAATCCCAGCTACTTTGGGAGGCTGAGGCAGGAGGCTTAGTTGAGCCCAGGAGGTGTCAAGGCTGCAGTAAGCTGTGGTTGCACCACTGTACTCTGGCAAGTACACCACTGCCTGGGTGACAGAGTAAGACAGAGTGAAATCCTGTCTCAAAATAAATAAATAAAACATTTAAAAAGGCCAGGTGCAGCCGGGCATGATGGCTCACATCTGTAATCCCAGCATTTTGGAAGGCTGAGGCAGGCAGATCATGAGATCAGGAGTTCAAAACCAACCCAGCCTGGCCAACATACTGAAACCCTGTCTCTACGAAAAATACAAAAAGTAGCCTGGTGTGGTGGCACACTCCTGTAGTCCCAGACACTAGGGAGGCCTGAGGCAGGAGATTCACTTGACCCTGGAAGGCGGAGGTTGCAGTGAGCCAAGATCACCCTATTGCACTCCAGCCTGGGTGACAGAGCGAGACGCCATCTCAAAAAAAGAATGTCAGCTTAATGAGGTCAGGGGTTTTTTTCAGTTTCATTCACTGCTGAATCCCCAAGGCCTGATCCTGGAGGTAGTTAATAAACATTAACTAATGAATAAAGGGGACACCCGGAGCCTGGAGAGAAGTGAGTTGCTGAAGGTCAGAGCCATCCAGAATGAATGGCTTTCATCTGAGAAGGAATATAGCACCAAGTCAACAGCTCCAGTCCAAAATCCTTCTCTCTGCCATGCCAGGTCCTGGACCTCACCCCCAGGACAGCACCAGGGGATACCCCCAACCTCTGGGAGTGCCTGTCGGACTCTGCCAGGACTGGGTGCTCACACAACCAAGTCAGGGGCTACCATGGAAGAGGAGCAGGAAGGGGGCTACTCTGAAGCAGGGAGCCTGGAGATATTGGTGCTACAGTCCTGCACAGGTGGAGGCCAAGGCGGCCATGGCCAAGGCCAGGAGCCATCTCCCTGCCCACGCCTCCAGCTGCCTGAGCCCAGGCAGGGCAGACAGTGGCTGGGCCCAGAAGCCCGACTCTCTGAGGGCAGGGGGAGACCTCCGGCTTGCAGTTCCCGTCAGAAGAGCAAGAAGAACACAGAGCCGCTGCGGGTCACCCAGCAGCACCAAGGGGAGCTTCAAAATGGCCCATGCTCCCTTCCCCGTGTTGGCCCCAACCCAGCAGAGAGCATCCTGCCCACAAGGTCCAGGCTCTGCCACCTAGCGCCCTCTGGTGGCCAAACTGGTTAGTGCCAGAGGGGAACCAGGGATCTTCCCCAGGCCCTCCCAAGGGGTTCCTCTTCCCCCTCAGCCAGGGTTTCAGCTGCCCAAGAGATGATCCAAAGGGCTAGGGGAATCAGCAGCCCTTGGACTGGCCGGGCCCACCCTGACCAGCAAGGTGAGGCTGGTAATGAGTTCAGGGATGACCACATCAGCCCTACTGGGTGAGCACCCACCGTGGGCCGAGCTCAGGGCAAGCCACTCTATATCCAACCAGCCACAGTGACCAGAGTAGACTAAGGCCCAGGGAGGGGATGCCACCCACTCAAGATCACCCAACACAGAGGTGATGCTGGATCATCCAGACTCCTCGCTTGTCCCCCGCCCCTCTGCCCCTCTAATTGCTCAACTATAGATCAGGAAGCCTCCTCCCAGGCCAGCTGAGATGCAGAGGCTCAGTCATGAGTTAAAAAATATAAAGTAAAAATAGACTGGGAGCAGTGGCTCATAACTGTAATCCTAGCACTTTGGGAGGCTGAGGTGGGTGGATTACCTGAGCTCAGGAGTTCGAGACCAGCCTGGGGAACATGGTGAAACCCCGTCTCTACTAAAAATACCAAAAATTAGCCAGGCGTGGCATGCGCCTGTAATCCCACCTACTCAGGTAGCTGAGACAGGAGTATGGCTTGGGCCGGGCGCAGTGGCTCATGCCTGTAATCCAAGCACTTTGGAGGCCAAGGTGGGTGGATCACCTGAGGTCAGGAGTTCAAGACCAGCCTGACCAACATGGTGAAACCCCACCTTTTAAAAAAAAAATTTATTAAAAAAAAAAAAAAGAAAAAAGGAGTATGGCCTGAACCCAGGAGGCAGAGGTTGCAGTGAGCCAAGATCACACCATTGGATTCCAGCCTGGGTGACAGAGCGAGACTCCATTTCAACAAAAAATGAAAGAAAGAAAGAAAAAATACATATATATGTAAAGTAAAAACATAAAAATTAGCCGGGCATGGTGGCACATGCTTGTAATCCCAGCTACTAGGGAGGCTGAGGCAGGAGAATCGCTTGAACCTGAGAGGCGGAGGTTGCAGTGAGCTGAGGTTGTGCCGTCTGCACTCCAGCCTGGGTGATAGAGTGAGACTCTGTCTCAAAAATAAACAAACCAGGCCGGGCGTGGTGGCTCACGCCTGTAATCCAAGCACTTTGGAGGCCAAGGCGGGCGGATCACCTGAGGCCGGGAGTTCAAGACCAACCTGACCAACATGGTGAAACCCTGTCTTAAAAAATAATAAAAATAAAAATAAAATAAAATAAAATAAACAAACCAGCTGGGCATGGTGGTTGACGCTTGTAATCCCAGCACTTTGGGAAGCCGAGGCGAGTGGATCACCTGAGGTCAGGAGTTCAAGACCAGCCTGAACAACATGGTGAAATCCCATCTCTACTAAAAACACACAAAAAAATTAACCGGGTGTGGTATCGCACTCCTGTAATTCCAGCTACTCAGGAGGCTGAGGCAGGAGAATTGCTTGAACCCGGGAGGCGGGGGTTGCGGTGAGCCAAAATCATACCATTGCACTCCAGCCTGGGCAACAAGAGTGAAATTCCGTCTCAAAAAATATATATAGAAAGAGGCAGGATGCAGTGGCTCACGCCTCTCATCCCAGGACTCTGGGGGGGGCCGAGTGGGTAGATTGTTTGAGTCCAGGAGTTTGAGACCAGCTTGGGCAACATGCGAAACCCAGTCCCTACAAAAAATACAAAAAAAAAAAAAAATTTAGCCAGGCGTGGTGGCGTGTGCCTGTGGTCCAGTTACGTGGGAGGCTAAAGTGGGAGAATCGCTTGAGCCCAGGAGGTTGAGGCCACAGTGAGCTGTGTGTCTGCCACTGCACTTCAGCCTGGACAACAGAAGGAGACCCTGTCTCAAAAAAATATATATATGTGTATATACACACACACACACACACACACACACACACACACACACACCACACTATATATATAGTGTAAATGGCTTTTATTGAGGGCCTACTATGTGCTGGGCAACAGGTCTGCAAGGGTCCTCCTCCAGCCCCTGCACTTTGCACTGGCCAGGGAGGAGAATGCTGGGGGAGACCTAAACATCAAGCTAGGGGGAGGGGCCTGAGGTGGAGGTAGAAGGGGACAGAGGGGCCCACTGGCTGAGTCCTTAGGGAGGGAAAGTCTCCTGGGGTCTGCCCAGCTTGAAACAGAAGGCTGGGGGCCACCAGGCCCTGAATCAGGCCAGGCAGGGTCAAGGGGCCTGGGAGTCCCGCCCCTTTGCTGTGAGACCTTTAGGGAATGGGATCCATCTCTGAGTGGTTTCTCCCGAAGTAAGACTGGTCCAGAGGGCAGAGTGGCCGTGCCCAAGGTGGTGGCAGGTCTGACTAGATTTGTGGCCCCTGCCAAAAACCTTCTCTTCTGCTCCCTAGGCAGCAGTGGCCTGCTCCTGGGCACTCCTTTGCAGTCATCACCTGGACCTGGTGGGACAGGAGAAGCAGGAAGAGAAAGAGAATTACAGTCAGACAGAAATCAGAGAGAGACAGACACCGACAAATAAGGAAAAACAGAGGCAGAGACAGGCAGAGAGAGAAAGAGCTAGAGAGGGATGCAGAGACAGCCAAAGGTAAAATTAGAGACGACACAGAGGCCGGGTGCAGTGCTTCACGTCTAGAATTCCAGCACTTTGGGAGACTGAGACAGGCAGATATTTGAGGTCAGGAGTTCAAGACCAGCCTAGTCAACATGGTGAAACACCGTCTCTACTAAAAATACAAGAGGCTGGGCGTGGTGGTAGGTGCCTGTAGTACCAGCTACTCGGGAGGCTGAGACAGGAGAATCACTTGAACCCAGAATAAGGAAGGCAGAGGTTGCAGTGAGCTGAGATCACGCCACTGCACTACAGCCTGGGCTACAGAACAACACTCTGTCTTAAAATAAATAAATAAATAAATAACATTTTTAAAAAATACAAAAAGCAGCTGGGCCTGGTGGTGGGTGCCTGTAATCCCAGTTACTCAGGAGGCTGAGGCAGGAGAATCGCTTGAGCAGAGCAGCCTTGAGCCGAGGCAGAGGTTGCAGTGGGCCAAGGTCACGCTACTGCACTCCAGCCTGGGCAACAATGCAAGACTCTGTCTCAAAAAAAAAAAAAAAACACATAGAGGCAGGGGAGAGAGAAGGCTGAGAAGGGGAAAACAGCCCCAGACATAGTCATGCCATCAAAGGGGACAGAAAGCCAAGGCCTATGGGGCGGGGGCCCCTTCCCACCCCGGCCTCACCTAGAGCTCATCTCGAGGCTGAGGTTGGAGGCGGTGCCCACTACTGCCATCCAGGTCCAGGTGGGGGCTGCGCAGGGCCTTTTGGGAGCTGCTCCAGCTGATGAGGCGGCCGCTGTCGTCATCCCATGGAGAGGATGTCTCGGTGTCACTGAGCCACTCGGCGTCCCCGGCATAGTGGGTAGGAGCAGCGAGCAGTGGCCGGGCTGAGAAGGCCAGCAGGTCCCTCGGCCAGAAGTGTGCCTTGTACTCCTCACTGTGAGGTGAGAGGACAGCTCAAGGAGACTGAGGCGGGCCCCTACTCCCAGGCCACACGCCTGCCAGAAGCCAGGCACCTTTCCCGCCCAGAGCACCTCACTCCCTGCCATCTAGTCCTCATAACAGCCCTGAGCAGTGGGACTTCCACTAACCACATTTTCCAGATGAGGAAACTGAGGCTGAGAACAGGGAAGTCAATTGATTAAAAACTGCATGCGCTGCCTGGCCAACATGATGAAACTTCATCTCTACTAAAAATATAAAAAGGCTGGGAGCAGTGGCTCACATCTGTGACCCAGCACTCTGGGAGGCCCAGGTGGGCTTATCACTTGGGGTCAAGGAGTTCCACACCAGCCTAGTCAACATAGTGCAGCCCTGTCTCTACTAAAAATACAAAAAAATTAGCTGGGTGTTGTGGCGCGTGCCTATAATCCCAGCTCCTCAGGAGGCTGAGGCAGGAAAATCACTTGAACCTGGGAGGTGGAGGTTACAGTGAGTCAAGATCATGACACTGTACTTTGGC
Organism: Ateles fusciceps; assembly: GCA_036589455.1. NCBI lineage: Eukaryota > Metazoa > Chordata > Mammalia > Primates > Atelidae > Ateles > Ateles fusciceps. The sequence goes on from JAZHEH010003300.1 coordinate 5,321,349, forward strand.
CTGGGAGACAGAGCGAAACTCTGTCTCAAAAAAAAAAAAAAAATCAGCAGGGGGTGGTGGCACTCCGGTAATCCCAGCTACCTGGGAGGCTGAGCCAGGACTAACTGCTTGAACCTGGGAGGCAGAGGACACCATGAGTCAAGATCATGCCACTGCTTCTAGCCTGGGCAACAGAGCGAGACTCCGTTAAAATGAAAAAAAAAAAGAAAAGCCGGCATGCGCTGCGCAGAATTCACGCCTAGATTGGTGTACTCTTAAGGCTAGGCTGAGCCACTCCTTGGTGACCTGGACCAAGTGACTTGGCCTTGCCAGTCTCAGTCTCCCCATCTGTCCAGTGAGGGGACTTCCTGCTGACGGAGGTGGGTTCCTGGAGGGACGCCCCTGCCCTGCCACGCCCAACCCCCATCAGAGCCTCACTTGGGGTGCTGGTCGAACATGATGGGCAGGAACTCATCCACGGGCAGCATGCGGCGCAGAGGCTGTGAGGCCAGCAGCTTGCGGGCGCCTGCCAGGCTCAGGGCATAAGCCAGCGTCCAGTAGGAATACCCAGCCACCACCAGGCCCGGCAGCCCCTCCACAGCCGCCTCCTTCTCAGGGTTCACCTGCTTCCGCCCAAGGTAGCTGTAAGTGACACCAAGGGGCCCAGGAGTCACTTAGGTCCTGGGTGTCACGGGACCCTCCTGCATCCCCTTATAGGGCCAGGCTCTGCGGGGGGATGGGCCGGCCAGGGTCCTAAGCAGGAAAAGGCAGACTCCAGAGACCCCCCTCCTTGTCCCTGAGGGCACAGGCTGCCTACATCAGGTCCCACGGCAGTTTCTCTGCCTCCACGTCCTCCATCAGCCGCTCTAGCCGCCGCCTGAAGTTGCTCTCAAAGCGCACATCATCTTCAAACACCAGGACCCGGGCCAGGCCCCTGGCAACCACCTGTGGTACATGATGGGGTAGGAGATGGCTCTTCGAAGCTGAGCTATCCCCCCTCCCTCCACGCTGAAGCCACAGCCTCTGCCTGGCCTCCATTGCCCTGGCCACATCACGGAGTTGCCCCAAAGCCTGCTGGGGGCCTCACCGCCCAGGACCTGAAATCCCAACCTCACTCTGGCATTTGAGGCTCCCCAGATAGAATCGTGATGGCCCTTGCTACAGCCCCTGAGTGCTACTGTACCCTAGGGCTGGGCTACTGTACCCGAGGGCTGGGCTACTGTACCCGAGGGCTGGGCTACTGTACCCTAGGGCTGGGCTACTGCATATCTCTGAGGGCCCTCGGGAGGCAGGATATGATGATCCTCAATTGCCCGAAGGGGGTGGACACATGCCTGTCCAAGGACCCACAGCCAGAAAGTGGCAGAGCTGGGATGTGAACCTGCATCTGCGGACGCCAGGGCCCAGCTTGTCACTTTGGCCTTCTGCAATTTTCTAAAGGAAGCTGGGCTGGATGAGGGCTGGGAAGACCCTAGCTCTGGACATCCTGAAGCAAAAGTACTTTTGATAACTTTTGGAAAAGTTACTTTGGAATAGCTTTTGGAAAACTACTTTTGATAACTTTTGTGAAAAGAAAAGGAGATCAGCTAAGAAAGTGTGCAGCCAGGCGCGGTGGCTCATGCCTGTAATCCCAGCACTTTTGGAGACTGAGGCGGGTGGAATCACTCGAGCTCAGTTCGAGACCAGTCTGGACAACATGGCGAAACCCCATCTCTCCAAAAAATACTAAATTTAGCTGGGTGTGGTGGTGCACACCTGTAGTTGCAGCTACTCGGGGGGCTGAGGTGGGGATAACTGCTTGAGCCCGGGAGGTCCAGGCTGCCATGAGCTAAGATCACGCTCTTAGCTGGAGTGCTAAGTGCACTCCAGCCTGGGTGCCAGAGTAAGACTCTGTCCCCCTCAAAAAAAGTAGTGAACGATGTCATCCTCTAATTTGGTCAGAGACAGTAAAAAAGCCAACATAGGCTGGGCATGGTGGCTCATGCCTGTAATCACAGCACTTTTGGAGGCTGAGGCAGGTGGATCACCTGAGGTCGGGAGTTTGAGACCAGCCTGGCCAACGTAGTGAAACCCTGTCTCTACTAAAAATTTAAAAATTAGTCAGGCGTGGTGGCACAGGTCTGTAATCCCAGCTACTTGGGTGGCCGAAGTAGAAGAATCACTTGAACCTGGGAGGTCAACGTTGCAGTGAGCCGAGATCACGCCACTGCACTCCAGTCTGGGCGACAGAGCAATAATTCGTCTCAAAACAAAAAACCCATAATGCTCACATACACATACACATATATTTTGGCTACAGCAGAAAATAAAAACAAGAAATTCATGCCCCATCTCCTAGAGGGGCTGCCCTTGGAGGACCCAGTTCCCCTTTTCTCTCCAGCATTTCCAGCAACCTTTCCCCTGGGGCTGGGGCTTCCTGGCCAAGTATTGAGCACATGCTAAGCCCCAGGCTTCCTTCTTTCTGCTCCTACACACCTTCCACCTTCCCACCTCAGGGCCTTGGCACCCACTGTTCTCTTCTGCCTAGAAGCTTCTTCCCCCCAACCCCTCAATGGTGAGGCCCACTCTGATCCCCCTCCCCACACCAGGTACCTCTCAAAGTGGCCCACACCTCTCCCCCTCCACTGCAAGCTTGGTTTTCTTGATTTCCGTAAGCCCCCTCTGGTCCCTGAGCCCCAGGGGGATCCCTTTATTGCAGGAAGGAGCAGACATGCATAGTTCCTGTCCTCCTCTGTGTTCTCACAGCAGAATATCTGCTAGCACATAGTAGGTGCTCAAGAGAGACTGTAGAATGAAAATGGGCACCCCCGTTCTCCCTAAAGGCTGTGGGTGGGGGAAGCAGGACCCTCACCTCTTCCCAGATGGAGTAGTGGCTGAGGAAGCAGCCCACCTCGCCCTTGGTCAGAGTGCGGCCCGAGTAGGGGTCCTGGTAGCCTGGGAGCAGGTCCACACCGAGGCTCCTGATGGCACTGCTGTTGAGCATCCTGAGGGACACAGGTGTGGTGGGGTGAGGGGGTGCCTGCCAGAGACCCCTCCAGAGGGGCCAGGCCTGTGCATGTCGGGGACAATACACACTGAAGTCGGGTTTAAAGAAGGTTTCAACCTAGTAACGCCTTCGTGTGACCCAAAGCTGTTAAGGGACTGCGCCTGGGGAACTAGAGCCACTACTGCCAGGCTGGAGTGCCATGGCTCCATCCCGGCTCACTGCGACCACCACCTCCCCGGTTCAAGTGATTCTCCTGCCTCAGCCTCCCGAGTAGCTGGGATTACAGGCACACACCATCATGCCTGGCTAATTTTTTTTTTTTTATTTTTTGTATTTTTAATAGAGATGGGGTTTTACCATGTGGGCCAGTCTGGTCTTGAACTCCTGACCTCAGGTGATCTGCCTGCCTCGGCATCCCAAAGTGCTGGGATTACAGGCACGAGCCACCGCACCTGGCCACCTTGGGAGTTCTGAGAGGATAACTATTAGGATGTCTCCTAATACAATAGGACAGGGGTGACCCTTGAGGAAAGGGTGGGGTGGTAGGGGGCTGCCTGAGGGGCAGGCACTCCAGGATGAATGTAGGAACATGAAAGATACTTCTTGGGCAGAGGCCCAAGCAAAGGATGAATACCCTATGGTCAAGAGACTTTGGGGTACATGGGGTCTCACACCTGTAAATCCCAATACTTTGAGGGGCCAAGGTGGGAGGCATGCTTCAGGCCAGGAGCTAAAGACCAGCCTGGGCAACAGAGAGAGACCCCATCTCTCCAAAAACAAAAAAAAATTTTTTTTCAGACGAAGTCTCGCTGTGGTAGGCCTGGGCTGGAATGCAGTGGCACAATCTCGGCTCACTGCAACCTCTACCTCCTGGGTTCCAGCAATTCTCCTGCCTCAGCCTCCCAAGTAGGTGAGATTACAGGTGCCTACCACTACACCCGGCTAATTTTTGTATTTTCAGTAGAGACAGGGTTTCACCATGTTGGTCAGACTGGTCTCGAACTCCTGATCCCAGGTGATCCACATGCTTCAGCCTCCCAAAGTGGTGGGATTACAGGTGTGAGCCACCGCACCCAGCCAAAAAATTTTTTTAATTAGCTGGGCATGGTGGTGAATGCCTGTAGTTCCAGTTTCTCAGGAAGCTGAGGCAGGAGGGTCACTTGAGGCCAGGAGTTCAAGACTAGCCTAGGCAACAGAGTAAGACCCTGTCTCTGAAAAAACAAAACAAAACATTTTCTTTTCAGCCGGGCGTGGTGATGCAAACCTGTAATCCCAGCTCCTCAGGAGTCTGAGACAGGAGAATTGCTTAAAACCTGGGAGGCGGATGTTGAAGTGAGCTGAGATCATGCCACTGCACTCCAGCCTGGATGACAGAGCAAGACTCCGCCTCCAAAAATATATATGTATTTTTAATTAGCTGGGTGTGATGGTGCATGCCTATAGTCCCAGTTACTCAGAAGGCTGAGGTGGGAGGATTGCTTGAGCCCAGGAGTGTAAGGCTGCAGTGAGCCATATTTGTGCCACTGGACTTCAGCCTGGGCAACAGAGTGAGACTCTGTCTCCAAAAAAAAAAAAAAGAGCTGAGCACTTGAAGCAAATAGCAGCAGACATATGGGGCCATGGGACCCCGGTGGCTGGAAGAGCCTGGCCTCTGGATTCCCCTGGGGAACATGGCTGGCCTTTCCCAACCCCCACCCATCAGGAACTCAAGTCCAGGATGGAGAGTAATAATTACTGAAGACACCTAATCCTTTGGAAACTTACCATGTGCCCAGCCCTGCCTAATTTCTCTAAACTCACAAAACCCTAAGAGAAGGGCACAGTTATCTGCTATTTACACAAAAGGGCTGAGAGATGGGGGTAGCAGGCTGGAGGCCACACATCCGGTAACTGGTGGAGCTGGAAGCCAGGCCCTGGGGCCTCAGCCACTGTGCTCTCTTCCGGTGAGCAGAGGGAGGGCATCTTCTCCCATGTGTGTCTGCTCTGGAACTCCCTGAGAGGGTATTACTCAGGCCCTATTTGGATATTTCCTGGGACAGGAAACTCATCCAATCTGTCTGCTTTTCCCAGTCCTAGCAGGGGTCGGAGATGGATCACACTGCTCTCCTGAGCGCCCAGGGCCCCATCCCAGGCAGCCTCACCTGCCATCCACAGCATCCACCACCCGCCCAGAGATCTCCATCTCCCAAAGCGAGGTCAGCATGCGTTCCCGACGGTCAGGCCTGCGAGCCAGGCTGATGACAAAGACCTGTAGGAGGCAGGGAGCGGACGGTAAGTGCAGGGGGAGAGGGAGGGGAGCCCAGCCACCTCCTAACCCCAAGCCCACAGGCTGGGAGACTTACCTCATCAAACCCCATCTTGCTGGGCCTCTTGGAGGGCCGGGTCACATGAGCTGAGGCCTGCATGGGGGGCCCATCCACTGCACAGGGAAGCACGCCCCAAGCATGAGTCCCCACTGGCTCCTGTTAGCGGTCACCCTGAAGTCCTAGCCCCCAGCCTCATTCCTGCCCCCCTTGGCAGAACACCCCACAGGGTGGGTCCTCAGAGATCACGGGATCCACCTGCTCCCATTGCGGAGATTCGAGACTGAGGCCCAACGGGGAAAGGGGCTTTCTCAGAGTCATGGAATGAGTTAGGGGCAAGGCTAGAACCTAAGGCCAATGCCCCCTTCAGTCCAGGGGCTAGGGAAAGGAGCACCGTAGGGAGGCAGGGAATCATGGCAGCAGGTGGGCGTAAAGTTCCCCAGCCCTCACCTAGTGCTTCTAAGATCAGGTGGATGAAGTTGACTCTCTCGTCTTCTAGCCCCTGGTGGGATTGATAGGCACATTCATGTACCCATAACGATGCTCATTGCACACGTGGACCGAGACCCCTGCAGAGACAGGCTGAGTGAAAGCTGGAGTGCAGGGTAGGGCTCTCAGAAACTAGCTGAGAGGTCCCAGGCCCAGCACTGCCAGTGACCCAACATGTCGGTCTTCTCTGGGACTCAGTTTCCCCACCTGTGGAACCAGAGGGAGAAAGGGCTTGGCTCACACAATATCTAAGGGGTCTTTCTGCTGAGATGGTTCATTCATTCAACAGAGCTGTCCAAGGCACCTGCTGGGAGCCAGGGGTACATCAGTGAGCAAGACTGAGTCCCTGCCCTCAGGTATCAAGGTGAGGCAGGAGCAGGCAAACTCCTCCCCACCACAGCCACAGGATGCCAGCGAGCCCCACTGCTCTGTCCCCTAAATCCTCCCATCTCTCCCAATCCCCACCACCCCAACAAGATCCAAGGGCCATCGCCTTTTCCCCCAGACCCCTCCCACTTCACCCCACACTCTCTAGGGTTCCCCTTCACAATGTCTTTCACCTGGCAGCCAGAATGGCCTTCCCCTGGCTTCAATAACTGTTCCTTTTTTTTTTTTTTTTTTTTGAGACAAAGTCTCACTCTGACACACAGGCTGGAGTGCAATGGCGCAATCTTGGCTCATTACAACCTTTGTCTCCCGGGTTCAAGTGATTCTCATGTCTCAGCCTCCTGAGTAGCTGGGATTACAGGCACATGCCACCATGCCCAGCTAATTTTTGTATTTTTAGTAGAGATGGGGTTTTGCCATGTTGGCCAGGCTGGTCTCACACTCCTGACCTCAGGTGATCTGCCCACCTCTGTCTCCCAAAGTGCTGAGATTACAGGCATGAGCCACTGAGCCTGTCTAATACTTGTTACCTTTATTTTAATTATCCTCAGGGGCAGGCATACAGTGCCAATTTAAAAGCTAACCCAGGCCGGGCACAGTAGCTCACGCCTGTAATCCCAGCAGTTTGGGAGACAGAGGCGGGCAGATCATTTAAGGTCAGGAGTTTGAGACCAGCCTGGCCAACATGGTGAAACCCCATGTCTACTAAAAATACAAAATTTAGCTGGGTGTGGTGGTGGGTGCCTGTAATTCCAGCTACTTGGGATGCTGAGGCAGGAGAATCACTTGAACCCGGGAGGCAGAGGTCGCAGAGAGCCAAGATTGCGCCACTGCACTCCACCCTGGACGACAGAGCAAGACTCTGTCTCAAAGCAAACAAACTAATAACAAATAAAAGCTAACCCTATTCCCAACATTGAGCACAGAGCCTGGCCCAGAGCCGGGATGCCAATAGCTGGCTGTTGGAGACTGAATTCCTTCAAACCATTGACCAATTAACAACGGCTGTCACTTGAAGTAGGGATAGCGATGAAAAATAACGAACGCTTTTGTTTCCTCTTGTTTTTTCTCCTCCAGTTGTTTCACCTTCACTCACTTTTTGCAATTGATAAGATTTCTTCTCGCACGTCTGCACACTGCAGACTTCTCCAGCACAAAGAATCACGACCTCCTCCTCACCGGTTGCCACTGATTACTTGATTAAATCATCACCTCTAATTTATCCTGACCACCAGCAAAGTTCTTCTCCACCCACCAGACAGTCTTCAAGGTCAGAATTACACATTTTCTGCAGCCTTCTCAAGAAATTCATTCCAACATGAGTGTCTCCACCCAACCCTCTCATCCTCAGGACTGGATTTATTCCATCCACACCCAAACACTTTCTTTTCTTTTTTTTGAGACAGGGTCTCATCCTGTGTTGCCCAGGGTGGAGTACAGTGGCATGATCACAGCTCGCTGCAGCCTTGACCTCCTGGGCTCAAGCAATCCTCCTGCCTCAGCCTCTCAAGTAGCTGGGACTACAGGCATGGACCAACATGCCAGGTTAATTTTTAAATTTTTTTGTAGAGATGGGGTCTGGCAGCCAGGGGTGGCGGGCTCATGCCTGTAATCGTAGCACTTTGGGAGGCTGAGAGGGGCAGATCACTTGAGCCCAGGAGTTCAAGACCAGCCTGGGCAACATGGCAAAACCCCATCTCTACAAAAAAAATACAAAAATGAGCTGGACATAGCGGTGTGTACCCGCGGTCCCAGGTACACAGGAGGCTGAGGTGTGGGAGGAAGTCAAGGCTGCAGCGAGCCGAGATTGCACCACTGCACTCCAGCCTGGGCCATAGAGCAAGACTCCCTCTCAAAAAAAAGGGCAGAAAAGAGATGAGGTCTTGCTATGTTGTCCAGGCTGATCTCGAACACCTGAGCTCAAGTGATTCCCCACCAGCCTCAGCCTCCCATGAGTTTGAGATTACAGGTGTGAGCCACCTCGCCCGGCCATACCCAAACACTTTCTAGTAACTTTCATCTTAAAAGTAATTACTGGCCAGGTGCAGTGGCTCACACCTGTAATCCCAGCACTTTGGGAGGCCGAGGCCAATGGATTGCTTGAGCCCAGGAATTGGAGACTAGCCTGGGCAACATGGCAAAATCCTATCTATCCCTATAAAAATTAGCCAAGCATGGTGGCATGCACCTGTAGTATCCTAGCTACTTGGGAGGCTGAGGCAGAAGGACTGCTTGAGCCCAGGAGGTGGAGGTTGCAGTGAGCTGAGATCACACCAAAAAAAAAAAAAAAGAGAGAGAGAGAAAAAGAAAACTCATGACCCAAAGTTCTGACTCATGAGTCAAGAGGATGACATGCAGAGTAGGGAAGGGCATGCTAAGCAGGCGAAATGGCATGTGCAAAGGCACAGAGGCCTCCAAGGAACACTCAAGGAGGGCTGGTCCTCACCAGCAGCCTGACAGGCATAGGCGAAGACGATGATGTCGTCAAAAGGCCAAGTGTAGTTGGGATGTAGGGGGTAGAAGGCAAGCTGGTCTGCCCCTTCAGCCCGCAGGGACACCAGGAAGGTGGAGTGGACCATGGGGACACGAAGCAGCCCCGGCGCTGGCGGTTCTTGGTGGGGAAGTACTCAGCTGTGCGGCGGTAGTAGCCCTGGAGGAAGGGGATGCTTTGTGCTGTGAGAGGGCTCCCCCTGCCCCCTGCCCACTGACCAGAGACCTCAAGGCCTTCAGGCTCTCTGCTCTCCACGCCATCCTTCCAGGATCTCAATCCACCCAAGGTCCCCATCCCGGCCTTACCTGGGGGGGTGATCCCACACCAGAAGTTGGAGTAGTAGGTCTGGGAGTCCAGCATTGGAGCTGCCACGGGAAGCCCCTGCCCCATCAGAAGCCGAAGAGTCTGGTTGTTGGTCAGAATGTTGTCTGTGTCTGCAAACTTTGCGGGAGGGGCGTCACAGGCTCCAGCCCCACCTGGGCTGCAGCCCCCCAAGGAGTTCACTGAGTGGTCCTGCCAGAGACCCAGTGTGGCTCCTAGGATCCAGTGGAAATGCACCTACAGAGGTCTAACTAACACACTCAGTAGATCTGTTTCTGGACCAAGGATCTAGTCTGGGGCACTGACTTAGAGACTGGGTCCAGAGATTATACCTGAGTTGCTGATCTAAGATCTTTATCTGGGATCTGGTTTAGAAAATGGATCCAGGCCAGGCACTGTGGCTCACACCTGTAATCCCAGCACTTTGGGAGGCCAAGGCAGATGGATCATGAGGTCAGGAGATCGAGACCATCCTGGCCAACACGGTGAAATCCTGTCTCTACTAAAAATACAAAAAGTTAGCCGAGCATGGTGGTGGGCGCCTGTAGTCCCAACTACTTGGGAGGCTGAGGCAGGGGAATCACTTGAACCCGGAGGCTGAGGGTGCAGTGACCTGAGATCACACCACTGCATTGCACTCCAGCCTGGAGACAGGGCAAGACTCCATCTTACAAAAAAAAAAAAAAAAAAAAAAAAAAAGAAAAGAAAATGGGTCCAGACACCTACTCTGAGTCTCTAGTTCAGAGATCCAGGCTCAGTTTATACCCTGTGCTCTCGCCCAGGAATGGAGGCTAAATATAGTATATACAATGGGATCTAACTGAGATGCAGCCTTAGGACCTAGTCTGACCTCTAACATAGGGATCCAAGCTGAACATCTGGTCTGGGCTCTGGCCTGCTGAAGGATCCAGTCTTCAGGTGGGTTAGTAACACCCAGATTTCTTTCTTTCTTTCTTTCTTTTTTTTTTTTTTGAGACTGAGTTTCACTCTTGTCACCCAGGCTGGAGCGCAGTGGTGTGATTTTGGCTCAGTGCAACCTCTGCCTCCCAGTTCATGCGATTCTTGTGCCTCAGCCTCCCGAGTAGCTGGGATTACAGGTACCTGCCACAACGCCCAGCTAATTAGTTTTTTTTTTTTTTTTTTGAGACAGTCTTGCTCTGTCGTCCAGGCTGGATTGCAGTGGCTCGATCTTGGCTCACTGCAACCTCCTCCTCCCGGGTTCAAGCGATTTTCCTGCCTCAGCCTCCCAAAGAGCTGGGATTACAGGTGGGCACCACCATGCCCAGCTAATTTTTGTATTTTTAGTAGAGACAGGGTTTTACCATGTTGGTCAGGCTGGTCTCGAACTCCTGACCTCAAGATCCACCCATCTTGGCCTCCCAAAGTGCTAGCATTACAGGCATGAGCCACCTCGCCCGGCTAATTATTGTATTTTTAGTAGAGACGGGGCATCACCAGGTTAGCCAGGCTGGTCTTGAACTCCTGACCTCAGGTGATCCACGCACCTCGGCCTCCCAAAATGCTAGGATTACAGGTGTGAGCCACTGCAACCAGCCTGCACCCATATTTATCAGGGACAGAAACTACCACCTTTCAGAAGCCCAATTCTAGCCAGACTTCCTTACCAGGATATAGTCAGCCCCCCAGTCCCTGGCAAAGGTGAGGGCCTCCTGCTTCAACTCCATCAGAAACTGGTGCCTTCTTTGGTCCAGTGCTTGGGACCCTCTTCGTCTGGGGTAGGACCTGAGGGGGTAGAGAGGTGAGATGTTCCATGGGGTCCATGCCCCTCTCTCTCTGCAGGGCAGTGGACTGAGCCCTGGCTTGGAGGCTGTGGCACTGGGCTGTCCCTTTTCCTCTCCAGGCTGCAGCTCTTCTCCATCTTCCCCAGCACCCTTCCCCCTCAGATCAGCACCTGGGCTCCCCCCTCGGGCCTCCAGACCACAGTGGCATAGTCATCGCCCACAGCCGCCAGCCACTCCTGCAGCATTCTCTGTGGTGTTGTCCACATTGTGGTCCGTGGCACACCTGGGGGATGGGAAGAAAAAGGAGGCTGAGGCAGCACAGCCACAGAAGGACTGAACTCCAAGGCAGCCTTAACCCCGAAGCACCCACACCTTTGAGGCCGGGCTCTCCTTGGAACAGCGAAAGCTGGGGTGTGCTACAGCAGAGGTGCTGGAGGCAGCCCAGCCAGGTCCCCAACACAGTTCTGTGACCTGCTGTGTGACCTCAGGCAAGTCCCATCTTTCTCTGGGCTTCACGTCCTCCCTCTGTAACTTAATCTGTCCTGCCTATGTCATAGGCCAAGATAAGAGAAGAGGAATGCATTTTTTTTTTGAGATGAAGTCTCGCTCTGTCACCCAGGCTGGAGCACAGTGCATGATCTCAGCTCACTATAGCCTCCGCCTCCCAGGTTCAAGTGATCTCTCCTACCTCAGCCTCCCGAGTAGCTGAGATTACAGGTGCCTGAGACCACGCCCAGCTAATTTTTGTGTGTTAGCAGGGCTTCACCATGTTGGCCAGGCTAGCCTCGAACTCCTGACCTCAGGTGACCTGCCCACCTCGGCCTCCCAAAGTGCTGGAACTACAGGAGTGAGCCCCCATGCCCGGCCCACGAATGCATTTTGAAGATGATAAGTACCTCAACTTTAAGGATCACACCTGCTGCATTCCCTGGTTACATCTGTTAGGTGAGCAGGTACCTACCTGTGTGACTTGTGGCTGTGTGACCACTGGACCAGCTCCTGTCCCTCTCTGAATGGGAACCAGACAAGAGCTGCTGCTTTCCTCCACCCCCGAGTTGTAATAAGGACCAAACCCTGCTCTGAGCATCCCTGAGAATGCAGATGGACCCAAGCTCTGTTGTCATGGGGCACAGCCTCCCCTCTTCTGGGGGAGGGGGCTCCCATAACAGAGGGGGGTGCTTAGCCAAGATCCCCAGGTTTTGTGTGATGCTGCCCCTTTAAGCCAATTCCCCAGAAATGAAGATTACGTGTCAAGTCTTACAGGGGTGGGAGACTAACTAACTCCCAAACTGTGGTAATTGTGGGCGGCCTCCCCAGGCCAGGGCTACCCCCCCCAGCCCAACTGCGGTGTGTTGTAAAGGGTGGCTTGTCATTTTTCTCAGTTTACCCCCAACCTCAGGCAGGGACTCCTCCCTGTTCTGGCGTCTACAGACCAGGGGTTGAGGCCTCCATCCCGCTGCCCTGTGGGTACAGAGGTGCCAGAGGGGAGAGGCTCCAGTGAAGGGGGCTGCTCTTGGCTCACTGGATCCCACCCCTCTACCAAGAGAGCTGGCCCCAGCCCTGAGGGAGGGGGAACCGGATGGACTCCCCTGCACAGCCCGGAGCCCAGTACTGATTTCACCCCCGACCTGTGCCCTAAAGCCTCCAGCCTGGCCTATCCCTGCCACGTTGGGCCCCAGGGAACTTCAGAGGTTCCCGTCTGCTCCTCTCCCAAATCCAGCCAACCATAGGTCCCACCAGGGTTGAGCTGGGCTCTTTAGGCTGGGGTGAAAGGGCTGGCTGGGCCTAATCTACCCTGAGGGGAAGTCCTCAAGAGGAAGGAGTAGGGGACCAGAAGGAGGAGTGGGTGTCCCGCATCAGCCTGTGGCCTCAGAGGTCTGTCGTCGCCCAGCAGGGGGTTCGGGGTCCCTTCTGTGGCCTCCGGCTGGCAGGACCGTCTGTGAGGGGGGAGGGGCCTGTCTGGGTGGTGTCTGGGCAGCGAGTGAGGGGGAGAGGGCCGCCAGGGGCGGGGCCGCCCGCAAGGCTGGGGGTTAGGTGCCCACTGGGTGCGAATGCCCGGGGTCTCTCACCAGAGGGCCAGCCTGGCCCGGGGTAGTCCAGCCGCTCCAGCGCGCCCAGGTAGTGGGGCAGTGAGTGCTCGGCATTGCGGGCCAGTATGGCAAGGACCACGGCGGGCAGCGGCGACTCCGCAACGCCCGGAGCCTCCAGCCACGACCCAGCAGGAGCAGCAGCTCGAGCAGCCGCGCAGCGGGGACAGCGCGCATGGCGGGCGCTCAGGCGGCTGCGGCGGCCCCCGGGGCTCTCCAGCCGGCCCAGGGGGAGGGGGCGGGGCCTGGGGCCCGGGGTGGGGCCGAGGCGGACCCGGAGGGGGCGGGGCAGTGCACCCCCAGAGTGGGCCCCCACTCTACTCCTGCGCGTGGATGCTCAAGTTTTCTGTCCTCAGCCTGGGCACCGGAGGGCCAGGGCCCGAAGACCCGCACCAGCCTTGACCTGGGAGCAGCCCTGTCCGGCCCGACCCTAGAGGGGCGGCGGGGGGAGGGGCCGGAGGACGGGGACGGGGGAGGGGTGCTGGGACGAGCGCGTCGCAGCCTGCCGGGCGTCCGAGAACTATCGGGGCTCCTGCGAACCCCTGGGCGTTGAACCCCACGGGATCCAGATTCCCCTACCCATGCAGCCGACCCTCGGACCTGAGCTGCAGACCCCCGCGGGGCGGCGTCCTCCCCCGGCTTCCCCGGCTCCCGCCCCCTCCTTCCCCACCCCCGGGCGCCCTCTGGCGGCCCCAGCGCCAGCTCCGCAGACCAGCCAGGCCACGCCAGGGCCCGAGACCGATACCTGGCGTGGGGGGCGCGGAGGGGTCCCCCTGACCTGGGTTTGTCCTCCCGCGGCGTTCAGCGGCTGAAGTCCCCTGCGCGTCACCTCCTCGCCTCGGTCGCCAACACCAGCATTGCTCCGTCCCTTTAAGAGCACAGCCGGACGGGCGTGGCGGTTCACGCTTGTAATCCCAGCACTTAGTGAGGCCGAGGCGGGCGAATCACCTGAGGTCAGAAGTTCAAGACTAGCCTGGCCAACATGGTGAAACCCCCATCTTTACTAAAAATACAAAAATTAGCCGGGAGTGGTGGCGCACGACTGTAATCCCAGCCACTCGGGAGGCTGAGGCAGGAGAATCGCTTGAACTCGGGAGGCGGAGGTTGCAGTGAGCCGAGATCGCCGCACTGTTCTCCAGCCTGGGTGACAGAGCGAGACATAGTCTCAAAAAGAAAAAACAAAACAAAACAAAACAACAACAAAAAAAACAGCCCTCTCTTAGTCTGAGTGTAGAACACCACGGAGCTGCTCACAGCGACCTAGCCACCCTCCAAAGCAGGGGATGTTGGCTCCCCCTTGGGCACCTCCAGGGTCCTTAGGACCCCACTGGGAGGGGAAGAAATTCTCCTGCCTCTCCGGAGAGGAGCAGAAAGGGAGAGGCATGGTGGCACCACAAATGGGATGGAGCTGGCTGTCCACCACCAACCTCAGGACAGGTCACTTCCCCAAATGGGGCTGACACCACCACCCATTTGGGAGGGCTTGCAGGATTCCTAGAGAGAATGAATGCACTGACAGCTCCCCCCCCCCCCCAACTGCCGCCCCCCCCATGGAGCCTGACACACAGGAAGAGCTCCGCCCTGGGGCTGGGAAGACAGGACAGGAGGAGAGACAGCCTCCCCCACTTCCCCCTCCCCACCGCCAGAGAAGGTCTCCTTTCCTAGTAACTCCACAGGGTCTCCCTTCAGCCTCTTCCCAGGGTCAGGGAGGGGAGCTGGGGCTGTGCACACTATCTCCACTGGAACCGGAGGACTGGGGGCCCACGGAGGAAGGGACTTACCTAGTGCAGGGGGCAGCACGTGCGCACTGAACCCTGAAGTCCTGATCTCTAGCCCAGCTCCAAAGCCTCCACCAGGATCACGTCAGAGCTTCCATTTGAGGCCATTTCTAGGCCATCGGCCCTACAATGAGAAGCATCCTAGGTTGCAGGCTGCGGAATGAAATAAAAAATAAGAAAAAAAAAGGATCCTGGAGAGTTGCTAGACCCCCACCGGCAACCCTGCACTGTAGCCCCTGGTGGGAGCCACTCCCAGCCCCATAAGAGGGATTCTCTCTTTTTTTTTTTTTTTTTTTGAGACAGAGTCTCACTCTGTTGCCCAGGCTGGAGTGCAATGACATGATCTCGGCTCACTGAAACCTCCACCTCCCGGGTTCAAGTGATTCTCCTGCCTCAGCCTCCTGAGTAGCTGGAATTACAGGAGCATGCCACCATCCCCGGCTAATTTTTGTATTTTTAGTAGAGACGGGGTTTCATTATGTTGGTCAGGCTAGTCTTGAACTCCTGACCTCGTGATCCGCCTGCCTTGGCCTCCCAAAGTGCTGGGATTACAGCCATGAGCCACCTCACCCAGCCCAAGGCATTCCCTTTCTAAAGCAAAGCAGTGTCCCCAACTTCACCCACCCCAGAGTCATTCCAGAGCCTCTGCCTCTCCTATTGGTCCGAGGGTGCTATGGTCTGAATGTCTATGACCCCAAAAACTTCACATGTTGAAACCTAATCGCTAATGTCAGGGTATTAAGAGGCGGGGCCTTTGGGAGTTGATTAGGAGGTGATTGGGTGGGCTCACCCACATGAATGGAACTAGTGCCCTTAAAAAAGGGGCCTAGAGAGCTTGTTCACCCCTTCTGCCATGTGAAGACACAGCTAGAAGTCCCCATGTATGACGAACAAGCCCTTACCAGACACTGAATCTGCTGGTGCCTTGATCTTGGATCTCCCAACCCCCAGAACTATAAGCAAAAAATTTCTTCTTCCTTTTTTTTTTGGGGGGGGAGGTGGAGATCTCGCCCTGTCACCCAGGCTGGAATGCAGTGGTGGGATCTTGGCTCACTACAACCTCTGCCTCCCGGGTTCAGTGACTCTTCTGCCTCAGCCTCTGGAGTAGCTGGGACTACAGGCATGTGCTACCACGCCTTGCTAATTTTTGTATTTTTAGTAGAGATGGGGTTTCACCATATTGGCCAGGCTAGTCTCGAACTCCTGACCTCGTGATCCACCTGCATCGGCCTCCTAAAGTGCTGGGATTACAGGGGTGAGCCACCGTGCCCGGCTGATATATTTATTTTGTTTATACATTACACAGTCTAAGATATGTTGTTATAGCATCCCAAATGGACTAAGATTGGGGCTTCTAGATTATTCCCTGGCCTCAAGTCTTCCTATTCCTTGCAGTCCTCCCATCCTCCCCAATAGTCTAGCCTGTCACTAACTCCCTTGTCTTAGGGTTTTCCCATCACACCTGTCTGGAAAACCCAGTACCCATCTTTGTTTTTGGGCAGGTTGAGACTGCTGCAAACTCAGGGTCTCTACCTTCAGTTGGGCTCTCACCCAGCCCAGGAATCCTGTTGCCTGTGTCCCTGCCCATTCTCCTCAGTGGCATTTCAAATGCCTCCAGTCTGTGAGGCGAGGTGGCTCAGGCCTGTAATATTCAGGACTTTGGGAGGCCGAGGTGAGCGGATCACCTAAGGCCAGGAGTTTGAGACCAGAAAAAGAAACATGGTGAAACCCGGTCTCTATTAAAAATACAAAAAAAAAAATTAGCTGGGTATGGTGGCATGTGCCTGTAGCCCCAGCCACCTGGGAGGCTGAGGCAGGAGAATCACTTAAACCCAGAAGGCAGACGTTGCAATGAGCCGAGATCATGCCACCGCACTCCAGCCTGGGCAACAGAGTGAGACTCTGTCCCCCACCCCCAAAAAAAAGGCCAGGCACAGCGGCTCATGCCTGTAATCCTGGCACTTTGGAAGGCTGAGACCGGTGATCGAGGTCAGGAGATCAAGATCATCCTGGCCAACATGGTGAAACCCTGTTTCCACTAAAATATAAAAAATCAGCCAGGCGTGATGGCAGGATCACTTCAACTCCATGCTTTTGGACCTTCCCACATCCTTTTCTATTTTGTCCCTTGGTCTGCTGCCTGGACTGGTCATTCCCTCCTGCACAGTTTCTACACTACGGGTCCTATAGTCTCAGCTTCAACTTCCTTTCTCTGTCAAAGCTTTCCCTGATGCCATGTCAGGGAGACACACCCCTACAGGTCATTCTACATGATCCTGTTCATTCAGCAACTCTTTCCTGAGCACATGCTATGTGCAGGTGAGAAAGCTTAGGGGCTGGGAATAAGAAGAGGTGCATAAAACAGACGCAGTTTCTGCTCCTAGGCTCCTCACATTCTGGTGAGGGGGGAGACAGGTAGGGAAACAAGCAAAACAGTAAATGAAGCGATAATTTCAAGGAATGGTAAATGCCATGAACAAAACTGAAACGTGATCAAGAACTGACAGTAGGCTGAACGCTGTGGCTCACACCTGTAATCCCAGCACTTTGAGAAGCCAGGACAGGCACATGAGCTCAGGAGATCAAGACCAGCATGGCTAACATGGTGAAACCCTGTCTCTAAAAAAATACAAAAATTAGCTGAGCATGGTGGTGCACACCTGTAGTCCAGGAGGTGGAGGTTGCAGTGAGCTGAGATTGTGCCACTGCACTCCAGCCTGGACAACAGAGCCAGACATTGGCTAGAAAATAAAAATAAAAATAAAAGAGATAGAGAACTGAGAGTAGCTGCCGAGTTGGCAACATTCAGACAGAGGGGTCAGAGAAGACACTGTGGAACAGAAGGAAGAGCCAGTCAAGGGGAGATGTGTGGGAAGACGTCCGGATCCAGGGAACAGGCAGAGCAAAGGCCCTGCAGTGGGAACAAGCAAGGCAGCCAGTGTGACTGGAGCAAGGTGAGCAAGAGGCTATGTAAGAGGTGAGGCCGAATAGGTGGGAACGGCCGGGCCACCCAGTGGCTTAAAGATATGGCAGGGTTTTGGTTTCGGTTTTGGTTTTGAGAAGGAGTCTGGCTCTGTACCCAGGCTGGAGTTCAGTGATGCAATCTTGGCTCACTGCAACCTCTGCCTCCTGGGTTCAAGTGATTCTCCTGCCTCAGCCTCCCAAATAGGTGGGATTACAGGCGCCTGTCACCATGCTTGGCTAATTTTTGTATTCTTAGTAGAGATGGGGTTCTGCCATGTTGGCCAGGCTCAAATTCCTGGCCTCAGGTGATCCACCTGCCTGAGCCTCCCAAAGTGCTGGGATTACAGGCGTGAGCCACCGCACCTGGCCATATGACAGAGTTTTAGAATTTTTTTTTCAATGTAGGTGGAGTCTGGCTCAGCCACCCAGGCTGGAGTGCAGTGGCGAGATCTCGGCTTACTGTAGCCTCAACCTCCCAGGCCCAAGAGAACCTCCCAAGTAGCTGGGAATACAGGTGAGCACCATCATGCGCGGCTAATTTTTAAAATTTTTTGTAAACATGGGGCTTCTAACATTACCCAGGCTGGTCTCAAACTCCCAGGCTCAAGTGATCCTCCCGCCTCAGCCTCCTAAAGTGCTGGGATTACAGGCACCACACTCAGCTTGGACCTTATTCTGAGCTGCTTTTTTGACCTCCAGGTGAGAGCTCACAGGCTAGACCTGCCTGGCTCTGAGTTCCTGAGGCAGGGTCCTGCTTCCAGCCCTAGAGCAGAGCCAGTGGGCATAGTGCCCACAATAAGAGATACAAATGAGTCACTGATGGTCTGATCCAACACCTGTACTTCCAATTACACTCATTTTTTTTGGTCTCCAAATATATTAAGACATGCTCTGCAAAGGTGATATTTGGCAAAATCGCCAAAATTCTAAAGCCGGGGGACTCCAAGTGTGGTCCCTGGACCAGCGGCATCAACCTCGCCTGGAAATTGTTAGAAATGCAGATTCTTAGGCCTCTCCCTGTACCTGCTGAATCCAAAACTAGGAGTGGAGTCCATATCCACAAGCCTCCCAGATAATTTTGATGCAGGCTCCAGGCTGAAAGTGCTGACCAGGCGCGGTGGCTCACACTTGTAATCCCAGCACTTTGGGAGGCCGAGGCAGGCAGATCACCTGAGGTCTGGAGTTCAAGACCAGCCTGACCAACATGGTGAAACCCCGTCTCTACTAAAAATACAAAATTAGCCTGGTGTGGTGGTGCATGCCTGTAATCTCAGCTACTCAGGAGGCTGAGGCAGGAGAATAGCTTGAACCAGGAGATGGAGGTTGCAGTGAGCTGAGATCGCTCCACTGTACTCCAGCATGGGCAACCAGAGCAAAACTCCCTCAAAAAAAAAGAGGGAGACTCCTGAAAAAAACAAAAACAAAAACAAAAAACGAAAGTGCTGTCTGTGGAGCCTAAGACCTCATTAGCTGGGTCATGTAGGGTCATGCCTGGAACAAAATGATTGCTTGGGCCCCTCTGCTGAGTGGGATCCGAATCCTATGGGGCTGACACCTGGCTGGGCTGCTGGTTCCCGCCGCAGCATCCTCACCCCCTTCAGCCATTGTAGTTCTGACCAAAGCCAGGTGGTGGCGCCAGCGCCTCAGCCTTGACTCTGGCTTCCAGGAGTAGAGACCCCGCAAGAACTGTCCCCCCCTCCCCAGTGCCTTCTTCACGTGGGAAGCCTCAGTTCCAAGGTCTGCCCCTGGCAAAGGCTTTGTAGCATGGCCTTCACCAGGAAGAGCAGGGGCTGAGGACGGCAGACTCAAACTGGAGGTTACGGAGGTGGGCTAGAAGAGCCCTTTTGGGTCGAAGAGAAATGGGGTATTGGGCCACTGGGAGTTGGGGGTCAGGAACCGGGTAGGCTGCTCTGGTCCAGTGGACTCTGGCCACACCCCCATTAACCATCTGCGTACCCTGCCCCACCTCATTTGAGGTCCCAATGGGTAGGGGCAGCCTGGAGGTGCCCCAGGGCCCAGGTAGGGCCCCCGGATTGGGAGTCCTCATGGTCTGGCAGCCAAAGAGGCTTGAAATGGGGGACCCAAAGCAGAGAGGATGCTTGGATGCTCTTACCAGCTGCCAGCTTCATGTCTCTTGAGTTGGGGGCTCTGTCTGGACCCTGTCCTGCTTTGTGGCCAAGGGAGCCCAGGATCCTGGCCAGAGGATGGGCCCGCACCCCGCTCCCGGTTGTGGATGCAGCTCGGCAGAGGGGAATCCAGGAGCCCAGCTTGGGCACCCTCCCCACCTCCAGCTCCAAGCCCGGTTCCGAGAGGACCCAGGGTTGAGCAGAGGCTTGTCCCCAAGATGCTCCCCTGCTCCTCATCTTTCCTGTTGGAGGGAAGACTGAGACCCTCGAAGTCCAGCTGGAGGCATCCCTGCCCATTCTGCTTAGAATTAGCACACCCTGGTCTCTGTGCTAGGAATCTGCCCACGGCCCCCCCCCCATCCCAGGGGGTCCACCCAACACCCACACACACTTCCAGGGACCACTCTCTCTCTCCCCTTTGGCCATGCCCTCCTCTCCCAGGATCCCAGATGTGCAGCTGTCCTCCTCTGAGGCTCTGCCTCTGTTCTCAGGAGGCTGGGAGCAGGCCAGCTGTTTTCTCTGGGCAGCAGCTGTTTTGCCCATCAGGAAGCAGCCCTGGCTCCTCTGCTAAAATCCTTGCTGTGGCTGCAGCGTGGCAGCCCTGCTGGGCCAGGTCCTGGGAGCTGTTAACTCCTCTGGGCCCAGGCAGCCCTTTCCCCTCTCTCTGCCCTGATCCCTTCTGCCTCCCCTGACCCACAGAGCTAGCCCATCTCAGGACTTCTGGAGACCCCAAGAAGACCAAGTTTTGCTAACCCCACCCCCTATCAACAACTCCTAATCCCCGCCCCCCGCTCAACAGAGACTCGTCCTCAGATGAACCCAGCAGGAGGCTCAAAGGGATAAATGTTAACCTTATTCAGAATAATAATCATAGCTATCATTATCCATTTGCTGTGTGCCAAGCATCCGCTAAGTGCTTTTTCTTGGGGTGGGGTGGGGACTGAGTCTCACTCTCTCATCCTGGCTGGAGTGCAATGGAGCCATCTTGGCTCACTGCAGCCTCCGCCTCCCAAGTTCAAGCCATTCTCCTGCCTCAGCCTCCTGAGTAGCTGGGATTACAGGCATCCGCCACCACGCCCAGCTGAGTTTTATATTTTTAGTAGAGATGGGGTTTCACCATGTTGATCAGGCTGGCCTCCAACTCCTGACCTCAGGTGATCCACCGCTTCGGCCTCCCAAAGTGCTGGGATTACAGGCATGAGCCACTGTGCCCAGCCTGCTAAGTGCTTTAAATGTATTATCTAACTTGATTTTCACAACAACCCTGTGAAGTCCAGAATTCTGTTTTTTTTTTTTTTTTTTTTTTTTTTGAGATGGAGTCTTGCCTTCGCCCAGGTTGGAGTATAGTGGCACTACCTTGGCTCACTGCAACCTCCACCTCCTGGTTCAAGCGATTCTCCTGCCTCAGCCTCCCAAGTAGCTGAGACGACAGGCTCGTGCCACCATGCCTGGCTAATTTTTGTATTTTTAGTAGAGATGGGGGTTTCACCACGTTGGCCAAGCTGGTCTTGAACTCTGGACCTCAAGTGATCTGCCCAGCTTGGCCTCCCAAAATGCTGGGATTATAGATGTGAGCCACTGTATATAGCCTCTTGGGAATAGTTTTATTTTACAGAAGAGGAAACTGGGAAACTGAGGCACTGAGAATCTAATCACTTGCCCAAGCTCATCCAGAGTTGGGGTTTGGGGTCTACCTGCCTCACTCTGGCCAGCCCCGGTGGCTCTGGAACTGCTGTTGTTACTGTTTGAATTCCCCGCAGCTTTTTGCTCCAGGTTTCCTCTCTCTGTCCTCAGTCGCCCCACCTATGGAATGGGACACTTTACGCATGGAGTGAACACCACCAGCTCTGAGTCTGGAGCTGCGTCAGGTTCTGTGCTCGATTCTTTCCAAGTATTTATTAGCGGATTACTCCTCCTGGTGGCTGCGGTTGGTCTGGGCTAGAATCCCAGCTCTGCTGCCTCCGGACTGCCTGGCTTTGGGCAAGGGACCGGACCTCTCAGAGTCTATCCGTCTCCAAAGCTGGAAAATGGGAGACAGGAACAATGCCTCCTGCACCTTTGATTTTGTTATGGAAAGGATCAGATGACGCAGGTAAACTGATTAGCCCAGGACCTGACCCAGAGGCAGTGGGTGGGAAAGCCTGCCTGTTACTATTCTATTTAACCACAGTGGTCAAGGGAAGGATCCGAGTGGCCCATCCACCACTGCGTGCCCAGATGCTCAGCTCAGAGCTGGTACGTAGGAGGGCTCCGTCATTACCTGTGAATGAATAAACCTGGTCCATGGTCTCCCACACGGGGAAGCAGGCTGGGAGAGGGCCACGCCTGTCCAAGATCACACAGTTACTGGGTGGAGCTGGGATTCAGCCCCGTCCGTCTGTGCGTCTGCCAAGGCTCCCTGCTCCAACTCCTGTACCCCTAGGGCCTTCTCTCTTGAGGCTAAAACCTAGACTAGGGAGTGAAGGGGAACAGGGACAATCCCAGTGCTAAGACAACCCAGAAGGTGACTTGGCTGTGGCTGGGTGGGATCTCAGGGTCTGGGAACGACCCCTCAGGATGCAGTGACCCGTGCTCTCCCTTTTTGTCCCCCTCCCCCCCCTGCCCACCATGGGTCAGTTTCCCTGGTCCCAGCCTAGACATCTGGAACTGGGGCAGACAAAGGGCTGCGGGAAGGGACAATACCCTTCTGTCCATTTTCAGATGTCGGGCCGGGCCTGTCCAGGGCTGGGGCGGAGCCCCGGCGAGGCGGTGCCAGGCCCCCCGCGGGCAGCGGACAATGTTGGCAGTGATGGAGAGGAGGCATTTCAAAGCGTTTTGTTCCTGCTGACCCCCCCCCCCCCCAACATCTCGCCCCAGCCTGGGGCGAGGCCCCAGCCCCACCCCCCAGCCACCCAGGCCCCTGCTCCGGGCGGCTTGGGGACCAGCCACATTCTTGACCTCAGGGGAAAGGTTAGACTCTTTGCGCCCTGGGCAACAATAACAGTGTCACAGAACTGATTTAGGAGCAGCACTTACCATCACAAAGCAGCAGACAAAGAGCCGGGCTGAGAACTCGCCGGGGACTCGGCGACTACCCCACCAACCGCAACTCACTTCTCCAGCCTCTGCCAGGCAGGACTGGGTGCCAGGCCCCATACCCTAGGCACACCAAGGGAGGACCTGAGGTGGGCAGTAGTCAAGAAAGAGACCGGGGAAAGCCACCTGGGAGTGTGGAGGCCTGAGAGCTAGTTCCTGCACCACCACCAATTTGCTACGTGACCCTGAGCAAGTCCTTCCCCCACCGTGGGCCTCAGTTTCCCTATCTGTAATAAGAAGGATAGGCCAAGTGCAGTGGCTCACGCCTGTAATCCCAGCACTTTGGGAGGTGGGTGGATAACGAGGGGAGATGGAGATGATCCTAGCTAACACAGTAAAACCCTGATTCTGCCAAAAATACAAAAAATTAGCCGGGCATGGTGGCACAGGCCTGTAGTCCCAGCTACTCGGGAGGCTGAGGCAGGAGAATCGCTTAAACCCGGGAGGCAGAGGTGGGCAGTGAGCCGAGACTGCACCACTGCACTTCAGCCTGGGCAAGAGAGCGAGACTCCGTCTCCAAAAAAAAAAAAAAAAGGAAAAACAAAAAAGAAGGCCAAAAGCATGAGGCTCTGATCTGTCTTGCAGGCAGAAGGGTTTCGATGATGATGATGATGATGATAGCGGTGATGGTGGTGCTGCTGATGATAAGAAGTATTTGCCACTTGGTCCTGGGTACTTCAAGGTGCCAGGTACTGTGCTTACCTAGCCTTTTCAGACCTTTCTCAGACTCACAAAGCAGATGTATAATTAGCTCCACTTTACAGTTGATAAGCTAAGGCTCAGAGAGGTTGGGTCATTTGTCCAGCGCCACACAGTCTGGAGGTTATGGAGCCAAGACTCAAGGCGGGGCTGTGTCCTTCCCAAGATTATACTCCAGTGGGAAGGACAGAGGAACAACGAGGCAGCTGGACATGGCGAGTTCTGGCTGGGAGGGACTCCCCTCCCCGCCAGAAGGCCATGAATAAAGAAATGTCTGCTTATCCCCAGGGGGAAATTCCACCCTTGGAGCAGGTGCCTTTATTTATTTATTTTGTCACCCAGGCCGAAGTGCAGAGGCGTGATCTCTCGGCTCACTGCAATCTCTGCTTCCCGGGTTCAAGCGATTCTCCTGCCTCAGCCTCCAGAGCAGCTGGGACTACAGGCCCGGCTAATTTTTTGTATTTTTAGTAGAGACGGGATTTTACCATATTGGCCAGGCTGGTCTTGAACTCCTGACCTTGTGATCTGCCCGCCTTGGCCTCCCAAAGTGCTGGGATTACAGGCTTGAGCCATTGCGCCCGGCCAGCCACAGGTACCTTTAAAAAGGAGATTAGACCAACACGGTGGCTCCCGCGTGTAATCCCAGCACTTTGGGAGGCTGAGGCGGGTGGATCACTTAAGCTCAGGAGTTCTAGACCAGCCTGGGCAACACGGCAAAACTCTGTCTCTACAAAAAGTACAAAAATCAGCCAAGCGTAGTGGCCATGCACTCCAGCATAGGTGACAGAGTGAGACTCTGTCTCAAAAAATAAAAATGAATAAAATAAAAACTTGATTGATTCTTGTCTGTGAGCAGAGGTGGGCCTGGGTGGACACCCAGATGCAGGAGATTGGATGCAATGATCTCCAGTGGAGGCCCCTAGGAATCAGAGGCACTATGGAAGGGCATTTAGGGGCTGCTATAAGCTCTGCAGGCGAGCTATGGGCTTGAATCCCAGCTCTTTTTCTTGCACTGTGTCCGTGGATGAGTCACTTCAACGCTCTGTGTCTCAGTTTTCCAGTCTGTAAAACTGACCCCACATTGCAGGAATGCGGCGACCATTCAACAAGGTATGTGGACAGCCTCAGAGCAGAGCCTGACTCAGGAAGGGATGCCTGTTTCTACTCGGCAGGGTCCCCCCAGCCAGGTCCCACCTCAAAGCAGGCACCACTGGGGTGCTGTGGCATGCAGTCAGCTGTTGACCTTGCTTTTTGGGAAGTGGCTGGGCTTTGAAGACAGCATGAGGAACTAAGGGTAGACACCAAGAGCAAAGGGGTCCCCCGGTTCTCTGGGTATGAGAGGCAAAAGCCAACCATGGCCTCCCAGGGATAGTCAGAGGAGACTGTGGCTTCTCTGAGGCCCAGGCAGGGGCTGCTCCTGCTACTAGGCTGGGCCCTGGGCCTGGTGCCTGGAGAGAGAGACAGAAAGGAAAGGGCTGGAGGTGCTGGGCAGAGTCTGCTCTCTCCACCCCTCAGCCTGTTAAGTTCAGAAGGACCAACTGTGCATGTGGAGAGGGGAAGAGAGAAGTGGCCAAAGGCGGCTTCCGTAAGGCAAACAGTACTGCCTGCGGTATGATGAGGGGGCCTGGCAGGGTTGAGTACCATCAATGTGCTATGTCACCCGGGATGAACTGCTATCCCTCTCTGAGCTCATTCCAAAGGTCTTTTAGAATCCAAAGTGTTAAAAGGAAACCATCACAGAAGCCTCTGTGATTTCACAAATCGAATCAGAAAGTTGGCTAGGCTGGGTTGCGTAGCTCGGGCCTGTAATCGCAGCACTTAGGGAGGCCAAGGTGGAAAGATTGCTTGAGCCCAGGAGTTCAAGACCAGCCTGGGGAACATAGTCAGACCGTATCTTTTTTTTTTTTAAAAAAATATAAAGACATATTCCATAAAAGAGAGACATTATCTTTTAAAACAGAAATAAAGAAATCATACAAATAAAAATAAAACACAAAAAGTTGGCTGGGAATCCAGGAGTCCTACACTCCAGACTCCAGCCCCTCCTGCCTCCTGCCATTCCCAGCCCTCACCTCCAGCTTCTCTGACCACCTCTTCATCTCCCCTCACCAAGCCACCGTGACACACGAGTCCCAGACAGACGGTGAGACAGTCACAGCAGAAAATGCCACGAACCACGAGGACACATGGAGATTGTGGGGGTCTGGGGAGCCCCAACACGGACAACCTCTCCCTCCCTCGCTGCCTGGCTGTGGGGCTGGAGGAGCACTCACCCGGGCAGAGCCTCTTGGGGGTACTCCTCGGCCCAGGAGGTGAATGGCACTGCCGGGGCATCTCTGGCATAAGGTGACGCCCACCCAGCTCCTGCTGCTGAGAAGGGCTGGTCAGGCGGGGCCCTCAGGTGCCAGACCGGCCCTTCCCGGGCACAGATTTTCCAAAGGGCCGGTCACAGATTTTCCTGGCATCTGCTGGGCAGGAAGGGCACTGGCTGGGGGTTGGGCAGAGGAGCAGGGAAAGATTTGAGCAAAGGTGTCTCCCAGAGAGCTTGCCCCCCCCAGACCCCTTCACCCCACTCTCCTTCTGGACACTCTAGGCCAAGGGTCCAGGGAGTCAGGGAGCCTCAGGAGTGGGGGAGAGGTCTGATTTAGGAGGTTGAGAGGGCCCAGGCCCCTGCCCCCCCCCCTGCCCCATCCACCGACAGCAGGGCCCACACGGAGGTGTTTGCTTTTCCTGCCTCTACACTGAGTCCATTCAGAGCAGCGGATCCCCCGCCCCCGGCCAGCGGTCAGCAAGCCAGGGCACCAGGGAGCGAGATCACAGCCCCTGCCTCCCCCTCCACAACCCTTCCTGCCCTCTTCACTGCCACTGCGAGGAATACCTCAGCCACTAGGGCTTCCTAGTTCCAGGGGGGACTGGGGGGCGGGGGGAAGGAGGAGAGAAAGAGGGAAACCAAGTTGAGAAGAGGGTGGTGGAAGGAGCCGAGGAGAGAGACAAGGAGAGGGACACAGAGGGATGCAGAGGACAGGGCTCCTGATGGAGGAGGCCCAGGTGGAGGTAGGGCAGGGACCGGATGGGGGAGTCACAGAGCAGAGGACTGTCCAGGAGGCAGGCACGGCGGTCACTAACCGGTCTGGGGCCTCACAGCCTGGCTCTGCATCGGTCAGAGCCAGCAGGGCCCGGAGTGGACACTGAGGATGGGAGTTCCTGGCGCCCACCTGAAAACCAGCCTCCTCCTCATCCCCCGGAACAGGGGGCCCAGGCAGGGCTGTGACCTGGTGTGGGGCCAGGGGAAGGAGGAGGGTGAAAAAGTTTCCCCAAGTCAGAAGGCCATGGGGGAGGCATCTCAGGGGGTCCTGCTCTTTGCTGTCTCTGACTGTCACGTTGGTACATAAAGGGGGTAGAAAGGTCAGATGCGGCCTTTCATGCCCGTGGGAAAAACTCTGCCCATTTCCCTAATCCATATTTATTGATGTGAGACACTGGGGTGGGAGGAAGCCCGCCGCCCCCACCCACCGCCCCGGCCAGGCCAGGTTAGCACTAAGAGCAGGCTCCATGTCACCCAAATCCTACTCTTTGTCTCCAGATTGGCTCCAGAGTCCTCCCCCATCCCTCCTTCCCTTTGCTCCCCCCCCCCACCCAACCCCCCCTTGGGGTTGCAAGCAACCATGGAAGGGTAGCTGAGATATTTTCTTTATTACAAGCAAAAGCAAGACAGCATCATGGCCCCAGGAGGGAGAGCAGGGTGGGGGCTGGGGGAGAGGATGTCCTGTGCTCTGGGGGGGACTCAGCCACCTCCACTTGCTCTGAAAGTGAGCAGTGGGGAGACTGGGCCCCAGACCCCAAGAGGAGGGAGATGAAAGAGAGTGTTGGTGAAGGGGTGGGTGGAGTGCGCAGACATTGGTCCACTCTACACAATGCTAAAAGATGGGGTGGTGCCATGAGACCCAGGCCCAAGTCTCTCACCTGCCACCCACCAGCTGTGCCATCTGCACCCAAGTCACTTCCCTTCTCTAGCCCTAAGTTTTCTCCTCGATAAAATGGGAATAATAATATGTATTATCTCATTTAATCCTCACAAAAGACCCATGAAATGTTTATTTTCCCCATTTTACTGGTTAGGAAACTGAGTTTGGGAGACATGAGCAGGTAAGTGGCAGAGGGGGGGATTCGTGAGCCCCATCTCCCTCTTTTTTTTTTTTGAGATGGAGTCTTGTTCTGTCACCAGGCCGGAGTGCAGTGGCACAATCTCGGCTCACTGGAACCTCCACCTCCTGGGTTCAAGTGATTCCCCTGCCTCAGCCTCCCAAGTAGCTGGGGCTACAGGTGCAAGCCACCAGGCCCGGCTAATTTGTTGTATTTTAGTAGAGATGAGGTTTTACCATGTTGGCTAGGATGGTCTCGATCTCCAGACCTCACGATCCACCTACCTCGACCTCCTAAAGTGCTGGGATTACAGGCGTGCACCACTGCACCCAGCCATTTCTCTTCTTTCAAATAACAGCGCTATTGAGATGTAATTCACATGCCATACAATTTGCCTAAAGTGTATCATTCAATAGCTTTTAGTATATTCAAAGAATTGTGCAACCATCACAACAAGCCATTTTACATTGTCATTATTTTGAAAAGAAAGCCCATACTCATTAGCCATCATTCTCCATTTCTCCCCCAACTTCCCTTCTCCCCAGCCCTAGGCAACCATTAATCTGCTTTCTGTCTCAATAGATTTGCCTATTTCGGATATTTCATATAAATGGAATTATACAATATGTCTGAGTCCCAATTATTATTATTATTATTATTATTTTTGAGATGGAGTTTTTGCTCTTGTTGCCCAGGCTAGAGTGCAATGGTGTGTTCTCGGCTCACCTCTGCCTCCCGGGTTCAAGTGATTCTCCTGCCTCAGCCTCCTGAGTAGCTGGGATTACAGGCATGTGCCACCATGCCCGGCTAATTTTGTATTTTTAGTAGAGATGGAGTTTCTCCACATTGGTCAGGCTGGTCTCAAACTCCCCACCTCAGGTGATCCGCCTGCCTCAGCCTCCCAACGTGCTGAGACTACAGGTGTGAGCCACCGCACCTGGCTATTATTTTTTAGATAGGGTTTCTCTGTGTCACCCAGGCTGGAGTGCAGTGGCATACTGCAGCCTCAACCTCCTGGGCTCAGCCTCAGTCTCCCAAGCAGCTGGGACTACAGGCTCCCACACCATGCTAGCTAATTTTTTTTTTTTTTGTAGAGATGGGTTCCCAGTATGTTGTCCGTGATGGTCGCGAACTCCTGTGAGTCCCAACTCTTAACTTCCAATTGTTCCTACCTCACTGGGTACTGGGGCAATAGAGTAAGAGGGATGGGCGGTGGGTTACTGAAGAATGTGGGTTTTGCAGATAGACAGACTTAGATCTGAAACAAACCCGGCTCTTGGCTGGGCGTGGTGGTTCACAACTATAATCCCAACACTTTGGGAAACAGAACTGGGAAAATAGATCACTTGAGCCTAGGAGTTTAGGACCAGTCTAGGCAACATAGCGAGACCCCGTCTGTCTCTTTTTTTAGGCAGAGTCTCACTCTGCTGCCCATGCTGGAATGAAGAGGGGGAGATCTTGTCTCATTGCAAACTCCGCTTCCTGGATTCAAGCAATTCTCCCACATCAGCCTCCAGAGTATCTGGGATTATGGGTGCCCACCAACACACTCAGCACTCAGTTATTTTTTGCATTTTTGGTAGAAACGTGGTTTCACCATGTTGGCCACACTGGTCTTGAACTCCTGAGCTCAAGTGATCTGCCTGCCTCGGCCTCCCAAAGTGCTGGGATTACAGGCATGAGCCACCTCGCCCAGCCTGGGATCCCATCTCTATTAAAAATAATAATAATAATTGGCCAGGCGCAGTGGCTCATGTCTGTAATCCCAGCATTTTGGGAGGCTGAGGTGGGTGGATCACCTGAGGTCAGGAGTTCGAGACTAGCCTGACCAACATGGTGAAATCTGTCTCCACTAAAAATGCAAAATTACCCGGGCATGGTGGCACATGCCTGTAATCCCAGCTACTTGGGATGCCGAGACAGGAGAATCACTTGAACCCAGGAGGCAGAGGTTGCAGTGAGCCGAGATCATGCCATTGCACTCCAGCCTGGGCAAGAGAGCAAAATTCTGTCTCAAAAAATAACAATAATAATAATTGAAATCGGCCGGGCATGGTGGCTCATACCTGTAATCCCAACACTTTGGGAGGCTGAGGCGATTGGATCACAAGGTCAGGAGATCAAAACCATCCTGGCCAACATGAAGAAACCCCATCTCTACTAAAAATACAAAAAAATTAGCTGGGTGTGGTGGTGCACACCTGTAGTCCCAGCTACTCGGGAGGCTGAGGCAGAATTGCTTGAACCCAGGAGGTGGAGATTACAATGAGCCGAGATTACGCCACTGCACTACAGTGCGAGACTCCATCTCAAATAATAATAATAATAATTGAAATCAATAAAACCTATCTCTGTCATTCAGGAACTCTGTACCTGGGGTAAGCTGCTTCCTGTCTCTTGGCCTCAGGTTCCTAGTGGGTAAAGGTGGAGAGTGATAGCATTTCTCCCAAGGGCTGTAGTGATGCATGTAAAGTGCTTAGCCTGGTGCTCAGTGCTTAATATATGGTAGTTGCTAACTGGATTACAATGGTCCATGTATCTGCCTATTTATTTTTTGACCCAGGTATTTAGTAAACCTTTGCACCTTCCAAGGGACAGGCATTGTTCTAGGTGCTGGGGAGATAGTAATGAACAGGACACAATCCCTCATAGGTCTTCCGTTCTAGTAGGGTAACAAACAAGACAGCTGGTAAATATGACACTTTCAGGGAGCGATTCATTCAAGGAAGACGTCGGCACAGAATGACGGGCTGAAGCATGCCAGGCACGTTCATGCTTTAACCTGGAAGGCTTCCCTGCCCTGCCTTCACTCACTTCATAGACAAGAACATCTTGTGTAAGTTGAAACATGCTATGTAGGGTGGAGGGGTCCTTAGGATCCCCTCTGGGTGGGGCAGGTGACCTGGCTCTGGCATCTTCTGAGACTGGAGCGAGTAAGGTTGTCAGTTTATTTTCAGAGGTGGGCCACATGGCCAGTCACCATGTTAAGAGCGCTGGCCAGCCTTAGAGAACTCTCTTTGTATAGATGAGGCCGACCACTGGCACCCAGAGTGGGCAAGGGACTGGCCTGTACAGGCACAATGAATAGCAACAGGGCTCTTTCCTCTATCCCAGACTGCCAGGCCAACTCACAGTGAAACCTGGATTCACAGAAACACTTGGGGGACAGGACTCTAGGGATAGAAGGATCTGGCACAGAGGTGGAGCCTGTTGCCACAGCTGTTCCCTGGGAACTGTCTGCATGCTCTGGGTCCTTGGCCTACCTTTGAAGTGCAGAACTGAGGCAGGTGCATAATGGAAGCCCCCTCCCAGCCCCCTTCAGTAAGCCCCACCCACAGCAATGCCTCCAGTGCCACACCTAGAACCTCAGCTGATTGGCTGCAAACATCCTTGCACCCACTGTCAATTCCTTATTCATTTCATCTTTCACTTCATTGTCCCAGAGTCTACTTTTTCATGCATCTGTCTCCATCCATCCATTCATTTAATTATTACTTCAATAAAGCATTCATCAATTCATTCATTCATTCATTTATCATTCATTCAACAGATGTTTACTGAGCACGTCCTTTGTGCTGGGCACAATGTTTGGTCAAATCCTTGGTAAAGGCTGGGCGTAGTGGCTCACGCCTGTAATCCCAGCACTTTGGGAGGCTGAGGAGGGTGGATCACCTGAGGTCAGGAGTTCGACACCAGCCTGGCTAACATGGCAAAACCCTGTCTCTACTAAAAGTACAAAAATTAGTCAGGTGTAGTGGCGGGCGCCTGTAGTCCCAGCTACTCAGGAGGCTGAGGCAGGGAGAATTGCTTGAGCCTGGGAGGTGGAGATTGCAGTGGGCCCAGATCATGCCACTGCACTTCAGCCTGGGTAACAGAATGAGACTCTGTCTCAAGGAAAAAAAAATTCCTTGGTAAAATGCCAGTCCAGCCTGCGCGCGGTCGCTCATGCCCATAATCCTAGCACTTTGGGAAGCTGAGGCTGATGGATCACTTGAGGTCAAGAGTTTGAGAACAACACAGTGAAACCCCATCTCTATTAAAAACATAAAAATGAGCTGGGCATGGTGGCACACACCTGTAGTCCCAGCTCCGTGAGAGGCTGAGGCATGAGAATCACCTGAATCCAGGAGGCAGGGGTTGCAGTGAATCGAGATTGTGCCACTGCACTCCAACCTGGGTGACAGAATGAGATTCTGTCTCAAAAAAAAGAAAAAAGTCCAGTCCTGGTGGGAAGGAAGGGCTTGCTTAACTGGAAGAGTGGACAGTTCTGCTGTCTTCTTCTTTTTTTTTTTTTTGAGATAGGGTCTCACTCTGTTGCTCAGGCTGGAGTGTAGTAGCCTGATCTCGGCTCACTGCAACCCCTGCCTCTCAGGTTCCAGCGATTCTCCTGCCTCAGCCTCCCGAGTAGCTGGAATTACAGGTGCTCGCCACTACGCCTGGCTAATTTTTGTATTTTTAGTAGAGACGGGGTTTCACCACGTGCACGCACACTTGGGGTGTCTGGTGGTGATGGTGGCAGCTCATGATGACACCTTACTTAACTGCATGGGGTTTTGCCATGTGCCATGCAGAGGGTGTTTGGATCCTCCCAACATTCACCCATTTCTAGGGAGGCAGGACAGGCGTGATGGACAGGCATAACAACCCCATTTCACAGAGGCCATCGATAAGATTCAGCCTCCTGGAATCACTAGCGCTGGAAGCCCAAGGCAATGCTGCCTCTTCCTGAAGTTTCCCCACAGCCTCCCAGTGCGAATGAATCTGTCTTCTGTAATCCCAGGAACCTCGCTAATGCTTCAGCTACCGTGCTTTCCCGGGGTTCTGCTCTTTCATTAGAGTTGGCTGGGTATTTGTGTCTGCTGGTCCACTTGTCTACTGGATACTGGGTAC
Source organism: Ateles fusciceps (assembly GCA_036589455.1). Lineage (NCBI taxonomy): Eukaryota > Metazoa > Chordata > Mammalia > Primates > Atelidae > Ateles > Ateles fusciceps. The sequence goes on from JAZHEH010003300.1 coordinate 5,353,809, forward strand.
TTCTGGGGCGTAACGACACTAGTCCCCTTTCTCCTTTCCCCTGCCTCCAGCACACACACAGTACCTTGCACACATCAGGTCCACTAAGTGTTGCTCTCGGAGAATCACTCAGACAGACCGTCAAGAACACAGCTCCAGAGTCTGCTCTGCCATCGCTGGCCCTCACCTGGGAACCAGCAGTAGCCTAATTGGTCTCTGATCCTCAAACTTGCCCGGTCTCCCCCTTCCTTCCTCCCCCTATTCTCCACACTTCAGCCCAGGAAACCTTTAAAAATGTAAATCTGAACTTGTCAGACCTTTCAGGATCCCCCACAGAGTTTAGGATAAAATCACAAATCCTCCCAGTAGCCTAAGGGCCTGGCAAGGTCGACCTCAGCTTTATGTGGAACTTCCCCTTCCCCCACTGCACTCCAGCCACACCAAAGTTCCTTCTTTCTCCGGACTCGCCAAGTACTTCGCTTGCTAGCTTTAGAGCTGGCTGTTCTCTCCGCTTGGGACAGTGCCCGCCCTCCCCTAACGCCCCACTCCTCCTCCCCTGGGATCTGCTTCCGTCGCACACTGTGCATCTCCTCTGGGGACAGAAGTCCTCTGCCGAGTCCATGGCGAGCACACAGTAGGCATTCTATCAATATCTGTTCAGTGACTGGAGTTAGCAGCCTTCTTGGCTCCTCATTTCCCTGAGGGTGAGGGTGAGGGCAAATGCCTGTTCTCTGCCCAGTACTGATGGGCTTTGAATAGCTCAGGTGGGCGTGGTGGCACATTCCTGTCACATTTCAGCTACTCGGCAGGCTGAGGTGGGAGGATCCCTTGAGCCCAGAAGTTCGAGACCAGCCTGAGCAACACAGGGGAGATGCCCGTCTCAAAAAACAATTGGCAGCCGGGCGCAGTGGCTCATGCCTGTAATCCCAGCACTTGGGGAGGCCGAGGCAGGCAGATCACGAGGTCAGGAGTTCAAGACCAGCCTAGCCAAGATGGTGAAACCCCATCTCTACTAAAAATACAAAAATTAGCCTAGTGTAGTGTTGGGCACCTGTAATCCCAGACACTTCGGAGGCTGAGGCAGGAGAACCGCTTGAACCCAGGAGGCAGAGGTTGCAGTGAGTGGAGATTGTGCCACTGCACTCCAGCCTCCAGCCTGGGCGACAGAGTGAGACTCCCTCTGAAAATAAATAAATGTTTATTTTTTAATTTTTGTAGAAATGGGGGTCTCACTTTGTTGCCCAGTAGTTTTTTTTTTGAGACCAAGTCTCCCTGTTGCCCAGGATGGAGTGCAATGGCAGGATCTCAGCTCACTGCAACCTCTGCCTCCCCGGTTAAGGTAATTCTTGTGCCTCAGCTTCCTGAGCAGCTGGGATTACAGGCACTCAGCACCACACCCAGCTAATCTTTGTGTTCTTTGTGTTTCTGGTAGAGCTGAGGGATGGGGTTTTGCCATGTGCCCAGGCTGGTCTTGATCTCCTGGGCTCAAGTGATCCACTCGCCTTGGCCTCCCAAAGTACTGGGATTGCAGGCATGAGTCTCCTCACCGAGCACAGGTTGGTATTTAACTTTAGGCTTCAAGCAATCCTCCCGTCTTGGCCTCCAGCCTTGGCCTCCCATAGTGTTGGGATTATGGGGGTGAGCCATGGCACCCAGTAATCAGAGACTACTGCTGCCCACTCCATCTTGGTTGTGTTCATGCCAGGCTGGGACTGGATTATAACGTATTAATATAAGGTAACACAGAGTGTCTCCTGGGTCTTGCCATTTTAAGGGTGCATTTATGTCCATCCCCTCTGTATCTGCTAAATAAAGGCCGGGGAAGCTAGAGTGTGCAGTAAGTTCCACAGCCCTGGGTTTCTAGGTCCCTAGTAGGGTGTGGTCTCTGGAGGTTGGGGATTGGGACTTCATCCCTTCTCCCTTATCCTTCAGCGTGTTCCTCCCAGAGGGTGACCCTCTGACCTCCAGAATGCTCCCCCCTCACTCTCCAGCTGGAAGCCCCAGGCAGTCTAAGGAAGAAGGGCTCCAGTTTCTTCATCTGTAAAATGGGGCTGATAACAGCACTTACTTCCCAGGGTTATTGTGAGGAATCAGTGAGCTACTACCTTCAAAGAGCTTAAAGCTTGGCACACAATACACTCCTTACTGCTATTATTACCAAACGAAGCATTCCCAGGAGTTGGGATCTGGTTAGCAGAGCTCCCTCCCTGTAAAACCCAGGCTGCAAGAATTATTCCCCACAAACAACATTCTTTCAACTTTTATAAGAAACTCCAAGAAGTCTATGTGGCTGATTTTAAAGTCGCTGGGCATGCGTGCAACCACCCACAGATATTTAATGATTGTTTGGGGGGGAGGGCACTGTTCTAGGCCCTGAAGGCACAAAGATCAGTAGGACCCACTTCCTGTCCTAGGAAGGAGACTCAGACAGACCGATATTCACAATTCAGCCGGGCATGTGGCAAGACCACCCAGAGATTGTGAGGACAGGTGGGCATTACAGAGCAAGGCTTCGTGGTGTGCCAGGACAGAGGCAGGGGTATTTTGGGTGCTGGGGGGAAGGCAGGCTGTATGGGAAGAATAGCCACACACTCCCCCTTTAGGGTGTGAGGTTAATTGGGAAAGATATACTAAGCTCTAAGGGTGAGACGCTGGCTATGTATTTACCCAGTAGACTGAGAATCTTCTCTGCCAGACCAGACCAGGGGTGGGGCTGGGGTGCATTAGACCTTGGACAGAGCCCCCGGCTTTCTTGGATGGGTGGACTGTCCAATGGAAGAGACAATGATAAGACAAGCATTCACAGATTCCACGCCCCTCTCACACCCACCTGCTCCCCCTCCCCCTACCCCTGCTGCTAGCCGCGAGGTACCCAGGAGCCCGATGGAGCCTGGAAATCAAACTCTGGTCCTTGGTGGGGGGGGGGAGGGGGCAGGCTCCAGCTCCCCGGGTGGGGTGTGGTCTCCAGGGATGGCATCCTCAGCTCCGGGGGATGGGGACTGCACCCCTTTCCTCTTTCTCCTTCAGCGTGGTCTTCTAGGGGATGACCCTCTGACTTCCAGACTGTTCCCCTTCACCCTCCAGTGGAAGCCCCTAGGCAGGGGCCTAGAGAGGAGGGCTCCAGAGGCCTTTGGTTTCCACGCAGCTGGGAGACAGGGGGTGGGCTGTAAAGACTCTGGGGTGCCTTGGGCGCTCTTGGAGAGCTCAGCTAAGGCTGGGGCCTGAGTCAGGTCCACGGGAGAGCAGGGCCGGGATGTTGGTGCCTGGTCCAGGAGAAGGGAGGGGGCGATGGGCAAAGGGGTCAGGCCGAGGGAGCAGGCGGGGCATCGGGAGTTGAGGGCGCCGAGTGGGGGTGGGAGGACAAGGGGTCCGGCCGGTGCAGAGGGGGAGGCAGCCCCCGGGGAGGGGCACGCTATGTCTTTAAGAGCTGCCTGAGCGCAGGTTGCAGCTGCCTGGCCAGCCCGAGAGACAGCGGAGATTCATTACCCGCCGACACAATGACCATTGATGGCCCCGTGGCGTTATTCAAATCCAGTACCAATTGCAGCCGAGCCCCTTTCTCCGCGCCAGGCCCGTATTGTTGGAGCGGCCCACTAAAAGCCCGCCCCGGCCCCGAGCCGCCAGAGGCGCCCGCTCGGGTTCAGCCCTGCGCCTCGCCAGCCCGCCGGCTCCCAGTCCGGCTCCCCGGGCGCTGCAGGTGACCCGGCGGCGCATTCCAGCACTCCCCCGCCGCCCGGGCCACCGCCGCCACAGCCACCGCCGGCGCCCTGGCCGCGACTCAGCCACAGGAAAGCGGAGAGCGCCCGAGCCGGTGCGTGCGCGGGGCTGGGCGGGGGCGGGGACCCACGAATCCAGCAGCCCGGACCCGCGGCTCGGAAACGCGACCCGGCCTCGGGCTCCTGCCTTCTGGATTTCCGGAGAGCCCAGGCTGGGGGCAGGGAGAGGGGAGTCGGGGTTCCCCAGGCCTGACAGAGGAGATTCCCCCCGACCTGGGGCGGCGCTGAGACCCAACGCGGGCCACTCTGGGGACTCCGGGCCGCGATCGAAGGAGCCACGCCAGGGTCGATGGGGATCCCCGCGCAGGGTCGGGATCCGCGTGCTTGCTCGTCCACCTTACCGCCGGATGGGCAGCCGCTGCTGAGCGCCTGCAAGGTGGTCCGACGCGCAGCTCCTAGATGTCCTGGTCTGGCGCTTTTAGGAGCGAAGCGGAACCCCGCAGGAGACCAGGGCCCTGAACTCAGGGGCTTCGCCACTGATTGTCCAACGCAATTCTTGTAAGAGTCTGCGGCCAACCGAGAATTGTGGCTGGACATCTGTGGCTGAGCTCCGGGCGCAACAGGGGCGGGGGCCGCAGGGACGGAGCTCAGCGCAGGCGAGACCTCTCGGGGCGGCGACTGGCTGGCCCCAGCGCGAGGATCGCGGCCCCGGCCCGCGCGCACCGGGACGCCGGTCCCTGCCACCAGCGCCGCCATCCGCATCCTCGTCCTCCTTCCTTCTCTTCCTCCTCTGCGGGTGACCAGTACCGGCCGGCGGGGTCCTCCAGTCTATCGCGTCGTTTTTCCTTTCAAATTTCGGCCGGAACGCAGCCGGCACGCAGCGACGGGGCCCAAAGTGGTCCGCCCTCAGCCCGAGCCGCAGGAAGTCGGGGGTGAAGAAGAGGCCGGCGCAATGCGCCCGCTAACTCGTTTCGCATTTGTTCTAACTTACACCCCAATACTCCTACCTAAACAAAACAAATCCTCAACCAAGCCCTAAATCCCAAACAAATCAATCCCTCTGGCAAGCCCCTCAGGACGCACCGGTGGGCTGAGCCTCCTCCAGCCGCTGCCAGGGTCCGACGGCCAAGCGTCGCCAACGATGCGCTCCAGCCGGGCAATCACCTCGGCTTTGGAAACAGAACTTGGAAAAACGAATCCTTTTCATTAAAGAAAAATCTTCGGAGATAGCGGGGTTTTATTTGTTTATTTCCTCAAAAGCAGGGATCAGGACTTGCTTGGGAGAGGGGTGGTTGGGAGTTGCTCAGGGCTGAGTCCAGGTCACCTGTCCCCTGACTCCTTTCCAGCCTGGGGCTAAAAATGACCTGAAATCGTCTGGAGCGCCTTGGCCATGGCCAATTTCAATCACAGTGCTTGCACCCGCATGTGCCACCAAATCCAGTTTTCCCAGCACCTCCTCCTACCCTACTCCTCAGCATTAATTGGGGTGTGGTGGGAGAAGAGATATCCCACATCTATCACCCCTTCCACTCCTTGCAGGCAGGGAAAGGGATCCTAGTGCTCAGTTTCCAGGACCTGCAATCTGGGGTGTTCCAATCAGGTGCACTGATGGGCCACTTCTACAGCTCAGGGGGCTGGAGATGGGGAGGGACCTCCAGGTTACACGAATCGGACAGGCTGACCTAAAAGTGCAGCTGTAAGGGGCTGTTCCAAGTCTCTTGGTCCGTTCCCTAACATGGACACCCCGACCTCAGCCCCTAGTGAGGGTTGGTCATATAGCCTTTCTGGACAGCACTCAGACCCCAACACTGGCCTTAATTTGCACCCAGACCAGCTCCTCCCCATAGTCCCAATACAGCTGCTCCTACTTCACACAAGCCCAGAGGGTCTCGACCTGGAGTAGTGCTGGAGAAAAGCCCACTAGCCAGTGGGTCATTTGTCCCCAAAAGAATGACGTGCACACCCTGTCCCCTAACACTGCTGGGACAACCTTTGGCACTTTCATCTCCACAGGGTGAGACATTCCACCTTAAATTTTTGACACTGAATGAAAAGCAACATTTTGGGTGGGATGATGCTTTTGGTGGGTTAATGTTAGTGCCCTAATTCTTTTTCGGGTCTACCTCCAGCAAACAAAGCTGTTTTCTTCAGGTCATGGGAAGGAAAAACCATGGAAAGGGGGCTCAGCAGTCTTATCTATGCCACCCCCCATTCTGCGTTCTGAGGCTGCTGGCTGCAGCTGGTGGGACAAAGCCTTGGACAGGCGGGTGGGGAATGCGTCCTGGGCAGACTGGTCAGCACAGACTGGCTCTGCCACCCCCTTCTCCAGATGGCTCTATTAGACTACCCCTCTCAGATCATCTGAGTGTTCACCCCCACCCCTCTTCTGGGTTAAGGGTGAAGGGCAGCTCTGAGGCCCTAGGCTGAGGATGAAGAGGTTGTATCAAAGACCATGGCTGGGGGGGATACGAGGTGCCACCCGTTTCCAAGGATGAAGCTCCAAGCAAGGCCAGTAAACAACCTAGTCTTTTATTTGCCCAAGGCCAGCTGTTGCAAGCACGGAGGCCCCAAGACTTCCAGAAGGGAAGGGGAGGAGGGGCAAACCACTCTGCCTACCAGGTGCTGCCTGCCCCATCCTGCTTCCTGCAGGAAGTGGGAAGGAAGAGAAAATGGACATTTGTGCCATCAAGTATCTCCGCAGTTTCGGCCACTATAAATATTCGGTTGTTGTAGAGGAAGAAACTGAGGCACACAGATCCCGCCAGGCTTCTACTTGCCAGTCCAAGGTTTAACCCACTCCCTCCCCTCATCTCTACCTCCAGCAGAATGAGCTGTAGGCAGCTTAGGGAGGGTCTCAGGAGCCCATCTGGTGGCCTGTGGAGAGGGGGGAGGCCAGCCAGGGTCAAGGGCTAGGAGTAGGGGGAGCAGAAGGAAGGGTGTGGCTGGAGGAGCAGCTGCTGGGAGGGGGGGCTCAGCACGAATAGGGGACCCCAGCTGGGCTTCTATAATGGTATCAGCGGGGGGACAGGCAGAGCCCTCAGCTGTCCAGACAGGGAAACTGAGGCTGAGACGCCTCCAATCTTTGGGTAGGGAGGGGCCTCCCTTCAGCTATTCAGGTCCATTTATCTTCCCTGTGAAGATGCTGGCTCTGGGACTGGAGCTCCTTGTCAGCGGTCACTCCATGTTTAGACTGAGGTACAAGGAGCGGAAGGCAGCCAGGTCACCTGGCCACAGAGCCCCCTTCCACTCCTGACAAACCAGAGGGGCACCCTCCCCCCACCACAGCTGCTGGAAAAGGGAGTGCTGGGCTCTGGCGCCTGTCTGCCTTCCCCTGCTCACGTGCTTGAGAAAGGCTCATTTTTAGCACCTGGCCTCTTTTCCCTGCCTGGAGGGAGCTTGGGGGACAGAGCAGGGAAGAAGGCAGCCAAGGGGGGACAGGGAGACCTGGAAGCAGGGCCCCGGGGGATGTCTGATTGCTTCGTTCTCCCCTCTAAGCGTGCCCAGGCCCAGAGAAGGGCCCTCAGCCGCCATGCAGAGTGGAGATGAAGAGGACGCTGTCCTGGTCCTGAAGCTGATAGTCCAGCTCACCCTGGTGCAGGAGAGAGGGGAGCGGGGAGACTCTCAGGGCCACCTTCCCACTCATACCCCAGGAGTTGGGAGAACAAGGGGTGAGGGCTGGCTGCTCTGGAAGAGACGGACTCTACCAGAAAAATGGTACCTTTATCTCAACCTGCAAATCTTCAGGACGGAGGGGGTGCTCCCATGTCCCGCTATCCATCCCTTCCTCACCTGGGGTGGGAGACTCCAGCAGCCTCGGTGTGGGGCTGGAGTGGGGCGGAGGATTACCCAGCCACTCTATGGGCCTGAGGAGAGGCCCAAGGCTTTCCCACTGAAGCAGCAAGGGCAGGGGATCGGGGAGGGATGTCCCCGAAGGTACTGACCAGTAGCTCCCAGTCGGCATCGTTAATCAGCACCAGAATTCCTGGCCGCCTGTGGGAAAGATGGTGGTGAGTAGCAGGGAGTGAGAGGCAGGAGGCAGTAGCACAGATGAAGACAGGCTGAGAGGTTAGGGCTGCAGGGGAGTGTGCTGGGGGAGCCTTCCTCCTGGGGTCTGGCTGAAGATCTCCCAGGAAGGGGAGGCTGGTCTGAGTGTAAAGGAAACCAGGTCAGACAGTCATGCATGGCCTTTGTAGCCAGATGGAAAATGGGTGCATTGGCTAGCCAGCACCACCACCCAGACCATGGGCAGGCCACTCTGTTTCTGAGTATCAGGTTCCTCATCTGAAAATGGGATAAGGGGTAGTGTCTGCCGCACAAGGCCTGTACAAAACGAAATGAGCTGACGTGTGTGAGTGCTTGCCACGCTGTCATGGTAACCATTAGTGGGACCACACTTTTCCAGGGGTCTAACCTTCTTCTCGTTAGACCTGGAAAAGACTTCAGCTTCTTTAGGCCTCTGCATGCCCATCCTGGAGAGGAGGCTGTTTTGCCAATTCCGAATCAGCTGCCATGGTACATGGCAATGGTCAAGTGCAGCCCTGCCTGACATAAGGCAGGGTAGGTCAGCAGGTGGTCAGGCAGCTTAGCCTGGCTCCCACTGGCAATGGCCCAAGAAATGCTGCTGGCCTTGGAGGTGGCCTCCAGGACCACTGGACCATGACCTGAAGCAGGGCTGATCCCCTAGGCCTGATCCCTTAGGGCCTGACAGTGACCTACGCTCGAGGCAAGTGGGTGAGCCTCTCAGCTGCACCGGTCACCTTTCACATGGGGGGCTGGCCTTGTAACTTCTTAGCAACTGGAACCTGGTCCTTTCCAAGCAGACTGCTCTGGGGTGTCCCCAGTGAGTGTGTGCACGTGCAGGGTATGTGCATGCACAGCGTCAGTGACTCCTTGGAACTGTAGACCTGTGCTGCACCGTATGGTAATCTACCAGCCACATGTGGCTATTTAATTACAATGAAATAAAACAGAGTATTTAGTTCTTCAGTCGCACTAGGTACATTTTTTCCTGAGCACTTTCTGTGTAGAGAGTAACTGAGGTCCAGAGAAGCAAAGTAACTTGCCTAAGGTCCCACAGCAAGTCTGTGGCAACGAGAGGGCAGAATCCAAGTTTTCTGAGAAATTCACCAGGCTCCTTTCATCTGGGATTTTAACAAATCCTCAAGAGTCCAGTTTTAGTAACAAGAAAACTGAAAATAGATCTCAGACAGAGCTGGACCGAAGCTCTTTGTCCGAGGAGTCAGAGAGGAGGAAAGGGAAACCGGACTCAGAGAAGGCTGGGACTGAACCCGAGGGAGGGGGCTCAGATATCCGTCCCTCCCTCCGCCCTCTTCAGGGAAGGAAGGAGTGGGACTCACACACTGTCTCCCTGGATGAACAACTCTGGTCGCTCTTTTAGCAAATTCTTCTTGATCCAGACGAGCAGGTTCCGGATGTCCCCTGGAGAGGAATGCACAGAACAAACTCTTGTCAAACCCAATGGCACCTGCACCCCAGAGCGTTGCCTGGCACAGAAGGAAATACACATGGAGTTTAGAGGGCTTCTTTTTTTTCTTTTTTCTTTTGAGATGGAGTCTAGCTCTGTAGCCCAGGCTGGAGTGCAGAGGCGAGATCTTGGGTCACTGCAACCTCCACCTCCCGGGTTCAAGTGATTCTGCCTCAGCCTCCTGAGTAGCTGGAATTGCAGGAGCATGCCACAACGCCCAGCTAATGCTCAGCTAATGTTTTGTATTTTTAGTAGAGACGGGGTTTCACCATGTTAGACAGGATGGCCTCGATCTCCTGACCTCGTGATCTGTCCACCTTGGCCTCCCAAAGTGCTGGGATTATAGGCGTGAGCCACCGCGCCCGGCTAGAGGGCTTCTTTAGACCAGGCTGTGATGGTCCATGAACTTGTAGATTCCAAAGGTGAGGAAACAGGTTAGGACAGGCCAGTGACTTGCCAGATGGATCTTTTTTATTTTTATTTTTATTTTATTATTATTATTTTTTAAAGACGAGGTTTCACCATGTTGGTCAGGCTGGCCTTGAACTCCTGACCTCAGGTGATCCGCCCGCCTTGGCCTCCAAAGTGCTTGGATTACAGGCGTGAGCCACCACGCCCGGCCCCAGATGGATCTTTAGAAAAAGCTGCACCTGGCACTGCTGAAGTCCAGGAGAAGAGGCAATGGGATCTATCTATAATACAGGGATTCAAGACAAATAGCAGGAGGAACTGTCACATCTGAAGGGTTAGGGGACAGGCCCCTACCCACAAGTCCTGGAAGCCAGTCTGCAACTGCCATGGCTGGACTTCTGAGAGGACCCTGAAGAGCCCCCTCCACCTTTATCTCTCCAGCCAGTCCCAGATGGGGAGGATTTGGCTTTGCTCTTGGAGGGGGTCTGCATGTATTTCCCTTTGTGAGGGGAGGAAAAACAATTGCTGAGCTGATAACATCAATTAATTTCCTCTGGCAGAGGGAGAGAAGGATCCTTCACCAGCCAGGGATGCTGACAAATCCCTGCTCCACTCCCCGCCACCACCCCATGCTTTCAGAGCCCTCCCCACCAGGGGTGGCCAGAGGTTTGGGTGGTAGGGCCTCTCCTGCTCAGCTAACACTGAGATCTGCCTCCTTGTGGTTCTCGGGGGAGCCACCAGTCCCTCTGTAGGTCATGTGGAGGCTCAGAGCCATGTGTCTCCAGGGTCACCTCTCCTTTCCTAGGGACAACAGTGTCAGGCCATGGCACACAGGAATGTGGCTCGAAGCCTGTGTTCCTCTACTGTCTGCCCCTGAACAGACCATTCTCCTGGGGAGACAACTTGCCTCTCGCAAGCCAGCAGAGGGGTTGGGGTTAACCACGCCCATCCTGAGTCGGTGTCCAGAGGGGTCTGCTGTCCTGGACTAATGCCTGTGATGAAGCTTGGTCTGGAGCCCAGAATCCTGGAGTGCAGGCAAGAGAAAGGCTGCTTGGACTCAGGGAGGCTTCACTCTGCCCTGTCTGGGCCCGCAGCGTGTACGCACACACAGCTCCAGCCTTGGGCACGGAGTTAAGCCACACTGGCTGGCACACGTGCCACCCTCACTCTGACAGGCCTGCAGCCTGGATGGTCCACTTTGCTCGGTGCCAACTTGCCCTGGATCGTACGCCAGCAGAGCACACGGCTATGGGCAAAGTGTCCATGGACTGAGACTGCCGCCTTTCCATTTTAACGTCTCCTTTTAAACAAAGCAGATCGGAGTCTTCACGGTCTCTGGAGCAGGCAGGGGACGGGGTGAGTGCTGCCTCCAGCAAGCTGCAGCCCACTTGGACTCCTGGCTGGGTTCCTCTCTGAGGCCTGGGCTTCAGAGGTTTCCCCTTGGCTCTGAATCCCCTTGGCCTCCATCTTGGCACTGTCCTGGTGGGCCGCCAACTCATACATCTTGTGGCCGCTCGATAGAGCCACTGGGGTCTGACACATCAATCAGCCAGCACTGGCGGGCGGGGGTGTTCCTGTGTGTGTGGAGGCGGCGAGAAGGCCTGGGCAGTGCCTGGCCTGCATGGAACCAGGACTCAACTGGGGGACAGCCCTGGCTCCCTCCAAAGGGAAGGTGCTTCTGCTCCACTCTGGATAGGCTTGGGGGTGGGGGAAGGGCCAGTGGTCATGGTGGGGTCATCTGAACGATGGCACTAGCATAGAGTCCCAGAGGGACAGGCTGGGGGATGAGTCTGCTGCCCGGTGCTGGCTCATTTATCATGATGCTCCTATTTGCTGAGGTCACTCCCTCCCTCTTCTGCCCACCCCCCCAACCCAGGCCTGCCCACATTTTTGATAGCCTGTTACCATGGTGAGGCTACCGCATCACCACCCGTATTGTTCCCCCATGCCTGGATTTGGGGGGTGGGGAGAGGGGGAACTCATGGCTCCCTTTGCAGGATGCAAGGGCCACTCGGCTGGCCTGAAACACACCCCCAGGGACATCTCGCTAGGCTTGCTGAGGCACAGACAATATGCAAATAGTCTCCAAGCCAGATGGTCGGCTTCCAGAGGCGCCCAGGGAAGGAGGAAGGGTTAAGCAGAGTCAGGGGCTGGTGGCTTGGGGATAGATGGCTCTGGGATAGATGGGGGCTGGAGACTCTCACTTTCACCTTCCCACTCTGTGTCTTCTTGTCTTCCCACTCCTACTAGGGGTGGTCTCTCTCCTGGGATCCCATGTGATCACTCAGGAGACAAATATTTATTGAGCAGCTACTATGTGCAAGGTGCTAGGGAGACGGTAGTGGGCAAGAGGGACACAGAGCTACCTACCCTTATGGAGCTAGAGGCCAGTAGGGGAGATACACCATATTTAATTAGTTGTGACAAATGCTATGTCCTTCATCTGGGGTCAGGAGAGGCCTGGCTGAGGGTATTAAACAGTGAAGCTCAGGTCTGAAGGATGAGTGGGGTGGGCTAGGGAGCATTCTGGGCAGAAGGAAAGCACATGGGAAGGCCTGGGGCAGGATAAATGGCAGGTTCAAGGTAGCAGAACAGAGAAGGTAAGAAGCTCCGCATGAGATGGGGCCAGAGCAGGTGAGGCCTCACAGGCTTTGTGAAGGGGCCTGCTCCGGTAGGGGCCTCTCTCCCGCCTACGGAACCTCGGCAGTGTCTCCCAAGTATGTGCTCCCTGGGAACCAGGCCCCACTGCCCAGGCCTGTGCTTCCATGTGTGTCTGACCTGACACTCGAATCATGATCCGGCTCAAATGTATGGCATTACCATTACCATGACCATTACTTGAGTGGACAGTTGGGGAGGTAGGGAGGGAAGGAGGAAGGGAGGAAGAGATTAAGAGCATGGACCCTGGATTCAGACAGGCCTGGTTTTGAGCTGGACTCCATCACTTCCTACTTCTATGACCCTAGGTAAGGAATTTTTGGAGCCTCAGCTTCCTCTTTTGTAAAATGGGGATGTTAAGGTTGCCTCATAGGGTCCTTGTGGGGGATCAAATAGGATGATCTCCACAAAGCTCTCGTCACTGTGCCCTGCATATCAATGCTGTAATTACTCCAAGATCCAGAGGAAGAACCTATACCCCTCGAACTCTCTGGGTTTCCGCCTGGTGGCGTGGCACCCCAGCTTTGGAGGGCAGGATAGAGCCAACCGTTAATCACATAGTGCTGGGACTGGCTGGGGTTTTCTGTGGCATCCAGTATCTTCCCATCAGAGGCTGGAAAGGGAATGAGGGGGACTGGGAGAGTAGTGAGGAATCCTAGATACTGACTTTCCTTCTATTTTAGATGTTTGAACCCACAAGATGTCAGGGTTGGCCAATGCTCCCAGTACAACCTAGGTGGAAGGAATGACAGCACCAGAGGAGGGAGATGGGAACCTAATACAAGGTTTCCAGGGCAGGATGCCTTGGCACCTGGCCTGCGAATTGAGGGCAGAGCAGGTGATGGGAGCTGCTGCTCCATGGTGGAGTGGTTGAGTTCTGAGTTCACAGCCAGAGGACCTGGGCTGTGCGCTCAATGCCCTTGCGTGGGGAAGTCACTTCACCTTGCTGTCTCAGCGTCATCTTCTGACAAGCAAGGATAATAATCCAAACACCAAGAGCTGCTGAGGATTACATAAGGCACAATGCCCGAGGCAGGCCCAGCAGTGTCACACACAGGACACACTCAAGAGATGGCTGCTGTGAGCTGTAAGCCCACAGTGACTTCAGATTCCTCATCCTCTGGGCTCCAGCACCTTCTAAAGGCTGCTGCCCAAGGGAGCATGCCCACGGTGGAGAGCACCAACGCAAGCTCCACCACAATCCCTCGCCCCAGTGGACTCACCCTAGTCTGAGGGACACTGACTGCCCACTGTGGGAGGGCCCCAAAGGGTATCAGCCTCAGCCTCTTGGGACTGAAAGGGAACAACCTCAAAGCTGTATCTGATATTGACTTGCAGGCGTAACAGGCCCTCATCCAGTCTCTCTTTGAACACCTCCAGGGACAGGAGGTCAGCTCCTCTGTGGAGCGGTTCTGATTGTTAAGAGCTCTTTTCTCCCCAAGTAGAAATCTGTCTTCCTGTCATTCCCACCCACTGGGCCTGAATGGTCCACGGGACCATGCCAACAAACGACCCCTTTTCCCCAGGATGGCCCTTCGGATTTGGAAGAGACGGATCCCCTAAGTCTTCCCTTCCATAGGTTAAACCGCCTCTGTCCCCAAGTCCACCAGGCTCCAAGACAGCTCTACTGGGAGCCCACCCCAGGCCTCAGTTGAAAAGCGAAAAGAAAGAGCTGGCAAGCGGGGGAGTAACAGAGGAGAGGGGGGTGGAGGGAACATCAGAGGGGCCATTTACAAGTGAATGGGGGTAAGAATGGAGCAGTTTGTGGGCTAAACTGGCCTCAGAAGGAGGTTTACAGATGTGAGAGGGGGACCTCCTCATTGTTTAATTAAGCAGAAAGTGGATCTTTTCAAAAGCAATTTTGCACAGGGACTGGGAGGGGTATGGGGAGAAGGGAGGTGGAGAGGGGATCAGCAAACAGGCCCTGAGAGCAGAGAAAGGAACAGCTGGCCCCAGAGAAGCTGTGAAATGCATGCTAAGCAGTTTAAAGCGCCCAGGAGCTCCAGCAACTCCTGCCCTCCCTCACCAGCCACCCTTTAACACAAGTGGAGCAGGCGGAGGGGGGCATAATGGCAGGGGAGAGGAAGACAAGCAGGGAAAGGTGAGGTGGTCACGCCTACTCTTGGGGCCTAGGCAGGGGGCCTTGGGTCTAAGGGATGCTTGAGTCAGAGGCCAACTCCCAGCAGCCGCAATACCCTAAGCTGGTGGGTGGCTAGCCGGCCTGCTGCAGCAAGATGGCTGTTAAGACATCTCTCCTCACACAGCTTCTTTCCAAGTCAGCACACGCTGCTTCACAGAATGGTATATACTTGGATCTTGAAGAAACTTTTCTTGTAGATGTCAAAGAGACAACCAGCTCAATAATGTACAAAGCCAGCCCAACCTCCCATCTTATAGATGGGGCAGGGAAGAGGCTGGCAGGAATAACTGATGTGTAACTGCGCATGCCAGGGTTGCTCTCTCGAAGTCTCATTCCCTTCGGCCTTGCTCCTCATTTCTCCCAAATTGGCTGGATTGGAAGGTCTCCTCTGGCCTAGGAGCCACGAGTTCCCCGTTTGCAAGGTGTGTCATATTCCAAAATCTTACGGCTGCTATTGTTTCTGCTGGAACCTCTAAGACTTGCTTGGCCAAGTGGCAGCCCCTAGGCTGGGAAGGCTGCCAGATGACATATCTGGGCATGGACTTGGGGGGAAGGGTAAGACTTTCTTAGCAGCACCAGGCCCCTGACCCCCGGCTGGGCTCACATGTGCCAGGGTGGGTCTGGCAGCTGCTAACCAGCTCTGTTGGAGATCTAGGTCTCCAACCTAGGTTACCATGGGTCTGCTGTGTGACCCATGCCTCTGGGCACAACGGGGCATAACTGAACCAGGTGTAGGAACTCACAGCCAAGGGCCCAAAGACTGAGCAAATGGGCCACCAGGCCTTCCCTCCCACTCCCCCTCCTTTCTTCCCAGAGTGGGGATAGGCCCCTCCCCTGTTTCCTGAACAGTGGCTGGAAGATGAGGGATAAAAAAATCTGAGTCCCAGGCCAGCCTCCCTACTTGGGTAACTCTGGACAGGCCTCAGGTCCCCTCCTTCCCTCCTTCTCTTTCACTTTTAGAGGTCTCTTTAATCCCTTGGGGTCACTATGAAAGTTGAAATAAGTAGCTGTTGAAGTCATGAATAAATAAATGAAGGAAAGGGTAAAACTGGAAAATATATGATGTTAGAGTGATTCAGGGAGCCTCTTGGGATAGATGGTGATGGGTTAGTGGTAAGGTGCCAGGACTCTGAAATTCAGTGGCCTGAAAGCTGGTTCTGAATCCCAGCTCTGCCATTTAAATAACTCCGTGACTTGGGGTGAGACCCCTGACTTCCCTAAATTTTGGTTTCTACCTTTTAAATGAAAAGCATAATGGTAGCTACCTGCTAGGAATTTGTGACAATGATTTACACAATCAACTGGGGCTTTGCCCACTGGCCCAAACTCAGCCTCGGCCCGTTATGATGCTGGCCCTTCCTCTATCTCCTTGACCCCCCTTGGCCTTTCACCCCCAGGCTTCACAAGTGTTGTCTTCTTTGCTACAAATGGGCCCCATGCACCTCTGCTCTCCTGCACTCCCTCTGCAATTTACTAGGCTGGCCTCTTTTCAGCCTTCATGTTACCTTTTTTTTTTTTTTTAGACAGAGTCCAGGCTGGAGTGCAGGGGGGTGATCTAGGCTCATTGCAACCTCTACTTCCAGGTTCAAGCGATTCTCCTGCCTCAGCCTCCCAAGTAGCTGGGATTACAGGCGCCCGCCATCATACCCAGCTAATTTTTGTATTTTTAGTAGAGATGGGGTTTTATCATGTTGGCCAGGCTGGTCTCAAACTCCAGACCTCAGGTGATCCACCTGTCTTGGCCTCCCAAAGTGCTGGGATTACAGGTGTGAGCCAATGCTCCAGGGCTTGCCATGTTACCTCCTTAAAGAGACCTCTGCTGACCACCTATTAGTCCCATTCAAGTACCCTTCTGTTCTCCTCATGCCAATTACTTCAAGTTGTAATGATGCAGTTATACATTTATTTGTCTACTTGTTTATTCCCTGGCTCCACTCCCATTACACTGCTAACTCTTTTTTTTTTTTTTTTTTTTTGAGACAGAGTCTCACTCTGTTGCCCAGGCTAGAGTGCAATGGTGCGATCCCAGCTCACTGCAACCTCCACCTCCCGGGTTCAAGTGATTCTCCTGCCTCAGCCTCCTGAGTAGCTGGGATTACAGGCGCACGTCACCACGCCCGGCTAATTTTTGTATCTTTAGTAGAGACGGGGTTTCACCATTTTGGTCAGGCTGATCTCGAACTCCTGGCCTCGTGATCCACCCACCTCGGCCTTCCAGAGTGATGGGATTACAGGAGTGAGCCACCGCGCACGGCCTACACTGCTAGCTCTATTAGGGCAAGAACCACATCTATTTTGCTCACTGATGAATATCCATCCAGCAACTTAGTACAGTGATGGCACAAAGAGGGCACGTATTTTGTATTTTTAGTGGAGATGGGGTTTCTCCATGTTGGTCATGCTGGTCTTAAATTCTCAACCTCAGGTGATCCGCACCCCCTCGGTCTCCCAAAGTGCTGGGATTTGAGCCACCGCACCCGGCCCCAAAGTACTTTCTTATTTTGAGACAGGCTCTGGCTCTGTCGCCCAGGCTGGAGTGCAGTGGCGCACTATCAGCTCACTGCAACCTTCACGTCCCGGGCTCAAGCCATCCTCCCACCTCAGCCTCCTAAATAGCTGGAACTACCAGCATGCACCACCAGACTCAGCTAATTCTCATATTTTTTGTAGAGTCGGGGTTTCACCATGCTGCCCAGGCTGGTCTCAAACTCCTGGGCTCAAGCGATCCACCTGTCTCAGCCTCCCAAAGTGCTGGTCTCTGCGTCCAGCCAAATAAAGTACTTTCTATTGTACCTGGCACTGCTGAGTACTCAATGAATGAGTGAAATGGAGCTAGAATTATGAAGATTTGTGGGCCAGGCACAATGACTCATGCCTGTAATCCCAGCATTTTGGGAGGCTAAGGTGGACGGGTCATTTGAGGTCAGGAGTCCGAGACCAGCCTGGCCAACACGTGAGAACCCCGTCTCTACTAAAACATACAAAAATTAGCCAGGTGTGGTAGTGCCTGCCTGTAATCCCAGCTACTTGGGAGGCTGAAGTGGGAGAACTGCTTGAACGCAGGAGGCAAAGGTTGCAGAGAGCTGAGATCGTGCTACCACACTCCAGCCTGGGCAACAGAGCCAGACTCTATCTCAGAAAAAAAAAAGAGAAAATTTGTGGGTTTTCATGTCAGACAAACTCCAGAGGAAATAAATAATAACTTGTGATATTTTAGTAAACTTCCAGGCAAGGTCTTTGAGATTGAATCTTTACGAAGCTTGTTCTGAGTACCTTGTGCCCTCCCAAGGCTGCATGGCCATCTTTCAAACTAAGAAGCAGTCACCTTCAGCACCCCGGATCTTCCTCGACCAGGGACACACATCCTGACACTTAATCCCTGCCACATATCCCCTCCTGGCTCAATGTGGGCAGTGCCCTGCTCCTCAGTAAGTGCCCCCAGCCTCTAAGTGTGGCAGACAGACCCCACCCTGTACCACTGCTTTCCAGTCTGAGGGAGGGGACAGATAGGTGTGGCAGCCAGTGAATAAGAGCAATAATAACTGATTCCCGGCAGATTGTGTCCAGTTTCAGAAGAATCCTGCCCAATCTCACTTGACTATTTTCTTTTTTTCTTCCCATACATATTCTGCTTATGTACATTTTTTTATTTTGAGACAGGGTCTCACTCTGATACCCAGGCTGAAGTGCAGTGGTGCAATCGTAGCTCACCCTAGTCCCAATATCCTGGGCTCAAGCAATCCTTCTGCATCAGCCTCTAAAACAGCTAGAAATACAGATGTGTGCCACTATTCCCAGCTAATGTTTTATTTTTTTGTAGAGACCAGGTTTTACCATGTTACCCAGGCTGGTCTTCAACTTCTGGGCTCAGGTGATCCTCCCACCTCAGCCACCCAAAGTGCTGGGATTATAGGTGTGAGCTACTGTGCCTGGCCTCTTTTCTTTTTTATGAATTGAGACAGGGTCTCGCTCTGTGGCCCAGGCTGGAGTGGAATGGCATGATCATAGCTCACTATAGCCTGACCTCCCAGGCTCAAGAGATCCTCCTGCCTCAGCCTCCTGAGTAGCTGGGACTGCATGTGTGTACCACCACACTCAGCTTGACCATTTTTTCTTTTTTCCCCCCACCCCAAAATGGAGTCTTGCTCTGTCACCCAGGCTGGAGTGCAGTGGCGCAATCTCGGCTCACTGCAACCTCCGCCTCCTAAATTCAAGCAATTCTCCTGCCTCAGCCTGCCAAGTAGCTGGGATTACAGGCGCCCGCCATCACGCCCAGCTAATTTTTGTATTTTTAGTAGAGACAGAGTTTCACCATGTTGGCCAGGCTGGTCTCGAACTCCTGACCTGGTGATCCGCCCGCCTCAGCCTCTCAAAGTGCTGAGAGTGCAGGTGTGAGCCACGGTGCCCAGCCTGACTTGACCATTTTCTACTGCCCACCTCCAGGAACCTCATTTCCTGTGTCCTCAGAAGGATCTCAGTCACAGGTGGAGACTGGAATCCCACCCCTGAACACCTGCTAGAACCCACTGCTAAGGTTAGGAAAGACCCGAACACCCGCCATACCCGCTCCCCCAGCACCTAGGCTACCCTGACAGCTACACAGCCAAGATATGCAACTTTATTCTTTAAAACCTCCCAATTTTAAGGCAGGAACTGGCTTTTTTTTTGTTTTGTTTTTTGTAACAGAGTCTTGCTCTATTGCCCAGGCTGGAGTGCAGTGGCGTGATCTTGGCTCACTGAAACCTCCACATCCCAGGTTCAAGCAATTCTCCTGCCTCAGCCTCCTGAGTAGCTGGGATTACAGGCGTGCACCTCTATGCCTGGCTAATTTTTAAAATTTCTAGTAGAGATGGGGTTTTGCCATGTTGGCCAGGCTGGTCTCGAACTCCTGGCCTCAAGTGATCTGCCTGCCTCTGCCTTCCAAAGTGCTGAGATTACTGGTATGAGCCTCCGTGCTTGGCCTGGGACTGGCTCTTGTTCATGTGTGTCTCCAAAATGATTAGTACATGGTCTGCTGCATAGGGGGTGCTCAATGTATATTTGTTTAAGAAAGATTAACAAGTATTTGAATGAACAAAGAAAAAAAATCCAGGGGCTGGGAGCGGTGGCTCATGCCTGTAATCCCAGCACTTTGGGAGGCAGAGGCGGGCGGATCACAAGGTCAGGAGTTTGAGACCGGCCTGGCCAACATAGTAAAACCCTGTCTCCACCAAAAAATACAAAAATTAGCTGTGTGTGGTGGCGTGTGCCTGTAATCCTAACTACTGGGGAGGCTGAGGCAGGAGAATTGCTTGAACCCAGGAGGCGGAAGTTGCTTTGGGCCAAGATCGCACAACTGCACTCCAGCCTGGGCGACAGAGCGAGATTCCGTCTGGGAAGAAAAAAAGAAAGAGAGGAAAAAAAATCCACAGAGCGAGATTCCGTCTGGGAAGAAAAAAGAAAGAAAGAAAAAAAATCCAATCTCTCCTTTAGCTAACCTCTCTCTCCCAGCCTTTTTGGCTGGATACTCTTCTTTTAATCTAAACCCTTTTATCATAATATGAGCCCATTCAAATCACTACATCCTCAATGAAGCTTACTTCCTTCATGAGAACCTTTTCCACTATACCATAAAAGCAGAGACAAACGGGATAAACTGCTTACTCCTTTCAACAATCCTGAGAGATGCGGATTTCCAACCCCATTTTACAGATGAGAACGCTAAAGCTCAGGAAGCTGAGGTCACTGGCCTGTGGTTCCACGGGGCTTCAAACTCAAGCCTGCCTGAAGACAGAATCCCCATATAAGGATGAAACCGTACCCCATTCCTCCAATGAAGCTGACTTTGCAGACTCTTTTTCTTTTCATTTGAGAGAGTCTTGCTCTGTGGCCCAGGCTGGAGTGCAGTCTCCTGCCTCAGGCGTGCACCACCATGCCCAGCTAATTTTTATATTTTTAGTAGATATGGGCTTTCGCCATGTTGGCCAGGCTGGTCTCAAACTCCTGACCTCAGCTGATCTACCTACCTTGACCCCCAAAACTGCTGGGATTCCAGGCATGAGCCACCACGCCCAGCCGTGCAGATTCTTGTTTTTAACTCCTCTGCCTGCTAGAGACACAGCTTAACACACAGGTGCAGAACACGGGCCTGAACGGGGCTGAGTGTTATCCATGGACCAACTCTTGTTCAACGGCCCCAAGAGAGGAGTTTAGAAAGCCAATACTCACAGGGTTCCTCCTGTCCAGGCAAAGTGACTTGATGTTTCTTAACACCATCAAACAGGAGTTCCGCACCGCCTCTGCAAAGGAGGACCAGAGAAAAAGCCAGGTGAGCTCCTACAAATAGAAGAGGTTGGGGAAACAGAAAACTGAGGATAGGGCTGGTAATGAAGCCTGAGAGAAGCAGAGACCAATGTGCAGGAACACCTTGGGCACCAGTGACCAATTCTTTTTTACCCCCTTTCTTTCTCAGAGACAGAGTTTTGCTCTGTCACCTATGCTGGAATGCAGTAGTGCAATCATAGTTCACTGTAGTCTTGAACTCCTGGGTTCAAGAGACTTTCCTGTTCCACTTTCCAAGTAGCTAGGACTACAGGTGCATGCCACCATATCGGGCTAATTTTTATATTTATATTTGTATTTTATTTGTTTCGAGAGGGAGTCTCACTCTGTTGCCCAGGCTGGAGTGCAGTGGTGTGATTTCAGCTCACTGCAACTTCTGCCTCCCAGGTTCAAGCGATTCTCGTGCCTCAGTCTCCTGAGTAGCTGGAATTACAGGTGCTCACCACAATGCCTGGCTAATTTTTGTATTTTTAGTAGAGGTGGGGTTTCACTATGTTGGCCAGGCTGGTCTCAAACTCTTGACCTCAGGTGATCTGCCCACCTTGGCCACCCAAAGTGCTGGGGTTACAGGCATGAGCCACCATGCCCAGCCCATATCAGGTTAATTTTTAAATTTTTTGTAGAGATGGAGTCTTGCTATGCTACCCAGGCTAACCTCAAACTCCTGGCCTAAAGTAATCCTCCCACTTCAGCCTCCCAAAGCACTGAGATTATAGGCATAAGCCACTCTGCCCAGCCCCAATGACCAGTTCCTAAATATGACTTCCAGTGTGGTAAAGTAGGATATAATTTTTACTAATCATCAACTACTGGCCAGGTGTGGTGGCTCACACCTATAATCCTAGCACTTTGGGAGGCTGAGGTGAGATGACTGCTTGAGGCCAGGAGTTGAGATGAGCCTCAGTGAAGCAGAGCCTTGTAACACAGTGAGACCCTGTCTGTATGTAATTATTTTTTTTTTGGCGTCCCACCAATTATTGTTTATTTATTTATTTAGAGACGGGGTTTCACTTTGTCACCCAGCCTGGAGTGCAGTGGCATGATCACGGCTCACTGCAGCCTTGACCTCCTAGGCTCAAGCAATCCTTGCGCATCAGACCCCCAGGAAGCTAGGACTGCAGGTGCATGCCATCACACCCAGCTAATTTTGTAATTTTTGTAGAGATGGGATTTCACCACATTGCTCAGGTTGGTCTCGAACTCCTGAGCTCAAGTGATCTGCATGCCTTGGCCTTCCAAAGTGTTAAAATCAGAAGCATGAGTCACTGTGCCCAGCCTATTTTTATTTTATTTATTTATTTATTTATTTATTTATTTATTTATTATTGTTTTTAAAGACGGGGTTTCACCATGTTGGTCAGGCTGGTCTTGAACTCCTGACCTCAGGTGATCCGCCCGCCTTAGCCTCCAAAGTGCTTGGATTACAGGCGTGAGCCACCGCGCCCGGCCTATTATTATTTTTGAGATGGAGTTTCGCTCTTGTTACCCAGGCTGCAGGGCAAATGGCATGATCTCGGCTCACTGCAACCTCTGCCTCCTGGGTTCAAGCAATTCTCCCACCTCAGCCTCCCGAGTAGCTGGGACTATAGGCGTGTGCCACCACGCCCAGCTAATTTTTGTATTTTTAGTAGAGACGGGGTTTCACCATGTTGACCAGGATGGTCTCGATCTCTTGACCTCGTGATCCACCCGCCTCAGCCTCCCAAAGTGCTGGGATTATAGGCGTGAGCCACCGTGCCCAGCCAATTTATTTATTTATTTTTTGAGACAAGGTCTCACTCTGTCGCCCAGGCTGGAGTGCAGTGGTGTGATTCTAGCTTGCTGCAACCTTAACCCCCTGGGTTCAAGCAATCCTCCCACATCAGCCCCCAAGTAGCTGAGACCACAAGCACGTGTCACCACACCTTCCTAATTTTATTTTTGTTTTTTTTGTAGAGATGGGATCTCCCTATGTTGTCCAGGCTGGTCTTGAACTCCTGGCTCAAGCGATCTCCCAAAGTGCTAGGTTAGAGTTGTGAGTTATCATGCCTGGCTCTGTCTCTTTCTTTCTCTCTCTCTTCTTTCTCTCCTCTGGGAGTCTTGCTCTGTTACCAGGCTGGAGTGCAGTGGCACAATCTTGGCTCACTACAACCTCCCTCACCCGGGTTCAGGTGATTCCCCCTGCCTCAGCCTCCTAACCAGCTGGGACTACAGGCGTGCGACACCATGCCTGGCTAATTTTTTGTATTTTAGTAGAGACAGGGTTTCCCCATGGCCGGGATGGTCTTATCTCCGGACCTCGTGATCCGCCCACCTCGGCCTCCTAAAGTGCTAGGATGACAGGCGTGAGCCAGTGCACCTGGCCTGTCTCTAATTATTAAAAAAAAAAAAAATTTAAGTACCCAAATTTGCAGACTCTTGTTTTCAACTCCTCTGCCTTCTAGAGAGGCAACTTAGCACACAGGTGCAGAACACAGCCTTTAGAGATGCTGGCCCCAATGTGAAGACCAGGCTCCACCTCTCCCTATGTTGAGACCTTAGATGTGTGACTCAATCTTCTTCTTTTTTTTTTTTTATAATTTGGTGGCCAGACCCAGTGGCACACACCTGTAATCTTAGCACTTTGGGAGGCTGAGACAGGAGGACTGCTTAAGTCCAGGAGTTTGAGACTAGCCTGGGCAACATGGCAACACCCTGTGTCTACAAAAAATACAAAAATTAGCTGGGCATGGAGATGCATGCCCACAGTCCCAGCTACCTGGGAGGCTGAGGTGGGAGGATCACCTGAGTCTGGGAGGTTGAGGCTGCAGTGAGCCAAGGTCATGCCACTGTACTCCAGTCTGGGCAACAGTGTGACACCCTGTCTCAAAACTAAAAATAATAATTTAAAAATATTTTATAATAGAGATGAGGTCTCACTATATTGTCCAGGCTGGTCTTGAACTCCTCGGCTCAAGCAATCTTTCTGTCTCAGCCTCCCAAAGTGCTGGGATTATAGGTGTAAGTCACCATGCCCGGCCATGACTCAGTCTCAAGCTTCAGTCTTTCCATCTAGAAAAGCATTGAGGAGCCACCGTGAAGCTCTCTGTAGACAATGAGCACCTAAGGGTTTTCTCTGGCCAGATGATGGTTTGAAACGCTCCTGCCCATGCCACCTGCCGCTGACCTGGTGGGCACATCACAGTGCTGGAGGCTGAGAGAGTCCATGGGACCTGGCATCAACTAAGAACAACTGCTCACATCACCTCACCATTTATATAAGATGTTCCTCATCTCATTTCATCCTCGGGGAATCCCAGGAAAGAAGGTAGGAGGCAGGCATTATTAACTCCATTTGATAGAAAAGCAGACTCACACCTAGAGAGGTTGTTAACCAACTAACTTGTCCAAGGCTATACAGGCAGGAGCCAAAACTATCATTTGAATCTAACGGATTCCTTCTTAGCACCAGCAGCCTTGTCAGAAAAAAACAGGACTTCCCAAAGGTCAGAAAGCCTGTTGAGGGCAGAGTTTGGTTCATTTCTGTGTCCCAGCACCTGGCCAAGGGAAGGCGGGGATTGTAGAGATACTTGGAGCCAAGTACAGAAGCTGAGGCTTCTGAGGTGAGCGCCAGGGCTCTTTCAGTGCCCCACACTCCTCCTTCTGGGTCTCCCGATTCACATCTCAGACTTCTTGTGGATCTTAACTGAAAAGGCCTTACCAGACTTTTGAAGGATGCAATGTCTTCCACCCCACTACCCTTTCCCAATTTCAGGGAACAGAGATGTCCTGAGGCAGCTCACTGGGAGGCAAAGGCAAGGCAAGCATTGTCATGGGGAAAACATGGGCGACTGTCATCCAAACAAGGTCACGCTTTGTTGATGCAGAAATGTGGAGGGGGAGAGGAGGCCCATCTGTGGCCGCGCACAGGGCCATTTCAGCTGCAAGCCCGCACAGAGCCTCCATTTATCCCCTTCCAAGAGCCTCGTTTTCTCTTGGGTGGGGGCTGGCACATGCAGCAGCTGGGGTGGGGGGAGGGTGACAGGCAAGGGGCTCAGGAGTTGGGGGTCAGAGAAGAGGGATGGGAACTGAAGGCACTGGGACTCAGGCAAACAACCAGTACTGGCCAAACCTGGTGGTGCCAGGCTCAGAGGCCAAGGCTGTTTTTTCCCTTTACAAGCGGATGAAGGGAGAACCAGTCTCTCACTGAACCAGTGACCTGCCACTGCTGAATTCACTGGCCCTCAAGGGAGGAGTTGGTGTTTCTGCTGTCAGCACATCTGGAGTGGGGGAAGGTGCATGCCCAGCCTCAAGAGTGATTCAGGGAGGCAGACAAGGAGCCTGTTCTAGCCCAAGACAGACCCAAGGCCAGACCCTCTTATGTCTGATAAGATCTGCTATTAAACTCAACTGACATTATCTCTATCTTCCTTCCACCTTCCAATTCCTAGTGGATGTGTATGTTGATATCAGTGACAGGTACAGATATTTTCAAAACCGCCTTCACCTTTTCTAATCTTCATGTTTTAATCTTCTGTATATACACATACATATACATGTATATACATACATTTTGTTTATTTACTTCCCCTCCACCTGCTGGGCTGCAAACTCTGCCTAAACCAGGGCCTGGCACATGGTAGACACTCAACAAATATCTGCCAAAATAATGAAAATGCCCATTTCTCCCATTTCTTCTCTGACCTCAATGACATTCCCTCCTTTTGCCAATACCTCCCCAACTTGGGAAGGAGGAAAAGGAGTGGGAAGGAGAGAATTTCATATCTGGGCCTTTACAAGATGGACCACAGGGACACAAAACACAACTGTATTACATACTTTGAATCATGTGTGACCTGAGAAAATGCTCTGCTGAGAATAGTTCGGGGGCAAGATAAAGGATGGCAGACCTGGTCAGTGACAAGAAGGAAGGTGGGAGGGGCCTTCCAGAGGGTCTCTGGAGGAACTGGTGGGGCCAAGAGGAGTATATCTGCTCAGGAGGGAGACAAAGTCCTAACCCAGACCCTTCCAGGACCGAAGTAGGAATGGGGCCACTCAGGGATGGTAGGGAGAAAATGATAGGCACGTTAGCCTTTGCAAAGTTGCTCCAGTTCCACGTAAAGGGTGAATCATGTCTGCTAAGAGACATAGGAAATGAAAGAGAAGTCAGGGGCAAAAACGCACATCAAGGTAAGGACAAAGAGAGAAGGGACCTGGGTTGAGCATCACCTTGGGCATTTCTGCTTCCTGAGAAGCTACAATTTTCATGGAATGCTGTGCTGTGTGTGGATGGAGGTGGTAGAAGGTGGGTGGGTGGTGGAAGAATGTTGTCCTGCCTTGCCAGGGGTTATTATTGCTTTTGGAGGTAAGGGAGACTGAAGCTAAAGATGATTGGGTCAGAAAAAGGGCAACTGTGCTGGTGTGTAAGCTCTGGAGAACAAGGGCCGGGTCTTCCCCACATGACTTCCCCATTGTGTTAGCACAGAACCTGGCAGACAGACATTAACATGTCTGACTCATAACAATGAAAGGCAAGTTGTCAGTAGTAAATCTTTTTTTTGGTAGAGACGAAGTCTCCCTATGTTGCCCAGGCTGGTTTTGACTTCTTGGGCTCAAGCAGTCCTTCAGTTCCCAAAGTGCTGGAATTACAGGAGTGAGCCTCTGTACCTGGCCTAGATAAACCTTAACACAGCAGTCTGTGGCTACTACTCTCTTTCCAGCTCTGCTGAGGCCTGTCAAGGAAGCAGGGGATCCTCCTAGAACCCCAGGCTTTGGGGAGTATAGCTGGGCCAAGAGTCAGTGAGGCAAAACAGTGAGGAGTCCAGACCAATACAGTTCTAATTTGATCCAAGCAGCCAGACAATATCAATTAAAATGCACTTAGTCATGAGACTTACCCCCCTTCTAAGGGGCAGAAATGCTGAATGCTGCAGGGCACGGACAGACTTCTATTTATCTTTGTATCCTCAGTGTCTGGCTTGCTGCCTGGCACATGGTAGGCACTCAATAAATGGCTGGTGAATGAGCTACCCAATGAAGGAAAAACATGAAAGAAACGGGAGGCACCCAATGAGAAGAAAGGCACTGGGCAGAGGCTTTAGATTCTCATCCCCGACTTCTCCTTTCACATAAACCTTGACTTGTTTATCTACACACACACACACACACACACACACACACACACACACACACACACACACACCCCTATTCCCTCTTTTCCACATGATTCTGGAAAGTACACCATCCATCTTTCAAGGCCTTCGTTTCTTTGCCTTCTCTCTAAGCTCTGCAGTATCTCTCAGCTTTGAAGTCATATGACACACCTGTTTGTAGGAGGAACCAAATAGTGCCTTGAGTAGACTTCCTCCCTGCTCTGTTTCTTGTTATTGGTTTGTGTTCCAATTTCTGCATTTTTCATCTCGTGTATACTATACTGTCCGCGTTAGTTTCCTTCAGTGTGATTTCTCATTTGTCCCTGTATCTCCACCTGACTCTAGTGCTGCAGAAGGAACACAGCAAGTTTGCTGACTGCCCTGAAGGAGGCTCATGTCTGTTTAACATCCCCAAGGCTTGGGAAAGAAAAAGAAAAAAGTCCCGTCCTGGCCACTACATCCCACGAGAAACAACACCTTAAGAACACTAAAAAGAAACTGCTGTTCAAAGAATGAAATCAGGGAGTGGAGGGTGGTCCTTCTAGGTTCTAGGAGCTCAGATGCCAAACAGATGGGATCGGTCCGAGACAGGATTGGGAAAGACGATAGGGAGGCTGCCTGCTAACCGTCACAAATTCGACTCCTGCGGAGCACAGGGCATCGAGGGGTGCACAGAGCGCATCTCCCTCTCAATGTGCGTCTCTATTTCCGGACACACGGCCTCATCGTCAGGAGAGACTGGCCTCTCAGACTCTCTTAGGCGGGTGGCGTAGTTCACAGCAGGCACCGGGACACCCAGTGATTCGGCCATGTCAGGCCCCAAGGCAGAGGGGAAGGGAATTCCGGGCCCGACGACTTCAAACCATCCCCCACGGCGCCCCAGCTCTGTAACTCACCCGAACTCCACCTCCACTGACAAGGGCGCTGCCATGTTGAGGAAGCCGAGCTCACAGGAAACTCCCCCTCAACTTCCGGCGCGCCCGCAAATTTCCGGGCGCCGTCGGGCGCCGCGGACGGAAGAGGCGGTGCCCAGGGACCCAGCCTCGTCAGCTGTTGAAGGAAGTCACCAAGGGGAGGGGAGAGGATGGGGCGGCGGAGGGAAGGTCTCCGGCGCTGTTGGGGTTATGAATCGATTTCCCTCCGTCTTTCAGCGACGGGGCTCACAGACCCAGGGTGGGAAGCGCCTTGTACGCGACCACTCGCAGGAGAAGGAGAGCCCCCAGCATCTTTGCGACATGACTGTGAGCCACGTTACTGCTTACCTTGCATGAGTTAGAATCTCTTCAGTCTACACACCGCTTGGGCGAACCCATTCACTCGTCTGGCTTGAATTATAAGTGACTCCCAGATATTTATTTCCGACCCAGAATCTCTCCTAAGTGGGCGACTCGCTGTCCAGCTGCCCCCGTTGCTGTCGATTTGGATGTCACTCGTTCAACCGCTGTTCATTGCGCCTTCCTGCGCCAGGCATTTTGATCGGTGCTATGGACGTAGTGGTAAAGGGGGATGGGCGAGGTTCCTGTCTTTAGGGCACTCACAGTCTGGGGGGGAGACTAACTGTAATCAAATAAGCATACTAAGACGTGTACAAACTTAAATAAAGGAACTGAAGTTACAGGAGCTTCAAAAAGAAAACTGAGTAGACTGGACTTGCTGAGCTCTAAAGCCTGAGTAGAATTAACTAGGTGGCTGTGAAAGGAGAGAAACCTCTAGGAGCATTCCAGTGAGGAGGACAAAAGGCCCAGAGGCTCTGGGTGAGAACATGCTGTGGAACACAGAGAGGAAGGTGGAGGTTAGGGAGCCTTTCACCCATCTAGAGATGGGGCTGCAGAGGTGGGCAGGGGTCTACCTCTGCCTTGTAAGCAGGTAAACATTTCAGTCTCTAGGAGCAGTGGGAGACTACTGAAGGATTTTGGGAGACAGTGGTATTTTAGAATTGTGTTTTAAAATATAATTTCTAGCTGCAGCGTGGGGGAATGGTTTGAGGCGAATAAGGAAGGAGACAAAGAGACCACTGGAGCCTGTTGCAAAAGCCCAGGACAGAAATGGAACGAAGTTGGCCAGGCAGGGTGGCTCATGCCTGTAATCCCAGCACTTGGTGGGGGATGAGACAGGTGGATCACATGAGGTCAGGAGTTCAAGACCAGTCTGGGCAACATGGTGAAATCCCCGTCTCTACTAAAAATAGAAAAATTAGCCAGGCATAGTGGCAGGCGCCTGTGATCTCAGCTACTCAGGAGGCGGAGGCAGGAGAATCGCTTGAACCCAGAAAGCAGAGGTTGCAGTTAGCTGAGATTGTATCAATACACTCCAGCCTGAGCGACAGAGTGAGACTCAAAAGAAAGATGGAAGGAAAGAAATAAAATGGAATGAAGTAGATGTCCTGTGGGTATCTAAAGACCACCACTTCCAAAATTGAACTGGTAGAGGATGATGGTATAGCCTAGTGGTTAGGGGCGGAATGATGCAATAGTTAAGATCCAGGAGTTCAGGTGTGGTGGCTCACACCTGTAATCCCAACGCTTTGGGAGGCCAAGGCAAGAGGACTGCTTGAGGCTAGGAGTTTTGAGGCCAGCCTGGGCAACACAGCAAGACCCCATCTCTACAAATGTTTCTTAAAAAATAAGCCAGGCGTGGTGGAGTGTGCCTGCCCAGCTACTCAGGAGGCTGAGAAGGAGGGGAGGATCACCTGAGTCTGGAGGTCAAGGCTGCAGTGAGCCATGATCACGCTATTGCACTCAGCCTGAGTGACAGAGTGAGACTCTGGAGTGCAATGGCATGATCACAGCTCACTGTAATCTTGAACTCCTGGACTCAAGGGATCCTCCTGCCTCAGCCTCCAGAGTAGCTAGGACCACAGGCACTGATAAGGTCCTTCCTTCCTTCTAGTCCACCATGCCTAGCTAATTTTTTAATCTTTTTGTAGAGACTGGGTCTCACCATGTTGCCCAGGCTACACTCAAACTCCTGGGCTCAAGCAATCTGCCTGTCTTGGCCTCCCAAAGTGCTGGGATTACAGGTGTGAGGCACCACGTTTGGCCAAAATATTTTTTATTTCTTTTCTTTTTTTTTTTTTTGCCAAAATATTTTTAATTAAAACAAATTTTTGGCCGGGCGCAGTGGCTCACGCTTGTTATCCCAGCACTTCAGGAGGCCGAAGCAGGTGGATCACGAGGTCAGGAGTTCAAGACCAGCCTGGCCAATATGGTGAAATCCCATCTCTGCTAAAAATATAAAACTTAGCTGGGCGTGGTGGCGCGCGTCTGTAATCCAAGCTACTAGGGAGGCTGAGGCAGAATTGCTTGAACCTGGGAGGTGGAGGTTGCAATGAACTGAGATTGTGCTATCGCACTGCAGCCTAGGTGACAGAGCGAGACTCCCATCTCAAAAAAAAAAATTTTTTTTTTGTAAAGATCTAGGAGTTCAACTACCAGCTTTACATCCAGGTCCTGGCTGGGCGCAGTGGCTCATGCCTGTAATCCCAGCACTTTGGGAGGCCACCATGGATGGATCGGATTGAGGCCAGGAGTTTAAGACCAGCCTGGCCAACATGATGAAACCCCATCTCTACCAAAAATAGAAAATTAGCTGGGCGTGGTGGTGCACACTTGTAATCCCAGCTACTTGGGAGGCTGAGGCAGGAGAACTGCTGAGGCAGGAGAACCTGGGAGGCTGGAGTGCAGGCAGCGACAGAGCGAGACTGTCTCAAAACAAACCAACAAACGAAACAAAACAGGTTCTCTCTGTGTCCCCATCTCAGGAATACCACTACCACCCACCAAAACACCCAAGCAAACGCCCAAATTATCCTTAATTTTCCTTCTCTCATATCCAAACAGTCACCAAATTTGGATGAGTCTCCCCCTTTAATCTGGCATGCCTCCCTAACCCCCCAGCTCATCACCTCACCGGCACCTGCTTCCTCTCTGGCCTGCCTGTCTCCCACCTCCTCTGGCCTTGGCTTTATCATACAAATCAACTCCATGGACAGCTTTGAGCACCTTCAATGTGCCAGGCCCTGTTCCTATAAAACAAAGACAGTGACACTGCCCTGGTCCTCGGAAAGCAGAGGACTCCTGTGATATGCAGAAAGGACGCACTCTCACCATACCATGTGACCCACCCCTCTGTGGAACTCAGTTTCCCTATTCTGTGAAGAGGTTTGGGACCATATGATTTTCTAAGGTCTTTTCTGCAAACATAGTCTAAGATTCTTCTACTGGACTGTAAGGACTTCTGCTCCTTCTGGGCAGAAACTTTTCCTGATTCATCTTTGATCATAGCAGGTAGTGAGGAACTCTGTACTCCATAGGGGTTTGGCCAGAGCTTGCCGAATGAGTAAATGAATGAGTGATATCAGTCCCCTGCTCAAAGTCACGTAATGGCTTCCCTTTGCCAACAAGATAAGGGCCTACCTAGAAGCCACTCAGAGCCCTTCACAGCCTCTGATTCCAACCCACCTTACTATCTTCTGACCTGGAAACTGCCTCCCAGAACTGGAGCGGAGCATTTGGGGGCATTTGAAGACTTCATCTACCTGACAAACTTTCACTTAGAACCTATTACACACCAGGGCCAGTGTTGCTGCTGGGAACACAATGTTGAACAAAACCTGTGGGTAGGCCAGGTGTGGTGGCTCACGCCTGTAATCCCAGTACTTTGGGAGGCCGAGGCAGGTGGATTACTTGAGGTCAGGAGTTCGAGACCAGCCTGAACAGCACAGTGAAACCCCGTCTCTACTAAAAATACAAAAAAACTAGCCGGGCGTGGTGGCGCGCGCCTGTGGTCCTAGCTATTCAGGAGGCTGAGGCAGAAGAACCGCTTGAACCCAGGAGGCGGAGGTTGCAGTGAGCCGAGATTGCGCCACTGCATTCCAGCCTGGTGACAGAGCAAGACTCCATCTCAAAAATAAATAAATAAATAAAATAAAAATACAAATTAGCCAGTGCAGTGGCTCACGACTGTAACCCCAGCACTTTGGGAGGCTGAGGTGGGTGGATTACTTGAGGTCAGGAGTTCGGGACCAGCCTGGACAACATGGTGAAACCACATCTCTTGTAAAAATACAAAATTAGCCAGGCATGGTGGAGCATGCCTGTGATCCCAGCTACTTCGGAGGTTGAGGTAGGAGAATCGCTTGAACCCAGGAGGTGGAGGTTGCGGTGAGCTGAGATTGTGTCACTGCACTGCAGCCTGGGCGACAGAGCCAGGCTCCATCTCAAAAAAACAAAACAAAACAAAAAACCCAAAACCTGTGAGTCTCCTTGCCCTCCTGGGCTGATGTTCAAGAAGACCACATAGAGGGGACAACAGACACTGCAGAGCAATCCATGCTATGTGGGGGAGAACACGGGGCCTGTGGGAACTGGGAGGGGGTCCCTAACCTAGCCCTGGGATCCTGGAATGCTTCGCATAGGAAGCGTAAAGGAGGTGGAGGGAGTCTATGTACAGGGCCAGAGACACTCCCTCCCTCCTGGAATCTCACCAGGCAGTTGTCCTCCAGATTCTGGCTTAGCCCAGAGACTGGGGAGCTCTTTGGGTAAGCTAGCCCAGTCTGTGGATGCCCAGCTGTCACTGATAAAGTCCTTCCTTCTGACCCAAGCCTACTCCACTCCACCCTTCAGTTAGTAACAATATTAGCTTAGCGTCTTTCAAAGAGTATTTATTGCACGCCCACTTTGAACCTGCCAGGTGCATTATACACACCCCCTAACTGACTCCTCACAGGGACTCTTCATGATCCCATTTTCAGATGAGAGCACTGAGACTCCAAATGGGTGGCTTGCCTGAGCATCCGTGAGGCCTCAGCCCAGGCTTTTGTGCCCTCGGGATCCCTGCCTGCCCCTGCGCACTGACCTCACTGCTTCCCCCTTGGACTAGCCTCACCCAAAGGCTATCCCTTCGGGTCCACACAGAACAGGGGCTTGGGCCCCATCCCCTGTCCCCTCCAGCAGGCTGGCCAGCCCGGGCGTAGTCCTCCGTCCTCTCTGAAGCTCCTAGGGAGACAATGGCAGGGTCGGTGGGGGGAGGCCAGGGCGTGGGTGCCCCCCCTGCCTGCTGTCCTTTGTCTTCCCGCCTGCGCCCCTCTCGCGCCCCGGGAGGCTGGGGAGGCGCCTCTCACAGGCTTCCTCCTCCCATTCTTGTGCTAATTGGGTGTCAAGCTGAGATCAGTGAGAAAGAAATCCGCCCCGGCTTGGGTTAAACTGCCGCCAAAGACGAGGGCTGAGCCCAGAATATCATTAGGCCGGGAGGAAGCAGGGCCCCCTCCTTGGGGGGGAGGGGCCGGCCACGCATTTCAGGCCCCTTTGAAAGTCACTCGGTCACCCCCTCCTTTGCTGTTGCAGCCTCAATGGGCCCCTTGGAGGTATTTAACCTTCTTCCCAGGAACTGAAAGTGATACACCACGCAGTGGCCTGGGCAGCCACTTGGCTGTCCCGAGGGCGGCTGGACCTCCGGGAGCGTGTGAGGCTGGCCCCTTCCAGCTCCCCTAGAGCAGAAAGGTTGCAGATGGGAACACTGAGGCACAGGGAAGGGGACTTTCCTCGTAGCTCTGCCATTCACAATCTCTGTGGTCCTTGGAGAGACTTTGCCTCTCTGAGCCTCAAATTCCTCATCTGTGAAATGGGGATAAAAATGGTACCCTGCTTTGGGCCGGGCATGGTGGCTCACGCCTGTAAAACCAGTACTTTGGGAGGCCGAGGTGGGTGGATCACTTGAGGTCAGGAGTTCAAGGCCAGCCTGACCAACATGGTGAAACCCCGTCTCTACCAAAAATACAAAATTAGCTGGGCGTGGTGGTGCACGCCTGTGCTCCCAGCTACTTGGGACTCTGAGGCAGGAGAATTGCTTTAACCCGGGAGGTGCAGGTTGCAGTGAGCGGAGATCACTGTACTCCAGGCTGGGCGACAAGAGCAAAACTCTGTCTCTAAAATAAAAAAAAGAGAAAAGAAAAAAGAAATTAAAAAATAGAACCTGCAGCCGGGCGCGGTTGCTCATGCCTGTAATCCCAGCACTTTGGGAGGCCGAGGCGGGCGGATCATGAGGTCAAGAGATCGAGACCATCCTGGTCAACATGGTGAAACCCCGTCTCTACTAAAAATACAAAAATTAGCTGGGCGTGGTGGCGTGCGCCTGCAGTCCCAGCTACTCAGGAGGCTGAGGCAGGAGAATTGCTTGAACCCGGGAGGCGGAGGTTGCAGTGAGCCGAGATCGCGCCACTGCACTCAAGCCTGGCGCCTGGCGACTGGCAATGGAGCCAGACTCTGTCTAAAAAAAAAAAAAAAAAAAAAAAAATAGAACCTGCTTTGAATAGAAGGATTTAATGAAATCATGCAGCACAGAAGGCGCTTTGCACAGGGCCTACCACATGGAAGTGCACCGTACATTGTGGTCATTAATGAGAACCTAAGGAAGTCGGTTTGACTTGATACTTGGAACTCTAGGGCTCCCTCTTCCCTGGAGGCATGCAAATAGAGAGTACCCACAAAGGATTCACTTTTCCTGTCTTGCCTCAATGTAACCCTCCTCCCCAACCCTGCAGCCTGGCTGCCTGTCCTTATTTATTTATTTGAGACAGAGTCTTGCTCTGTCGCCCAGGCTGGAGTGCAGTGACATGAGCTCGGCTCAATGCAGCCTCCACCTCCCTGGTTTCAAGTGATTCTCCTGCCTCAGCCTCCCAAGTAGCTGGGATTACAGGCATCCGCCACCATGCCAGGCTAATTTTTGTTTTTATTAGAGATGGGGTTTCACCATATTGGCCAGGTTGGTCTTGAACTCCTGACCTCAAATGATCCGCCCGCCTGGGCCTGGCATGCCTGTCCTTCTTTAATCTGCCCTGGACCTCCAGGCCTCTACATGTGGCTGCTCCCTCCATCTGGAACAATCTTCCTGGAAAGCCCTCCCTGGCCACGATACGCCCAGCCAGGGTGCTGGGTTAGGTTAGGTGCAGCTAAGCCCACAGCCTGGGCTTCTTTACTCGCCACACACCTCTCTGGAGACAGTGGCTCCCTGAGGGCAGATCTAGGACCCAGGTCTCTATCTTGCTCACCTGGCAGTTCCCTTGCCCTCTCTGCACAGGGTAGGCCTCTAGAATTTGCTCCACAGATGAACTTACAGGGTGCTCTGTAAACTGTGGAGCACTATAGAATGTCAGGAAATGCCTGAGAAACAGTAGCTTTTGTTGTCAGTGAACTTCACAAGCACGTATTAAGCACCTGCTGCATGCATAGAGATGACTCACATGGCCATGGCTGAGGTATGATCAGATGCAGACCTGAGAGCTGGAGGGGTCACAGGCCCACCAGGACTCTCCATCATGGAGGGGCTGTGGTAGGGTCCAGTGCAGACGTGGGAAACTTAGCCTAGTCTGGGGCCTTAAAATCTAAACACATCTCCTTTTTCTCTGTTAGCTACCAAGCATCCAGCGGACACCAGCATCAGCCCCAGGCCCCATGCTTAACCACCTTAATCACCTGCATACTGCCTTCAGGTGACTGTGTTCAACCTGGAGCAAGGAATGCCCCCCCTCTGGGGGGACTCCTTCCTACTGTGGAGAACTCACTGTTGAGGGTTAAAGACACAAAGCCACACTGCCAACCAAATTCAGGCCCTCAGAAGCCTGCCACAGGGTCCTCAGAGTATGGTACCTGCTCCGGGGATGAGGCGAGACTCAGCCTCTCCAGGCTTCCCTCGGCTAAGGCCAGGAGTGGATTCGCCAAGCTCCATGCGCCCTCTGCTGGCCACACTCAGGCACAGCAGCCATGCCTGCCACGCGACTCCACTCAGCATCGCTCCACAAGGCCCCCCGAGTGCAGTTCTGCCCCTGCACCCCGAATTCTCCCGAGACAAGCACTGGACTCCTCTTTCCTTCCAAGTGCACTCCCCCAGGAGGCACCCCAGCTTTCAGCCTGGCCACCCTCTGCCTGAACTGTCAGCTGCTGGCCCGGGGTGTGGCTGAGGCAGCTCTGCAGGCATGTGTGGAATGGAGGCTTTTCTGGCTTCCCTCACCTTCTGCACCAGGAGGCATGGTGGTGTGGCAGGAAGGGCAGGGACTCCATTCCAGCCCCCTCTATTTGTGTGACCTTGGCCACGTGACTGAAAACCTCCAAGTTCTGGTTCTTTCCTCAGAAAGCCCACAGTGGAGATAAAGGCGCCGCGGCTCACACGCCCCCCCCCAACCCCCCGCACCTCCCCACTGGGCTGTGTTGGAACCCCTTCCCACTGGGCAGTGAGTTTCCAGTGTGACTCCTCCACCAGGGCCTAGGAGACAGCTGGCTCTCCACTGGCACTGCTGGCGGGGCAGCTGTTGTTGACTGTTCCAGGAAGCTTCCCAGGCCTCTGTCCGGGTTGCCGGGGCAGCCTTGCTTTGGCTCTCACAGCAGCCCCACCCCTGCAGATCTTTCCAGCCCCTTAAGAACTCAGAAAATATACCCCAGGCAGATAGAGCCGCCTGGGAGTCAGGATCCTGCCTGAGGAGTTTCCCCCTCAAACCCCTTACTCCTGATGGCACATTCAGCTCCCAAATCCTTTTAACTGATGAATCCCGTTTCACAGGCGAGGAGACTGAGTCATCTGCCCAAGGCCACACACTTGAGAGCGACAGAACTGGTTTGGACTTTCAAGCCCACACTGTTAAAACACCTTGCCAGACTTGAATGGGCACTGCCCCCGCCTGAACCAGCACACTGAAGGCAGGGGCTGCACATCTGACCTGCCGCAGCCTCGGTTTAGATGAGTGAATGAACAGATGAGGCGGTGAATGGGCTAGGGGTTTGGCGTGGGGGGGTCGAGGAGGCCACAGAGGGGCTGTGGGGCTCTGGGGTCAGGGTGGGCTCGGGTGGCTTGCACACGGGCTAGGAGGACTCAAGGCAGAGTTTATTGGCCCCTGAGCCCCCTCCTCCCTCATTCCTCCTTGCCTCATAGCCAGGCCAAGACTGAGACAGAGGTGACACAGACTCTCAAGGACTGAAAGGCCCTGCCTGAAGGTCAGCCAGGCAGCCACCTGAGGAGGAGAATGGGGGGAGTGGGGGAGAGACCAGGGGTACAGTCCTGACCTCCTGCTGTAGGTGGGGCATCAGGGTCACCTACAGACATCAAGTCCTCTCCTCTCCTCCTGGAGGTGGGGAGTGGAGCCGAATGAACTTGGGCGGCTCTGGGGCTAGGATCCTCTTGCTACCCAATGGATGGCTACCACTGTCTCTGCCCACTCTGTTGACTTCCTGGGGACTTCTGCCCTGATCCCATTTACAAGCTCCCTGCTCTCTGGGAAGGGCTTGGTGACCCCTTGTCCTTTCCCTGCCCTGACCCAAGACATCATCCTGAGAAGACCCGTCAGTCTCAGCCTGGGAGATCAGAGGGCCTGCCCAGCCCAGAAGATGTAACGTGGACATGAGACTTTCACAGAAAGCCTCTGGAAGGGTTGGGGGAGGTGGCAGTGAGTCACTTGGCAGTTTTGGATGGAGGGGGCAGCACCTCAAGATGGAGGTGCCAGGCCCTGCTTGCTTTGGTCTGGCCTTGTCCAGGACCCCTCTGGGGCAGAACCTGGGGCTCTGGATCCAGCATCCACCAGCCCTCAGAGGGATGGGGGGAATCACAGCTTCTCCTCTCCTGCCTGGATGCGGCTGTAGGCCTCTTGGTCCAGCGGGGACATAGCGGCCCTTCCGGGCATCTAGATAGAACAGCGGGTCTTTCACCATAGCCGGGTCAAAGCCCTCCTTCCGTAGCTCTGTCTTCTGGAACTTGTAGGTCCCTGGGAGGGCAGGGAGAGAGACTCAGTGCATGGCAGGGGCCTGAGCTCCCAGGGAATCCGACTACCAGTGCTGAGGAAGGCAGGGGGCAGGGCTGGAGGACAAACATGGGAGGGGAAGTAGGGGAGGAGGAGGCACAGTCCTTCACAGTTTGCAAAGAATGCTTCATCTATTACCTAAAGTACTGCCTCTCAGAGCAGCCATGGCAAAGTTGGGGCATGGGGATAGCCGCTAGTTATCCACCCACTCCTACTTTGCAGATGGGAAAACAGACCTGGAGAAGGGAAGCTATTTGCCTAGTGTCACACACTGAGTAACAACAGAGTGGGGGACCAGAACTCAGGTCTTCTGACTGTGATGTCTCCCATTTTTTTTTCTTTTTATTGAGACAGGGTCTCTCTCTATCACCCAGGCTGGAATGCAGTCATGCCATCTCAATTCCCTGCAGCCTCCACCTCCTGGGCTCAAGCAATTCCTCCCACCTCAGCCTCCCAAGTAGCCAGGACTATAGGTGCGTACCACTGTGCCTGGCTAAGTTTTATATTTTTTGTACAGATGGGGTTTCACCATGTTGCCCTGGGTGGTCTCAAACTCCTGAGCTCAGGCAATCCATCTGCCTTGGCCTCACAAAGTGCTGGGATTCTAATTTTTTTTTTTTTTGCCACCCCTCCTGCCCCTAAATTTTTTTTTTTTTTTTTTAAGTTTTTAGCGGAGACAGAATTTCACCATGTTGGCCAGGCTGGTCTTGAACTCCTGACCTCAAATGATCCGCCCACCTCAGCCTCCCAAAGCGCTAGGATTACAGCCATGAGCTACTGCACCTGGCCAGCTAATTTTTGTATGTTTAGTAGAGACGGGGTTTTGCCATGTTGGCCAGGCTGGTCTTAAGCTCCTGACCTCAGGTGATCTGCCTGCCTCGGCCTCCCAAAGTGCTAGGATTACAGGCATGTGCTACTATGCCTGGCCTTGCTGAGGTGCTTCTGTGGCTCCCTACTGCCCGCAGGACAGTCCCGACTCCTACGCTGGCCTGCAAGGCCCTGGGCTTCTGGCCCCTGCTGCCTCTCTCCCACTTCATGCCACTGCCTGTCCCTCTCACTTGGCTCCAGCCTTGGGGGGCCCCCTTTCATTCCTCCAGCACCTGAGCTCCTTCCTGCCTCGGGGGACTTTACAGTGGCTATTCCCGCAGCCTGGAGTGCCTTCCTCCCACCCCCATAAAGTTCTCCCTTTTTTTTTTGGAAATGGAGTTTTGCTCTTGTCGCCCAGGCTGGAGTGCAATGGCGTGATCTCGGCTCATTGCAACTTCTGCCTTCCAAGTTCAAGCGATTCTCCTGCCTCAGCTTCCTGAGTAGCTGGGATTACAGGCACACACCACCACACCCAGCTAATTTTGTATTTTTAGTAGAGATGGGGTTTCACCATGTTGGCCAAGCTGGTCTCGAACTTCTGACCTCAGGTGAACCGCCTGCCTCGGCCTCCCAAAGTGCTGGGATTACAGGCATGAGCCACCACGCCCGGCCTAAAGTCCTCCCTTTCATTCAGGTCTCAGCTGAACCATCCCCTCCTCAGAGGAGCCTTCCAGTCATCCCAAGCGTCCCTCCTTTCACTTTACTGTCACCTTGCTCTATGGTTCATTCTTCTTTTTATCTGTTTTACTCTAACCTCATCACAGACTATGTGGTTCATTCTTTACCTCTGAAATGCTTTGTCCTAGGCCAGCCCCTCTCCTGCTCTAAAACTCCAAGAAGGAAAACGTGCTGTCAGAGCTCGCCACCCCTATCCCGAGGCCTAGTGCAGTGCCTGGCACATAACATTTGTTCTACTAAGGATCAACGTGTGTCTGTCTCTCTCTGCCAGCCCCGTCTGCTCACCTCTACACAGGCACGTCATTTTACCAATTGCCCGGCCAGGCTGTGTGCAGAGGTCAAATGACAGCCACTGGGTCTCTCTAGAAGGAAACGGGACCTGGGATCCGAGAACTGGAGCAGGGGCGGGGACACACCTGTTTGTGCAGCTCAGGCAGGAGGCGCAGGAAGATAGGGCGCGCATACAGGGGCAGTTCCTTTGCCAGGACCTGAGCAAAATGCTCCAGATCACAGTTGCCAGTGGGGCTGGCCACGGCAGCCATTCCGGCCCGGCCCTCGGTTCCTAGGGGGCGGCAGGGTGGATAGTGAGTAGCTGGTGGTGCCCCCGGG
Source organism: Ateles fusciceps (assembly GCA_036589455.1). Taxonomy (NCBI): domain Eukaryota; kingdom Metazoa; phylum Chordata; class Mammalia; order Primates; family Atelidae; genus Ateles; species Ateles fusciceps. The sequence goes on from JAZHEH010003300.1 coordinate 5,393,566, forward strand.
TAGTGCCTCCCCACCCATACCTTCCTTGCAGCTGCCCACACATACCTGGCACCTCGACACCATATACAGCCACATCAGCCATGTCCAGCAGGCGGCTGAGTGTGCCTTCCACCTCGGTGGTGGACACGTTCTCGCCTTTCCAGCGGAACGTGTCCCCCGTGCGGTCTCGGAAGTACAGGTAGCCAAGCTCGTCCATCACCAGGACGTCACCTAGGGAGGGGCTGGATGAGGTGGGGCTGGGGCTGGCCAACTCTTAAGTCAAGGATTTGACCATAAGGGCCAGGACTGGGGGAGTCCTGGGAAGGTGTCCTCTGGAGGTGGGAGAAGGTTTCCTCCTACCCTAACCCACGGGAAGGGGCTGTGACAGGCTGCGGACCCACCGGTAAGGTAGGCCTGGTCCCCCTTCTTGAAGACGTCCTTGGCAATCTTCTTGTTGTTAGCGCCCTGGTTGAGGTAGCCATCGAAGCGGCGCAGGGGGATCTTTCTGGATAATACGGCCCACCAGCTGGCCCGGCTCACCTGAGGTGGGGGAAGGCAGGGTCGGATCTGGCCTAGGCAGCCTCTCTCCCACCTGTTCTCTGTCACCAGGTGTACCCTGCATCTTTTTTTTTTTTTTGAGACAAAGTTTCACTCTTGTTGCCCAGGGTGGAGTACAGTGGTGTGATCTCGGCTCACTGCAACCTCCGCCTCCTGGGTTCAAGTGATTCTCCTGCCTCAACCTCCCGAGTAGCTGAGACTACAGGCGCATGCCACCACGCCTGGCTAATGTTTTTTGAATTTTTTTTTTTTAGTAGAGATGGGGTTTCACCCTGTTGGCCAGCCTAGTCTTGAACTCCTGACCTCTGGTGATCTGCCCACTTTGACCTCCAGAAGTGTTGGGATTCCAGGTGTGAGCCAACACTCCCAGCCTATACTCTGCTTCTTAATCTGACGTGAGTCACGCTGCTTGCCACAGAAATGCCCCACCCTCCCCCACCCCAGGAGCTCATCTTGGCAGGTCGGACACACTGAGCCAACGATGTCTGTTCTTGAAATTGATGGGAAGATGAACATAGAGAACAGGGGGTCAGGCTCCTCGGGGACAGCCTAGCAAAGCCAGCGCCCCAAGTCCCTCCTCCATGCTGGGACCCACTCAGTTTTATGTTCTTTACCAAGCATAATTCTCAGGCCAGCCTCATGGGCGGGTGCTACCATCAGCCTGTTTGTAGATAAAGGGACTTAGGCACAGAGAGGCTGAATACTAGCCCATGACACAGAGTAAGGAGCTGAGCCAGAATCAATCTCAAGCAGCCTGGACTCAGGGTCATCTGGAGTCAACATGAAAATAATGAATGAGGCCGGGTGTGGTGGCTCAGACTTGTAATACCAATACTTTGGGAGGCCGAGGCAGGTGGATTGCTTGAGGTCAGTAGTTCGAGACCAGCTTGGCCAACGTGGTGAAATCCTGTCTCTATTGAAAATACAAAAACCAGCTGGGCATGGTGGCGTGTGCCTGTAATTCCAGCTACTTGGGAGGTTGAGACAGGAGACTTGGTTGAATCCAGGAGGCAGAGGTTAGAGTGAGCCAAGCTCACGCCACTGCTCTCCAGCCTGGGTGACAGAGTGAGGCTTCATCTCAAAAAAAAAAAAAAAAAAAAGGATGAATGCACTGATGGACAGATAGAATGGTGAATGAATGAATGGGTGGATACACAAAGAAATGAGTAACTTGCAGCCCTAAGGGCAGAGCTAAGTGATGGCCACTGGTCAGAACAAGGCTCCCCATCTGCACACACCTGGCCTCCTTCCTTCTCAGGCCAGTCCCTCCCTCTCTGACCCCAAAGTGGCAGACCTGGCTGGCAGGGAATGCAGACGCCATCGGGCCCCCGGATCAGCTCCATGGTGTCCTCGTTGACACGTACCAACCGGATGGGGTACACGAAGGACAGGATGCGGCTGTTGAAGCCACAGGCCCCCACCTGCGAAGGCCAAGACTTGGGCCTGGGCTCTCCCACCATGGGCCCAAAACTGAACAATGATGGGGAGGTGGGACTCCAGCACCCACACTCTCAGGCTGGAACTCTGCCCTCCCCCTCTGCGTCCAGTGCCTTCCATGGCCATCCATCCCCGCAGTGGCCTTGCCCATCCCCAACCTGGCCACACCTGGCTGTCAAAGTTGCCCAGGCTGCAGTTGCACTCTGTGGCCCCGTAGAACTCAGCCACCTGGGGTATGTGGAAGCGGCTGGAAAAGTTGGTCCAGATGGACTGCCGGAGGCCGTTGCCTAGCGCCATGCGAACCTGGTGCTGGTTTTCTGCCTCCCGCGGTGGCTGGTTCAGGAGGTAGCGGCACAGTTCACCAATGTACTGCACAATCTGGGGGTAGACTTGGTGTGATTTCAGACTCCAGAGGCTGGTCTCACTAAACTAGGATTCTCCTGATCCCTCAAGCCCCTACCCTCCCCAGGGGCTGGCCGTGCCATCCTTTCCCCTCTCCGGGTCTCAGTCTCCCCATCTGAACAATGGGAACATTGCTGCAAATGAGCCCTTTGGAATGACTGGCCACCTCAGCTGTAAGACAGACGCCCGAAGTGTGGTTGGGAAGAGGGTAAGAAGGGACAGGGACAGCTCACCCTTCCCGCTCTCGCTCACCGTGCACTTGTACTTGACACAATCATCCCAGAACCGGGAGGCTGAGAACTTCTTCCGGATCACCACCGTCATGCCGTGCAGCAGGCACTGCCCGATTCCCACGATGTTTCCTGGAGGCAGAGGGATGGCCCCTGTGGGTCAGGGAGATGAAGACCCTCCCCCGGCCCCAAACCCATGATACTGCCATCTAGCCAGGCAGGCCTGCTCTGCCCTGCAGGCTTCTGCACCTCACATCTGCCTGCCTTGGGTGACCTCCTCCAAGAAGCCTCCTACGCTTTTCCCTGTGCTGCACTCCTGCTCCCCTCACCTCACATATACACCCAACTGTAAGCACCCGGAGGGCAGGAGCTATATTAATTCAAGCTCTGTCTCCCCTTAAGCCCCTACAAACAAGCAGCAATGCCATGCATATCTGTGGAAACAAACTGAAATATGAGACAGGCCCAGAGGCCCCGTGGGGACACTGCCACACACACTGTGAGGGTGGTGTGCTTACCCTTTTTTCAATTTAAAACACATTTTTTTAGAGACAGGTCTCACCATGTTGCCCAGGCTAGCCTCAGATTCCCAGGCTCAAATGATCCTCCTGTCTCAGCCTCCCCAGTAGCTGAGACATAGGCATGTGCACCATGCCTGGCTAATCCTGTTTTATTTTAATTTTATTCTTATTATTTATTTATTTATTTTCTTGAGACAGAGTCTTGCCCTGTCGCCCAGGCTGGAGTGCAATGGCGCAATCTCAGTTCACTGCAACCTCTACCTCCCGGGTTCAAACAATTTTCCTGCCTCAGCCTCCTGAGTAGCTGGGATTACAGACGCCCACCACCATGCCCAGCTACTTTTCGTATTTTTAGTAGAGACGGGGTTTCACCATGTTGGTCAGGCTGGTCTTGAACTCCCGACCTTGTGATTTGCCCACCTTGGCCTCCCAGAGTGCTGGGATTACAGGCATAAGCCACCATGCCCGGCCTATTTTTATTTATTTTGAGATGGTGTCTCACTCTGTCATCCAGGCTGGAGTACAGTTCCATGATCTGAGCTTACTGCTACCTCTGACTCCCAGGTTCAAGCAATTCTCATGCCTCAGCCTCCCAAGTAGCTGCGATTACAGGTGCATGCCACCACACCCACCTAATTTTTGTATTTTTAGTAGAGATGGGGTTTTGCCATGCCGGCCAGGCTGGTCTTGAACTCCTGGCTGCAAGTGATCCACCCGGCCTTGGCCTCCCAAAGTGCTGGGATTACAGACATGAGCCACAGTGCCTGGACCAAAGCTCGTGTGTTTCTATTGCCTGACAGGGTTGGGGCTCCTAGAGACCTGGGGGTGCTGGAGGCTGAGGGACAGGCCCCGAGTTACCTGCTGAGTGGTAGAGGGGGGAGGCAGTCATAGACGATGTCGTCAGGCCGCATGCGAAATCCATAGTACACCAGGGCAGCCATGCGGTAATACCTGGGAGGGCACAGGGCCGAAGGGTGGGTGGGTCCTGGAAAGGCAGGAGGAGGATCCCCAGCCCTGCCTGTGCCTACCTCACCCTGGGCACCTGCCCCTTACCTGCTGTGCACCACGATGGCGGCCTTGGGCAGCCCTGTGGTACCCGATGTGTAGATGTAGAACAGTTTATCTAAAGAAAACAGATGCAAGGGGCTGTGGGGGGGACAGCTCAGGGCTGGGCACAGGGTCACCCAGACGGACATCTGCAGGTGTGCCCCCTTCAACACCTGGTCCCATCACACCCTTGCCAGGAAGCCTGTTCTGACGACCTCAGACACCACTCAGCTCTAACCCTGGCATCCACTCCAACAAACATTTCCTGGGCCCTTGCTCTGTGCTAGGCCCTGGGGGGGAAAGGCATCAGTGACTAAGATGGGCACAGGCTTAACCCTCCTGGCAGTCACAGCTCAGTGGAACAGTTAGATGAGGACACTGGCAATTCCAATACTAAGCACCAAGTGCCGAGGGAAGGCACAGGACCTGCTGAAACCTAGCAGCCACATTTGGCCCAAGCTTGCAGGAGGGGGAGGTGGTGCCAGGTGGGCTTCCCAATGGAGGTGACGCCTGCCCCAAGTCATAGAGCACAGGGAGGCATTAGCTGCAGGAAGTGGGGTGTTGAGGAGGCTTCCGTACTGCTGAGCATTCTATCTGTCCCACTCTGCAGCCCTGGAGTGGGACTGCCACATTAGAGTTTCTATGCGAGGCTCAGCCCTACCAGGCTGGAGGCTCCCTGGAGGTCAGGAACTCCACAGGAAGACTCCACGTGTTTAGAGCGCCTGCCGTGACACCTCACGCTCTCTGGATGCCTGCTGTTTGCTAGCCCTAGGCACTATGAGGGCACTTCGGCAACCCAGCCAGAGTCCCTGACCTCAAGCAGCTGACAAATGCACCCGAGACCAGGTTTACATACGAGAGAGAAGTTAAACAGTGCTGATGGCAATGACCAGTTACTGAGCCCCTCCTGCCACACCCTAGCTTCAGGACTGGCCCCACTGTATTTTTTCAACCCTCAAAGCTACCTCATAAAGTAGATTCTGTTACTGTCCCCAGTTTTATGGCTGTGGGAACTGAGGCTCCAAGGGCAGGGCAGGTGTCATGATTCACACAAGGGAAGCAGTAGGGCCAGGATATAAACTGGGATCTGACTTGACAGCCCATGCTCTGAGACACCGGGCCACGTGTCTTCACAGGAAAGGGAATGAGAAGAGCAGAAGAACCAGGTAGGATAGAGTATAGAGGAAGAGGGGTGAGAGGCTCAGGAGGCTGCCTGGAGGTGGGGTCTGGGAGGCCTCGCAGCGCTGGGAGAGGATCACAGCTGGAGATCCTGCAGTGTCCTGCACTGAAGAGGCACTTGATGAATATTTAACGAGTCTTGCTCCTCACCCACCCTCCCAGCCAACCCCAACCAAAGCCCAGACCAGGCAGGCTCCTGGGGTCCAGAGGATTCTGCCCATTAGGCATCAATAAAGGATTGTTCAACAAATCAAAGAACTGGACTTTGTGAGCTCCTGTGTTCTCAGCCCTGTATCTGGCACGGTGACACACATCAGCTCATTTCACCTTCACAGTAACCCTGCAGTGGCCCAGGCTTACTGTCACCATTTTCCAGATGAAAAAATGGAGGTGATGTGACATGTTCCAGGCACACGGCACATTTCCAGAAAAGCCTCCTTCTGGCACTGAGGCCAGTGCTCTGTCCAGGGTCTGTGTGAGAGCCCCTCTGTGGGGGAGGGCAGGGAGCCCACCTGTGAAGCCCTTGCCAGGGCAACTGGGCAGGTGCCTGGGAGCGTCTTTCAGCAGAGGATCCAGGTGTTCTGTGCTTGCGGGCACCGCGCTGGGCTCCCAGGAGCCGGAGCAGAAGAGGCTGAGCAAGGGGTCCAGGCTGGCATGGATCTCACAGATGGCTGTGGGGGAGACAGGGCAGTCAGCAGGCAGGCCAGAAAGCCCATATTCCCAGGACGTCTGCTCCTGGCAGGGCTGGCCATGTTGCTGAGGAGACTGGCTGGGCGGGAGGACAGGTGGTGAAGCACTTGGGCCTCACTGCTTACAGGGGCACTGGCAACGGTTCCATTAGCCACCGGGTAACCACAGAGTAGGCGCTTTGCCTGCCCTCCCTGGTCTCACAGCCCTGGGAAGGAGGGACAAACAACAGCCCCCTCCTACAGATGAGAAGATTGAGGCTCTGAGAGGACCTGCTCACAGCTAGAATGTGTTGGACCTGGGACTGCAATGCCAGCTCCACCTCGCACCAAGGTCTGGGCTCTCACCCACTGTCCCATGCTACTCACTCTGTGGGGCACCGGACAGAGCGAGGAGTGTGGGTCAGAGGCCAGTGGCCCTCCATCCCCTTCTGAGAGTGGGCACCTTCTCTCAGGCTCCCCTATGCGCTATATAGGCATCATACAACCACCCGCCTGGGCATGGAGCAGCGCGTCGGCTTGGCACCACCTCCCTGGCTTCCTCTTGATTTCCCCAACCCTCTCCTCTTCCCTGGCTGCCTCTTCCCTCTCCCCTTTCAGCACCATTTTTAAATTTTCTTTCTTCTTTTTTTTTTTTGCTTTTTAAAAATAGAGACAGGGTCTCACTCTGTTGCCCAGGCAGGTCTTGAACTCCCCAGGCTCAAGAGATTCTTCTACCTTGGTCTCTGAAAGTATAGTGCTGGGATTACAGGCATGAGCCACTGCACCTGGTCCCCTTGCAGCATTTTTTTTTTTTTGAGACAGAGACAGAGTTTCACTCTGCCACCCAGGCTGGAGCGCAGTGGCATGATCTTGGCTCACTGCAACCTCCACCTCCTGGGTTCAAGTGATTCTTGTGCCTCAGCCTCCTGAGTAGCTGAGATTACAGGTGTGCGCCACCACGCCTGGCTAATTTTTATATTTTTAGTAGAAACAAGGTTTCGCGACGTTGGCCAGGCTGGTCTTGAACTCTCAACCTCAGGTGACCTGTCCTCCTCAGCCTCCCAAAATGCTGGGATTACAGGAGTGAGACACAGCACCCAGTCCCCTTTCAGCATCTTAATGACTTCCCCATTCATTATCCCACAACCACAATAGCGTGGGCAGAAAAAACAGTGCTGTGGTCAAGCTGAAGATCAAACCCTAGTTCTGCCACTTATCAACTGTGTGACTTTGGGTGAGCTCCTCGTACCCTCTGAACCCCAGGCTCATCATCCATAAAACCAAGATCCCTAACTCACCCTGACTTTTGAAGATTAGAACTGCTCTGTCAGGTGTGGTGGCTCACGCCTATAATCCCAGCAATTTGGGAGGCCAAGGTGGGCAGATCACCTAAGGTCAGGAGTTCAAGAACAGCCTGGCCAACAAACCCTGTCTCTGGGCATGGTGGCGTGTGCCTGTAGTCCCAGTTACTCAGGAGGCTGAGGCACCAGAATCACGTGAACCTGGGAGGTGGAGGTCGCAGTGAGCCAAGATCATGCCACTGCATTCCAGCCTGGGTGACAGCAAGACTCCATCCTGGCGGGAAAAAACAACAACAGGTACCCAATGTGGCAGCAAATAAAATGCAGGCTCTGTCAGGTAAGTGGGGAAGTAATTTTGTTCCCATTATACAGATGAGCCAGATGTAGCCTTATAAGTCACAAGGATGGTGACCATTGTGCTGAGGGGCCACCTAGCATCAGCCATGTTGCTAGTGCTTCAGGTGAAGTCTCTCTTTTTTTTTTTGAGACAGAACCTCTCTCTGTCGCCCAGGCTGGAGTGCAGTGGCGCGATCGCGGCTCACTGCAACCTCCATCTCCTGGGTTCAAGCGATTCTCCTGCCTCAGTCTCCTGAGTAGCTGGGACCACAGGTGGGCATCACCATGCTTGGCTAATTTTTTCTGTATTTTTAGTAGAGATGGGGGTATCACCATGTTGGCAAGGCTGGTCTCGAACTCCTAATCTCAAGTGATCTGCCTGCCTTGGCCTCCCAAAGTGTTGGGATTACAGGCGTGAGCCACTGCACCTGGCCTTTCTTTTTTCTTTTTTTGAGACGGGGTCTCACTGTCTGCCAGGCTAGAGTGAAGTGGCACAATCATAGCTCACTGCAGCCTTGACCTCTTAGTCTCAAGCAATCCTGCCTCAGCCTCTGAGTAGCTGGGACTACAGGTGCATATCATCATGCCCACCTAAGTTTTTAAAAACTTTTTTAGTAGGCCAGGCATGGTGGTTCATGCCTACAATCCCAGCACTTTGAGAGGCCAAGGCGGGTAGATGACTTGAACTCAAGAGTCTGAGACCAGCCTGGGCAACACGGTGAATCTGAGTATCTACAAAAAATGCAAAATGTAACCAGGCATGGTGGTGCATGTCTGTGGTCCCAGCTATTCAGGAGGTTGAGGTGGAAGGATTGCTTGACCGTGGGAGGTCAAGGCTGCAGTGAGCTGTGATTGCACCACTGCACTCCAGCCTGGGTGACAGAGCAAGACCCTGTCTCAAAACAAGATTGTTTCTTAGCAGAGATAAAGTCTTACTATGTTGCCCAGGCTGGTCTCAAACTCCAGGGCTCAAGGGATCCTCCTGCCTGGGCCTCCCAATGTGCTGAGATTATAGGTGTGAGCCACTGTGCCCAGCCTGAAGTACCTTTTTGAAAACATTGAGGTAGAAATGAAGAATGAGAAAAATGAAGCTCAGAGAATTCAGTCCCTTTCCCGGGATCTCCAGTTTACTCATGGCACAGCCTAAGCCATCTGGCTCCACTCTATGCCCTTAACCACTGACCTACACAGCCTCTGCAGGGCTGGAAGGGAGGTGTGGTCTGTGCAAGATCCCATGGGATTCCTCTTGTCCCCCGCCCCCTTGGGGCTCACCTGAGGCCATTTCACTGCCAAAGACAAGGGCCCGTGCGCGGGAAGTGGTGAGGCAGTGGAGCAGGGCATCCCGCCGAAGGTTGGTGTTGATGAGGGCTGCCTCCACACCGAGCTTGGCCATGCCCAGCCATAGGCCAACGAACTCATTGCGGTTCTCCATGAAGAGGGCAGCCACATCACCCGAGGCCAGGCCCCGGGCCTGCAGGAAGTTGGCCACACTGCTTGAGTAGTCATCCAGCTGGCAGAAGGTCCAGTGGGTATCTGTGCCCTCGAAGATCAGGGCTGTCTTGTTGGGGTGGCGCCGAACAGTAGAGGCAAACAAAATGGGCACTGTTCGCCGCTCCCGCAGGTACCGCCGCACCTTTGCCTTTACCTTCAGGAGCACCAGGCCGCCACTGTATGGGAGCAAGAGAGGGCGCTGTGTCTGCTATGGATGGGAGTGAGGGGGTCCTGATACCCTACCGCAGGCGGCTGCCTCGCCAGCCTATGCTTCATGAGCTAGACCCCTTATGACACTTTCATCTCCCGGCTCCTGCTGGGAACATGCACTGTCTCATCGATGCCTCCCAATAACACTGAGAATTCATATGATTCCCCCTCTCCTCTTACACAGAAGGAAGTCAAGGCTCTCACGGTGCCATGGCTTGCTCAAAGCTTCATGGATGGTGGCTGAGCTAAGATTTGAACTCCAGGCCTCTCTAGCTCCAGAGTTCAACTCCTACTCTCTCAGTCCGCTGTTCCAGCAGAAACCTAGCTCTCTTGAGCTTCCTGTAAAAGTCCAAACTCCTTGTTTGGGGCCTCCCACAGTCCAGCTGCTCCCCCCAACCCAGCATGACCACAGTAAATAGAGAACGAGTTTGCTGGTCTGTCCAGTCTTTCTCCCTGTGAGCCTCACTGAGACAGGTTTCTGTCTTATTCACCACTCTGTCCCCTGGGTCCTGTGCCAGGCACAGAGTAGATATTTAATAGGTTTGTGGAATCACTTGGCAACATCCTACCCTGCCATCTTTTTTTTTTTGAGATGGGGTCACACTCTGTCACCCAGGTTGGAGTGCAGTGGTGCAATGTCAGCTCACTGCAACCTCCGCCTCCCAGGCTCAAACGATGCTCACACCTCAGCCTCCCAAGTGGCTGGAAGCACAGGTGCGCACCACCATGCCCAGCTAATTTTTTTGTATTTTGGTAGGGACGGGGTTTTGCCAGGTTGCTGAGGTTGGTCTCGAACTCCTGAGGTCAAGTGATCCACGTGCTTCGGCCTCCCAAAGTGCTGGGATTATAGGCGTGAGCCACCGTGCCTAGCCCTGGACTCCATGCCTTTGCTGATGCTGTGACTTCTGGTTGGACTCATCTCCTTCCACCACAACTAAGGCACCTCTCAAGAACAGCCGCTTTTCCTCCAGGAGGCCTTCTCTGATTCCCAGGGCCCTGGCTGGAGGCCGCCTCTCCCTGCTTCATGCTACTGCCCTTCCGGGTATGCCACTTTGTGCTTTCTTTTGTAATCAACCCAGATTGACAAATGCTGAGCTACCTGTGCTGAGTGCGGGTCACTGTGCTGGGTACTGGGACATAGTAGTGAGCAAGGCTGTGCCAGGGTCTCTGCCCACATGGCACTGCCAGTTTACAGATGTGCTATGTCCCCTTCTTTCTCCTGACTAATCTGAGCTTGGCAGACGGGGTCTGCCTTATTCCTCTCTGGACCCCAAAGCTAGCCTGGCACCTAATACAGAACAAGCATGAATAGGTATTTCTGGTACAGGATGCCCCTTGGAGCATACCTGGCCTTCTTTGGGGAGTAGGTTCTCCCAGACATCTGAGTAGGGGCCCTGCTCTAGAACTCAGTCCCCCCTGTGCCATCTTGTACCCCTGCCAACCTGAGGGCAGGGCCTCTCCCCAGGGCTCCTTTTTACCCTCTTGTAAACTATAGAGTCCTTGTGACCTCTTACAGATGTCTCAACACACCTGGTGTTCAATGTATGTCCTCGGCCAGGCCTGCCCGAGGCCTAGGAGCCTCAAGTTAGGAAGAGTCCCTGGGAGAAGACTTTGACTTTGGAGAAGGAGGTACCAGGTACTATCACCAGAGGAAGGGTGTGGAGCAGAGGCTGCTGTTCTGGAACTCAGCTCAGCTGCCCTGTGCTGGTAGAGATCATGGGGTCTGGCCTGAGGAGATCTAGGGGACCAGAAGCCCATCATGGTGTGAGAGACCCCAGGAAAGGCTGGACCAGGTACTCACAAGATATCGCGCCTGATGGTCTTGATGAAGACCCGGATGAAGCGCCAGCCGCCAGATCCCAAATAGAGGAACAGCAGGGAGAACCCCACCTGGGTCCAGGGTAGTTTCAGCACCAGCTTGGAGAAGAGCAGCACCCCCACCAGAGAGGCTCCAAGCAGCATTGTGGCCTGTGGACACAGAGCAGTTAGTGGACCCAAACACCCGCCTCTCCAGGTCTCCCACCTCCCAGCCTAGGCAGCCAGACCACTGTGATTCCAAGTGGACAGCCTATGGTAAGGCTTAGCCATACTGAGTCCATTGACTGACCACAGGGGTCACTTCCCAGGCTTGGCACTTGAGGTAAGGAATTCCAGGAGTGAGAAGCAGGAAGCTGGTTCTCATCTCATAGTCCCATCTCTGCCTACCATTCTTCAAGTGACCTTGGGCAAGATCCTTTCACATTTTGGACCTTAGTCTCTGCCCTCTGTGCAATGGGTATAGTAAGACTTTTTTTGAGGCTTTTTAGCCAAAACAGGACAGTTCATTCTTCTGACATCCAGGGACCCTAAACCAGATGGCTTGGGGCTGAGTATTGACTTAAGAGCCTCTGGCTCGATGGGCACCATGGCTCATGCCTATAATCCCAGCACTTTGGGAGGCCTAGGCGGGCGGATTATGAGGTCAGGAATTCGAGACCAGCCTGATCAACATGGTGAAACCCCGTCTCTACTAAAAACACCAAAATTAGTGTTTTTAGTATTTGGTGGCACACACGAGTAGTCCCAGCTACTCAGGAGGCTGAGGCAAGAGAATCTCTTGAACCTGGGAGGCCGAGGTTGCAGGGAGCTGAGATCTCGCCTGAGCAACAGAGCGAGACTCTGTCTCAAAAAAAAAAAAGAAAAAGAAAAAGAGCCTCTTGCTCGACTCCCCCACCCAGAGATCCAGGGAGGTTCTGTGGATAACCAGGCCAAGTCAAAACACTCAAAGGGGCAGCTCTCTGGAAAAGGAGCCCAGCTCTGTCCCTGCCCACAGGCTAAGGCATCGCAGTGCCTCTGCTGGTCGATAGAGGGCGACCCAGCAAACCAGTTAGAGCCCGGAGGTACTTAAGAGGTGACTGCCCAGGGGGGCAAAGCCTGATTGAGGGAGGCGAGGAGAACCTTGAAGGCACCACTTCCCAAGACAGAGACACACACAACCACCCAGATGAATCTTCGGGGTCTGGGGCTTAGGGGGAGGGGAACGACTGACTGTGCTGCAGGGGCTGGGCTGAGCTAGGACTCTTGGGTTCTATTCCTGGAGCTTTGCGGACTTGCTCAAGGGGACAGCTGATGGGACTGTTTTTCTCCCGGGTTTTCCAGTTCTTGGGAGGAGCTGAAGGTCACGAATGTGAAGGGGCTTGAGAGCCTCCAAGCCAGGATGAGGGGAATGGTCTGGACCACAAGGAGCTCTGACACACCACCTCCCCCGCCCCCTCGCGAAAAGCAAAAGCCGGGGGCGGGGTACTGAACCAGAGTCCCAACCCCAGGGCCAGGGTCCAGGGTCCTCAGATCTCCCAGAGCCTGCCACAGCAGACGGGCAGGAAGCCGTCCTGGAAGGCTGGAGGACAGGGCAAGAAGAGGCCAGAAGGGGGTGACTGGTTCCCTCGGGCCCCTGTCCCGGGTCACGCGTACCGCCCTCGCCCCTAGACAGCAGCGTAACAGAGCGTCTGTCAGGGAGAGAGCGCCGCAGGGCGCGCCCCCCAACCTCGGGTCGGCACAGCCACCTCGCCCAACTCGGCCCGACACATTTCCCCATCCGGTAACCCACCCGCCCGGCCTGTGCTCACCCGGCGACAGCTCCGCCGCGCGGCGCCCTGTCCAGATGCGGCTCGGGTTGCAGCAGCAGAGTGGGGGAGCGCAGGGGGCATGAGCCGCCCCTGGGCGCCCCGAGCCGGGTCTCAGCAGTGCTAAGCCGGCTCTGCGCCCTGCATGGCCCGGCCGCCCCGCCCGCCGCCCGGCCCCGCCCGCCGCGCTCCCTCCCCCCCCCCCGCCTCCCGCAACCCAAACCGGCTCTGCAGGTCCGCGGTAGAGCCTCCCGCAGCTTTTCCGCGGCCGGCAAGCCGCAGAGCCGGCAGCGCAGCGCAGCCCCAGCGCGCCCGACCCCAGCCCGCCCTGCGCGCACACGGCTTTGGGCGGCGCCGCAGCGCCGGACGCTGGGAGTTGTAGTCCACCCCGCGCGGCCCCGCCCGGCAGCAGAGACCCCGGAGTCTGAGAGGAGACAGGCGGGCTTCACCCCGGCCCTTCCTCCCTGCCGACCCCGGTCCTTCCTCCCTGCCATCCCTGGCGCCCAGATGTAGGAAAAGCACTCCCGTCCACACCACAGCCGAAACCCTGGAGCACGCGTTCGCGCCCCAGCCGAGTTCAGCAAACACCCAGCACCACACCTAGAAGCTCGCTAAGAGGGCAGTTTCAAGCAGAGGTGAGCGGGTAAGGAGTGTTGAGCAGCCGGCTCTGTGGCGCAACGGATAGCGCATTGGACTTCTAGCCGAGCCCGGTGTGGTCATTCAAAGGTTGTGGGTTCGAGTCCCACCAGAGTCGTTTTGACAGCTCCTACTCCCTGACTTCCACCTGCATGTTTTATAAGGACTCCAGGACCCTATATAACAAATAAGGCTCAGCAAGGAAATCACAGGTCACACCCAACTTTGCTGCAAAACAGCCATAAACCTGGCGTCCGGATGACTAAGAGAAATCCTTTCTCATACCATGGTGTCTTGTGAGCAGCCTGGCACACCTGTTGGCACAAAGGACACAGATTTGGAGGCCCTTTATTAACTTCAGCCTATGATCTCTGGTCCTTGCAGCAAATCAGCTAACCTATAAACCTATGCCCTTATTTGTCATGCCACCTAAAGAACCATAGGCGAACAGCCAGATTCTTGGCCCTGTAGGGCTCTTGGCCTTTGAAAATTGGGTCTCTTGCTAACCCACCATGTTGGGTATCCACAGTTGCCACTTGTCCTTAAATATTAATAGATCCCCGGGAGGTTGAGGCAGGCGAATTGCTTGAATCCGGGAGGCAGAGGTTGCAGTGAGCTGAGATTGCATGACTTCACTCCAGCCTGGGCAACAGAGCAAGACTTCATCTCGAAAAAAAAAAAAGAAAAAAAAAAAGAAAGAAAGAAATTTTTGGACTGGTGTGGTAGCTCAAGCCTGTAATCCCAGCATTTTGGAAGGCTGAGGCAGAAGGATCACTTCAGCCCAGGAGTTCAAGACCAGCCTGGGCAACATAGTGAGACCCTGCCTCTACAGGAAAAAAAAAAAAAAAAATTAGCCAGGTAGCTCCTGCCTGTACTCCCAGCTACGCAGTAGGCTGAGGTGGGAGGGTTGCTTGAGCTCTGGAACTTGGGGCTGTAGTGAGCTGTGATTGCACCACTGCACTCCACCCTGAGCAACAGAGTGAGATCCTGTCTCAAAAAAATAAAAATAAGCTGGGCACGGTGGCTCACACCTGTAATCCCAGTACTTTGGGAGGCTGAGGTGGGCAGATCACATGAGCTCAGGAGTTCAAGACCAGCCTGGCCAACACGGCGAAACCTTGTTTCTATTAAAAATATAAAAATTAGCTGGGCATGGTGGTGCACATCTGTAATTGCAGCTACTTGGGAGGCTGAGGCATGAGAATCACTGAACCTGAGAGACAGAGGTTGCAGTGAGCTGAGATTGCACCACTGCACGCCAGCCTGGGCGACAGAGCAGCAAGAGCCTGTCTCAAAATAGTAATAATAAAAAAATAAAGATGAAATTTTGGTCTAATAAGGATTTAGACTTATTTCTTCCGGAACATAGGGTGCATCCTTTTGGGGACTTGGGTAAACTCAAGCACCACATCCTCCATGGGTATCACATTCAGGAGGCAGAATGTGCAGTGTCCTGGGCATGGGCATCGACATCGAGTTCAACTTCTCAGCTGAAAGATCGAGACTCATTTTCTAATTATATATAAAAATTGGGGCATACTAATCAGTAGTACCTCACAGGATCGGTATGGACATTTGTGGGGAGCATTTGGGTTTTTTGTTTGTTTTTGAGACAGGATCTCACTCCATCACCCAGGCTGGAGTGCAGTGGTGTGATCATGGCTCACGGCAGCCTCAATCTCCTGGGCTCAATGGATCCTCCTGCCTCAGCCTGGGACTACGGGCATGTGCCACCACATCTGGCTTGTGGGGAGCATTTGCAGTAGTGCTTTACATGATTTATAACTGTGGCTTATAGACTCATTGAGCACAAAGTACATACAGGATCAAGATCTAGACAGGAAGATTACCTCTGTATTCACAGGCTTTGGCAAATAATAGAAGTTCAATAAACTTTTTTTTTTTTTTTGAAATGAAGTCTCACTCTGTCGCCAGGCTGGAGTGCAGTGGCGCGATCTCGGCTCACTGCAACCTCCGACTCCCTAGTTGAAGTGATTCTCCTGCCTCAGCCTCCTGAGTAGCTGGACTACAGGCGCCCGCCACCACACCTGGCTAATTTTGTATTTTTAGTAGAGACAGGGTTTCACCATGTTGGCCAGGATGGTCTCGATCTCCTCACCTTGTCATCTGCCCGCCTCGGCCTCCCAAAGTGCTGGGATTACAGGTGTCAGCCACTGCACCCAGCCTATAAACATTTCTTGAACGAGTGAAAGGAAGAGTTAATTGGAGGCTCTGACCTTATACGCACCAGGATCCATGAGTATAAACATGAGTACTTCACATCAACTACTGAGGTCATAAACAAACGGCCAGGTGAGAGTTTGTGGGAGGGTGCTGGTGACCAGCCACCTCCTGTCCTTTAGTTAGGCTTGTGACACTGGAGAAACCAAAGCAGTACCACCAGACACCGGGTCAGGGCTGAGGAGAAGCAAAAGGACACAGAGAGAATAGGACAGCCTGCCTTTCAGTTGCTTACAGTCTAGCTGGACACATAGGGCAGGTGCAGTGAGGTGGAATAGGTTGTCCCTCACCCAGCGCTCGTTTCGCTGGTGTCACACGTTTCACACAATACTGTCATTAAAAATTTTTTTAGGCCAGGCGAGGTGGCTCATGCCTATAATCCCAGCAATTTGAGAGACTGAGGCGGGCAGATCATGAGGTCAGGAGTTCCAGACCAGCCTGGCCAATATGGTGAAACCCCGTCTCTACTAAAAAATACAAAAATTAGCCAGGAGTGGTGGTACGTGCCTGTAGTCCCAACTACTCAAGAGGCTGAGGCAAGAGAACTGCTGGAACCCAGGAGGCGGAGGCTGCAGTGAGCCAACATCAAGCCACTGCACTCCAGCCTGGGCAACAGGGTCTTACTCCTGTTGACCAATCATGGCTCACTGCAGCCTTGACCTCCTGGGCTCAGGTGCTCCTGCCACCTCACCCTCCTGAATAACTAGGGCTACCGGTGTGCACCACCACACTCGGCTAATTTTTTGTATTTTTAGTAGAGACAGGGTTTCTTCATGTTGTTCAGGCTGGTCTGGAACCCTTGAGCTCATGTGATCTGCCCCACCAGGCCTCCCAAAGTTCTGGGATTCCAGGTGTGAGTCACTGCCCCTGACTCAATAAAATCATTTCAGAGTGGTGACTGCTCTAAAGAAAGTAAGGGTAGGGTGCAGTGGTTCACATCTGGAATCCCAGCACTTTTGGAGGCCAAAGCAGGAGGATGGCTTGAGGCCAGGAGTTCAAGACCAGTGTGGCCAACATAGCAAGACCCTGTCTCTAAAAAAATTAAAAAAAAATTGAAAAAAAAAACTTGGGCTGGGCACGGTGGCTTATGTCTGTAATCCCAGCACTTTGGGAGGCTGAGGCGGGTGGATCACCTGAGGTCAGGAGTTTAAGACCAGCCTGACCAACATGGATAATCCCATCTCTACTAAAAATACAAAAAAATTAGCCGGGCATGGTGACACATGCCTGTAATCACAGCTACTCAGGAGGCTAAGGCGGGAGAATCTCTTGAACTTGGGAGGCAGATGTTGCGGTGGGCTGAGATCTGAGATCACACCATTGCACTCCATCCTGGGACAAGAGCGAACCTTCGTCTCAAAAAAAAAAACAAACTTGCCCCAGTGCACTGGCTCATATCTGTAATCCTAGTAGCTATTGCTATTTAGCTAGGTGAGCCAAGATCACGCCATTGCACTTCAGCCTGGGTGACAGAGGAAGACTCCGTCTCAAAAAAAAAAAAAAAGCTTAGCTAGGCATGGTGGCACACATCCATAGTCCCAGCTACTGGGGAGGCTGAGACAGGAGGATCCTGGAGCCCAAGAGGTCGAGGCTGTAGTGAGCTGTGATCGTGGCACCACACTTCAGCCTGGGTGATGGAATGAGACCCCATCTCGAAAAATAATTAAGTAAATAATAAACAGAAGATGATAGCGTGGAGTGAGGGGTAGGGGGACTGGGGACTGCTTCAGATGGCTGGGAAGCCTAGGAAGACGTCTCTGAGGTGACATTTGAGCGGAGATGTGAATGTAACGACCTGGCGACCCGGTACTGTTCTTAAGGCAGGAAGAAGCCTGGTGTATTCAGGGAGCAAGATGAAGGCAAGCATGGTTTACTGAGACGGGAGAATGGGTTTCTAGGCAGAAGCTGGTAGGCCCTCACTGGTTAAGTGGTTACCTATAGCCAGTTTGATTTTTCTCCAATCATGAGCTGGTAACACAAATGCAACCCTATGCTCAGGAGACCAGACTCCATTCCCAGCTAAGCCTGATGCCTTGTGTCCACCTCACAAGTGCTAGAAAGGCCCAAGGTTGTCCAGGCACTGCCTGCCTAGAGCAGGTGAGCTACCCAGCTGGGCAGTGAAGGCTATTTGTCTGACCTCCACTGCTACCTTGGCACTGTTGACTTTAGTGAGTTGCAGTGGGGGTGCCAGAGACCCTGGGAAGCTGCAGAAACAGCTGGCAGGTCTGCAGAGACTGGTGAGGTATGGGGACTTACTCCCATGCCCTCCTTTTCCTGCAGAGATTCAAGGAGCTCAGAACAAGGCTTCCCTCCTGAAAAGTCCATGGTTCTGAGGTGGGCCTCCAGCCTCCCCTGCCCTTCTTCTGCCGCTGGGATCCCTGAACCAGACGTGGAAGGCTGGGGCCCCGGTATGGCAGTGCTGAGCAGGTCTTCAGACAACCCCTTGTTCCAACCCCAGCTCTGCTCCTACTGCCTCGTTAGTAAAACACAAGTAAAATACCACCTCCCTCCTTGGGTGGTGACCTTGAGGTGTCTAGGCAATGATGCATCTCAAGTGCTTAGTACTGCCTGACATACAGTACACTTAGAAATGGATTATAGATAGGGAAACTGGGGCACTGGTAAACATACTAGGGGGCCTGTGGCCTCTGTTTTAGTTACTCCAAGGCAATTCTCTGCCTGCCTCTGAGCCATCGTTATCTATCCAGACAAGGAGGAATTGGCCTGAAAAATGCTAAAGACTCTTCCATCTTGGGGTTTTTCTGCCTCTTTTTTGAGACAGAGTCCAACTCTGTCGCCCAGGCTGGATTGCAGTAGCATGATCTCGGCTCACTATAACCTCCCCCTCCTGGGTTCAAGCGATTCTCCTGCCTCAGCCTCCTGAGTAGCTGGAACTACAGGCATATGCCACCATACCCGGCTAATTTTTTATTTTTTAAAAATAAAAATAAACACGATGAGACAGGGTTTCATCGTCTTAGCCAGGATGGTCTCAATCTCTTGACCTTGTGATCCACCCACCTTGGCCTCCCAAAGTGCTGGGATTACAGGCTTAAGCCACTGCGCCTGGCCTGGTTCTAAATCCCAAGACAGGGCCACCCACTCTTCTAACACCTTTCATCCAGCCAGTCCTTGTTCCTTGGCTCTTCCCCAAGGAAAATGCCTGTTTGCCACTCCAAAATGAACTGCAGCCTTTTGTGCTTGTGAACACAGTAAGAGTAAAACAGCTCCCGATTGGCGGGGTGCAGTGGTTCACATCTGGATTATTTGGAAGGCCAAGGGTGGGAGGATCACTTGAGCCCAGGAGTTCAAGCAGCCTGTACAACACAGACAGACCTCATCTCTACAAAAAATAAAAATTAGTCGAGCGGCCAGGCGTAGTGGCTCACATCTGTAATCAGGAGTTAGCGACCAGCCTGGGCAATATGGTGAAATCTCATCTCTACCAAAAAATACAAAAATAAGCTGGGCATGATGGCATGTGCCTAAAGTCCCAGCTCCTGGGGAGGCTGAGGTGGGAGAATTGCTTGAACCTGGGAGGCAGAGGTTGCAGTGAGCTGAGATCATGCCATTACACTCAAGCCTGAGCAAAAGAGTAAGACCTTGTCTCAAAAATAAATAAAAAAAAATAGAAATTTTAAAAAATGAGTTGGGTGTGGTGGTATATACCTGTGGCCTCAGCTGCTGGGGACGCTGAGATGAGGACTGCTTGGGCCCAGGAAGTTGAGGGTGCAGTGAGTGAGCCATGACTGTGCCACGCACTCCAACCTACATGATGGGGCAAAACCTTGTCTCAAAAAAAAAAAAAAAAAGCCCCAAAAAACCAAAAACCCCACCCCTGCTCCTTGGGTGAAGTCCTTCTTCTGAATGCCCCCTTGGAAAACCCCTGGTCCTAGGGGGTGGATGCCTTATGATTCCACTTTTCCTGATTATGAAATGGGGACTCAGAGTGGGAAAGGGACTTGCCCTAAGTCCTCTGCTAGAAAACAGGGAGGAGCTGGCAATTTGAATCCATGTCCACCCAACTTCGGCCAGAGGAGGGGACAAGCAGCTAAAGCCCAGGCTGGAGGGGAACTTCTGCCCTCAGTGCTTGGAAGGCCCAAGAATGCTAAAGTCACGGGCATCCCTGGGGGAAGGGGAGGACAAGCAGACGCTCGACCTAATGGTACCCTTTATTCGTGAACACTTGCCTCCCACTCTGCTTCCCTCTTCTCAGGCTTTTGGAAGTGGGTGTAGCCCTCACTCCTGTGAGGACACCCAGCAAACCTGGCTGGCTGGGAGGAGTCTGGAACAGGAGCGTAGATCTGCGGCATCCCAGCATGAGCCCAGACGACCAATAGCTGTTCACGCATGGTTCTCTTTGGGCAGCTGCTGGTTCCCCCTGGGAGTCCCACTGTACTGCTTGCTCCCTGGGGGTTGGTCCTCAAGGCCACTCAGCAGTGGCTATGACAAATTATGATAAATGTAGTCCAAGGGTCAGTGTTCAAAGAGGAGGAACAAAGCCCTCTGCCCCCAAGGGAAGCAGTGGGTGGAGGAGGCTGGCCAGGCCCCACTGGCTCAGGAGCTCAGGCCAAGCCCTGGATGTGTATGGGTGGTGCTGTAATGCCCAGCTCCTCCCGCAAAGCCCTCAGGGACTGCTCCCATCGCCGCTCATAGTACAAGTTGAGGAGACATGGGGCTCTGCGCCCATTCTGAATGGCCCATGGGATCAACTCTGAGATCAACACTGGCAGGCTCCTGTGGGGCAGCAGAGGAAAAAGAAAACGTAAGGTCTCTAGGGGCCAGGCACTCGACTGCTCAGCCCTTGATGTGCATTTTCTCAGTTCATCCTCATGAAGACCTCGGAAGGATGTAGTTACTACCCCCTGCTTCTCACATGAGGCAACAGAGCTCAGTGAGGTGGAATCCCCAGCCCAAAGCCACACATCGTGAACATATCGAAGCTCAGATTTAAATCACGGCCCCCTCACTCCAGAATCTAACACCAACCTCCCTTCTCACTGACCCTCATTCTGACCCTGCACTTAGGCCTGGCCCAAGAGACCCCAGAGTCCTGTGAAACGTACAGGCTTTATTTGCTCCCTTGAAGACCCCTGCCCCAAGCCAGTTTCACATCTCTGCTCCATTCCTTCTACCCTTACTTTCTGGAGAACTGGAAAGGGCTGTGCAGGGGCCTGTGTGCTCTTCCTACTTCTAGGAGCCCTGGTCCCTCTGAGTTCTGCCAACTCCAACCCCACAACCCCGACCCAGCCGCCACTTGAAAACTTACTGAGCACTGAGTTGGATTGGTCCGAAGAGTGCACCCAGGATGCACATGGGCAGGCCAGTCTGGACAGCCTCAAACCATTTCACCACGATCTCCCCTGGGGGGTGAGGGATGGGTTGGGAGGTGAACAGGCTATCTGAAGGAAAGGCCAGTGGTGCTCACGGCAGGGCAAAGAGAGGCAACTGTTCCTCTCTAATCTCCACCAGGGTCAGCTGTGCCCAGTCCCGGCCTGTGCTGGAACCTGGGGCACTCAGCTTAGGGTACGGGGAGAGGGCCTGAGAGTGAACAGAAGGGAATAAGGGATGGAAAAGAAGCCTGGGGTGAGGGCACAGAGGATCCTATGGCCCCATAAGCCAGGCTAAACACTCCAGGATGGTTCCTGGAGGTCTTAGGGAGCTGTTGAGGTTTCAGAGCAGGAAGGCAGCTAAAGCCCAGAAAGAGACCAAGAGCATTGAGGATGGGCTGCTGCTACATCAGTGCAGGAGCCCTGAGAGGCAGTGGGAGGGAGAAGGGGGGATATGTGGCAAAGGTGCTACTAAGATGTTCAGGTAAAGCAGAAAATGAGGCACAAGCCAGGTGATGCAGGGGGTGGTGGAGATAGGCAAGCCCTGCCCTGGCCCTGAAGCCACCCCAGGGAGACAGGCTGTTGGGGTTGGTGGCACTCACCCAGGATGTTGGTGGGCATCCCCAGCAGGGTGTGGAGCATGTCGTGCACCCCCCGGTACCGCTGAATCACATACGCGAGCTCCTCATCATCCACGAAGCGGGTGGGTGCTCGGGTGTCTGGGGGAGACCCTCTGACAACCATGAGTCTCCCTTAGAACCCTTCCTGATGGTTTCTAGGACCCGATTTGCCAGACTCTCTCTGGCACTGTCACAACTCTCACCAAACTCACACCCTACTAGAAAACCCTGGGACTGGACAGGCGCCGTGGCTCATGCCTGTAATCCCAGCACTTTGGGAGGCTGAGGCAGGTGAATCACCTGAGGTCAGGAGTTTGAGACCCGTCTGACCAATATGGTGAAACCCCGTTTCTACTAAAAATACAAACATTAGCTGGGCGTGGTGGCAGGCACCTGTAATCCCAGCTACTTGGGAGGGTGAGACAGGAGAATTGCTTGAACCTGGGAGGCAGAAGTTGCAGTGAGCCGAGATCGCGCCACTGCACTTCAGCCTTGATGACAGAGCGAGACTCCGTCTCAAAATAAATAAATAAAGTTCTGTCCACACCTGCCAACTATGGAGGCCTTGGGCATAGAATATGCTGGGACTGGCAACCTCCACTCCTTGGCTTGCCCCAACTCACACGTAATGTCTGTGGCCTATTACAATCTATGGCACAGAAGCTCTTAGTAAGGAGTAGGAAATGAGCAGTTACTGAATAGGTATCAGAGTTTCAGTTTTGGAAGATGAAAAAGTTCAGTTCTGCATAACAATGTGAATATACTTAACACTACTAAACTGTACACTTTCAAAAGATTAAGATGGTAGGGCCAGGCGTGGTGGCTCACACTTGTAATCCCAGATCTTTGAGAGGCTGAGGCGGACAGATCATGAGGTCAGGAGACGGAGACTAGCCTGTCTAATACGGTGAAACCCTGTTTCTACTAAAAAATACAAAAATTAGCTGGGTGTGGTGGTGCACGCCTGTACTCCCAGCTACTCGGGAGGCTGAGGCAGGAGAATCACTTGAACCCAGGAGGCAAAGGTTGCAGTGAGCCAAGATCGTGCCACTGCACTGCAGCCTGGGTGACAGTGAGATTCCGTATCAAAAAAAAAAAAAAAAAAATTGAGATGGTAAATTTTATTTTGTGCTTTCAAAATTTACTATAGTTAAAAATTAAAATTTACAGGCTCACGCTTGTAATCCCACCACTTTGGGAGGCCAAGGCAGGAGGATCACTTGAGACCAGGAGTTCAAGACCAGCTTGGGCAACATAGCAAGACCCTGTCTCTATAAAAAATACAAAAATTAGGCTAGGTGCCGTGGCTCACGCCTGTAATCCCAACACTTTGGGAGGTTGAGGCAGGCAGATCACCTGAGGTCAGGAGTTCAAGACCAGCCTGGTTAACATGGAGAAACTCCATCTTATTTATTTATTTATTTATTTATTTTAATTTTTTTTTATTTTTTTTTTTTTTGAGAGTCTTACTCTGTAGCTGGGTGCCAGGCTGGAGTGCAGTGGCGCGAATTCGGCTCACCGCAACCTCCACCTCCCAGGTTCAAGAAATTCTCCTGCCTCAGCCTCCCAAATAGCTGGGACTACAGGCGCGTGCCACCACACCCAGCTAATTTTTGTATTTTTAGTACAGACCGGGTTTCACCATGTTGGCCAGGATGGTCTCGATCTCTTGACCTTGTGATCTGCCCATCTCAGCCTCCCAAAGTGCTGGGGTTACAGGCGTGAGCCACTGCGCCCGGCCAAGAAACTCCATCTTTACTAAAAAATACAAAAATTAGCCAGGCCTGGTGATGCACACCTTTGGTCCCAGCTACTCGGGAAGCTGAGACAGGAGAATCACTTGAACCCAGGAGGTGGAGGTTGTAGTGAGCCGAGATCGCACCACTGCACTCCAGCCTGGGCAACAGAGTGAGAGACTCTGTCTCCAAAAAAAAAAAAAAGAAAAAGAAAAATACAAAAATTAGTCAGGTGTGGTGGTGTATGCCTGCAGTCTCAGCTACTCAGGAGGCTGAGACAGGATTGCTTGAGCCCGAGTTTAAGGTTGCAGGGAGCTCCGACTATACTGCTGCACTCAAGCAAGACACTGTCTCTAAAGATAAAAAAATAGAAAATGAAGCCCCAAAGACCCTGGTCCTAGCACAAGCTGCTCCTAGCTTGGGGTACTCTCTCCCAGCATCCCTACCTTCACTATGATCATTCCTACTTATCCTTCATGACCTGAGTTAAGTGTCCCCCCGTCCCCCCGTCCCCCGCCCCACCCAGAAGCCATCCCTATAGACCACTCAGGTTCATGTTATGGTCTCTCGAAGCATCATGCACCTCTTTGTGGCACTTAAAATAATTGTGTGGATGTTTAATGCATGTGATAATTAATGTCTCCTAGACCTGCACTGTCCAGTACGGCAGCCGCTTGCCACATGTGGCCATTGAGAAAGGTGGCAAGTTCCAGTTGAGTCATCCTCCCACCTCAAACTCCCTCCCAGGTGGCTGCGACTATGGGTACACATCACCATGCCTGGTTAATTTTTGTGTTTTTTGCAGAGACAGGGTTTCACCATGTTCTCCTGCTCCAGCCTCCCAAGTGGCTGGGGTTATAGGCTCCCACCACCATGCCAGGCTAATTTTTGTATTTTTAGTGGAGATGGGGTTTCATCATGTTGGTCAGGCTGGTCTCGAACTCCTGACTTCAGGTAATCCACCAGCCTCGGCCTCCCAAAGTGCTGGGATTACAGGTGTGAGCCACTGCACCCAGCTTCACCTGTTTCTTTTTGCTACTAAAGTGGCTGGCAGAAAATTTTAAATTACCTACATGCTCACATTATATTTTTATGGTTGGTATTGCAACAGCCTGTCTGCTACACAAGGGCAGGGCTGGCTCTGTTTCGCTTATTCTTTTACCTCCAGTAGCCTGATCCCAGGCCTGGATGAATGAACATCTCTTGAACATATGACTAATAGACCAGCCCTGGGCACCTTTCTGACCTCAGGTAGGAATGTCAAGTCTCCTCCTCTTACCTGGCCACTGCTTCTGAGTACTCAGCAGCACCCATACAGAGTGGGCACAGCCTGGTCTTCCTTTTCCCAAAGAATGCCCTCAGAGTGTCCATAAGCTGAGATCGGATGCCTTCCTGGCTTTGGGGCTGCTGGCTTAGTGCCATGCCCAATCTGTGTCTGTGGCCTTACAAGGTCCTAGGGCCTAATTTCCTCTGCAGTTCTACTTGTTGTGTGAAGCTGAAGATGATCAGAGTATCCACCATGTGCCGGCAGAGGCAGCGTAGGATTGTATTTCATCCTTGCAATCTCGGAGGTAAATACTGTTATTGCTGCAGATACAGATAAGGAAAACAAGGGCTAGGCATGGTGACTCAGGCCTGTAATTCCAGCACTTTGGGAGGCCAAGGCCAGCGGATCACTTGAGGTCAGGAGTTTGAGACCAGCCTGGCCAATATGGTGAAACTCTGCCTATGCTAAAAACACAAAAATTAGCCAGGGGTGGCGGCCTGCCCCTGTAGTTCCAGCTACTCGGAAGGCTGAGGCAGGAGAATCACCAGGAGGGGGAGGTTGCAGTGAGCCCAAATTATGCCCTCCAGCTTGGGTGACAGAGGAGACAAAAAATAAAAAGGAAAACAAGGTTCAGAGGGATAAAGTAATTTGCCCAACATCACACAGCTAGTAAAGTGGCCGAGTCAGGATTTGAAACAAAGTCTGTTAGATTCTAAAGCTAGTGGCCTTAACATCCATTACCAAGGCTAATAAGTGCCCTGGAAGATATATGTGAGGTCCTCTTACTTCTGATGAGGAATCTGAGACTTAGCAAGTTTGAAGGATTTGTCCAAGGTTGTAAAGCTGGGAAGAGAGGCAGGATTCTAACTCAGGCTCCTCCTAATTCTCAAGCCCCTGTCTGTAATCCTGATGCAGCAAGATGACCACAGCTCCACCAAAGTCAGCCTCGGGGGAGGGGGTGGCCTCACCTTGAACCTTTATCTAAATCCTGGTGGGGACAAAGGTGCTCTTTCGCATTCCATGAGCTGCTGATTTCCTTGCTCTCCTTGTGTCGAAATCGCCAGAGCGCTTACCACAAGTGGGGCTGTGGCTGAGCAAGGTTCCCTGGCAGTCCCATCCCTGCTACGCCCTCCCCCTCCACAGCAACAGGGCTAAAGACTGGCGGAAATTCAGAAGACTGTTTCCCCCTGTGTGGCACTTGAAGCAGGTCACCCTGGGGAGTTAGTTTCCCACTGATGAAATTTGCATCCTGGTGAAATCTGAGAGATGGTGTAAAATAGGGCAAGTGATCGCCTGTCAAGGTGGCTGTGCAGGAGACTGAGGAACAGAACGTCATCTCAGGGACAATAACCATCTAGGGCAGTGGTTCTCCACTGCCCACCAGGGGACATCTGTAATCTCTGGAGACATCTGTGGTTGTCACAACTTGGCAGGGGGTGCTCCTGGCACCCAGTGAGTAGCAGCCAGGGATGCCAGGAAACATCCTACCATGCTCAGGACCAAAGAGTGACCCAGCCCAAACACTGACACTGCCAAGGTTGAGAAACTGTTCTGGGGAAACTTTGGAGACCCCTCACCTTCTCCAACCTGGCCGGCTCTGGCAGCCGGGCTGGACAGCCATTTGGCAGGGGGACTTTGATGGGATGTATCTGTGTTGGAGGAGGGAGGGGAAGATGGCACAGGGAAGATGGGCCAACTGGATCCTAAGGTCCTTTACAAATCAGATCATGTTACTATCCTGCTCCAGACTTTCCACAAGCTTCCTGCTGCTCCTATTACAAAATATAGACTCCTCCTACTGGTGGCCCACAGGGCCCAGCCCTGATTGACCACCCAGTCCACTCACTGTCTCTCCCCCCACTCACTCCTCTGCGGCCACACTGGTCGATCTTCCTTTTCCTAAATACGGGGGGCCTCTGCCCTTGCCGGTCCCTCTACTCAGAATGCTCTTGCCCAGCTCTCCACAGGGTTGGCTCCTCCTTACCTTCCGAGGCTCCTCAGAGGAGCCGGCCCTGACCACCCCATCAGAAACACTGCCTTCTATCACACTAACTTCTCTTCACAGCTGCCAGAATGTAAGTTCCACAAAGGTAGGCTTTTTGCTGGTTTTGTCCACTGTATCCCAACTGCTGACAATAGTGCTGGTGTACTTTTTTTTTTGAGACAGGGTCTTGCTCTGCTGTCCAGGCTGGAGTGCAGTGGCATGATCACAGCTCATGGCCCCCAACCTCCTGGGCTCAACTCATCCTCCCACCTCAAACTCCCTCCCAGGTGGCTGGGACTATGGGTACACATCACCATGCCTGGTTAATTTTTGTGTTTTTTGCAGAGACAGGGTTTCACCATGTTGCCCAGGCTGGCCTCTAATTCCTGGGCTCAAGTGATCTGCCCACCTCAGCCTCCCAAAGTATTAGGATTATACACGTGAGCCACCATGCCCGGCCTAGTGCCAGAATATTCTAATTACTTAAAAAATTTTACCTGTATTTTCTTTTCTTTATTTATTTAGAGACGGAGTCTCACACTGTTGCCCAGGCTGGAATGCAGTGGTGCGATCTCGGCTCACTGCAACCTCTGACTCCTGGGTTCAAGTGATTCTTCTGCCTCAGCCTCTCAAGTAGCTGGGACTACAGGCACATGCCACCATGTCCGGCTAATTTTTATATTTTTAGTAGAGACGAGGTTTCACCATATTGGCCAGGCTGGTCTGGAACTCCTAACCTTGTGATCCACCTGCCTCGGCCTCCCAAAGTGCTGGGATTACAGGTGTTGAGCCATCGTGCCCAGTCTTACCTGTATTTTTATATGAAGTCTTTTTTTGTTTGAGACAGTCTCACCTTGTAGCCCAGGCTGGAGTGCAGTGGTGCGATCTCGGCTCACTGCAACCTCTGCCTCCCAGGTTCAAGCAGTTCTCCTCAGCCTCCCAAGTAGCTGCGATTACAGGCGCACACCACCACACCCGGCTAACTTTTGTATTTTTAGTAGAGACAGGGTTCCACCATGTTGGCCAGGCTGGTCTCAAACTCCTGACCTCAGGTGATCTGCCCGCCTAGGCCTCCCAAAATGCTGAGATCATAGGTGTGAACCATTGTGCCCACTCTGAAAAATTTTTTAAACTGTTTTATTGTCTACCTCTCCAACTAGAATAGAAATAAGGGTGGGAACCTTGGCTGTCTAGTTCACCATTACATCCCCAGTACACACAAAAAATGGATGGGCTGGGCACGGTGACTCAAACCTGTAATCCCAGCACTTTGGAAGGCTGAGGCAGGCAGATTACTTGAGGTCAGGAGTTCAAGACTGGCCTGGCCAATATGGTAAAACCCCATCTCTACTAAAAATACAAAAATTAGCCAGGCGTTGTGTTGTGCACCTGTAATCCCAGGTACTCGGGAGGATGTGGCAGGAGAACTGCCTGAACCTGGGAAGCTGAGCTGCAGTGAGCCATGACCGCCCCACTGCACTCCAGCCTGGGTGACAGAGCGAGGCTCTGTCTCAAAACAAAAAACAAAAAGGATGGCACATGGCAGAGGCTCAGTAAGTGAATGAGTTCACCAATATTCCGGACATCCCCCTTCCCCCCTCTCCTTGTCCTCCTTTGCCTGGGGCTGGAGAGTATCACACCTGCCATATCACAGGGAAAGCAACGTCCGTGGAACAAGGGAGCATAGTACAACAGTTAAAAGCCTGACTTGGGGTTGATTACTGCCTCCATTAATACCGGCTATGTGAAATTAGCAAGTTACTTCACTGCTCTGAGCCTCTGTTTCCTTATGTACTAAAAGAGGATAATAATAGAACATATTTTCTTTTCCTTAGAAGAGACAGAAGCGGAAAAAGGAGAAAAATGAAATAAAAATATATATATTAAAAAAAAAAGAACATACTTGACAGGGTTGTGGGGGGAATTCAGCAAGACCACAGATGCGGCTGGCATCAGGCATGCAGTGGGAGTTTAATGGACACTGGCCAGTATTATCATTTGAAGGCATGTTCCCACCCATTTACCTGTCCCATAGAAAATGACAAAGCCTTGGCATAACCCTGAAAAGCACTCTCGCCCATGGTGGCAGCTCAGGGCTCCTCTTTCCTCAGGGTGTCAGGCCTATGCTATTCCCCTGTCCTGTCTGGTGACTGCTAGGTACACAGAAGCTGAAAACTCACGTTCATATCCAGGAAACGGAGATACTCGCGGCCCAGGGAGCCTTCCGGCAGGCTCTGGAGCTTGCCCAGGTCGAGGGTGGATGTCGAAATCCGGGGACGCTCCCTGAAAGGCAAGACTTGGGTATTGGGAGAGGGCTGGCAAAGGTAGGTGAAAGATCCAACTGCAGTGAGCTGGGAGGCAGGAGAACCCACAGAGGAGCAATGTGGCCACCACAAACCTTAACGGAGCACGTACAACTGGCCAGGTCAGTGGCAGGGACTTAGCATACTACCCTAAACCAAGGACAAGGGCAGGGGCACAATCTAGGCAGGAAGACAGTCCTCGAATATGACCAGAGTACTTGCAAAAGGTACTGCAAGGGAGGGGTAAAGCCAGCACATGTTATGGGAACTTAGTGAAGGCACAGAGCCCTGTGGCTGAAACTGGGCCAAGGCCATCCTACTGCCCAACTCAGAGTTCATCACAGTGTATACACGTGTATGTGAATGACATCCCTGGAACTGGGCCATGCCCAGCCTGTGCAACTCTATGTGGCCAGGGTATTAAGAGCGCCCTAGAGGAACAGAACAAACAGAATGTGATTCTAGAAAGGTCAGAATACCTAGAGACCGCCCCCAGACCCCCAGGCAGAGCTGGGACCTACTGCAGGATCTGGGCACCCTCTGGATCCCTCCTCATCTGGTCCCTGAGGACCTTCAGGGTGCGGTGTCCCGTGGTCTCCCCTAGAACTGCAACCATGTCTGAAAGGACAGAAATGGGCACAAATGGGGGATGTCATCTTAGGTAAGTTACCTGACCTGGTCTGAGCCTTTGTTTCCTACAGGATAAATTAGAGATAATATCTAGCTCTTCGTTGTAAAGATTTATGTAAAACACTTAGCAAATTACCCAGCACACAAGGGCTCAGTATACACATCTATAGTTCTTATTCTTTATCTACTGGGGTGGGACGGCTCCGGTTGTCACAATGTTCTAAACATTTTATAAGTCACTTTTCACAATACAATATCACGTCTCCATTGATTGGTAGAGGCTTAGGTGTCTAAGAGAGTGCTGGGCTACAGCCCAGGTGTGTTCACTATCTAGGTGACCTAGTGCAAGCTGCTTCACATTTCTGTTTTGTTTTGTTTTTTGAGACAGGGTCTTGCTCTGTTGCCCAGGCTGGAGTGAAGTGGTGTGATCACAGCTCACTGCGAGGACTACAGGTGTGCAGCTAGTTTTTTAAATTTCCTGCAGAGATGAGGTCTTGCTATATTGCTCAGGCTGGTCTTGAACTTTGGCCTCAAGTAATCCTCCCACCTTGGAGTCTCAAATTGTTGGGATTACAGGCGTGAGCCACCATGCCTAGCCTGCTTCACATTTTTCAGCCTTGGTGTCCTAATTTGTGAAGTGCAGACAACTTTCTTAGACGGTTCTTGTGAGAAACCATGAAAATCATGCATACATAACACTTGGTGGACAAGCCGTAGTGGCTGACGCCTGTAATTCCAACGGGCGGGGGAGGACCTGAGGCAGGAGGATCGCTAGAGGCCAAGAGCTCCAGACCAGCCTGGGCAACATGGCAAGACCCCATCTCTACAAAAAAATTTAAAAATTTGCTGGCCTTGGCTGGGCATGGTGGCTCACGCCTGTAATCCCAACACTTTGGGAGGCCAGGTGGGTGGATCACCTGAGGTCAGGATTTGAGACCAGCCTGGGCAACATGGCGAAATCCGGTCTCTACTAAAAATACAACAATTAGCCAGGTGGCACAGGCCTGTAATCCCAGTTACTCCGGAAGCTGAGGCACTAAAATCGCTTGAACCTGGGAGGTGGAGGTTGCAGAGAGCCGAGATCAAGCCACTGCACTCCAGCGGGGCCACAGACTGTCTCAAAACAAAACAAAACAAACAAACCACTGGGGACATGGATATATAGTGTTTTTTGTTTAAGACAGGGTCTCGCTCTGTTGCCCAGGCTGGAGTGCAACGGTGCAATCACAGCTCACTGAAGTCTTGAACTCCCCCCGCTCAAATGATCCTCCCACCTCAGCCTCCCAAGTAACTGGGAATACAGCCGAATGCAACCAGGCCCAACTGTAGATATGGGGATTCGCCATGTTGCCCAGGCTGGTCTCAAACTCCTTAGCTCAAGCCATCTGCCCGCTTTGGGCCCCCCCAAAGTACTGGGATTATAGGCGTGAGCCACTGTGCCCAGCCTATTGTTTTTATTAGTTTTGAGTTCTGGTATTTCCCAGAACTCAAAATCCTGGGAGGGATGAGAAAAACACTGTAGAACCCTAGGATGTTCTAGTTACACATCCAGCAAACATTTATTGAACATTCACTATGTTCCAGGCACTATCCAGAAGGTTGCAGATACAGTGGAACGAGGCAGACATGGTCCCTGACCTCATTAAGTTGACTTTCTAGTAGGATGTTATAAGCTGATCGGTACTTATGAATCATCTATTTAGTCTAGCTGTTCTCAACATGGCTGCATGACAGATTCTCCCAAGAAGTTAAAAAAAAACAGACTTTCGGATTCCACGCTCCTTCTCCCTCCACGGCAGATTCAGCAGTGAGTTTAGGTGGGATCCAGGAATCTACATTTTCATAAACATTCCGAGTGGTTACGAGCTGCAACCAGGTTACCTCGACCTAGACTATGCTCCAGTTGCCCACAGGAAACGGCTCCCAGCCGCTCCCACGGAGACAGGGCGCGAGAGGCCTTACCGTGGCGGTAGGGGTTATAGAGCGCCATAGCCGCGGAACCGGCGGCCAGCAGCGCTTTCTGCAGTGGGGAGGTGGGGGATGTGGTGCGGATACAGCAGGCCGACGCCGTCGCTCCTGGCTCGGAGCGGCATTTCTGCGGTGCAAGAAAAAGGCCAGGTCAGAGGAGCTGGGCGCTCCCAGGCTCCTTCCCACCTGCGCCTGGAACACTTGCCTGCCGCAGGCCGCGGGCGGCCGGGGAGCCGACGGAACTGGCGCAGGACCCCGCGCAGCACAGTCGCCATGGCAGCGGGCGTCCGCGGATGACGGGCGGGCACGGAGAACGCCGCGAGCCTCTCCGACGACGGAGCGCCGTAGGGGTCAAAGACCACTGAAAAACCGATTCTGATGGCCCTTTGAGGAAAAACACCGCTGCACGGGCAGAAGGCACGTAGGCCAAGTAGGCGAAGGAAACCCACGCGAACTGTCTACCTCCTACAACCACCGATCCAAGATTCTCGCGATTTCACTTCGCCACAGAAAGCGTCTTCAAAGGAAACGCAACCACACTCACTCCGGCTCAGCGCCGGACCCTATTTCCTTTTCCACATCCGGTTTTCCCCGAAGACTATTACGACGCGAACTTCTTCCGGCTGCGGAACATGGCGGCGCCTATGGTAAGGACCACATTTGGGGGCGGGGCCTTGCGGCACTTCCGTCCAGGTCAAGAGGGTGCTGCGGTCTTCAAGTATGGGGTCCGCAAGTTTATCGCGGCTGCAGGGGCTTTTCGCGGTCTATAAGCCCCCGGGGCTAAAATGGAAGCACCTGCGGGATACCGTGGAACTGCAGCTTCTGAAGGGTGAGTGCCTCGGACCAGACACAGGTTCCCGCTCCCATTCTCTTCGAATCCATCTCCGCTTCTGGCACTTCCCTCAAAACAAGATCACGTGATCTGTTCGCCTGGACCGAGCGCTTTTCTAAACGCCTGTTCTGCGTGCTTCCTTACTGCTCACTTTCCTCTATTTTCCGAGGAGGAAACCGACTCAGTTTTGTTCCTTGTGACACGGTTACCACGTTGTAGAGTCAATTTGAATCCGTCTGTTTCTTAACTATTGCTGTTCTGCCCTCTGCATCATGGGCTTCTCTGTCTTGTACATCATACTTCCCTGTTGGCCTCTCCTTCAGGTGTTTGGACAGAACAAGATATTCCTGGCCAGGCGTCGTGGTGCACGACTGTAATCCTAGCTACTCTGGAGGCTGAGGCAGGAGGATCGCTTGAGCCCAAGAATTTGCATTACAGTGAGCTATGGTGGCGCCACTGCACTCCAGCCTGGGCGACAGAGCGAGACCCCGTCTCTTAAAAACATATTTTGTGTGTATATATATTTGTATGTATGTGTATATATATTATCAATGTGTGTTTGTGTTCAGGTCTCAATGCCGGGAAGCCTCCTGCCCCTGAACAGCGTGTTCGCTTCTTGCTGGGCCCCGTGGAAGGCAGTGAAGAGAAGGAGCTGACCCTCACAGCCACCAGTGTACCCTCTCTCACCAACCATCCACTGGGTAAGGCAGATTTAAGATCCTGGGTGTCACTTCCCAGTAAATCCCTGAGCAGGGTCAGTGTCAAAGTGCTCAGACTCCTGTGCCAGGCCCATGAAAGTCCACCGAAGAGTGAGGTATTGGACCAGGAATTGGCAGACTTTCTTGGAAAGGGCCAGATACTGAATGTTTTAGACTTTGTAGGACATATGGTTTCTGTTGCAGCTGCTCAACTCTGCCATTGTAGAGCATTTGTAGTACAAAACAGCTATAGACAGTAGCTAAAGGAATAAGTCTAGCTGTATTCCAATAAAACTTTAATTATGAACATTCATATTTGAGTTTCAGGTAATTTTCATGTGTCACAAAGTACAGTTGACCCTGAATCCATGAGTTCCACATCCCACGATCCAGCTTCAGTTGAGCAATATTTGTGGAGGCGGTGGGGGAAGTCCACAGAGTTCCAAAAAGCAAAACTTAAATTTGCTGTGCACCTAGTACTGTGTTAAATCAACTCAAAGTGATGCATAGGCATTATATTAGGTATTAAAAGTAATCTAGAGATGAATTAATGTATATGGGAGGGCCAGGCCCAGTGGCTTATGCCTGTAATCTCAGCGCTTTAGAAAGCCGAGGCAGTGGATCACTTGAGCCTAGGAATTTTAAGATCAACTTGGGCAACATGGCAAAATGCTGCCTCTATAAAAGAATACAAAAATTAGCCAGGTAGGGTGACATGTGCCTATAGTTCCAGCTACTTGGGAGGCTGAGGTGGGAGGATCAACTGAGCCCAGGAAGTCGAGGCTGCAGTGAGCTGAGATTGTGCCCCTGCACTCCAGCCTGGGTGACAGAGTGAGACTCTGTCTCCAGAAAAAAAAAGTGGCAAGGTATGGTGGCTCACACATGTAATCTCAGCACTTTGGAACACTGAGGGGGGTGGATCACTTGAGGTTAGGAATTCGAGACCAGCCTGGGCAACACGGCGAAGACCCGTCTTTACTAAAAATTAGCCGGGCATGGTAGCATGCACCTGTAATCCCAGCTACTCAGGAGTCTGAGACACAAGGAGTTGCTTGAACCTGGGAGGCAGAGGTTGTGGTGAGGTGAGATCCTGCCACTGCACTCCAACCTGGGCAAAAGAGTGAGACTCTGCCTTAAAAAAAAAAAAAAAAAAGAAAAGAAAGAAAGGAAAAAAAGTATATGGGAAGAAGTGCATAGGTTATATGCAAATATTATGGCATTTTAAACCAGGGACTTGAACATATACAAATTTTGGTATCTTTGAGGGATCCTGGAACCAACCTCCCTGAATACCAAGGGATAACTGTAGTATTCTCTTTATGTATTTTGAGACAGGGTCTCACTCTGTCACCCAGGCTGGAGTGCAGTGGTGAGATCCTGGCTCACTGAAACCTCTGCCTCCTGGGTTCAAGTAATCCTCTCACCTCAGCCTCCCGAGTAGCTGGGACTACAGGCACAAGCCACTGTGCCTGGCTAAGTTTTGTATTTTTTTGTAGAGATGGAGTTTTGCCGTACTGCCCATGCTAGTGTTGAACTCCTGGGCTCAAGTGATCTGCCTGCCCTGGTCTCCCAAAGTGCTGGGATTATAAGCATGAGCCACTGCACCTGGCTTCTTGATTTATTTTGAACCATTGAAAAATGGAAAAATCGGCCGGGCATGGTGGCTCACACCTGTAATCCCAGCACCTGAGGTTAGGAGTTCGAGACCAGCCTGGCCAACGTGGTGAAACCTTGTCTCTACTAAAAATACAAAAAATTGCCTGGGCGTGGTGGCGGGCGCCTGTAATCCCAGCTACTTGGGAGGCTGAGGCAGGAGAATCGCTTGAACCGGGGAGGTGGAGGTTGCAGTGAGCCGAGATTGTGGCATTGCACTCCAGCCTGGGAGACAGAGCAAGCGTCTGTTTCAGCGAGACTCTGTCTCAAAAAAAACCCAGAAAAATGGAAAAATCAGCCAGGTGCGGTGGCTCATGCCTGTAATCCCAAGCCTCTTTGAGCGTCAAGTTCCCCATCAGTAAAATGGGGGTAAAAATACTCTCTGAAAACTGGGTGCAGTGGCTTATGCCTGCTATTCCAGCACTTTGGGAGGCCGAGGTGGGCAGATCACCTGAGGTTGGGAGTTCGAGACCAGCCTGACCGACATGGAGAAACCCCGTCCCTACTAAAATACAAAAAATTAGCTGGGTATGGTGGCGCATACCTGTAATCCCAGCTACTCAGGAGGCTGAGAATTGCTTGAACCCGGGAAGCGGAGGTTGCAGTGAGCCGAGATTGTGCCACTGTACTCCAGCCTGGGCAACAAAAGTGAAACTCCATCTCAAAAAACAACAACAAAAAAAGAGGCCGGGTGTGGTGGCTCATGCCTGTAATCCCAGCATTTTGGGAGGCTGAAGCTGAGGCAGGTGGATCATGAGGTCAAGAGATTGAGACCATCCT
Source organism: Ateles fusciceps (assembly GCA_036589455.1). Taxonomy (NCBI): domain Eukaryota; kingdom Metazoa; phylum Chordata; class Mammalia; order Primates; family Atelidae; genus Ateles; species Ateles fusciceps. Next base: position 5,429,205 of record JAZHEH010003300.1, read on the forward strand.
GGCCAACATGGTGAAACCCTGTCTCTACTAAAATACAAAAAAATTAGCCAGGAGTGGTGGTACCCACGTGTAGTCCCAGCTATTCAGGAGGCTGAGGTAGGGGAATTGCTTGAACCAGGGAGTTGGAGGTTGCAGTGAGTTGAGACTGTGCCACTGCACCACTCCAGCCTGGGCAACAGAGCAAGACTCCATCTTAAAAAAGAAAAAACAAAGAAAAGAAAAATGGAAAAACCATTCTTAACTCATAGACCACAAAAAACAAAAACAAGAAAACAGTCTTCAGGATTTGGCTTGTGAACTATAGTTTGCAGACCGTTTTTCTATTCTGGGACTCCAGGTGAGAAATGAGACTCTAGGTTGAAATCCTAAGGTGGGGGTTTTGGGTTTCTGGGAAAGAATGATTTTTTTTTTTTTTTTGACAGTCTTACTCAGTTGCCCAGGCTGGAGTGCAGTGATGTGATCTTGGCTCACTGCAAACTCCGCCTCCCCGGTTTAAGCGATTCTCCTGCCTCAGCCTCCTGAGTACTGGATTACAGGCGTGCACCAGTACACCCAGCTAATTTTTGTATTTTTATTAGAGATGGGGTTTCACCATGTTGGCCAGGCTGGTATCGAATTCCTGACCTCAAATGATCCACCGACCTCGGCCTCCCAAAGTGCTGGGATTACAGGCATGAGCCACCATGCCCGACTGAAAGAGTGATTTTTTTTTTTTTTTTAGTGAACAAAGTTGCCCAACAATGGAACTGGTTCTGGTATTGTGCCCCCATCGCTAGATGTGATTAAGGCAGTGTCAGGGAATTTAGAGGTTTGACCAGAAACCTCTAAAACTCCTTGGACTTGTGATATTCAATGACTTTACTATGTGATAACAAGAAGTATAATGTATCGAGTTGCCACTCTTTTCTTTTTTTCTTTTTGTTGGAGATGGAGTCTTGCTCTGTTGCCCAGGTTAGAGTGCAGTAGTGTGATCTCGGCTCACTGCAACCTCTGCCTCCCAGGTTCAAATGATTCTTCTGCCTTGGCCTCCTGCATAGCTGGGATCCCACACCCGGCTAATTTTTGTATTTTTAGTAGAGACGGGGTTTCACCATCTTGGCCAGGCTAGTCTCGAACCCCTGACCTTGTGATCCACCTGCCTCGACCTCCCAAAGTGCTGGGATCGCAGGCATGAGCCACCGCACCCGGCTGAGTTGCCACTCTTTATTAGGCATTATGTTAAGCTTCTCCCAAGTACAATCCTCCTTGACATCATCACAGTCCTGTGAGATGGGTCCTATTCCATTTCACAAGGGAGAAAACTGAGGCTCAGTGTTGACATTTATAACATGGCCTGGATTCAGTAGGCCCTTAACTACCCTGGACCTTTCCCCTGGATTCCTCTTGAACTGTAGAAGTGTAAACACTTCTGGCTCATTCCGTCATTTATTCTTCCAGTAGTTCTTTCCTGAGGAGCTAGTGAGTTGACACACCCAGATTCTGCCTTAAGGAGCTCACAGCCTCCATTTTCTTTTTTTCTTTTTGTAGAGACTGAGTTTCGCTCTGTCGCCCAGGCTGGAGCGCAGTGGTGCGATCTCGGCCCACTGCAACTTCCACCTCCCAGGTTCAAGCAATTCTCCTGCCTCAGCCTCCTGAGTGGCTGGGGCTACAGGCACACACTGCCACGCCTGGCTAATTTCTTTTGTATTTTAGTAGAGACGGGGTTTCGCCATGTTGCCCAGCTGGTCTCAAACTCCTGAGCTCAGGCATTCCGCCCGCTTCGGCCTGCCAAAGTGCTAGGATTACAGGCGTGAGGCCACTGCGCCCGGCCACAGCCTCTATTTTCTTCTAGGGACTCTCCTTCAGCAGAGCTAGCAGGGAACCACGCACTCTTGACCTGAAGTGTTACACCAGTCTTCTAGCGCCTCTCACTGGGAGACTAATGATAGGCAGAGTGAGAGGCATCTTGGGCTGCCCTTTGGATGCCAAGGAACTGAGGATATAGTTCAGGGTCCCAGATTCCCTGATGGGGGAAGCCTAAGAGTCTAGTCAGATGCTAGCTGGGGCTTCATGAGGCTTCGTTCTGAGAACGAGGTCATCATGGAGACCAAAGCCATCCTGGGACTGGATTAGTTGAGAAAATGGACCTTGTTTGTTTCTTTCCAGTCTGTGGACCAGCATTTACCCATTTCAAGGTTGGCGTGGGACATCGGCTGGATGCCCAGGCTTCTGGGGTGCTTGGTAGGTGATGTGAGAAGCTTGGGGGTACAGTGATAAGGCTTGAGGAAAGATCCCGGAGCTACCAGGAGCCCCAGCCCACTTCTTACCTGGCACCCATATCCTACCACTGTTCTCCCAATTCCTGCCCCAAGGCTGATGAGCTGGGGAGTGGATAGGTGGGGTGGAGGTAATGAGTCACCCACCTTTATTCAGTGATTCCCACCCATGACGTAGTTCAAGGCCCTTTATGCTCATTTATTTGCCACAGCAGCGTTATTAGGTAGATACGGTATGATTTTATGGAAGAAGAAAGTAAGGCTCCAGGACTAGGTGACTTGTCCTGGGTCACATGGCTAGTGCATGCCCCTGGTCTGGAGAGGGAGATCCATCATTGCCTCATGGGGCAGCCAGGCACGTGACTCTGGCCCTAGTGGCCAGAGCCTGAGTGTTGCTGGGACTGGACACACAAAGCCCTAGTCATGGGCCGTCTGTTTCCCTAGGGTCAGGTGGTGCCCACATCCTCCAGCCACGACAGTCACAGTCTCCTTGTCTTGCTTCCTGGGGCACAGGCAGGCAGACATGATCTGATGCCCCCCTCTCCCTGTTCTGTCTCCCAACGAGTGAATCTTCTCCTTCAGCCAGAGGGAGAAACAGCCCGGGAGAAGGCAGGAAGTGGCCACAGCGGCCACCATTTATTGGGTCCTTCCTCTGTGCTGACTGCACAGCACCCACAGGAATCAGACAATATATATATATATTTTTTCGAGATGGAGTCTTGCTCCGTTGCCCAGACTGGAGTGCAGTGGTGCTATCTCAGCTCACTGCAACCTCTGTCTCCCAGGTTCGAGCAGTTCTCCCTGCCTCAGTCTCCGGAGTAGCTGGGATCATAGGCGCGTGCCCCGTCTGACTAATTTTTTTTTTTTTTTTTTTTTTGAGATGGAGTCTTATTCTTGTTGCCCAGGCTGGAGTGCAGTGGCACAATCTCAGCTCACTGCAGCCTCTGGCTCCCGGTTCAAGCTATTCTCCTGTATCAGCCTCCCAAGTAGCTGGGATTACAGGCGTGTGCCACCACACCTGGCTAATTTTGTATTTTTAGTAGAGACGGGGTTTCACCATGTTCGCCAGGCTGGTCTCGAACTCCTGACCTCAGGTGATCCGCCTGCCTTGGCCTCCTAAAGTGCTGGGATTATAGGCATGAAGTGCTGCACCCAGTTTTCAGACAGTATTTGTACACCATTTTACTGGTGGGTAAAACTTGATGCTCAAAGAGGCTAAAGGTTATGCTCAGAGCCAGCCCTGATTTGAGTGCAGGTTTGTGTGACGGGGCTAGGGATCTCTTCCTCTCAGGTGTCAGGATCCCCTGGGGAGCTTGCCAAGGTAAGCCCAGCAATCTGCATGTGACATATACCCAGAGGGGCACACTTGCTCCCTATAGAAGATCTTGCCTTCCTGTTGCCTTTGGCAGCATCAGAAAGGGAGTAGTATTCTAATGGCGAGGGTAGCGGTGGGGATTCCTAGGAAAACAGGAAGGGGGTCTCAGGTGTGAGACGTGGCTGACTGCTTTTCAGTGCTCGGCGTGGGACATGGATGCAGGCTCCTCACTGATATGTACAATGCTCATCTCACCAAGGTACGAAGGTCTGGGGACAGTCCGCTTCTCCCTTGGTCCTTTCCTGGGGGTCACCGGCAGTATTCTGAAGGTTAGAGGATTCTGTGGGGGATACCCAAGCCATCAGCAAGCATTTTTTTAAATGATCGTATGCTGGAGGGTAGGGGGGCCGTAAATAATAATTACAATAATAACTACTGGCATTAATTTATGCCGACTACTCTGTGCTGAGCACCATCCGTGGATTCCCTTAGGGAAGCCTCACAACCTCCCTGTAAAGTGGAATCTGTTGTTAACCCCATTTCACAGATGGGAGAACTGAGGCTCAGGGAGGAGGTGTCATTTACCCAGGTCACGTAGCTGTTAGGGCTTTAAGAGCTGGGATTTGAACCTAGGTCTCTCCAGCACTACAGCTTGATCATAATGCCATTCCGTATTCTGTCCCAAGACTGAGAGGTGGATGTCAGCATCTTGCCCACAGGGAGCTTACCATCCAGAGGTAGGGTCGGGGCTATGGAATCTGGTAGCACAAAGTCTGTGTGCAGGTGCCACATTATGGAGCCCATGTTTTTAGTGGTTAAGAGCACAGATTCGGGAGCCAAATGGCTTCGGTTTGAACCCCAGCTTCTACCACTCTGACAGCTGTGTGTCCTTGGATGGATTACCTAATATCTGTGTGCCTCAGTTTCCTCAACTCTAAAATGGGAATGAGGGCCAAATGTGATGACTCATACCTATAATCCCAGCACTTTGGGAGGCCAAGGCAGGAGGATTGTTTGAGCCCAGGAATTTGAGACCAGTCTGGGCAACATAGCAAGACCTCATCTCTATTTAAAAAATTTTTGAGGCTGGGCGCAGTGCCTCACGCCTGTAATCCCAGCACTTTGGGAAGCTGAGGCAGGCGGATCCCAAGGTCAGGAGATGGAGACCATCCTGGCCAACATGGTGAAACCCTGTCTCTACTAAAATACAAAAAAATTAGCCGGGCGTGGTGGCGCACACCTGTAGTCCAAGCTACTCAGGAGGCTGAGGCTGGGGATCACTTGAACCCAGGCAGCGGAGGTTGCAGTGAGCCGAGATTGCGCCACTGCACTCCAGCCTGGGTGCGACAGAGCGAGACTCTGTCTCAAAAAAAAAAAAGAAAACTTAAAAAGAGAATGAGGAATAGTATTTCCCCTATAGGAAGACTATACTTTGAAATTACATTAATGACTACATGTAAAGTGCTTAGCACCATCCCTGGCACATAGTAAATGCTCAGTAAATGTCACTGTTGCTGCCTTCTCTGTAATCATCATGGTTATCTTTTTTATTTTTTATATTTTTGAGACAAGGTTTCACTCTGTTGCCCAGGCTGGGGTGCAATGGCACAATTATGGCTCACAATAGCCTCGACTTCCTGGGCTCAGGTGCCTCCCATCTCAGCCTTCTGGGTAGCTGGGACTATAGGCACATGCTACTATGCCCAGCTAAGTTTTGTATTTTTTTGTAGAGACTGGTCTCACTGTGTTACCTAGGCTACTTTTGAACTCCTAGGCTCAAGCGATCCACCCACCTCCGTCTCCTAAAGTGCTGGGACTGTAGGTGTGAGCCACTGCACCCAGCCATCATCACTTATCTGTGGCAGATGGTGTTAGCTGGACAGATTCAGAGGAGGGGAGATTTTGCAAGCAAGGATGAGGAAGGGCCTGGTCTGGGCCATGAAATCTTAGTTCTATTTAGAGGTGTGGAGAGAAGCTCACAGGGCATGCTAGAAGGGGCTCAGGTTAATAAATTGCCAAGTTAGGCTGGAGAGGAGAGACATAGAGGCATGGGGTGGTCACAGGGTGGCTGCCAGCGGTTAGCACCTTTCTGGGCTGGCAGTGCTGGTTGTCAGGGAAACTAGCCAGCAATCTTGTAGGAAGCCTGCTGACTGGGAGCCAGGTACCGTGTCCCGCTGAATCTGGGCAGCAGCACTGTGAGACTGGCCCTGTTACTGCCCTCAGGTGACAGGAGAGCTGGAGTACAAAGAGCAAGAGCTGCTGAGGGCCACACGACAGAGCTGGTGCCCTTCCCCCACGGGGCTGTGGAGCAGCTGGGCAGGGGCTGGGCACATGAGCTCCCTGAGGGAGACCTGAGGACTCCTACCCCTAGCCTCTGGGGCAGGAGCTGCTAGGGATTAGAGTGGAGTCACTGACGGATCTTCCCCTCTCTATCCTTGAAGGATTACACAGTGCGTGGCCTACTAGGCAAAGCTACGGATGACTTCTGTGAGGATGGGCGGCTGGTGGAGAAGACAACCTATGGTGAGAGCCGGAAGTGGCTGCCGCCACCTCCCTCGGCATTTGCTTTCCCCTGAGTCCTCCCACACCCAGGCCACGCAGGCCTCTTCTCAGTTCCACTTGACACACCAGGCTTGGGCTGGGGCTTTGGCCACAGTATCTGTCCTCCAGGAGCATTCTGTGCTCCCATCCTTGCCTGGCTCAAATGTCACCTCTAAAGACTCTAGTTTATCTCCATATCTTCAGTCTTTTACCTTTGCTTTTTTCTTTTCTTTTTTTTTTGAGATGGAGTCTCCCTCTGTCACCAGGCTGGAGTCTCACCTCTAAGACTCTAGTTTCTTTCCATATCTTCAGTCTTTTACCTTTGCTTTTTTCTTTTCTTTTTTTTTTTTTGAGATGGAGTCTCCCTTTGTCACCAGGCTGGAGTGCAGTGGTGCAATCTCAGCTCACTGCAGCCTTCACCTCCTGGGTTCAAGCAATTCTCCTGCCTCAGCCTCCAGAGTAGCTGGGATTACAGGCACCTGCCTCCACACCTGGCTAATTTTTTTGTATTTTTAGTAGAGATGGGGTTTCACTCTGTTGGCCAGGCTGGTCTTGAACTCCTGCCCTCAGGTAATCTGCCCGCCTCAGCCTCCCAAAGTGCTGTGATTATAGGCCTGAGCCACCATGCCCAGCCGCTGTTCTAAATTTTAAAAAGAACAGTGAGATATCAATTATGTAAGTAAAAAGTAAGATAAGAGTCAGGCCAGGCGTGGTGGCTCATGCCTGCAATCCCAGCACTTTGGGAGGCCAAGGAGGGCGGATCACCTGAGGTCAGAAGTTTGAGACCAGCCTGACCAACATGGGGAAACTTGTCTCTATTAAAAATGCAAAAAATTGGCTGGGTACAGTGGTTCACGCCTGTAATCCCAGCACTTTGGGAGGCCAAGGCGGATGGATCACCAGGTCAAGAGATTTAGACCATCCTGGCTAACACAGTGAAACCCCGTCTCTACTAAAAATACAAAAAATTAGCCAGTCATGGTGGCATGCGCCTACAGTCCCAGCTACTCAGAAGGCTTAGGCAAGAGAATCACTCGAACCCGGGAGGCAGAGGTTGCAGTGAACCGAGATCACACCACTGCACTTCAGCCTGGGTGACAACGTGAGACTCCGCCTCAAAAAATAATTAATTAAATTAAAAATAAAAATACAAAAAACGGCTGGGCATGGTGGCTCATGCCTGTAATCCCAGCACTTTGGGAGGCCAAGGCAGGTGGACCACCTAAGGTTGGGAGTTTGAGACCAGCCTGACCAACATAGAGAAACCCTGTCTCTACTAAACATACAAAATTAGCCGGGCATGGTGGCGGCATGCCTGTAATCCCAGCTACTCGGGAGGCTGAGGCAGGAGAATCGCTTGGACCTGGGAGGCGGAGGTTGCAGTCAGCTCAGATTGCGCCATTGCACTCTAGCCTGGGCAAAAAGTAAAACTCCATCTCAAAAAAAAAAAAAAATTAGCCGGGCATGGTGGTGCACACCTATAATCTCAGCTACTCGGGAGGCTAAGGCAGGAGAATTACTTGAACCCAGGAGGCAGAGGTTGCAGTGAGCCGAGATCACACCACTGCACTCCAGCCTAGGTGACAGAGCCAGATTCCGTCTCAAAAAAGAAAGAAAAAAAAAAACGAACCATAGAGCTGTGCCCGGTGGCTCATGCCTGTAATCCCAGCACTTTGGGAGGCCGAGGCGGGTGGCTCACCTGAGGTCAGGAATTTGAGACCAGCCTGACCAACATGGTGGAAACCCGTCTCTACTAAAAATACAAAATTAGACAGGCGTGGTGGTGCATGCCTGTAATCCCAGCTACATGGGAGGCTGAGGCAGGAGAATCCCTTGAACTCGGGAGGCGGAGGCTGCAGTAGCTGGGATCATGCCATTGCACTCCAGTCTGGGCAACAAGAGTGAAACTTCATCTCAAAAAAAAAAAAAACAACTATGAACACAAAGAAGGAAACAACAGACACTTGAGGTGGGAGGGTAAGAGGAGGGAGAGAAGCAGAAAAGGTAACTATTGGGTACTGGACTTGATACCTGGGTATGAAATAATCTGTACAACAGACCCCCATGATACATGTTTACCTATGTAACAAACCTTCACATAGACCCCTGAACCTAAAATAAAAGGTAAAAAGAGAGAGAATGTCCTTACAATGTTGAGTCATGTTTATCTTTCTGAGAAGGTCCAGCACTTTCATGAAATTCTCAAAGGATACCCATCCACCCCCCTCATGGAGATCCCTCCAAAATGTCCCATTTCCATGTTCCAGGGATGGGGCTGGCCTGGGGGGAAGGAGTTTGCTGTGACCAATCCTCAGCAGGTACCTGTGCACTGACAACCCCCTGCCTTTTCCAGACCACGTGACAAGAGAGAAGCTGGACCGCATTCTGGCTATGATCCAAGGCTCCCATCAGAAGGCCCTGGTGATGTGAGTGGGGCCCTCAGGGAGGTGCTGGGGAGAGCAGGAAGTGCCCTCGGCTCCATAGGCTCCCCCCACCCTGGGGCAGATTCCATGGATCTTGTTTTTGAGCCCAGAACCAGGCAGGAGCTATCTCTTTCTTTCTTGGCATCAAGAAGTGGTTCTGTGTGCCAGGTCTTGGGTTGGCCAATGAGATGGCAAGAGACAAGAGACCCCAGCGTTCTCCTGGGAGTATATGATCTAATGGCAAGGAAACCAGGGACCACATCATCAGAGCACAGAGCCCAAGGGCAAGGACAGCCAAGGAGTTAAGAGCTTGGGCTCTATTTCCATATAAATAATAATAAAAAAAATTAAAAAAAAAAAAAAAAAAAGAGCTTGCCCTAGAGCCAGCTTGCCTGGGTCTCCTGACTCTACCAGGCACCTGGTAATGCAGGAGGCAGCAGGAAAGGTGGCTGGAGGAGCCGCAGTGGCTGGGCATGCAAAGCAAGTGAGGTGCTTCCAGAGAGGTGCCTTTCATGTGGGGGAAAGGGTAGGTGGTCCACCCAGCCACAGCCTGCTCCTGATATGCAGGTACTCCAACCTCGACCTGAAGACCCAGGAGGCTTACGAGATGGCCGTGCGAGGCCTGATCCGGCCCATGAACAAGTCCCCGATGCTGATAACCGGCATCCGATGCCTCCACTTTGCACCTCCGAATTCCTCGTAGGTAAGCTGGCCAAGGAAGTTGGAGCAGTGGCATGGGGCCCCTGGGTTTGGGAGTCACTCAGGAATGCTCTTGCGGAGGCCGCTGTTCTCTGGCTCAGCTGAGGCCAGCACATGCCGGCCCTGATCTCTGCGGGCCAAGACATCAGGTGTTGACATCCTTGCCAGCCCTGGCCTGGACTTAGCTGATGACAGAGCTCACAGAACAAAATCTCTCCTATCTCTTGCTAAGTCACCCCCTGGAAGCCAGACCTTACCAAGCAAAGGTTATATTTAGTGGCTCATTTCTAGAGCTGCCCAGTGTTTCAAACTGTCAGGGCTCCATCAGACACAACTCTTATCTCCTCAGTCCCACCCAACTCAGGCCCTTCTTAACTTCGTTCCTTTAGTCTCTCCCTGCCCCCGCCCCTTTTTTCTGTTGGTCATGTTTTTTTTTTTTAAATATGGAATGCTTCACGAATTTGTGTGTCATCCTTGCGCAGGGGCCATGCTAATCTTCTCTGTATCGTTCCAATTTTAGTATATGTGCTGCCGAAGCGAGCACTCTGTTGGTCATGTTAATGCCTGCTCGTCTGCTGGAGCACTGAACTCTACCAGGTTTTTTTTTTTTGTTTTTTTTGACATGGAGTCTCACTCTGTCGCCAGGCTGGAGTGCAGTGACGCAATCTCAGCTCACTGCAACCTCTGCCTCCCAGGTAGCTGGGACTACAGGCGTGTGCCACCAGGCCCAGCTAATTTTTATATTTTTAGTAGAGACAGGGTTTCACCATGTTGGCCAGGATGGTCTCGATCTTTGATCCGCCTGCCTCAGCCTCCTAAAGTGCCAGGATTACAGGTGTGAGCCACCGCGCCCGGCCATGAACTCTCCCCTTATTAAGCACTTTCTATAAATGATCTCTTTACTCCTCATAACTCCCATTTTACAGATAAGGAAACTGAGTCTTAGTAAAAGGCAGGTTCCTGACCTGGGCAACATGGCGAGACCCCGTCTCTATAAAAATAATAAATTCGCCAGTTGTGATGGCTGAGACCTATAGTCCCTAGCTCCTCCGGAGGCTGAGGCTAGAGGATCACATGAGTCTACGAGGTTGAGATTGCAGTGATCTGTGATTGTACCACTGCACTCCAGCCTCGGTGATGGAATAAGACCCTGTCTCCAAAAAGAGGCAGATTCTGACTTAGCAGGTCCAGGTGGGGCCTGAGGTTCTGCAAGTCTAACCCATTTCATGTGGCACCCACTGGGCAGGTCCTCTGAATAGCACAGCCTAGAGAGCTAAGGGGTCTTGCTATAAGGTTGTTACCCAGGAGGTATCCAAGGGTTGTGCGTTGAGAACCACACACCAGAGGCTGTGCTCTCACCACCACGTCTGTCATTATGTGTCCCTGGCAGAGGTGCAGTGCATGCATGAGACCCAGAAAGAGCTGCGAAAGTTGGTACATGAAATCGGCCTGGAACTAAAGACCACTGCTGTCTGCTCCCAAGTGCGGCGCACGCGTGATGGCATCTTCACGCTGGACAGTGCTCTTCTGAGGACGCAGTGGGACCTACACAGTATCCAGGATGCTATCCGGACCGCCGCCCCCCGGGTAGCTGCAGAGCTGGAGAAGAGCTTGAGCCCAGGGCTGGACACCAAGCAACTCCCCCAGTCCGGGATGGTCCTGGGACTCCCAGGGCCCCGAGCTGTGCTTTGGGGCTGGAGAGCGATGCTGGGCAGTGAACGCCCAGGCAGCTGCTGGAGCAGTGGGTGGATAAATAGAATAACTGTTTATGAGCTGGACCTGATGGCTGTGCAGAAAGTGAGAGTAGGGGCCACCTTTTCTACATGCGACACAAAACTCAAGCTGTAACAGAAAAGATCAATGGACTTGACCCAACTGAGAAGGAAAAACTTCTGTATGGAGGAAAAGACAATAAACAAATGACAGGCTGATGAAAAGTATCAGCAGGCCAGGTGTGGTGGCATGCGCTTATAATCCCAGCTACTCCCAGGGCTGGGGCAGGAGAATCGCTTGAGCCCAGGAGTTTGAGGTTGTAGTGCTCTAGACTGCGCCTGTGAATAGCCACTGCACTCTAGTCTGGGCAACATATGAGACCCCCGCCATCTCACAAAAAAATTCCAAATAAACCATGTGCCCACAAAAATGAAAAATTAGGTCAGGCTTGGTGGCTCATGCCAGTAATCCCAGCACTTTGGGAGGCTGAGGTGGGTGTATCACCTGAGGTTGGGAATTCGAGACTAGCTTGACCAAAATGAAGAAACCCTGTCTTTTCTAAAAATACAAAATTAGCTGGGAGTGATGGCGCATCCCTGTTAACCCCAAGCTACCTGGGAGGCTGAGGCAGGAGAATCGCCTTGAATCCAGGAGGCGGAGGTTGCGGTCAGCTGAGATTGCACTCCAGCCTGGGCAACAAGAGCAAAACTCAAGTCTTTAAAAAAAAAAAAAAAGAAAATAACCTGGAGAGATCTCTGAAAATCCAAATTGTAGGCCCAACCCTTGGATTCTGACTCAGTAGATCTGGAGTGGGATCCAGAAACCTGCATTTTCTAAGTTTCCCGAGGGAATCTGATGCCAGCGCTTTAAGAAACAGGGCCCCAGAGAGGCCAGCTAGGCTATTGGAGAAGCTGTTTAAGAAGAGGGTGGCAAGGCTGCGGGCGGTGGCTCATGCCTGTAATCCCAGCACTTTCGGAGGTCAAGGTAGGTGGATTACTTGAGGTCAGGAATTTGAGACCAGGCTGGCCAACGTGGTAAAACCTTGTCTCTACTAAAAATACAAAAATTAGCTGGGTGTGGTGGTGCACGCCTGTAGTCCCAGCTACTTGGGAGTCTGAGGCAGGAGAATAGCTTGAACCCAGGAGGTGGAGGTTGCAGTGAGCCTAGACCACGCTATTGCACTCCAGCCTGGCAACAGAGCGAGACTTATCTCCCAAAAAGAACAGGGTGGCCACCCACCAAGGGTGGTTGGGCACGGTGTATTAGTTTGCCAGGGGTGTCCTAGGAAGGTACACAAAGTTAGAAACGGACTGTCTCGGCCGGGCACAGTGGCTCACACCTATAATCCCACCACATTGGGAAACCAATGCGGGTGTAATCACTTGAGGTCAGGAGTTCTAGACCAGCCTGACCAACGTGGTGAAACCCCGTCTCTACTAAAAATAAAGAAATTAGCTGGACATTGTGGCCTGTTGTCCCAGCTACTTGGGAAGCTGAGGCAGGAGAATTGCTTGAACCCAGGAGGTGGAAGTTGCAGTGAGCTGAGATAGCAACACTGCACTCCAGCCTGGACGACAGAGCGAGACTCTTGTCTCTCAAAAAAAAAAAAAAAAGATGGATTGTCTCGCAGCCCTGGAGGCTGGAGGTCCGAGATGAAGGTGTTGGCCTTCTTGGGCTGGAGTGCAAGTTGGTTCCGTGCTCCTCCTCTAGCTTCTGGTGGTTGCTGGCGATCTGTGGCGCTCCTCGGCTTGTGGGAGCATCAACCTGGTCTCTACCTGCGTGTTCCTGTGTGTCTCCAAATTTCCCCCTTTTATAAGGGTACCAGTCAAATTAGGAGCCAACCCAACTCATCTTAATTATATCCTCAATGACCCAATTTCTAAATATGGTCACATCCTGAGGTCTTCCCAGTTAAGACTTCAACAAAGGAATTTTGGGGAGACACAATTCAATGGATAACAGATGGTTAGACATTCACCTGGCCTGGCCCAGTGCTCCTTAAAGCACTGTTGTCCTGTGACCAGAAGCCTCCCCAGAGGTCATGGCAGGTCCCTTACTCCCCTCCTTTGCCACCACTGCCACCAAGACAGCAGCCCCTCCACCCCTGCTGCAGGCTGACAGACAGGTGGGACGCTGCAGTCAGTAAACGCCCCCTAAGAACTCTGTGGGGGTGGGGTGGGCATGGTGGCTCGTGCCAGAAATCCCAACACTTTGGGAGGCTGAAGGGGCAGGATCATTTGAAGACAGGAGTTGGAGACCACTTGGCCAACATCGGGAGACCCCATCTTTTTTTTCTTTTCTGAGACGGAGTTTCGTTTTTTTTTTCTTTTTTGGACAGAGTCTTACTCTGTTGCCCAGGCTGGAGTGCAGTGGTGCAACCTCGGCTCACTGCAGCCTCCGCTTCCCGGGTTCAGGCTCTCTGCCTCGGCGTCCTGAGTAGCTGGGACTACAGGCGCACGCCACCACGCCTGGCTAACTTTTGTGTTATTAGCAGAGACGGGGTTTCACCATCTTGACCAGGCTGGTCTTGAACTCCTGACCTTGTGATCCGCCCGCCTTGGCCTCCCAAAGTGCTGGGATTACAGGCTTCACTGCGCCCGGCCCAGAGTTTCACTCTTGTCGCCCAGGCTGGAGTCCAGTGGCTCACCACAACCTCTGCCTCCTGGATTCAAACGATTCTCCTGCCTCAGCCACCCGAGTAGCTGGGATTACAGGCACGGGCCACCACGCCCAACTAATTTTGTATTTTTAGTAAACATGCGGTCTCTCCATGTTGGTTAGGGTGGTCTCGAACTCTGACCTCAGGTGATGCACATGCCTCAGCCTCCCAAAATGCTGGGATTATAGGTGTGAGCCACAGTGTCCAGCTGGGAGACACTATCTTTATTAAAACTTAAAAACTAGCCAGGCATGGTGGTGCATGTCTGTGGTCCCAGCTACCTGGGGTGCTGAGGCGCGAGGATTGCTTGGGCCCAGGAGTTTGAGGCTGTAGTGAGCTATGACTGCGCCACTATACTCCAGCTTGGGAGACAGAGCCAGACCCTGTGTCAAACAAACAAAAAAGAACTCTGGTTGGAGTGCTAGGGGCCAGGACTGCTCTCAGCACTCCATAGAGCTAGGCTAGGAGGAGGGGGCGGCCCAGGGGCCCCAGTGGGTCTTGGATGGTGACATGGGGCCAGGGAATCTACCTAGGCCTCTCCAGGGCTTTCCGCAAGCAGCTCCCTTTCCCTGTCCAAGTAGGAATGTAAACTTCACTTGGCCAGGCGTGGTGGCTCACACCTATAATCCTAGCCCTTTGGGAAGCTGATAGGAGCAGATCACTTGAGGTCAGGAGTTTGAGACCAGCCTGGCCAACATGGTGAAACCCCATCTCTACTAAAAATACAAAAATTAGCTGGGCGTGGTAGCAGGCACCTGTAATCCCAGATATTCGGGAGGCTGTGGCAGGAGAATCACTTGAACCTGGGAGGTGGAGGTTGTGGTGAGCCGAGATCGTGCCACTGCATTCCAGCCTGGGTGACAGAGTGAGACTCCATTTCAGAAAAAGAGAGAGAGAGAAAAAGAACAAAATCAAGCAATATTTAGATAAGCAGAATCCAACGAAATAGTGGGGCAAGCTGGGTGGGGAGTGGAGGGTATCAGCAAAACTCAGTTCACTGGAAAAATTAGGTAACTTGAACCCAGGGCACGTGGGCTGTCACACCACCCCATTTGGAGCCCTTATTGGCACAGAGATGATAAAAGTGGACTCCCTGGCTGGGTGTGGCGGCTCTTGCCTGTAATCCCAGCACTTTGGGAGGCCAAGGCGGGCGGATCACGAGGTCAGGAGATTGAGACCATCCTGGCCAACATGGTGAAATCCCGTCTCTACTAAAAAATACAAAAATTAGCTGAGCGTGCAGGTGGTGCATGCCTGTAGTCCCAGCTACTCAGGAGGCTGAGGCAGCAGAATTGCTTGAACCAAGGAGGTGGAGGTTGCGGTGAGCCAAGATTGTGCCACTGTACTCCAGCCTGGCGCCTGGCAACAGAGTGAGAATCTGTCTCAAAAAAAAAAAAAAAAAAAAAGCGGACTCCCTGATGGCGTCTCATGATCTCAGTCAGGATAGCAGGATAGGGGAACTCTGAGTCATGGCCGAAATATTTGGTCAATGTACAGCCTCAGACAGCTGGGAATACCACCCCAAATCACTTGGATGAGATGTTTTCCTTATCCTGTACCTTTAACTCTGAGAAGGCTGGAGTTGAACAGTAATTGTCAAAATGTACAAATGTGTAAACATCATGAGATGTTTAAGCTGAGATTTTTTTTTTAATTGCATTTTAGGTTTTGGGGTACATGTGAAGAACATGCAAGATTGTTGCATAGGTACACACATGGCAGTGTGATTTGCTGCCTTCCTCCCCCATCACCTATATCTGGCATTTCTCCCCATGCTATCTCTCCCCCAACTCGCCACCCCCCGCTGTCCCTCCCTTATTTCCCCCCGACAGACCCCAGTGTGTGATGCTCCCCTCCGTGTGTCCATGTGAAGCTGAGCTTTAAAATTTAAATTCTGTCGGGCGTGGTGGCTCCTGCCTGTAATCCCAGCACTTTGGGATCCCCCGCGCAGGAGGATCGCTTGAGCCCAGAAGTTTGAGACCAGCCTGGGTAACACAAGGACACCCTGTCTCTACAAAAAAAAAAAAACCAGGGAGGGTGAGATGGGAGGATCGCTTGAACCCAGCAAGTCAAGGCGGCAGTAAGTGGAGATCTATACTCCAGCCTGGGAAACAGAGAAAGACCCTATGTCAGAAAAAAAAGAAAAAGCCACCCAGCAGCCTGAGTGCGGTGTCTCACGCCTGTAATCCCAGCACTTTGGGAGGCCAAAGTGGGTGGATCTCTTGAGGTCAGGAGTTCAAGAACAGCCTGGCCAACATGGTGAAACTGTCTCTACCAAAAATAACAAAAATTAGCCAGGTGTGGTGGCGCTTGTCTGTAGTCCCAGCTACTCTGGAGGCTGAGGAGGTGGAGGCTATGTGAGCTGAAATCACACCACTGCAATCTAGCCTGGGTAACAGAGTGAGACCTTGTCTCAAAAAAAAAAACAAAAACCCCACCAGCAACAAATCCATAGGCCCCCACGTCCGCCAGTTGCCTGCCTGGAAGACCTGGGAACCTGGGAGAGAGGCGTGGCCCCAGGCTACTCATCTGGGCTTTCGTAGCCGAAGGGCCTGGGTTGAACCTCAGTTTACTGTGTTTACTGACTGGGTAATGTGACCTCTGTGAAGCTGGTCACCTAGCTATAAAATGGGGATTAAAACAACACCCACTTGCTCATTCTCTCTTGCATCCCTCCCACATGTGTTAATCGTGTGCTCCTGTGGGCCAGCCACTGGTCTGGGTGCTAGGACTTGGTACGCAAGGACAGATGGGGGTCTAGGTCTCACGGAGCTTACGTTGTAGGGAGAGCAGGCAAGAAAATAATAGAGCGCTGAGCACTGGGAGGAGATCTGGCTGGTCAGTGACGCAGAGGCTGGGGAGCTGATTTATTTAATACATATGTATGTATGTTTTTTTGTTTTGTTTTGTTTCTTTGAGACAGAGTCTTGCTCTGTCACCAGGCTGGAGTACAGTAGCATCTCAGCTCACTGCAACCTCCGCCTCCCGGGTTCAAGCGATTCTCCTGCCTCAGCCTTCCGAGTAGCTGGGACTATGAGCACGCACCACCATGCCCAGCTAATTTTGTATTTTTGGTAGAGACGGGGTTTAACCATGTTGGTCAGGATGGTCTCAATCTCTTGACCTCATGATCCGCCCGCCTCAGCCTCCCAAAGTGCTGGGATTACAGGCATGAGCCACCACACGCAGCCATCATGGTTTTTAATAGCATGGATGCATTACACTGACGGTGCCCATTTTTACACCTTTAGCCTGACTTCTCCCATGAAATCCATTTTACTATTACTTTAACATTTCCGCTTAGGAGCTGAGTTTGCATCTCAAACTGAACACTTCTGAAACCTAACTCCGCATCTTCCCCCAAGAGCTGCTCTTCCCAGGGACTTCCTCACTCCAGTGCATCACAGCTTCACCCTTCTAGTTGCTCAGGTCAAAACCCTAGCAAGGTTCCCTTTCCTCATACCCCATATTTGTTTATTTTTTGAGCCGGAGCCACCATGCCCAGCTTAGACGCCCAAGTCCTTAAGTGGCCTGAAGCCCTCATGGCCTGCACCCCCTACTCCATTCCCTCTTAACTTCTCCTCTGCTTTCCCCATTGATGGCCTTGCTGAGTCCACACTGGCTTTTTTTTTTTTTTTTGAGACGGAGTCTCGTTCTGTTGCCCAGGCTGGGGCTGGAGTGCAATGGCATGATCTCAGATCACTGCAACCTCCAGCTCCCGGATTCAAGCACTTCTCCTGTGTCAGCCTCCCAAGTAGCTGGGAGCACAGGTGCATGCTACCATGTCCAGCTAATTTTTGTATTTTTAGTAGAGACAGTGTTTTACCATGTTGGCCAGGCTGGTCTCGAACTCCTGACCTGGTGATCGGCCGCCTTGGCCTCCCAAAGTGCTGGGATTATAGGCGTGAGCCACCTTGCCTGGCCCTGACTTCTTTTTTTTTCTTTTTTAAGATGGAGTCTCACTCTGACACCCAGGCTGGAGTGCAGTCACACAAATTCGGCTCACTGTAACCTATGTGTCCCAGGTTCAAGCGATTCTCCCTCTCAGCCTCCCAAGTAGCTGGGATTACAGGCATCCACCACCACACCCAGCTAATTTTTGTATTTTTAGTAGAGAAGGGGTTTCACCATGTTGGCCAGGCTGGTCTCAAACTCCTGACCTCAGGTGATTCACCTGCCTCCACCTCCCAAAGTGCTGGGATCACAGTTGTGAGCCACCACACCCGGCTTCTTTTTCTTTTGTTAGTAGAGACAAGGTCTTGATATGTTGCCCAAGGTGGTATCAAACTCCTAAGCTCAAGCAGTCCTCCTGTCTTGGCCTCCCGAGTAGCTGGGATTACAGGCTCACCCTGCTGTGCCTGGCCCATGCTGGCTTCTTCGCCATTGGGATCACACCTGCCCCAGGACCTTTGCTACTTGCTGGTCCCCTGCCTAGAACACTCTTCCCCCAGGGGGCTTCCCCCCAGGGAATTAGGACGCCCTCCCTCGCCACCAAGTCTCTACTGCACTGATACCTTCCCACCCTATTTAAAATTGCCCCAAGGCTGGGTGGGGTGGCTCACACCTGTAATCTCAGCACTTTGGGAGGCCGAGGCGGGCAGATCACCTGAGGTTGGGAGTTCGAGACCAACCTGACCAACATGGAGAAACCTCCGTCTCTACCAAAAATACAAAATCAGCCGGGTGTGGTGTCTCATGTCTGTAATCCCAGCTACTCTGGAGGCTGAGGCAGGAGGATCACTTTAACCCAGGAGTTTGCAGTGAGCCGAGATCTCACCACTACACTCCAGCCTAGGTGACGGAGGAGACTTTTCAAACAAAAACAGAAACAAAAAACAAAAACAGAAAAACTGTTCCTGAATGCTCCCTTTCCTAGGTCCTGGACCTAAATTTGAATTCATTCAATATATATTTGGGAGAGGCAGGGAGGCTCAAATTTTGTAAGCTTCAGGTCCCATCCCTCTTTCCTGATTTATTTTTCTCTCTAGCCCTTATCACCATCTGAACAAAGATTTATTTTTTATCTGGTTTGTTATCCATCTCTTTACCCCCTAGGATGTAATGTAAGTTCTAGGCAGGCAGAGATGCCTGCTTTGCTCACTTTTACATCCCCAGAGTTTAGAGCAGTGCCTGAAAAAATCCTATGGAAGGAATGCAAGTGCCTACCTAACTGCAGCTGGCTTTTTTTTTTTTTTTTAAGACAATGAGACAGAGTCCTGCTCTGTCGCCCAGGCTGGAGTGCAGTGGCACCATCTCGGCTCGCTGCAACTCCGTCTCCCGAGTTCAAGGATTCTCCTGTCTTAGCCTCCCGAGTAGCTGGGACTACAGGCACATGCCACCACACTTGGCTTATTTTTGGTATTTTTAGTAGAGGTGGGGTTTCACCATGTTAGCCAGGATGCTCTCCATCTCCTGACCTCGTGATCTGCCTGCATCGGCCTCCCAACGTGCTGGGATTACAGGCGTGAGCCATCACACCTGGCCCCTAGCTGCAGCTTCCAAGGTCAGTTTTCCCTTTGTACTCTCCCCAGTCCACTTCCCTCTCCTAAGTGCCCCCTGTCTACTCATCCCCAGCCCTCCTCAGACCCCACAGGAGCAGCCCTCCCAGGCACCTGGAGTTTCGGCTCATTGACATCCCACTTTAAGCTATAACAACCTTGCATTCCC
Organism: Ateles fusciceps; assembly: GCA_036589455.1. Lineage (NCBI taxonomy): Eukaryota > Metazoa > Chordata > Mammalia > Primates > Atelidae > Ateles > Ateles fusciceps. Next base: position 5,448,477 of record JAZHEH010003300.1, read on the forward strand.
CTGGGGCCAGGAATATGCTTGGGTCACCCAAAGTGTCATCATTCTACTCATTAGCTGACATGTTACCTACATCTTTACATTAAGTCAGTCAGTCTCCATACAGATGAGCCCTTTGGAAGTGAGGACAGCAGGAATGATGTGACCTATTTTATAGATGAAGAAACCGAGGCCAGGTAAGGTGAAGCTACCAGCCCAGCCTTTATCTCTACATGGTCTGTCTCTGTGGCATGGCCTGCTGAGCTTTCTGTTTGGCCAAAGTTTAAAAAACAAACAAAAAACCATCCCTGCCACCCTATTATCAGTATCTTGATTCCCTCGGACACATTCCGTTAGTCCCTGACTAACCACATCCTCTGAGCATTTTATGTTGTTATTAATTTGAGTTTTGCCCTTGTTGCCCAGGCTAAAGTGCAATGGAGCGATCTCGGTTCACTGCAGTCTCTGCCTCCAGGGTTCAAGTGGTTCTCCTGCCTCAGGCTCCTGAGTAGCTGGGATTGCAGGCCCATACCACCATGCCCAGATAATTTTTGTATTTTTAGTAGAGACAGGGTTTCACCATGTTGGCCAGGCTGGTCTTGAACTCCTGACCTCAGGTGATCCGCCCACCTTGACCTCCCAGAGTATTGGGATTACAGGCGTGACCCATCATGCCTGGCCCCTCCGAGCACTTTAGCAGGAGCCTGGAAACGTATTGCAGAGATGGGCTGGATAACAGGAGGGACCAACATTAGTCACACCAAAGGAGTTCCTGTCTGGGTGACTCTGGATCTGGATGCTGCTGGGGGTGGTGGAGGTTGACTAAGAGACAAGCATCGCAGGTAGGTGGCCAGGGTGTGGTTAGTGGTGGGGGCGAGGGTGCTGTCCAGGGCCTTCCAGCCCCCATGGGGTCTGCAAAGCAGGCTTCGGTCAAAGTGACCTCCTGCCTGTACTCTTCCTCCAGCAGTCCCCCACTCTAATCCTACATGTACTTTCTAACCACCTATGAAATCAGAAGCGAGAAGAGCCCTACGATGGGAAAACAGGTCTTGCTCCTTCCTGGCAAACCAGCTGGGCAGGTTTGCTGGTGCAAGGGTGGAGGGTGGAGGAGCGAGTCAACTTCAGGGAATGAACGGAGCCAGCAAATGCCAGGGTCTGGGAGACAGCTCTGGGGCGAATCCAGATAAAATCATGCCTGGGTTTGATCTAATGCTGACCACAGCTGGCTCTTAGGGTCAGGTGGCTGTGTAGATGTGTTGGAAAATGGGCTGGTTTTGAGGCAGGATTTCAAAGGATGTGATTACTGGTAGTCAGAAGAAGCAATTTTGTCAACTATCAAGGTATACTCACAGAGCAATGTATCAAGAACACCCAAGAGGCCAGGCAGGTGGCTCACACTTGTAATCCCAGCACTTTGAGAGGCTGAGGCAGGTGGATCACTTGAGGTCAGGAGTTTGAGACCAGCCTGACCAACATGGTGAAACCCCATCTCTACTAAAAATACCAAATTAGCTTGGTGTGGTGGTGGATGCCTGTAATCCCAGCTACTTGGGAGGCTGAGAGGGAGAATCACTTGAACCTGGGAGGCGGAGGAGATCGTGCCATTGCACTCCAGCTTGGGCAACAAGAGCAAAACTCTGACTCAAAAAAAAAAAAAAAAAAGAACACCCAAGGAGTTTGTTTAAATATATATTTTTGGGCCTGCAAAGTCAGGATTCCTAGAGGTTGGACACTCACATCTTTATTTATTTATTAAAGACAGGATCTCACTCTGTCACCCAGGCTAGAGTGCAGGGGCGCAATCTTGGCTCACTGCAGCCTCGACCTGAATCCTCCTGCCTCAGCCTCCTAAGTAGCTGGGACCACAGGGATGCAGCACCACACCTGGTTAATTTTTGTATTTTTTGTAGAAATGGGGTTTTGCTATGTTGCCCAAGCTGGTGTTGAAATTCTGGCCTCCAGTGATCCTCTCACCTCAGCCTCCCAAAATGCTGGGATTACAGGCACCCAGCCTGAAATCTTTATTTTAAAAATCGTTCTCAACCCCAGCAGTTTGGGAAGCTGAGGTGGGCAGATTGCTTGAACCCAGGAATTTGAGACCAGCCTGGGCAACACAGGGTGACACCATTTCTACAAAAAATAAAAAAATTGGACATGGTAGCATGCGCCTGTAGTCCCAGCTACTCAGGAGGCTGAGGTGGCAAGATGGCTTGAGTTCGGAGACGTTGAGGCTGTAGTGCACTCCCGCCCGGGTAATGGAGCAAGACCTTGTCTCAAAAAAAAAAAAAAAAGAATCCCTCCCAGATAATTGTGATCCTCAGAAGTCTGGGAATTAGAATTAGTACCTGGTCTTTAAACAGCAAATGTTTGAAACCCCCTCTTCAACCTCTGAGTCTGCTGCTTAGCTGTGCTTCCTTGGGAAAGTGACTTAAGCTCTCTCAGCCTCATTTGCCTCATTTGGAGAATGGGGGACAACTCTAACTACCTCTCAGGATGGCCATAAGGAACACGTGATAGGCAGAGCATTAAGCTCAGGGCCTGGCACAGAGAATGTTCTCCAAATTAGAATGTGCTCATTAGCTGCTACATTGATTATTCCAGCCAAGAACCTTTGGGATTGTGGGATGAACATGAGAAGCTGAAGGAGTCAAAGTCCAGAAACTCTGGACTTTACTCCTGTCCAGAGTTGCTGATGTTAGGAATGACAGGCTCACTGGGAAAGAAGTGGAGCAGACTGCCTAGAGGAACCAGGAGCGGGCAGCCCAGGCCAAGTCCAAGGCAGAGGCTGTTCATTTCTAGCCACTGACATGGCCTCTAGGTCAGGGCTCTGGGCAGATATAACCTGCAAGAAACATAGCAGGGCTCTGTGGTTAAGACCTGAGACTTAAGGGCTCCGAGAATACTGGGTTCAAGTTCTGACTCCTGTTTTAGTAATGCCTGACCTCAGATAAGAGACTCAAGAGGCTCCACTGGGGGAGGCAGGCAGCACACCTGGCTACTCAGCCAGGTTCTGGAGTCAGATAGCTTCGCTGTTGCATATGTGTTGGTCACTGTGGCCATCAGTCTTTTATCTGGCGAAACCTTTGGCTCATAACTGGTTTGGGTGTGTGATTGTCACCTTTCACCTCATTCTCAGGGCCATCCACATGACATGGAACCTGGAGCTTTCCTCCCAATTCTTCCAGAGCATCAGGGTTGGAGGCCCCAACATCCCCTAGTCCCAACCAGAGGGCTCTGGGCCCGTGGCCTGGGTTTCCTCCTCTCCCCTCTCTCCCCAGGTGGCCCCTCCTTTTTTTGAGACAGGGCCTCACTCTGTCACCCATGCTGGAGTGCAATGTGTGATCAGGGTTCACTGCAGCCTCAACCTCCTGAGCTTGATCAATCCTCCCACTTTAACCTCTGGAGTAGCTGGGTGCCATCGTGCTTGGCTATTTTTTAAACTTTTTGTGGAGGCGAGGTCTCACTATGTTGCAGAGCTGGTCTTGAACTCCTGGGCTCAATCCATTGTACCGCTTTAGTCTCCCAAAGTGCTAGGATTATAGGCATGAGCCACCACACCCTGCCCAGCTGATGTGGCCCCTTCTGAGCAAAACTGGAGTGGGGCACTATTTGGTGACACTGCTTTGTGACACATTTCTGAGTCAGGCCACCCAGAAATGACCCCTTTAGTCCCCAGGAACAACAGTGCCAGCTGTACTGCGTTAGTATTATGAACTCTGTAGGTGCCGGATGATAAATATTTTCGAGTAGGGTTTACACCGGATATGATCAAACAAACCATGTATGTGTACACACCAGCAGAGTAACCTCTGCCACCTGTTTTCCAGCACATGGGGGCACACCCTGAGGAATCCATATCTCGCAACCAGTTGCTCCTTACTGCCCCTGGTCGCTTCAAACTCCTGAGAGGGGTGCTGCCAGAGAACCCCTTCTTCTATGTGTTCTGAGGATTCAGCCTTCCTGAATCTGGCCTGGCAGGCAGGAGCCTTCCCAACAAGGCCCTTCCGGGCTTACTTCCCAGGGCAGTTGGGTGCATCTCTAAGTGGACACTGCCCCCTCGAGGTCACGCCCACTATGACACCTGGGAGAGCTGAGCTTACACAATAGAAACAGACCCTGGTGATGCCTTCCTTCTAAGTGTCCTCTCTGGGTGCCTCAAGATTGAACCAAAATGCAGAGCTGGGTTACAACTGTGTTTGGGGGAGGCTTTCATCTTGCACCGAGAAACCAAGCCGACAAAGCCTGCAAATCACCATCCCTGATCACCTTTCAACCAGACTGAATCCCTTCGTATCCTGGGCCCACTAAATTCTCTCTGGAATACTCTCTTATATTCTTTTTTTTTTTTTGAGACGGAGTTTCACTGGAGGCTGGAGTTCAGTGGTGTGAGCTTGGCTCACTGCAGCCTCCGCCTCCCGGGTTCAAGTGATTCTCTTGCCTCAGCCTCCTGAGAAGCTGGGATTACAGATGCATGCCACCATGCCTGGCTAATTTTTATATTTTTAGTAGAGATGGAGTTTTGCCATGTTGGCCAGGCTGGTCTCGAACTCCTGACCTCAGGTAATTTGCCTGCTTCAGCCTCCAGAAGTGCTGGGATTACAGGTGCCCAGCCCTCTCCCCACATCCTTATCTGGCTACCTCCTACTGGACAGACATTGAGGTCTCTTCCCCTGGGAAGTTTCCCAGTGTCCCACATTGGTAGATGCAGCTTCAACATGCTTCCATAACCCCATGGCAGCGTTTTTATCCAACAATATTGTCATGGCTGCTTGGGTGTCTTACCTCCCACTGGCAGGTGAGTGGTGTGTGGTAGGGACCCAGAGACTGGAGCTCCCCCAGTACCTGGCCCTGACAGATTTTTTGTGTAGGAAGAGGCAAGACCAGCCAGCTCTCCACATAGAGAAAATGGTGTAAGGTGAGAAAACCTCAAGGAAAGGCTCACCTCTCCCGGGGCTCCCACCCACTCAGAGCCTGGCTGCTTCCCTCTTCTTCTCCTCTCCCACCATAAAACTGGGTGGCCAGCCAGGTGCAGTGGCTCACACCTGTAATCCCAGCACTTTGGGAGGCTGAGGTGGGCAGAACTTGAGGTCAGGAGTTCGAGACCAGCCTGACCAACAGTCTCTACTAAAAATGCAAAAATTAGCTGGGCGTGGTGGCGCACGCCTGTAATCCCAGCTACTCAGGAGGCTGAGGCAGGAGAATCGCTTGAACCCGCGAGGCAGAGGTTGCAGTGAGCTGAGATTGTGCCACTGCACTCCAGCAAGTGTGAAACCCCATCTCAAAAAAAAAAAAAAAAAAAAAAGCTGGGTGGGACTTAAGATGTGTGAGAGCCTCAGAAGCCCCTCAGTTCTGGTTCTATCTCCAGTGAGGTCACTAGCGCTCACCAAGACCTAAGGGAACGGGAGCAGAGCCACGTTCATCAAGGCAAATGCTGAGTGTGTATGAGGTGCAGGTGGAAAAGATGTCGTTTGATGTGAATTTGACAAAATCTTGTTCCCAGGGCCATCTGGTTGGTAAGAGAGTCTGGCGCAAGGCCTTGTATGTGGAATGGAGTTAGACAGACCTGGGTGCGGGTTCCAGCTGCCCCTGACTCACTGTGGGCCTTTGACAGGTTGTTTCCCCTCTGGAACCCTTTATCCAAATGGGAACAATGATGGAACTTAGCTCAAAGGTGGTTGTGAAACCTGTTAACATGACGAGGAGAAGTAGAATGTGTAAGAAATGACAGCAAGATCCCAGAAATGAGAATGAAATGACAAGGAAATTCCAAAAATGAGAATGCCTGTTGCCTGGGACCAGTGTCACTGAGGCTTGTGCTGTGTGTGTGTGTGTGTGTGTGTGTGTGTGTGTGTTTGTTTCTGAGACAGAGTCTTGGTCTGTCGACCAGGCTGGAGTGCAACAGTGTGATCTTGGCTCACTGTAACCTCCACCTCCCGGGTTCAAGCAATTTTCTGCCTCAGCCTCCCAAGTAGCTGGGATTACAGGAATGCACCCCCACTGCCTGCCTAATTTTTTTGGATTTTTAGTAGAGATGGGTTTTGCCATGTTGGCCAGGTTGGTCTTGAATTCCTGGCCTCATGTGATCTGCCTGCCTTGGCCTCCCAAAGTGCTGGGATTACAGGCATGAGCCACCACACCTGGCCGTGTGTTTCATCTAGAAGAGCTGATAGATGCAGAAAAGTGTCTCAAGTCCGAACCAGGACCACAGCCCAGGCATGGGCCACTTGATGGCAGGGGTGGGGGTAATGGGTCGATGTCTAGTGCAACCCTAGAGCCCAGTTCTGGGCAGTTGCCCACCAAATACTCAAAGCACCCTTTGGAGGAGGGTCCTTGTGGCTGAGTCCCCATGACATACCTGTGTCTCACCCTTATTTCCCAGCCTCTCTCTTAAGTCAGTTTGGGCCACGTGACTATTTACAGACAAGGAGCTGTGAGCAGAAGTGATGTCTCCCAGTTATGGGGAGTTGGTTTGGAGTTGATGTGTCTTCATCTCTCTCTTCCCCTGCTGTGTGACTCTGGTGGCCACATGTTCTGATGGTATAGCTACAAAATGGAGGAGGGCTGCCAGACCCTCCTCAGACTCTGAGACAAACATACCTTTATTGTGTTCAGCCACAGAGATTTTGTGGTGGTTTGTTGAGTCGGCTAATGCTAATTACCCTGATGAATACAGTGTTACTATTATTTCCACTTTATCGGGGCCACGTCAGCTGCCCATAGTCACACAGCTCATAAGTGGGCAGAGCTGACTCAAATCCAGGTCTGACTTGCATGGCTGGTTTTAAGAAATCAAGTTTCACCAGGTTGGCCAGGCTGGTCTCAAACTCTTGACCTCAAGTGACCTGCCTGCCTCAGCTGTCCAAAGTGCTGGGACTACAGGTATGAGCCATGGCACCTGGCCTAAAATTTATTTATTTATTTTTTTGAGATGGTGTCTCACTCTGTCGCCCAGGCAGGAATGCAGTGGCATGGTCTTGGCTCAGTGCAACCTCTGCCTCCCAGGTTCAAGCAATCTCCTACCTCAGCCTCCCGAGTAGCTGGGATCACAGGCGCGTGTCACCACATCTGGCTAATTTTTTGTATTTTTGGTAGAGATGGGGTCTCACCATGTTGGCCAAACTGGTCTCAAACTCCTGAGCTCAAATGATCCACCCGCCTCGGCCTCCCAAAGTGCTGGGATTATAGGCATGAGCCACTGTGCCTGGACCCTAGAATTTATTTTCATTTATTTATTTAGAGATGGAGTCTCATCCTGTTGCCCAGGCTGGAGTGCAATGGCACGATCTCAGCTCACTGCAACCTCTGCCTTCCGGGTTCAAGCGATTCTCCTGCCTCAGCCTCCTGAGTAGCTGGGATTACAGGCATCTACCACCACCCCTGGCTGATTTTTTTTTGTGTGTATCTTTAGTAGAGAGGGAGTTTCACAATGTTGGGCAGGCTGGTCTCAAACTTCTGACTTTGTGCTCTGCCTGCCTCAGCCTCCCAAAGTGCTGGGATTACAGGCATGAGCCACCATGCCCGGCCCTAAAATTTATTTTTAACAAGAAAAAAAATTTACCTCTGGGAACACAGAACATAATTTTGAAATTTTTTATAGAAAGGGGAGTCTTCGGCCAGGCGCAGTGGCTCATGCCTGTAATGTCGGCACTTTGGGAGGCCGAAGTGCGTGGATCATGAGGTCAAGAGATTGAGACCATCCTGGCTAACATGGTGAAACCCCGTCTCTACTAAAAATACAAAAAATTAGCTGGGTGTGGCAGCACACGCCTGTAGTCCCAGCTACTCAGGAGGCTGAGGCAGGAGAATCGCTTGAACTTTGGAGGCGGAGGTTGCCGTGGGTGGGGGTTGCAGTGAGCCGAGACTGCCCCACTGCACTCCAGCCTGGCAACAGAGGGAGACTCTGTCTCAAAAAAAAAAAAAAAAAAAAGGCTGGTCTTGAACTCCTGGCCTCAAGAGATCCTCCTGACTTAGCCTCCCAAAGTGCTGGGATTACAGGCATGAGCCACCACACCTGGCCCACTCTAAACTCTTGCCTGCTTCTCCCCAACCAGAAAGGTAGTACTGCAAAATACAGGCTTGAGTCTGACCTAGGTTTAAATCCCTGTTCTGCCACTTGCTGGCTGTGTGACTTTGGGCAGGTCACTTTACCTCCTCTCTGAGCCTCAACGTCTTCATCTGTAAGATGGGGATAATAATGCTAATTCCTCACAGGATGATTTTAAGCATCAGAGATAATGGATATTAAGCACTTAGCACAATGCCTGGCTCATGTAAGCCTCTTATAATCCAAGGCAGGCTCTCTTTATCCCAGGTACCATTGGGGGCTATTGGAGAAGACGGAATCAGTATACAGATGTGTTTATAGACTAATAAAATACATGTACCCCTATACAAGTATCACTGCGACATTTCAGGAACCTTGGAGCTGGGAACGCCCTTTCCTCCCAGCCCTCCTCTCTTTAGGCTCCTCCTGATTCTGCTTGGGCTCTCTAGAAAAGTGCTTCTGGCATTTTCTCACTGGAAACTCTGTAGGTGTGCTGGTTGGGCTCTCAGGGTTTATCATGGCCACACTGTCCCTGGGTGCTGCTGAGTCATTCATGTCCAGACCAAACTCTGGATACAGACTTCTTTGGTGGTGACACCTCGGATCACAGCTGAAAGTAAAGAAGGAAGGAAGGCAGGCTGAATGTCCAGTGGGGGAGGTGGGAGGGAGTACAGCCAATGCCCCGAGCCACTGTCATTGCCCTGACCCACCCAGGACCATCTCTGGCTTTAAGCCGGTGCCCACACTTGTGCCTCGTCTAACTGGCTAAGGTAAGCTCCCTGCCACTCCTTCCAGGCTGCCCCCCGTGGGCCCCGCCTGGCCATGCCATGCTAACAGCTCCCACTGGAGCTCCTCCATGTGCCAGCCACTGTGTTCAACACTGGACCTACCAGGACTCCTTGGACCCTCACCCCATTTTGAAGAGGAATGAAATAGAGTTCCCCTCGATTCCATTCTCCACACAGAGCTGCTGGGTTCATCCGCTTCAAATGTAAGCTGACTGTATGCTGTGCCTGCTGGACATATCAGACTCCTCTGCATGGCCCACAGGCTCGATTGAGTTTGCCCCTCTGCAGCCCTCATGATGCAAAGACTTTTTCTTTTCCACAAAGACTGGTCCTTTTTCCTGGGGGAAGGGTTTTCCCTTTTTCCACAAAGACTGGTCCTTTCTCCTGGGGAAGGGTTCTCCTCAGAGCTCTCCCCTGACTACCTTATCTTACCCCCAGCGCCCTGCTGTTCATACCTCAATATTCTCCCCATCTCTGCCCTTTGTTGCCTTCACCCTAATTAACCTGCTGAGTCCACTTACTTCCTGGGTATCCCTCCACCCCCAACAGGAAAACAAACTACATGAGAGCGGAGACTTTCAAGTGTCTAGTTCACTAAATACAAAAAATTAGCCAGGCGTGGTGGCGGACTCCTGTAATCTCAGCTACTCGGGAGGCTGAGGCAGGAGAATTGCTTGAACTCAGGAGGCAGGAGGCAGAGGTTGCAGTGAGCCAATATCACACCCCTGCACTCCAGCCTGGGCAACAAGAGCAAAACTTTGTCTCAAAAAAAAAAAAAATGTGTCCGGTTCATTGAAGTGTCCCCAGTACTTTATAGAGTGCCAGGCACAGAGCAGCTGCTCAGTAAATATTCACTGAATAAACAAAAAGGAGGTCAGGCATGGTGGCTCATGCCTGTAATCTTAGCACTTTGGGAGGCCAAGGTGGGTGGATCACTTGAGGTCAGGAGTTCAAGACCAGCCTGGCCAACATGGTAAAACCCCTTCTCTACTAAAAAAACAAAAGTTAGCTGGGCGTGGTGGTGGGTGCCTGCAGTCCCAGCTACTCGGGAGGCTGAGGCACTAGAATCGCTTGAACCTGGGAGGAGGAGGTTGCAGGAGCCGAGATCATGCCACTGTACTCCAGCCTGGATGACAGAGTGAGACCTAGTCTAAAATAAAAAAGGGATAGGCCACCTGTTCCATGTCATATGACCTGGAAGTGACAGGCCTCATGCTGAGTCTCGCTACTAAGAGCTTGTGTCCTTTTTTTTGAGATGGAGTTTTGCTCTCTTGCCCAGGCTGGAGTACAGCGGATCCATCTCCATTTACCACAAACGCTGCCTCCCAGTTCAAGCAATTCTCCTGCCTCAGCCTCCCAAATAGCTGGGATTACAGGCATGTGCCACTATACCTAATTTTATATGTTTAGTAGACAAGGTTTCTCCATCTTAGTCAGGCTGGTCTCGAACTCCCGAACTCAGGTGATCCACCGGCCTCAGCCTCCCAAAATGCTGGGATTACAGGCGTGAGCCACCCCGCCTAGCTGAGCTTCTGGTCTTAAACACTAGGCTACACTCCCCTCACATCCCCTTCTTCTTGGGCCCTGATCACCTGCTCTTCTCATCCATCTATAGTTCCCGCCTCCGGTTTCTTCCTTCTCCTCCTCTGGGGCCCATTCTCCAGTGAAACACAGAGAAGCAGGCCAGGCGCTATGGCTCATGCCTATAATCCCAGAACTTTAGGAGGCCGAGGCGGGTGGATCACCTGAGTTCAGGAGTTCGAGACTAGCCTGACCAATATGGAGAGACCCTGTCTCTACTAAAACTACAAAATTAGCTGGGCATGGTGGCACATGCCTGTAATCCCAGCTACTCTGGAGGCTGAGGCAGGAGAATCGCTTGAATCCGGGAGGTGGAGGTTGCAATGAGCTGAGATGGCGCCACTGCATTCCAGCCTGGGCAACAAGAGTGAAACTCTGTCTCAAATTAAAAAAAAAAAAAAAAAGAAACACAGCCCAGCTCTGAGCACTACCCCAGTGGTTACTGGCTGCTGAACATCAAAGTGCCTACCACTCTGAGCCAGGGGATGGAACTGAAGGGGTATGTAGGGGGCCACCTGCAAATTTCCTCACCTTCAAGGTAGGCTCTCCTCGTCAGCATGACACACAGGTATTGGTGTCTTGCTAAAGCACTCTAGATAGTAAGATTTTGTTCAAGGAGGAACAAAATACTCCTTTAAGTCACAAAGGGTCACCCTTGCACTTGCTGACTCTTTAGCAAGCCAGCCACCTGAGGCACGGTTGGTATCTTGATCACTCTGAGTAGGCCCCAGAAGACTGGGGAGACCCGGAATCCTCAGTCTGGCAGATGGGCAAGCCCTGCTCAAACCTGCCTGCAGCTCCAAAGCAGGCTCTGTACTTGAGGAACAAACCTAGGTGGCCAGGGAGGCCAGAAGCTGGTAAGGAGAGGGGCTGGGGCAGCCCAGGAGCAGGCCAACTGAGGAAGGCGAGAGAGTTGGCAAGTTAGGAGGCCCAGGAGCAAAACCCAACACCTCTAGGTGAGAAGACACCTTATGATGCCTGCTGGTGGCTCTGGAGTCCCAACTACTCACCTAGTTTGCCCATCAGCATCTGCCCCACATCCTTGATGTCATTGTACTCGTGAAGCTGGGTAATGTGGTCCTCCAGTTCATCCACACTGTAGCCTCTGGGATGAGCGATGGAGAGAGGGGGAAAGACAGCCCAGTTAAGAAAGCAGATGATGGTTGGGTTCGGTGGCTCACGCCTGTAATCCTAGCACTTTGGGAGGCCGAGGTGGGTGGATCACCTGAGGTCAGGAGTTCAAGACCAGCCTGGCCATCATGGTGAAACCCCATCTTAAAAAAAAAAAAAAAAAAGAAAAGAAAGCAGATGACGACCCCAGGCTCAGGCAGTAATAAGGCATCTTGAAGGGCCTACTCGGTGCTAGGTACTGGGGGATATGGTGACAGTAAGACAGGCCCTGCCCTCATGAAGCTTACAGCAGGGCAGGGGATCTCCCCAGGTCCTCACTCCTGGCAAACACCCCCTGTCTCCTTAGGGCGGGGTCTCCAGCCACAATGGTACTATGTGACCCTGGCCACAGCTGAGGGACTTGCAAATGGGTACATAATCCAAACAGCCAGGTAGATTCCCTCAAGTGTGAAGTGCACACACTCTGCCATGTGGCTGGAGCAAGGGGCGTGGGGAACTCCAGGAGGTGTTCAAGAGCCAGCTTCCCCTACACACTGGAAACTCCACCTGCAGAGAGAGAATGGAGTCTGTGCAGAGGGGAAGCAGAGGCGGAGAACATGGCTCCTGAGACTGGGAGAGCAACAGCTTCCATTCCAGACAGTTTTCCAGGTCCTAGTTCAGGACCTCGGCAGCCAGAGCATCTCCCTACCTGAGAGGCTGCTGAAATACCCTGAATCCAGAAACACAGTTCTATTTCTATGCTAAGCCAGTGCGACTGGGTTTCAGTTACTGGGCAGTTAGAGAGTTAAAATTTATCTTTTGTTTTTGAGACAGATTCTCACTCCGACACCCAGGCTGGAGTGCAGTAGCATGATCTCAGTTCTCTACAACCTCCATCTCCCAGGTTTAAGTGATTCTCCTGCCTTAGCCTCCTGAGTAGCTGGGACTACAGGTGCATGCCACCACATCTGGCTATTTTTTTGTATTTTTAGTAGAGATAGGGTTTTGCCACGTTGGCCAGGGTGGTCTCAAACTCCTGACCTCAAGTAATCTGCCTGCCTTGGCCTCCCAAAGTGCTGGGATTATATGCATGAGCCATCGTGCCCAGCCAAAAGTTATCTTAACCATGCTGGGGAACCGAATGAGACTTACTCAGATATGAACTGGGAGATCTCCTTGTCCAGCATGTCCCTCTTCTCCTTCAGTTTCTGAATGTCAAGGTGCAGAGACTCCTCACTGGTCTGATCAGCCTGGCCAGATTTGGGCGATGGCCTCTGAGAGGCAGAAAAGTCATCAGCCAGACTGACCAGTTAGCCACAATGCAGAGCCTACACATCCCCAGTAGTCACTCCCTGCTCCTGCTTGCTAATAGGCACCCCAGACCCCTGAATAAGACTACATGTCCAAGCTTTCCTTGGAATTAGGTGTGGCTCTATGACTAAGTTCCAGCAAGTGGAACTTAATCATCTGGGATTTTTTTTTTTTTTGACAGAGTCTCTCTGTCACCCAGGCTAGAGTGCAGTGGCATGATCTCAGCTCACTGCAACCTCCACCTCCTGGATTCAAGCAATTCTCCTGCCTCAGACCCCCAAGTAGCTGGGACTATAGGCATGCGCCACCACATCCAGCTAATTTTTGTGTTTTTAGTAAAGACGGGGTTTTACCATGTTGGCCAGGATGGTCTTGATCTCTTGACCTCATGATCTGCCCCTCGGCCTCCCAAAGTGCTGCCATTACAGGCATAAGCCACCGCTCCTGGCCTGATTTTTATATTTTTAGTAGAGACAGGGTTTCACCATATTGGCCAGGCTGGTCTCAAACTCCTGACCTAAGTGATCCGCCTGCCTCAGCCTCCCAAAGTGTGGGATTACAGGCGTGAGCCACCGTGCCCAGCTGTCACTGGGTTTATAATCTCATTGGATAAAACCCTTCCTTGGGGTTACGCTTCATCTTTGCCCTTTCTGCCTATAGAAGCTGTGAAGGCCAGTACCTAGTACATAGCCAATCTTCAGGAAACATACGTTGGATGAGCTGTCTACACATGATACAAGAAGAGACCAAGGAAGACACTCTTCCTGGTTTTAGGTTAGTGGCTTGTAACCAGTCACTCAGCACAATGAGTAAGCACTCTCTGCTAGGAACTCACAAAGGGTCCAGGAGAGCAGCAATGAATGACACATCAAGTCCAGCCCACTGCTCTCATAGAATGCACAGCCTAGCCCCAAAGAGAAAGCACCCAACAATTAAGTTCTTCCTCCAGGTGCTTCCACTTAAAGCTCTACTCATACGGCCACAGCAGAAAGGCCCTCTCCGACAGCCCTATCTCAATCAATCATTCCCTTTCTCCTGATTTATATATATATATATAATTATTATTTTTTGAGACAGAGTCTTGCTCTGTTGCCCAAGCTGGAGTGCAGTGGTGTGATCTCGGCTCACTGCAGTCTGTGCCTCCCGGGTTCAAGTTATTCTCCTGCCAGGCATGTGTCATCACACCTGGCTCATTTTGGTAGTTTTAGTAGAGATGGGGTTTCGCCATATTGGCCAGGCTGGTCTCGAACACCTGACCTGAGGTGATCCACTCGCCTTGGCCTCCCAAAGTGCTGGGATTACAGGTGTGAGCCACCGAGCCCAGCATATGTATATTTCACCACAACCTCCATCTCCCAGGTTCAAGCAATTTTCCTGCCTCAGCCTCCCAAGTAGCTGGGATTACAGGCACGCGCTGCCACACCTGGCTCATTTTTGTATTTTTAGTAGAGACAGGGTTTCACTATGTTGGTCAGGCTGATCTCGAACCGTTGACCTCGTGATCTGCCCGCCTCGGCCTCCCAAAGTGCTGGGATTACAGGTGTGAGCCACCATGCCCAGCCTTTTTAAAATATTTTTTTTAATTTAATTTTTCTTTTAAGGTGGGGTTTGTCTTGCTCTATCATCCATGCTGGAGAGCAGCAGCAAAATCACACCTCACTGTAGCCTCAACCTTCTGGGCTTAAGCAATCCTCCCACCTCAGCCTCCTGGGTAGCTGTTAGGACACCCATGTTCCATAACACTCAGCTAACTTTTTTTTTAATTTTTAAGTTTTTGTAGAGATGGGGTCTTGCTATGTCACCCAGTTTGGTCTTGAACTCTGGGCTGTAGTGATCCTCAAACCTTGGCCACCCAAAGTGTTAGGATTGCAAGCATGAGCCACCACCCTTTGCCTCCTGATGTTTTATAGAATTTTTCATCACCTATCAAGTTATGCGTTTCATTATTTTCATTGTCTTACGTTGCTTTACATCACTGAAGTGTAATGTCCATGCACGAAGGGACTTTTGTTCACTGCTGACTGCAGTGTCTACAACCGTACATGGCACACAGTAGGCACTCAATATTAATATTTATGAATGAATCAATGAATAACCAATAAATCAATTATAAATCTGAAAAATGCTTTGAAGTACAGTGTGCTATGGGAGGGTCTAACAGGGCAACTGGACTGAGCGAGGAGGGGGGATAAGGCTTCTCCAAGGAAGCTGAATTTTAAGGGGTGATCAGGCTTTAGCTTGGCAGAAAGGTGGAAGAAAGGATTGCAGGCAGAGGAGACAGAACAGTTGGCCCTCCATATCAGTGGGTTTCACACTGAAAATATCTGACTGAGAAAAAAGCATGGTTGAGTTTGTATTGAACATGTACAGACTTTTTGTCTTGCATCACTCTATGGGGGTCCTGGCAGCAATCTCCATGGATACCCAGAGATGAATGTGTATTCAAATGCCGTAAGGCAGGAGAGAGCACATGTGTTGGGTGAAATGAGAGTGGTTTCCATGTATGTGAATGGGTGAGTGAGGGGACAGTGGTGTGAAAAAGAACAAATGCAACCATGCATGGTGCTATTAGAAAGGGGAGAGGCGGCCGGGAGCGGTGGCTCATGCCTGTAATCTCAGCACTTTGGGAGGCCGAGGCAGGTGGATCATGAGGTTGGGAGTTTGAGATCAGCCTGGCCAATATGGTGAAACCCCGTCTCTACTAAAAATACAAGAATTAGCTGGGCATGGCGGCACACACCTATAATTTCAGCTACTCAGGAGGCTGAGGCAGGAGAATCGCTTGAACCTGGGAGGCGGAGGTTGCAGTGAGCTGAGATCGTGCCATTGCACTTCAGCCTGGGTGACAGAGTGAGACTCTGTCTCAAAAACAAAAACAAAAACAAAAAAACAAAAAAAAAAAGGAGGAGAGGCAGAGTCCACTTCAAGAGCCTGGAGTTCCTCTGATGATGCAAGGGCAGCTGGAGGAGTTGGTTTGTGGTCCTGGTTAGGAGGCTGAGTGTGATTTCAGACTTGCCAAGTAGGAAGGCAAAGATTCTGCAGGCAGCTCTGGGTGTCTCAAGAAAGGTCAGGACTGGAGAGAGACAGGAGAGTTGTGGGCACTGGGGTGGGCTGAGGGCATGGAAGTTAGACCTTGGAGTGGGTGTGTAGAAAGAGAACAGCAAGAGGAGGGTGGAGTGACTTGGAAATGCCCACATTTACCTCAGGAGTGGCAGGGAGCAGAGGAGCCAGCCAAGTGTGCACAGAAAAAGAGGCAGGAGGTCAGGAGGATGCACCTGCAAAGAGGCCCAGAGAGGAGCAAGCACAGGGTACTGGTTAAGAGTCCAGTTCAAGGCCAGACGTGGTGGCTCACACCTGTAATCCCAGCACTTTGGGAGGCCAAGGCAGGTGATCACCTGAGGCCAGGAGTTCAAGACCAGCCTGGCCAACATGGAAAAACCCTGTTTCTACTAAAAATACAAAAATTAGTGGGCCATGGTGGCAGGCGACTTGTAATTCCAGCTACTATGGAGGCTGAGGCAGGAGAATCACTTGAACCTGGGAGGCGGAGGTTGCAGTGAGCTGGAGTCCATTGCACTCCAACCTGGGAGACAGAGTGATACTCTGTCTCAAAAAACAAAACAAAACAAAACAAAAAGAACCCAGTTCAAAGTCCCCAGCTCTGCCGTGTCCTGGCTATATTAATCTCTCTGGAACTCATGGGCCTCATCTCAACATGGGGACAGTAAACCATCTTGCCTCAAAGGTTGCTGGAAGGAACTGGAAAGATGATGTATATAAAGTAAACTGATGGGGACAGTGCTCAATAGAGCCTTTTTTTTTTTTTTGAGACAAAGTCTTGCTGTGTCACCCAGGCTGGAATGCAGTGCGATCTCGGCTCACTGCAACCTCTGCCCCACTGAGTTCAAGCGATTCTCCTGCCTCAGCCTCCCAAGTAAGTGGGATTACAGGTGCCTGCCACCACACCTGGCTAATTTTTGTATTTTTAGTAGAGATGTCATTTCAACATGTTGGCCAGGCTGGTCTTGAACTCCTGACCTCAGCTGATCCACTCGCCTTGACCTCCCAAAGTGCTGGGATTATAGGCATGAGCCACCATGCCTGGCCGAGCCTTGTTTTTAAAAATGGAAGGAATGGAAGTTGGGCATGGTGGCTCCTTGTCTCAAAGGAGACAAGCCTGGGCAATGTGGCGAAATCTGTCTCTACTGAAAATACAAAAAAATTAGCCAGGCATCATGGTACACGCCTGTGGTCCCAGCCATTCGGTAGGCTGATGTGGGAGGATGGGTTGGGCTTGGGAGGCAGAGGTTACAGTGAGTCCAGATCGCACCATTGCAAGTCAGCCTGGGCGACAGAGTGAAACCCTGTCTCAAAAAAAAAAAAAAAAGAAAGAAAGAAAAGAAAACGGAAGGAATGAATTAGCATGAATGAGAAAGCCATGATCTGCAGTTAATTACCCCATGGTCAAAAACAGTGGATACTAACTCACTCAGAGAGTTCAATCAGCCACATGCTTTTGGCAAACTGTGGTTGCCACCTTGTCATCGTCATCTGGCCTCACTGTGACTTGCCCTTCAGGCTTTGCCTCTGACCCTGCCATCTCTGGAGAGCCCTCTTTGCAAGTCCAACCCTGGGCTCCCCTTCTCAGAACACATGTGCATACTTGTCCTGGAACTGCTTTTTTTGCCTGTGGCTCCTGGAGGGCAGGGGGCTCTCTGGCACACACCTGCATTGCACAGTTGCTAAATCAATGAACAAACAAACACCAAGTCTTTCCTGATCTAACTTCTTTTTTGTGAGACGTAGTCTAGCTCTGTTGCCCAGGCTGGAGTGCAGTGGGGTAATCTCGGCTCACTACAACCTCCACCTCCCTGGATGAAGTGATTCTCCTGCCTCAGCCTCCTGAGTAGCTGGGATTACAGGCATGCACCACCACGCTTGGCTGGTATTTTTTCTCTTTTGTATTTTTAGTGGAGACAGGGTTTCACCATGTTGGCCAGGCTGGTCTTTAACTCCTGACCTCAAATGATCCACCCGCCTCAGCCTCCCAAAGTGCTGGAATTACAGGTGTGAGCCACCTCTCCTGGTCCTTATGATCTAACTTGAGAGTGGTGGTAGTGGTAGTGGCAACTCCAACTGGGGGGATGAGAGGAGGAGGAGGCTGCGTTTTGGCGGTGGCTTGCCAGAGAAGAGGAGAGACAATTAGCAACTAAAGGAGTGGCCAGGGTGAACACCAAGTATTTTCCTGATTGGGGGAGCTGTGGGTTTGTTTAAAGGCAGGGCTGGGTGAGGGGTGAAACCAGCGAGGAGGAGAGACGGCTGGTGCTTGACTGGAGTGAAAGGCAGCTGAGAAGGCAGGAGACAGGAAGGGGAGGGGAGAAGAGTTAAACTAAGACAGGACAGGATAGCACTTCTTTGAAGACTGGCAGGAGGGGAGGAAAGGAAGGGGAGGGATTGAGAAAAGACCTGGAGGTTCTCAGTCGGTTGGGGAGAAGACATGGAAGAGGGCCAAGTGGGAATCGGCTGCTGTTGGGATGGGAAGGAGGGCTGGGAGCGGCAAGGACTCACAAGGAGGGAGTGTCGGGGATGGAAAGGTGGGTGTGGGTAAGACATACTCACAGGGGGATCGGAAGGCCCCGCGGCAACTTCGGGGTAAGTCCTGGTTCAGTCCTGCAGAGGGAGGGGAAAGCCTGATTGAACCCACAGCCCGCTCTGATAGGACAGGGGTACCGTGGGGGATGCGGGAGGAGAAGCGGCTGGGAAGTAGGAGCGCCCGGAACTGAAAAGGGGACAGATACGCTCCCAGGATCAGGGTAGAGACCCTCTAGGAAGGGGGAAGTTCCGAGAGGGGGGTTGTCTGGAGCACTGGATGGGAGTCTTTGGAACTGATTTCTGTAAAGTCTGGGGCAGGGCTGTGAGGAGTCAGGAAAGAAACTGTGAGTCCATTTCTCGCCCACCTCCTGAGCCCTGGGGTCCGAGGCCCCCGGATCAGGGGGTTGAGTGGCGCAAGAGGGTCCAGGGCGGGAGTCGGAGAACAGCCTCTCAGGTTCTGGCTCGGAGCGTGAACGGTCGCACAGAAGGATGCGCGCGCACCCAACGATAACCAGCCCCGCTCCTCTCCCGGGATGGGCGGGCACAGCGGTTGCGTGCGCAGCTTTTGTTGTGACGCCACAGGTCCTTCTGGCCACGCCGCCGCCTGGCCACGCCTCCTTTCCGCTTCATCTTTCTCATTGACCAATGGGCTTGGATCATTGAGGCCACGCCCCTATTCTGCCCTCTAATAGCGCCCTGGTTACGCCTCCTCTGGCTTCGTCGCACAGCTGCGCGGTGGCTGACTGACTTACGCAGTGGTTGCCGGGATTGCGCTGATGTGGCCCCAACCCCGCCTCCCTCCCCGCCCCGCGATGTCGGAAGAAACCCGACAGAGCAAATTGGCCGCAGCGAAGAAAAAGGTAAAGCGCGCCGCGTCGCGGCCCCCCAAGCCAGCCCCAGCCCCCCTCCGATGGCAGGACCGCGGCCAGAGTCCGTGCCACTCCTGAGGCACACCGGGCTGGGCCCCCCCGGCGCCTCTGGGCTGCCCCCACCAAAGTCTTGTCAGCCAGCCCCGCCCCCTCAACCGCCCAGCCCCCGCCCTCGCCAGTCGCCCCCGGGTGACTTTGGGCTGGTGACTCCCGGGGCTCCCCGCTCCAGACTCGACCCTCACCTGCTGCCGCCCCAGGTCCAACCTCCCTGGGCTCTTTGGGCTGGTGTCTCCAAGGACCTAGGTCCCCAGCAGCTCAGCCAGTGACTTTGGGCCCATGACTCCAGGAGCTCCCCCGCTCCAGACTCGGCTCTCACCTCCTCCCGCCCCAAACCGGCCCTCCCTGGGCTCTTTGGGCTCGAGTCTCCAAAGACCTGGGTCCTGGCCCTGTGCTCCCCTCCCCCATCGCAGAGCGGCGACTCAGACGTCTCGCCGATGTCCCCTCCACCCCCGGGAAGAGTGGAATGTAGTGACGTCACAACCCCCCTCGGAACCGTAATTAGTGCTCTAGACCAGCCTTTGATCTTAGGACCCAGCCCCATAAGTGTTCTCATCCCGTTTCTGGTTCCTCTGATCACAGCATAAATTTCCAGCTGGAAGGGGAATGGGGACTATGGGACCTAGGAGGGAGAGGTTTCAGGCTGCCTTACTCCCTTAACATAGACGTTGACAGTGTGAAATGCCTGCACTTCCCCTGTGAGTTCAAAACGTTGGCAGTATCTCTGGGTGGCAATGTGAGAATGGGTTTGGTTTGGTTTTCTCCCAGGCTTCTACTCTCCAGAGAGACTTTAACATTTTTTTCTGACTTCTCCACCTCATATTCGAATTCACCATGGTTCTGGGACCAGAGTGCCCTTTAATCAGTGGTCTTTGGAATGGGATCTGCTTATCTTCTGTGAAACAGGTCTTGGGAAACTGAACTTGACAGCTTGAATCTTTCTCATATCATCTCAACCTGGGGTACTTGGAGTGCCATGGATAAATATGCATCTTTCTGAAGCATCAGTTTCCCTTGATTCTTTTGAGAGAGAGAAAAACTTTAATGTACTTAGGGATAACAGTCACATAAATGTCTGAGAATACACCAGACTCTCTCTGAAATGAGACTTGGGTTGTCCTCTTTCTGTTAAATTCCTAGATTTAACAGAAAGGCTGCCTTCTGCCATGAGGATACATTGATGTAAAAGTTTGAGAGGCATTGGTGCATTTCTTACACTAACAAACACGAGGATGTATGATTCTAAATCACACAGTGTATAGTTCCTGCCTACTTAATTTTTACTTTTCTACCTCTGCCTCTGGATTTGGCCTCTGGTAGCTGCTGATTTGTGACAAAAGCCCCGAGCTCGGAGTCAGAAGACTGAGTTTAAGTTCAATTATTGCCTTTTTTAAAGCCATGGTATCAGTCCCTCTCAGTCACTAAGTGATTGTGATAAGACCTTGTACAGTTGTTGGTGGCATTAAATCAGATAGTCTATAAGACTATTTTGGAAAAATTGTAAAGTAGGATGTAACTGTAGGGGCTTGTAGTTCTCATGAGTATTGCTGCTCTTCTTTTCCACAGCTGAGAGAATATCAGCAGAGGAATAGCCCTGGTGTTCCTGCAGGAGCAAAAAAGAAGAAGAAAATTAAAAATGGCAGTAGCCCTGAGACAACCAATTCTGGTGATTGCCACTCATCTGAGGATGTGAGTCTTGGCTGGCCAGGCTCCTGGGGACAGGGGGCCCAAGGGACAGTAGAGGGTAATTGTTATGATTGTGGAAGAACTGTCGGGTACTGGTTAAGAGTTCTGGGTTTGTATCATATCTGTCCATCTGCTAGGGATGTGATTTTAGTGCAAATTGTTGGAGCTTTTTGGGCCTCCCTTTTCACATCTGTAAAGTATTGTTTTATTTACACTTGTGAAGTTTAAATGAGGTTTGTTGTTGTTGTTGTGTTTATGTTAATCCCTAGTACAGGGCCTGCTGTAAACACTTAGGACACCCAGGAAATGGTAGTTGCTGTTTCATTTTCCTCATCCCCAGTCTTGAGGGGGAAGCCAGGCCAATGAGAACAGCCACTTGTCATCAGGCTGTCCCTTTAGGAGTCACTGAAAGGGCCCCAGGGTGTGGTGAGGAGAGCCCCAGGTGCTAGAATTAGGAGAAGATCTAACTTTGAGTTCATCTTTGTCACCAACTTGCTGGGTGACTACAGAACAACCCCTTCTTCCCCCTGGGCCTCAGTTTCTTCCTCATAAGATGACATTGGATAAGATCAGTATCTTTCAAGCTTGTTTTTTAGCTGGAACCCCCTTCGTTCAAGTGAACCCTTACTCAGAAGACTAGTTTTTGAAATTAAGGTGGAGGTCTGTAGCTCTACCAGATTCATCGCCCACATCCTGGGCCTGAGGGGTCCAACGAGCATATTAAGAGCTGCCCTGGTCAGGTGACTCCACCTTGTGTGACTGCATCGCTCAGGGGACTTTTCCATCTATTTGTTTCTGCCCCCGGCAAGGCCGCAGGTGGCCATTTGGAAGGATGGCACAGGCCGTGGTATTGATCTCCTCCACTCTTCTTCAGCATTTCGTTTCCCTGAACCCACACCTTCCTCCTTCCTTGACTTTCTTGCCTCTCTGTGAGCCGTTTCTGTCTTTCTCCCCTTGCCCTTGTTTTTCCCTTTTTGCCTCCTGTAGATTCAGGACATTCTGAAGGTGCTGGTGTCCGACCTTAACCGCTCCAATGGGGTAGCGCTCCCCCCATTGGACAAGTGGAAGGTGAGGCAGTGCCGAGACCCCTCTCTGGCTTGCTCTCTCCAGCTGTGCATGCCCCTGAGACTTCTCTGGTTTGGGGGGATACTTTGCCTCTGGCTTATTTTATGTTGCTGCCATTAACCTTCAGCCTGTTTATGTCCGCTTCTTCACCTGCTTGATTGATTGGGTTTTTATCCTTCCCCTAAATCTTATATCATTTTGGAGAAGGTGAGACATACCTTACAGTTTAAAAGTTTAAAGGTAATTTGGGAACATTCAGAACAGGCATGTAGGATTTTGGGCTTTTGTTTTTCCTTTTCTTTTTTTTAGAGACGGAGTCTCACTCTGTCGGCCAGGCTAGAGTGTAGTGGCATGATCTTGGCTCAATGCAACCTCTGCCTCCTGGGTTCAAGCAATTCTCCTGCCTCAGCCTCCTGAGTAGCTAGGATTACAGGCGCCTGACACTGTGCCCGGCTCATTTTTTGTATTTTTAGTAGAGACGGGGTTTTGCCATGTTGGCCAGGCTGGTCTTGAACTCCTGAGCTCAAGTGATCCACCTGCCTCGGCCTCCCAAAGTGCTGGGATTACAGGCATGAGTCACTGCTCCCGACCTCAGATTTGGACTTTTGAATGCCCAGTGTGGGTACTCTCAGACTAGGAGAGATGAAAAAAAAAAACCTCAACCAACCTTTAGGATTTCCCTTAAAGGTGAAGATCAGTAGACTACATAGAAGTTAGTGATTTTTTTTTTTTATTAATTCACTTTGATTTAAGAGTAGGGAACAACGGGTTAAGAGAAAATAAGTTCACATTATAGTTGGAAGGATTGAAGCTATCTTTTCAGAGGAACTAACTGTAAAAGATGTGAGGTTCCCCAGACGGATAAGCGACCAAGATGTTCTGCCCCTAATCTCTCTTAAAATCAAATGGACATTTGACCATATTCATTGGGCTCTTGACAACAAAGGCACTTTGCTAAAGAAACAGTGGAGAAAATAGATGAACAAGGTAGGCTACACACTGAGGGAGGCAGACTCCTCTGAAGGAGGCAAGAGAGAATTTTGGAAAATTCCAAATGCTCAGCTCGGGGGGAGGTTGGTTCCGAATGGACTCCAGGGTGGAGGAGGTGGCATTTGAGGCTGGCTTGAAGATTAAAGGTGGGTAACATTCATCCATATGGGGAGTGGGGGGAGGCAGGGGGAGTGGTGAGGTCATGGCCAGTGCTATAAACTCATAGAGCACCTTTGAGGAACACAGGGAGCCTGGTGTGGGGGTACACAGGGCTAGGAGACAATCTCCTCTGGCTGTGATTTGCCATTTCCTCCATATCTAATTTGTCTCAGGGACTCCTGGCAAGCCAGAGGAGCAGGGCACGAATAGAGCCTGATCCTGTTGAAGAGGGGCATGGGGGAGAGGGACTGAGACAGAGCACCCTTGGCGGCTGTTAGCGAGTTGTTCAGTCATCACACTTGTTACCCTCCAGTCGGTCAGGTCTGTCCAGGTGCCGTGACTCACCTTGCTGGCTCAGAGGAGACACTGGGGAATACAGGCCTTGATGAGTCCTGCAGTCATGTATTTGGCTTTTGCTCTGCCAATGGTCTAGTTGATTAGGGGTCTGCGGCCTGTTTACTAATGCTCTGAGATTCTGTGCCAGCCCAGGTCCCTCCGTTCTGAAAACAAAAGCCTAGATCCTCATATTTCCTTCTTGCTTTTGTTTTTGTTTTTGAGAAAGAGTCTCCCTGTTTCTCGTGGAGTGCAGTGGCGCAATCTTGGCTCACTGCAACCTCCCCCTCCCAGGTTCAAGTGATTTTCATGCCTCAGCTTCCCAAGTACCTGGGATTGTAGATGTGTACCATCATGCATGGCCAGTTATTATTATTATTATTATTTTGTATTTTTAGTAGAGATAGTGTTTTGCCCTGTTGCTCAGGCTGATCTCGAACTCCTGGCCTCAAGTGATCTGCCCATCTTGGCCTCCCAAAGTCCTGGGATTACATGCGTAAGCCACTGTGCCCAGGCCCTTGCTCTTTTTATACCTTTTCTATATCCATAACTGTTTCTTTTTAATTTCTCATTTTTATTACTAAGTTTTCTACTCCAGGAGTGCAGGCCTGTGATTGTAGTATCCTGAGTAGGGATGATAACATTTCCAGAAGTAGGGAATAATGGAGAGAAAAAATATCTTAATAGGATGGGACATTTTGAGGAGAGTAGGCTTTTTTAAAAACTCCATTCTCCAGAAGATTCCAGGTTCATCTTCTGGCTGGATCGCAAAAAAAAAAAAAAAAAAAAAAGAAATCTCCATTCTTGGCTACAAGATTTAAAATTATGAAATAACTTGGTCTCTCACAAAATAATCATGCTAAATGCAATCATAAAATGCTTTTTCGCCGGGCATGGTGGCTCACGCTTGTAATCCCAGCACTTTGGGAGGCTGAGGTGGGTGGATCACCTGAGGTCAGGA
This sequence comes from Ateles fusciceps, assembly GCA_036589455.1. Classification (NCBI taxonomy): domain Eukaryota; kingdom Metazoa; phylum Chordata; class Mammalia; order Primates; family Atelidae; genus Ateles; species Ateles fusciceps. Next base: position 5,472,999 of record JAZHEH010003300.1, read on the forward strand.
GTTCGAGACCAGCCTGACCAGTATGCTGAAACCCTATCTTAAAAAAATAATAATTAAAAATAAATAAATAAAAAATAAAAATAAAAATAAATGCTTTTTCAGCTGAGCTGGTAGCTCACGCCTGTAATCCCAGCACTTTGGGAGACTGAGGAGGGTGGCTCACCTGAGGTCAGGAGTTCAAGAGCAGCTTGGCCAACCTGGTGAAACCCCATCTCTACTAAAAATACAAAAATTAGCCGAGCATGGTGTTGTGTGCCTGTAATCCCAGCTGCTTGGGAGGCTGGAGGCAGGAGAATCTCGAACCCAGGAGGTAGAGGTTGCAGTGAGCAGAGATCTCGCCACTGCACTCCAGCCTGGGCTACAGAGCAAGACTCCATCTCAAACAAAAAGAAAAAGAAAACTTCCCCTCCTCTGAACATTGTTGTGTCTAATCCTAGAGATCAGTGGGAACCCAAGATGCCAGGAGGGACCTACAGCCTACATGGCTAGGAATGCCAGCCTTCCCGAAAGGCTCATGCCTGGCCAGTGCTGAACCGTGCTCTGACCTATTAGATTCAGTTGTAGACATTGTCAAGGCAACACCAGATTACATGGTCACAGTAAACTTGCAAAGATGCAAAGACAACTTGGCTCATCTTCAATTCTGCCAGCCTCTGCAGCACTTGCTCTAAGGAAGGAAGCAGATTTGGGTTTTCAGAGGTCGGGGCTGAAGGGTCCAGTGAGCAGGCAGTCCTTTCCCTAGAGAGAGGTATAGCCACTTCCCCCAGACCCAGCTTCCCTGGCCAGGCCTTGGCTTCCTGGTGTTTCTCTCTTGTCAAGCTTAGTTGGTCAGCAGGTTTTTCCATTGTCTGCCCATCTGGCCTTTTGGATATTAGAAGATCTCTAGAGCCAGAGGCTTGGGCCAAGAGTAAAGCCAGAGCCTGGAGAGAGGCTGGGTGGGGCTCTGGTCAAGTAGGTAGGTCCAGTTGGGGTCAAGGGAGAGGCTCCACATGACTCCAAGTCCTGAATCCTAGAATTGTCCCCCAGGTACTATTCCCAGGAAAGAGGCCCCACAACTTCCAAGTTGCCAAGAGCCATAGGGCAGATGTCTTACCTCTGTTTTCTTGGGTGGTTTCTTGGTTGGGTAGATGTTTTTGGAGGTAAGAGGTCGGGGTGGGGGTGGTGGCCATGGTTTATTCTCTTTTTACCTCCAGAGAGTGGGGGAGAGGCTTGTATTCTAATTGGGACACTTTTTTTTTTTCCTGAAAAGCCTGAATCAGAAACACAGCCAATAGGCCAGGTACAGTGGCTCACACTTGTAATCCCAACACTTTGGGACAGCAAGGTGGGAGGATCACTTGAGCCCAGGACTTTGAGACCAGCCTGGGCAAGATGGCGAGACTGTGTCTCTATAAAAATTAGCTGAGCATGGTGGTGTGTGCCTGTAATCTCAGCTACTAGGGAGGCTGAGGTGGGAGAATTGCTTGAGCCCAGGAGGTGGAAGCTGCAGTGAGCTATGATTGTGCCACCACAGGGGAGAAGGGAGGCAAGGAGGAGAGAGGCAGATAGCTACATTGGGCATTGCCCAGACAACTACTTCCTCCTCACCATCCTCTGCCCGGCAGGGGCCCAGTTAGTGTCACTCTGCAGCACAGACTGGCCTTCTGGTAGAACACTGCCTTTCTTCTCCCTGACTTTGGCACACCTTCCTCCCACCTGCCGTGGCTGTCACAGGTCAGAGCCTGCTGCTGTCTTTTGCTGAGCTCCAGGGAGAGTGAGGTCCTTGTGTTTGTGAAGGGGGCCGTGCAGCCCCTGCTTTGAGCTTTGACCATCTGAAATGCTGCCTAGCAGCCCAAGGCCTGGGCAACCATATGCACACCCCCGAGTGGCTCCTAGCATGCGTGACTATCACTCTGACTGCAGCAACACCCATCCTACCTGTTCCACACCCTGTGTTCATGGCACTCAGGCACCTTCTCTCCCACATGGCCCCCTAACTCCCTGCTCTGTTCTATGACAGACACCCAAGGACAGTGCTGCTTCTCTACAACCATCTGATGACACCGTGTTACCTGGCGGTGTCCCTTCCCCCTGGTGCCAGTCTCACTAGCATGGTGGCACCTCAGGTTCGTGCTTCCTCCCCCTCTGCCCCCTGCCCTCCTGTACCTACTATGGATTGTCTTCTGTCATAGGTAGCTTGTTCCCTAGGGCCAACAGCTCTTCCTGGGGGACCAGGCTGGGGGGAAGGCTCAGACTAGGCTTTTCTTTGAGGTCTGGGGGAGATGGAAGATTGTTGGAATGAGTTTGGGAGCTTGACTCATCCCATCCTGGGTGATTCTGACCAGAAATTGAATGACCATCTCATATGTTTCTTCCCACACAGAATCATGATGCTGACAGTGTCCCTAATCTCATGGATGAAACCAAGTGAGTGTCTCCTGTTGGGGCAGCAGTCTCTAGGTGGAGAGAGTCAGGGAGGCCACTGCCCATGACCTTCTTTCCCATTGAACCACCTGCACCCCTGACCCCTGTGTCTCCATCCCTAGGACTTTCTCATCAACTGAGAGCCTGCGACAACTCTCCCAACAGCTCAATGGTCTTGTTTGTGAGGTACCTCAGAAGTTGAGGCCCAGAGTGGGGTGTGGGGGGGGGAGGAAAGTATGACAGAAAGAAACTGAGGCAGGGATTCATGAGAGAGGGAAGATCCTGGGACCAGCTGATTTTCTGGGCAATGTTAGGGGGAGTCACCTCTTCCCTGAGCCTTCTCCCTTGAAGCTGTACACATGAAGGGGTTGGAGCCTATGACTGGTTGCATCATTTTATCCTGCTGCAGCACTGGATGAGAGCTGCTCAGGAGGGGAAGGATGGCGGGGGAAATAAGAACCATGAGAGAAGTTGGCACAAAAGGGTTTACGGGACAGAGTCCAAGTTAGGCAGAAAAGAAAATGTTGCCAGATGAGGGGGAAGAAAGGAAGTCAGGGGGCTTAGACACTGGGAAGACAGAACATCTCCATGTGCATTCTCGTCTCTTATAGTCTACAACATGTATCAATGGGGGAGGGCCCGGCATCATCTGCTAACCTGAAAGATCTGGAGGTAAGAGGCCCTGGGCCGTGGCTCAGTGACCCTGCAGGCCAGCCCTCCAACCTCCTCCCACAGTGAGGGCTGGGTGCCCCTCTGCCAGCTGAGACGGCCCACACACCCCCCAACCCTAATGATTGCTCTCTCTACCTCTCCCCCCAATCCTCCTCCAACTCCTCCTCTCTGCATGCGCCTCAGAGCCGGTACCAACAGCTAGCGGTAGCCCTGGACTCCAGCTATGTAACAAACAAACAACTCAATGTCACGATAGAGAAATTGGTAAGAGTCCAGTGGGGTCCCCTGATTCCACGCTGCCAATCCTGGGCTCCAGTTTCCCATTGGGGCCCTGAAGAAAGGGGCAGGGGGCCCCTGGTGCCAAGGGCGAATGGGGAGCTGGGGGGCCCAGGCCTCAGCTGGAGGGACCCCAGAGCACGGAGCATGCAGCATGGCTCTTCTGTTGCTGCCCTCTTTGCCTACTCTCTCTTCTCTAGACACCCCTGCTCGAGTCCTTGCCACACACGCCCTGGGGTTGTTGCCTCTCGGGGGAGGTGCTAGCCTGACTGGTTGTCAGGAGCCCCATATTTCGACCTTGACTCAGTCCTTAATGTGCTCTTTGATTCTGGACAAGCCACTTCTCCTCCTTGGGCTTGCATTGCCTGAGAAGTAGAGTTAGAGAGTATCTAAGGTCTCTTAGCTCTGAGAGTCCAAGATTTAAAGGCCCACTAGAATGTAAACCTCAGGGCCAAGGGCTCCTATCTGTCTTTTTCTGTCTTATATCCCTGCTATTAAGAACTGTACCTGGCCCGTATATGCTCAGCAAATGTTTGTTGAATGAATGCACCTTTCTAAGTCACAAGCTGGCAGAAGGGTGGGCTTTTCTCACACTTCATCTCTCGAGGTTTATGTTACTGTCCTTTCAAGAGAATCAGATCCAGACCCAGTTCTGTGGCTGTGGGCAAAAACCAACAAAGACCCAAATCCCTTTTCCTTGGGGAGCCTGAGGAGAGTTTACCAGCTCGTGTTCCCATTGGGTCTGAGAACTTTGCCTTTAAAATCCATTCCTGGCCCCTGCCTGCCCCTTCCTGGTCTGGGGAATAGAGTTGAGGGGGCCACCCTCAGTCACCTTCCTTTGACTCTCCCCCACAGAAACAACAGAACCAAGAAATTACGGATCAGTTGGAAGAAGTAACGTGATTTCTTTGTTTGCTCACAACATGACTGCTGGGTTTGGGGGGCATTCAGATGTAGAGGCCTCAGTCTCATCTCACCCACTCCCAGCCTGGGGGAAGAAGGCTCACCACCCCCTCCAGATTCCACCCCATCCTCACAGGGTCCCTGATAACTTGGTCCCACGGGTGGGCCTGTCCTGGGGCATTGGTGGCATTCTGGAGGCATGTCCCTTGCTGTTCCGTCTCTGCCTTCCCCTAGTAAGAGCTCTGTCTTCCTCTTCCTGTAGGAAAAGAAAGAATGTCACCAAAAGCAGGGAGCCCTAAGGGAGCAGTTACAGGTGAGTGGAGGGTGTGGAGTTTCCTCCTGTCCTCTGGAGAATGTTTCTTTCCTTCTTTTTCAGCACTTGCTTGACTTTTCTCCCAAAGGTTCACATTCAGACCATAGGAATCCTCGTATCAGAGAAAGCTGAGTTACAGACAGCCCTGGCTCACACTCAGCATGCTGCCAGGCAGAAAGAAGGTGGGAATCTGGGCACCCCATCATCCTTCAGCCTGGCACTTTGACAGGCCTTTAGAGGGAGTCCTTTGGGCCCCATCTCAACCTCTCTCATTCCAGGAGAGTCCGAAGATCTGGCCAGCCGGCTACAGTATTCCCGGCGGCGTGTGGGGAGAGTTGGAGCGGGCTCTCTCTGCTGTCTCCACGCAGCAAAAGAAGGCAGACAGGGTGAGTCCAACTGCCTGCCCCGTGAGCTGGCAGGCTGGCTTCCCAGATGGAGGAGTGAGCCTTAAGGTCCCTTTTGCAGGGTGGAGTGTCCTGCCTAGAAGGCAGTATGGGCCATTTCTCACTCCTTTTGTGTGTGGTTGTTAGAAGCAGCCTGAGCTGAGTCAGCTGCTGTGGGTGAGTTGGGAAGCACTGTGCGGAGCAAACACTGAACGGAGCTCAGAGGCCAAGCGCCTGCCCTTCCCTTTCGTGGTTGCGGCCTTGGCCAGGTCGTAGGTAGGGGTTATGATACTTGTACTGTGAAGATACAGAAGAGTATCTTTAGTGTGTTACCATTTGTGTAGAGAGAGGGAACGTGTGTGTGTGCGCGCGCGCGCAAGGATTCATAAAAACTCAGGAGAGAGGAACAGCATGGCTGGGAGATATTTCCCTTCTGTACCTTCTGAGTTTTCGACTATGTAAATGTATCATCCTTTCTTTTTTCTTTTTTTCTTTTGAGACAAGAGTCTTGCTCTGTTGTCCAGGCTGGAGTGCAGTTGTGCAGTCTTGGCTCACTGCAACCTCCACCTCCTGGCTTCAAGGGATTCTCCGGCCTGAGCTTCCCAAGTAGCTGGGACTACAGGCACATGCCACCATGCCCAGCTAATTTTTTGTATTTTTTTTTTTTTTTTTTTAGTAGAGACGGGGTTTTACCCTGTTAGCCAGGATGGTCTCCTGACCTCGTGATCCACCCACCTTGGCCTCCCAAAGTGCTGGGATTATAGGCATGAGCCACCATGCCCGACCTGTATCATCCTTTCAAAAAGTGAACAAAAGATTAATTACCCACTTCCTATCTGTGGCCCCACCCCCAGAGAACAAATGGGCTTAGAGAATCAGATATACCTGGGTGTTCAAATCCCAGGAAATCCCAGCTCTGTCTAAGTGATCTTAGGCAAGCACTTAACCTCTAATACTACATGTTTTTGTGTGTTTGTTTTGAGGCAGAGTTTCGCTGTAGTTGCCTGGGCTGGAGTGCAAAAGCATGATCTTGGCTCACTGCAACCTCCGCCTCCCGGGTTCAAGTGATTCTCCTGCCTCAGCCTCTCGAGTAGCTGGGATTACAGATGCCTGCCACCACGCCTGGCTAATTTTTTTAGCCAGGCGTGGTGGCAGGCATCTGTAATCCCAGATGGAGTTCTGCCATATTAGCCAGGTGTGGTGGCGCATGCCTGTAACCCCAGCTACTGACCTCAGGTGATTCACCCGCCTCGGCCTCCCAAAGTGTTGGGAATACAGGCAGCCACCCCATGTTTTTCATCTACACAATAGAGGTAATAATAGTAACTGTCTCATGTGGTGGTTATGAGGATTAAATGGGATTGTTAGCATGGTACCTGGTGAAGCACTCAATAAAGGTTCAAACAGTGGTAGTAATAATGGTGATAACAACAGCAATGTTATCTGATCTCTCTGGGCCTCTGTTAGCCAGCTATAAACTCGATCTTGGCCAGGTGTGGTGGCTCACACCCATAATCCCAGCACTTTGGGAGGCCGAGGCGGGCAGATCACCTAAGATCAGGAGTTCGAGACCAGCCTGACCAACATAGTGAAACTCCGTCTCTACTAAAAATACAAAAAATTAGTCAGGCGTGGTGGCATGCCCCAGTAATCCCAGCTGCTTGGGAGGCTGAGGCAGGAGAATTGCTTGAACCCAGGGGCAGAAGTTGCAGTGAGCTGAGACTGTACCACTGCCCTCCAGCATGGGCAACAGAGTGAGACTACGTCTCAAAAATAAATAAATAAATAAAAATAAAAATAAAAATCTAGTCAGGTGTGGCGCATGCCTGTGATCCCAGCTACTTGTGAGGCTGAAGCAGAAGAATCGCTTGAACCAGGAGCTGGAGGGTCCAGTGAACTGAGATGGCACCACTGCTCTCCAGCCTGGGTGACAGAGGAGACTCGTCTCAAATAAATAAATAAATACATATGACTCTGTCTCAAATAAATAAATAAACACATGTACATACATACCTATGTACATAAATATATAAATTTGCTATCTTTCCCTGTCCCTTCCGCTGTTACTAAGTTCTTTTAAAAACAACTGAGACTAGGCCAGGCACGGTGGCTCACGCCTGTAATCCCAGCTCTTTGGGAGGCCGAGGCAGGCAGATCACGAGGTCAGGAGTTTGAGACCAGCCTGACCAACATGGTGAAACCCCATCTCTACTAAAAATACAAAAATTAAGGCCGGGCGCGGTGGCTCATGCTTGTAATCCCAGCACTTTGGGAAGCCGGAGATGCGTGGATCACAAGGTCAGGAGTTCAAGACCAGCCTGGCCAAGATGAGGAAACCCCATCTCTAAAAAAATAAAATTAAAAAAAAATACAAAAATTAGCCGGGTGTGGTGGCATGTGCCTGTAATCCCAGCTACTCAGGAGTCTGAGGCAGAAGAATTGCTTTAACCTGGGAGGCAGAAGTTGCAGTGAGCCAAGATGGTACCACTGCACTCCAGCCTAGGTGACAGAGCAAGACTCCATCTCAAAAAAGAAAAAGGAAGGACGTCGGTGTTGAGGTTGGCATATGTATCAAGAACAGTAACTACAATGGCTTCCCAAGTTTTGGCAAAACCCAGGCGTTTTGGGTTTTTGGTCATATGGTTGGAGCATTCCTGGTATCCCTCGGGGTTGCAGCTCTGTATAAGTTTGGTGTGGCTGAACCAAGAAAGAAGGCATACGCAGATTTCTACAGAAATTGCGATCCTGAGAAACATTTTGAGGAGATGAAGAAGGCTGGTTTTCGTAGTATAAAGTCATCTTGGAATAGAATTTCTTAGGTTGAATTACCTAGAAGTTCGTCACTGACTCAGGTTCCTGAACTATGACACACGAATATGTGGGCTAAGAAATAGTTTCTCTTGATAAATAAACAATTAACAACAACAAAAAAATGAGATGAGTCAGGCGTGGTGGCTCACACCTGTAATCCCAGCACTTTGGGAGGCTGAGGCAGGCAGATCACTTGAGGTCAGGAGTTCAAGACCAGTGTGGCCAACATGGTGAAACCCCATCTCTACTAAATACAAAGATTAGCCAGGTGTGGTGGTGCACGCCTGTAGTCCCAGCTACTTGGGAGGCTGAGGCAGGAGAATAACTTGAACCTGGAAGGCGGAGGTTGTAGTGAGCTGATATCTCACCATGGCACTCCAGCCTGGGTGACAGAGCGAGACTCTGTCTCAAAAAAAAAAAAAAAAAAAAGAAAAAAAAAATGAGACCATGGGCTTGGAAATGCCTGTAAAACATGTCAATGTGATTGAGAGTGAGGAAGTGTTACTGTGGAGTAGTTACTGTAGCTATTGTTACTGGTTGGCCAGCTGCTCCTCTGCCTGCTATATCCTGACTTAATCTTTCTGTATTTGCAGTACAACAAGGAGTTAACCAAAGAGAGAGATGCCCTCAGGCTGGAGTTATACAAGAACACGTAGGATGGGGGATGCTGGGATTGGAGGTCTGGGGGCCCTTAGCATGGGTGGTATGCTGGGAGGTGGGGGGTATACAGGTAAGCATGGTGAGCTGGTCATACAGGTTTGCATGTGTGCCCAGCTAAGCTGTAGTACCAGCTGCGCCACTGACTCATGGTGTAGCCTTGGGCAACTCATGTCGTCTCTCTGGCCTGCTACATGTGACTTTTGATTCCTGGGGTTCCTTCCAATGCCATGGTTCTGTGGTTGTGGGGCAAGGGGGTTGATCACCAAGGCAGTCCTTTCTGTTCTTCATTCCTTTCTTTCTCTACTGCCTCTGGCCATAGCCAAAGCAATGAGGACCTGAAGCAAGAGAAATCAGAATTGGAAGAGAAGCTTCGAGTCCTAGTGACTGAGAAGGCTGGCATGCAGCTTAACTTGGAAGAGCTGCAAAAGAAGTTAGAGATGACCGAACTCCTGCTTCAACAGGCAAGAGGCTGCAGCCCTGGGAGTGGCTGGAGCCCCATCCAGCTGAGGCCATGGTCTAGGGATCATGCAGGGTATGGGGAGGCTCCAGCCAAGAGCTGGAAAATTTGGGTCCTTGTTCTGGTCCTGCCATAGAATCCTCTAGAGAATGCTAAAAATCTACAAATTGGGGCCCTGCTGTAGACCTGGGAGAATCAGAATCTCAGGGTTAGGGCTTAAAATTTTTTTGTTTGTTTAAAGCATCATGAGTGAAAACCATTATTTTAGAGGTTACATTTATATGGCTAGCTTATGAGTCTGTTTATTTTCTTCTGAGGTTCAAGGCAATACTTTCACTATTCGATGGTAATAATAGAGAGTAGAGTTGTTTTTTTTTTTTTTTGGAGATGGGGTCTCGCTCTATTACCTAGGCCGAAGTGCAGTGGTGTGATCTCAGCTCACTGCAACCTCTACCTCCCAGGCTCAAGTGATCCTCCTACCTCAGCCTCTCAAGTAGCTGGGACTACAGGTGCATGCCACCACATCTGGCTAATTTTTTTATTTGTAGAGATGGGGCTTTGCCATGTTGCCTAGGTGGGTCTTGAACTCCTGAGCTCAAGCAGTCCACCCACCTCAGCCTCCCAAAGTGTTGGGATTACAGGCATGAGCCACCATGCCTGGCCTGAGATCTTTTTAAGATTATTTTTTATTTTTAAAGTAAACTTGACAGCAGAGTTGTATTGACCGAGTTGTACATTGAGCCTAGCCCTAGCCCTTTTAAGGGGCACTGTGTGGAATGGCCTGGGTGCCCCACATCTAAATTCTCTTTACCATCCAGTTTTCAAGCCAGTGTGAAGCCCCTGATGCTAACCAGCAGTTGCAACAGGCCATGGAGGAGCGGGCGCAGCTGGAAGCACACCTGGGGCAGGTGAGGCTTTGCAGGGGAGGGATGTGGAAGGAAGATGACCCAGGTGACCGGGAGCAGCCCTTCCTAACTTCTGTACCCATTCTTGCAGGTAATGGAGTCTGTTAGACAACTCCAAATGGAAAGAGATAAATATGCAGAAAATCTCAAAGGAGAGAGCGCCATGTGGCGGCAGAGGATGCAGCAAGTATCAGAGCAGGTGAGACCTGACCCTTCAGCTCCCCAACAACCTTAGATGGGTCACTTGATCTTTGTGGGCATCTGTAAAATGGGAGAAGCACAACCAGAGGTGGTCATGGGTCTGGGCTTTGTGGAGGTGGGGGGCAGAGAGGGAGATGGTAGCCTATCCAGCCACCAGCCCTTTCCCACTGTGCTTTGGACAGGTGCACACATTGAGGGAGGAGAAGGAGCGTAGCATGAGTCGGGTACAGGAGCTGGAGACAAGCTTGGCTGAACTGAGGAACCAGATAGGTAAGCTGAGGCTGGGGTGACCTGAGAGCAGGACTTTTGTCAGAGGGCTGCAGGGGTGGCTAAGAATGCCCCAGGGAGTTGGCACTGAGGCAGAGGGAAAGAGGTTTGTGCCAGGAGATGGCAAGTCTTGTCATCTCTATGAGCCTCAGTGTCCCCATCAGCAAAGAGGGAGAAGTGCCGGTTGTCAGCCACCCACAGTTGTCTTTATTGAGTAGTGGCTTGGAAGACTGGCTACCATCCGGGTGCAAGGAATCATTAGCAGGGAGGCCAAGTGTGGGGCGCCTAAGAGGAGCTGTGGACCAAGAGGAGGGCTTTTGTTTTGAGAATCCAGAGGCCCTTCTCGTCTGCCTCCTTTCTCAGCTGAGCCCCCACCCCCAGAGCCCCCAGCAGGGCCCTCCGAGGTGGAGCAGCAGCTACAGGCGGAGACTGAGCACCTGCGGAAGGAGCTGGAGAGTCTGGCAGGACAGCTCCAAGCCCAGGTGCAAGACAATGAGGGCTTGAGTCGCCTGAACCGGGAGCAGGAGGAGAGGCTGCTGGAGCTGGAGCGGGCTGCCGAGCTCTGGGGGGGAGCAGGCGGAGGCTCGCAGGCAAATCCTGGAGACCATGCAGAACGACCGCACCACCATGAGCCGAGCGCTCTCCCAGAACCGCGAACTCAAGGAGCAGCTGGCCGAGCTGCAGAGCGGATTCGTAAAGCTGGTGCGCAGCCCTGCCTGGGGAGCCTGCTCTCCTCCCTAGCCCTCCGGCCCTTTGTTTTCCCACCTGTAAAATGGGGGCAGTGTAGCCCTCACTTGAAATGGTACTTCTGAAGTCACCTATGAGCTGAGCCCTGCTCTGATGGCTGTCGGGGGAGAGGGAATGATTTTTTAACCAGCCTCCACCCTTCCTGGTGCCATGGGAGGCAGACACCAAATTCTGGGGTCTCCAGCTGTAGTGGGTGACCGCTGATTGCTTCTCCCTATCCAGACTAATGAGAACATGGAGATCACCAGTGCACTGCAGTCGGAGCAGCACATCAAGAAGGAGCTGGGAAAGAAGCTGGGCGAGCTGCAGGAGAAGCTGAGCGAGTTGAAGGAGACGGTAACCCCGCCCCATCCAAGAAGGGCTGGGAGGCGGGCACCAGCCTCTGGGGACCGGAGGTATAAGGCCAGAAGCAGCTCCAGCCTGGGGGACAGGTGACCCCAGCACCCTCCAGGGCAGTCCTGTGACTGTTTCTTGCTTCCTGCCCTCAGACTTTTAGAAGTGGATAGCCCTGGGCTCCTCTCAGGTCTGGACATCATCATTCCAGCTAGAGGCATGGAGCCCCAGTCATAGGGAAAGAGAGTGGGATAAGAGGCTTTTTAGATTCAAACTGGATTCCAACCTCTCCTCCACTGGTCACCATTCAACTACATTACATCTCTAAGTCTCGGTTTCTTTAACTTAAAAAGGAAGTTCATTAAGTGAGATAATACGTGGATAGCGATAGGCATGTAGCACACTTAGCAGATGGTGGTTGACTCCCTCGGTGTTTCCACCAGTCTGTGGCCTACGTTTTAAATGCTGGGAACAAGGGTGTGAGATTTGAGGCTGGGGAAGGAGGCATGAGGCTCTAAGCAAAGTAGGCAGTCATTTAGGCCTGGAGCAAGGGGCCAGGGGTCTGGGCAGGCGACAGAGCCCCAGCGTGCCCTTGCTCTACCCTATTTATGGGCCCAGAATCTGGAAGTCAGCCACCACCCGCCCTCATGCCCAGGATCTTCCTGCAGATGGAGCTGAAGAGCCAAGAGGCTCAGAGTCTGCAGGAGCAGCGAGACCAGTACCTGGGACACCTGCAGCAGTACGTGGCTGCCTATCAGCAGCAGGTGGCCGCCTATCAGCTGCTGACCTCTGAGAAGGAGGCGCTGCACAACCAGTTGCTGCTGCAGACCCAGCTCATGGACCAGCTGCAGCAGCAGGAAGCTCAGGGCAAAGCGGTGGCCGACATGGCCAGCCAAGAGTTGCAGGAAACCCAGGTGAGGGAGTTGCTGAGGGCAGGGCCCTGAGGGGGACGACCTGGCAACCTCTGTGCCTTCTCACTCTCTTCCCGGCCCCTTAGGAGCGCCTGGAAGCTGTCAGCCAGCAGAACCAGCAGCTACGAGCCCAGTTGAGCCTCATAGCTCTCCCTGGGGAAGGTACGGGAACCTGCTCACAGGAAGAGGAGAGAGCTCTAGGAGGAATCGGGGACTGTTAGCAGCATAGGATTGAGGAGTTGGAAGAGACCTTTAGAACAGCTGGTCATTGTGCTCACCGGCTGTCCACACTAAGTTGGGCATGAATATAGTGACTTCCTGGGAGCAGGGGACTACCAGGTTGCCTAAGGATGGGTGAACTGGCCCAGGTCAGAAATGGCACAGGTTAGAACTCCTGTGCTGATGGGTAGTGGGGCTGCACCTGGACAACATAGCGAGCCCTTGGCTCTTCAAAAGGAATAAAATAAAAATTAAGGACAGCTGCTCATCCCCTCTGGGGGAGGGGCTGGCTCAGGGTTACACAGTGAGGGTGGGGGCAGAGGTGGGCCCACTGTACCTTTGTTGGGTTGTCTGATGACCCCTCTGACCACCTGCAATAGGAGATGGACTGGACAGGGAGGACGAGGAGGAGGAGGAGGAGGCGGCGCCTTGGCCCATGCCGAGCATCCCAGAGGACCTGGAGAGCCGGGAGGCCATGGTGAGGCTGACTCCTCCTGCCCCACCTTTGCTGCCTCCCTTTGTGGTCCCTCCCAGACCCCCTTCTTCTCTTGGTTTCCTGGCCTTCTGATTTCTCTGGACCCTCACCCCTTCCCTGGGAGCCAGTGGTCAGACACCATTTCACCTGTGACCAACAGGTGCAACCTCTGAGGCCCCAAGGGAAGGGCTGCTCTCCACTTCCCTGCCTTGTTCGTCCTGTGTATCCCCCTCCAAGAATACACCTCTCTTGCCTGCAGGTGGCATTTTTCAACTCGGCTGTAGCCAGTGCCGAGGAGGAGCAGGCAAAGCTACGTGGGCAGCTGAAGGAGCAAAGGGTGCGCTGCCGGCACCTGGCTCACCTGCTGGCCTCCGCCCAGGAGCCTGAGGCGGCAGCCCCACCCCCAGGGACTGGGGGCGATTCTGTGTGTGGGGAGACCCACCGGGCCTACAGGAGGCCATGGAGAAGCTGCAGGTGAATGAGTCCTGGCATGGGCCAAGAAGGGTGGGGGGTGGGGCAGGTCGCTGCCGAGTTGTGACCCCATTATTTTGGCTCCAGAGCCGATTTATGGAGCTCATGCAGGAGAAGGCAGACCTGAAGGAGAGGGTAGAGGAACTGGAACATCGCTGCATCCAGCTGTCTGGAGAGACAGACACCATTGGTGAGTGGGAGGCCACGACACAGCAGGAGGTGCTGCGCAGCGATCGGAGGGGAACCCAGCATCTGAGCCCTGTTCTCCTGCAGGAGAGTACATTGCGCTGTACCAGAGCCAGAGGGCAGTGCTGAAGGAGCGGCACCGGGAGAAGGAGGAGTACATCAGCAGGCTGGCCCAGGACAAGGAGGAGATGAAGGTACGGTGTGGAACATCTCTGTGGGGCGGGCACAGGCACAGGCATGGGCGTGGCAGCTGAACACCCCTCCCTCCAGGTGAAGCTGCTGGAGCTGCAGGAGCTGGTGTTACGGCTTGTGAACGACCGCAATGAGTGGCATAGCAGATTCCTGGCAGCTGCCAAGAACCCTGCAGATGAGCCCAATCCAGGGGCCCCAGCCCCCCAGGAACTTGGGGCTGCCAACCAGCAAGGTGGTGAGTAAGAGCCCTCGGGAGGTGTGGGCAGGCAGGAGCAAGGGAGGGCTCACATGGCGCTCAGTGCCCTGCCTCTCTCTCTCCAAAGATCTTTGTGAGGTGAGCCTCGCCGGCAGCGAGCCTGCTCAAGGAGAGACTGGGGAGGGTTCTCCCCGAGACAACCCCACTGCACAGCAGATAATGCAGCTGCTTCGTGAGATGCAGAACCCCCGGGAGCGCCCAGGCTTGGGCAGCAACCCCTGCATTCCTTTTTTTTACCGGGCTGACGAGAACGATGAGGTGAAGATCACCATCATTTGAAAGCTGGCCACTATCAGCAAAGCCTGAAGAAATGGGGCTAGAGGCCCTCCCCCGCACCATGTCCCTACCATCCCTTCCCAGTCACCCCTTTACCCTCACAGTAGCAAGCATACAACCCCTGTGTAATGGGGGTAGGCAGGTGCAGATGAGGTGAAGATCACTGTCATCTAAAAGCAGGCCTCTAAATTAAAAAAAAATTAAGTTGTGGGACTAACAGTTATGGGATAAAAAGTTATGGTATAAAAGTTACAAAAAAAGGCCAGGCATGGTGGCTCACACCTGTAATCCCAGCACTTTGGGAGGCCAAGGTGGGTGGATCACCTGAGGTCAGGAGTTGAGGCCAGCCTGGCCAACATGGTGAAACCCCACCTTTACTAAAAATACAAAAATGAGTCTGGTGGTAGCGCGTGCCTGTAATCCCAGCTACTTGGGGGGCTGAGGCAGGAGAATCGCTTGAACTGGGGAGGTGGAGATCGTGCCACTGCACTCCAGCCTAGTAGGTGACAGAGCCAGACTCCATCTCAGGAAAAAAAAAAAAGTTACAGGATTAAAATGTCGGGATAAAATTAAAAACAGCCACTGTCAGCAAAGCCTGGAGAAGTAGGGCCGGAGGCTCTGCCCCCATCATGTCCCTGCCCTGTACTCTTACAGTAGCAAAATAAGACCCCTGTCTAAGGGGGGGAGACAAACGTGCAGACCTTTTACCACCTTGGCCAGGGCTGACTCCTTAAATTTCTGGATGACGAATATTATTTAGGAGCCAGACACTTATGGAATTGGCTTGTTTGGAGGAGGCCTAATGGACTTACTCTCACCAAAGCAGTTTTTCCCTCAGGGGGGCTCCCATCTTCTTACACTGAGAGGCAGCTGAGGCAGGACAGTGGGGCTAACTGTAGAACAGGTGAGGGCACGGGCTACTGGGGTGGCCCCGCTTCCCCAGTGTATATATTGTATCTGTGTAACATTTTGTATATTCTGGGGGTAGCGCTGCCCCTGTATCATACCTAGCAGAGGTTGGAACTGGCACATGGGGAGGAGGTTCTAATAATTATTTGGGGCTGGGAAACTTATTTATTGATAGCATAGGACAGAGAAGGAGGCGGGGATGGGGTCGTGGCGCCTGGTGATGCGACTCCTGTTTATTTTGCTTTTTATTTCGGAATAAATGGATTTAGCCATAAGGCTTGGCCTGCCATGTTCCTGTTTCCCTCACTGGGTCCTGGAGTTTGTGCCACAGAACAGGAAGCCCCAGAGTGCCTGAGCATCTGCAGCTGGGCTGTTGGGACCATCCAGGCCTGTTACCTGTCTGAACTATGCTGCCTGGTGACACCTGGGGGATTCCATAGGGACTGCTATGGCACCTACAAGGGACAGTCCTGCCCTTATGGCCAACAGGCTCAGATGCCTGATCTAGCGGTGGCCGAGAAGGCAGGGTGCCAGCACCCAAGGGCACTGACTTCCATCCAGCCTAGGTGTCTTCTGTTCCGTCTCCCTGCCTTCCTTGCCTGTTCTGACTGTCCCTCCAGAATGCAGGCTGCCCTGCAGGCTCCCTCCAGGCTGAGTTCATGGCCCTGCCCCCTAGTGGCCAGAGCCAGCTTCACAGGATGAAAGCCAGCTAAGCTCCAGGGGCTTTCCAGGAGGAGTGTCCCTTGGAGAGGATGTGGTCCTTTCACTGCCCCCAACATAGCCCTTCCCCCTCCCCCTGAGCTCCAGAGAGAACACAACCAGCAGAGGAGACATTCCCCATTATCCAGAAATGGGTTTTATTCTCAGCCGAGGGACAGCAGGACTGGTAGAGACTGTCAGGCCACACGGCTGCCTGCACAGCACCCCCATGCTTGGTTGGGGGCGGAAGGATGGCGGGGGCTGGCTGTCCACAGGCCGGGCACGACAGGGAGGCTCACTGGAGGTGGCACACTTTGGAAGGGGGATGTCGGGGGACAGCGTTCTCTTGTAGTTGGGCCACAAGACTCCACAAGGACAGCACGGTGACTGATTCCCAGCGCTAGAGGTGAGGCGGTCGGCCATGTGTAGGTGTGTATTTATATGAGTATTTATAGATATTTATAGAACAGGGCAGGGGCATACCACAGAGGGAACACAAGTTTTCACCAACGGTCACGCCTGGATGTGTGTCAGCTCACCACTACAACAGACTAAGTCACAGATGAAGGGAGCTGGCTTTGGGGCTGGGGGAGCCACTGTCAAGTCACAGAACAGCCGTCCAGGCAGGCTTGGAAAGGGAGGTCTCCGAGAAGAGGAGGGATCTGTTTAGAGGTCGAAGGGGGGCCTGGGACTCTCAGGACGGGATGGACTTGCCTGACCCGATCGGCTGGCAGTTGGAGAGAAAGCAGAGAGAAAACGGGAGAGAAAAAAAGCGAGGAGAGAGCTGGTAAGGCAAGTGCAGCGTATGGCTGGCCTGGCCGAGTTGCAGCAGTGGTGGGAGGGCGGGGGGGAGGGGAGGGTGCAAGATTCCTGGAAAGAGGGACTGGAAGGGAAAGGGGGAGGAAGATGGAGGGAGGAGACGGAGCTTCACAGGTAGTGCCCGGGGGCGGCGGCGGCCCTCCCCACCCCACACACACTGGCCTCTCACACGGCACCCAGGCAGTGCACCCGCAGTTGAGGCTAATGCTCGGCCCCCTCGAGCTTCCCTCTTCTCTGGTCACCCTGTCTTCCAACCCACTGGCCTGGGGCCACCTCTTGCTTTGGGAAGCCCCACACAACAGCCACCAGGCCTGATACAGAAAGAACACTGCTTGAACCAGGAGGGCGAAGCTAAAAGGGATGGCTGGAGGGAGCACTGGAGGCCCCTCTGGGCGGTCAGAAAACCCAGGACCCTCTGAAGGGACCCTGGGGGAGGCAGGGAGGGCAGGCAGCTGGATGCCAGTAGCCATAGACTCTTATAAGTCTAAGAGGGGAGCCTCAGCTGGTCGGGGGGCTGCAGGTCGCGTAGGTGAGGCTGGGCCCTTCCTGCTGGGAAAAGCAGAAGAGAGAGTCAGTGGCAGGAGAAGTGGAGGTGGGCTTGCTGGGCAGAGCTCAGCCCGGCCAGCAGACACGGTTGTCCCCTTGGCTGAATGGCACCCTAGGAGTGTAACAGGCCAAGGTGCGTGAGTCCGCTGGCTGGCTATGGTGCTTCAGCTGGGGCCAGGGACACTGCCTTCAGTCACACCCTAGCAGCTATGATGGTACCCAGGAGGGAGGGAAGGGGGCTGTGTGTCCCTGCCTGGCCTGTGAGATGTGTTGTGGAATGACCGTGTATGTGGGACTTTCAAGTTTCTACCCTAGATAACCACTGGATTGTTGGCAGATAGAGGGTGGGACCCTGACTATCACCCCTCCTCTGCAGTGGATTTGGTTCTTGGCGCTCCCAGGCTGGGAGCTGGATGCCCTGTCCCGGCAGCATAACTCAGACTGCACAACAGGCACGGCATGCCCAGGATGATGTTCCTAGGCCTCTGGCTGCCTCAGAGTCCAGCCCCACACACAACCGCCTCCAAGCTCCCAGCCCTTACACCATAAACCATGAGCTCTCTGCCCTCTCCAGAGAGCACCCATGTCTGCCAGCTTGAGCGTGGAGCCTGTTCCAAGAGCCCCTAGGCTCAGCCATGGAGGCCTTGGGCAGTGGCACTGAGTCCCGAGGCTTGCTGGGAAGGGAGGTGAGAGAGCCAGTGGTGCGAGGACAGAAAGAGTAAAGAGCAAGTCTGCAGCTGCAGAAGGGAGGGGTGGAGAGCCTGGCTCTGAGGTCCCAGGTGCGTGCCCGTGTGGAGCTGGTGCAGCGGGGCAGACACACCATTCATGCAGCAGGCGGTGAGGCATGTACCTACCATGGCTGACGCTCCTCAGGGGTCACTGATAGTGATTCTGAAAGACAGCACGAAATCAACATGGCAGTTCACACGCACGGGTGGGGCAGGCCTGGGGGGTGGGACACACACACACACACACACACACGCCCGGGCGTGCACACACATGCTGTGAGGCCCCATGGCCTGCATGCACACGCTAACACACATGCCCACAAACAACACGCATACGCCTCCTTCCCTGCCACCTCCCGGCACCCAGCACCCTCACTGGCCGGCGCGTGCAGCATGGATCTGGGGCATGCAGCCACCCGGCACACTGAAGCACACGCGTGGGCAGAGTCACAACACAGAAGCTCGCCCGCACACAGAGGCATTTGCACCAGCTCCCTGCACACTTGTGCCTGGTGTGCTTAGAGGACCACCCGTGCTGCTCATGGAGACAGGGCTTGCTTGCTAATGTCCAGCTGTCATTTCTCCACCTAAGAGCCTTCCGTGGCTCCCTACTGCCTACAGCATTGAGCCACAACAAGTCGAACTCATCGGACTTTGAAGGTTCTCCACCCTATGCCCCACCCTTCCCACAGAGCTCTTCCTCATTCTGTCTCTGTTCTCTGCTTTGGCCAGTGGCTGTCCTCGATGCAGCCCACACTACATCTCTGCCCACACTGCAGCTCTTTACCCAGATACCCTCCCGATTCCTCGCCACATAAGCCTATCTGAGTCATGCCTCGGACTGCACTGAAGTCAGGTTGCCTTGAAGAAGCTCTCCCAGACTACTCTTTTCCCCAAGGCAGGTCCATGATTTGCCAAATGTTTTGCATGTGTTAGCAAGACTGGACTCAGAGCGGGCATCAAACCTTACATCCCATATGGCACACCACACCACAGACCTGGGTGCCAAATACCCTGAAGAGTCTGAACTCACGTTGGTAGTTAGCAAAGTGCTCCTACGGTCGCATCTGCAGTTAACACAGCATCCCTATAGCCACTGTCTCCCTCGATCCCCACAACCACCCAGGTAGAAAGGCAGAAGGTCATCATTTGATAGAAGGGATGCTGAGGCTCTGGGAGGGGAAAGGGACTTGCCTAAAGGCCCATGGTGAAGCAGCATCTCTGGACTCCCATTCCAGTGCTCTTACCCAGTACCATGCTGCTTGCCTCTACCCATTTGCTTTGGTCATCAGAGCATCACAGGGCAAGCCCCAATCCCTACCTCATTTTCGTTTACGGGTGCTAGACCCACAGCCCTACCCTCCAGCCATGTGGAAACAAAAACAGATGCTATGGTTCTGGTGTGTTATTCCTTAGAGAACCTGGCCAGTGGAAACAGAGCAGACTGGGAATCTGAGTGAACTTCCCTGAAAGAGGGTCATGGGTCAAGAAGATCAAGCCAAAGGATGTAGTAGAAAGCTTTTCCCTAGAAATCTCTGGGAATGAAGCAGGCTTCAGTCACTCCCATCCCTGCCCCTGCTGCTACCCCTGCACATTGGTTTAGACTGGGTAGTGCCAGAAGCTGCGGGGGCGGGGTGGGGGAGCCATCAGATTGCCCATGGCCCCAGGCTCCTTCCCCCACCTGCTCCTGTCCTAGCCCAGGCCTGGGTGCCATTCTTCCACTTTCACACTCGTGTGCACGCCCACACACACATCACACACCTTGCTAGTCACACAGTCACAGCCTGGCCTCTGCTCCTGTGGGCCAGTGGCAGGACACCCCCTGGGATGGCTCAAAGGAGTCAGGACTGGGAAGTGGGGGACATCAGGGTAGCTGAAGGAAATCCACACACCCAGAGCAGATCGGGGTTTAGACTCAGACCTGAGGTAGGCTCCCCAGGGGCTGGGAGAGGAATTGGACGGAATGGAGGATGGAGGACAGCGAGAAGAAAGGAGGAGGAATGCAACGTGTGGGCGGCCGCCAAGAGTGAAAATAGAGGGGAAGCGCCATGCAAGTGCTGGAAAGAAGGGGGCAGGTGGGACGAGCCCCACAGCCCCTCCCCAGAAACGACCACCTCCGGGACTCAGCGCTCCCTCGGGGGCAGGCTCCACCAGCCCTCGGCCACACGTGGCGTGGCTCCGGCACCCAGAGTCCGATTGCCTGGGATGGAAACGGCCGGTTCTGGCGGCCAGGTCCGATGCTCTGGAATCCAGCCCCATTTCCCTCCCGGCCACGCCCGTCCGGCGGCCTCTGCCGCCGCATTCAGGCCCTACTCACCTGGGGACCCGGGGCGGGGCGCGGTTGGGGCGCGAGGGCACCTGAGGGGGGAGGGCCGAAGGGATCAGGGGGAAGCCCCCGGCCTGGAGGGCACGGGGGCGCCCCCCCCCCCAGGGCGGACCCAGCAGGCGGAGGCCCAGGAGCAGGGCCCCGCGACCCGGGCCGGGCTGGGGGCACGGCGGGGGCTCGGCGCTGCGGCGTGGGGCTGGACGTGGGCGACCTGAGGGCGACAGGGAGCGAGGAACAAGGAGAGGCCAGATGAGCGGCTCCGCCCACCCGAGGCCCCGCCCCAGCCCAGTGCAGGCCACGCCCATGCACGCAAGCCCCTCCCTGCCGCGCCCCGAGGCGGTCGCCGGAGCTTAAGCCCCGCCCCCAGCGGCGCCACGTCCCAGCCCCACCCCGCCCTGCAGCCAGCGCTCCACGGCAAGCCCCGCCCCGCAGCAAGCCCCGCCCTCTCTAAGCTCCGCCCCTCGCTCCAGGTGGGAGCCACCCCGGTGACGCGGGCGCGCCACTGCCCGGTCCCGGCACTCCTCCCGCGGGCCCCGGGCTGGGGGGCTTTGGGGCCGTGGGGGCCGGCCCTGGTACCTGCGTCCGGCCGGTACGCTCTGCACCTGCAGCCAGGAGTCGTCCACGGGCGGGGGCATAGGCGTGCTGACGGTGGTCGTATTGATGTCGCCAATGATGCTGAGCGCCTCCTTCAGCGCGTGGTACATGCGCAGCATCTCATCGCGCCGCTGTGCCTGCTCCGCCGACTCCTCCATCAGCGTGTTCTGGTCCCCACATGAGTACAGGTTGGCCAGCAGCTCCGAGAAGATGAACTCCTTGGTCTGCGAGTGGGCAAAGAGGGAAGGAAGGTGGGACCTCCCCACCCCTTGTGCCACCCTGGCCGCCCCACCGGGCCCAGCTGGGACTGTGCGCTGGACTTCAAGCCCAGAGTACGGCTTTTCAGACGCGGCTCCTACACTGCTTAGACTGGAAGATCCGCCTCCCCACCGCGCTTCTCTCATTCAGATAGGGACACTGAGGTCCAGAAGAAAAGTCACCTGACCTAGGTCACAGATCTGGGAGGGGACTTAGGACCTATCATGCCACCAGAACACCTGTCTACTCAGTTTTGTTTTTTCCTTTGAGGTAGGGTCTCCCTCTGTCGCCAGGCTGGAGTACAGTGGCGAGATTACCACTTACTAGCTTCAACTTCCTGGGCTCAAAGTGATCTTCCAGTGTCAGCCTCTCCAGTAGCTAGGACTACAGGCACGTGCTACTACCAAGCCCAGCTATTCTTTAAAATTTTTATGTAGAGACGAGGTCTCACTGTGTTGTCCAGGGTGGTCTTGAACTCCTGGGCTCAAGCGACCCTCCTGCCTCAGCCACCCAAAGTGCTGGGATTACAGGCATGAGCCACCATGCCCAGCACTTCATTACATTTCTTTTTCTTTCTTTTTTTTTTTTTTTTTGAGATGGAGTCTTGCTCTGTCACCCAGCCTGGCATACAGTGGCGCGATCTCGGCTCACTCCAACTTCCGCCTCCTGGGTTCAAGTGATTCTCCTGCCTCAGACTCCCAAGTAGCTGCAATTACAGACTTGCACTACCACTCCCGGCTAACTTTTATGTTTTTAGTGGAGACACGGTTTCACCATGTTGGCCAGGCTGGTCTCAAACTTCTGACCTCAAGTGATCCACCTGCCTCGACTTCCCAAAGTGCTGGGATTACATGTGTGAACCACCGCGCCCAGCCCCTCAGGACAGCTCTGGTCTGGACCGTGCCCTCCTCCATGGACCTGGTCCCATGGGGCTGGTTGGCATCTTCCCCCAGGCCAACATGGCCACCTGCGTTCCCAGTGCCACTGGACCTCCCTCCCGCCATGGGGCGGCGCACGCACATTGTTAATCATGAGGTGCATAATGGTCTTGGGCATGAGGTCCCGCACGGTCTTGTTGACAATGGCCATGTATGAGTCCACAAGATTCCGGATGGTCTCCACTTGCCGTTCTAGCTGTGGGTCCATGGAGTGCATGAAGCTGTCAGAACCATTCTCCTCAGTCTCGCTGGCCTGCGGTGGAGAACACAAGGGCATCAGGGTGGCCAGGCCATGCAGCCAGGCTCCAGGCATCCCCAGGATCTCAGCCCCTCCGAGGGCATCTGGAACACTGAGGCACAGAGAGAAGCGGCTGGCCTGAACACACACCCAGCTCCCCATCTCTTCTGCCTCTCAGGACCCTAGACTCCCCCTGATTCAGCCTTGTCTTGGTTTTGACTCTAGTGCCTAGAATTTGCCTCAACTTCCCAATCCAGAAATTATTATATTATTGTTATTATTTTGAGACAAAGTCTCGCTCTGTCGCCCAGGCTGGAGTGCAGTGGTGCTGTCTTGGCTCACTGCAACCCTCTGCCTCCTGGGTTCAAGCGATTCTCCTGCCTCAGCCTCCTGAGTAGCTGGAATTACAGGCTTGTACCATCATGCCTGGCTAATTTTTGTATTTTAAGTAGAGACGGGGTTTCACCATGTTGGCCAGGCTGGTCTCAAACTCTTGACTTCGTGATCTGCCCACCTAGGCCTCCCAGAGTTTACAGGTGTGAGCCACTGAGCCCGGCCCCAATCCAGAAATTAGAAAAGAACATCTCCAGGTCCCTGGCTTGAAAACTTGGCCAGAGCTGGTGCCAGGCGGCAGATGCCTGGCAGGAGGCAAGAGAAGGGCATACTCACTTTCTCCTTGTCCTGGGAGGTGCACACACCAACATTGCCACCACCGCCGCCACCAGGGAGCACAGCCGAAGTAGACATGCACAGAGAGGGAAAGGGGAGAGATTGAGTAAATCTGGGACACTGCACCCCAACTCTCAGTCTACTCTAGACATTGCCACAATGAAATAGGGGGAGAAAGAGAAGGCAGTCACAAGAAACCACCATCATAGAAAAGGGATGCAGGAAACTCCATCTGCGGCAGACACGGAGACACAAAACTGCCACTGAGGAAGGCTGGGAGAACCAGGAGACAACTCTGGTCTCACCCCCACAGTGGGTAGGGGGAGAATTCCTCTTATTTCTGAGCGGAAACATGGCATGACTTGGCATCATGGAGGATGGTGCCCCAGGGCCCCCTAGGATCAGCTACTTGCCCTTCCTCTCCTTGCCCTGCCACTCACCCCAACACGCTCAGGGTACACGCCAGCCCGCAGGAAGGAGGCCTTCCAGCTGTCCACCTCCTCCTGTGTCTCACAGGCCAGTTCCAGCTGCCGATAATCCTTGTAGACATTCCTGTAAGAAAGGGGAGGCCGTGAGGGCAGATGGGCAAAGCTCCACCCTGCCTGGGAGTTAAGAGCATAGCCGGACTTCGGGGTCAACACGCCTGAGGCCAGCTCATTTCCTAGCTGTGTGACCCTGGGCGAGTCCCTTCCTCTCAGCCTCAGTTTCCTCATTGGGGAGATGGGTTAATAATAATTCCTGCCTCCTCAGGTCACTGTGAGGATTCAGTGAAGTAAGTGGTAAAATGCTTAGAAGGGGACTGAACCTTTGATAAGGGGACAACCGTAGTCAGTGAAGTCCCTAGCTTGGGCCCACCCCACCAGCTTCCTCCGTGGCTCTCTGAGGACCCCTCTGATGGCTGCTGGACTGAATCCTCATCTCTGAGTAGGAGAGGGTCCACTAGAGTCAGCCTTGGGTCAGGAAGCAAGAGGCCTGGTACTGCCACCGACCTATAGGAAAGTGAGCAGGAGAGGAGGACCAGGCCTGACTAGGGCTCTTTGGCTCCAGGGCCTGGAAGAGTGTCTCATGCAGAGCAGGCACTATACCAGTGACTATATGAAAGGAAGGGAGGGAGGGAGGGAAGAAGGAAGGGAGGGAGAGAAGGGGAGAATGGAAGAAAGGGAGGGAGGAAGAAAAGGAGGAAAGGGAAAGAGGGAGAAAAGGAGGGGAGGGGATGGGAGAAGATCTTGATATGATGTCTAGCACAAAGCAGGAACTCAGTAAACATCTGTCAAATGAATGACTTGCTGTGGGGCCTGGGGCCGGTTTCTGTCCTCCCTGGATCCTTGTACCCAGCTTCTACTCAGTGAAGGTGGTTTTGGGGGCTGCGGCAGCCACAGCCAGGGGTAGGCAGGCACCTCTGCTCTGTGTTAAAGAGGGCAAAGATGTGCTTGCTCGACATGAAGCCCTTCTCCACGTCCCGCAGCTTGAGGTTGTCCACAGACAGCATGTATTTCTTCTCTTTCTCCTGTGGGTGGAGAAATGGGTGAGGTTGGCACCTTTCTCTGCCACACCTCACTCCCCCAAGAGTCCCCCTGACTGGCCTGGGGCTTCTGAGCATCGGCCTCTCCCACTGCGAAGGTGCGGCTGGATAAAAGCCTGGCTATGGGACTGTAGGCCTGCTGGCCACTGCTGGCCCACGGGGCTGGCGAGGGGTGGCGAGGCTGAGAGTGGCTCCCACAATCCCTCCCCAGGCAAGTCTTGGATACAAGCCAGGCCGGCCCCAGGCAGGGACCACACTCAGGCCTCTGACTTCATTTCCTGACTGCAGAGACCCGCAAGGGGGGCCACCAGCCCTGGCGGCTTCAAAGGGCCGGCTCAGCCCACTCCCCCGAGTGCCCCATGTGTTAGCAATCAGGCAGCCAGCACAAGCCTGGAGATGGTGTGCCTGTGTGTGCAACATGTGTGTAGCTGTGTGTTTGTGCCAACACTTGCAGGCCCAAGTACATATCCTATGACCTATTGTCAGTGTGTGCACATGTATATCGGGGGGGTGCTCAGCATGAACCACTTAGTGCCTGTCGCTGTGGACTGTGCACACTTTATGGATGTATGTGGCAATTACGCAGCCTACCTGTTTGCACAATGATGCCGGTGGGACTGGGGCACACATCTTACCTGCACACCGTGGTGCAATGGGCTGTGTGTGTGATTTATCTAGAGCATCTGGGAGGAGTGTATTGTGTTATTTAGAGCTGTCTGGGAGGAGTTACGCATATCTGTGCACAGGCGCGTGGGGTGCTAGGACCATGTGTGTGCTCGGTGTGGGCACATGTGTATGCAGGCTGCTGTGTCCCAGGGGAGGCGTTCATGGATCTGGGGAGGAGGGACCCCAGGATGGGGCTCTGGGAGACGGGGAGGGGCTTTTGTCACCCATGCCTTACTTGCTCACGGGGGTCATCTGTGTGGGCCTCGGGGTCTCAGAGGGCTTGGGCCAGAGAGCCTGGCCTAGGATCTCAGGTGGGGGGGCTGGGTTTAGGGGGACCTTGCTCCCCCATCCTGGCATCATCCTGCTCACCCCTCTCTGCCCCCCCATACCCCCCGGCCCATGCAGCCACATAAAGCCCTCTTTATGCCAGGCGGGTGGCCGGGAGCCCCAGAGGGCGGCTGGGGGAGGGAGAGGAGGAAGTTGCACACAGGGCCAGGGGGACATCTGGAACCGTTCGAGGGAGGCCCTGCCGCCACCCGCCCTGCGCTTCAGGGTTGGATACTAGGTAGGAGCAGCCTCTCCCCCACCCCTCCCTTCCTGCCGGCCGGCCCCCTCCTCAGGCCCCTCCTTCCCAGCCCCAGCTCCCGCTCACCCCTGCCACGTCAAAGGAGGCAGAAGGGGAGTTGGGAGCAGAGCGGGGAGCACGGGCTGGCTGGTCTGGGACTGGGGGGGACACAGGCTTGGGGTTGGGGGGTTCTCGGATCTCCAAGGGATGGGGCTGAAGCGCCCACCGGACGGACAGACACTGCTGCCTGGATGGACCAGAGGACACCTCCACTCCGTCTACCCAGTGTTTAGACTATCTGTTCAGGACTCCCAAATTGTACAGTAGTCTGCACATTGGTTAGGCTGGGCTGGGTTAGACCCTCGGCGCCGCTGCCACTGGAGAGCTGGACCGACCCCTGCCCGCTATCCCAGAACCGGAGCCTGGAGCCAGGGGGTTGGGGGCATGGGGGTGCTGGGAGGAGGCACAGAGGGATGGGGGTGCCACCCTGCTGTGGGACTGGTGTGGGGTGGCGGTGATGGGGGAAGGGTGGCCGAGGAAGACTGAAAAGATTGGGGGTCAATGGGGACTGGGGATGTGGGCAGCCGCTGGTCTGCCCGAAGAGCCTCCCTCACCCCAAAACCCGAGGGCTGGCGGCTGGGATGGAGGAGAACGGACCACTCTCCCACCAACCTGGACCACCTCCATATCCCCAGCGGTCCTAGTGCAAAGATCCACTCACATTCAACACACACGCACCTTGACACAGCCCCAGAACTCAGACACACACATGAGCGCACCCACATTTTCAATCTCACATCCATGTCCCAAACACACACACACAAGTTCATGCACACACATCCACACACACCCTCACGACTGGAACGCTCCCCCATCCTCACATCCCAAAGACATACCCAGATTCTCAAACACCCCACACGCACACCCTCCCTCTTCGAGCCCCCTCCCCCCCACACACCTGCATGTCCACCCCGAGCACAGCGAAATGTGCCCAGTCACTCCACAGGCACACAGATTTCCCCCCCCACGAAAATGCAGACCGCATATTCCAAACACACCTAGATGCTATACCCCAATCACACTCCTAAAAAAACACCCACACACCAGACCCACAAGCCAGCCACACACACACATACACACACACACACACACAGGCACACACACACCACCTCCTGGCACCCACTGCCCACAGCCCGCTCCCACCTCCCCCACATACAATTTTCAGAGCCGTTTTCACACACCACTAAACTCAGATGTACACAAAAGCTCAAGAAAGACCTTACAGGCTGAGGCATGAGGACAGGGGGACCCCTTCAGTGGCACTCGACCCTCCCCCGCAGTGTCACTGGTCTCAGGCCCCCGGCCCCCGGTCACATGGTCTCCCTGGCCCTGTGTAAGGAACCTCAACATGGGAGACCAAACCCATGGGGGCATCTAGGGACCCTGCAGAGTGACTGGCAGGAAACCACCCCCACCCGCACCCCACACCACCGTACACTCCATCCCTTCCAGGGGCCCCCATGCTGGGGGAGGCCAGGGTTGGGGTAATGAGGTCCAGATGGCTTGGCGCCCCCGACAGTGACGACAGAGGGCCCCTCCCAAGGTGGAGAGTTGAGGCCCCTGCCCGGGACAAACTTGGAGGAGACAGGGACCTAGGAGGGGCTCGGAGACCAAAATCACAGGCCCTACACAGAGCCCCGCTCCCCCAGTGGGGGACGCCATAGCCTCCAACAGCCCCCTCAGGAAGAAGAGGGTCCCCTTCCCCCACTCCTTGGCCAGCTGGAGCTCGTTACCACAAGCCCACCCCCAGCCCTCCCCCATTCCCTCTGGTCACCTCTGGAATCCAGATGTGAAAGCCAAATAGACTCATTCTTAAAGGAGACCAGCAGCAGGGGAAGGAGGTGGCAGGGGCTTCTGTGTGCCCTAGCGGGCGGGGAGGGGTTCTGTGTGGCAGCTCGGCAGGGCTCCCACACTCCTTGGCCCTCGGCCTGGAGGCACCTGGGCATTTCCCTTGGACTGCAGGGGTCTAGGGGCCTGGGGTGTAGGGGTTAACCCGGTGTCTGGCAGCTGGACTTGTGTGTGTCATGGGCCTGTGGGGGGCCACAGAGGAGGCGGCACGCCCTGCAGCGGGAAAACAGGAAGGCCGCTGGGCCGCAGGGTCAGGGAGGGGCACCCAGGGCCCCTGCCCACCCTCCCCAGGGCACTTAGCCCAGACTCCTCAGCCCTGCCAGACTACCTTCTCCTTTCAACCTGGGTGAGAGGGCGTCTCCCCAGGGAACCCCCAGGGTCACCCTTGCATCCCAACTCCACCCATAGATCTTTTTTTGAGATGGAGTCTCCCTCTGTTGTCCAGGCTGGAGTGCAATGGCTCGATCTCAGCTCGCTGCAACCTCTGCCTCCAAGGTTCAAGTCATTCTGACTGTCTCAGCCTCCCTGGTGGCTGGGATTACCGGCGCCTGCCAACACATCAGGCTAATTTTTGTATTTTTAGTAGAGACGTGGTTTCACCATGTTGGCCAGGCAGATCTTGAACTCCTGACCTCAGGTAACCCACCCGCCTCGGCCTTCCAAAGTGCTGGGATTACAGGCATGAGCCACTGTGCCTGGCCTGCCCAAGGATCTTTGACGAGACATTTTTAAAACCCTGTTCCATGGTCCAGCCCACTCCAAGCCTGTGGGAGGGTCTGAGCCTGACCCTGGCCACCAGCCCAGCCTCGTGATGACCACTGGCCCTTGACTCACCTCATCATCCTTGTACCAGGACAGATTCTCAGCAGTCAGCACAAACCAGTACTCCTTGGAGCCCCCTTTCATGATGCCAATATTGTTGATAGTCAGCCAGCCCTTGCGGATGACCTGGAGGGTAACGGGGCAGGAGGTAAGTGGCAGGGCCTGAGCCTCCCTGTGGGGGATGTGGTAGGCAAAGAGAGGCATTCGAAAGCCCACCCATCCCCCAGCTCTCGGAGGCCTGGCCAGTCAAGGAGGCTGGAGGCCAGAGCTGCCTTGGTTTGAACCACTAGCGAACAGAGTAGAAGACAGAGGAAGGAAGAGATGAACCCAAGATAAAGAGCCTCTGACAGGCAGACCTGGCCAAGTAAGGGACTGAAGGCCTGGGTAGGGGATGAGCTCCCTGTCACTAGGAGTATGCAAGCAGAGTTATGGGGCCGATTGGGCAAGCATCTGTTCTGAGATGTGTTTCTGACGTTACACATACTGCTGCTACCTCTGCCTAGACAGCACTTCTCCTTCCTTTTTGCCTGGCAAATTCCTACTCAGCCTTTGGGTATCAGCTCAGAATTTACATTCTCAGGCAAGCCCTTCCTGGCCCCCAGTATAAATCAGGATTCCCATAATAATCTTTGATCACTCCCTGAAGTCGACTTCTGTAACAATGACTTTGATTTTTTTTTTTTTTTTTTTTGAGAGTCTTGTTCTGTCACCAGGCTGGAGTACAGTGGCACGATCTCGGCTGATTGCAACCTCTGACTCCCTGGTTCAAGCAATTCTCCTGCCTCAGCCTCCTGAGTAGCTGGGATTACAGGCATGTGCCACCATGTCCAGCTACTTTTTGTATTTTTAGTAGAGACAGGGTTTCACCATGTTGGCCAGGATGGTCTCGATCTCCTGACCTCGTGATCCGCCCACCTTGACCTCCCAAAGTGCTGGGATTACTTTGGGCCCGCGCCCGGCCACGACTTTGATTTTTAACTAACTTCTCTGCATGGGTGTGTGTGATTATCTGTTGATGCAGCCTCCCCTACTAAACTGTGGACCCTCTTGGTCACTAGTACATCCCAGCACCCTGCAGAGGGCTTGGCAGACAGTAAGTGATAGATATGTATCTGTAGGATGAATAAATGAATGCTATGCTAGTATGGTTCTAAGAGTCTTGGCTCCAGGCCCCCAGGGACAGGGACTGAACCAATGAGTGCCCACAGTAACAAGCTAAGGTCCCTTGTCATGGCAGGAAGCAGCTGTCCCCAGGATGTCCAGAGCCGTGGCCACAGTCCAGGGCCTGTGGTTCTACTTCAAGGGCAGGGTCACTGGCCAGGCACTGGTCATGGGTCAGACTGAGAGGATAAGGGAGCTGCTTCTGCTCTCTCTTGGATGCTGACCTTCCCAGCTGCTTCTCTGAGTATCCAGAGAAGACCCAAGGAGGCCTGGGGCTGGCGGCAAAGCCCTCTGGAGCCAGGTTTGCTCCTGGAGCCCTCCTTATGCCTCTCTGGCTTCCTTGAGAACCTTGCTGGGAACCCAAGCTGCACAGCCCAGCAGCAGCTAAGCTGAGGGGAGACCACAGCTGCCTCGCTCACCCCTTCCTGATCAGGCGAGGATCCCCACAGCGTCTTATCACCGTCTTTGGAATTGAGTCCACTCTGTGTCCCAAGATGTGACCAGCAGATCTCGCCACCTGTTCCCCACCCTGACATGTAGCCTTTGTCCTCCCCTCGGCCACACCCAGCCCTGAACTCCTCCCTGCTTATCCTAAGTCCCCTCTGCAGCCCCACACCAAGGGTCCTCCTGCTCCCCCAACTCCCACCCTGCATGGAGCTCTCAGGGGCCTTGGCTGGGCCCTACCGGCAGGCCCAGGTCTCCACGTCCTGTCCAGGGGCCAGCACTGTGTAGGTACCAGCTAGTGTTAGCTGAACTGAATTGTCGTGATCCTACATTCATTCCTCCCTTCATTCTGTTGAACACCTACTGCGTGCCAGGCTCTGGGCTTGAGCTGGGGATTTAAGATAAACAGGACGGACTCAGCCCTCCCCTTATGGGGCCTGGGAAGGAAATAGACATTAAGCCAATAATCACATAAACATCTAGAGTCCTACAAAGAAATTACAGCCTCTGGAACCTATGGACAGAAAAGCTGAGGACCCTCGGGCTCATGTGTACAACTGGGGTTGAGCAAGCGCTGCTGCCGAGGGAGGGCTCCCCAGACATCTAAGCACAGACAGCAGGAAGCCAGGTGAGCAGCGACTCGTCTCTTCACTTCTCTTTCGTCTCTTCATTCAAGTCTGGAGGCGATGGCTGTCAGCTTCTTAAAAATGCGCCTCGCTCATGCGCATTATCCATCCAACAAACGTTTAAGGAGCACCTTAAACATGCCAGGCCCAGCCTTCTCACCCACCCAGCCCCACACCGTCTAGCTCTGCCTGAAGTAGGTGCTTGGCTGGTGCACAGGGATGGACGGGTGGAAGAGGCTGTGCGTGTCGCTGGGCCTGCTTCTGGCCTGAGGGCAGGTGTGAAACGCCAGGGGCTGGTGTGTACAAGCAGCTTCAGCCAAAGGGTGCCCTCCTACCCACTGCAGATCCCCCACGGCCGACAGCCCGTCCTCCCCCTTGCTACACAAGCTGAGAGCCCCAGTCCTGGTACTCACCAGAATCTCATCCTGCAAGCAGGTGACCATAGTAACCACGAGAAGCATTGGGGAGAGAGGAGAGAGGGTTACTGAGGCAGAGTGGGAGGCTTGTGGCTGGCAGCTGACAGCTCCCTGGCCCCCGTGGGACCCTTCCCCTCAGAGGAGGGGGCTCTCAGAGTCTGGCATCCTTCTGGCACCCTCCATCCCTCGGGCTGGGGTGCTGGGGACCACTCACCTGGTTCCCTGAAGTCTTCTCTTGTTCATCTGGTTGCTCCTCTGCTGAGCACTAATGGGAGGGGAGGGGAGGAGTCTCAGAACTTCTCCTCTCAAAAGGTCCAGCTCTACTGCCCACTGCTCAGTGAACACAGGACCCAGAGGGTTAACCTAGCGGACCTAGGCTCTATACACATACACATACACATACATACATACATACATACACACACATACACACACACCACATACACACACACCACACACACACACACCACACACACACACACCACACACACCACACACCCACACATACACACATACACATACACACATACACACACACACACGTGTCACCTTTTTTGCCCAGGGAGTACTCACTTTTTGCCCAGGGGGAGCACTCACTTGGCAAAGCCTATGAAGTCCTCATGGTTGGTGTTCATGTAAGCCAGCTCAATATCAATGAGAAGCATGACCTTCAAGGATACACAGGTTGGTGGGCAGGCGAAAAAGACACCACAAAGTTTTAAAACGCAGGGCAAGCTGGGAGAAAAATACTTGCAGCACACATAGAAGGTTAGCATCCATAATAAATAAATACAGCTCCTACCACCAGTGAAAGACAAAAGCTGGGTGCGGTGGCTCGCACCTGTAATCCCGGCACTTTGGGAGGTGGAAGTGGGAGGATTGCTTGAGCCTAAGAGTTCAAGACCAGTCTGGGCAACACAGGGAGGCCTGTCTCTACCAAAAAAATATGAAAGTGAGCCAGGTGTGGTGGCATGCGCCTGTAGTCCCAGCTACTTGGGAGGCTGAGGTGGGAGGACTGATTGAGCCCAGGAAGTTGAGCCTGCAGTGAGCTCAGATTGCACCACTGCCCTCCAGCCTCAAAGACAGAGCAAAACCCTGAAAGAAAAGAAAGGAAAAGAAAAGAGAAGGGAAGAGAAGAGGAAAGAAATAAGAAAAAAAAAATAACAAATCAAAATAGTCAAAGAATATGATGAACAATTCATAGAAGAAATGCATATAACCAATATGGATATGTAAAAAGTGCTTACCCTCCTTAATAAAGAAATGTAGGTTAAAATAATGTGGCTTTTAAAATGATGAGTGTGGCACAAGTGTTGGGAGGTGAGCTCTCTTTTACACTGTTGGTGGAAGTGTAAGTCAGTTTCACCTTCTCGGAGGGCAGTTTGGCAATATTTAACAACATTAAAATGCACAGGGCCAGATGTGGTGGTGCACACCTGTAATCCTAGCACTTTGGGAGGCTGAGGCAGGAGGATCACTTGAGCCTAGGAATTCAAGACCAACCTGGGCAACATGAAGAAACCCTGTCTACAAAAAATAGAAAAATTAGCCAGGTGTAGTGGCGCATGCCTGTGGCTCCGGCTACTCAGGAAGCTGAGGTGGGAGGATCGCTTGAGCCCAGGAAGGCAGAGGTTGCAGTGAGCCGTAATGGCGCCTCTGTACCCCAGCCTGGACGTCAGAGCATCCTATCTCAAACAAACAAACAAACAAATAATGCACAGATTCACTTCCAGAATTATATCTTACAGATAAATTCATCAAGTGAGCAAAGATGCATGAGCCAGAGTATTCAAAGTAGTATAGTTTGTAATAGAGAAACATTGGGAGCAAGCCAGTGGCCATCAGAGGGTGAAACTGATTATGATACTCTGTAGACAAGAAACACCCCGCCACTGTTCAAAAGAACAAGGTCTGGCGGGGTGGGGTGGCTAATGCCTATAATCCCAGCACTTTGGGAGGCTGAGGCAGGCAGGTGGCTTGAGGTCACGAGTTCGAGACCATCCTGGCCAAAATGGTGAAACCCCGTCTCTACAAAAATACAAAAATTAGCCAGGCATGGTGGTGTGCGCCTGTGGTCACAGCTACTCGGGAGGCTGAAGCAGGAGAATGGCTTGAACCTGGGAGTCGGAGGTTGCGGTGAGTCAAGATCGAGCCACTGCACTCCAGCCTGGGCAACAGTTAGACTCCGTCTCACAAAAAAAAAAAAAAAAAGAGCAAGGACACTGTGTAGGTTCCAGCCTGGGAAGAGCCTTGCAAATGATTAAGCGTGAACAGATTTGGAATTGAGTAGTGATGAGAATGACTCCAGATGGGATAAAGACTGCCAGGTTCGGACCCAAGCCCCACGGCTTCCTGTGAGCTTGGGGCCTGTCCTCAATGAGCCTCAAAGTCCACAAACGTAGCATTTCTGCCTCTGAGAACTGGTGAAGACACAGGAGATGAGATACTCAACAGACGTTAGCTATCTGGATTATCTTCAGGGGAAAAAGGCAAGGCACACAGCAGGCTTGTGATTTAGGATAAAGATGGAATCTGGATTTGTGTGTGTGTGTGTGTGTGTGAGTGCATATGACTGTAAGGTGACACACTAAACTGTTTTGCTTTTTGGGGTATTACTGACACACAGTCTTACTGTGTTACCCATACTGGAATGCAGTGGCATGATCACAGCTCACTGCAGCCTCCACTTCCTGGGCTCAAGCGATCCTCCCACCTCAGCCTCCCATGTAGCTAGGACTTTGGGTGCATGCCGCCCCTCGCTTACCTAGTTTTTAAAATGTTTTGTAGAGACGGGGTCGGTCTTGCCATGTTGCCCTAGCTGGTCTCAAACTACTGGGCTCATGTAATCCTCCCACCTAGGCCTCCCAAAGTGCTGGAATTACAGGTATGAGCCACTGTGTGGAGCCCCAAACTGTTACTAATGGTTATTTTTTGGGGAGGAACTAGGGGTGGGGAAGAGTGAATGGAGGGCTATCTCCTTGTAATTTAACCACTTCTATACTGATTGAATGTTTTATTTATTACTTTTGTAATTAAAAAGCAATCAATAAGACTTTAAAAATACGACATCAACAACAAAAACACGAATGAATGCAGATGGCATCATCATGGAGAGATGTTTGAAAACAGGAAATGGGAAATGGGAGCCAGAGGGGGCTACAACAGATAGGCAGGGGCGTGGCAGACATGGACCAGGAAGGAGGACTAGCCTCTCCGTGAGGCCCACGATGGGCTCTGCTCACCTCCGCTCTGTGCAGCTCAGAGGCAGCATTCAGTGGCTATGTTTGTGATGGAAGGAAGGAAGGAAGGAAGGAAGGAAGGAAGGAATAGTTGATGAACTATGACATAAAGGTCGGGGTGGCTATGAGGTGTAGAATGTGACCCAGAGAAACAGCAAATAGACAAAGAGAGGCCCAAAGAGAGGACCAGAAGGTAGACTGACAGAAAGTGAAGAAAGTCAGACTAGGCCGGGCGGGGTGGCTCACGCCTGTAATCCCAGCACTTTGGGAGGCCAAGGCAAATCACTTAAGCCCAGAAGTTTGAGACCATCCTGGGCACCATAGTGAGACCCCTGTGTCTGCAAAAAATTTTAAAATTAGACAGACATAGTGGCATGCATCTGTAGCCCCAGCTCCTTGGGAGGCTAAGGTCAGAGGATTGCTTGAGCCTGGGAGGTTGAGGCTACAGTGAACCATGATCATGTCGCTGCACTCCAGCCTAGCAGGGGCAACAGAGCGGGACTCTGTCTCCAAAAAAAATAAGCATAGAACTACCCTATGCCCCAGAACTTCCACTTCTAGGTCTATACCCCAAAGGGTTGAAAGTGGGGACTCAGATATTTGTACACTCATCTTCATAGCAGCGTGATTCACAATGGCCAAAAGGTAGAAACAACCCACATGAATAAACAAAGTGTGGTCCATCCATACAATGGAATATTATTCAACCCTTAAAAGAAAGGAGATTTTGACACATGCTACAATACGGATGACCTGGAAGACATTATGCTAAGTGACAGATGCTGTATGACTCCACTTACATGAGGTCCCTAGAAAAGTCAAATTCATAGAGACAGGCCGGGTGCAGTGTCTTACGCCTGTAATCCCAGCACTTTGGAAAGCCGAGGCGGGTGGATCACTTGAGGTCAGGAGTTCGATACCACCCTAGCTAACATGGTGAAGCCTCATCTCTACCAAAAATATAAAAAATTAGCTGGGTGTGGTGGTGCGCCCCTGTAATTCCAGCTACTCAGGAAGCTGAGGCAGGAGAATCGCTTTAACCGGGAAGCAGAGGTTGCAGTGAGCCAATTTCATGCCACTCCAGCGTGGGCAACAGAGCGAGGCTCCATCTCAAAAAAAAAAAAAAAAAAAATCATAGCCACACAAAGTAGAATGGTGGCATGGTGGCTGCCGGGAACTGGGGGAGCAGGGAATGGGTGTTATTGTAACATGGGGACAGTTTCAGTTTTGCAAGATGAAAAGAGTTCCGTGGGCCGGGTGCGGTGGCTCACACCTGTAATCCCAGCACTTTGGGAGGCTGAGGCGGGTGGATCACTTGATGTCAGGAGTTGGAGACCAGCCAGGCCAACATGGTGAAACCTCGTCTCTACTGAAAATACAAAAATTACCCGGGCGTGGTGGTGCACGCCTGTATCCCAGCTTCTCGGGAGGCTGAGACAAAGAATCACCTGAACCCAGGAGGCGGAGGATGCGGTAAGCTGAGATCACGCCACTGCACTCCAGCCTGGGCGATAGAGCGAGACTCTGTCTCAAAAAAAAAGAAAAAAAGAGTTCTGTGGATGGATGTTGGTAAGGGCTGTGCGACAATGCAAATGTACTTAGTGTCGCTGAACTGTGCACTTAAGCATGGCTAAAGTGGTACAGTTTATGTTATATTTCACTACAGTAAAAAGAGAGAGAGAAGCAGAGAGTCAGTATGAGAGAGAGGAAGACTGAGACAGAAGAGGCAGAAGGAAGGAAGCGTCTCCAGGACCAGGAGTGGAAGGCTCTGGCAGGCCAGGTGCTGCGGGGCTCACCTGCTCCTTGGTGCGGCCCTCACGCTCCCGGATGTGGGTGGTCACGATGCGCTCCATCTCCTCCGCAGCCGTGGGTACTGCTGCAGCTGGGGGAAGGGTGGGAGGGCAGAAAGCCACGTACACAGAGGGCATGGGCAGGGAGCACCCACACCCCATGAGTCCAGGGATCCGCGGTGCAGGGTGGGAGGCACACACAGAGCGCCCACGACGCAGGGAAGAGAGACTGGGATCCCAGGACGCTGATGGCACCAAGTCACGACCACCTCTTTCCCCAAGTGTGGGTTCCAATTGGCATTCAAGGGTCTTCCTGGTTCCAGGCCCTCTTCACTGGCCTACCTGGGCTACTTCAGGGGACAGGGGCGGTTCCCATGGGAGAAAGGCCGTGGGAACCAGCCTGCCCCGCAGACTGGTTAGGTCTCGGCCTCTGGGGACCGTGAGCTCCCAAGGTGTTCCCTCATCCTCGGGGCTACCCTGTGCCTTCCTAAAGGCGTGGAGGGACAGCTAGATGGGGAATTGGGCAGAGGACAGCCTCCGGATTCCTATCCAGGAGGAATCGGGGGGAGGACAGGGCCCAAGGTGCCAGTTGGCCTCCTGAGTCAGGCTGGAGACAGGCAATGCTCCTTGTCAGAGCCAGGGAAGGGGTTCAGGGGAAAACCAGCAGTCACACCAGAGGACATGCGGGGACCACAGGCAAGAGCATGCGAGGCCTGGGGGGACATGCGAGGCGGGGGCTAGCAGCATGAGCAGTACCCCGCGGGGCCTGGCTGGGCCCTGGCCCTCTTGGTGGAATCCACCCAGCTCTGTCTCCCTTGCATGCCCCTGCCTGGCACCACCATCCCCAGCCACATCTGTGCGGCTCTGGCCAGCCACACTGTCTCGACCCAACTCCCTAGGGGTAGGAGCCCAGCAGCACCCCTTTCCCCGCTGGTTCTTATTAAGGGAGGCTGGAGGGGAAGTTGCTCCAAGCCCATCCCCCCTCTGCCTGTGAATCGTGCCCTCAGCTCAATTGGGCTCTGGACACAGCCCAGGTGATTCACTGGACTACGAGTTTCCGTTGCACTTCCGCTCCTCCAGAGAGCCTGCCCCAACTGCCCGAGAGCTGAATTAGGGGTCTCTCTAGTCCCACTCCACCTCCTCCAATCAACCAGAATTCAACTGCCCCCGAGGCAGGACTGGGGCAGGGCCAGGCCCATGGACAGTGCTGGAAGAGGGCATGTTGGAGAATGAGAGAATGAATGAAGGATGGATGCCAGGGTGAGTGGCACAGGGTCCTCTGCCCTCTCAACCATGATCAGCTCTTCTGGGGGGGAGGAGACTCAATGCGCCTCTGATGGTGGGAGCCTACCCCCAGGAGCTCCGGTCCTGCCGGGCCCACCCTCCCCACTCGGTGGCCACCTGGGGCCCAGGCAGCGTGAAGGGGCAAAGCTGGGAGTGCTCCTCATCCCCCTTCCTGTGGCTGGATCAGGGCTGTCAGGTGGGTCCCCCCAGTGGAGGAAGAGGCCTAGGGATTGGTGTGCCTGAGTCACAGGTGGTGATCCTGAGGGGCAGGATGGAGGCCAAGGAGGTTTGAGGAGGGGGCATCGGGAGAGGCAGGAGGATGGGGGAGAAAGCAGTGCCCTAGATGTCGACCCAGGATGCCGACACGAGGGATGCCCACATCCTGCCCATCATCCCATGGCTGTGCCAAGGGTGTGGCTAATGTGGCCAAGCTCAGGAGACTTGGAGGAGAAGCAGCCTGAGACCAGGGGCTTAAAAACAGTGGCTACAGGGGCCCTGTGGACTCCACTGCTCCTGAGGCTCAAGGAAGGGTTCCCGCTCTTTGCAGTCTCCAAGTCTGGGCAGAGATTTTTGGACTGGGTCACTGCCACCAGGCCTCTTCTGAGGTGGTCCCACGTGCTCCCTCCCAGGGCAGAGTTTGGAGGATTGGGGAGAAGGAGGGAGGAGGAAGGAGCAATTTGCCAAAGAGCATGACCAGTTCTCCCACTAACCGCCTGGATGTCACATTTCTCAA
Organism: Ateles fusciceps; assembly: GCA_036589455.1. Taxonomy (NCBI): domain Eukaryota; kingdom Metazoa; phylum Chordata; class Mammalia; order Primates; family Atelidae; genus Ateles; species Ateles fusciceps. The sequence continues at coordinate 5,511,216 of JAZHEH010003300.1, forward strand.
GTTTTCCACGTGTCACCCATGGCAGGGCAGCCTCCGCCCCTTTGAGAAGTTCTGTTCCCCTTGAGCATCTTTTTCCATTCTGGCTGCCGCTGAGCATTTCCAGGACGTTTTGCCAGCTTTTCAAAAGGAACTTTCCCCTCTCAGTCCTTGGCTGAGGGGGCAGTCAGCCTGGAGCCCAGTTGGGTTAGCGGTCAGGGACACAGCCCCTGGAGCCATTTGGCCCTGGGTTCAAAGCCAGCCACTGTCTGCTGACTCTCCTTAGAAAAGTGACCAGACTGCTCTGAGCCTCAGTTTCTCGATGTGGAAAATGGGGGTAGTAATGGCCCCTTCCCTCCTAGGACTGTTGAGAGGACTGAGAAACATACCCCGTGCCCAACATTAAACTCTGGATTTCACTCAGAGATGGCAACTCTAATCCCAGCAGCACTAGGAGTAATGAGAGTTCACGTATTAACACTTATTAAACCTCTGGCAGAAGTGGCTTGCTAAACTTAGAAAACTTGAGGGGGAGGAAACATATATATACAAAGATGGGTGACTTTCGCCTATAAAGAAAATAATTATGATCCACTAAAGAAATCAAAGGCAAAAGTATAATTTTCCTCCTTTTAGGCCAAAGCTTTCCTTTTCAAATATTTGTTGATCATTTTTTTCTGCTCCCAAAAATCACAGACAGCAGGGCGCAGTGGCTGACACCTGTAATTACAGCACTCTGGGAGGCCAAGGAGGGTGGATCACTTGAGGTCAGGAGATCTAGACCAGCCTGGCTAACATGGTGAAATCCCATCTCTACTAAAAATACAAAAATTAGTCAGGCATAATGGCACATGCCTTTAATCCCAGCTACTCAGGAGGCTGAGGCACAAGAATTGCTTGAACCCAGGAGGCAGAGGTTGCGTGAGCTGAGATTGTGCCACTGCACTCCAGCCTAGGTGACAGAGCAAGACGCTGTTTCAAAAAGAAAAAGAAAGAAAAAATCACACAGACTCACTGTAAAAGATTAGAGCATGACTAAAGTTTGTGAAGTGGGCCTGGCACAGTGGTTCACACGTGTAATCCCAGGACTTTGGGAGGCCGAGGTGGGAGTTCGACCTGAGGTCAGGAGTTCGAGACCAGCCTGGCCAACACGGTGAGACTTCGTCTCTACTAAAAATACAAAAAATTAGCTGGGTGTGGTGGTGGGCACCTGTAATCCCAGCTACTTGGGAGGCTGAGGCAGGAGAATTGCTTGAACCCGGGTGGCAGAAGTTGCAGTGAGCTGAGATTGTGCCATTGCACTCCAGCCTAGGCAACAAGAGCAAAATTCTGTCTCAAAGTAATAATAATAATAATAGTAATAATAAATAGGGCCGGGCATGTGGCTTACGCCTGTAGTCCCAGCACTTTGGGAGGCCGAGGTGGGCGGATCATGGTCAAGAGATCGAGACCATCCTGGCCAACATGGTAAAAACCCATCTATACTAAAAAAAATTAGTTGGGCATAGTGACCCCAGCCTGTAGTCCCAGCTACTTGGGAGGCTGAGGCAGGAGAATCACTTGAACCCAGGAGGCAGAGGTTGCAGTGAGCCGAGATCGCACCACTGCACTCCAGCCTACTCAACAGGGAGAGATTCCTTCTCAAAAATGAAATAAAATAAATAAATAAATAAAATTTGTGAAGTGAAAGATTCCTATGGTGAATATGCCTTTGGGATTTTATCCTTCACATACATTATTTTTTCTCCAAAATACCATACATTCTTTTCTGAAACCTGCTTTGTTTTTCTTCCCCCACAGTACACTGTGGAGGTGCAAGTAAATCCCATCTTTTATTTTATTTTTTTTTAAGACGGAGTTTCACCATGTTGGTCAGGCTGGTCCTGAACTCCCGACCTCAGGTGATCCACCCGCCTTGGCCTCCAAAGTGCTTGGGATTACAGGCGTGAGCCACCACGCCCGGCCAATCCCATCTTTTTTTGAGATGGAGTCTCGCTCTGTCACCCAGGCTGGTGCAAGCTCAGCTCACTACAACCTCTGCCTTGCGGGTTCAAGTGATTCTCCTGCCTCAGCCTCCTGAGTAGCTGGGATTACAGGTACACACCACCACGCCTGGCTAATTTTTGTATTTTTAGTAGAGACGGGGTTTCACCACCATGTTAGCCAGGCTGGTCTCAAACTCCTGACCTCAGGTGATCCACCTAATTCGGCCACCCAAAGTGCTGGGATTACAGGCGTGAGCCAGCACACCTGGCCAACCTTTTTTTTTTTTTAAGACAGGCTTGGGCCGGGCACGGTGGCTCACGCCTGTAATCCCAGCACTTTGGGAGGCTGAGGTGGGTGGATCACCTGAGGTCAGGAGTTCAAGACCAACCTGGCCATCATGGTGAAACCCCATCTTTAAAAAAAAAAAAAAAAAGGCTGGGTGTGGTGGCTCACACCTGTAATCCAAGCACTTTGGAGGCCAAGGCGGGTGGATCACCTGACGTTGGGAGTTCAAGACCAGCCTGACCAACTTGGTGAAACCCCGTCTTAAAAAAAAAAAAAAAAAAAAAAAAAAAAAAAAAGATGCCGGGCGCGGTGGCTCATGCCTGTAATCCTAGCACTTTGGGAGGCCGAGGTGGGTGGATCGCCTGAGGTCAGGAGTTCCAGACCAGTCTGACCATCATGGTGAAACCCCATCTTTTAAAAAATAAATAAAAATTAAATATTAAAAAAAAAAAAGATATAAGACAGGCTTTTGTTCTGTCTTCCGGGCTGGAGTGCAGTGGTGTGATCACAGTCACAGCTCACTGCAGCCTTGACCTCCCAGGCTCAAGCAATCCTCCCATCTCAGCCACCTGAGTAGCTGGGACTTCAGGCATGTGCCACCATGCCCAGCTAATTTTTTGTAGCGACAGGGTCTTACAATGTTGCCCAGGTTGATCTCTAACTTCTTTTTTATTTTAGAGACAAGAATAAAATAACCCAGGAGTGCAGTGGTGCAACTGGACTCCTGGGTTCAAGCCATCCTCCTGCCTCAGTCTCCCAAGTAGCAAGGACTGCAGGTGCACTGCCACGCTTGGCTAATTTGAAAAAAAAATTTATAGAGATAGGGTTTTGCTGTGTTGCCCAGGCTGGTCTCAAACTTCTGGCCTCAAGCAATCCTCCTGCTTCAGCTTCCCAAAGTGCTGGGATTATAGGTGTGAGCCGTGCGCCCAGCCTATATAAATATTCTTAATGGGTGTGTAATATTCTATTGAATAGATTTATCACAGTTTACTTAACCATTTTCCTACTGATGAGCATTTAGATAGTCTCTAGTTTTTCAATATTCTAAATAACCTGACGATGAATATCTCTGTGGATAGAGTTTTGCTTTTCTTCCTCTAGGATTGTTTCCTTAGGATAGATTCCTAGAAGGTTGATTACTAGACATAAACATTTAAAAACCATGAAACACTTTGACTCTCATTCCAAAAGGGAAGCAATAATTATGGTAAAATTTGGAAACAACCCAAAAGTCCATCAAGAAGGGACTGATGCCAGGCGGTGGCTCATGCCTATAACCCCAGCATTTTGGGAGGCTGAAGCAGAAGGACTGCTTGAGGCCCGGAGTTCAAGAGCAGCCCGGGCAACGTAGTAAGAGCCTGTCTTAACAAAAAAATTATCAGGCTGGGAGGGGTGGCTCATGTGTGTAATCCCAGCACTTTGGGAGGCCAAGCGGGGGTAGATCACTTGAGGTCAGGAGTTCAAGACCAGCTTGGCCAACATGGTTAAACCCTGTCTCTACTAAAAATACAAAAATTAGCTGGGTGTGGTGGTGCATGCCTGTAATCCCAGCTACTCAGGAGGCTGAGGCAGGAGAATTGCTTGAACCTGGGAGGTGGAGGTTGCAGTGAGCTAAGATTGCCCCACTGCACTCCAGTCTGGGCAAGAGTGAGACTCCATCACACACACACACACACACACACACACACACACACACACACACAATTAGCTGAGCCAATGGCTCACGCCTGTAATCCCAGCACTTTGGGAGGCCGAGGCGGGTGGATCACTTGAGATCAGGAGTTCAAGATCAGCCTGGCCAACATAGTGAAACCCCATCTCTAAAAAAAAAAAAAAAAAAAAAAAAAAAATTAGCTGAGCATGGTGGTGGGCGCCTGTAATCCAGCTACTCTGGAGGCTGAGGCAGAAGAATTGCTTGATCCTCCAGGAGGCGGAGGATGCAGTGAGCTGAGATGGCAGCACTGCACTCCAGCCTGGGTGACAAGAGTGAAACTCTGTCTCAAAAAGCCCCCCAAAAACAAAAAAATTAGCTGGGTGTGGTGGTGCATACTTGTAGTCCCAGCTACTTGGGAGGCTGAGTGGGGAGGATCGCTTGATTTGGCTTGAGCCCAGTTTGAGGCTGCAGTGAGCTATAATGGTGCCACTGCACTCCACACTGGGTAACAGAGCAAAACCCTGTTTCTAAAAAAGAAAGAAAGAAACAAAGGGATAAGTACTAAAAATATATCTATAAAGATGTTCATTGTAGCACTGTTCGTGAAGGCAAAAAAAAAAGCAAAAAGTTGAAACTTAAATGTCCATCAAGAGGACACTGAACATATAAATCACGCCACACTTCAGCAGTTAAAGGCTGTAAGACCGGCCTGGCGCAGTGGCTCACACCTGTAATCCCAGCTCTTTGGGAGGCCGAGGCAGGCGGATCACGAGGTTGAAGTTCAAGAGCAGTCTGGCCAACGTGGCGAAACCCCATCTCTACTAAAAATACAAAAATTAGCCGGGCGTGGTGGTGCATGCCTGTAATCCCAGCCACCCGGGAGGCTGAGGCAGGAGAATAGCTTGAACCCAAGAGGCGGTGGTTGCAGTGAGTCAAGATGGCACCACTGCACTCCAGTGTGGGCTAGGGAGCAAGATTCCATCAAAAAAAAAAAAAAAAAGGACGGGAGATGATTGATGCTTACTTGAAACTCGATACTAAGGCGGATGTGCCTCCACCCACCCGCATAGGGAAGTCCTGCAGACACAGGTGAGGCTGGGCTACCCCCCCCAGCACCTCTGACTCAGCCTGCGGCAGAAGCTCCTGCAGGCAATTCTCTTCCACTCCTCTGGGAGGAACTGCTTTAGACAACCTGGCTAAAACCTCAAAATGCCCAAAAGCAGACAAATAGGAAAAAGGCATCTAAAAAGTCACAGACAACTCAAAAGAGGCCTCCCCTGTCTATCGCGCATGGATTATTGTAAAGTGAGTAATCCAATATGCTTTCAGGCAAACTGGTTTTGAGGAACCAGGACAGCTCCCCCTGCCCAGGAGGCCCTGACCTCAGACCCCTTCTTCTGACCTTCCTAAATCTGCATCACAATCTGCTTCTCCTTTCTGAGACTCTGTTCTGCCATCTGCAAAATGGGAATAACAACACTACCCACTTCTTAGGGTGGTTGAGAGGACTGAGTCAGATAGTAAGGGCAAGCACTTAGCCCGTGCTTGGCACATAGTAGGTGCTCAATAAACAGCTGCCATCTCCTTAACATCATCTTCATCACTGGCATTCTCATTGATGCAAAGGTGCCACCAAGGATGCTTGGGTTGGAGTAGTCTTCTGGCAGGGATGGGGGCAAGTACCCAGGGTTAGAAACTGGCGGGAAACACTAGGGCTGGGTCCCTGTGGGTAGCCGTGAGGCCTGCTCAGCAGATCTTCTGCCCACAGGAGGCCATGACCACAAGGAATGGACGGCCAGGTCCAGCCCCGCCCAGGCGGCCGTCATACCTTTTCGCTACACTTTCTGATGGTGGCTGTGAGCTCACTGACTACCATATCCACACACTTGATACTGGGCTCTTTGAGCTTCTGCACCTGCTTTTTCACTGTGGCTTCAAAAGCGAGGTCAGGTGTGAAGAGGCCCGTCCTGCACCCGGGGAGGAGGTGGGGGACAGGAGGAGGAGCAGCCGCGGGTGGGGAGGAGAAATGGGTGAAAGCCGAGCAGGGACAGGAATTCAGGGGTGGAGAGGATGGCACGGGCATGGGTAAGAGAGAGAGACACCGACACAGATAAAGAGAGAGAGAGAACAGAAGACAATGTGAGCGTGGGACCGGCCCTCCCTCGCCACCCAGGGTCGGCACCTCCCAGGTGCTGCCAAGCATCCCCCTGGGCTCCGTGGGTATGGCCAGGGGTAAGAGGGACCAAGCCCCTGCTCCGTACAAGACCCCTACCGAGTTCAGATCCTCGCCCCAGGGATGCTCCCCTGCTCCGCAGCCTGTGAGGCTGCCTGCTCTCTCCCAGTGCCATGTTCGTCCACAGCCTTGGGTTCTCCTAAGGAGCTGACCTAGGCCAGGACAAGGCCAGGACCTCACCCACACATCCTGTTCAATTCTAGGCTTCCCAGTGCCCCGGAATTTGCTTCACCCTGACTCCAAAGCTCAGCACCATTCCCGCTCTCTAGGGTTGCCACATCCAGCTGCCCAGGCCATGCCCTGCACAACCCCAGGGGGCTCCACTCCCATAAACCATGGTGCAGAGGCCGCCTCCTGGGGCTGCAGCACAGCACCCTGACCTCCACTCTGCAGCTCCCTGCTCTAGTCCTGCCCCTCCCCTTTCTCTTCAAGGGGCATTCCTTGCCTCTCCTCCATAGGGGTTTGGTGGAACCAAAGACAGAAAGAGAGGAGGAAAGACAGAAAGAGTGGAGGTGGAGAGAGAGAGGGGCTGGGGCAGCAGTGGGGAGAGGAAAGGAAGGGAGGCTGGAAGGTGGAATCAAGGAGCACTGGACTTGCGAGTCCAGAGCCGTGGCTTCAAGTACTAGCTTTGCCACCTACTGGTGACTGTGACCTCGGGCAAACTTGATCTCCTAGAGCTTCAGTGTTCGTGCTGTGAAATGGGCACTGTCCTCCCTGCCCTGCCTCCCTGCATGGTTTTGTGAGGCCCAGATGGTGGGGCAGATGGGAGAAGGGCTCTGTCCCTGGAAGGCCAGATGTGGATGGAAGGGAGGGAGACGCCCTGCCTGAGGGTCCTGAGTGAGGGTGAGGTGAGGATGGGGAGGATGAAGGACAGCGGGGAGCCAGGGTTCCTGCGAGTCCCAGGTCCTCAGCACCCCTCTGGCCACCCAGGCCCACCGAGCAGTGCCCAAGAAGGCCCTGCACTTCATCTGTCTCCCATGGCCATGGTTTCTCCAGACCCCTACCGGAAGCTCCCAAAGATGACACCTCTGAGGGCAGGGAGGGGGCTCAGGGTCCCCTCAAGCCCTATTCTCTGAGCTGGGGGAGCTCTTGGTGGGCTCTTGGGGTAAACAGCCAGCCATCATCCCCATCTCACCCATGTCCAATCCCTGGGTCCCCCGGGCCTGGGAGCCAGGGATGGGTGAGGTCCCCTCAGAGGCACATTCTCTCCTGGTCATTGTGGCCTGCCTCCCCCACCCCGCTGAGGTCTGTACATGCTACCGAGGAGGCAGGTGGGGATGTGGGGGAAGGAGCGCCTGGCAGCGGTGCAGGGCAGGGCAGAGGCGGTGGGGGCTGGCCCGGCCGCCGGGTTACCTTCTTGGTGCACTGTCTAACGGTGCTGATTAGCTCCGAGATAACCATGTCCACACACTTGAGACACGGTTCTCGGATCTTCTTCACCTGCTTTTTCACAATGGTCTCAAAGGCCATGTCTGGGGTAAACAGCCCCGTTCTGAACGCCCGGAGCGGGAGAAGGGCACAGTGTCACAGGCCAGTGCCGGCCAGGAGGGCCAGGCCAAGGCCCCTCCCCCAAACCCATGAACTCTGCCCGAGGGGCCCTTAACTACCCCTCTCTGGGCCTCAGTGTCCCCAGCTGTAAAACAGGAGGGAGGGGTTCTAATGAAGGGCTTTTAATTGAGGCTCTTTGGGGCAAGACCAGGTGGTGGAGAGGATTGCGTATCTGATATAGAAGTCCTGCTTCCTCGTAAGGGTTTGTGCATACGGAAGATTCTATGGCCAGAAATGGCTTGAAAATTGCCAAACTGGGGTCTCCATAAGAGCCTTTCCAGGAATAAAGTGTTTTGTTTTGTTTTTGAGACGGAGTTTGTTCTCGCTGCCCAGGCTGGAGTGCAATGGTGCAATCTCAGCTGGCCACAACCTCTGCCGCCTGCGTTCAATCGATTCTCCTGCCTCAGCCTCCCAAGTAGCTGGGATTACAGGCATGCACCACCACACCCAGCTAATTTTGTATTTTTAGTAGAGACGGGGTTTATCCATGTTAGTCAGGTTAGTCTCCAACTCCGGACCTCAGGTGATCTGCCTGCCTCGGCTTCCCAAGGTGCTGGGATTACAGGCGTAAGCCAACACGCCCGGCCAAGTGTTTTGTTTTAAGACTAGGGGAGCGATCTCTTTCTGTTAATTGACCAGTGCAGTTATCAGGAAGTAAATTCCAAGCCAATCCTTGGAAATGAGCCTGCATGAGAGCAGGGGGCACTGGGTCTTGTTCACTGCCTGGCATGTGGTAGGTGCTTTAAATTTTCCTGCCCAGTGGATTTGCTGGATGAACACCGTGTAGGTCTGGGTCCCTGAAGGGGATCTAGCTTTTAAGGAACGGAGTCCACCTCCCAATCCTGTTTCCTGCTCCACGGGTTGCCCAGAAGGAGGGCGGTCGGGTGGAATGGGGCTGACTCGGGGCTAATGTGAATACAGGAGGGTCTGGAGGGTTTCAAAGTTCCAGGTATATAACAGAGTCCCAGGTAAATAACAGAGCCTCATACCTTGATGCTCCACCGCAGTGCCTACCTCGTGGTTTGAGCATCTTTGCCCGGTCACCCGGGTGGCACTGAGGGAGCTATCTCACCCTGGGGGATGGGCCCAGCCGCAGAGGGTGTTTCCCTGGCCACCTGCGCCCTGGGCTGTGCCCGATTGGCCCAGCAAGTGGTAGTAGGCGGGGTGACCCCAGTCCACCTCCCCAAGCTGCAGCCTGTCACGCAGGGAGCCAGAAAGTGGGGGTTGAGAGTACTGGGGACCAGAGCTCTCAGTCCTTCCTGAGGGAGGCCCACTTCATCACTCCCTCCGCCTCTGTCCCAGCTCCCCTGCTTCTGGGGTTCAGCCCCCATCCCAGGCCCCAATACGTGCCTAATGCCATGGATATTCTTGATGGCGTAGCTGATCTCCTTTCGGAGTTCCTTCTCATCGAACTCCATCTGTGTAGAAAAGCAGAGAAAAGGCTGGTCACAGCCTGTCCTGCTACCTGAGAGGTCAAGCCAGGGCCCACCCCATACCCAGGGCTGGGTTTCTTTTTTTTTCTTTCTTTCTTTCTTTATTTTTTTATTTTTTAAAGACGGGGTTTCACCATGTTGGTCAGGCTGGTCTTGAACTCCCGACCTCAGGTGATCCGCTCGCCTTGGCCTCCAAAGTGCTTGGATTACAGGCATGAGCCACCACGCCCGGCTGGGTTTCAAGGCCTCTGGGGTAGGGGTCAGCAAAAGCACACAGAGTCCTGAGTGAGGGTGAGGGGAGTCCTGAGCCACATCCTCAGGGCTGCCTGACCTACCTTGACCAGCTCAAAGGGGAAACGCTCGTGGAAGATTCGGTTAATGCGGGCTCCCCCCCGACAGTTCATAGGTGTCGATCTCATCTCCCGAGCCCTCAATGCGCTTCTCAAAGTCTACGGCGAACTGCTGGACCATCCTGGCGGGGAAAGTGGTGTGGTCTCAGGGGGTGGGAACAGCCCAGCGAAGGGAACCCCGGGAGAGCCCCGTGCTGAGAGGCTGGGGGCGGGGATTCAGTGATGGGAGCAGGAGCTGGGGGAGCCTCACTGCAGCAGGGCCTTGGTCTTGCGTGCCGGGTCATCAGGGCGGAAGTTCTTGTACTCCTCCACCTCCTTCTCGATGGACAGCAGCTGGCTCTGCAGCTTGTTCCGCAGCCCCGGCAGTGTGTCCCGGATGTGGTTCGTCAGTTGCTGGGGGTGGGGGTGAGGAAAGGGTTAAGGACAGATGGTCACAGGGCCAGGCAGGAACTTGGATGCCGGGGGGACTGTGTGAACGTGGTGAAGTGGAGAGCTATGGAGGGCAGCCCTGCCACTGCTACCCGGGCCACTGGCAGGAAAGTCGGTTCATAGAAGGAGCTTGCAGAGGTGTGTTAGTTGAATTAACGAGTGCATAATTTTCAATAAAACCAGAAATCTGGATTTGTATTTGAAATTTCCTGATTTTCGACCAATTTAATATTTTTATTTTTGCTTATTTTTCTTTTTTTTTGAGACGGAGTTTCACTCTTGTCACCCAGGCTGCAGTGCAATGGTGCGATCTTGGCTCACTGCAACCTGCAACCTCGGCCTCCTGGGTTCAAGTGATTCTCCTGCCTCAGCCTCCCGAGTAGCTGGGACTACAGGCATGCACCACCATACCCAGCTAATTTTTTGTATTTTTAGTAGAGACAAGGTTTTGCCATGTTGGCCAGGCTGGTCTCGAATTTTTGGCCTCAAGTGATCCACCCGCCTCGGCCTCCCAAAGTGGTGGGATTACAGGCATGAGCCACTGGACCCAGACCAATTTAATATTTTTAGACGTGCATCTAGGGTAGGGGTAGCCAGAGGACTGCCCCTGCAGCCTCTATTTAAAGCCTCCTTTAAGGTCACTCTCAAGCTCTGGCACTCATTCTCACCAGGTGCCCCCACACCGTATCTCCCTGAGCCATCATGACTCTGTGAAACAAGTCTGATCACCCATTGTTTCCATTTTACACACACAGAAATAGAGGCTCAGAGGCTGGGCATGGTGGCTCACACCTGTAATCCCAGGACTTAGGGAGGCCAAGGTGGGCGGATCACCTGAGGTCAGGAATTCGAGATCAGCCTGGCAAACATGGTGAAACCCCGTCTCTACTAAGAATACAAAAATTAGCTGGGCGTGGTGGTGTGTGCCTGTAATTCCAGCTACTTGGGAGGCTGAGGCAGAAGATTCACTTGAACCCAGGAGGCGGAGGTTGCAGTGAGCCGAGATGGTGCCATTGCACTCCAGCCTGGGTGACAAGAGTGAAACTCCTTCTCAGAAAAAAAAAAAAAAAAAAAAGAGCCAGGCATGGTGGCTCATGCCTGTAATCCCAGCACTTTGGAAGGCCGAGGCAGGTGGATCACGAGGTCAGGAGTTTGAGACCAGCCTGGCCAACATAGTGAAACCCCGTCTCTACAAAAAGTACAAAAAAATTAGCCAGGCATGGTGGCACATGCCTGTAGTCCCAGCTACTTGGGAGGTTGGGGCAGGAGGATCACTTGAACTCAGGAGGTGGAGGTTGCAGTGAGCCAAGATGGGGCCATTGTACTACATCCTGGGCAACAGAAGGAGACTCCATCTAAAAAAGAAAGAAAGAAAGGAAAGAAAGAAAAAGAAGGAAGGAAGGAAAGAAAGAAAAAGGAAGGAAGGAAGGAAAGAAAGAGAGGAGAAAGAAAGAAAGGAAGAGAGGCTCAGAGAACCTGAGAGTGTCTCAGAGGTGGAGTGACAAAGCTGGGATTGGAACACAGGTCTTGCCTACACAGACAGACACACACATGTGTACAGGCACACACACACATGTACACACACACGCACACATGCTTCAGTTGTGGAAGCCCCATTCTCCATTCCAGATGGAGAAATATCCTGGGGAAGCCCCTGGGATTCCCTGTCAAGGTCTTCAGCCAGGTATAATTGAATCCTGGTCCCCAAACCCAAGCTCTTCACCATGACACCCTCCACATTGGTCTTGGTCTTCTCTGTGTTGGGGACTTGCAGGGCTTCCCTGGCAGGTCCCAGACAGGGAAGGTAGCAAAGCTTTGCTGCTACCTGGCTGTGGGGCTGTGGGCAAGTTGCTTCTCTTTCTGAGTCTGTTTGTTTATCTGCACCCCGGGGAGGCTAACCTCTGCTGGTCACTGTCAGAACACACTTAAATTATTCTGTTCTCATGGTTGTTTCCCCCAGACCCCATCCTGGCTTGGTCGCCTACCTGATTGAGGACCTTCTGCAGGTAGGGCGTGCCCATACGGTCAGCCAAGTGGCGGTAAGATGGATGAGAGAGGAAGAACTTTCGCTCAGCAGCTAAGGCGGCTGTGATGTCCTTCTTGCCATCAATGTCCTTCTGGCTCCGGTTCACCACCCCAATGTAGCCTGTGAACAGCATCAGGGTCAGGGCAACCAGTGTCAAGGGGAGGAGAGGGACAGGGGAAGGGCTGGGGAGTGGGTCAGAGGTGTGGCCTGTTTACCTCTGCGCAGGGGGAGCAGCTTGTTCTCCAGCACATCACGGGCATCTGTGCCCTCGTCCATCAGGTCCAGCTTGGTGATGACCCCGATGGTGCGCTGGCCTGGGGGTACCAGCAGGAGGGCCGTCTCTAGCTGCACAGGCTCTCACACAGGATTCCAGGCGCTCTCACACAGGATTCCAGGCACTCCCACTCCCGACTCCCTGCTCTCCTCGGCCCCCTGCCCACTCACTGCCTCCTCTCTTCCCTCCTTATTCATTTTCCACAGGATAGCCAAAATGATTTTTATTTATTCTTTTTTTTTTTTTAAGACAGAATCTTGCTCTGTCGCCCAGGCTGGAGTGCAGTGGCGCCATCTTGGCTCCCTGCAACCTCCGCCTCCCCCTCCTGGGTTCAAGCAATTCTCCTGCCTCAGCCTCCTGAGCAGCTGGGATTATAGGCGCCCTTGACCATGCCTGGCTATTTTTTTTTTTTAGTAGAGACAGGGTTTCACCATGTTAGCCAGGATGGTCTCGATCTCCTGACCTTGTGATCTGCCTGCCTCAGCCTCCCAAAGTGCTGGGATTACAGGCATAAACCACCTCATCTGGCCCTCATTCTTCTTCTTTTTTTTTATTTGTTAGAGATGGGGTCTCACTTTGTTGCGATCCTCCCACGTTGGCCTCCCAAAGTGCTGGGATTACAGGTGTGAGCCACTGCATCTGGCCTTTTTTTCTTTTTTTTGAGACAGAGTCTCACTCTTGCCCATGCTGGACTGCAGTGGTGCAATTAGGGCTCACTGCAGCCTTGACCTCCTGGGCTCAAGTGATTCTCCCGCCTTGGCCTCCTGAGTAGCTGGGACCACAAGCATGCACCATGACGACCGGCTAATTTTTAAATTTTTTGTAGAAATGGGGGACTCACTATGTCGCCCAGGCTTGTCTTGAACTCCTGGGCTCAAGCGATCCTCCCACATTGGCCTCCCAAAGTGCTGGGATTACAGGCATGAGCCACCATGCCCGACCCCCAGAATGATTTTTAAAGGTACAAATCTGATCCCACCACCATTCTTAGACCCTTCAGAGGCTCCCCCTTACACTAAGAATAGACAGCCCCCAAGCCTGGGGCTTTGTGCATTGGCCACTGGGTGGGAACCTACCCTGGGGGTCTACCTCCTTGGCGACCTTGAGGGGCGTCAGAGTTGGCCAGGTCAGAGTTGGCAGGGGACACGGCCAGAATGAGGCAGTTCTCCTTGGTGACGAACTGCATAAGCATATCCCGGATCTGGAACTCGATGTCGGGAGGTTGGTCCCCCACCGGGACTTTGGTCATTCCGGGCAGGTCCACCAGGGTCAGGTTCAGCACTGGACAGGACAGTGAGAGGGCGGGCTCAAGGCGGGGGGGCGTGGCCGTGGGGGGGGTTAAGGGATAGGGAGGAGGCTTGCAGGATCCTCTTGGGAGTAGGGTGGCAGGTGGGCGGGACTAGGAAATCTCTGGGAGAAAGTGGCTGCTGTTGGAGGCGTGGCCGGAAGTAGGTGGGATCACGGCAGGGTGGAGCTTGGAATAGGATGAGGCAGAGGCAGGGTCGCTCTAAGGGCGGAGTCTGCAGGAGAAGCAAGGCACGCAAAGGGGCGGGGCCAAGAAAAGGATTCTTAGAGGCTGGGGCGGGGCCGGGGTCCTCACCGTGCGGCGAGTAGACGCGGAGGTTGATAGGCACCGGCGAGATGCCCTTGTTGGTGCCAGTGACCCGGTCGGTCTCGGCCTCGATCTCCAGGCGCACCTCCTCGAAGTCGGTGAATTTCTTTCCCTTGCAGTGCAGGAACTCGGCATATTCTGCCCCAGAAGCGGGCAGGGGTAGGGCAGTAGACATCAAGATCCGGAACCCCACCTAGGGGTTTTCATCTCCCGCCAGTGGTAGAACCCCCTAAACACACCCAAGCGGAACCACCCACGTCTCCATTGTGTATTTTGATCCTTACTGTCCCTAAGGGGAACGAGGCCCACAGTCCCACAGCAAGCAAGTTCTGTGGCCAGGCTGACCCTCAGCTTGGGGCACGGCGGAGAGGCTGAAGTGGGCAGACCTGGCTGCTGATGAAGAAGGGCACATACCTGTGGTTGCATTGACCAGCTGCAAGACCAGGGGACGTCGGGTGACAATGCCAGATCCTCGAGGCAGGAAGTCCCTGCAATGAGTTGGAGGTTAAGGAGGGTCAAGGCCGGGCGCGGTGGCTCACGCCGGTAATCCCAAGCACTCTGGAGGCCAAGGCCGGCGGATCACCTGAGGTCGGGAGTTCAAGACCAGCCTGAAACCCCGTCTTAAAAAAAATTAAAATAAAATAAAACTAAAAAAATTAAAAAAGGAGGGTCAAGATATGAGAGGGCTCCCTCTGTCCCAGGGGTACCTGTCCTGCCCTGGGAGAGCCAAAGCTCCCTCCAAAGTGCTGGCACCACTGCTCCTTAGCCCAAGGGCTTCAGGTCCCTAAGGGGAAATGGCAGTCCAGAAAGGTGGAAAAGACTCTTCCTCAAGTCCCCTGGGTCACAGAATTTATGCATCTGAGCTGCCAAGAGACTGGATCAACTCCTAGATACGTCCTGTGTTGGTTTTGAGCCAACAGGAAGTCCCTGCCCCAACCCAGCCACTGCCATTCAGTCCTGGAGAAACTTAGGCATGGGGTGTCCTACATGGCTATGTGTCCAGTGCCCACAGAGTGGATCCCAGGAAACAGAGCTGTAACTTCTCCCCTCCCTTCCGCTGTGGGGCAGGGCAGCATCTCACTTCCCCTTCCGCAGACCCCATATGGCTAGGGTTGAAGAAGCGGGGGAAGGAGGCGGCAAGGAAAAGGACTCATGGGTTGGGTGCAATGGCTCCTGCCTGTAATCCCAGGAGGCGGAGGTTGTGGTGAGCCAAGATTGTGCCATTGCACTCCAGCCTGGGCCACAACAGCAAAACTCCATCTCAAAAAAAAAAAAAAAAAAAAAGGCTGGCACAGTGGCTCACGCCTGTAATCCCAGCACTCTGGAAGGGCGAGGCAGGTGGATCACCTGAGGTCAGGAGTTCGAGACCAGCCTGGCCAACATGATGAAACTAAAAATACAAAAAAATTAGCTGGACGTGGTTGTGGGCACCTGTAATCCCAACTACTCTGGAGACTGAGGCAGGAGAATTACTTGAACCCAGGAGGCAGAGGTTGCAGTGAGCCAGGGCACTCCAGCCTGGGCAACAAGAGTGAAACTCTATCTTAAAAGAAAAAAAAAAAAATAAAGGACTCATGCTTCTTAGTGCCTACTGCATGCCAGGCTCTTAGTAGTGCTTCATACTATAGCCCCATGAGGCAGGTGCTGTTATTACCCCCATTTTGCAGATGGGGGAACTGCCGCTTAGAGACATTCAGGTTGCACAGCCAGTACCTCGCAGAGCAGACCCTAGTCTCAGATCTAGTTGACTTTGCAGTGAGACTCCCATGCCCTTCAGCCCCTTTTGAAGGACTGAACTGAGGGGTCCCAAAGTCATCCCGTCCCCAGACCTGACAGTCTATAGCTCAGACATCTGTTTGTGCTGATGACAAGCTCAGCTGTCCTTTTGGCTGACTCTTGTGGGTGCCGGTTCTCTGTCCAGTCAGCTCTTTTCATCTACCACCCTCTGCACTGCCCTCCAGGCTGGCGCAAGCACGAGGGTGAAAGCCTCTCCAGGAATAGGGCTGTCAGAATTGCCAGTCATGGGATCCCCAGGGCCCAGGAAAGGTTGGGGGCAGGCTGAAGCCCGAAGGACCACTGAGACACAGCCAGCGCCTTATTCATGGAGATGCCCAGGGAGGGAAAAAGACACACACAGTCTCTACAGAGCCAGAGGCGGAACCCCAGGTCTCTTGCCCCCAGCCCAGAGCCTGACCCAGACTCATAAGTCTTCTTTCACCCCGGGGTCAGTAGCAAAGGGTCTTAGATACAACAGACTAGACCCAGAGCTCCTAGGCTCAAAGCCCCCTCTTGAAGGCTCTCCACTACCCCACCTCTGGGGAAGCACAGGCTGCTGGAGAGGAGTCAGGAACTATGCTGGGGAAGGAGAAGGATGGTAAGTCCTGTGTATATTCATCATTTCTACGTGCCAGGCAAGTGCTTTTCATTTTTGCCAGACAGTGAGATTTAGGAGGACAGGGCAGCCTCTTTCTGTCTGCCACTGTATCCCAGTGCCCAGGACAGGGCTTAGCACACAAGGGGTACTCAATAAATTCTGATTGAATCCCCAAGTCCTTGAATCTGTGCTCTGATATAGAGATTATCATTTTATGGAGGAAGCAGCTGAGGCTCAGAGAGGTGAAGTGACTCACCCAAGGTCACACAGCCAAGCGGGGATTCAAAGCCGAGTGTCTGTTGGACGCTCAGCCTGGGAGCTTCCCCCATTCAACGGTGCTGCCTCAAACCCAAGAAGCCAGACTTGGCTTTTTATGTAATTCAATTAAATTCAGTCTGTGCCCGGCCCTGTGCCGGGCTCTGGGGATGGTTGACGATGAGTCAGACAGTTCCCACCCTGAGGAACTCACAGTGTGGTGGGAGAGACAGACAAGTAAACAGATAATGCAATGCAGTGTGGTGTGCGCTAGAACAGAGGTGTGCCAGGCGGCACAGAGGGCGGGGGTTGGCTGGGGTGGGTGGGAGGACTTCCGGTCTCAATCTCTCCCATCCTTTACTCAAAGACGCCTTTGGGGCGTGACTTCCAGTTTTGGGAGTCCCCCAGGGCTGTGGAGATACAGCAGCTGTTCTCACAGAAGCTGGGGTGGGTGTGGGGGCCGGGGGTCCACCCTCTTCTCCACCAGCTCCTCACCCAGCAATACCATGGCAACAGTAATTGCCATGGAAACTGCAGGAGGGGCTGGAAAGGATGGGACTCCCCCACAGAGAGGCCCCCACCCAGAGACATGGACTTTCCCTGGAGTTCCTTCCCGAGAGGCCTCTCCTTGAGCAGATGGGCCCCTGAGCGCTAGTGGGCCTGACGGTGGAGGTCCCCAAGGTGCCACATAGGGGGTGTGGGGAGCCCAGGGCCCAGCTGGTGAGAATGCTGGGTGGTCAGGGTCTGGGCCAGGTGCCCGCTGCCTCCCCAGGGCTGCTTAAAGGACAAGTAGCTTCTGGGAAGTAGAGACTAGAGGCAGGGCCATGGCTGGGGGATCAAGTCCTTCCCAGGGCCAAGATCTCCTGGTGCCCAGCTGGGGAGGTGACCCATCTCTGCCATGGCCCAGGTTCTCAAAGTGAGGCCCTCATGAAGCCTGCATCAGAATGCCCTAGGTAGTCTGTCCAGACACATGCTCCCCCGGCATGCTGGGCTAGAATCTCAAGGGGGCTTCGCAGAGAGGCCGAATCTGGATTTTAAACAGATCCTCAGGTGGTTTCCACACTCTCCGTCAAGTTTAAGGACCACCTGCCCCGTGCTCAGGAGCCAGGGCCAGGCTGGCTCCTACATCGAATCCTATATTGACCTTTCCCTGGCCTGGTGCCTGGTGCCAGGACCCAGGAGGTCTCCTTCCCAGCCTCACGCCTGGACAGACAGTGGGGAAGACTAGCAGGTCACCAGGTCTCGACAGTGAGCTCTTTGCTCACTTCCAGCTTCCTGCCTGGCACAGGCCCCACACATAGTAGGTGCCCAGGCAACACTGGAAGGAATGTGCATGACTCAGCAGCTCCCTAGCTCTTCCCTTTCACCTGGACAGACCATCCCACTTCGCTCTGTTTAAGGGTCCCCTGGGTGCCCCTCCTTCCCCTCAGTGAAGATCTGGACCAGATCCCAGCCTCCAGCTCCTGGTTAGGCTGAGGGAGGACAGAACAGGTGCCCAGAGAAAAGTGTCAGGCCCACCAGCCTCAGAGGCTGCATGCTGTGCCCGGCGTCGGGGGGTGGCTGCTAGCATGCCAGCTCTCCCCACTCATTTGGAGCAGATGGTGGGTTCCCAGGGGGGCCGTGCCTGGCCATCTGCAGAGGCACCTTCAAACCTGAAACGTGGGGAGACAAAATAAACACCTCTCAGGACCCTCAAATGCCACACTCCCTGTCTGAACTGGCGCTGTCACTCTGAGAGGGGTCTGGAGAAACTGAACCCAAGGGCTGACATGACCCCTACCCCTACTCTAGGACCTGAGACTTGGGGCCAGAGCTTGGGATCCTGGTTCCCGGGCCCTGCCGAATGCAAATGAGGCAAGGAAGTAATGTGCTTAACTGGGCGTGCACCTAGTGCCAGTCATCCTTCTGTGCCTCCTCTTTCTTGAGCTCTAATGTCAGATGGACCCAACACTGACTGTCCAAGCTGTCATATAGGAGCTGTGTGGCAGTGGACAAATGACCATACCTCTCTGAGCCTCAGTTTCCACATCACTAAAATGGGTTGCTGTGAGGCTTATATGAGCTGATGACTGAACCAATCGTAGCTGCTATGATGATAAATAACGACAGCTTGCTGGGCATGCTGAGAGCACGGGCTGGACTCCCACAGCTCGTCACCAGAAGGGGCAGCAGGGAGAGAGTTGGAAGGTGGCTTTCCTGGAGCCTGGCAGCCAGAGTTGGGGTGAAGGCAGGATATTTCCAGCCAGATCTTGACCCTGGAGGTGGAAGGCAAGAGGGGGTGCGCAGGAGCGCCCGCTGAAGCAGGGAGCTGGGGTGCTGGAAAGGGAGTGGGTGGGCCAGGAAATACGGTTGGGAGGAGCTGAGGCTGCCCCCGGGGCAACAAGACCCTCTCTGTTCCCGCTGCCCCAAGAGGCTATGGGCAGGCCCACGTCACAGCTCATGAATTTCAAGCTGAGGTTTGAACACTGCAGGGCAGTTCTGGCCTTGGCTTTCCTTGATGTTCTGATGGCCCCGGGAGCAGGGACTGGGCTAGACCTGTTTGTCACAATATCCCAGCAGCCAGCACGGGTCTGGCATGTGGCAGACTCTCAGGACACCTGCATTGACCAAAAGATGGAAGATGAACTCTACCATCGGCTTCATTGTGCAGGGGTAGAAACTGAGGCACCAAAGAAGAAGAGTCTTGCCCAAGATCATGGCACAAGTTGGTGACAAGGGAGGACCAGTATCCAGGGCTCCTGACTCGGGGTAGGCGCGCTCTCCACAGCAATCTTTCTCCCTATGAAGCAGAGCCTGTTACCTTCCCTTATTCCTTATCCTCCCATCCGTCCTGTTTGCTTTCTTTCCCTCCCTCCCTTTCTCCCTCCTTCCCTCCCTCCTCCCTCCCTCCCTCCCTTCCTTCCTCCCATCCATCCAAGTGTTGATGACTTTATTTTTTGAAAATGGAAATAAATCTCTTTTGCCTCTAATTTTTAAAATAATATGTTGTCCAGTTAAAAAGATTCAGAAAATGATCAGGTGCAGTGACTCACGCCTGTAATCCCAACATTCTGGGAGGCCAAGGCGGGCGGATAACAAGGTCAGGAGTTTGAAAGCAGCCTGGCCAACATGGTGAAACCCTGTCTCTTTTTTTTTTTTTTTTTTAATGCCTACAGCACCCGTCACACCCTGTCTCTACTAATTATACAAAAATTAGCCCAGTGTGGTGGTGGGCGCCTGTAATCCCAGCTACTCGGGAAGCAGAGACAGGAGAATCACTTGAACCCGGGAGGCAGAGGTTGCAGTGAGACGAGAGCATGCCATTGCAACTGGGCAACAGAGCAAGATACTGTCTTAAAAAAACAAACAGACAAAAAAAACATAAGTTCTCCAGTTAAAAAGATTCAGAAAATGGCCGGGTGGGGTGGCTCATGCCTGTAATCCCAACACTTTGGGAGGCCGAGGCGGGCAGATTGCCTGAGGTCAGGAGTTTGAGACCAGCTTGGCTAACATGGTGAAACCCTGCCTCTACTAAAAATACGAAAATTAGCCAGGTGTGGTGGCACACACCTGTAGTTGCAGCTACTCAGGAGGCTGAGGCAGGAGAATTGCTCAAACCTGGGAAGTGGAGGTTGCAGTGAGCTGAGATCCAGCCACTGCACTCCAGTCTGGGTGACAGAGAGACTCTGTCCCCCCCCTAAAAAAGATTCAGAAAATAAGTGAAATATTAAAAAAAAAAAAAAGCCAGTCGTCATCCCAACACCTGGTGAGAGCCACTGTAAACATTTTATCATTAATCATCATCATCATGGTTAAACACCGATGAATTGCTGACTGTCAGCCAGCGACTCTGCCAAAGACTTGAAAATCTACATCAGCACAAGATTTCTTTTTAGGGTGATGGAAGTATCCTAAAATTAGATTGTGATGATGGTTGCACAACTCTGTAAATATACTAAAAATCATTGAATTGTGCCTTTAAAATGGGTGAATTTTATGTCATGTAAATTATACTTCAATAAAGCTGTTTAAGAAAATTGACATCTGGCCGGGCATGGTGGCTCACGCCATAATCCGAGCACTCTGGAAGGCCGAGGTGGGCAGATCACGAAGTCAGGAGTTTGAGACCAGCCTGACCAACATGGTGAAACCCCATCTCTACTAAAATACAAAAATTAGCCGGGCTCGGTGGCGCATGCCTATAATCCCAGTACCTTGGGAGGCAAAGGTGGGCAGATCATGAAGTCAAGAGATCGAGACCATCCTGGCCAACATGGTGAAAGCATGTCTCTACTAAAAATACAAAAACTAGCTGAGCATGGTGGCAGGTGCCTGTAATCCCAGCTACCTGGGGGGCTGAGATAGGATAATAGCTTTTTTTTTCTTTTTTTTTTCAAAGACGGGTTTCACCCTATTGGTCAGGCTGGTCTTGAACTTGTGACCTCAGGTGATCCGCCCGCCTCAGCCTCCCAAAGTGCTAGGATTACAGGCATGAGCCACTGCGCCCGGCAGGAGAATAGCTTGAACGTGGGAGGTGGAGGTTGCAGTGAGTTAAGATCATGCCACTGCACTCCAGCCTGGCAACAGAGCGAGATTCTGTCTCAAAAAATATATATATATATTAGCGGGGGGTGAGGGTGGGGAAGGGGGTGTGGTGGTGCACACCTGTAATCTCAGCTACTCAGGAGGTTGAGGCAGGAGAATTGATTGAACCCAGGGGGTGGAAGTTGCAGTGAGCCGAGATCGCGCCACGGCACTCCAGCCTGGGTGACAGAGCGAGACTCCATCAAAAAAAAAGAGAGAGAGAGAGAGAGAAAAAAAAAAGAAGGAAGGAAGGAAAGAAAGAGAGAAAGAAGGAAGGAAGGAAGGAAAGAAAGAAAAAGAAAGAGAGAAAGAAAGGAAGGAAGGAAGGAAAGAAAGAAAGAAAAAGAAAGAAAGAAAGAAAAGAGAAAATGTGCGTCCTCTGGATTGATCCTTGCATGGCTGTGTGAGGTCAGAGTGATCAGTTTCCCCATGTTACAGGAGAAGAAATGAGGCTCAGAAAGGTGAAATCACATGCCTCTCGGACGCCCACAGGCACACTGGGTTATCAACCCTTTGATAGCTTCTCTATTCACCTAACATATCATAGACATTTCCAAAGTTATTCAATATACAGCTACATCTGGATCCTCTGTCTTTCTTTCTTTTTAGATACAGGGTCTCGCTCTGTCACCCAGGCTGGAGTACAGTGGTGCGATCATAGCTCACTACAGCCTCAAATTCCTGAGCTCAAGCGATCCTCCCACCTCAGTCTCCCAATAACTGGGACTACATGTGCGTGCCACCATGCCCAGCTATGGATCCTTATTTCTTATCACCAGCATCCTAATGAGAAGGAACCCCAGCTCGGCCACTGAGTTACATCCCTGTTCTGAACCTCAGTTTTCCCATCAGTGAAATAAGACATGGGCCAGCAGCTCCCTCCTAGAGCTGTTGAGGGGAATGCCCTGAGGTCCTGGCTGTGGAAGGACCTAACAGGGGGTGCCCATTGGGAGGTCCTAGTTCCTGAGCACGTGCCATGTGCCGTGTGCTTTACGTGCTACTGCACTGCATTCCTTCAAAATGGGGGACTCAGGTTGGGTGTGAGGGTGCATTCACCTGCTGAGATTTTTCTCCCCACTCTGGCTAGTGGTCTCCTTTCCCTGAGCTAAGAAGAGAGGCATGTGAGACAGAGTGATTAAAGAGTAACACAGTCATAATGAGATAGGACGTAAATATTAACCATGGTTGAAGCTGCCCTCGGAGCTCTCAGCCCAAGGTAACGGGTTCTTTCTTCCTCTACAGCTTCCCATCTGGGAAAACAAAGCCCTACCCCGCACAGGGAGGGCCAGGTCATGGCCGGAGAGAGTGATAAGGGAGGGCATCTCAGAGGAGGTGTTGGCTGATGTGAGACTTGGAGGAAAGACTCAGTGAAAGAGGAAGACAAGGCCAGGGGCCAGGCATGGTGGCTGAAACCTGTAATCCCAATACTTTGGGAGGCTGAGGTGGGAGGATCACTTGAGGCCAGGAGTTTGAGACCAGCCTGGGTAACATAGCAAGACCCTGTCTCTACAGAAAAAAAGGGGGGAGAAAAAGAGGCTTCCAGGCAAGAGAACAGCATATGCAACAGCACCCCAGAAGGGTGCGAGAGAGGGCACAGCCCTAGCTTTTCCATGAACTGTAAGGTATTCAGGTAGGCCAGGAGAGAGCGGCTGAAAGGAAGCAGGACTGGCTAATTAGCCCTCAGAGCCCCAACGCAGGTGTTGGGGTTCAGTCTTGAGGGCAGGGAGTCCAAAAAGGGCTTCAGGCAGAGGAAGGCAGATTGGGAGGCTGGAGAGAGTTCCATGCTGTTGGGTGGGGGATGGGTTGGGGGGAAGGGAGGAAGCTACTCTGTGGCTAAGACAGGGGGCTGCAGTTTGAGGTAGACAGGAGTGAACTGGGCAGAATCCACAGGGCATGGAGACGGAGTTGGTTGGGGAGGGTGGGCCAGCGAGCAGGTAGCTGATCTTGGGGCCTCTGGCCAGGGGACTGGGAAGATGCCATTTAGGAGAATATTTTGAACACCTTCCAAGCTTAATATTACTTTTTTTTTCTGTTGCGTATAGTAATTCTAAGTTGCTAGGCCTGACTTCTCCAAACGATTCTTGTTTCTTAGCCAGATTTCATTCCAGGGAATGGGTAAGAGTGCCAGAGAGTCACCCAGGAAGAGGAGGAGAGGAGGAGACGCTGAGGTGTGTAGGTGTGTGCGCGCACGGGGGACTGGGGTGGGGAATAGGGCAGACAGAAACATGGAGAGGTGTGGACTGGAGGCAGGAGACCCATGCCTGTTCCTGGCCTGCCTCTGATTCAATTGCTGTGTGACTTTAGGCAGGTTCCCTACCCTCTCTGTGTCATTTTTGCCATCTAAAAACCTGGTGGCTCACGCCTGTAATCCCAGCACTTTTTGAGGCCAAGGTGGGCAGATCCCCTGAGGTCAGGAGTTCGAGACCAGCCTGGCCAACATGGTGAAACCCCATCTCTACTAAAAATACAAAAATTAGCCGGGCATGGTAGCGGGCACCTGTAGTCTCAGTTACTTGGGAGGCTGAGGCAGGAGAATCGCTTGAACTGGGGAGGTGGAGGTTGCAGTGAGCTGAGATTGTGCCCCTGAACTCCAGCCTGTGTGACCGAGCAAGACCCTGTTTCAAATAATAACAATAATAATGCTAAATAAATAAAAATAAAAAGCTGGTTGGAAGGCCGAAGTGGGAGGATCACTGGAGCCCAGCGGTTTGAGACCACCCTGGGCAACATGGTGAGCCCCCCATCTATACAAAAAATAAAGTAAAAAAGTTAGCCGGACTTGGTGGCGCATGCCTGTCGTCCGAGCTACTCGGAAGGCTGAGGTGGGAGGATGGCTTGAGCCCAGGAGGTCAAGGCTGCAGTGAGCCAAGATCGCCCCACTGCACTCCAGCCTTCATGACAAAGTGAGATCCTGTCTCAAACAAAACAAAACAAAAACATGGAATGATGGTAGACACCAGTACTGCTCTTAGACCTAGAAATTGGAGCCCTTAGCCCCAGACTTACACCTTAGGGGTCCCTCTCTGAACCTCCTCTGGCCTTACCTTTCCCATGGGGCAAACAGATCCCAGGGGCCAGGGAAGGTGCCCAGCTGGAGCTTGTGCTCCCCCTCAAAGGCTACGCTCAGGTGCCCCAGAATTCCCTCTCAAGCAGTTCCAAGCCCACTGCCCAGGACCAACGGGGGTCCAGCCCAAGCCCAGGGTGGGTCCTCTCTGGAGCTGGGATATGTGGGCTGGGGTGTCCACGAATGAACGCTGGAGGGATAAAGAGGGAAGTGACAGGACAGCCCGGGGAGAGGGGCCACCTGTCCCCATGCCACCACATACATCACGGAACTCCAAGGAGTCTGAAATTCTGAATTCTAACCCAGCTGGCCAGGTTGTGATGAAGGGGCATTTGCTGCGGTGGGGGGGGCAGAATGCATTGCATTTAGCAATTCCTCAGCTTGATTTATAACCGGAATACATAGGCATATGGCACGTGGGCGTCTGCTTCTTCACGCCTGACAGCACTGTGCCCATGACCTGCTTCCTCCACTCCTGCCCTGCCCACCCTCTCCACTCGCCCACTCGTGCCCCTTCCCTGCGTCCGACGCTCTGACCCAGCCAGGGCCTGGGAAACTCAATTCTCCTGGCGCCGGGATCAGATACTGTCTGCCAGGGTCACCTTTCACTCCCAGCTCTGCTGGGCCACGGTGGGGCGTGGGTTTGGAGAGGATGTCCTCTGGCTGCAGATGGGTGCATTCTGTGCACGCTAGGGGCAGGCAGAGGCCGGAGCAGAATGTGGCAGCCCTCCAGGTGGGTGGGGGGCTGTCAAAGGACCCCTAACGGGTCCCTCAAACCCAGGTTCCCCAACCCTCCTGGTTTCACCTCTGGCCTCTGCTCCTCACTCAGCCACACTGCCCTTCACCCTTCATCTGGGTTCTCAGACCCACTGGGCTCTCTTCACCCTAGCCCTTTGCTCAGGCCGGTCCCTGCACCTGCAGCAGTCCACGCCTTAGCTTGATCATGTCCTAGTCTTGTTCAGGTCCAGTCTTAAATGATACTTCCTTAGGGGCCTTCTGATGGCCCAGAAAGCTCCCTTCCCCCCAATGTCAGGCTCCTTGCAACACAGTAGCAGTCTCCTTCAAAACACACAACAAACCAGTTCTTTGTGGATTTCATGTCTGTCTGTCCCGATCAGCTGCAAGCCTCCCCAAGCAGGATGGGTATGGCTGGTTCACAGCTGTATCCTCAGGGCGTGGCACACGGCAGGTGCCAAGGAAACGTCAGTTCCCTCTGCCCCCTCCAGGTCATCAGCACTCTGCCTAGGATGTCTCATTTATCCACTAATATTCTTTGGCCTCCATCTCCAAATCTGAGAAATGGGATCACTGTGATGCATCCCAGTATGTTCAGAGGAAGAGACAGCGCTTAATAGTGGGGGAGTGGGCTGTCTCCCCTGGGGAAAGGCTAGGTTCAACAAAGAGAGGGGCTTCAGAGGCCAGAGACCAGCACCAAGCCCATGCTGGGATAGAATGTGGAGGAAGGGGCCGGGCGCCATGGCTCACACCTATAATCACGGCACTTTGGGAGGTTGAGGTGGGTGGATCACTGGAGGTCAGGAGTTGAGACCAGCCTGGACAACATGATGAAATTCCATCTCTACTAAAAACACAAAACTTAGCCGGGCATGGTGGTGCACACCTGTAATCCCGGCTACTCAGGAAGCTAGGGCAGGAGAATCACCTGAACTCAAGAGGTGGAGGTTGCAGTGAGCTGAGATTTCACCACTGCACTCCAATCTGGGCGACAGAGCGAGACTGTCTCAAAAAAGAATGCAGAGGAAGGGACAAGGGCGAGTTGCAGGAGGCAGGAAGCCTGGGGGAGGCGGGTAGGCAGAGTCACAGGGAAACCTAAAACCCTGCCCGTAGCTGCTCCTTGGGCTCTGGGCAGAGGGTCACTCACCAGGACCCCGAGCCTACCCTAGATGGAGAAGGTTCCCCACTGCGCCCCCATCCTGATGCACCTCCCAGCCTGCACTATCCCAGAGGGCTTGCCTGTCTATGCCCAGGCAGGAGGAGAACCAGCACGTCTTCCATGCCAGGCCCTGCCTTGAATGCTTCATGGACTCACCATCATCTCACAAGGGATGTGCTATTATTATCCCCATTTTACAGATGAGGAAATAGCAGCTGGGCGGAGTTTAGAGAACATGCCCAGGGTTTCTCTGCTTGTAAGTGGCAGAGCTGAGCTACAAACCCAGCAGGTCTGACTTCAGAGCCTGCTCTCAGCCCCTCTGCCACGTTCCCGCCGGCCTTGGCCCGGCCCAGGACAACCCACTCTTGGCCCTGGAGGAGTGTTGCTGGTGGAGGGGGGCGTGTAGCAGGGCGGGGGTGATAAGGAGGAGCTGGAGAGACAGCGAGGAGGCCCCTTTGGCCTAGGGCACCAGGCATCTGTTCATGAAAGGCTGGCTGTGCTGCGTCCACAAACACTCCCCCGTCTACACTTACACCCGGGATGAGCTCATCTGCTCTCAGGTTTAAATCCCATCTCTACACCAACGATTTCCAAATTTTTATTTCCAGCCCGCCTTCCCCCTGAGCTCCTGACTTGCATCACCAAACTGCCAGCTGACATCTTCCACTTAGAAGTCTAACAGGCATCTCAGGCTCAATATGTTCAGAACCCAATCCTGGTCTCTCCCCCGCCCCCCAATCTGCTCTCGTTACTCTTCACGACTCTGTTAATGGCACCAACACCCACCCAGGAGCTCAGGTCAAAGTCCCAGAAGTCACCATTGATTCCTCCTTCCTCACCCTCCATATCCATCCACAAGCAGGACGTCCTCCAAAATATGTCCTGAAACCACCCACCATTCTGCTTCTCGTTGCAGCTAAAACCCTGGTCCAGGCCCCTGACTAGCCCCTGCCCACTGCAGCAGCCTCCCCCACCAGTCTCTCACCTTCTCCCTCACCCCCTCCCCAAGTCACACCCTTGCTAGATCCGCTCAAGTCACTCCACTACTGAAAAGCTTCCCACAAGAGTGAAAATAAACCCAGACTCCTCGCTCCTCATGGCCTAAGGGGCTTGTAGATCTAGCCCCTGCCTATCTCTCAGATCCTGTCTCCTTGCTAGTCAAACACCAGCCACTGGGGCTTCTTTCTGTTCTTCAAAGGCACCAAATTCTTTCCTACCCCAGGGCCTTTGCACTTTCCTGTGGCCCGGAACTCTCCCACCCCTGGCGAGTTACACAGGTTCTCATCCCTCGGTTCTCATCTCAGATGCCACCTCCTCCCGGAGACCTCTGACCTCCCTGGGGAGAGCAGTCCCTCTCCCCTCCCCGACCTTGACCACATTTTCCATTTGTCTTCTGAGTTTCTCCCTCTGGAATGTGGAGCCTTGTCTTTTCCACCATAGAATCCCCAGTGCTAAGACATCATGCACCCTCCACAAATGTTTGCTAAATCACTGAATGAATTGGCGTCAGTTTTCCCTTCTGTAAAAGGGAAGTGGGTGAAGAAATAACATAGACCCAGACAAGTTCCAGCAGCGTCCCGGGCAGCTGCGAGGCCACCTCCATTGCAGAGCTGACAGCAGGATCCTCCTGAGTGCCCGGAAGCCGGGGGTGGGCCTGGAGCAGCCCTGATGCATTTTTCTCTGATGCATTTTCCATGGGGCATTGGCTTCTGGGAAGCCCCAGGAGACAGAGTGGCTGTTACCACTCTGGGGACTGAGCCCTGTTGGAGAGGTCAGGAGCCCTTGAGGGAGCAGGCAGGCTGAGGCGGGGGAGCCCACTGAGCCTCAGTTTCCTGGCCTTCTCACTAGCTTTCAGGGGATCTCGAATGCTTTCCTGCCTACTCCTTCACATCAAGCTAAGCCCTCCTCCCTGCATCTGGACACCCTGCACATCCTCCTGTGGGGATCACGGCCAAGGGCATTGGGGCACAGAGGGCAGCCAGAGGGCCCAGGCCTCCTGGGGCACAGTCCATACCTTGCTCTGCCACTCAACAAGCAAGTACTTGCTGAAGTCTGCGGTGGCCAGGGCTGGCCCCTGCGCCGTGGGCTCCAGGAAGGCAAAGGATGGGCACAGAAGTCCCCCAGCCTAATTGGCTATCGACGATCCCTCCCGCATGTTTACAAAAGCTCCTTTCCACCCATGAACTTGGTGGAGCCCACAGCCGCCCTCTCAGGAAGGCAGGGCAGTGGCTGTCAGTGTCCCCGTCCCACAGATGGGGAAGTGGAGGCCCACCCACCTGCATGTCCCCATGCCCGGTGCAGGGCCCTGCTCTCAGAGGATGTGCAGCCCTGAGATCAGGAACTGGGCTTTGGAGTCTAACAGCTGCTGCCCTTCCTGAATGTGTGACCTTGGGCAAGGCACCTAACCTCCAAGGTCTCAGTTTCCTCGTCCGTAGGATGGGCATCATGGAACCTGCCTCTTGGGAGCTCCTGTGAGCCTGTGAAGGACTCAGCATAGGGGCTGCATGGGATGGGCTCGATAGATGGGGGCTGAAGTCACCAGTTGGTCCCCCTTACCCCAGGCCCGGAGCACGCAGCCTAGCATGGAGCAGGAGTTCAGCCAACATTCAAAGGACAAGAAGGAGGAATGTGGCTTGTCTACTCTAAAGAAGTGCTGGGTACCCCTGACTACCAGGTCTTGGGGAAGGGGCCCACTGTGTCTCTTGCCTGTGTCTCTGCAGGTTGGGGGATCATGTGATGAGAAGGGGGATACTGCATGAGCCATCGGATAGACAGATGCCTCCCCCCTCTGCTGACCAGATGGGCACGGCCGCCCCCACCGTGGCCTTCCAACGTCCCCACACATACATGGCTCCAGTCAGGCCCTCTCCCTGTCACCTCTAGGGCTAGCATGGGTTTCCCAGGACATTTGAGGGGCAGGAACAACCACCCAGTCCCACTGCCTACGTTACAGACAGAGACACTGAGGCTCAGAGAGGGCAAGTGACCTGCCTGAGACTTTGTAGCAGAACCTGGCTTGGACAGAACTGCTGTCCCTCTGCGGAGAAGGGCCCCTGCCTCCCTGTCCCATGTGCCAGTCATTTTTTTGGCCCTGAAGGTCATTGGAAGAAAGCAAGGGTTTCTAAAGAAGATATGGGGGAGATGAAAGGGGGAGAGGTCAGTGTGAACCCTCTCACCTCCTCCCCCCCCATCTGCCCAACCCAGTACCTGGAGAGCCCCTATCCTTCCTCTCATCAGTACCAGAAAAACTATTTCTGCCTCCCTTTAGGGGTGCCTGGGAGCCTGGGGATCATGACCCAGACTGCCCCCCTAAACCCAAGACCCTTTGTCTTTGCAATTGCTCCCCCTCTCCGTCACCTAGGCCTCCCAGCGCCTTGTGGGATCAGAGGCGGGAGGGGGATTAGGTTCTGCAAATGGCTCCCCACTCCCGCCATCCCTGTCTTAGTCATCTCTGCCCTCTGCCGCCTCTCCCTTCATCACAATCCCTCTGGCCAGGCCAAGGGGAGGGCGACACTGACAGGCGCCCCCCACCCAGGGGCCACGGCGAGGCAAGGGGCCGGCTGCTCAGAAAAGGATCAGAAGTGGTTTCTCCTCCCCTCTTCCCTTCCTCATCCTGCAGCCCGCGCCTCCCCCCTCCGCCGTGCTGTGCACGGATGGCGGCGGGAGCCGCAGAGGTGTGTGTGTGCCGGAGGAGGCTGTGCGGGGTCCTCGATGCCCACGGGACTACGTCCTCTTCTAGGGACTGGGATGGGGGGGCTGTCCCCCCACCACAGCCCAAGAATTCCCATGGGGATAGAGGACTGTCCCCCCCCATAGAGCCCGGTGTGGGGGACACTGCCCCCCCGGGTGCTGCCCGCTCCAAGGGACTCCCCAAGCCCAACGGAGGCGCTGAGTAATGCGGGCTCTCTCCGTGCCCATGTTGGGGGTGGGGGTCAACCCTCTGCCCCGGGCTTCTAGCAGAGCGCTGTCTGCCCTAAAGGATGGGGCGGAGGAGGGGGCGTGATTCCGCAGCCGGAGACGTTTGCAGACTACCCGGGGGGCGCTGCTGCCCCAGGGGCTCTCGCGGTGGGGGGGAGGGCCGCCTCGCTCCGGCTGGGGGGTGGGAGGCGCGCCTGCCGCCGGTGCAGCATCGGGGGCTGCGAGGTCGCCGCACCGTCGGTGCCCCGGGCGGGGATTCCAGGGATCCCGAGGGTCTGGGATCGGCGCCTTGGGGCGCGCCGCGCCTACCTGCCTACGAAATTCTCGAGCACCGAGCTCTTGCCGGCGCTCTGGCCGCCCACCACGGCGATCTGCGGCAGGTCGAGGTCCGCGTTCTGGCCGATGGCAGAGAAGGCGTCCTGCAGCCGGTTGACCAGAGGGATGAGATCTTCCATGCCGCGGTTGCCCATGGCTGCGGCGGGCCCCGCAGGCTGCGATCCGGCTGCCGCTCGCGCTCCCGGCTCGCGCTCCGCCGCTGCAGCCGCGCGCCCCGACTGCCTGCGCCGCGGGCCCTCCGCCCCTCGGGGATCAGAGCGAGCGCCGCTCCAGGACGCCGCTAGGGGGAGCCCGCGGCGCTGCTGGCCGGACGCCGTGCGCAGGCGCCTCCCGGGGCACCATGGGTGTTGTAGTTTTCACCTTCTGCGGCTTTCGAGGTGCCTTAGCAGTATCTGGGGTGCGCGGATGCTGCGCAGAACATATTTGTCATGGGTGGGGTCTCACTCCTAGTACCAGACCCCTTGGATAGTGGTCATGGCTGTTTCACTCCATCTTACCGATGGGGAAACTGAGGCCTGGAGAGCAGATGGGCTACCTCTGAGGTCACAGCCTCCTGACCCGGAGTTCCCCTTCACCTCGCTGCCTTATACCTCTAGGTCCTGACTCTAATCTCCAGCATGTCCCTTTCTTCCTTTGGTCCTCAGTTTCCTTGTTTCTAGAAGGGGAAAGATGGAACATGAATTCAACAAATATTTACTAGGTACCTGCTAGAAGCCAGGCCCTGTCCTAGGCACTGAAGATACAGCAACAAATAAGACAGCCAAGGCTTCTGCCCTCATAGATCTTGCATCAAGCTGGTGAGACAGACAGTAAATGAATAAACAGATACATGAAATAGTAAAAATGAAAATAGTTCATAGTAAGAGGGATGGAGGGAATAAACAGAGTGTGAAAAAAGGTATCTGTGGGTGTGGAAAGTTCACATTGGCTTGGGAGGAGTCTGGGGGATTCTCTGCAGAAGTGACATTTGAGAAGAGACAGAAATGATGAGAAGGAGCCAGCAGCAAACAGATCGGCGGAAGAGCATGCCAGGCAGAGTGACCAGCAAGTGCAGAGGCCCTGACACCTGGGAGGCCCTTCTTGGGAGAGTTGGAAGCTCTTATCCTAGGGAGTGGAAGTGTTAGCTCCAACCCATCAGGATGGTGGTAAACAGCATTAAACAGTGGGATTCAAATCCAGGGCTCCTACAATCCTACCCCTGCTTACCCCTGCGCACAGAGAGACCATGGGGCCCTGAGCCCAGCCGTCCACCTCTGCATTTAAGAAACCTAATTAGTATTCATGGTGGAGGCTAGGAAGGGGAGGCCAGCCTACTCTGTGCTCATGCAAGTCATTTCCCCGTGCTGTGAACAGGGTGGGGGCACTGCTGACAATGTGGCCTGTGAATTGGAGACTTCATTTACTCATCCGTTTATTTTTATTTTTATTTGGAGTTGGAGTCTCATTCTGTCACCCAGGCTGGAGGGCAATGGTGTGATCCGCTCACTGAAACCTCTGTCTCCAAGGTTCAAGCAATTCTCCTACCTCAGCCTCCCAAGTAGCTGGGATTACAGCCTGACACCACACCCAGCTAATTTTTATACTTTTAGTAGAGAAGGGGTTTCACCATATTGGTCAGGCTGGTCTCTTGGCCAGGCTGGTCTTGAACTCCCAACCTTGTGGTCTCAGCCTCCCAAAGTGCTGGGATTACAGGCGTGAGCCACCGTGCCTGGCTTCTCCTCATCCATTTAAATGCATATTTTTTGAACCAGGTACTATGCTAGACCCCAGAGATAAAGCAGTGAGTAAAATGGACAAAGTCCTTACCCACATGTGGCTGACAATTCAGTGGAAAAGACAGACAATATGCAAACAAGCCAATAATGATGACCCTGTTGGATGGTGTGCCCTGCAGAGCGAGGAAGCAGGGGTGGCGTACAGTGGTGTTGCTATTGTGAAGATGGTGATCAGAGAGTGAGCTGCGGGGGAAGAACTTTCGAGGCAGGCATGGGGAACAAACAGGCTCTGTCCCTGGTAGGACCAGAGAGTGGATTAGGAGCCTAATCAGGGCCTTAAACAAGCTTCGTGACCCAGGTCCTTCCACGTCTCTGAACCTCAGTTAACTAATCTGGATAATGGGGATAATGATAGATCAAATGCCTGGGAGGGCACAGCCCAGGCCTGGTGCTCAGGAGGCCCTTATTAAGCTGCAGCTGTGAGGATGCCAATGATGACAGCTCACCTGACGGCTGGAGTATCAGTGCCACACAACTTGCATCCTGGCAGCTACTCCACGCCAACCTGTTATTATGCTCTGAAGACAAGAGAAGGCTGAGATGGGAGCCTGGATGAGTGGCACGAGGAGGGGTTGCAGTTTATAGATGTCTGCCTAGAGGGCATCATGGCTGGGCTTTTATTTATTTATTTAAGACTGAGTCTCACTCTGTCGCCAGGCTGGAGTGCACTGGTGCAATCTCAGCTTACTGCAACCTCCACCTCCCGGGTTCAAGCAATTCTCCTGCCTCAGCCTCCCGAGGAGCTGAGACTACAGATGCATGCCACCATGCCCAGCCTAATGTTTGTATTTTTAGTAGAGATGGAGTTTCACCATGTTAGCCAGGATGGTCTCAATCTCCTGACCTCAGGTGATCCGCCCCCCTCGGCTTCCCAGAGTGCTGGGATTACAGGCATGAGCCACCACGCCTGGCCGATTGATTGATTGATTGATTGATTGATTTGAGACATAGTCACCCTCTGTCTCCCAGGCTGGAGTGCAGTGGCATGATTTCGGCTCACTGCAACCTCTGCCTCCCAGGTTCAAGTGATTCTCCTGCCTCAGCCTCCCAAATAGCTGGAACTACAGGTGTATACCATCACACCTGGCTAATTTTTTGTAGTTTTTAGTAGACAAGGGGTTTCACCATGTTGGCCAGGCCTGACTTCAGGTGATCTACCCGCCTCGGCCTCCCAAACTGTTGGGATTACAGGCGTGAGCCACTGTACCCGGCCAGCTTTTATTATTTTTAAGCTTTTTTCCCTCTAACTACAATATTGAAACTTATTGTAAAATCAGGGTTTACACAAGTATTTGAAAACCCCTGGTCATCCTCCCACCTAGAGATAACCACTATAGATTAGGGTTTATTCTCTGGCTTTCTTTTTCATATATATACATATTCATTTTGTTCCATTTTGTTTTTATAGAACTGGGATCATACTAAGCATCACTAATGCCAGGCCAGCAGCCTGGGCATCACATGAAGTTGGTCAGAAAAGAAGACTCTCTTCTGAAGGCCACTTCAAGTAAACAAAAAAAAAAAAGAAAGAAAAAAAGTAAAAGAAGAATCTCAGGGCCGGGTGAGGTGGCCCAGGCCTGTAATCCCAGCACTTTGGGAGGCTGATTCAGGTAGATCACTTGAGGTCAACACGTCAAGACCAGCCTGGCCAACATGGTGAAATTCCGTCTCTACTAAAAATACAAACATTAGGCTGGGCATGGTGGCTCAAACCTATAATACTAGCACTTTGGGAGGTTAAGGTGGGCAGATCAACTGAGGTTGGGAGTTCGAGACCAGACTGACCAACATGGTGAAACTCCATCTCTACTAAAAATACAAAAATTAGCCAGGTGTGGTGGTGCACATCTGTATTCCCAGCTACTTGGGAGGCTGAGGCACAAGAATTGCTTGAACCTGGGAGGCAGAGGTTGCAGTGAGTTTGAGATCGTGCCACTGTACTCCAGCCTGGGTGACAGAGCAAGAGTCCGTCTCAAAAAAAAAAAAAAAAAAAATACACACACACACACATTAGCCAGGCATGGTGGCACACGCCTGTAATCCCAGTTACTTGGGTAGCTGAGGCAGGAGAATCCCTTGAACCCAGGGGGCAGAGGCTGCAGTGAGCGGAGATGGCACCACTGCACTCCAGCCTGGGCAATAGAGACTCTTTCAAAACAAACAAACAAATAAAAATAAATGAAGAATCTCAGGCCCCACACCAAGACCTGCTAGATCACAACCTGCATTTAACAAGAACCAAGAACTATAGGACATTTCTGTGTACATCAAAGTTGCAAAAGCTCTGATATATAATACCTGCAACCTGCTTTGTTAGTATGTCTTAAATTTCTTTCTTCTTCTTTTTTTTTTTTCTTTTGAGATGGAGTCTCACTCTGTTGCCAGGCTGGAGTGCAGTGTCGCGATCTCGGCTCACTGCAACTTTGCCCCCCGGGTTCAAGTGATTCTCCTACCTCAGCCTCCCGAGTAGCTGGGACTACAGGCGCATGCCACCACACCCAGCTAATTTTTTGTATTTTTAGTAGAAATGGGGTTTCACCACGTTGGCCAGGATGGTCTCGATCTCTTGACCTTGTGATCCATCTGACTTAGCCTCCCAAAGTGCTGGGATTACAGGCATGAGCCATGGTGCCCGGCCTTAAATTTCCTTCAGTGTAAGTAAGAACAGACAGATCAGTCACCTTTCTATTTCATGGCTGCATGGTTTTCCACTACTGGGTAGTGGCCTGGTTTTGTTCCCAGGTCTGCTAAAAATGGCGGTGTTGGACTTGAAGTATGGATGAACAGAATGCCACTGATGGTGGATGTGGAGAAGATACGATACTGTGGGCAGAGGAACCAGCCTAAGCAAAGCTATGGAATCAGGAAAGAAAGGAACTTGAAATCTATCCTGGCCTCAGTTTCCCCACAGGGCTTGGTAGAACTGCTGCAGATACTTCTCCTTGGGCTTGAAGAAGCTGGAAACTTGAGGGCCACTGAATTAAATTAGGGTCTTAGAAATGGCTTTGGCCAGGCACAGTGGCTCACGCCTGTAATCCCAGAACTTTGGGAGGCCGAGGCGGGTGGATCACTTGAGGCCAGGAGTTCGAGACCAGCCTGGCCAACATGGTAAAACCCCGTCTCTACTAAAAATACAGAAATTATCTGGACATGGTGGCACCCTCCTGTAATCCCAGCTGCTCGGGAGGCTCTGGTGGGAGAATTGCTTGAACCCGGGAGGTGAAGGTGGCGGTTGCATTCAGCCGAAATCGCACCACTGCACTCCAGCCTGGGCGATAGAGCGAGACTTCATCTCAAACAAAACAAAACAAAACAAAACAAAAAAACAAAAACAGAATTTGCTTTGACTCTTCACTCTCTCTTGAACTCCCAAAGCTTTTTTTGTTTTTGTTTTCTTGTTTGTTTTTAGAGATAATACAAGTCTCACTCAGCTGCCCAGGCTGGAGTGCAGTAGCACAGTCACAGCTCCGTGCAGTCTCAAACTCCTGGGCTCAAGTGAGCTCCTGCCTCAGCCGCCCAAGTAGCTGAAACTACAAGTGCACACCACCATCACCAGTTAATTAAAAAAAATCTTTTTTTTTTTTGGTAGAGACAGGATCTTGCTTTGTCACCCAGGTTGGTCTTGAACTCCTGGCTTCAAGTAATCCTATTGTTTCGGCCTCCCAAAGTGCTGGCACTATAGGTATGAGCCACCAGACATGGCTGGGCTTCCAAAGTTTTGACCACCAACTGTGCTAGGCATATATATGTGTCGTTTGTGTGTGTGTGTGTGTGTGTGTGTGTGTATATATATGTGTGTATATATATGTATATATGTCTATATATATACACGTATATATGTATGTATATATGTATATGTGTGTGTGTGTGTATATATATGTATATACACATATATACTTTATATATATATATATATATATATTTGGAGACAGAATCTTGCTCCAGCTCCAGGCTGGAGTGCAGTGGCGTGATCTTGCTCCCTGCAACCTCTGCCTCCCAGGCTCAAGCAATTCTCCTGCCTCAGCCTCCCAAGTAGCTGGGATTATAGGTGCCCACCACCACACCCAGCTAATTTTTGTATTTTTAGTAGAGACAGGGTTTCACCATGTTAGCCAGGCTGGTTTCGAACTCCTGGCCTCAAATGATCCACCCACCTCAGCCTCCCAATGTGCTGGGGTTACAGGTGTGAGTCACTGAGACTGGTTCTGGGTAGATTATTAACAACAGGAGTGTTCACTGGGCATTTCCTCCCAGCCTGTTTACTGTGCTGAGGGATTCACCTGTACTGTCTCCCAACCTTGAGAAAGAAGTTTTATTAGTCTCCTGCGACAGATGAGGAAACTGAGGCACACAGAGGTTAGTGAAGAATATGTCTAAGGTCACATAGCTAAGAACTGATGGAGTCAAGGTGTGGACAGACGTCAGTGTGACTCAGAGCTTCCATATTTATATCCTACACTATGCCAGCTCTGTTAAGTGATGGTTTTCTCCCAGGGATGCTGTGTTGAGAATATATATTTTTAGTGCACATAAAATAAAACATGAGCCCTTTCTGAGAGTGCTTGTGTTATATACATACATAGTAGGTGCTCAATAAATGCCAGTTGAATTGAGCAGTGGCCTTATTACACAGCTCCGGGATCAAGTCCTTATATTTAGTCACTAAGTCTGCTCAGGTTCTGGCTCTTTGGAGTCTTTCATTCATTCATTTTTCCACAGGTATGGATCAGTGGCTACTTTGTGCCAGACCTCAGCAAGACACAGCGGGACGAAGAGGTTAACAAGATGCAGGGATCATCCTGCTGGAATGGGAGTCACGGGGGAGGGACAGATGAGGGAAGCAGACTAGGTCCATGGAACAAGGGCACCCGGCCCAGCCTGAGGCAGGGTTGCTGCTAAGGAAGCAGCTGGGTCAGGCTGGGCCTTCTGTACATGTTTGTGGGCCGGGCACAAATATTTCCTATGGGCTTTGGGGCTATGGCAGTCCAGGTGTCTGTGCCTGCACCACCTCATCTCCTGCTGAAGAGCCCCCCGTGAGCCTGGAACAGGCCAGGTGCCCATGTGTGCTGATCATGCCACGGTGAGGTCTGAAGCCAGACTACCTGGTGTTCAAATCCCACCTCTGCCACTGTCTAACCTAATGACCTTGGGCAAGTCATTTCACCTCCCAAAGCCTCAGTTTCTTCATCTGTAAAAGGGGGGATTATAATAACCCCTAACTCATAGGATTGTGTGAAGTTTCAGTGATGTAATAATAATTTAGATAAAGCATCCAGTGGTGCCTGGAACTGTGAATAATGAGAGCTACAAATAGTGTTATAATCATCATCACCATTGCACTGTCCAAAGAAACTTCGGTGTTGTGAAAGTAGCAGAGGGTGTGGCTGGATGCGGGGAAGGAGGGAGAGTCTGTTACCTACAAGTCAGTCCTGTGTGGCAGAGATGGTCAAACTAGAGCCCTAAGTCAGGGCCTGCGCTGGGTCCCCCGGAAGGTAGGGGCAGTAACGAAGCGTGCCTGTTGGCTATTCCTTGCCTCTGTCCTCTGCCTTTCACACTCCATTTATTTTTAGGGAAAGGCACAGGTGGGCGACAGCCACAGGGGAGGCCATGTAGTAAGCATATGGTCTTATATGTTTCTCTGCCTCTTGTCTGACTTGGAGCTGTTGCCGAATGCAGCCTGTTCTCAGGGATTCTGAGCTGGGCGTCTGGTGGTGGGGCCCACGTTATGGCCTATGCTGGGCGCCTCACTGGAACTTGCCTCTGTAGGGTGATGGACACAGCTGTCAAAGGTGGGAAGGGCTTACATGGTGAACACTAGTCCGAGGACAGAGGGGAGGGAAACTGCATTCTGAAGCAATTCATTCATTCATTCAATCAATCAGTCTTTACCACACAAACCTGTGATGTGCAGGGTTCTGAGCTGGGTCCCAGGGACATGAGGACAACTTGGCAGATGCTTTCTGCCATCAAGGGCACATGACATTGCTGAGGACAGGAATAGTGCAAGGTGGGGGAGGTGGCAGGTTACAAGACAAAGAAGCTATAGTCAACAGCCAGTTAGAGTACTGGGAAAACAGCAATAATAGCTACAATAGAAACAGTGCAAGTACTAGGTGAAGAGGCCTGTGAAACTGTAACTTCATGCAAAGCTTGAATAAATAGCAACACTCGCCTCATTCTTTTCTCTTTCTTTCTTTCTTTTCTTTTCTTTTTGAGACAGGGTCTCACTCTGTTGCCAAGG
This sequence comes from Ateles fusciceps, assembly GCA_036589455.1. Classification (NCBI taxonomy): domain Eukaryota; kingdom Metazoa; phylum Chordata; class Mammalia; order Primates; family Atelidae; genus Ateles; species Ateles fusciceps. The sequence continues at coordinate 5,549,442 of JAZHEH010003300.1, forward strand.
CTGGAGTGCAGCGGTATGATCATGGCGAACTGTAGCCTAGATCTATTTGGCTCAAGTGATCCTCCCTCCTCAACCTCCCAGGTAGCTAAGACTACAGGCATGTACCACCACGCCCAGCTAATTTTTTAGTTATTTGTAGAGATGGGGGATCTCCCTATATTCCCAGCCTGGTCTGAAATTTCTGGGCTCAAGCAATCTTCCCACCTTGGCCTCTCAAACTACTGGGATTATAGGTGTGAGTCACTACACCCGGCCCATTTACCTCCTTCTTAAACTGAAAAACTTAGGGTAAAGATGTTAGTTCTTCTCCAACTTAAACACATTTATTGCAACACCAATCAAAATTCTGATGAGGTCCAGGTTCAGTGGCTCACGCCTGTAATCCCAGCACTTTGGGAGGCCAAGGTGGGTGGTTCACCTGAGGTCAGGAGTTTGACACCAGCCTGGCCAACATGGTGAAACCCCGTCTCTAATAAAAATGCAAAAAATTAGCTGGATGTGGTGGCGCACGCATGTAATCCCAGCTACTTGGGAGGCTGAGGCACAAGAATCACTCAAACCCGAGAGGCGGAGGCTGCAGTGAGCCGAGATCACACCACTGCACTCCAGCCTTGGCGACAGAGCAAGACTCTGCCAAAAAAAAAAAAAAAAAAAAAACTCGGATGGGATTTCAGAGAAGGTTTGGCAAAATTCTACAAAATATCTGAAAAAAATATATAATTGGGAATTGGCAAAATTTTTTTAAAGAATAACAATGTCAGGAGCTTGCACTGGCAGTAAAACATATTCCTTTTTTTTTTTTTTTGAGACGGAGTCTTGGTTTGTCGCCCAGGCTGGAGTGCAATAGCGCAATCTCCACTCACCACAACCTCCACCTCCTGGGTTCAAGGGCTTCTTCTGCCTCAGCCTCCTGAGTAGCTGGGATTACAGGTGTGAGCCACCACGCTTGGCTAATCTTTTGTATTTTTACAAAATGATTACATTTACAAAATGTAATCCCGTGCTGGGATTACAGGCATGAGTCATTGTGCCTGTGTGCAGTAAAGCATATTCTAAAGCTATAATAATCATAGTATGTGGCATCATCATGATAAGGGATAGAGAGTCCTGGAGCAGAATAGGTCTGGATGGCCCGGTGTGGTGGCTCACACATGTAATTCCAGCACTTTGGGAGGCCGAGGTGGGTAGATCACTTGAGGTCAGGAGTTCAAGACCAGCCTGGTCAACATGGTGAAACCCCATCTCTACTAAAAATACAAAAATTAGCCGGCTGTGGTGGTGCATGCCTGTAGTCCCAGCTACTTGGAAGGCTGAGGCAGGAGAATCACTTAAACCCAGGAGGCAGAGGCTGCAGTGAGCTGAGATCACACCACTGCACTCCAGCCTGGGTGGCAGAACAAAACTCTGTCTCAAAAACAAAACAAAACAGAACAAAAACTCCAGCCCGCTGCACACCTGGGATCGTAATGTGCCATGCATCTTATACGCTGGTGAACTCACTCCACATCATATTGTGGGTGTTCATTCTTTGAATACATAATTGCTGATGGCTGCGCACTGTTCCTTAAGAGATGACACCATGACTTATTTAGCTAGTCCCCTAAAGTTGATTATTTTCCAGACAGCTATTATAAATAAAGTTTTGGCTGGGTGTGGTGGCTCACGCCTGTAATCTCAGCACTTTGGGAGGCCATGGCAGAAGAATCACTAGAGTCTATGAGTTCAAGACCAGCCTGGCAACATAGTGAGACCCTGGCCTTTAAAAAAAAAAATACTGGGCGTGGTGGTATGGGCCTGTAGTTCCAGCTGCTTAGGAGGGTGAGGTAGGCAGATCCATTGAGCTGGGGGAGGGGAAGGCTGCAGTGAGCTGTGATGGTGCCACTGTGCTCCAGACTGGGTGACGGAGCAAGATCTTGTCTCAAAAAAAAAAAAAAAGAAAAAAAGAAAAAAGTATATTAAATGTTTCCATGAACAACCTGCTATTTTGTAAGTCTCATTCTGATTATTTTCTTAGACTAGACTCCTACAAGTGGTGTTACTGGGTCAAAGGGGCAGAACATGTGCACGATTCTTTTATTATTATTATTATTTTTTTGCGATGGAGTTTTGCTCTTGTTGCCCAGGCTGGGGTGTAATAGTGCAATCTTGGCTCACTGCAATCTCCACTTTCTGGGTTCAAGTGATTCTCCTGCCTCAGCCTCCCAAGTAGCTGGGATTACAGATGCCACCACCACGCCCAGCTAATTTTTGTATTTTCAGTAGAAATAGGGTTTCACCATGTTGGCCAGGCTGATCTTGAACTCCTGACCTCAGGTGATCCACCCACCTCAGCCTCCCAAAGTGCTGAGATTTCAGGTGTAAGCCATCGCACCCAGCCCAAGATTCTTGATATAAAATTGCAAATTGGGGCCGGGCACCAGTGGCTCACGCCTGTAATCCCAGCACTTTGGGAGGCCAAGGCGGGATTGGTCAACATGGTGAAACCCCGTCTCTACTCAAGATACAAAAATTAGGCTGGGCACAGTGGCTCACACCTGTCATCCCAGCACTTTGGGAGGCCGAGATGGGTGGATCACCTGAGGTCAGGAGTTCGAGACCAGCCTGGCCAACATGGTGACACCCCATCTCTATAAAATAAAAATATACAAATAAATAAAAGAAAATACAAAAATTATCTGGGTGTGTTGGCGGGTGCCTGTAATTCCAGCTACTCAGGAGGCTGAGGCAGGAGATTACTTGCACCCTCAAGGCAGAGGCTGCAGTGAGCTGAGATCTCGCCCTGCACTCCAGCCTGGCGACAGAGCGAGATTCCATCTCAAAAAAAAAATAAAATAAAATTTGCAGATTGCTTTCCAGAAATATGAACCAACACAGGAAGCTAGTGCTGGCTTTCTACCTTTACCAGCATAAGCATTATTTTTAGTTTTTTTACTTTGGCAATTTGCTAAGCGCCTTCTGTGCCAGGTGCCAGTGCTAAGCATTATGTAATGTCATCCTTACCACCTCGGGAGGGGGCACACATTTCACCAAGGAAGAAACCAGCTAAGAGGCCTCTCCCCCAGCCTGTGTCGCCTAGCCACAAGGCAGGGGAGTCACGATTCAACCCTGGACTTCTCCAACGCTAGCACCCAGCTCAAGGTGTCAACATGCTTGCTTGGCAGCCTAGGCGTCTTTTTTTTTTTTTTTTGAGATGGAGTCTCCCTCTGTCGCCAGGCTGGAGTGCAGTGGTGTGATCTTGGCTCACTGCAATCTCCGCCTCCCGGGTTCAAACAATTCCCCTGCCTCAGCCTCCCAAGTAGCTGGGACTATATCACGCCCAGATAATTTTTGTATTTTTTAGTAGAGACAGGATGGTTTCGATCTCTTGACCTCATGATCCACCGGCCTCGGCGTCTCAAAGTGCTGGGATTACAGGCGTGAGTCACCTCGCCTGGCCTATTATTATTATTAGTATATATTTTTTAAAGATGGGGTTTCACCATCATGGCCAGGCTGGTCTTGAACTCCTGACCTCAAGTGATCCACCCACCTCGGCCTCCCAAAGTGCTAGGATTACAGGCGTGAGCCACCGCCCCCGGCCTTTTTTTTTTTTTTTTTTTTTTTTTGAGATGGACTCTTGCTCTGTCACCCAGGCTGCAATGCAGTGCTGTGATCTCAGCTGCAACCTCTACCTCTCGGGTTCAAGAGATTCTCCTGCCTCAACCTCCCGAGTAGCTGAGATTACAGGCGCTGGCCACCACACCCGGCTAATTTGTTTTGGTATTTTTAGTAGAGACGGGGTTTTACCATGTTGTCCAGGCTGGTCTCGAACTCCTGACTTTAGTAATCCAGCCGCCTGGGCCTCCCAAAGTGCTGGGATTAGGGGTAAGCCACTGTGCCCTGTAGAGCCTGGGCAGTCTCGACTCGCTTCTCTTACCTTTTCACTGCTTCTGTTTTCACAGGAGCGGGTTTTACAATTGGTAGATCTGATGTTGTCACTCATGAGGTTCACACCCTTTTCTAGTGCTCCCTACCCTTAGGAGATAAAGCCCTCTCTTCAGCCCAGCGTTCGAAATCCCACCCTCCAGGCTGCCTGTGCACCCGTAGGCGCTGACGTCCCCGGGCCCCGGACACCACCCCGCGCTCCGGCCTCGCGGAGCCGCTTTCGCGCCTCTAAGTCCTAGCTCTTCCGCAACTCTTCCAGGCTCGAGTTAGGCTACTTGGCCGCAGCTGGGCTACCGCAGAACCAGTCCAAAGCTTTGGAGCGGCGCTTGTCACATGACTGCGATGACTTATGGACACGCGAGTTCCGCTGCCCGAGCGCACTCCGTCAAGGCGCTCCGCCCGCCCGGGTATGCGCGCCCGCCAGCGCCTCCGCGCGTCCTGCGCGTCCAACGTCAGCACGGAAGGCAGGGCGAGGAGTCGCGCGGGCTGTGACACTTGTGCAAGGCTGCGAGTTACAGAAAAAAGGAAACTGAATTGCTACTTAGTTCGGGCGTGGTGGCTCAAGCTTGTAATCCCAGCACTTTGGGAGGCCGAGGCAGGCGGATCACTTGAGGTCAGGAGTTCGAGACAAGCCTGACCAACACGGTGAAAGCCCGTCTCTATTAAAACTACAAAAATTGGTCGGGCGTGGTGGCGCGAGCTGTAGTCCCAGCTACTCGGGAAGCTGAGGCGGGAGGACTGCTTGAACCACAGGGAGGCGGAGGTTGCGGTGATCCCAGATCACACCACTGCATTCTAGCCTGAGCGACAGGGTGAGAATGCGTCTCAACAACAACAACAACAACAACAGAATTACTACTTAGTAGCCAAGGATTGTTACGGCGAGGGTACGGGGGATAGAGTTGTTAAAGGGGTCTTTGAGGGCAGGACCATTTTAGGTGCCGGATGAGGGAGCAGGGCTCTCTCTCTCTCTCTCTCTAGAGGGGGTCTCACTCTATTGCCCGGGCTGGAGTGCAGTGGCGCAATCTCGGCTCACTGCAACCTCCGCCTCTCAGGTTCAAGTGATTCTCCTGCCTCAGCCTCCCAAGTAGCTGGGATTACAGGTGTGCACCACCAGGCCTGGTTAATTTTTGTATTTTCAGTAGAGACGGGGTTTCACCATATTGACGAGGATGGTCTCGAACTCCTGACCTCGTGATCCGCCCGCCTCGGCGTCCCAAAGTGCTGGGATTACAGGGGTGAGCCACCCCGTTTTGCTTTGTTGCTTAGGCTGGAGTGTGGGGGCCCGATCTCAGCTCACTGCAGCCTGTGCCTCCCGGGCTCCGGTGATCCTCCTGCCTCAGCCTCCCAAGTAGCTGGGACTACAGGGCCCGCCACCACGCCCAGCTAATTTTTGTATATTTTTGTAGAGACAGATTTCTCCATCTTGCCCAGGCTGGTCTCGAACTCCTGGGCTCAATCGATCCTCCCGCCTCGGCCTCCCAAAGTGCTGAGATTCCAGGCAGGAGCCACGGCGCCCGGCCACTGCAGCTATTTTTTTTATAACTACACTCGACCCTCCTCACCCACTCCTTTCTTAGCCAGATCTACTGGGAAAAGACTTTGAGGTGGACCCCCCCTCCACCCCTCCGTGGGCAAACTCCTGCCAGGTTGTAAGACCTTGGCCGCCCTCTCGCCTGGCCTGGGTCCTCGAATGAATGTACATCTGCCAACTGCGCGCCCCCTCCCACCGCAGCTCCGCGCGGGGCCCTAGGAGTCGCAGGACCGCGGCGGCCTCAGGGAGGTCGGTTGGGACAGGTCCTCCTGGAAGTACCCCTCGATGTCCCCGCGGGATGGCTGACCCTTTCGGGAGGCAGACGGACCTTGGTCTCCGAGCCGTCCCTTCCTGATGCGGAGGACGCGGGACGGAAGCGGTCCTGCGCCACCCAGGACCCCTCGCACCTGCTCGCACCCCGTAGCACGGCATGACGGGTGCACTGGGCGGGCTCCCGCGGCGCGGCCGGCGGCGGCTGGACCTCCCGTCCCCCAGAGGGCGCTGCCCCGGCTGGCCCCGCCCACACTCAGGCCTTAGGAGCCCACAGGCCCCGGAGAAGCGGCGCGGAGCCCGGGAGCCCGTGGGCTGGAGCGTGGGGTGTGCGCGGCCTGCCCACCCGTGGGGGTGACGCGAGCGTTGAGGGCGCGCGAGGAGGCGAGGTGCGGGGCCGAGGACGGCGGGGTCGTGGGGCTCCGCGCGCGACGGTGGCTGTGTCTGCGGAGGATGGGGCTGGTGGGATGGGGCGGGCGGAGTGGGCCGCGGGGAGGTGGTGGTGGTGGGGAGAAGCCGTCGTACGACCACGGTGACGGGGTTGGACGGTTGTCGATGTTATTGACGTCGGGGCGCCGGGAGAGGGTTGCGGTATTGAAAAGGGGGTGTGAGTGGGGAATTGATGGGCGCAGAGAGAGGCCGAGGCTGAGGGTGGGAGGATGGAGCCTTCAGAAGTGGAGAGATGGAGGGGTTTGAAGGAGGGGCTGTTGGCAGTCTCTGAGGGGGCATTGGCAGGACGGTGGTTGAATCTTGCCCCTGGCAGGATTGGAGGTAACTTGGAAGGATGGGCCCAGCGAGTGTGGTAGGGTCCTGGAAGAGCTGGGGTGCAGCTGTGAAGCTCCGCAGCCGCCTTTGCGGGCTGTGGCTGGGGGGAGTGGCTGTGGATGGGAGGGGGAGCTGGCCTGACCTGTGGTGGGGACCCCTGGCCTTACTCTGCTTTCTGCCCCAGCCACCATGTTCAACCCGCGCAGCAGCAGCAGCAGCTCCAGCAGCAGCAGCAGCAGCTCCAACAGTTACAGCAGCAGCAGCAGCAATTACTGCAGCTCCAGCAGCTGCTCCAGCAGTCCCCACCACAGGCTCCGTTGCCCGTGGCTGTCAGTCGGTGAGTTCCCGACTCGGGGCCGATGGCTTCAGCCCTGCCACTCAGACCCATGTCTGGGAGCTCCCGATCCCCATCCTCTTCCCTAGCGGCATCCCCCCTTTGAGTCCTGGTGATCACCCACCCCAACCCCAAGGGGTCCTCTGTCTACCATAGAGTGGGGCAGAGAATGGAGGTGAGAAGTCTTGGGGAAGAGGGAAGGTCTGACATTCCCAGTAACCCTCTGACACCCCCTCCCAACACGCAGGGGGCTCTCCCCGCAGCAGCCACAGCAGCCGCTTCTGAATCTCCAGGGCACCAACTCAGCCTCCCTCCTCAACGGCTCCATGCTGCAGAGAGCTTTGCTTTTACAGCAGTTACAAGGTATGGATGGCCCTAGGCCCCTTCTTAGTCTCTTTTAGGGGTAGCTCTCTGGCAGCCCATTGCACTAAATCTCAACTCCATACAGCGACTCTGAGAGGAAGCTATTCTCGGCAGCCTAGTTCACCCATGAAGACGCTGAGGCTCAGGGCGGTGAAAGTCCCTAAGCTGCTAATTTGAATGCACATTTGTCTGCTGGCTCTTTGGGTGGTACTCAGCACCTTCACTCACACTCAGATTAGATGCCATTTGACAGACGAGGAAACTGAGAAGGGAAGTCATTTGCCCTGTATCAGCAGGGGGCTGAGTTGGACTGATGCCTGGCAGATACCTGACTGGTTGTCTGTAGGCTGCTGCATAAGCCTGTGGCCTTGTCTCAATTTCCCAATATGAAGAACAGTCTTGGCTCTTCTTTCCAAAATGCTGCAGTTTTTTTTTTTTTTTTTTTTTTTTTTTTGTTTTGAGACAGAGTTTTGCTCTTGTCGCCCAGGCTGGAGCCCAATGGCCCGATCTTGGCTCACTGCATCCACTGCCTCCTGGGTCCAAGCGAGTCTCCTGCCTCAGCCTCCCAAGTAGCTGGGACACAGGTGCCTGCCACCATGCCTGGCTAATTTTTGTATTTTTAGTAGAGATGGGGTTTCCCCATGTTGGCCAGGCTCGTGTTGAACTCCTGACCTCAGGTGATCCACCCACAGTGGCCTCCCAGAGTGCTGGGATTACAAGCACGAGCCACTGTGCCCAGCCAAGATGCGGGTCCTGATTCTACTGATAACCCTCTAAGGGGAGGTACACCCACAATCCCATTTTACAGATGAAGAAACTGAGGCCCAGAGAGGGGTCATGTGCCCCAAGATCACATAACAAGTAGGTATTGATTAGATGGTTGTCACTCTGTGGACCTGTCTGGGCCACATGGGTGTGGATGGTCCTGGGAGCCGACTTAAAATGATAAGCAGGTGGGTAGAGAGAGAACCACACATAGGGACCTGCCACATATACATAGACATTTTCCTTTTTTTCTTTCCCATTTAAAAAATTACACTCTTGGCCATGGGCCGTGGCTCATGCCTGTAATCCCAGCACTTTTGGAGGCCAAGGCAGGAGGATCACATGAGGCCAGGAGTTTGAGAACAGCTTGGGCAACTTGGTGAGACTCTGTCTGTATTAAAAATACAAAAATTACTTGGGAATGGTGGTGTGCGCTTGATCCCAGCTACTCAGGAGGCTGAGGCATGAGAAGCGTGTGAATCCAGCAGGCAGAGGTTGCAGTGAGCCAAAATTGCATAACTGCATTCCAGCCTGGGGAACAGAGCAAGAGCCTGTCTCAAAAAAAAGAAAAAAATCACACTCTTGGTCAGGTGTGGTGGCTCCTGCCAGTAATCCCAGCTCTTGGGGAGGCCAAGGCAGGAGGATTGCTTGAGAACAAGAGTTCAAGGTCAGCATGGGCAACATAGCAAGACCCTTTCTCAAAAACAAACAAAAGAATAAAAGTCACACTCTTTTAAAAAGTGGAAAAAAAGGTTAAAAATGGGAATAGGAAAACCCAGTGTCATCTGTTGACTCACTCAGCACCTGAAGAAAACTACCAGTCAGTATTTTTGTCTGTTTCATCCCATTGTTTTTCTAGGCACAAACTTGGGGGTTTGTATCTAATGATTGCAATTGATACAAGTCCCATGCTGTACCTTGTTACTTTTTCACTGAATAGAATGGCATAATCGTTTACCATAGGATTTGATCGTCTCTGTTAGGATTATTTTAATAGCTGTTTAATATTGCACCAGAGGGCTATACTTTTGCTTATCTAAACCTTCTTAGCTGTTTGGCTCTTTCCCTTTTTTTTTTTTTTTTTTTCTTTTTCTTTTGCTTTTTTTTTATTTTTTGTTTTGTTTTGCTTTGGGTTTTTGAGTAACCCTGGGATGAATATGATATTTGAGATTGTTTTCTCACTGAGTTGGGTGGATGGGTGTTTTATGGCTCTTGATAAGTATTGCCAAATTGCTTTCCTAAAGGACTGGACCAGTTTGCAATGCCACCAGCCACGTATGACAGTGCCGGTCTCACCATGCCCACGGCAACACTGGGGTATTATATGCTTTTTATATATATATATATATATGTCAATGTGTATATACATATAATTTACTTAAGTTGGTTGGCAAAAAGAAGCTATGTCATGAATGTTTTAATTTACGTTTAAATTAAAATGTGCTAGCACAGGTGAACATTTTATATTTGTCTGTTAAACATTTGTATTTATTTTTGTGACTTGTCCATGTCCTTTATTAATTTTTCTTTTAGGTTGTTTCATCTTTTGTCTTACCGTTTTTGAGAGTTTTTGGGAGCTGATTGGCTCTCTGCACATATGTGTATGTGTATTTGTTTCAAGTTAATGTTAATTGAACATTTACTATGTCCAGGGCACATTTGTATATCTCATTGAATCCTCATAAAACATTGTGAGACAAGTGCTATTATTATCCCCATTTTACAGATTAGGGAAATCAGGCTAAGTAGGGGAACTAATTTGTTTAACGTCGCAGAGCTTGTACTTTAGAGTCTGGATTTGAAGCCAGCACTCACAGCACAGCTAACCCATGCTTTAAGCTTTAACCCCGGCGCATCCCATCCCAGCAGTGGGGCAAGAGTTCCAACTGCCTTTCATGCCTCAAATACTTCCCGAGCTCTGGGCCCCCCTGAGGTGCAGAGCTGAGTTAGATGATGTGAAGCAGAAAGCAGGCAAGGAGTCAGGCGTGAGGGCTCATGCTGATAATCCCAGCACTTTGGGAGGCCGAGGTGGGCGGATAACCCTGAGGTCAGGAGTTCGAGACCAGCCTGGCCAACATGGTGAAACCCTGTCTCTACTAGAAATAGAAAAATTAGCCGGGTGCGATGATGCGCGCCTGTGATCCTAGCTACTTGGGAGGCTGAGGCAGGAGAATCACTTGAACCCAGGATGTGGAGGTTGCGGTGAGCTGAGATTGTGCCACTACCTCCATCTCAAAAAAAGAAAAGAAAGCAAGCAGACAAGGAAAGTATGTAGCTCGTCCTAGAACCGGAAGCTAGGGCCTCTGGGGACACAGAAAGAGTCTGCGAAGGCCTCTTGGAGGAGAGACACCTACAGGGAAGTCTGAAGGGTGACTGGGGGATGAGCGGGCAGAGCAGCCCAGGCAGAGGGAGACAGCACATGCAGAGACCCTGAGGCAGGATGTCTGAAGGACTGCACAGGGAGGGACATGTGACTGGAATCGAGTGGGAACATATGGGGGAGAATGGCAAGAAAGGAGGCTGGAGAGGTGGGAAGGGCCAGACCGTGCAGCGAGGAATGGGCTTTGCTACCGAGCAGCCCAGCGCTAGGGAAGTCTTTGGGCAGAGGGGGAGGGATGACCTTAGAATATGCTTTGAGAAAGATCCCTGCTGCCATCCTGTGCAAAAGCTGTGACTGGAATTCAGGCAAAGGATCAAGTGGTTTTGGGAGGAGGCAGGGAGTGGGAGTGGGAAGCAGGCAGTGGAGAGGGAACGCCAGGTTGGGAAGAGGCATAGGAGACATAATTGATAGGATGTGGGGGATGGCTTGCATGGAATGAGGCAAAGTGAGGGAGGAATGAGGAAGACCCCAGAATCCTGGCTGGGGTGGTAGGTGGATGGCAGTGCCCCTCATAGAGATCCTGGGCAAGCTGTACCTCCACTCTGTCTCCGTTTTGTCATCGGTAGAGATAACACCCACCCTGATACCTGCTGGGCTGGGTAACTGAGGCAGTGAGGAATGGGCTTAGCACAGTGCCTGGCTCATAGTTGCTGCTGATAAAGGGTAGCTGGTGAGGGTGGGGGTGGGTGTCTTGTTATCCCAGGGACCAGCCCTCCTGCTGCTTCTCCCTATGGACTCTGTGCAAGGTCTCTCACCTACTCTATGGCAGACTATAAAGCATGCCTGAGGGTGAGCAGGGCTTTGGGGAATGCTAAAGGTAGCACCCCCACCCCCGGCTGGAGCAGAAAAGAGCCCTGAAGCTTCCTTCTCCACCAGTGCCCAAGGCGGGGCTGAGCCTCAGCTCTCATCTCTTCCCTTCGGCTGCCCTTGGGTGGGAAGGTCCCTTTCAGTTATCTGGGATGTTCCCATGATGCTCTGGGGCACTGATGCCTGCCACTACCTCTGCCAACCAACCACAGTGTGACCCCCTCTTCTCCTCTCTTCTTGCCTGCAGGTAACCTCCGAGGCTACGGCATGGCAACCCCAGGCCTCCCAGCCCCCAGCCTGACAGCCCCCAGCCTCACACCCCCACAACTGGCCACTCCAAATTTGCAACAGTTCTTTCCCCAGGCCACTCGCCAGTCCTTGCTGGGACCTCCTCCTGTTGGGGTCCCCATGAACCCCTCCCAGTTCAACCTTTCAGGACGGAACCCCCAGAAACAAGCCCGGACCTCCTCCTCTACCCCCCAATCGAAAGGTGAGTGGTGGCTGGGGTGGGGCAGGTGGAGATAGGAGTGGTCGGGAGGGGATGCTGGTGTCAGCCCCAGTGCCACCCACTCTGGCTCAACCTGGACGTTTGACGGGTCACACTCCCTTTATGCCTCAGTTTCCTCATCTGTAAAATGAGGGGAGCAGGGATGGACTTGTCTAGCATTTCCCAAACTTCAAATATTCTTGTATCTCTGACGGGATTTTTGCCATGCCCAAACACCACCAGTACTATCATTTATTTAATGTTTCTTTTTTAGTTTGTTTGTTTTTTGAGATGGAGTTTCACTCTTGTTGCCCAGGCTGGAGTGCAATGGTACAATCTCGAACTCCCGAAACCTCTGCCTCCCAGGTTCAAGCAATTCTCCTGCCTCAGCCTCCCGAGTAGCTGGGATTAGCATGCGCCACCACGCCTGGCTAATTTTGTATTTTTAGTAGAAACGTGGTTTCTCCATGTTGATCAGGCTGGTCTTGAATTCCTGATGTCCAGGTGATCTGCTCACCTTGGCCTCCCAACCTGTTGGGATTATAGGCATGAGCCACTGCTCCCAGCTTAATGCTCTAAAATTATCAGGGTGGCCAGGCACAATGGCTCACACCTGTAATCTCAGCACATTGGGAGGCTGCGGTGGGTGGATTATGTGAGGTCAGGGGTTTCAAGCCAGCCTGGCCAACATGATAAAATACCTTCTCTACTAAAAATACAAAAAATTAGCCGGGCGTGGTGGCGAATGCCTCTAATCCCAGCGTCTTGGGAGGCTGAGGCAGGAGAATCACTTGAACCCGGGAGGCGGAGGCTGCAGTGAGCTAAGATTGTGCCATTGCACTCCAGCCTGGGCAACAAGAGGGAAACTCTGTCTCAAAAGAAAAAAAATTAATTAATTAATTAATAATAAAATTATCAGGGTATGATGGTGTATGCCTGTAATCCCAGGGATTTGGGAGGCTGAGGTGGGAAGATTCCTTGAGTCCAGGAGTTAGAGGCTGCAGTGAATTATGATCACACTACTGCACTCAAGCCTGGGTGACAAAGTGAGACTCTGTCTCGAAAAAAAAAAAAAATCAGCACTGCCCGGTAGAAATAAAATGCAAGCCGAACGGGCAAGGTGGCTCACGCCTGTAATCCTAGCACTTTGGGAGGCCGAGGTGGCAGATCACCTGAGATCAGGAGTTTGAGACCAGCCTGGCCAACATGGTGAAACCCTGTCTCTACTAAAAATACAAAAATTAGCCGGGCGTGCTGGCATGCGCCTGTAGTCCCAGCTAACTCCGGAGGCTAAGGCAGGAGAATCGCTTGAATCCAGGAGGTGGAGGTTGCATTGAGCCAGGATCGTGCTATTGCACTCTAGCCTGGATGACAAGAGTGAAACTCTGTCTCAAAAAAAAATAAAAAGAAGGATCCCACTGGCTATTTTATGGAAAACTGAATGGGAATTTAGGTTAGGAGGTAGCACTGTGGCCAGGAGAAGGATCATGTCCCCGAAACCTGGGTTTATTTAACAGACAACTAGATGGAATCCCCTAGACACCACTGCTGGGGCATTTTTACTAAGGTCATCCACTCGCCAGCTCTGGGGCCAGGCCCACCAGAGATCCCCTGGGCCCCATCATCCCCTGGAGGATGGGGGCAGCCACCCTTAGGCAAGGAGGTCTTGATAGAGGTGGATATCAGATGTTAAAAATAGTTTCTGAAAGGAAGCAGGATTCTCTTCTCAGACAATGCCTGTGGAAGACAAGTCAGACCCCCCAGAGGGGTCTGAGGAAGCCGCAGAGCCCCGGATGGACACATCAGAAGGTGAGGGAGGGAGGCTGCTGGCCCTTCAGAGGGGCATGGATGGGGTGCGGGCTGGGCGGGTCACCAGGTGATAGAGGCAGATGTGGGAGACCAGGGTTCTTGGTGGGAAGTGGGTGAGCCCAGGCCCCATCTCATGGAGCTCAGAAATGCTCTCCCTAACATCTGAGTTCCCTTGCTCCTGCCTCCATTCCAGACCAAGATTCACTGCCCTGCCCAGAGGACATCGCCAAGGAAAAACACGCTCCAACACCCGAGCCTGAGCCTTGTGAGGTGTCCGAGCCACCAGCCAAGAGATTGAGGAGGTAACTGATTCTGAAAACCTGACCTGGGCCCGGGTGCCCTGTGCTCTCAATCCTGCAAAGGCAGGGGTGGCAGTGGCAGAGGGAGTGTAGCCTTCCGCAGAGCTGGAGCAAGGAAAGGGCCTTGGCCTCTGACTTCGAGGAAGGCCAGACTTATTTCCACACCAGACCTGGGGATGCTCCGGGCCAGACTCTTGTGTCTTCCTTAGGACTGAGCCACCTGAAGGCCAAGCTGGGTGGCTGGGTGGGAGGGGTGAAGATGTTATGAGACTGTAAAGGGTGGGTTGTTTACAGAGCCAGCTGGATACATGTCAGCAAGTTGTGGGAGTTGCGAATGATCCTCCCCGGTTTATTTAGGTGAGACTGAGGCCTAGACAGCCAAAGGAGTTTGCCCAAATCCCCAGCTTGTAAGTGGTAGAGCCAGCATTAGAAACTGAGTCTTGGGCTGGGCACAGTGGCTCATGCCTATAATCCCAGGTAAAACCATCTTGGCCGGGCTGGTCTCAAACTCCTGACCTCAAATGATCAATCCACCTCAGCTTCCCAAAGTGCTGGGATTACAGATGTGAGCCACCATGCTTGGCCTAGTTTTGGCCTTTCTTTGGAGCCATTGGGGCCTCTTTGAAGACGTAACTGGGATTTTTTTTTGATCCTTCCTAGCTCAGAAGAGCCCACAGAGAAGGGACCTCTGGGGCAGCTACAGGTGAAGGTCCAGCCACAGGCCCGGATGACAGTACCAAAGCAGACACAGACACCAGACCTGCTGCCTGAGCCCCTGGAAGCCCAAGTGCTGCCACGATTCCAGCCACGGGTCCTGCAGGTCCAGGCCCAGGTGCAGTCACAGACTCAGCCACGGATACCACCCACAGACACCCCAGTGCAGCCAAAGCTGCAGAAGCAGGCACAAACACAGACTTCTCCAGAGCACTTAGTCCCGCAACAGAAGCAGGTGCAGCCACAGCTGCGGCAGGAGGCAGAGCCACAGAAGCAGGTGCCGCCACAGGTACAGCCACAGGCACGTTCACAGGCCCCAAGGGAGGTGCAGCTGCAGCAGGAGGCAGAGCCACAGAAGCGGCTTCAGCCCCAGGCACATTCACAGCCCCCAAGGCAGGTGCAGCTGCAGCTGCAGAAGCAGGCCCAGACACAGACATATCCACAGGTCCACATACAAGTACAGCCAAGGGTCCAGCCACAGGAGCAGCCCCCAGTGCAGGTGCCAGTACAGCCACCAGAGCAGACCGATGAGCAGCCTCAGACCCAGCTACAGGTGTCGGTGCTGGCTCCAGAGCAAGCACCAGTCGGGGTTCATGTCTGCGGGCTGGAGACGCCACCTGACACAGTAGAAGCCGGTGGAGGTAAGTGAACACTGGCTCCCAGCTGGTCTGGTGATGGGACAGCTCTGCTCGGGCCCTCCGTTCCTCCCCTGATGCTGTCCAGCCCTGACTGGGTGCTGCCTGGGATCCATGCTGGGGGCCTCCAGGTTCTGGCTGTGGAGGGAGAAGGCAGCTCTTGGGCCTGGGGTGGGAGACGCACTCTAGGAAACAGCACACATCTGTCATTTCAGGCATGGAAAAGACCTTGCCAGAGCCTGTGGGCACCCAAGTCAGCATGGAAGAGAGCCAGAAGGAGCCGGCCAGTGGCCTAGATGTGGGAGAATGTGAAAACAGAGTGAGAGAGATGCCGGGGGTGGGTAGAGGCGCTGATGTGGCAGTGTGAAGCCACAGAGTCGAGTGGGGGCGGGATGATCTCTTTGTGCCCCAGGCCACCTCAGGGCCTCCTTGTGTTTCCTCCACTGTGAAATGGGATGACGGCCGTCTGCCTAGGATGGGGGGCAGACCAGGCTGGTCTTGACAGTGTTTGGTCTGGATGGGACCCTCGTGCTGTTTTGCTGTCTTCACATCCGTCCCTTCCAGCCTGCCCATCCCCCAAGCCAGAGCCCCAGTCTCCTCTCATGGGTAATGTTGCTCTCGTGGAAATAGCACAGAGTGGAAGCCTCTCTCTGGGGTTTCAGTCCCAGTTCTGCATAACTGGAGGCAAACTCATCCCCTTCCATGAGTCTCACTTTCCCCATCTGTCATACAAGAGGTGGGATGGGTGGTACTTTAGAGTTAAGATGACCTGGGTTCGCATCCTGACTGCAGTGTTTTCTAGCTGTGACCTAACAACTCAGAGCCTCAGTTTCCCTATCAGGAAGATCTGATGAGACAGTGTTGGTAGATGTTGGGTGCTGAGCGGGCCCACTGTAAGTACACAGTTGGTGGAAGCTCAGCTCCTACTCCTGGTGCAGGTGTGGGGCGCTGGGGGCTCCCTGAAGGTCACCATTCTGCAGAGCAGTGACAGCCGGGCCTTTAGCACTGTACCCCTGACACCCGTGCCCCGCCCCAGTGACTCCGCCTTCTCCACCCCTGCGGCTACCAGCACGCCCTCGAAGCAGACCCTCCAGTTCTTCTGCTACATCTGCAAGGCCAGCTGCTCCAGCCAGCAGGTACTGATACAGGAGATAAGGGTGGGGAGGGGGTGGGGCCTCCATGGAATGGCCAGCCAGCTCTCCCAAAACTGCCTCAGGCTGCACTGGGCCCTGCCCTGAGCAGCCATGCATTTGCTTGGGAACATTTCCTGATCAGCCAAGAAGGCAGGTTTTGGCAGTTTTGTTTTTGTTTTTGTTTTTTTTTTTTTTTTTTTGAGACAGGGTCTTCCTCTGTCTCTCAGGTTGGCGTGCAGGGGCTCACTGTCCTCTTGGGCTCAAGCAGATTTTGAGAGTCTGGCAGACCCGGTTCATATCAGCTCTGAATGGCTGTGGGGCCTTGGAAAAGAGCCAGGCGTGGTGGCCCATGCCTGTAATCCCAGCACTTTGGGAGGCTGAGGCGGGCGGATCACCTGAGGTGGGGAGTTGGGGACCAGTCTGACCAACACGGAGAAACCCCATCTCTACTGAAAATACAAAATTAGCCGGGCGTGGTGGCGCATACCTATAATCCTAGCTACTCGGGAGACTGAGGCAGGAGAATCCCTTGAACCCGGGAGGCGAAGGTTGCAGTGAGCCGAGATTGTGCCATTGCACTCCAGCCTGGGTGACAGAGAGAGACTCTGTCTAAAAAAAAAAAAAAAAAAGAAAAGAAAAGAAACGTTTTAGAACCTGCCTTATTGGGTGGTTCTGCGGATTCAGCAACTTGACGCTGGAGTCCTGAGTGCAGGCCTGGCCCAAAGTGAGTGCAGCAGTAATCATGATCGCGTTGTACTTGTATTATTACTACTCCGGTGCTGTGAGCTCTGTTACTCTGTGCCTCACCTGGCAGAGGCTTGGAGGCCTGGACGCTAACCAGGCTGCTCATTGTCTTTGAGGCACGCACACATTCTCTAGGAGGGGTAGAAGCTCGGGCTGGCATGTACTCCATGTCTCAGTTTATCATGGCTGCTCTAGCCCACACGAGAGAAATGTGCGGTGAGAGAAATGGGCTCATGATGAGGTTGGGGTCTGCTTCCCCAGGCCCCACCCTTGCCCACTGTCCCAGGCTCACGCCCCAGGCCCATCCCCGACTCCCTCCTGCTGCAGGAGTTCCAGGACCACATGTCGGAGCCTCAGCACCAGCAGCGGCTAGGGGAGATCCAGCAC
The DNA here is from genome assembly GCA_036589455.1 of Ateles fusciceps. Taxonomy (NCBI): domain Eukaryota; kingdom Metazoa; phylum Chordata; class Mammalia; order Primates; family Atelidae; genus Ateles; species Ateles fusciceps. The sequence goes on from JAZHEH010003300.1 coordinate 5,566,792, forward strand.
ATGAGCCAAGCCTGCCTCCTGTCCCTGCTGCCTGTGCCCCGGGACGTCCTGGAGACAGAGGATGAGTGAGTGGGGGACCGTGGAAGCTCTGCATTGGGGGGGTAGGCAGTCTCGTCGGCCAAGGCCCGCATCTGCCATCTGCAGGGTCTGCCTTTGGGTTAAGCATTGCCCTCCCAGCCAGGCCTGCTCACACTATTAACTGGGTGACCTTGAACCTCAGTTTTCCCTGTGTGTAACAGGGCTTGGTGAGGGATATAGTGCAGGAATTCATGACAGTCTCTTAAGGTCCCCTCTACGCAGGAAAAGCATGACCATCCCTGTGGGAGAGGACAGGTTGTGGCACAGACCCCTCTCCCCTGCGGCATGTGTGCTGACCCCGCTGTGGGGCGACAAGGCTGAGGATCACGTTCTTTTCTGGTGGGAGGTCAGGGCTTCCCTGTGTCTCGCCCTTTCATTGCCGGGGGGGGGGTGCTGTTTAATCAGAAACAGCCCTCCTGGGGTCTGGAACTAGAGTGGCGTGAGAAGGCCTGGCCGGCATCTGGAGGTGCTTTCAGGACTCTATGGGCAGTTGCAGAGGTGTGCAAGGGCTGGGACATGTCATCACAGCAGCAGGACCATGTTAGCTAGGGACACAGCAGGGACACAGACTCTATCTCATGAGACAGCTGCTTCTCAGCTCCAGATCTCTTAGTTTTTAAGAAGAATCCAGAAATCCAGGTTTGTATGTGAAATCTCCCAGTTTCAAAATGTTAACAGCAAGTTCAGAATTGAAACAAAATAAAACAAACCCTACAGAGGGCAAATCAAACACTTCTCAATGTGAGAAACAGCTAAAACAGAGACACAAGCTGCCCTTGCAGAGAGGGAGCTCCCTGTCACACAAGGCAGCAAGTGGAGGCCAACCAAGAGCCCTTCCTGTCCCCTCGGCCCAACCGGGGGAGCTTCAAATTGTGACCTCTGTAAAATCAGGACAGAGTCAGTGACCACTGATTCAAGGGACTATCCAGCCTATGAAAGAGTGTCTTTGAGTGGTTTTCTCCTTGGGTGAAATAATCATAAACACGGGAGAATGATGACTCACCAAGATGTTCTTTGCAATTAGTATCATGGTGAAAAAAATCTAACTGGAAATGATCTAAAATACTCAAAAGTAGGGGATTGGTTAGATCGGTTAAAGCCTGTCCAGCTATGGAACAATGAATAAGTAGGATAACTGGGGAATTTGTAACAACGTGGAAAGGTGATGCAATGTCACAGTAAGACAGGATTCAGAATTGCATCTGCAGAATGAGCTTGTCTGTATAAAAATAGATCTTGTGGCGCAGTGGCTCACGCCTGTAATCCTAACACTTTGGGAGGCCGAGGTGGGTGGATCACCTGAGATCAGGAGTTCAAGACCAGCCTGGCCATCATGGTAAAACCCCATCTTTAAAAAAAAAATAAAAATAGATCTTGTGACACAGAAGAAAACTAAAAGGACACACGTGGCACAAGTTGTTAACAAGCTTCAGGTGTCAGGGATTCAGCAAACCCTCTCCAAATGATGTCCCCCATGATATCTTCTCTTGAACCCTACTTGGCCCCGAGGCCTTCAGGAACATCATGGTCAGGCACAGTGGCTCAGGCCTGTAATCCCAGCCCTCTGGGAAGCTGAGGTGGGTGGATCACCTGAGGTCAGGAGTTTGAGACCAGCCTGGCCAACATGGCGAAACCCCCTCTCTACTAAAAATACAAAAATTAGCTGGGCATCGTGGTGTGCGCCTGTAGTCCTAGCTACTCAGGAGGCGGGGGCTGAGGCAGGAGAATCGCTTGAACCCAGGAGACAGAGGTTGCAGTGAGCCGAGATCGAGCCACTGCATTCCAACCTGGGCAACAGAGTGAGACTCTATCTCAAAAACAAAGCAAAACTAATGAAACCCTCCAGTCCCTACCTACGACCACCTCACCTTGGTTCCCAACGCAAAGACATCAGTACTGTCCTCCTGCATCAGTGGGGGTTCTTTGCAGTTATAAGTGATGAAAATTCTAATTTCTATAAGACAGAAATTAACTTGAGCAAAAAAGGAGCAATGTTTCTGGCTTAGGTAAGTGGGAAGGCAAGAGATACAGCTGGACCCAGGGGACACCATTTCTTAGAGAGGCTCCATCTCTCACTACAGTGGGCACCGGGTGCCCTCAGCCTCAACCTCCCTGCACAGTGACCTCCAAGGAAGGGCAGTCACCTGTGTCTGCAGTAGCAGAACCGTTTCTAGGGAAAATGCTGGTGGATCTGGTTGTGGTCACTTGCACATTTCTGAAGCAATACCCTGGCCAGAGATGGGGTGTTCTGACTGGCTAGACCTAGGCAGGCCAGCTCTACTCAAACCACATGGAAATGCATTTCCCCATGTAAGGCAAGGAGGTGTTTCCAGGAATGGGGCTGAAGGGTGGATCCCAACACCCTAGCTGGTGGGGGTGCCCCTCTCCTCCCTCCTCAAAGCCCATGGGGTGGGTGCTGTGAATTACGCATTTGCCTACCTTGGCCATTTCTTTTTTTCTTTTTTTTTTTGAGACAGAGTCTCACTCTGTTGCCCAGACTGGAATGCAGTGGCGAGATCTCAGGTCACTGCAACCTCCACCTCCTGGGTTCAAGCAATTCTCCTGCCTCAGCCTCCCAAGTAGCTGGGATAACAGGCGTGCACCACCACACCCGGTGAATTTTTGTATTTTTAGTAGAGATGAGGTTTCACCATGTTGGTCAGGTTGGTCTCGAACTCCTGACCTCGGGTGATTCGCCTGCCTTGGCCTCCCAAAGTGCTGGGATTACAAGCATGAGCCACCATACCTGGTGTTTTTTTTTTTTGTTTTTTTTTTTTACTTGAGACAGAATCACACTCTGTCGCCCAGGCTAGAGTGTAGTGGCATGATCGCAGCTCACTGCACCTCTGCCTTCCAGATTCAAGCAGTTCTCATGCCTCAGCCTCCCAAGTAGCTGGTACAGGCACGCACCACCATGCCCAGCTAATTTTTGTGTTTTTAGTACAGACAGGGTTTCGCCGTGTTATCCAGACTGGTCTCAAGCTTCTGACCTCATGTGATCCTCCCACTTTGGCCTCTTAAGTGCTGGGATTACAGGCGCCAGCCACTGTACTCGGCCTACATTGCCAATTTCTGGGCAGCCTCAGACATGACACTGGCACAAGGTGTCTGCCTGTTTGATGACATGTTCTTCCCCCCCCCCCTTCTTCGTTTATTGTGATTTTCTCTTACAGAGATCAAAATGCACATTAAAAAATAGTGCCAGGCTGGCATGGTGGCTCACACCTGTAATCCCAGCACTTTGGGAGGCTGAGGCGGAGGGATTGTTTGAATTTAGGAGTTCAGAACTAGCCCATGTCATAAGACCCCTGTCTCTACAAACGATAAAAAATTAGCCAGGCCTGGTGGCGTGCCCTTGTAGTCCCAGCTACTTAGGAGGCTGAGGTGAGAGGACTGCTTGAGCCCAGGAAGTGGAGGCTGTAGTGAGCCTTGATCATGCCACTGCACTCCAGCCTGGATGACAGAGTGAGACCCTGCCTCAAAAAAAACAAAATAAATTCAAACTTGCACTGGCATCATGGCTCACACTTGTAATCTCAGTACTTAAGGAGGCTGAGGAAGGCGGATCACTGAGCCAGGAGTTCAAGACCAGCCTGGGCAACAGAGCAAGACCCCCATCTCTACAAAAAATAAAATAAAATTAGCTGGGTGTGCTAATGCACACAGCTGTAGTCCTAGCTATTCGAGAGGCTGAGGCAGGAAGATCGCTTGAGCCCAGGTCAAGGATGCAGTGAGCTATGATTAAGCCACTGCTCTCCAGCCTGGGCAACAGAGCAGGATCCTATCTCTTTGAAAAAAAAAAAAAAAAATTCAAACTGTACAAAACTGTGTTTAAAAGGAAAATTCCACAGCAATGCTGCCCTCTGGAGCAAGCTGCTTTAAGATCTGATTTGTTGTGAGTATTAAGATTTTGCTGAGGACAGTAAGTGTCCCTAAAGCCTAAAGCCTGGTACATTCACTGTGTGGCTGATGTGCCTTTTTTGATTAAAAAAATTTTTTTTCTGATTATAAAAATAATTCCCTCATTATATAACATTTTGAAAATATGAGGACACAGACACCAAGATAAAAATCACCCATAATCCCATTACCCAGAGATAAACACTGTTTACATTTTGGCCTAGTTCTTCTTGTGATCCTTTCTGGATTTATACAATCTTTAAAAATAAAAATTGGGGCTGGGCTTGGTGGCTCACACCTATATTCCTAGCACTTTGGGAGGCGAGGCGGGTGGATCACAAGGTCAGGAGTTCAAAACCAGCCTGGCCAACATAGTGAAACCCCGTCTCTACTAAAAATACAAAAATTCGGCAGGCATGGTGGCGGGCTCTTGTAATCCCAGTTACGTGGGAGGCTGAGGCAGAGAATTGCTTGAACCCGGGAGGTGGAGGTTGCGGTGAGCCGAGATCATACCACTGCACTCCAGCCTGGGCAACAGAGCGAGACTCTGTCTCAAAAATAAAATAAAATAAAAATAAATAAATAAATAATTGAGTTCGAATCTGAGTCACGGCAGCAAAAAAAAAAAAAAAAAAAAAAATTGAATTGTGCTACATGACACCATGAACACTTTCTGTCTCTAAGCAGCCTCGCCAGCAGGGCTCCTTACCAGGGTTTCACCAGTGGACATGGGGGTTATGTACCCCCTCAAATTTATGAAAAATTGTGTATTTGCATATTTTTTAGAGAGTTCTTTTTTTTTTTTTTTTTAAGATGGGGTTTCACCATGATGGCCAGGCTGGTCTTGAACTCCTGACCTCAGGTGATCCACCCACCTCGGCCTCCCAAAGTGCTAGGATTACAGGCATGAGCCACCGCGCCTGGCCAAGAGTTCTTAATTTTCACTGATTCAGACACTTTTTTTTTTTTTTTTGAGACGGAGTTTCGCTCTGTCGCCTATGCTGGAGTGTAGTGGCGCAATCTCAGCTCACTGCAACCTCCGCCTCCTGAATTCAAGCGATTCTCCCTTGACAATCCCACCTCAGCCTCCTGAGTAGCTGGGATTACAACTGCCTGCCACAATGCCTGGCTAATTTTTTTGTATTTTTAGTAGAAACGGGGTTTCATTGTGTTGGCCACGCTGGTCTCAAACTCCTGACCTCAAGTGATCTGCCCGCCTTGGCCTCCCAAAGTGCTGGGATTACAGGTGTGAGCCACCATGCTCCGCCTTTTTTTTTTTGAGATGAAGTCTCACTTTGTTGCTCAGGCTGGAGTGCAGTGGTGGGATCTCAGCTCACCGCAACCTCTGCCTCCTGGGTGGGTTCAAATGATTCTCCTGCCTCAGCCTCCTGAGTAGTTGGGATTACAGGTGTGTACCACCACGCCCGGCTAACTTTTTTTTTTTTTTAGTAGAGATGGAGTTTCACCATCTTGGCCAAGCTGGTCTCGAACTCCTGACTTCGTGATCTACCCACCTCAGCCTCCCAAAGTGCTGGGCTTACAGGCATGAGCCACCTTGTCTAGCCAGTTTTTTGTATTTTTACTAGAGACGGTTTTGCCATGTTGTCCAGGCTGGCGAAGCAGAATTCTTACCAATATTTGAACCTGCTTAGGCTTTCCAACTTTTTCCCATTGATACACTATCAATGTACATCACACTACACAGTTTTATGTACTATAGCTTGTTTTCATTTTAAAGGTTGATATCCCCAGTGCTTCACTCCCCTTCCCCCTAAAGCTTCCTTGGTTACTTCTGCTTAAGTACTCATGCAGATGAACCTCAGAACCATTTTGTGAAGCTTCCCTAAGAGATCCTGTGGGAACTGCTGTTGGAATTGCATTACCCTTACAGAGCATTCTAAGACAGCTGCTGTCTGGCATCACATTCTTTTTGCTTTGACTATTGTCATTCAGGGAGCCTCCACCAAGGCGCTGGTGCAACACCTGCCAGCTCTACTACATGGGGGACCTGATCCAACACCGCAGGACACAGGACCACAAGGTAGGAGGGCCTGCACGCTGCGGGGGCACCAGCACTGCCGTCTCCACTCGGAGGCCAGGAAGCACAGAGACCCAGTGAGAAAGTACACGTTCCTCTTTGCTCCAGCACACCCGTAACCCACAATGCGGTTTCTGGACGAGTTGGTCTTGTTTCTTCTTCGGGCTTCAGGTTCCCCATCTGTCCAGTGTAGGCCAGGCAGCATCTCACCCTGCCGTTCAGCCACGGGACTCACGGGGGGTTGTTTGAGCAGCTGTCCTCTCTCCCGTCTTCTCTCTGTGTCTGTCCTGTCTCTATGTTGCCATCTGCCATCCCATCTCCCAGCCACCCACACCATGAAGAGAAATATGTGTTTGCCCATGTTCCAGTGCAGGGGCGGAGCGCAGCCTGGCTTGTTATAGGCGTGGTGGGTCTGCCCGGGGGAGGGGAGCTCTTGCTGGGCCCCACCCGGGTGCTAGTCAGGGGCTTGCTGGGGACACTGCTTGGTCTGCTTGCCCTTTCCAGATCGCCAAACAATCCCTGCGACCCCTTCTGCACCATTTGCAACCGCTACTTCAAAACCCTCGCAAGTTTGTGGAGCACGTGAAATCCCAGGGGCATAAGGACAAAGCCAAGGAGGTAACCTGAGCTCCCTTAGAGGACACAGGTCACGCAGCAAGTTGAGGCTTATCCCAGCCCAACCTCACAGCGGGTCTGCAGGGACTGGGACTCTCAAGGGTAGGGTGGGTAGGGCATGGCCCCTTGGCTTTCCAGAGCTGACCTGAGCCCCTTGCCTACTCCCTGGGCAGCTGAAGTCGCTTGAAAAGGAGATTGCTGGCCAAGATGAGGACCACTTCATTACAGTGGATGCTGTGGGGTTGCTTTGAGGGTGATGAAGAAGAGGAAGAGGACGATGAGGATGAAGAAGAAGAGATCGAGGTTGAGGAGGAATTCTGCAAACAGGTGCTGGGGGGGAGGGTGTGGGAGGCAGGCTCGGTGCCAGATTCCCAGCCCAGGATGGACCTCACTTCACCTCCTAGAGACCAGACACTGTGCTGGCATCTGTGGGCACTAATGCATGCCACAACTATTATTACTATCAACTGCCTTCTGCATGACTGTGTAATTATGGATGATGACTAGAGAGTGGCAGTTAAAATATGCAGAGCCTGACGGAAATTTGGACATGTGTGGAGGAAGAGAATGGGAACAGCATCACTAAAGGCACCGAGGTGGGAAACTGTGTGGTGTGCAAAGGAAGAGGCAGATGATGGTGATGATAATAGTGAGGGTGACAGCAGCAGACATCTTTTTGAGTACTTACTGTGTGCCAGGCGTGTGTACCAAGCACTATCCTGCCTGAATTTCATCAAATTGTATGGCAGGAAGTAAGACTTCATGTTTCCAGTGCCACAGCTACCCTGTCTCCCATGAATGAGGAGCTCAAGGAGCTTGGATTCTTTGTGGATTTTTTGTTTGTTTGTTTGTTTTTTGTGAGACAGAGTCTTGCTCTGTTGCCCAGGCTGGAGTGCAATGGTGCGATCTCAGCTCACTGAAATCTCTGCCTCCTGGGTTCATGTGATTCTCCTGCCTCAACCACCTGAGTGGCTGGGATCACAGGTGCCTACCACCACCCCTGGCTAATTTTTGTATTTTTAGTAGAGACAGGGTTTTACCATGTTGGCCAGGCTGGCCTCGAACTCCTGACGTGAGGTGATTCACTCACCTTGGCTTCCCAAAGTGCTGGGATTACAGGCATGAGCCACTGCAGCCGGCCTTTTTTTTTTTTTTTAAAGGCAGAATCTTACTCTACTCCTGAGGCTGGAGTGCAATGGCATGATCTTGGCTCACTGCAACCTCTGCCTACTGGGTTGAAGCAATTCTCCCACGTCAGCCTCCCAAGTAGTGGGGATCACAGGTGCCCGCCACCACGCCTGGTTAGTTTTTGTATTTTTAGTAGAGACGGGGTTTTACCATGTTGGCCAGACTGGTCTTGAACTCCTGACCTCAGGTGATACACTGGCCTAGGCCTCCCAAAGCGCTGGGGATTACAGGCGTGATTTGCCCAGCCAGATTCTTTGCAGTTTAACAAATGTTTCCAGAGCATGTGTTCTGGGTTGGGCCCTGGTGCTGGATACAGGGACTCATAAGGGCCAAGGTCTGGCCCTTGCCCTCACTGAGGCTGCCCCAGTTACAGTCCAGGGTGGTGAGGGGCTGCTCATGGGCTGTGGCAGCCAAAGTGGGGCATTGAGGAGCTGGGAGGAAGCATAGTGGGGGCGGCCTGCAGTCCTAGGCAGGGTAGTATGAGGCCCAGCTTCCTTGCTCAGTAGTGGTGTCATCTCAGGCAAGCCACTTGGCCTCTCTGAGCCTCAAGTTGCTTCTGCTCAGAAGTAACAATCCCAAGTAACAATCCCAACTTGAACTATAAGGGAAGCCTAAGGCTTGGTCCTTGCAAGGGCTTAGCAGACGGGGGTGGTTGTCCTTAGAAGCCACATTTGTTTACCCGGTGAGTAGTGGAGGGCACTGCTAGGCCTGGTAGGGTGGATGTGTTCAGAGTCAGATGACCTCATCTGGAAGGGGGCTCACATCCAGCAGGGACATGCAGAATCTCTGATCCCCTGAAACCCAGCCCCTAGGACCAAGATCACTGCAGTATTGGATAGGACCTCAGAGAGCTACAAGAGGGCCCATGGTTAAGAGCGTGAACTATGAGCCGGGCGCGGTGGCTCACGCCTGTAATCCCAGCACTTTGGAAGGCTGAGGCAGGTGGATCATGAGGTCAGGAGTTTGAGACCAGCCTGGCCAATATGGTGAAACCTCGTCTTTACTTGAAAATACAAAAATTAGCTGGGCATGGTGGCATGTGCCTGTAATCTAGCGATTCGGGATGCAGAGGCAGAAGAATTGCTTGAACCTGGGAGGCAGAGGTTGCAGTGAACTGAGATCGTGCCACTGCACTCCAGCCTGGGCAACAGAGCCCGTCTCAAAAAAAAAAAAAAAGTATGAATTATGGCTTAGACCTACAGGGTTCCCTGCCTAGCTCCTCCACAAATCAGCTGTGCAACCCTAGACAAGTGAGTCAATGTCCCTGCACCTCAGTTTCTTCTTAGTAAAATGGGTGTAGCCATGGAGGGTTGTAATGAAGATTCAGTCAGATGACACATGTCTTGGGCACACCTGGTGTGGATTATGGCCCCTGTAACAGCAGGAGGGCTTCCTGGAGGAAGGGGCCAGAAAGTATAGATTGGGAAGAGCACTCTGGGAGGAAGGATCGCCATGTGCAAAGTCTCAGAGACCGCCACCCACTACCTCCTGGAAATCAAGGGGATTTTGTGTGTCCAGGGGCATTGGTGGGCTCCAGGTCCCTCACCTGTGTCTGGGAGGTGTTGGGGAAGCCAGATCCGAGGTCCACGTTTGTGTGTTTTCAGGTGAGGTCCAGAGATATATCCATAGAGGAGTGGAAGGGCTCGGAGACGTACAGCCCCAATACTGCCTATGGTAAGGCCCCAGCCCTGAGCCCACCTGCAGAAGCTTCAGCCCTTGGGCCTGGCCTCCAGATGACCCCCCCAGATGCCACCTGTGGCATTCTGGCTGGGGAAGCCTTCTCTCTGCTCCTACCTAGAGGGTGGGGGAGCACACAGGTCCCTAGGGAGGGAGGGACACCTCGCTGGTACGGGGGATGCAAGTACAGACCCTCCTCCCACAGGTGTGGACTTCCTGGTGCCTGTGATGGGCTACGTCTGCCGTGTCTGCCACAAGTTCTATCACAGCAACTCAGGGGCTCAGCTCTCCCACTGCAAGTCCTTGGCCCACTTTGAGAACCTGCAGGTGAGCCGGACATCCTGCCCCGTCCTCCCCTGCCCATGGACCCAGTCTCATCCAAGCTGATCCGGGTGGCTAGTGGTCACTCCCTCTTGTGCTGGGCCTCAACCTCCAGGAACCACCCCTGCACCAGCAGGGAGAGAATCAGAGCTGGGGGTGGGGTTGGGCTCTTACTGGTCCAGGGAATGCTGAGGGCCAGGCTGTTAGCTCCAGAGCCTTGGCCCAGAGGCCAAGTTCATCACATAGGGTCACACAGCACACTAATACTGTCTCAGCCAGAGCTGGGGAAGTCGCTGCTGGTCAGGAGCATACCACGTAGGGAGGAGACCTTGACCTTACCTGCACCTTCTGTATCTAGAAATACAAGGCGGCCAAGAACCCCAGCCCTACCACCCGACCTGTGAGCCGCCGGTGCGCAATCAACGCCCGGAACGCTTTGACAGCGCTGTTCTCCTCCGGCGGCCGCCCACCCTCCCAGCCCAGCACCCACGACAAAACACCCAGCAAGGTGACGGCTCGATCCTCCCAGCCCCCACTACCTCGGCGCTCGACCCGCCTCAAAACCTGATAGAGGGACCTCCCTGTGCCTGGCCTGCCTGGGTCCAGATCTGCTAATGCTTTTTAGGAGTCTGCTTGGAAACTTTGACAAGGTTGTTTTACTCAAAATCCAATAAAACAAGGTAGTTTGGCTGTGCAGTCCCCACCAGTACTTCTGTCTGGGTGGATAGGGGAAGGGGGGCACCGCAGCCAACTCTCAGCCAGCACCCAGCCTCTCTGGGCCAGGTGGGGGGCAGAACTGGAAGGCCAGACAGCCTCCCTGGGAACCAGGGACTCTGGTTCACAAGGCACTTCACCTGTCTGAGCTTTGGTTTCCCTCTTTTAAAATTTTTAATTTTTGGGCCAGGGGCGGTGGCTCATGCCTATAATCCCAGCACTTTGGGAGGCTAAGGCAGGCAGATCACCTGAGGTCAGGAGGTTGAGACTAGCCTGACCAACATGGAGAAAGCCCATCTCTACTAAAAATACAGAAATTAGCCAGGCGTGGTGGCGCACACCTATAATCCCAGCTACTGTGGAGGCTGAGGCAGTGAGGCAGGAGAATCGCTTCAACCTGGGAGACAGAGGTTGCAGTTAGCTGAGATCGTGCCATTGCACTCCAGCCTGGGCAACTCTATCTCAAAAAAAAAAGAAAAAAATTTTTTAATGTAAATTTAAATTTTTTGAGACCGAGGCTTGCTGTGTCTCTCAGGGTGGAGTGTAATTTCACAATCTCAGCTCACTGCAACCTCCACCTCCCAGGTTAAAGTGATTCTCCTACCTCAGCCTCCCAAGTAGCTGGGATTTCAGGTACACGCCACCACACTTGACTAATTTTCTGCATTTTCAGTAGAGATGAGGTTTTGCCGTGTTGGCCAGGCTGGTCTCAAACTCCTGACCTTAAATGATCCACCCGCCTTAGCCTTCCAAAGTCCTGGGATTACAGGCATGAGCCACCGCGCCTGGCCAATTTTTTATTTTTTGAGGCATTGTCTGGCTCTGTTGCCCAAACTGCAGTACGGTGGTACCAGTCTTGGCTCACTGCAAACTCTGCCTCCCAGCCTTAAGCCATCCTCCCACCTCAGCTTCCTGAGTAGCTGGGACCACAGGCATGCGCCACCACGCCCGGCTAATTTTTCTTGTTTTTGGTAGAGATGGGGTTTCAGCATGTTGCCCAGGCTGGTCTTGAATGCTTGGGCTCAAGCAATCGCCCACCTTGGCCTTCCAAACTGCTGGGATTATAAGTGTGAGCCAGGCGAAGGGGGTCTTTGGCTGGAGGCCTAGCAAGGTCAAGTGACTTGCTGAAGGCCGCATAGTTGGTAAGTGGCTGGGATTTGACCTCAGCCTGAGCTCTCCGACCCCTGTGCTGGCCTGTCTCTCCAGCTGCACCCTTTGGAGTGCAGGAGGGGGTCCTTGCTGCTCAGGCCCTCTGGTTTTCTTCTTGGTTTACTGGCAGGCACCCTAAGATGAATCATGGGTGGATGGGGCCCAGGCTGAATTGGTCCTTTACTTCTGCTATTTCCTCATTAGAAAGACCCATAGAGATAAATAAGCAGACCAACCCTGTTACTGGGGAGACAGGCCAAGAGTGGGAGGGCAGTGCCGAGGTTGCATAGCATGTCTTGGCATTGGTTGTCTTGGTGAAAGGCCCTAGTACCCAGAGAGGCTGAGAACATCACACAAGGTCACACAGCATGTCCAACAGTCTCAACCCGGCTTCTGGGCTAGGAAGCAGCTGCAGCTGGCCAGGAATGTACCAGGTAGGAAAGAAGCCTTGTCCTCACCTGCATCTTCTGTGTCCAGAAGTACAGGCGGCCAAGAACCCCAGCCCCCCCATAACCTGGCCTCTGAGCTGCCAGTGCATGATCGACACCTGAGCACCTAGACTGCCCTGTTCGCCTCCAGCAGCTGCTGGGGTTCTCGTCCTGAGATACAGAGGACAGAGCCACAGCGGTTTGGGAAACCCATTTAATTTGTACACTCAAGGCCTGGGCAGTGGGGAGTGCCCAGGAGTTGGGTGGGCAGGCAAGTGGGTGGGTTGCAGGCCCACTCTTGGCCCCAGGAGGGAATGCCAGGCAGTGGGGAGCTGGCCCAGATAGGCCAAGGGGAGTGGCCAGAAGGGTAGACCAGGCAGGCAGACCCACCTGGGAACCCTGAAGGCCAGCCCTTGAGAAGGTGTCTAAGCCAGGGGGTGAGTGCCCAGGCCAGAGCCTAGCCCAGGGAGGCAGGGTGGGGGCCCAGTTGGGGGCTCTTGGAGCCTAGGGGCTGACATCACTGGGGTCCTCCCCGAGTTGCTGCTGGAACTCCAGGCGTGTCTGCCGGTTGGACTCCAGCAGCTCCTGGAGGCGGGCGTGGAGGTGGTCGTTCTTCTCCTCCAGGTGGTCCAGACAGGAGTTGATCTGGTCCAGCATGGAGTTGATGGCGGCGTATTCTGGGAGGAAGGCGAAGGACAAGAGCCCACAACCTGTGTCTCCTTGGGGCTAATGGACACCCCTCCCTCCACCGTTTCCCAGCCTGCTTCCCAGAGGGCTTTGTGCAAGTCCCTACTCCTTCCTGAGCCTCAGTGTCACCATCTGGAAAATGGGTGGATACCAAAAGAGGAATCACTTTGAATGAATGACACCTTAGTACTGCCTCCTTTTTTCTGGGGTTAGGGTGGTCACAGGGTGGCGAGCCGGTGTCCTGCCTGGGAAGTCCTGCCAGGTGCCAGGTCTCTGCACTTCCTGGAGCAGCTGCTTAGTGGCCAGAGCCCACATTCCTGAGTTGGGGAATCAAGGCCTCTGTCCCCAGGTTGGCCCTGTTTTCCAGCCCTTCTGGCTCCCTAAGGATAAAACACCCAGTGGAGTCTCCTAGCCCCCTGCCTCCTTGCTAGCCCTGCCTCCCTGCCTCTTCCTTTCCTCTCTCACACCTGCCTTTACCTACTTCAGGCCCTTTGAACATGCTGCTGTCTCTGCCTGGAATGTGCTGAGTCCTCCCATCTTCCTTCCCTCCTCTCCTCCTGGATGAGTCCCACTCATCCTTCAAGTCTCAGTATGGATGTCACCACTGGGAGCGCATCCAATGCTCCAGACTGGATCAGGCCTCCATGCTAAGCCCCTAGCCCTCCTCAGCCCTCCACGGCCCTCCCTTCAGGATTGACCGCTGTGCTTATCTGAGTGCTGTGCTGTTTCCCCATGGGAGGTGAACAGTCTTGTGTTCGCTGCTGGCTCCCTGCTGCTCTCAGTGTTGCAATAAGCATCTGTTGATTGACTGAGTGAGTGAATGAATGGAGCCTCTGACTTTCCAGCCTCTCTGCCATTGCTCAACTATCCCTGCAACCTAGAATGCCTCAACCACAACAGCCCTTCAAGGACCAGCTCCAAATGCTTCCTCCAAGAAGTCTTCCCTGATCTCCACTAGAAACCATCACTTCCTCCCCTACACGGCCACTCCAGAGCTGCCTCTTTCAGCAACACAGTGTCCCTGAGGACTCAAGGTCTGGGCCTGTGCCCACTGCAGGACTCAGTTCTGAGCCAGCCCGTGACTCAGATACACTCGGCTGCCAGCTTGAGACCAAGGAAAGAGCAGCCAGTAGAGGCTGGCAGAGGCCAGGGTTGGAAGGGTGTATCTGGGTTATGGGTGCACATGTGCCTGCATCCTGGGGAAGGGCACCGTTGCCCAGAGCTGGCCACCCTCACAGAGGACAGAGTCCTGGGAAATTGGCTGCATCTTAAAGTCCAACCCCTTAATGGTATAGCTAGGGAAACCGAGGCCTCAGAAGGAAGGAACTTGCCCAGGATCCTCCAGGTTGGTAACGGAGCCGAAACTTAGGACTGGACTTGGGGGTCAGAGGCACTTGGGTTTGAGTTCCAGCTCTGCTTTACCCCAGCAAGTTGTTGCACCTTTTTGGAAAAAAGGGAAAATAACTGTGTGGTTGTGAGGATTCAAACATATCAAGGGTTCAGACAGTGGCCAGCACAGTGGCTCATGCCTGTAATCCCAGCACTTTGGGAAGCTGAGCAGGCAGATCACCTGAGGTCAGGAGTTCAAGACCAGCCTGGCCAACATGGCAAAACGCTGTCTCTACGAAAAAAAACATAAAAATTAGCCAGGTGTAGCGGCAGGTGCCTGTAGTCCCACCTACTTGGGAGGCTAAAGCATGAGAATTGCTTGAACCCAAAAGGCGGAGGTTGTGATGAGCCAAGATCATGCCATTGTACTCCAGCCTGGGCAACAGAGCAAGACTCTGTCTCAGAAAAAAAAAAAAGTTCAGATCTGGCCACAGCAAGTACTTAGTGGATGGTCATTATTATCAATATTTCGAATTCTGTGTCCTGGGATACAGGCTAGAGGAGGGGATGAGGGAGGCAGGTTCCCCCACACCACTCCAGGCCAGGCTTTATCTGTGTCAAGGGTACTTTCCCAGTTCCAAGCCTTTTCTTCTGCCTGGGACACCCTCCTTCCCACTGTTCTAAGTCCTGTCTGCCAACAGCCACTCAATGTGACCTCCTGGGAGGCTCTTCCTGATGCTCCCACCAGCGCTGGCCAATGCAAACTTACCTAGAACTATAGTGGTGATGGATTAACAACCCTGGGAATACACAAAAGCCCACTGAACTGTACAATTTAAATGGGTAAGTCGTATAGCTCAATAAAGCTGTTACCCCAGACAAAAAGCATGCGCCATACTTACCCCGCATTTACTAAATCCTCAGGGTATGTTAATATGCCAATCTTGACTATACCAAAGAGAATAATGACAATAACCATTTACTGACCTCTTGCATGCTAGAACCTGCTAAGCATTTTCTGTTTATTTTTTGCATTTAATTCTGACACATCCCAGTGCAGGAGACATGAATCATTATTCCTATTTTATAGATGGGGAAACTGAGGCTGAAGAAGGTTAGAAGGGAGCTGATGGTTCTCTCTCCATACCCCACCCCTGCACGCAAAAGGCCGCTCTGTAAGCTCCTCACATTTGGCAAGGGTGTGAGGCTACACCCGCAAAACCAAGTGGCTGGGGATGCTGACTCAGCAGAGCGGCGCCCCCGCACCCCCACCCCACACCCGGTCCGGTCCCTTCGCTAAGTCAAGCCGGCCAAGCTCAACCCCGTCTCAGGTGCCTCGGTCTCCCCCGGGACTGAAGAAAGTGGCTGGAGCAAGGCCCACAAGTGCGAGTGTCCCCGAAGCCGCCTCAGTTTCCCCATCTGTAAAACAGGGCTGGTGATCCGCAGCTCTCACGGGGCTCGCGGGTGCTCGCCCTGCATCCGAGCCAGCACCTACAACTCCGGACCCACTCGAGGCGGAATGGGGTGGACTCTTTGGTCCCTTCCAAGACCCGATCCCGATTCCCCTTCCCGGGAGGGCAGCCCTGAAAAAGCAAGGTTGCTCCAGCAGCCCCCTCGGGTCACCTGCTTCCCCGAAGCCGTCGTCCTCGCCTTCCGCTCCCTCCTCCACCGGCATCCCCCAGGTCCCCGTTGGGGCCCGACATTGCGGGCTCGGGCGCCCGAAGGGCCGCGCGACGATGGAACGCGGCGACCGTCGTGCCGAAAGCCGGCGCCGGATGGAAGGTGGAGGCGGTGGATAGAATACCGGGCCGGAAGGGTGGAACGCGGCAGCGGATCTCCGCCCAGAGGCCGGGGCCCCGCCCTGAAGCCGGAGTCCCGCAGCTCCCGCCCCGCCCCGCCCCGCCCCGCCCCCAGGCGGAACTCCGCCCCCGCCCCATGGCTGTGGCCGCGCCAACCACCAGACTCCGCCCCCCACCGCCGGAGCCCCGCCTCCACCTGCCTCAAGTCGAACTCCGCCCACTCCGCCTCAGGCCCCGCCCCTCTCCTGGGCGCTGGGCGGGCCACCCCGGGGCTACCCCTGGAAAAGCCCAGGAGTGGGGGAGGTCCTGGAGGAGGAGCGGAAGATCCCCAAGCCCATCTGCTGCTTCAGCCCCTCCGCGTGGGCAAAATCGGAAGAGGGCTTTCTTTGTTATTTTTTGAGATAGGGTCTGGCTTTGTCTTCCAGGCTGGAATGCAGTGGGGTGATCTCGGCCCACTGCAACCTCTGCCTCCCAGCCTCAAGCGATCCTCCCTCAGCCTTCCGAGTAGCCAGGACTACAGGCGGGTGCGCCACGCAGACTAGTGTATTTTCTGGAGACGGGAGTTTCGCTATGTTGCCCAGGCTGGTCTCGAACTCCTGAGCTCGAGCCATCTACCCGCTTCGGCCTCCCAAAGTGCTGGGATTACAAGTGTGAGCCACCGGGCCCAGCATTGGAAACGGGGTTTCCAAGCCTCCTGTGGCTTCGGGGAAATTCCACTGAGTCAGGAAGGGTCTCTCTCCTCGCCTCTCTGCCTGCGCCCCAGTGGAGAGGACCAAACACCCCTACCCCCGGATTTGGGCCTTTCTGGTCTTCAGCACTTCTCTTAGGGCTCATGGGTTACAACCTGTGGTGGGGAATCAGGCTGGACTCCAGCTCTGGACAAGAGAAGCAGGAACATTAGCTAGGCAGGGTGGTTCCCCACCTGTAATCCCAGCGCTTTGGGAGGCCGAGGTGGGAGGATTGCTTAAGCCTAGGAGTTGGAGAACAGCCTGGGAAACATAATAAGTCACCTGACCCCCCACCCCCCACCCATTCAGCCCCCATCTCTACAGAAAGTACAAAAAAAATTAGCCGGACCTGGTGGCATGCACCTTAGTCGCAGCTGCTTGGGAGGCTAAGGTAGGAGGATCGCTTGGGCACAAGAGTTCAAGGCTACAGTGAGCTATGACTGCACCACTGCACTCCAGCCTGGGCAACACAGTGAGACCCTGTCTTTAAAAATAATAATTAATTAAAAAAAAAAAGAAAGAAAACGTTTAATTAGGCATGGTGATGCATGCCTGTAGTCCCAGCTACTCGGGAGGCTGAGGCAGGAGAATCACTTGAACTGGAGGCAGAAGTTGCAAATGAGCAGAGATCATGCCACTGCACTGCAGCCTGGATGACAGAGCGAGACTTCATCTCAAAAAAAAAAAAAAATAACAACAACAAAATAAATGTTTGGCCTGGAGCAGACCTACTTTTTTTTTGAGATGGAGTCTCGCAGTGTTGCCTGGGTGGAGTGCAATGGCACAATCTTGACTCACTGCAACCTCCACCTCCTGGGTTCAAGCGATTCTCCTGCCTCAGCCTCCCGAGTAGCTGGGATTACAGGTGCCTGCCATCATGCCCTGCTAATTTTTGTATTTTTAGTAGAGATGAGGGTTCCCCCTATTGGCCAGGCTGGTCTTGAACTCCTGACCTCAGGTGATCCGCCCACCTTGGCCTCCCAAAGTGCTGGGGTTACAGGCTTGAGCTACCATGCAAAACCTCCTCACCGACCACCAAGGCCACACCCTACCTACCCTGCCCCCAGATTTGCAACTCAGCATTCGGGGCCACTGCTGGTCTCCGAGATTTGGGTAGCAGTGGACCCCTGGGCCCAAACTCTCTTTCTCTATCTCTGTGTCTTGTGTCTTTTATTTCTACAATTTCTCATCTCTGCAGCAGCCAGGAACGGCTCACAGAACCCTGTAGGGCTGGACCCTACATTTTTGTAGAGACATGGTTTTGCCATCTTGCCCAGGCTGGTCTCAAACTCCCGGACTCAAGTGGGCCTCAGGCCTGTCCTGCTCCTTGGGGTCTGAGGCTGGAGCTGGCTCACAGTGCCAGCATCTTCCCCTAGCCCAGCCGAGGGTTGTGGGTAACACCCACCATGGGCACCGAGGAAGGAGAACTGTCCAGACCCCAGGCACGATTAGTCCCTGAAGAATATCTTAGTCTATAGTGCTATTACTCCGATATTTCCTTTATATAATCGTTTTTATATAATCATATGTTAGTTTATAGAATCGGTGCCTGAAGTATAACTTACTGCTTACATATATCTATCTTATATAATCATACTTAATATATATAGCATACTTAGTTCTATATAATCTTTCTATATAATCATATAGGTATTGTAGTCAGAGCTGTACTGACACATTAGTGCTGATTTACAGAGTCCTTCCATATAACCATAGAGTAGTTTGTAGTAGGAGGAATGCCTACAGCAGTCACAGAACAGAAGCAGTACATGGGAAAACAGCCAGACCAGGATGAGAACCAAAGACCCAGGCGGTGGCGTCCCCTGCCTGAAAGGGTATACGCTGTATGGCAGGCTTGGAGCAAGTACCTCTCCTCCTGATAAAGGAGTTGTAGTACGTTGCATCCAGTTCCTGTGGAAAGTAGGCCTCAGGCCTGAGATCCTGGAAATAACCGAGGGGAGAAGAACCCCTCTGGTGTGACCAGTCATTGCGGCTGTACACCCTGTCAGTCTTTTCTCGCTTCTGTGCTAGCTCAAGGAATCCTCCCATAAATATCTTAAGAGAAAGCACAAATCTGTCAGCTCCCACTGCATTGGCTTACAGTATCCTTCTATTAGAAATCCTTTGAAGTCTCCAGCCCCCAGATAAGAAGTGTTGCGCATGAAACCTGCTGCACACAGCCCACCTCCTTGCCTCAGTGACCTAATGGGGGTGGACCCCTTTTCTGTACACGACCCTCTACTACTGCGCATGGCATGGTCCCCTACTGCGCATGGCCCACCTCTCTGCCCAAGTGACGTAATGGGGTGGCCCCCTTGCTTGTAACTCACGTGATTATGTATGCCCTATTACTAAGCCTATAGATGATGACCTCACTCATCACCCTGCCCCCTGCTTGTACCTAATAAATACACATGCTGTGGGGCATTGGCCCTTCCTGATCTCCGCTCACAGGTTGCGTGGCCCCCCAAGTACAGATGCTCTTCACCAGTTCTTTAGTGTCCTGTCTCTTTACTTCTCGGATCCTGCACCTCAGCACAGCATATGGGACACCCCCACGACCCTGTGGGGCCCTACAGCCCTACAGAGGGTGAACAGGGTGGTGTGTGTGTCCATGGGGTTTCCGCAGAACCCCACCCACTCTGGTCTCTGGCCTTGCATGGGGGAGAAGGGGGCTGGGGAGGTAGTGACTGTGTGTGATGCAGACCTGGAGAGGTGGCTTCTGTGGCCAGTGGGGGGACCAGGGGCTTGTCAGGCCTGATACAGGGCAGCCAAGTGATGAATGTAGGCCTGGAGCCCTCTGCATCCTGGGAAACTGGATTCTTGGTGACACAGCCCCTTCCTCACTTCCACCTGGCCCTGCCCCTGGCTTCAGAATGTATCCCCAGGGTGGCCTGGATGTCATCAGGCTGGGAGGTGTGGGATAAGGGGCATCACTCTGAAACGGGGTTAGCATGGACATGGTCCCTCACCCACAGGGCCCACAGGGGGCTGGCAGAGGGGCAGGGGACCACCCCCGCCGAGCCGACCCTCTGCCTGGAATGGCCTCCAGCTGTGCGTGCCCCTGCCGCACTCCAATGTGGAGTGGCCCACCGTGTCTGCATTGAACAGGGCACCCTCCTAGGCAGGGAAATGTGGAGAACTGCAGCTGCTCTGGGGCTGGGCCCATGTCACAGCGGGAGGGGAATGTGGTGTTACACCGCCTGGGAAGAAGCCAGGGCTGTCGGCCACAAAGCTGCTAGTGATGACAGGGGGCTTGTGCCTTCACTCTGCAGCCCTAACACCCAGGCTGGGTTCGCTGGGCTCCATCCTGGGCATGCAGACCCTGGGAGTGATGCCAGTGGGAGCCCCCTGCCCCCTCCCCTTCCTCGAAGACCCAGGGGTCAAAGAGTATAGACTCAGAGGCCTGGGGCACATGTTTATTTAGCAGACAATGTGGGGCTTCATCATCGGGGTGGCCTGGGGGAGCAGCTGGGTGGGCAGCACTGTGGGGAGGGTCTCCCAGCTCCCTCGATGGTATCCGGGCTGGTGGGGCAGCTGATGGCACCCTGGACAGAGGTGGATATGAGGGTGATGGGCGGAGAGATGGGAGGCACCCGAGACAGGGGACAGCAGAATAAAGATGGCAGCAATGCTGGGGGGCAGAGGGAGGAGCAAAGGCAGGCCCAAGACCCCAGCCCACTGCACCCTGGCCTCCCATAAGCCCCCTCCCAGCCGCCCAGCCACACTCACTGCGCACTCAGCCGTCAATGCACTGATCTGTTGGGGAGAAAGTCCATCAGAACAGGCAGTTGTGTGTGTGCCCGTGTGTGAGCATGTGTGTGCCTGTGTGAGCATGTGTGTGCACGTGTGTGCCTATGTATGAGCATGGGCATGTGTGCCATGTGTGCCCGTGTGTGAGCATGTGTGTGCCCATGTGAGCATGTGTGTGATGCCCGTGTGTGAGTGTATGTGATCCCTGACTGCCAGGTCCTCTGTACTGCCCCCTGGGCAGCCCCCGCCCTACCTGGCCCAGCTGCAGAAGGTGTGGGGGTTCCTTTCAGGGATGGGGCAACAGAGGGGGCGGATGGTGGGGCAGGGGATGTGGGAGAGGCATGGGGATGGGCTGTCTTGAGTAAGGCCCGGCTCCCAGGCTGCTCCGGCATCAGGGTCTCCTGCCTGTTTACCAGTCTAGGCAGCCTCTCAGCCTGGGGGAATAGCCTAGCTGGGGCCTCCTGCCCAACCAGGCTCCCTGGAGTCAAGGACAACTCCCAAGTCAGTGGGGGAGCAGGTGCCCAGGGGAGGGAAGACAGGCAGGACAGCAAGACCCAGGGTGACGAAGCCTGGGAGGGTAGGGGGAGATGGCTCAGCACAAGGGGGCCTGGAAGGGTTGGGGGAGGTGTCAGGCCAGCAAGACTGAGGAATGGAAACTTGGACCTGGGCCTGAAATCCTGGTCTGGGC
Organism: Ateles fusciceps; assembly: GCA_036589455.1. Classification (NCBI taxonomy): domain Eukaryota; kingdom Metazoa; phylum Chordata; class Mammalia; order Primates; family Atelidae; genus Ateles; species Ateles fusciceps. The sequence goes on from JAZHEH010003300.1 coordinate 5,587,884, forward strand.
AGACCCTGGCTAAACTGCCGGGAAGGAGCACTTGGGGCCTGTGTGGTCCCTGGGAGCCCCATAGACCCTGGGGTAGGAGCACAGTCTTCCTCAGCCCAGAGTGGCTTCCAAGGAGCTCCTGGACTGTCCACCACTCCAGTAACTGAAGCTGGGGACAGAGTTCTCTCCTCTCCTTCCTCCCTGGTAGGGAAGCATCCCACCTGAACAGTCCCCATGTCCCCGTCCCCACATCCAGACTGGCCATTACCGATTGGGACAGGGAAGACGATGTGGTTTTCAGTGAGGCCCAGAGATTTGGAGAAGCGGGTGAAGTTCTCCTTTAGGTCCGAAGTCAGCTTCTTGGTTCTCCCTGTGGTCAAGATGGCCGGTGAGTGGCCAGTAGACATCCCATAAATATCGTTGAATGAGTAAATGAGGCCTCAGATCCCTTCCTCATGGAGGGTCTGTGGAATGACCTCTTCCTGCAGGTGGGGGACCGGCCTCCCCTCCCGCTAAGTGTGATCAGGAGCCGGTCCCCGAGGAGATGGGAGAGGACCCACCATAGAGGGTGATCTTGAAGTACTCCTTGTTGTGAGAAGCCTTCTTGAAGAACACCATGGCATACTGGTTGTAGTCAGTGGTCACCACTCGCACAATGTAACTGGTTAATCCAGGGTGACCTGCGGGTGTGGATAGTGAGGGGTCAGCCCTGTTCTGGATGGGAGGAGGGAGCTGTCCCCTCCCGCCACGGCCCATCAGCATGGACTTCTCCCCATACAACACAGCTGTGTGGAGGAGCAGGAAGCTCTGTGCCCCTCCCCCAGCCCCCCGGAGCCCCAACCCAGTGCCCCACCTCGCTAGGACTCACTTTCAATATTGCCCAGCTTGAACTCGCCGGGCTGGGAGCTTGGAACAAAAGTTCTGATCCAATAGTCACACTTCCCTTTCCTTGGGAGGGAGAGATGGGTGGGTGAGAGGGGAGACGACCAGGCTCGGGTCCCCTGGGCTGCACAAGATGGGGGCCAGGGCAGCAGCAGGATTCTGATGCTCTCAGTCCAGCCCAACCCCTAACTCTGACAGCTCATCCCCCACTACCTGGAGGGACCCTGAAGGGGCCCTACCCCACCCACCCAGCCGAAATGGGCCTGGGCCTTCCCCCCTGAGCCGACCTCAGGCTGTCCCTCCTGCTCTGCTGCCTGGGGCCCCTGGACCCTGCTCAGGCCCCCCCAGCACCCCATGTCCTTCTTTCCTTTGGCTGCCTCCCCTGGGTGGGCTTCCCCCCGACACACACAGCACCCCCACATTTCTCCCTGGTGCTCAGCTTGCTGCTTCCCTTCCTACACCCTCTCCTGCGTCCACCTCGCTGCCTCCAGTCTGCTCCATGCCAACCGTTCCCTTAGCTCTCGGGTCAAACTTGACCTCATCCTTGGGTCCTCCCACTTCCCATCCCCTGGCACCCAGGGCTGAGCTCCCCAACCTGTCTTTCTTCTGCTCCTTGCTCCAGAAATGCCCCAGTCCCAATCCACTCAGCTGCCAGAGTCAGCAACCCACTGGGGGGTGGCTGATCCCTGACTCCCTGCCCCTCCATCCTGCGCCTGTTCTCTCCCACCTGTGACGGCCCCGCTTCACTTTCGCTGGTCTCCCACCCTCTCAGGCTGCACCCCAATGTGTCTCCCCACTCTGCAGCCCAGGGGCCCCGCTCTAACCCACTCTGAGTAGCTCCTCCGTGGCAGGTGCCTGAGGACCGCGCTAGCCTGGCCCCCCACCCTGCCAGGCTGCTCAGCAGCTCTGCTCAGGGTGACCCTGCTATGGCTTGCTGCTTCCCAAAGCGGGTCTCTCTGACTCAGCCCCTGCTGTGAACACCCCACACTTCCTTCTGAAGCACCTTCTGAAGCAGTTTGGCTCTTTTTTTAATTATTATTATTTTTAATTTTTGAGACAGAGCCTCGCTCTGTCGCCCAGGCTGGAGTGTAGTGGTGCGATCTCAGCTCACTGCAACCTCCACCTCCTGGGTTCAAGTGATTCTCCTGCCTCAGCCTCCGGAGTGGCTGGGACCACAGGTGTGCACCACCATGCCCAGCTAATTTTTTTGTATTTTTTGTATTTTTGTATTTTAGAGACAGAGTTTCACCGTGTTAGCCAGGATGGTCTCAATCTCCCGACCTCACGATCCGCCCACCTTGGCTTCCCAAAGTGCTGGGATTACAGGTTGGTTCTTTTAAGGCTACCTCCCTGGAAGCCCTCCACGAAGGCCCTGGCTGGGGTTGCAGGCTGGATCCGGTGTCCCCTCCTCCTGCTCCTGGGCACCCCTCCTCTCTCCATCTTGTTTTCTAATGACTGTGTGTGTCCACCCCCACTGCTGCCTGTGTGTCTGCATGGAAATGCCCAATAAACGTTGCCCTATGGAATGGAGGAAGGATGAACACAGATGAATTCCGTGCAGAACAGTGGGGTGAATGACAGTTTCCCTCAGTTTTGGCCACCCCTTGCCTGTGACATCAGTCTGCCTCTCACATCCCCGGGAGGTGTCGGCCCTCACCTGAACAGGACCGAGGTGACGTTGTAGCTCTTGTCCTCTTTCAGCTCGTAGATGGTGGCATACATCTCCCGCGAGTCTTGGTCATCTCTGCGAATTGCATTCCCTGCCAGGCCTACCACATACCACTTTCCCTGGAACTGCATGGGACTGATGATAGGCACAGCCCAGGAATGGCCCTAGGAGCCACCCCTCCAGCTCTGTCCCTGTGACACCTCTTGGCAGCCCAGCCTGGAACCAGGAGACCCTCTGGCTGGGCAGCAGGGCCCAGCCCTGGGCCTGCACTGGTGAAGGGGCAGGAGCAGGAGGCCATCAGCCTAGAAGGGAGGCTTGGGGAAGAGGTGGTTCTGAGGCTGGCAGGGAGGAGGCAAGTGGCTGGTGAGCCTTCCTGAGCCTCAGTTTCCCATTCCGTTCAGGGGAATTAAAGATGTTCCCACCTTCCTTGGACAGTGGGGGTTGTGGGAGAGGGGAAGTGGACCTGGGAAAGGTCTGTTCAGGCTGAGATGAGGTGGGGGATGGGGGGAAGGGGCATGGTTTATATCAGGGGACCCTGGAGGCACAGGGTGAGCTGAAGCCTGGACCTTGGACTCCCAGAGTCCTGCCCAGTGGCCCTCCTGAGTCTCTTCACCTCTCCTCCCCTCTGTTCCCACTCTTCCCCGGGCCCTGCCTGCAGGTGCCCCGCTGGCTCCTTACCTGGTTGTCCTGGAAGTTCTGCTGCAGAGGGACCTTGCTGAGAGGTGGGGCTGGGATCAGGGGTGAGGGGGAGTCCTGGGCCTGGGCTTGCAGAGCCCCCAGGAGGGCGACGCTCAGCCACAGGAGATGCAGGGGCATGATTTCAGGGACGAGGAAGCAGGTGCTGTGGTGGCTGCTGGGCCTGGCAGGGGTGGAGGAGGAGGTAGCGAGTGAGAGGCTCATCTGGGTGGCCCTATTTATGGGCTCTAGGGTGGGCTGATTCATTCTTTGCCAAGACCAGGAAGGTGAGGCAACTGCTAGCAACTCCTGCGGAAACACTTGGCAAGATTTCTGCCCCAGGTCAGGATTTCACAAGACAGAGGGACGGGGGGACATTCCAGGATTGCAGCACCTCTGGCAGGGACAAGGGCTCCCTCTGTGCACTCTTTGTGCCCTTCCCGTCTTTTGATGGCCCTGTGGTCTTTTGATGGCCCTGTGTGTGGGCCGGTGGCCGGTGAGCTGGAAGAGCTGTCATCTCTGACCCCCCTGCTCAGCTGGAGCCCAAGGTTGGGTATGCGTGCCCTGTGGCCCCCTCCCTGTGCTCACTGACAGGGAAGAATGAATGAATGCCTCCTTCCAATAGATCATGTGCTGTTTCCTGGTTCCTTTAAGGGCCAGGGAAGGGTGGGGTGGCTGACAGTGGACAAGGAAAAACAAGGTGTCTACTCTGAGCTCATGGAGCCCAGAATCTTGACCTTCCTAGGAGCCCCATGCTGGGACCTGGGTGTGCTCCAGAGGCCTTGAGGCAGCTCCTTGTCCCTCTCCTTTCCCTATTTGCAGGAGGGGGAACCCTGAGAGACCCGGCCTTTCCTGTGAGTACGGTGGGAAGAGACCCCACACAGGGCACATGGATTGAGCGCTGAGGCTACAGTCCCTGCCCTGGGTGGGTTGGGCTGGTGGGTGGGGCATGAAGGCACCCCACTGCTGCTCTGCATACCTGTTGCTTTGGGTCACTGACAGTGCAAGGATCTGGCCTTATCCTTGAGGTCACTGAGACCACGACCCTGACTCTGGCCACAGCCTTGGTCCATTGAGCCCAGCAGCCCAGGCCAGGGGTTCTAGAGCTGTCACCGGGATGGCTGGTCCCAGCCTTGTCCAGCAGGGAAGCAGTTCTCTTAACGGGGCCTTGGCTGGCATCCTTGGGAGGCAGTGATGGAGCGTAGGCCCTGCCAGTGTCCGCAGAGACAGCTCAGCTCACCCATGAGGGCCAAGGTCATCCTGGATGCCTGACCGAAGGCGCCCTGGTTTTAGAGCTTTCGATGGGACCAATGGAGACCTCACTGGCTCTGTCTACCTGCTGCCCGGGATCCCCAACCTGGGCTTGGGGACAGCGGGGCCCTCTGGGAAGGGGCTCTGGGAGTCCTGAGCTGGGGTTAGTCTAGAGAGGCCACCACTGGATCCCTGCCCCCCTCAGACCCTGTCCTGCCTACTGTCTGTGTGATGAAAGGGCAGGAAGCAAAGATGAGTAGAACTGCAGGGGGAACCACGTTGCACCAAAGCCTTTCCGGTCCAGGGCAGCCAGTGGCCACTCCCTCCCTCCAAACCCCCCTTCTTTCATGACTCTGTTCCCAGGAACTCCACCTCTGCTACTCTCTTTGACCTTAAAAAGTATCCTCGATCAGCCCAGGCGCGGTGGCTCACACCTGCAATCCCAACACTTTGGGAGTCTCAGGCGGGTGAATCATGAATTCAGGAATTCGAGACTAGCCTGGTCAACATCATGAAACCCCGTCTCTACTAAAAGTACAAAAATTAGCTGGGCATGGTGGCAAGCACCTGTAATCTCAGCTACTCGGGAAGCTGAGGCAGGAGAATTGCTTGAAGCTGAGAGGTGGAGGTTGCAGTGAGCCAAGATTGTACCATTGCACTCCAGCCTGGGTGACGAAGTCTCCGTCTCGGGGAAAAAAAAAGTTTCCTCAGGGACTGGTCTGGCCAACATGGTAAAACCCCGTCTGTACTGAAAATATAAAAATTACCCAGGTGTGGTGGTGCACGCCTGTGAGCCCAACTACTTGGGGGGCTGAGGCTGGAGAATGGCTTGAACCCAGGAGGTGGAGGCTGCAGTGAACCAAGATCGCGCCACTGCACTCCAGCCTAGGTGAGAGAATGAGACCCTGTTTCAATAAAACAAACAAAAACCCCCAAACAACAACAACACAAACTCACAAATCCTTGGGGAGGCTGAGGTGGGAGGATCACTTGGGCCCGGGAGGCCGAGGCTGCTGTGAGCTATGATTATGCCACTGCACTCCAGCCTGGATGACATAGCAACTTGACGCTAAAAAGTACCCTCTAGTCTGCGATGACTGCTTCATGTAGGGGAGACCAGTGAGTGGAGCCCCAGAGAATGTTAAGTTGAGGATGGGGCAGTGCCATGGATCACTGGGGGAGCCGGGACTCAAGGGTCTGAATGTGGAGGGTGAGCAGGGCACTGGGTGTGCATCAGGAGAACACCAGAGCCAGGTGCAGAAAGGAGATGGCCCCGCCTGGAGGTCCCCCAGGCCGGGTTGAAGCCTGGCTCCTCCAGGTGCACAGATCTCTGCCCAGCTCCCACCCCTGTAGAGAGAGCCGATCTGCACTTCCGTGAGGTCGTGCATGGACTGCATCGGGCCCAAGGTGTCCCTATACGAGGCTGAGTTTCTCATCAAACCCACGCGGGGCCCATTCCTCTCTCTGCACCAGCTCCAGTCCTGTCTCCTACCCACTGGCCTTGGCTCTCTTCAGAGTCCAGCAGGGCTGCAGGGAGGAGGTGAGCTTTACACACACACGCGCCACACAAGCTTCAGGCCTCAGCACTAGGAAGGTTGGGTAAGGACCGTGGTATAGACCTCCCATTCAGACTTGACTGACTCCAAGGGCTCCAGGGTTGACAGGACACGGGGGCCCCATTCCTCACCCACCCCCTTCCCACTGGGCTCCATTCATTGGGGCCTGGGCCCCTGGCCAAGAAGGGTACTCCAGGGTTCACACTGCTCAGCGCTTGGGGGAGTCCGGGGGTCCCGGGGGCTCTTAGAACGGTCTTCACGACATGTGTGGCACCGTGTGCAGGCATGCCACACACCCACGAGCCTCCCCTTGATCCCTCTTTTTTTTTTTTTTTTTTGAGATGGAGTTTCACTCTGTCGCCCAGGCTGGAGTGCGGTGGCAAGATCTCGGCTCACTGCAACCTCCGCCTCCCAGGTTCAAGCAATTCTCCTGCCTCAGCCTCCGAGTAGCTGGGATTACAGGCGCACGCCACCGTGTCCAGCTAATTTTTTGTATTTTTAGTAGAGACGGGGTTTCACTGTGTTAGCCAAGATGGTCTCAATCTCCTGACCGCATGATCTGCCCGCCTCAGCCTCCCAAAGTGCTGGGATTACAGTTGTGAGCCACCATGCCCAGCCCCCCTTGCCCCTCTTATGGTTTCCACTGTGGCCCCTAAACTGTTCCTGTTTTCTCTCAATGAGCTGCAGGTGCCTCTAGTGAGCCCTCAAAAAGCCACACAGAAGCTTTGGGGCCAAGCCCCTCCCGAGAGGAGCAGGGCTGGGCTCCCAAGCCCTGCTGTGCGGGTCAGCTTAGCAACAACAAGAGCCTAAAGGCAGATCCCTGCCTGGGATTTCTGTGACCAGGGCCAGAAGTACTCCAGCTGCTCCCGGCCGCCTCCACTGTCTCTGGGAGGCTCTCCCCACCCCCGGGAGACTGCAGCAGCCTGTCCTCCCATGGAGAGGCCTGGGCCCCTCCACACTGGTCTCATTCACGCATGAAGGCAACAAGAGGAGACGCTTCCTGGCCGTCCTTGCATCTCAGGACCCATTTTGGTTTCCTAACCACCCATTTTGGTTTCCAGACCTTGTGAGCAGTGTTCAGTGTGGTCATGAATGGTTGACCCTCTGGCATGTTTGAGGCTGGCAGGAGGTGACTGGGTAGGCTTCTCACAGCCGGGGCCACAGCTGGGAGGAGTCCACAGGCGAGATGCCCCCAGGAGGCCCAGTCACAGATACAGGAAGTCTTGGTGTCTGCAGATCAGCCCTCCGTGGTCATGGCAGGTCCAGGCTGGGCACCCAGCCCTCAAACACCCAGGAACGGGAGGGGCTATTTAGTGAGGAGCTTGCCTTGCCAGGGCCTTGGGCTGAGTCTCCTGTTTCCGGAAACAGTTTTCCAACCCCCATCCTCTCTCATGCCAAGGCTCGCCAAGGGGCCTTGAGGTCCTCCTGCCCCTTCTACCTGACAGGGACCCTGCCTGCCTGTGGAACACCCCTCCCAACCCTCCCTGAAGTACACCCACTGGATTCCTCTGTCTGGTGAAGCCCTGGGGTCCGCCAGACGTGGGGAAGCCGGCCTTGATGCTGAGGTCCAGTCCCAGGGCCCTTGCTGGTTCTGTCCCTACGTGCCTGGCCCAGGCACGCCCCTTACATGGGTGCTCTGCCTGTTACTCAGCAGCCTGGACTCCCATGCGGGCGAGAGGGCCCACAATGATTGCAGGGGCAGCGGAGTGGATGTCAAGGCTCTGAGCAGGGTCTGTGGCAGACAGCAGGCAGTGGCAGGCGGTGGTGGATGCCAGGCTCCTGTGGAGCTGGCCACAGTCCTTCTGTCATAGGCCTCTGTCCCACATGGCCCTGGTGCTGCTCAAGACCAAGGCTCCTCCCAGCTCGGCACCCCTCCTGCCCAGACTGCCGCCCCCAGCACCCCAGGAAAGGGGCGTCTCCACCGTGGCCACCCCCACACTACCCCACGTGCTCCCTGCTTTCCAGGTCCCTGCCGGGGTCTCCACTGGCACCATCAGAGGGGGCTGGGTGAGAGGACCAGTGTGGCTCTCCTGAAAGCTGGTTCTTCCAAGAGCCCAGGACAGGCCAGGAGCATGTCCAGCCTAGGGGGCAGGGTAGTAGGTTCCAGAAGAGTCAAATGAGACCAAATGTCCACGAAGACATCCCTGGCTCAAGAACCACAACACAGGCTCCTGCCTGGGGCCCCTCTGGTGCCCCAGCGGGGCTGAGGATGGAGCAGGCTTGGCCTCTCATGCACTCCCCCTCCATCCCAGTGGTGGAGGGAGAGCGCAGTCCCGGCTCCCACTCCTCCTTGGCAGCATGTGTTTATTTATTTCAGCTGAGTGGGTAGGTTCCATGGCTGAGCCTCCCCCTCTGCGGGAGGGGGGACATGAAAAAGGCTGTGACAGGCAGCGAGGACCAGGTCTGGCTCCAAAGGAAGAGCATGTCCACCTTCAAAAACAGGGGACGACTTGGACCAGTGCAGAGTGGGGTGAGGGGCAGGGAGGGCAGTGCCAGTAGCAGAGCAGCAGGAGACGCCAGGAACACCCAGAGACCTTGGCCTTCACCTGGCCACTGTCCTGCAGCCCGATTCTCAGAGGTCTGAGGGGAAGTGTAAGTTTCTGGGTACAAGGGTTGGGGGCCCAGACCTTGGGCTGAAGGGAGGACCACTCCCTCTTCTCCCTCTTCTGTGACTCTCAGAATAACCTGTCAGGAGGGGGATCCCTCTGCATTGGCATGATGGGCAGGCCCAAGGCTGCAGGGCACAGGTCTGGGTGCCTCTCCCTGGGCACCTCAGGCCTTGGGTGGGCACTGGCCTCTCCCAGGTCACTGCAGTCCCAAGTGCCCCTCCCTGGGCGCTCAGCCTGGGTCTGCCCCAACTGAAGTTTCTCACGGTTCTCCAGGTTCGGCCTACAATCTGAGGTCCCCCTGTCCTAGGTCACCTCCTCCTGACACTCTAGGGTCCCCTGTCCCTAGCTACCTCCTCCCACACTGCTGGCTTCCCTTGATTCAGGCCCCTTCCTTCCCATACCCCTGGGGCCCCTGGTGTGGCCACCTTTTTCCCGCACACAAGCCCCCTGCCCAGCCACAGCCTTGGCTTTCTCTCAAGAGTGCACTTTCTTAACAGTGAATTTCCTATTGTAAACATCTTCTGCAATCTGGAGAAGCTGAGAATTTCCCAAATCATCAAATTACTACAGTGAATTACCACAAACTTGGCAGTGAGCTGTGATTACACCACTGCACCCCAGCCTGAGCAGCAGAGCGAGACTCTGTCTTAAAAAAACAAACAAAAGGAATGAGAATGTTGCCACTCTTTAGGAAAGGAAAAACATCTGGGCCACACCACCACCAACAAAATTATGTGTCATTTGTCTTTGAGTAATGTATATATTTCATTTATTCACCTTAAAAATCAGGCATTAGGGACCACAACAGATATGCATGAAGAGAAGAACAGGCATTAGGATATTAACCATCATGAAACTTCAAAATAATAGTCAAGAATAAGATCCTTAATCGCGTCTGCAAAGACTTTTTTGAGACAGAGTCTTGCTCTGTCACCAGGCACCAGGCTGGAGTGCAGTGGTGCGATCTCGGCTCACTGTAACCTCTGCCTCCCGGGTTCAAGCAATTCTCCTGCCTCAGCCTCCCAAGTAGCTGGGACTACAGGCGTGCGCCACCACGCCCAGCTAAGTTTTGTATTTTTTAAATAGAGACAGGGTTTCACCATGTTGGCCAGGATGGTCTCGATCTCTTGACCTCGTGATCCGCCCGCCTCAGCCTCTGAAAGTGCTGGGATTACAGGCGTGAGTCACCATGCCTGGCTTTTTTTTTTTTTTTTTTTTGAGATGGAGTCTCCCTCTGTCACCCAGGCTGTGGTGGCACAATATCACCTCACTGCAACCTCCGCCTTCTGGGTTCAAGCGATTCTCCCACCTCAGCCTCCCGAGTAGCTGAGACTACAGGTGTGTGCCACCATGCTTGGCTAATTTTTGTATTTTTAGTAGAGACACAGTTTCACCATGTTGGCCAGGCTGGTCTCGAACTCCTGGTGTCAGGTGATCTACCGACCTCAGCCTCCCAAAGTGCTGGGATTCCAGGTATGAGCCACCTCGCCCGGCCTCTGAAACTTCTTTTCTTTCTACATAAAGTTACATTTACATTATTCATTTACATGGATATCTTTTGGGGGGCCATCTCTAGCCAGCATAGTCCGCTTGACCCCATAGACCCCTTCTCCCCCACACCCCAGATTCCTCTTATCCTGGGCCACCTGTACTCTAGACCTCTTCACAAAGCAACCTGGACTCCTCTCAGGAGGGGACCTGGGTTGTGGACAGCCCTGCCTGTGTAGGGAGCTGCAGAGAGCCTGCAGCCCAGGGCTGAAGACCTTCAGGGCTCAGCTGTGTCCCAGGCAGGTGCTGGGGCTGGGGGTGGAGCCTTGCCCTTCTCCCACTGTCTTCTCTTCTTTTCTTTCTTTTCTTTCTTTCTTTCTTTTTTTTTTTTTTTTGAGCCTGAGTCTCGCTGTGTTGCCCAGGCTGGAGTGCAGTGGGTGTGATCCCGGCTCACTACAACTTCTGCCCAGGTTCAAGCAATTCTTGTGCCTCAGCCTCCTGAGTAACTGCAATTACAGGTGTATACCACCACGCCCAGCTAATCTTTGTGTTTTGCATTGCAGCATGTTGGCCAGGCTGGTCTCCAACTCCTGAGCTCAAGTGATCCTCCGCCTCCACCTCCCAAAGTGCTGGAATTATAGGCATGAGCCACCGCGCCCAGCCTGTCCTTTCCTCTTCCTGCCTCCTCCCACCCTGCCTCATCTCCTTCCTCTGTAGCTCAGGGGACTTACAGGCGCCGTTTCCCTGCCTCCTGCCCAAGAAGGGCCATTTCAGAGAACCATGGGAGAAGAGGAGCTGACTGCCAGCCTTGGAGCTTGTGGACTGGGTCCGACTATTGCCAAGAAAAGAATAAAGGTAGGCCGGGCACGGTGGCTCACGCCTGTAATCCCAGAACTTTGAGAGGCCAAGGCGGGCGGATCACTAGGTCAAGAGATCGAGATCATCATGGCCAATGTGGTGAAACCCTGTCTCTACTAAAAATATAACATTAGATGGGCATGGTGGTGAGCGCCTGTAGTCCCAGCTGCTCGGGAGGCTGAGGCAGGAGAACTGCTTGAACCTGGGAGGCAGAGTTTGCAGTAAGCCGAGATCGCTCCACTGCACCCCAGCCTGGGCAACAAGGCAAGACCCTGTCTCAAAAAATAAAATAAAATATATTTGAAAAGAAAAAAAACAATCAGGAGAAGAAATCAAGAAGATAGAAAGATCTGCCTATTTTATGGGAATATCAAAGCCAAAAGTTGACTCTTGAAAAAGACTAATCGAATAGAAATTTGGGGAAATTTCTCATGACAAAAAGATACAAGGCACAAATAAACAAGGGTAGAAATCAAAAAGGGACAGAACTATAGAGTCCAGCGCTACTACAAAGATAACGAGAGAATGCTATAAGTAACGAAATGGGAAATTTTCCAGAAAATTATAACTTACAAAAGAGATTCAAGAAGAAAAACAGCCGGGTGCAGTGGCTCACACCTGTAATCCCAGCACTTTGGGAGGCCGAAGTGGGCAGATCACGAGATCAAGAGTTCGAGACCAGCCTGACCAACATGGAGAAACCCTGTTTCTACTAAAAATACAAAAATTAGCCGGGTGTGGTGGCACACACCTGTAGTCCCAGCTACTCAGGAGGCTGAGGCAGGAGAATGCTTGAACCCGGGAGACAGAGGTTGCAGTGAGCGGAGATCCCACCATTGCACTCCAGCTTGGGCGACAGAGTGAGACTCCATCTCAAAAATAAAATAAAATAAAGAAAAACGACATCTGATTTATCCTATAACCATTGACAGAAATGGAATCAGTTTTTAACAAACACCAGGCTGGGTGCTGTGACTCACACCTGTAATCCCTGCACTTTGGGAGGCCGAGGTGGGTAAATTACCTGAGGTCAGGAGTTTGAGACCAGCCTGGCCAATATGGTGAAACGCTGTCTCTACTAAAAATAAAACAATTTAGCTGGGCACAGTGGTACGTGCTCTGTTGTCCCAGTTACTCGGGAGGCTGAGGCAAGAGAATCCCAACAGAATCACTTTAACCCGGGAGGTGGAGGTTGTATGAGCCGAGGCAGTACCACTGAACTCCTACCTGGGCGACAGAGCAAGACTCCATCTCAAAAAATAAAATTACATAAACTAAATAAATAAAAACAAAAAATAAAAAATAATTAAATGCCAGGCGGGGCATGGTGGCTCATGCCTGTAATCTCAACACTTTGGGAGATCAAGGCGGGTGGATCACCTGAGGTCAGGAGTTTGAGACCAGCCTGACCAACATGGTGAAACCCCATCTCTACTAAAAATACATAAATTAGCCAGGCTTGGTGGCGTGTGCCTGTAATCCAAGCTACTCGGGAGGCTGAGGTGGGAGAACAGCTTGAACCTGAGAGGCAGAAGTTGCAGTGAGCTGAGATCATGAGGCAGGCGGATCACCTGAGGTCAGCAGTTTGAGACCAGCCTGGCCAACATGGAGAAACCCCATCTCTACTAAAAATACCAAAATTAGCAAGGCGTGGTGGCAGACCCCTGTAATCCCAGCTACTCAGGAGGCTGAGGCAGGAGAATCACTTGAACCTGGAAGGCCGAGGTTGCACTGAGCCGAGATCATGCCACTGCACTCCAGCCTGGGCAACAGAGTGAGACTCTGTCTCTGAAAAAAAAAAAAATGTCATTTTGCATCACATGCTATTCAAGGGTACTGACAACATAACTTATCACTGTGGGTGTTGGCTTTTATCACCTGACTGCTCTCCCAAAGGGATTACGGGCGTGAGCCACCACACTTAGTCCTAAAATTATTTGGAATTCTGCACAGATTTGTCTTTTGTCCCCCACGTACTTATTCAATCATTTATCTGTAACGGTGTGGACTTGCTCGATGAAGTATACAGCAGCCCATTGGTTACGACTGAGCTCCTGCCCCAGGCCCAATACACCAAACCACAATGGAGTCACTGAGGCTCAGCCGCAGGTCACCAGCCAAAACTAAGCTGTTTATCTGACCCCTCCCCTCCCAGAAATCAGGACAGAGACAGATCAGATCAAAGCCAGATCCCCACACAAGCCAGTTTTAGCCAGCATGATAAGGAAGTCCTTTCTGCTTTATTGAACCTTTACAAGGAAAGTAACTTTGAAATGATCAATCTGCTCTTTGTTCTCTGACCCTGCTTTCTTCAGCCCTTTTCTATTAAATCTCTGCCCAGCTCATGGGAACACTCAATTTTATAGAACAAGATTTTATTTGATTTTTAGAGTGGCAAGTAAAATCCAATTAAGATCTTTAAGCTAAGTTTGGCCAGGCCTGGTGGCTCACACCTGTAATCCCAGCATTTTGGAAGGCGGAGGTGGGAGGGCTGCTTGAGCTCAGGAGTTCAAGACAAGCCTGGGTAATACAATGAGATCCTGTCTCTACAAAAAAATAAAAAATTAGCCAGGCGTGGTGGTGGGCTCCTGTAATCCCAGCTACTTGGGAGGCTGAGGTAGGAGGACTGCTTGAGGACAGAAGGTTGAGGCTGCACTGAGCCATGATTGGGCTCCTGCACTGCAGCCTGGGCAACAGAGCGAGACCCTGTCTGAAAAAATAAAAATAAAAGAAAATAAATGTTTTGTAATTTTGTCTTCTGGCCGACTCGTGGATGTGTATTTTATACTTTGGGTTATAATCCAATCCCACCTTAATTTTGTTGCTCAGATTGTTTCAGTTTTGGCCACTGGGAGCTCCTGAGACCTTCTGACCCTTTATTGTGGTTTTTGTTTTTGTTTTCTTTTTGGGATGGAGTCTCGTTCTGTCACCCAGGCTGGAGTGCAGTGGCAAGATCTTGGCTCATTGCAACCTCTGCCTCCTGGGTTCAAGCAATTCTTGTGACTCAGCCTCCCAAATAGCTGGGATTACAGGTGTGAGCCACCATACCCGGCCCATCATGGTTTTTGAGTAATTTGGTAAGTGGTGACATACCTAAATGCCCACAAAACCACCACCACAATCCAGATGGCGAGCACACCCCTCACCGCCCAGAGTCCTCTTGTCTTTGGTAATCCTTCCCTCCAGTTCCTCTCCACTGCTTTCCGCAGCCGCTGACCCACTTCCCGCCGCTGTAGAAGAGTCTGCATCATCTCTCTATATGGGAGCAGATAGTAAAAGCTCTTTATTGCATGGCCTCTTTCACTCAGCATAGTAATTTTGCGATTCATCCCTTCAGGGGGTCTGGATGCGATGAGGGGTGGTGGGACATTCAGGGAGAGACCCCCTGGGTATCAGAGAGGGGTAATTGGTGAGTCAGCAGAACTGGTAGAGCGGGGCCAGGGAGCTGTGGAGAGGGCAGAGGCTGGCAAGACAGGGAGAAGTGGCAAGGCCAGGTGAGAAAGATGGCAGGTTGGGTGGCTGTGTCTCCACGGTGGGGGTCTCTGGGGGACATGCCAGCTATCCCAGAGGCAGGTATAAACAAACCCAGGCCTGAAGTGTGGATAGGGCTGACCTGAAGCCACAGGCTGCAACCTTCATGACACATGTGTGACAGAAACCAGGGGGAGGGAAGAGGTGGCCAAAGGGATGTGTACAAGGCCCAGAGGGGCTAGGAATGAACCTAATTCTTTTCTTTTCTTTTTTTTTTAGAGACTGGGTTGTCACTCTGTTACCCAGGCTGGAGTGCAGTGGTGTGATCTCAGCTCCCTGCAGCCTTGACCTCCTGGGCTCAAGTGATTCTCCTGCCTCACCCTCCGCAAAGTGCTGGGATTACAGGCATGAGCCACTGCATCTAGCCCTGAGAAACCTAATTCTTTTTTTTTTGAGACAAAGTCTCTCTCTATCACCCAGGCTGGAGTGCGGTGGCTCGATCTCGGCTCACTGCAATGTCCACCTCCCAGATTCAAGCAATTCTCTTGCTGGGCTAGTTTTTGCATTTTTAGTGGAGACGGGGGGGGGGGTTTCACCATGTTGGCCAGGCTGGTCTGGAACTCCTGACCTCAGGTGATTCACCTGCCTCAGCCTCCCAAAGTGCTGGGATTATAGGTGTGAACCATGATGCCCAGCTTGAACCTAATTCTTAAGAGGCAGGCTGTAGAAGAGGCAAGGGCAAGGGGAGACAGGAAAGTGTGTCCACAGATGCTGAAGGAAACCCAGGGACGCTAAGGGCCCAGAGTTGCAGAGGGGCACATGTTCATGAGAGTGGCCACTGGTTCAGACACCAAGTGCAGGTCATAGAAGTTATGCCTGGACGGAAGCTCTCTTCTCTCCCATGTGTGAGACCCCTGGGTCCTGGCCACCTGGCCACCAGGGAAGAGTACGGCTGCCTTCGGGTGTTCCTGTTGCCATAACAAAATACCACAGGCTGGGTAATTTATAAAATAATAGAAGTGTTACAGCTCTTTTAGAATTTGTCCATCAGGTTTCCCAGCTTTTACCCCCCAAGGAAAAAAAAAAAGGAAATGGGCCAGGGATGGTGGCTTACGCCTGTAATCCCAGCACTTTGGGAGGCAGAGGAGGGTGGATCACTTTAGGTCAGGACTTTGAGACCAGCCTGGCCAACATGGTGAAACCCCATTTCTACTAAAAAAATTAGCCAGGTGTGGTGGTACGTGCCTGTATTCTGAGTTGCTGGGGAGCCCGAGGCAGGAGAATTGCTTGAACCCAAGAGGTGGAGGTTGCAGCGAGCCAAGATCGAGATCGCGCCATTGTACTCCAGCCTCGGTGAAGAAGCAACACTGCATCTGAGAAACATAAAGGAGGGGGAGGGGAGGGGAGGGGAGGGCAGGGGAGAGGAGGACAGGGGAGGGGAGGGGAGGGGATTGCTCACAGCTCTGGAGGCTGGGAAGTCCAAGATCCAGGCGCTAGCAGGTTTAGTGTCTGGTATGGGCCTGTTTCTCACAGATGGTGCTGTCTAGGTGTCCTCACATGGCAGGAGAGATGGAAGGGCAAAAAGGGCTTAGCTAGTTCCTTTAAGCCCTTTTATAAGACTACTAATCCCATTCAGGAGGGCAGAGCCCTTGTGACTTAATCACCTCCTAAAAGCCTCATCTCTTAATACGACTATGCTGAGTCTTGAGTTCCTACATATGAACACATACATTCAAACCACAGCAACAGCCGTGCCTAGGATGGGACGCTCTGCCCCTTCACCAGGCTGTAGGAAAAGGAGGCTGTGCCCACTTGCTCAGCCCTCAGATAAGGAAGGGCTGGACTAGGATCAGGTCAAGGTCAAGGAGGAGGCCATGAGCACAGGGAGGTGGAGGCAGAGGGAAGAGGTGAGACAGGGGCAACGCTGGGATAGAGGATGGGGTTGGGACTGATCAGAGACAGGCTGGGGCTGAGATGGGCAGCAACAGGGGCCTCACCGCCTAGGCAGGCTCCATGCCCCCACTCCCATATGAGCCTCTGAGATTTGCTCAGACTTGGGGCTAGAGCTCCATTTAGCTCTGCCACAGCTGGCTGCTCGCCCCTGAGGTTCCGTGGGCGTTCAGCAGGGCTGTGCTCAGTGCTGGCTGCAGATTGGAGGTCTCCGGTGGAGTGAAATAAGGAAGAGGCAGTGCAGGGACCAAGGGCAGTGAAGCAGAAGAAACACTGGACAGCAAGCCAAGCAGTGTCTTGGCCAGCACAGAAGAAAAAGAACTCTGGGCTGGGCATGGTGGCTCACACCTGTAATCCTAGCATTTTGGGAGGCCAAGGTGGGTGGGTCATTTGAGGTCAGGAGTTAAGACCACCCTGGCCAACATGACAAAACCTCGTCTCTACTAAAAATAGAAAAATTAGCCAGGTGTGGTGGCGCGTGCCTGTAATCCCAGATACTCGGGAGGCTGAGGTGGGAAAATCACTTGAACCTGGGAGGTGGAGGTTGCGGCGAGCTGAGATCGTGCCATTGTACTCCAGCCTGGGTGACAGAGTAAGACTCTGCCTCAAAAAAAAAAAAAAAAGAAAAAAGAAAAAAGAAAAAAAAAGAACTTTGCCAAATGTTTTGGCTGAGGGTCTGGCCACTGAGTTTCCTTTGTAGATTTGGCAGGATACGAATCCTCCTGTGCTAGGGTGGAGCAGCCCCCAGGTAGGTCCTCCCAGGCACCAGCCTCACTAGTTTTCAACCTCTCCCCCACTCATTTTCCCATTTAATCCTGATGGAAATCATTATTCCAATTTTATGGGCAGTGAAACTGAGGCTGGAGAAGGTGAAAGGAAGCCGATGGTTCTCTCTCCACACCCCACCCGGCGTGTGTGTGTGTGTAAGACAGGTTCTCGCTCTGTGGCCCAGGCCGAAGTACAGTGGCATGATCACAGGTTCATTGCAGTCTCCAGCTCCTCCCGCCTCAGCCTCTTGAGTAGCTGGGACCACAGACGTGTGCTACCACACCCAGCTAATTTTTCTATTTTTTGTAGAGACAGGGTCCCTCTGTGTTGCCTAGGGTGGTCCCAAATTCTGTCCTCAAGCGATCCTCCTGTCTCTACCTCCCAAAATGCTGGGATTACAGGCATGAGCCACCGTACTGTGTCACCTCAGCAGTTTAAGCACGTGCAAGAGGCTGTTCTGTAAGCTGCTCACCTTTGGCAAGGCTGCGAGGCCACATCAACAAAGCCAGGTGGCTAGGCATGCTGACCTAGAAAATCAGCACTCTCCCGGCCCCTCCCGCTAAGCCCAGCCGGCCAAACTCAGCCACGCCCCTCTCAGGTGCCTCGGTCTCCCCTGGGCCTGTACACATCAAGTACATTTTGATGGAGCTAGAATCTGGAAAATCCAAAGTGTGGAAGATCAGGAGCAATTAATGTAAACAGGAGGAGGATGAAGCTGGGCCCCGTCTGGCAAGCAGGAGTCTGAGAGTGGCGCTGGGAGAAGGCATGCATAGGGATAGAGTAGAGAAGCACAGAGCATGACGCCTCACCCTCAACCACTCATCAACACTAAGCTCGAGCAGGCCCTGAACTCCTGGTCTGTAAAATGGCTGAAGGAAGTGGCTGGAGCAAAGCCCACATGGGCGAGTGTCCCTGCAGCTGCCTCAGTTTCCCCATCTGTAAAACGGGGCTGGTGACCCGCTCGCGGGTGCTCGCCCTGCATCTGAGACAGCACCTACAACTCCAGACCCACTCCTGGAGGGTCGAGGTGGGCTCTTCGGTCCCTTCCAAGGCACCATCCCGATTCCCCTTCCCGGGAAGGCACCCCTGGGAAAGCAAAGGTCGCTCCAGCAGCCTCCTCGGGTCACCTGCTTCCCCGAAGCCTTCGCCCTCGCCTTCCCCTCCTGCCTCCACCGGCATGCCCAGGTCCCCACTGGGGACCGACACTGCGGGGCTCGGTCGCCGCAAGGTTTGGGAGGAAGGTGGAAGATAAGGGGCGAAAGCAGGACGAGAAGAGTGGAACGCGAGGGGCAGAGCCGCAGGGATCGGACTCGGAGCCCCTCCCCCGCCCCGCCCAGGACCCCGCCCACCTCGCCAGCCCCGCCCCTCCCGGGCGCCGGGCGGGGCCATCCCGGGGCTGTCCGCGGAGATGCCTATGAGGTGGACGCTCCGGGGATTCAGCTAGGGCGGGCGAGCCCCACAGAGGGACCGGGCAGCCTGGCACCCCACTTTGCCATCCTGTCCCTAAAATCCTCGGGGTCGGCGGGCCGGCCCCTCCGCGTGGGCGAAATCAGAGACACGTGGTTTCCAAGGCCCCCTTGGGTTCGGGAAAATTTTATGGTTCGGGCCACAGTAGGAAGCGGACAGTCAAGCGGGAGGGCAGACAGCACCGCAACGCCGCCGAACACCCGGTACCGGGTCGGGCCGTTTCTAGGGCCTCTCGTGGCCAGAAGCCGCGGCCCTCAGGGATCGGATTTGTTTCGAGTGGGCGCTTGCGGGAGAAATGGCCAAGCATGTCTAACAGACGGCCACGCCGCTCCTTAGGTGGCTGAGGCAGGCAAGCAGGCGGGCACCCCCGCAATCAACCGGGTCACCGCCGAGGCACCTTCAGAGGCGGAGACATAGAGCTGTCTGCAAACGTTCCCGAGCGTGCCTCTGAGGCTCTGGCGGGTGTTTCGAAGCTGGGCGCCGGGCAGACGCCCAGTCCCGAGAACGCTAAGGGTACCCAGAACGTCGCCGTCGCTCCGGGCCACCAGTGGGGCGCTCGAGTCCTGGCCCTTTAAGCGGCACGGGCGTCTCGGCGTCTTCGTTTCGCGCGCCCGCCCGCAGCGCCGGCGGAAAGAACATGGCCCCGGCTGCTCGGGTGGCGCGGGCGCTGTGGCCTGGCGGGTGCGCCTTGGCCTGGAGGCTGGGCGGCCGCCCCCAGCTGCTGCTCCCCCACGCAGAACCGGGCTGGCTTCGCGGGGCGGCGGGCGGCCCGGGCCCCGTGGCCGCCGCTCGTAAGGGGAGTCCGCGGCTGCTAGGGGCAGCGGCGCTTGCCCTGGGGGGAGCCCTGGGGCTGTACCACACAGCGCGGTGGCACCTGCGCGCCCAGGACCTCCATGCCAAGCACTCAGCCTTGCAGGTAAGGTCTTGCCCTGCCGGTGGTGGGGGTGCTGATCAGTGCGGAGCTCGGGACTCTTGGGAACCCACAGTGTCAGGAGTCGCCTCTGCCCGCTTGTAACCTTGGGCGAGTGAGTTGAAGTCCCCCGAACCTTCAGCGTTCTCTTCTGTAAAATAGAGGCACTCCTGATGCCTACTACCTGGAATTGTTCTATTTCTCATAAAATCTTTCTTATACCGTGTTTTCTTGTTTGGTTTATTTTGTTTTTGAGACAGGGTCTCGCATTATCGCCCAGGCTGGAGTGCAGTGGTAAGATCGCGGCTCACTGCAGCCTCTGCCTCCCGGGTTCAAGGGATCCTCCTGCCTCAGCCTCTGGAGTAGCTGGGACTATAGGCTCACGCCACTGCACCGGCTATTTTTGTATTTTTTTAGAGACAGGGTTTCGCCATATGTCTCAGTCTAGTCTTGAATTCCTGGCCTCAAGCGATCCGCCCTCCTTGGCTTCTGGAAGTGCTGGGACTACAGGCGTGAGCCACTTCACCCAGCCTCTACCGTGTCTTAAGGAGACTTGTTTTTTGAGACTGAGTTCTTTTGCTCTGTAGCCCAGGCTGGAGTGCAGTTGCAAGACCTCGGCTCACTGCAACCTCAGCCTCCTGGGTTCAAGCGATTCTCCTGCCTCAGCCTCCCCAGTAGCTGAGATTACAGGCCACCATGCCTGGCTAATTTTTTTTTTTTTTTTTTTTTTAAGACAGTTTCGCTCTGGTTGCCCAGTTTGGAGTGCAATGGCATGATCTCAGCTCATTGCAGCCTCTGCCTCCCAGGTTCAAGCAATTCTCCTGCCTCAGCCTCCTCAGTAGCTGGGATTACAGGTGTGTGCCACCATGCCCGTCTAATTTTGTGTTTTTAGTAGAGACGGGGTTTCTCCTTGTTGGTCAGGCTGGTCTAGAACTCCTGACCTCAAGTGATCCTCCTGTCTTTGCCTCCCAAAGTGCTGAGATTACAGGCGTGAGCCACCGAGCCCGGCCTCTACAGTGTTTTAAGGAGACTTTTTTGATTAAGAGATCTGAGGTCACAGGAAAGGAAAGCCTCTTTCATTTTCCAAACATTTGTCATCCTCTGTCTCCACTGCCCCCAAATCCTAAGGCTGTGTATATATTTAGTGGTAGTAGTGGTGGTACTTTTATGGAACTGATGACTTAGACTCCAGGCTGAACAGGAAGGGGCAGGAGGTGTCCCCCGCCAGGTGGCAGCCCAGCTGTCTTGAGGCACTTTATACCTACCCCGCACCTTCTTTACTCTACTTGGCCCCCACCACCTGCCCACAGATGCTTCTTTGCTGGACCCAAGGGAACAGAGGTGGGTGAAAGGGGCGTGGAGTATACCTTGTGTCTTCCTTCCCACCTCCATGGGCCAGCTTCCCCCTCTGAACACTGATGGAGGTGGTTTACGATTGTGGCTTTCTGCCATGAACGCGCAGCAGGCTCCCCTGGGGGCTTTCCTGCTGAGCTTGCTACGCTACACGCTACACGCAGGCCACGGCCCAAGTACCACCCTCCCCCTCAGAGATTTGAGATAGACTGAGGCTGGAGGAACGCATGAGCCCAGGAGTTTAAGGCTGCAGTGAGCTGTGATCAAGCTACTGCACTCCAGCCTGTATGACAGAGTGAGACCCTGTCTCCAGAGGAAAAACGAGGAAGAGATTGGAGGTAGACCCTACTGCTGAACTCCAGCCTGCGTGGTAGGCCAACTCTGGCCCCCAGAGGTCCCTGGGTTAGGGGAGCGGGGGTGAGCGCACCAAGTGGAAACAGTTGTTCTGTGTCTGTGGGGGGTGGGGTGCACACCCTGGGGCTGTCTGGTGTCCCCTTGGGACTGGGGCAAGTGAAGAGGGGTCTGTCCAGTATGGGACAGAGACTGGAAGATTCCTCCTACACAGCCTCACAGCAAAGGCTGGAACTCCTGCCTGGGGACCGTGCTGGCAGGGGGCTTGAACCTGGGCTGCCCTCCAGTGCCTCCGTTTCCCCCTACCACCCCCTCCCATCTCTAGTTTCTCTTCCCGATATTCCAGCGTCATCCCAGAAGACTCCTCTGGAAAACATACTTGGTTGAGGGCAGGGCCTGGGCCTGGGGGTCCCAGGTCTAGAAGCCCCTTCCATCTGCTGCCCACAGCTCTCCCTGTCCAGCCACCTGCAGCTCACCCTGTACCAGTACAAGACGTGTCCCTTCTGCAGCAAGGTCCGAGCCTTCCTTGACTTCCACGCCCTGCCCTACCAGGTGGTGGAGGTCAACCCTGTGCGCAGGGCTGAGATCAAGTTCTCCTCCTACAGAAAGGTGCCCATCCTGGTGGCCCAGGTTGGAGAAAACTCGGTGAGCCCCAGGGAACCCCCTGCATCCTCCCTCCTATCCTGGGTTGTCCTAGAGCGTCCCCTAGCCTGGTCCAGCTCTGCAGCCTGGGAAGAAACTTGTGATCCTTGTGCCTCTAAGGACTATGGGGGAAGTAGCTGCATACAGTAGGTGCTCAATAAATGTAGGCTCTCCCCTTCCCTACCAAATCCAAACACCTGCTGGGTCTCAGGGAAGCAGAACACCACAGCTCCCCCAACATGGATTCTGAAATCAGCCATCTGGGTTTGCAGTGTGGCTCACCCACTGACTAGCTGTGTGACTTGGGGCAAGTCACTTAGCCTCTCTGGGCTTGCTTCTTCCTGAGTCAACAAGGGGCCATACTCTGGGTTGCAGGGACAGCAGATATGAAATGCCTGGCACAGTGCTTGGTGTCTAGTATGTAGCTTCCAGAACCCACCCTGCCCCTCTACCTGGGAGGCCAGATGGGTGAGTTGGGTGGGGCTTAGACCCACGGCTTCCCCCACACCTCCTCCCCATCAGCCACACCCACGTCTCCCCCTACTCAGGACGGGTGCCCTGAGGGCAGGGCGGGGAGGACTCTGGGCCTGTCCCCCAGCAATAGATAAACAATGCCCAGGGCTGAGATGCTAGGTGGGAACCTCTGATTAAACCAGGATTTTCTCTTGCAGCAACAACTGAACGACTCCTCTGTCATCATCAGTGCCCTCAAGACCTACCTGGTGTCAGGGTAAGGAGCCCCTCGGGGACCAGGTGGCCATTGCATTTGGTGGCTTCTTCCTCCAGGGAGGCCTCACCTGAGTTCCCTCCTGGGAGCAGGTGGGGCTGCTGCTTACATTTCCAGAGTGCGTGGTGGCTCATGCCTGTAATCCCAGCACTTTGGGAGGCCAAGGTGGGCGGATCACCTGAGGTCAGGAGTTCCAGACCAGCCTGGCCAACATGACGAAACCCCGTCTCTACTAAAAATACAAAAAATTAGCCAGGCGTGGTAGTTCACACCTGTAGTCCCAGCTACTCAAGAGGCTGAGGCAGGAGAATCTCTTGAACCTGGAGGCAAAGGTTGCAGTGAGCTGAGACTGAGCCACTGCACTCCAGCCTGAGTGACAGATCGAGATTCAGCCTCTCTCTTTTTTTGTTTTTTAAAAAAAAGACGGGGTTTCACCATGTTGGTCAGGCTGGTCTTGAACTCCCGACCTCAGATGATCCACCCACCTTGGCCTCCAAAGTGCTTGGATTACAGGCATGAGCCACTGCGCCCGGCCAAGAAGGAATAATCTCTCTGTACAGAGACAGAAGGAGCAGGGCTCCAGGAGGGAAGCCCCTCAATCTCAAAAAAAAAAAAGGATTTAGAGTAGGCCATGGCTGTCCTCCTCTGAGACTCCCCACTTCATCCTCCCCACACTTCCCTGTCTTGGGGAAGTTGTGGTGGCATCCTCTCCAAATCCCTTTTACTGCAAGAGTGCGGAGAGCCTTTGTTCGTTGGTCCTGGCTCCACTCTGAGGCTGGGGCAGCCCGGTTGGTAGGCCACAGGGGACAGGAAGGGAAAGGAGTCAGGGTGAGACTGTGGCTCTCTCCAAAGGCAGCCCCTGGAAGAGATCATCACCTACTACCCAGCCATGAAGGCTGTGAACGCCCAGGGCAAGGAGGTGACCGAGTTCGGCAATAAGTACTGGCTCATGCTGGACGAGAAGGAGGCCCAGCAGGTGTATGGCGGGAAGGAGGCCAGGACGTGAGTTGGGCTGGGGCTGGCGGGGAAGGTGGGGAGGCAGGGTCTTCTCTAGAGAAGGCCGTGCTGAGCCAGATGCCGTGAGCGGGGGAGCAGCGTGGGAGACTGGGGGAGCTGGGGCCGGGCCACGCTGGCTGTCAGTAAAGACCTTCCTGCGACCAGGCTCGATGGCTCATGCCTGTAATCCCAGCACTTTGGGAGGCCGAGATGGGCAGATCACCTGAGGTCAGGAGTTCAAGACCAGCCTGGCCAATATGGTAAAACCCCCAACTCCACTAAAAATACAAAAATTAGCCAGGTGTGGTGGCACGTGCCTGTAGTCCCAGCTGCTTGGGCGGCTGAGGCGGGAGAATCACCTGAACCTAAGAGGCTGAGAATGCAGTGAGCTGAGATCCCGTTACTGCACTCCAGCCTGGGTGACAGCGCGAGCCTTTGTCTCAAAACAGAAACAAAAACAAGCTTCCTGGCCAGGCTTCGCTTCCCACCCATGCAGTGGGTATGTTCTAGAGAATGCAGCCTGCTCCCAGCGCTGCCCAGGTCCTGGCTCAGGATGTCTCTCCTTTGCCCGCAGGGAGGAGATGAAGTGGCGGCAGTGGGCGGACGACTGGCTGGTGCACCTCATCTCCCCCAACGTGTACCGCACCGCCCACCGAGGCTCTGGCGTCCTTTGACTACATTGTCCGCGAGGGCAAGTTCGGAGCCGTGGAGGGCGCTGTGGCCAAGTACATGGGTGCGGCGGCCATGTACCTCATCAGCAAGCGACTCAAGAGCAGGCAAGTGTGTGTGCACGTCCGGGGCCTGCTGTTCCCGAGCCTCCAGTGCCACGAGCATGCTGATCCCATCACACCTCTCAGGAGACCAGCGGGCAGCTGAGGCCTAGGGCAGGCGGGAAACGAAGTATGGATTATGTGTCGCTTGGCGAAGTCAGGACTCGCACCCAGAGCTCCTGCTCACGTCCCCAGGGGCAGTAGGGCTGGCCTTGAAGCTGGGTAGCCCGGGCCCTGACTTGCGCCTTCTCTGCGGCTTTCTCCCCAGCTGGTCTCTTGCCCTTGCCACATCTCCCCCGTCTGGGACAGATGCTCTCTGAGGCGTCTGCAGGTGTGATGCTGTCACCTGGCGTGCTGCCCTGGCCTCTACACCTTCCCACTCTCCCCAGAGGAGAACCCTCTTCCCTGCTGGGCTGGGACTGGCATTCCCCTGAGAGGCTTTTCCCCTTCCCCACCCAGGCACCACCTCCAGGACAACGTGCGTGAAGACCTTTATGAGGCTGCCAACAAGTGGGTGGCTGCTGTGGGCAAGGATCGGCCCTTCATGGGGGGCCAGAGGCCGAACCTGGCCGATCTGGTGAGTGTGCTGGCGGCAGGCGGTGCCAGACTGAGGGTTCTGTCCCCAGAGTAGGGGAGGTTTGCAAGGGAACATCCGGACAGCGCCTGTGCCTTGCCAGAGGAAACTGCCTCTCTGCCATCATGGATAGAACTCACCTCAGAGTGGCTACAGGAGAGAATCCGACAACCAGGAACAGCCTGGGTCCACATAACTCACAAGTTCAGGGAAGGGGTCGGCTGCAGGCCCTGCTGGATCCAGAGGCCCTGGTGGCATTACCAGGGCCAAGGCTGTCCCTCTCGCCATCAACACTGCCCTTCCTGGAGTTGGCCTCAGGCTCAGACAGGCTGGGTCCGGTGCTCCAGGCTTCTCCCAGCAAGAACCCCTTCTCCCAGCATCTCACTGGCCTGGCTTCCTTGCTGTTTTTTTGAGACCAAGTCTCGCTCTGTCACCCAGTCTGGACTGCAATGGCACAATCTCAGCTCACTGCAACCTCCACCTCCCGGGTTCAAGCAATTCTCCTGCCTCAGCCTCCCAGGTAGCTGGGATTATAGGCCTGCGCCACCACGCCCAGCTAATTTTTGTATTTTTAGTAGAGACAGGGTTTCAGCATGTTGTCCAGGCTGGTCTTGAACTCCTGACCTTGGGTAATCCACCCACCTCGGCCTCCCGAAGTGCTGGGACTACAGGCGAGAGCTACCACGCCTTGCCCGATGCTCATTTTTTAAACCCTGCCCCTGGGTGGCCTGCGTCTTGCAACTGGGTGGTGGGGTCTCTCTCTCCAATCTCAGGACCTGAGAATGGAGGAGGGCATTTATCCCAAGGAACTTGCTGGGGGGTTTGTGGCCCAGAAAGGGGGTGCAGGTGTGAAGCAGGCGAGGCCTGCAGCCACCCCACGTGCTTTGTTCAAAGCCCCACCTGTGCTATTGGCCCTTGAGTGTGTCACGAGCCCTGGCACACAGCTGGCAGGGAAGGGGGAGGTCTGGCAGCCTATCAAGCCGGCCGTGGTGATGCGTTGGTTTCATGCGCAGGCGGTGTATGGCGTGCTGCGGGTGATGGAGGGGCTGGATGCCTTTGATGACCTGATGCAGCACACGCATATCCAGCCCTGGTACCTGCGGGTGGAGAAGGCCATCACCGAGGCCTCCCCCAGCGCACTGAGTGTCTCCACGAGCAGCAGGGGGAAGGCAGCGGAAGACGCCAGCTGCCAGGGCCTGGGGCCACTGGGCCAGCGCCTGGCAATGCTGGTGAGGGCAGGATCATCCTGGCTCTTGTCCACCCACCCCCCCAAGCCCTCTTGCTTCTAACACAGGACACCTGCTGGGGCCCAGGGATGTTGGGGACGAGTTCCAGCCCTGCCCCTGCCCTGGGGCGGACCTTTCCTGTCCTGGCCTCCCTGCTCTGCTGCCTCTCTCCCAGGCCCTCAGTGGCTGTCCCGTGGCTACATCCTGTGGGTGGGGGCCGTGGCAGGACAGCAGGACGGTTCATTTTCAGTGGAATCCCATCGCTGGGTTCCCCTGGTTCCCACTCTTCCCAAGCCTCCTGGGACTGGGACACGTTTGCAATAAATGAAAGGTTTGTGGCCCCCGTCACGGCGGGCATCGCTTGGAGCTCTGTGTGGCTCAGTGCTGCGTGGGGCTGGCGATCAAGGGAGGCATCAGACTTGGGCTGCAGCAGCCCTGGCGGTAACTAACCGCCGGCCCGGTGCTTCCCAGGTGGCAGGCACAGGACGGCTGCGCAGGGCCATGGTCCCTAGGATACCACTAGGCACACAGCCTGCTGTGGAGCTCCGCAGCCAGGGTGCAGGTTGGGGCCTGTCCCTATCCACGGTGGGACTCCACAGTAGGACTCCAAGGTGGGGTCCCTAATCAGACCTCAGTTTCTTCATCTGTCCCTGCCTTGCAGGAGAGTCCAGTGATAGGAGCAGGTCAAATGCCCAGAGCAGGGGCACCTGGCCCAGGGCACCAGGCTGTTCAGACCTCTGCCCTACAGAAGGGACCCAGCCTCAGGGAGCACAAGCCCCTCAGGTGGCCACCCCTGGCTTCAGTCCCAGCTAGGCCAGGGTCTATGGGAGAAGAGGCTCTGCCTTTGAGGGTGAGTGTGGGTTCCTGCACAGAGCACCCAGGATGGGGCTCCTCAGTTTCCTGACTTCACTGAGGTGTGGGGTGGGCTGCTGGGGGCCTCCAGAGGTCAGGTGGGGGCCCACCCACTGGGCCCTCCCAATTTCATGAACTGGGCAATGCCCTATGGGAATTATGGGTATTGCTCTCTTGAGAAACTTTTTTGAGACAGTGTCTTGTTCTGTCACCCAGTCTGGCATGCAGTGGCTTGATCATAGCTCACTGCACCTCGACCTCCCAGGTTCAAGTGATCCTCCCACCTCAGCCTCCAAGTAGCTGGAACTACAGGCCCACATCAACATGCTCAGCTAATTTTTAATTTTTTTGTAGATATTGGGTCTTGTCATATTACCCAGGCCGGTCTTACACTCTAGGGCTCAAGGGAACTGCCCGTCTCAGCCTCCCCAAGTGCTAGGATTACAGGTGTGAGACCCCATGCCCGGCCAGGCAAATTTTTTTTTTTACAGGGAGTTAATTTTATTGATTGATTGATTGATTTATTGAGATGGTGTTTCAACATCTTGGCCAGGCTGGTCTTGAACTCCTGACCTCGTGATCCACCCATCTAGGCCTCCCAAAGTGCTGGATTACAGGCATGAGCCACCATGCCTGGTGAAACTTTTGACGTTTTATTAGTAGTAGTTTAAAAACAAAATAATTCCCATTCCTGTAATAGCTAACATTCGAGAGCTCGAGGCAGGCAGTGTGACATTTGGAAGTACCGTGTGACATTTGGAGCCATGGGTAGGGACAGGCCCTGACCTGTACCCTGTGTGGTTGGTGACCTCGGTTTCTCCCACGGGGCTGGTTTGCCACCCGCTGTGTTCTCATCCCCCCTCCTGGGCGTCTCCCTGTCGGCTTGTGTCACACTGGCTTGTCTGTATGGCTGCATAGTGCCCTGCCACCTGGATGCACCACAGTCCACCAGCCAGCCCCCCCACTAGCTCTCTGGGGGTGCTAAGTCCAGGTACTGGGGCTGCAGGTGGGAGGTGGCAGCCAGGCCTGAGGCTGTGGCCATCTGTGACCTGAGGAGCCGTGGCAGCCACCTCTGAGGGGCCAACAGGTGTAGGGGCCCCAGAGCCACCACAGTGCCCAGAACGGCACTTCCACTTCACTGGTCAGGCCTAAAGTCCTGAGGGGTCTTTGCTCCAGGGACTCCTCCATCCCCCGCATCCCTCCATCCTCCATGCCTCCATTCCCGCATCCCTTCGCCCTTCCATCCCTCTGTTCCTGTATCCCTGTACCCCTCCATCCTCCATCCCAGCATCCTCCATCCCTGCTCTGCACTCTCACTTCCCTTCCCTTCACAGACAGGCTCTTCCTGCCTCCTCAGACCTCACCCATGGTTTCCTGATACCTCTCAGAGCTAAAGTCCCAAAAGAGAGCATCTGATGTGGCCAGCTTGTTACAAGGCGTCCACCTTCTGTTCATGACACGGAGGCCAGGGGGAGGGTCTCACTGCCCAGAACCCCACCCTGTGCTCCCAGCCCTTTCTGTTCCTCCTGCTCAGCCCAGTGACTGCGGGCTGTGGCTCTTCCCTGCAGCCTCCCGTCGAGGCCCTGGTCCGTCTTAGGAGGCCCCGGGTGTAGGCCTGGCCTCAGCCACCAGGCATTGCCCCTTTCTCTGGCTTCACAGACTCAGGGATAAGGTTTCCTTCCTTAAGGAGGAGGGAACAGAAGGAGATCGTGTTGGCAGCTGAGCCGCGCCAGGAACAGGGGCCTGAGTCGTGGACCAGGGCTCTTTCCCCGGGGCTGCTGCAGATGGGGAGGAGCCTGCACCCTCCTCCCCTGAGTGCTCACTTTGATGAAAGGGCCCAGGACTGTGCTAACCAGACCTCTCTGACAGGCTGGAGAATGGCCAGCCAGCCTGAGGCCACCGCAGGACATCACTTCGACCCAGCTTCTCCCCCGCGAGTATCCCTCTCCCAAGAGGCGACCACTCTGCCTCAGTTTCTCCAATGTTTCTCCGTCAGACCTCTTGATGTGGTTCCTGACAGCCACCAGAGGGCGCCAGAGCCCACCAAGCCTCGTAGGAGATGGAAACAAGGCCTGGTGCTGCCACCTCGCGGCCAATTCCTGGAATAAATCTCGGAACCCTCGTTACTCAGCGACTCTGCCCATCTGTAAAATGGGCTTAGCTGTTTAAGAGTCCGAAAATAAGTGGTTAGGAAAAAACATGCCTCTAGAGGTTGGGGCTCATCCCTGCAAGCCCAGCACTTCAGGAGGTGGGAGGGTCATCTGAGCCCAGGAGTTTGAGGCTGCAGCGAGCTATGATTGCACCACTGCACTCCAGCCTGGGCAACAAAGTGAGACCCTCAAAAAAAAAAAAAAAAAAAAAAAAAGACTGGGCGTGGTGGCTCACGCCTGTAATCCCAGCACTTTGGGAGGCCGAGGTGGGTGGATCACCTAAGGTCAGGAGTTCGAAACCACCCTGACCAACGAGGTGACACCCCCATCTCTATTTAAAAAAAAAAAAGCTTCGTCTTAGGAACCGGCCCAAAGCCAGGAATCCCTGCCCCTTTAGTGGCATGTTCAGGTGACGGCATGGCCCTTGTGGTCTTTTTTCCTTTCTTTGTTGAAAAAAATAGAGGCCAGGGAGGTTGCAGTGAGCCTAGATCACACGGCCACTGCACTCCAGCCTGGGCAACAGAGCGAAACTCCCTCTCAAAAGAAAAAAAAATCTTGGCCAGGCGTGGTGGCTAATGCCTGTAATCTCAGCACTTTGGGAGGCTGAGGCGGGCAGATCACTTGAGGTCAGAAGTTTGAGACTGGCCTGGCCAACATGCAAAACCCCATCTCTACTAAAAATACAAAAATTAGCTGGGTCTGGTGGTGTGTGCCTGTAATCCCAGCTACTCAGGAGGCTGAGGCAGGAGAATCACCTGAACCCAGGAGATGGAGGCTGCAGTGAGCCAAGATTGTGCCACTGTACTCCAACCTGGGTGACGGAGCAAGACCCCATCTCTAAATAAATAAATGATAAAAAATAGAGACAGGTTCTTGCTACGTTGGTCAGGTTGGTCTTAAGCTTCTGACCTCAAGCAGTCCTCCCGCCTTGGCCTCCCAAAGTGCTAGGATTACAGGTGTGAGCCACTATTCACGGCTCCCTGTGGTCTTGATGGCTTCAGAAGGCCTGAGTTCAGGACCTGGCCACTGCCCACTGTGCCCTTGGGCAAACCCCATCCCGACTGGGAAAATGGCATCAGTAAACCTCCATGGGACGGGTAAGGCCAGGGCTGGGAAGGTGTTTTGGATGATGATACAGAGTTGATATTCGAGGGGTGTTTTTATGAAGTTGACAGAGTCTACTGTCTGTTCTCAGAACGTACTCCCTGCTGTGTTCCCCACTGGCTCCAAGAGCTCAAGCTCAAGGACTCCAGGAAGTAAGAACAGAAAGAGTCCTGAGAACAGCAAGCTCCCTCCTCCCTGGGGAGAGTGAGCTCATGGGGAGGATGCTGGTTTTTGTGTGTCAATTTTTTTTTTTTTTTGAGACAGGGTCTTGCTCTGTTGTCCAGGCTGGAGTATAGTGACATGATCACGGCTCACTGCAGCCTTGAACTCCTAGGTTCAAGTGTTCCTCCACCTCAGCCTCCTGAATAACTGGGACGATGGGCACGTGCCACCATGCCTGGATAATTTTTTTTTGAGATGGAGTCTTGCTCTGTCGCCCAGGCCGGAGTGCAGTGGCTCGATCTTGGCTCACTACAACCTCTGCTACTGGGTCCAGCTCGTCCGTAGAGACCCCCACCCAGGCGGCGCTGAAGGCAGTAAGAAGCAGACACCCAGATAGAACAGCAAAGCGGGACTATCCGAGGGCCAGCAGCTTTCCGGGACTGACAGCGTTCCGGGCTGAGGGCCTCGAGCGGACTCTGACCCGCGTAGTTATTCCCTCTGAACAGGTGATTATTATTAACAAACAGGTGTTCTGTGTTTTCTCATAGAACAAAAATAAACTAGGTAGGCAGCTGGTGCCTGCTTACCATTGATCACAGACAAGCTAAAAAGTATTCTCCACGAGGGAGCCCCGGGGGCAGGGTCACGTATCCCGTGCTTAAAGAATTGTTTTAACCGGTGTATGATAAACATACACTGTTTTGCTACTTTAGAATGCCCCAAGTAGTTTTCCACTTGGTGGCGGGGTAGCGGGGAGGCAGGGGGTGAGGTTTACCTTGCCATCGTTCTCAGCAAACAATATACTTTTATCATACATGTTAGGACTTGTCCCAATATTCCGCCTCCCGAGTTCAAGCTAGTCTTCTGTCTCAGCCTCCGGAGTAGCTGGGACTACAGGCGTGCGCCACCACGCCCAGCTAATTTTTGTATTTTTAGTAGAGATGGGGTCTCACCATGTTGGCCAGGATGGGCCCGATCTCTTGACCTTGTGATCCGCCCGCCTCGGCCTCCCAAAGTGCTGGGATTACAGGGGTGAGCCACCGCGACCGGCCAGAAAAATTTTTCTTTTAATGTTTTGTAGATATAGACTCTCCCTATGTTGCCCAGCCTGGTCTCCAACTCATGGGCTCAAGTGATCCTCCAAGCTCAGCCTCCCAAGTAGCTAGGACCACAGATATGTGCCACCACACCTGGCTAATTTTTGTATTTTTTATAGAGATGAGACCTTACTATATTGCTCAAGCTGGTCTCTAACTCCTGGGTTCAAGCAATCTGCCCGCCTTAGCCTCCCCCACGTGCTGGGATTACAGGTGTGCGCCCTGGCTCCCAGCTATTTGTGTTGTTTGAAGTTATCAAGTATGTGGTTATTGGTCACAGCTGCTCCAGGACACTAATACGTAGGATTTAAGCCAGGTGTAGTCAGGGAGGAGAAACAGTGGTGGGGCACGTGGTGACCTGGGCAAGTCCCAGGGCTTCCAGTCTGTGTCAGTTTCCTCATCTGTAAGATGAGGGGTGGGAGGTTGGGTTCTTTGGTTCTGCCAGGGGTGCTCCATACTGACTATAACGGGTGGAGCCAGCTCCGTCTCTCTTCAGCCTCAACAACTGCCGTGGGCGATAACGGCTCCTCCTGGGCCACCGTGCTGGTGGGTGATAGCTAGTGACCAAGAGAGTGCAGGTTCTGCGGCTGTTCCCTGGCCAGCCCGTGTTCAGAGGAGCTGAAAGCAGGAGACCTAGGTTTATCTTGCCTCTTGGAGAACTGGGGCAGGCCTGGAGCCGTCCCTGGCCTCGGTTTACCCGTCTGCAGGATGGGGGTGCTATCATGCCATGCCCTTCCTGCTGCCTGCTTCTGGCCAGGCCAGGCCGCGTGGCCTGCTGCTGCTGTAAGTAGCAAAGTCTGCACCTGGGCAGCTGGGCCCAGCACACCTGCCCCTCCTGTTCCCACCCTTCCCCTGCTTTCCAATGCACTTAGACCCGTGAAATCTGGACTAGGGCGGCGCAGGACAAGCCCCAGGTGAGAACAGGGCTTCCGTGTCAACAGAGCTGGTTTGAATCTGTTTCACATTGACCCTTTACGTGAACCAGAACAGCTGCTTTCCCCCACGAGCTGTCAGAAGGCCAACGCCTGTCTTGCTAGTGAGGAAACTGAGGCTCAGAGAGGCAGAAGACTTGCTGAAGATCACGCCACCGGGACCCAGGGTTCAAGCGCAGGCCTGCCCAACGTTTCCCAGGTTCTCTGTGACCTCCTGGCTGCCAGGAGGAAGCCAGAGACCAGGTGTCACCTTTCTGAGGTGAGGCAAGGAGCGCCTGGCCCTGGGGCATGTCTGACTTGGCGAAGGTCTCACGGGTGGGTTGTGGCATGGTTCCAGCTTGCGGGGTCTGGTGTGGCAGCAGCTCTCTGCCTTCCCCCCCAGTTCCTGGTGGGTGGCCCCAGCAGAGCCCCCCCCCCCAGCTTCACTCCCCTGCATGCCGCCCGCCAGTCGGCAGTCTGCTGCATCCAAGGTCCTGGCCAATCCCCTCCACTCCTGAAACCTTAGTTTCCTTGTCTGTGAAATGGGGACATAGCGGTGTGGCACCTCCTACACCTGCTGAGAGCTAAGTGAAGTCCTGTGTGGGCAGTGCCCTCGCAAGGAGGACCCGCCAGACCACACGGCTCCGGTGGCTTTCGGGTTGGCTTCGGATTTCCTTGAAGATGTGGGAGATCCCAGGCGGAGAGGATTAAGGCGGAATTACCGAGAGTCTCTCTGAATGCTGGAGGAAGAAGGGCAGCTGGGAGATGAAGCCAGTAGGACCGGGTCAAATCCCATTTCCTGCCTTGTTTCAATTCAACTTTCTAACAGCCCTCCCACGCTCATCTTGCTCTTCTCATCTAATGGACAAGCAAACAGGCTCAGAGAGGTGGTGTGACTTGCCCAAGGTCACTCAGCTTGGATGCTGTGGAACAGGGACTTTCACTGTCCCAGTCTGTCTATGGGAAGCCACTCTACAGCTGCCCTGACCCCTCGTTCTCTGGACCAGGGTGGCCCAGCTCCAGGTTCTTGGGGCCTTCTCTGAGAGCAGGCAGCTGTGACTGTGTCCCCAGAGACCTGAGTGTCTGAGAGGGCCCCACAGAGCTTGGGCTTCCTGGTGGAAAAGGAGGGGTCTGCCAACCACCTGCCCTACCCCTGCCCCAGGGCTCCCCCTGGAGCTTCTATGCCAGCTGGATTCAGGTGGGCCTGGGGGAGCATCGTGCCTCAAATCAGACCTTGAGATGTGCCCCCTGTCCCCTGTGCCCTTCCCTGCCCAGGACTATGGTTAGAAACCCTGACTAGGGCCGGGTGCGGTGGCTCAGGCCTGTAATCCCAGCATTTCGGGAGGCCGAGGCGGGCGGATCAAGATGTCAAGAGATTGAGACCATCCTGGCCAACATGGTGAAACCCCGTCTCTACTAAAAATACAAAAATTAGCCAGGTGTGGTGGTGCGTGCCTGTGGTCCCAGCTACTCGGGAGGCTGAGGCGGAGAATCGCTTAAACCCAGGAGGTGGAGGTTGCAGTGAGCTAAGATTGAGGTTGCAGTGAGCTAAGATTGCGCCACTGCACTCCAGCCTGGTGACAGAGCAAGACTCCATCTCAAAAAAAAAAAAAAAAACCCTAACTAAGGGGATTTTATGTCCACCAGGGGGCCAGTAGGTGGGAAGTGGCTTAAACAATGTAGGCTTATAATCTCACAGTTCTGGAGGTCAGAAGGCTGAAATGGGCCTCATGGGGCTAAAATCAAGGTGTCTGCAGGGCTGTGTTCCTTCTGGAGCCTCCAGGGAAGGAAGGGGAGGATCTACTTCTGTACCTTTCCAGCTTCTGTAGGCTGCCTGTGTTCCTTGGCTTGTGGGCCTTTCCTCTACCTTCAAGCCAGCAGCAGAGGGCTGAGTCCTCATGTCGTGTCTCTGTTCTCTCTCCTGCCTCCTTATCCACACTTAAGAACCCTTGTGATCACACTCAGGATAATCTCCCCTGTTTGAAGGTCGGCTCATTAGCAACCTTCATGCCATCTGCTACCTTCATTCCCCTTGGCCACATAATGGGATTCACAGGTTCTGGGGATTAGGACATGGACATCTTGTGGCAGGGGCATAATTCTGTCGATGACACCAAGAAACACCTGGATGTGAAGGAGTCACCGAACACTGTTCAGGCTCCAGGTGCTGGGAGCAGCAGTGAACAAACCAACAGACATGGCCACCCTTAAGGAGTTCACATTCAAGGGTGAGGGGACAGAACGAAACCCGGCAATGAAAATAAGTAGCGTAATTGACTTGAAAAGTGCAGGGGAGAAAGAGAAGACGGATGGAGAGACACCGGGCCTCTTCTCATTTCTTTTCTGTTTTTGTCTGAGATGGAGTTTCACTCTTGTTGCCCAGGCTGGAGTGAAGTGGCGTGATCTCGGCTCACTGCAACCTCTGCTCCCGGGTTCAAGTCATTCTCCTGCTTCAGCCTCCCGAGTAGCTGGGACTACAGGCACCTGTCACCACGCCCGGCTAAGCACTTAGGTTTTTGAAGGGTCCCTTGGGCTTGGGGTGGAGAGTGAAGGGAAGCAGGGGGAAGTAGTTTAGGTCTTGCAATTGTCCAGGCGAGACATGACATTGCCTTTGATGGTGGGGGGGGTAGAGGTCATAGAATTGGTCAGAGAGCAAATCTATTTTGAGGGTGGAGCTGAGGGTATTTGCTGGTGGACTGCCTTAGAACAGAGGTTAAGTGCAGAGTCAGGCTGACTACAAGGTGTCTGGTTTAGGGTCATAGAAGAAAGAAGTTGCGTTTGCTGGCATGAGGAAAATGGAAGCAGGTTTTGGGAGGAAAATGAGGGTTTGGCTTCCAACACGCTGTGCTCGAGGTGCTGTTTAAGGGGATGTGGAGTTCAGTTATACTGATGAGGCTGGAGTTGGTTCAAGTATAAAGGAAGGTCATCTAAATATAGATATTAAAGGTAATCCTGAGGGAGATGAGGTTACTGAGAGGGTGTGGGGAGGCAGGATCGGAGTGAGGCTGGGGAGGGGCAGCTGGGAGGATGGGGAGAAGCCCAGCGATGTCCTTGGTGTCCCTGTGAAGATGGCACTTCCGGCGGTAGGAGAGCCTCCCCCCCCCCGCACTCCCCGCTTCTGAGACAGGCTGAGGAACCACCCTACACAGCAACTCAGGGCACTGGTGACTGTTAGCACACCCAAAATTGAACAAATACCCATTAAAGAGGGAGTGCCTCTACGAAGCAAAGGGGGTGCTGCCCAGGCTTCAGAGGGGAGACACGAGTTCATTTTCTAACATGTCAATACCCCTAGACCACCCATGCCCGTCAGAAAAATCCTGGCTCCATGATCAGCTTTGAAACAACTTTATTAGAAGGCTTCTTTAAATGACAACTTCCAATTCTTTCTTAATTTGCTTTTTGACGATTCCAGTTATAACTATATATATATTCATCTATAAGAGTAATTTTTGCATTGATCTTTGCATCCTATTGAAGGTTTGCCAGTGGGCCGGCGTTTCCAGTGGGCTGGCATTGTTAAGCAAGGGCAGCAGAAGGCTGGGAGGGAGGGAGCCAGCCCCCCCGCCCTCTCTTCCAGCCCTGCCCACCGCAAATGCACAGTGAGAGGCACCTCACTGCCTTGCCGTTCAGAAAGAGTGAAATACAGAAACCCCCCCAGTGCAGGAGATGACTGGACTTCCACCTTCAAGTTTATTGGGGATGCCCCCCCATCTCTAAGCCCCCAGTTAAACCCTGAAATCCTAAGGCTCCCTGGGGGTGGGGCAAGTCCTTCCCTAATCTGCCAAAGGAAAGAAGCCAGGGCTGCTGCCTTCTGGCCGCTCCTCTGCCTTCAGTCCCAAGAAGAATTTCTCCGAAATTCTAAGACTATGGCTGCCCAAGGCCCCTCCTTCCTCTCCTCTTCCCACCCCACCAGGCGGGCTTGGGAAGGTACAATCAACCATGAACATAAATATGAATAAAAAATGAACTTGAAAATGACAAGCTATTAATTAAACAAATCTATAAAAATATTAGGACATAACTCTGTTCAAATAAATACAAAATAAATAGGTTCTAAGCAGTGACACGAGTGGAATGTGAGGCTGGTCCCGCTGTGCCCCTGCAGGGGCTGGACAGGACCCCCCAGGGACGTCAGAACAGACTCTGGGCAGTCAGTCAAGCTCCCGGCTCCCTTGTGTTCCTCTGGAAGCACAGAACTCGCTCGTTTGTCCAGCTTGTCTTTCTGGACAAAACCCTTTTCCCAACAATGCACAATTAAGGCCTCCAACACCTTTGCCTTCCCTCTCCAGGACACACAAATGCTCTGCCCTTCTCCCTCAAACACAGTGTTCCACTGCCCTCAGGCCACAGCAGGGACAGTGAGTTTGGTTCTGAGCTGGTGCCAGTCCTGACAGGGTCCAGGCCAGCTCGGAGCACCATAAGCCCCAGCACTTGCCTTCGGTGCAGATGGGTCAGGCGGCCCAAGCCCCCTGCACTCCCACGCATGCCCAGGAGCCCCAGCCATCAGCAGGGCTCAGATGCCAGTCAGCGCAAGGCCAGACCCTTTCCTCTTCCTGGCACAGCCAAGTTGGCGTCAATGCCATAGGCTGGGAAGTCAGGCCTGGGAGGCCACGTGACCTCACCTTTTATCATGGATTTTGGGATTGGACGAGGTGGTGGGATGTGGGCTGCAGCCCCTCCTCCCACCCTATTACATCAGCAGCGAGGCAGGAAGTAGAGGGGAACAGGGAGATGTGTGGCAGGCCAGAGGGCAGGGACCGTGCCAAACCCTGGCTGCAAGGATGAAATGGAAGAACTAAGCTGGCCTCCAAGCCCACTATTGGCAGGCACTGCAGAAAATGTCCTGTCCCTACACATGTGAGCCCAGAGCCTGCTGACCCTGGACCCTGAGGAATGCCTGTGGTCTTCCCTGGAACCAATAGGAGGGTCTGCTGGGGTCAGCAGGACCGGCCCCGGGCCTGCCAGCTCTCCCCACCCGCCCTGCGGCTGCGTCCAGGGTTTTCACAGCTTGGCTCGAGTCAGCTTAGTGTTGGCACATTCACAGAATGAAATGGATGCATACCCCGGGCAGCGGCCCAGGATCAGCGAGTCCACCGCGTGGCGGCCCTCCCCCCGTCACCGCGACTGCACGCCCAGGGTGATCTTCAGGTTCTCGTAGACCACATAGCTGATGCTCACGGCTGGGATGACCTTCATGAAGTTGGGGGCCAGCCCCCTGTACAGCCCAAAGGCCCCCTCGGTCCGCAGGATCTGTTTGAAGAGGCTGCTCATGGTCACCTCCGGAGCGCCCTCAATGGAGGCTGCAGGACAGAGACCACCAGTCAGATGCTTCCGCCTGCACCCTCTGAGCTCCCAAAAGACTGCTCAGGGCCAGCCTTACCTTGTGCCTGCATCCGGGTCCTGACTAGGGCCAGGGGGTAGCTGGCCAGCTGGCCACAGGTACTGGACATGGTGCCACAGGCCAGGAGCACAAACACGCCGGGGTCTGCACTGTTCACCGCATAGCGCTGCAGCCAGGCATTCTTGAGCGTCTAGAAGGGGAAGGGAGCATGGGATAAGCCCTAGGAAGGGCTAGTGAGGCAGCAAGAGATGGGAGGTGGGGCTGTTACTGGATCCTCAGGCCACTGGAACCCAACTGCCAGGCCCAGACCTGGCTGCCCTCTTTCTGCTGTCACTGGGAATTCCAGGACAAGGCAGAGGGAACACCTCCTTCCCCCACACAGAAGGGCTGACTTCTGGGGTCTGTCTGGAGTGTGCTGGGGCCTTCGATCCCCTGGGGCCACCTTGCTCTGGGGATCTGCCTGCTGAGCCCCTGGCGATGCAGAGCCTAGGGGCAGGGCTCACAGGAGCTGCTGGGTACTGCCAGGGACAGGCAGGGTAAAGGAAAGCCTTGCAATGAACAGAGGAGCTGGAAGGAGACGCAGTGGTTTCCTGCGCTAACCATGCATCCGTCAAGGAGGGAGACAGCAGGCGGAGGTGCGCTGGGAGGGGGTTTCTAAACCTGTCTGGCTTGGGCCAGGGGCCTGAGCCCTCTTGAGCTCACCTCGTAGACTGCTAGGTCGATGCCAGCGTAGGGGATGATGCCCAGCATGTTGGGGACATAGCCTTTGTAGAAGGCAGCCACCCCCTCTCTGGCCAGGATCCTCCTGGCGCAGTCCAGCATGCCCGAGTACTGGCCCGTTTTCCGAAGCGCCATCCGGGTCTTCAGGACCTGCACAACAGGAGCAATGGGAACCGTGAGCATAGCCTGTGCCTCTCCCTAGCCCCAGGCACACTGCCTGCCCTAGGACCGAGGCGGTCCCTTACCTCCATTGGGTAGATGCTACTCTGGGCGATGGCTCCTGCTAAGGACCCTGCCACAAGCCTCTCGTGAATCCTCAGAGTCTCCTGGTCACTACCAACAAGGCGCTTGATCTAGAACAAGGAGCACACAAACCACCCGATACACCCCAGAGGCTGGGGCACCTGCTGCTGCCCCTCCCTTCCTCCTGGAGCCAGTCTCAGCCGAGCCCTGGAGTCCCTGGCACATTTTATGCTGCCCAGAAATGTAGGGAATCTCACAGCGAGCCCAGGCCTTTCGCCTCGCCCTGCCGTCCCCTGACTGGCTCCAAGTGTCAGGGAGCTCAGTCCAGGGAAAGCCAGCAAATCCAGGCAGTGAGTAGCCGCTGGCCAGTGACGCTCTCTGGGGAGCTGGGTCCTCACCTGCTCATAGGCCATGAATTTGATGGCTGATTCGGGGGCGATTTTGAGGACGTTGATGCCATTGCCCCGCCAGAGTGACCTGGCCCCTCCTTCTCGAATCATCTGGGTGAAGCCGCCAACAATGCCCATGTGATTGCTGCGGGAGGCGTGGACCTGGGAGAGAGGAGCAAGCAGTCAGATGGACCCGAGGGCCACATGGCTGCCTCACCCGGCCAAGAGCCTCTGCTGGCCAACCAGCTGAGGCCAAAGAGAAGGGTCTTTCTTCCGTGGGTTTTGCAGATGAGCTTGGCACCACGAGACCAAAGTAACCCTCTAGCTAAGTGAGGTTCAGCTAGATTGTACTGGGCATCCACTGGTTGCCAGCCTTGTCCTGAACAGCTCCGTAAAGGTAACTTCCAAAAAAAAAAATCAAGGCCGGGCAGGGTGGCTCAGGCCTGTAATCCTAGCACCTCGGGAGTCTGAGGAGGGTGGATCACTTGAGGTCAGGAGTTTGAGACCAGCCCTCCAACATAGTAAAACCCCATCTCTACTAAAAATACAGAAGTTAGCTGGTGTGGTGGTATGTGCTTGTAATTCCAGCTACTTGGGAGGTCGAGGCACGGAGAATCGCTTGAACCCGGGAAGCGGAGGTTGCAGTGAGCCGAGATCGCGCCACTGTACTCCAACCTGGCGACAGAGTGAGACTGTCTCAGGAAAAAAAAAGGCTGGGCATAGTAGCTCATGCCTGTAATCCCAGCACTTTGGGAAGTGGAGGCAGGTGGATCACATGAGGTAAGGAGTTCGAGACCAGCCTGGCCAACATGGCAAAACTCCATCTCTACTAGAAATACAAAAATTAGCCAGCCATGGTGGGGTGCGCCTGTAATCCCTGCTACTAGGGAGGCTGAGGCAGGAAAATTGCTTGAACCCAGGGGCAGAGGTTGCGGTGAGTCAAGATCACACCACAGCACTCTAACCTGGGCAACAGAGCAAGACTCTGTCTCAAAATAGTAACAATTTTTAAAAATCGAGTTTATTATTAAAAAAACTTCAAACATATTAAAAAGTAGAATGAATACCCACTCAGCTTCGACAATGATCAAACCACAGCCAATCTCCAGCTCCTGCTGCCCCCACCCATGCTGGTTTAAAGGCACATCCCAGGCCTTGTATCATTTCACCCAAGGCCTGCTTTTAATCTCCACAACATTCCTAATAATTCTGCTAAAAAAGCAAGCCCCTATTTTCACAGAGGAGGGGGAAGTCCTGGGAGGGGAAAGGGGTTTGCTCAAGGCCGCAAGAGGGAGGGAGGCAGCTGTGGTGGCGCCCCGGGCAGAGTCCAAGCCCAAGGCTCTCTGCCCTGAACCACCTGCTTCCCACAAGGAGGCCCTGCGAGGCAGCGGGGGAGGGAACGGAGGCAGCTCTTCCAAGCTGGGCTCCTGGAACAAGGTTAGGTACGAGCAAGGAGATAGGTGGTGGCCAGTCACCACTCAGGCATCAAAGTCCACAAGTGTCATCGTGTGGGTCAGTTTCACAATTCTACCTTGACATCAGCCCAGCTTATCTCTGTTGTGTGGACATGGATTTGTGTACCTGGCCAAGGTAATGGCGTAGTTTCCGACTGGTGTCTGGGTCAGGTGAGGACAAGATGTACTTACAGAAATTGGTTCCTTCCTCACCCAGCCTCCCTGGCTTCACTTGTCCACGTTATGCCCTTGTAATGTGATGCCTGGCTTAAGTGCCTCAGATAAAATTAGATCCACTCTGCACAAAATGTCACCTAGAGTAGATCCGATGGTACTCCTGTCTGAGCAATAATTCCAGTCTAATTTACTGGGTTGGAAAAGTTTGGGCCCAAAGTAGGCACCAGTCAGAGAAAGGGAAAAGTAGCCAAGTAGCATCCCCCAAGTGAAAACTGCCCCCCGCCCCCCCAGGTCTGGGGCCTTTTCCCTACATACCTGCATGAGCACCTTGAGTCTGTCCAGGGGGGGCAGTGCAGGTTCGGGATACGGCCCCTGCCCCACCTCCTGCCACCAGGTGTCTCCACCACATCCCCCGTCTGCCTCTCCTCCACTGTGAACTCATCAGGGACCGTCAGATTCTCACCCACATCAAAGATCTGTGAGGAAAGATGGCACAAGCCTGATTCAGGACCCTTGGGGCAAGGCTGCCGGCACTGGTCACCTTCTACCCTCTAGCATGGCTCCAGGCCAGGGACCACAGGACAGGGAGAAGGCCAAGGACCCTGGGGTAGGAAGCGGGCTGGGGCCCTTCCCCTTCACTCTGAAGGCAGCAGAGCTCCCACCCCCACTGGGGCCCTGGGAGAGGCACAGGTTAGAGTCTTAGCTGAATGCAGCAGGAAGGTGCCAGTTCCAAAACCATTCACCAACCCTTCCCGATGCTGCCAGGGAGCTCCTGCAAGAAAAGCTCACAAGGCCTGTGTCAGGTCACCAGGCTGGCTGTGCTAGAGGGATCAAGTGGGGGTAAAAGCCGTCCGAAACCTCACGTGTAACCAGATCACACTGGCAGAACATTATGCAAGGCCTCAGCAAACATGAGGACTCGCTGCCTGCGTAACCTCTCTCTGAGTGGCATCCAGGCTGATCAGAGCCACCTCTGCTCTGATCCCAGGGCTAAAGGCCAGAGCTCTGGGCCAGCTGCTCCACCCCCTGAGCTGTCCACTTAAGCTCACTCAACAAACCCTGGCCTGGCACTGTGAGAGGCAGATGAGGAGCACCTCTGGCCTCCCGTCCTGGAGTGGATAGTCCAGGGGGACAGGACTGCACACCAGGACTCAAGAGAGGGACATGCCACGCTGAGGAGCTCAGGGGCAGAGGCTGACACAGACTCACATTTCTGAACATGAAACCACAGTGGACGGGGGTGAACGGGGCAGCAAGTGTGCCACCGTGGGGGATACCTCATAGCTCTGTGCAGAGTAGCTTGTGCCCCCCGCCCCCTCCCACTGGGAGGAAGGGTCACACCAGCTTTGGGAGAACAGGCAGCACCGTGGAAAGGGGTACCTGAAGTGGCCCATGAAGAGCAGGGAGCATGTGGGGGACAGAAGGCGTTCCTGGAAGAGGAACCTGTGTGTGAACAATGGGGCTGTTCGGGTTGGCCGGTGCCAGAACAGGGGGAGCATGTGGAGAGCTGGCAGAGGAGGGGACAGTCTCCTGTGGAAGAGGAGGTGGCTGGAAAGCCTCAGCCGCACTCTGAGTGGCGCTGGGCTCGGGGCCCCTGGGGCGTGGGGCTCACCGTGGAATGCTTCCAGTAGAGGATGATCTCTGGGATGTTTTCCACAGGGTGCAGGAGGTGGTAGTCTCTCCACTCGTTCCAGTCAATGGTCATCGTGCCGTTTTTATCCATGCTGCGAGACAGAGGCGAGGCTGCCCACAGGTCCACATGCCCACGCGCCAGCTGCACCCCCCCCCCCACCACCGCCTCCCAGTGAGCCAAGGGCAGGTGCCTCCACATCCCACTTAGCACAACAATGGGAATATAATGGCCCACAAGAACCCCCTTCTGATCAGGCACAGAAGTCAAGGGAGGCAGTCACGAGCTACACGGATACTTACTAGGTGACAGGGCCCCAGAAATGGCCCGTTCGTATTCTGACAGACAGACAAAGGATGCAGAGGAGAGAGGAGAAACAATATGCATAAGTGCTCGGAGCCATGTTAGTGAAGCAAGCACACACCCAGAGACATGGGCACAGCACGGCATGAGATGAGCCCACCACAGCGACTGAACCCAGGGAGTGGGCGCCAGGGCTGCTGTCCCTGAGGATCAGCCAGTGTTCAGCCCGCAGCGTTTTGGGAAGGCTCAGCCAGGAGACCAGGGAGCGGGTGCCAGGGCTGCTGTCCCCCGGGGACCAGCCAGCGTTTGGTCTACAGGGTTTTGGGAAGACCACAGCAACTGAACCCAGGGGAGCGGGTGCCAGGTCTGCTGTCCCCAAGGACCAGCCCACATTCAGTCCACAGGGTCTTGGGAAGGCCCAGCCAGGACAGACGGTGACTCTGGGGCTGTTCCGTGCCATTTCCTGGCAGCTGCTCCTCACCAGGGAGCTATCTTTTGGGGCAGCACCTCTGACTAAAGCGTTAAGTGCAAGTTACCAGCTTGGGGGAAGAAATTTACCTGGGATCAAGGTGCAGTGTGAGCCCCTCTGCACCACCCCCCAACACATGCACAGGTGCTCGGTGCTGGCCTTTTACCTACTTGAACCACCCCCAAATTAGTTTTCACTTCATGGGCTGCTGGCTGATGGGCAAAATTCCAGGTGATCTGTGATTCTTCAAATGACAGCTGGCCTGCAAGCCTGGGGGAGGGACTGGCCTCCAAGGGGGTTACTTATTCATCCTTTCAAACCATGAGAAGGCCAAGTTCAGAGCCACAGGGTCAGCACAGGAAATGGCATCACAGGGTTAGTCTCAGAGCCTTCCTTTCATCACACTTAATCCAAATGCAGAGGCTGGCTGAGCACTCACCTCTTGAGAATTTTTTCTGCCTGCTGTTCAGATATCTTAACTCCCAGGTCCCGCAGTGACTGCATGATCTCCTGTGCGTCAATGCGTCCTACAAGAACAGAGGCTGTGAGCAGGAGCTGGGCGCACAGGGAGGCCCGAGGCTGGACCAGTTGCAGCTCTGAAGGCAGCACTTACCATCATTCTTTTTGTCCAAACTCTTAAACACTAGCCTCAGTTTCTTCTCATGATCTTGGAGATAATGGACAA
Source organism: Ateles fusciceps (assembly GCA_036589455.1). Taxonomy (NCBI): domain Eukaryota; kingdom Metazoa; phylum Chordata; class Mammalia; order Primates; family Atelidae; genus Ateles; species Ateles fusciceps. The sequence continues at coordinate 5,631,746 of JAZHEH010003300.1, forward strand.
ATTCTTCAAAGTCTAGTTGCCCATCGAGGTCCTTATCCCCAGCTTGTACAATTTTCTAGAAAAGAAAAGTAAGGTTTCGGGTTTTGGCTCCTGGACCAGCCTTTCCTTGTCCCTTGTGGGGCCCCGTCCCCCAGGCAATGACTGCACTAATCTGTGAGCAGAGCTGGCCCCAAGATGCTTCTGCTCTACTCCCAGAGCCACCACGGCAATTGACTCACATGCCAGAGCCACCACCTAGAGCCCCAAGTGCTGGCCAGAACCTCCCTCCCAAGCAGAGAGGGAACAAGGAGCCCGGGAAGAGCCCTCTGGACAGAGGCCAACAGGGTCAGCTGGGTGCGCTCTCAGTCTGAAGACCCGTGTGCTGTACAGTCGGGGTTAGCTGCCTGGCCCCACTGCAGTGCCGTCCCTGGGTCCCTGGACCCAGGCTTCAACCACACATGCGCCCTGCTGAGACGTGGGGGATGGCCATTTCCGACAAGGATGCTGCAGCTTGCTCTTTCTCTCCTAAAAGTGGCATTAGTCCAAGAATAATTTGGTGGCCAGGGTGAAAATAGGGGACAGAGCCAGACCTTGCCAGAGAGCACCCGAGGATGGGGAAGTGTAGGGAGCCAAGGGTATGTGCTTGATGGTACTGCCAGTCCTTGCTCTCCAGGAAGCCAGGTGATACTGCCACCCTGGCTCTCTCAATCAGTCACTGAAAACCACTTTAGTGACCCAGAGACTCCGTTCCTTGGCTGTGAGGTTCCAAAAGTACCCCCACCATGTCCCCCGCTTCCCAGGAGGTGGGCTTCGTTAAGCAGCTGTTAATGGTTTTGGATGCCTGGCAACTGGGACTTCATGAGAGCGACCATCTCCCCCAGCACCTAGTACGGGCCGCAGGGGTGTGCTAAATGCTTTGCTTCTAATAACACTCACCCCTCGCAAACAGCTCTAGGAGGTAGGAAATGCCATTTCCCCCATTTTACAGAGAAGGAAACAGGAGTTGAGAGAGGCTAAATATTTACGCAAGGTCAGACAGCTAGGGAAGTGGTGGGCGGGATGCAAGTCAGGCCGTGGTCCTCCCAGGCCGCCTCCCTGTAGTTCCTGCCGCCACCCTGGAGGCTAACCTCCAGAATGTGGGAGATGAAAGTGAGTCACCCTAACTCAGCTACACCCTGAATCCGGAACCCAAAACTGGAACCGAGAATCTCCCAAGGAAGATGGTATGGTTTTCCTGTGTCCCCCACACTTCTCACCAACAGAAATCAGCTGCCAGCCAGCCGGGGTTTGGAAATGGATGGCCCACTGGCTAGCCTGGCCCTCCAAGGATCACCCCATGCCTCTCTCTTAGACACACTACTGACAGTGCCTTGTGATTCCTCAGCTGCCAAGGCTGCCAGGGGCAGGGAGGCCTGGACAGATACCCCGTGACCTGGTGTGATCAAAAGGCTAATGTGAGGGGTGTGGCTGGAATGTGGGACAGATGCTCGGACATATTTTATCTGCTATCTGAGGTTACATTTAACTTCCTGTGGACATCTGTGCTCTCAGCCAAGGGTGACATAAATCACCTATCGGGTGACTACTCCAGATCCCTGACAGGAATGGAAATAGAGTAGACAAGCCACTTACGGAGGAGGCGAACATTAAGCACAGAGCCCTCTGGTACCCAGCCGCCTGCTGCCAGGGTGAGCCACATGCCTCCCTGGGGTGGGTGCTGTCACACAGACACCCGGAGCGGAGGGTGTGCTCGCCGCAGCTGGCTTCAACACATTCTCAGAGTGCTTGCTTCTGCCTCACAGGGCCTGGGACTCCTGTCTCCTTCCTTGGATATGCAGATCCTCCTCAGTGCACAGTGGGCATGGGGGGGGTGGGTATCAGGGAAGCTGATTACCCGAGAAGGAGAAGCTGAGGAGGCAAGGGGCCCCCAGACTCTGCAGCTCAGCTTCCCCACCTTCAGGGCAGACACAGGCCCTGCTCCCCAGGGATGTCTGAGGGTCGAGAAGGCTTCCTCACCCCCCACATCAGGGACAGACAGCTCCACCCCATAGCACCCTCCCAACTCCTGGGCCTCCCTGCCTTCTCCCATGCTCTCCTGGCCTGCCCCCCCCAGACCCCTTTGGGGCCCTGTACTTCTCAGGAACACCCCCTTCATTCCAGCAAAAGGAATTTCCTTTCCGAAAGTCCATCTCCCGTAACAGCCTTCGCTAGAATTCCAGCCTTCCCGGGAAGTCACATGAAAACCAGTCACTCCCGTGACGTACACGTGCCGGCCACAGCCACATAACAATGGGAAAACTCCTACATTTCAGACATTCTTTCCTCTCGGCGGGGGACGGTTCATGCACGCTCAGCCATTCACTCAACAAATGCCGGTTGAACGCGCCTGTCCCTCCTGCGCAGTCCCCCCCACAGACCTGCTTCCACTGGCGGTAGGTGGAGAACTCCTGGGAGGGGATGAAGACACTGAGCTTGAAGATGGACTTCAGCTCAGCAGGGAGCCCCTTGGACTCAAAGTACTGGAACTCGGTCTGGGCCTCCCCAATGACCGGCACGTACAGGCACAGGCAGAGCATGCTGGCGGCCTGCTGAGTGCTCCGCTGCCCTCGACACCGGGAGCAAGTTCTCTAAATGCAGCCGGTCCCGGGAAACTTGCGTAAGACAAGCCGGGCCTCGGCTATCATTGGCTGCTTAAGCCCCGCCCTTTTACTCAATTGCAAAAAGAAAAGAAAAAAAAAAAACCCTCCCACTGCAGGTCTGCTAACAGCCAATGAACACAGAGCCCGGGGGGAGAAGGCGCATCAGGTTGCCCAAGTGAGAGGCACAAAGATCAGGGCTGACGTCACAGCTCCCTCCCTGCAGTTAACTCTTGGAGAAGAGGCCGGGTGACGCGTTCTGCCTGCCTGGATACTAGGTATGGAGCCCAAACAAACCTTCACCCTCTGGCTGCCAACCCCTCCAAATGAACAAACAGACTATCGCCTATTTTCACACAAGATCCCCAAACTCGTCACACAACACAACAGTTTTCTCCTCTTAGTAAATCATTCCCAATCAAAAGATCAGTAGATAGAGCGAGACAGAGCTGATCGCCAGTGAAAATGGGTCCAGTTCAGCTGTGAGAGGAGGCTGAGGGGTGGCTGAGAGCCAGGTGCCCGGCCATCCTGGAAAGTGGACCCCACTACGGGTCCATGCAGCCCGCAGGGGAGCTGCCCCTGGCTGGCCGAGGCCCTGGCAACACATGGCTCCTGGCACAGTTCTAGCTGGCTCCTGCTTCAGGGAACCTCCATAGACCACATGTGCCCTTCACAGCCCACATGTGATCAGTGCATTGAAACCTTTTCCAGGCCATTCTGCAATATGAGCACTGAGGAATCAGCTTTCGCCTGAGGGCCCCAGAGTGCCCAGAAGCTGACATGATGGGGATGAGAAGAGGACACCATGCTGAAGGACTCCCCAGAAGCATCAGTCTGGGGTCAGCTGAGGCCTTACATGAGACCCACAGTCTTCAATGCCCACGTCCACTCAGAACACGTAGAAGTCCAGTCTTAGTCACAGCTAGAACTTTGCTGTTCAACACAGAAGCTTTTTAAATATAAAGTCACAGCCGACCGGGCATGGTGGCTCATGCCTGTAATCCCAACATTTTGGAAGGCTGAGGCAGGCGGATCACCCGACATTAGGAGTTCACGACCAGCCTGACCAACATGGTGAAACCCCATCTCTACCAAAAATACAGAAATTAGCCGGGTATAGTGGTGGGCTCCTCTTGAACACAGGAGGCGGAGGTTGCAATGAGCTCAGATTGCGCCATTGTACTCCAGCCTGAGCAAGAGTGAAACTGTGTCTCAAAAAAAAAAGTAAATTCATTAATAGGCAAAAGAACTCTGGCAATAAAGAAAAAAAAAAGTAAATTCATTAAAATAAAATGAAATGAACAAACTCAGTTCCCCAGGAGAGCCACACAGTCACTGGGCATTTCCGCCATCACGGAAACTTCCACTGGGCAACACGGCGTTAGAACCACCTCTGCAGGGGAGGACAATCCTCTGCAGGCCGGGGTGAATTCTCCACTCCTTCCTTCCCCCCCAGATTCGTGCTGCGGAGGAAGAGACCACGTCACCAAGATGAGAACAGGCTCAGTCTCACCCTTGTTCCTTCCACAGTGCGCCACTTCCTAATATAGGCTACATCTTCCCACTACCGGGATGGATAAAAATGGATAGTTATTACTTGGGAATCATAGAAGTAAATGGACTTCTTAACGCACTAAAAAGCTTGTTGTTAACTCGTAAAGAGGGTGTTAGAAGATGTTGATACTTACATACAACATTATGAAACAGAGATTATGACAAGTGATATGACATTTAGGTCCTTCTAACAGAGATCTGATAATGAGTCTGTGAGAACAGGTCTTGGACTACCCTAGTGGCGGATCCTATGAGGTTTCACTGGGTTATCCAGGCAGATTCCTGTTCAGACTCCACTAAATCCATGACACTCAGCTGTCTCTTAAGCTGCACAATCCAGAATGTTCTGCCTTGGGCTATTTTAACACATGTCTTATCTCTACCACCAGGGTCCTTGAAGGTAGAAGGCTCTTGCTTCAAACCCTTGGACCTCCTTGTCTGGAACTAACCTCTTGCCTTGATCAAATAAGGTGCTTCATAAACAGCTTCCAAATGAGTGAATCAGCTCAGGGGGCCTCTAGGACCCCAAGAAACAAACTTATGACCGTGCTTGACAAAGGCCTATTTTTCTGAGCACCTGCAAATAGAGTTGTCAGGGCATTATACTGAAATGAACAAGATAATGTATTATTTTTATTATTATTGAGACAGACTCTCACTCTGTCACCCCAGGCTGAAACCTCCGTTTCCCAGGTTCAAGTGATTCTTGTGCCTCAGCCTCCCAAGTAGTTGGGATTACAGGTGCCCACCACCATGCCTGGCTAATTTTTGTATTTTTAGTAGAGACTGGATTTCACCATGTTGGCCAGACTGGTTTCCAACTCCTGGCCTCAAGTGATCTGCTTGCTTCGACCTCTCAAAGTACTGAGACTACAGGCATGAGCCACCGCGCCTAGCCTCTATTATTTTATTTTAAAAAAGGTTCACATTGCCGGACGCAGTGGCTCATGCCTTTAATCCCAGTACTTTGGGAGGCTGAGACGGGTAGATCACAAGGTCAGGAGATCGAGACCATCCTGGCCAACATGGTGAAACCCTGTCTCTACTAAAAATGCAAAAATTAGATGGGTGTGGTGGCAGACGCCTGTAATCCCAGCTATTTGGGAGGCTGAGGCAGGAGACTCGCTTGAACCCGGGAGGCGGAGGTTGCAGTAAGCCGAGACTGTGCCATTGCACCACTCCAGCCTAGGCGACAGAGTGAGACTCCGTCCCAAAAAAAAAGAGCTGAGCCTTAAAATGCTGGTCTTCAGGAATGCTCATTCTATTTTATAGACTGAGATGTTGCCCTTTAAAAAAAAAATGCTGGTCTTCCTTTGTTAAATTATTCATGTTTGTTTCTGAAACTAAAATAAATTACACAGATCTGTTAAGTCTCATTTTAGTGATGACTGCAGTCATTCTAATATAAAAAAACAAAATTTTTTGAGTAAGTTCAATTGAATATTTCATTTTCTAATAAAGTGTATTTTAAAAATAATTATGGTACATATAGCTGTACTATTGAGTTTTACAACGTATTTAACAAAAGAAATCTGAGAAGAGATTTGAAAATGATACTAAATAAAAGTGAAACATGTATTCTTTTTCTTCTTTTTATTTCCTAAGATGGAATCTTGCTCTGTCGCCCAGGCTGGAGTGCAGTGGTATGATCTCGGCTCACTACAACTTCCACCTCCCGGGTTCAAGCGATTCTCCTGCCTCGGCCTCCTGAGTAGCTGGGACTATGTACCCACGACCGTGCCCGGCTAATTTTTGTATTTTTAGTAGCAATAGGGTACTAAATAGGGTAAACCGTGTTTGTCAGGCTGGCCTCAAACTCCTGACCTCAAGTGATCTGCCCTCCTTGGCCTCTCACAGTGCTGGGATTACAAGCGTGAGCCACTGTGCCCAGCCTGAAACTTATATTCTATATTATAAGGCAAAATTATCAAAGATTATCAAATAGGAACAATTGTTTTCTAGAAAAAAAAAGAATGGAATCTCCTTGATCATAACAAAGCTTTACACAGACCAACAGTATCATGGGGTCAGGAAATGTTCTCTGAAATGGTCTGCATGTACTTGTCAAGATGTTATTTTACAATAGTAACGTCAATTCTACTCCAACATTAGCTTTAAAAAGGGCTCTAACCTATTTGCTGCTGTGACTGGGTCCCACAGAATGTCTTCACTGCATAAACTTCAATTGGCGTTGCTTAGTTAAATTATCCGTCCTACTGAGTTCCACAGGCAATTCCGAACTCCATCTTCATGCAAAAATGGAGAATTCTACCCAAATAAGCCAATCTCCAGGTGCCTAGTGTCCAGGACAACTGCTCTATTTCTGGAATTGCAGACTGCGGGGCCCAGAGGGGCTCTGGGATCATCCCATAATCTCTGAGTGGAGCAAACAGGCCTGGGAGAGGTGACCTGATTTGCCCAATTCCCAAAGCCTGTCGATGCAGGGCAGGGCCTTGCACCCAGGGCTCCTGTTACAACATCCACTTCAAACAGCACCCAAAACTGATATTTCAGTATTCAGTTCCCAAAGAATGCCGGTAAGCCAGACACTGGGAATGACAGTAGGTAATACCTCATACTGGAAGGCAGCAGGTGTGTGGGAAAGGTGTAACTTGAGCAAGCTGAGCCCTATCTAAATACAACCAAAAACAGTGTTTGTGTCACAGCTTCTGAACACCTCTATGAGAACTAGATTACGGAGGAACTAAAGCAGGCCTTGGGTTTCAGCCCTGATGTTTCACACCGGCCCGCTCAGCACTCTAAGATCTGGGCACAGGACACACTGTGTGTGATTCCTCTCTGTTCTTTATTATTCTGACTTGGTGGCACAGACCCCCATCTGTTTCAGCTCCTCCGACATCCATTCCTGTGACTAGTATTTGGAAATAGTGACAGCAACACTAGGTCCCTTAGGATTCAGCGGCATCCGATTGCAATTAAAGTAGCAGTTCCTCTCCTGAGCATCTTCTCACAGCAAATCTGCCAATGCCACCAAAAGTTTTCCTTGTTCTACCACTCTGTTACATGCCAGAAGAAAGCAAGTGCTTCCTGTAAGGGCCGGAATATCATGAATAAGAACAGGGCAGGTACAGTGCCTCTGGGAGTGTAGCGTTAGGTCAGAAAGTTCCTCTCCCCCTCCTCTGCAATGACTCAGACTGAGCCAGAAATATTAATATGTGGAGGGAGCCTTGCCAGCATCCAGCTGCAAGCCCCACCCACCCTTAAGGCTCTCAAACCTCATTGGCAGCTGTGGCCACAGTGTCATTTGATGATCAGGTTGCCATGACAGCCTAGTGTAGCCGGTTTCCAATGAAACCTACCTACACTTGGCAATTACACACACAATGAGCAAAATTCTCTGTGCTTCCGAGAAGACAGCCCCTCAGGATTTGAAAGCTTGAATGCCGCTGAGGGCACCTCCCACTCCAGAGTAATGGCTTTCTTCTCCAACTGCAGATTAACTGTAGGACAAAGATAAAGGGAAAAACTGGAACAGTTCCTAGAATAAAAGCTTGCAGGAACCTGACTCACTAGCAGACATATTTAAACAGGGGAAGTGAGAGCAAAACAAAGTAGTGCTTCTGGGACACTGAGAAGCCAGAGAACCAAAGTGTGCTTTTCTTTTCATTCTTTTTTTTTTGAGATGGAGTCTTGCTCTGCTACCCAGGATGGAGTGCAGTGGCACAATTTCGGCTGACTGCAACCCACCCCCACCTCCCAGGATCAAGTGATTCTCCTGTCTCAGCCTCCCTAGTAGCTGGGACTACACGTGTGCACTACCACACCCTGCTAATTTTGGTATTTTTAGTAGAGATGGGGTTTCACCATATTGACAAGGCTGGTCTTGAACTCCCGACCTTGTGATCCCCCACCTTGGCCTCCCAAAGTGCTGGGATTATAGGTGTGAACCACTGTACCCGGCCTAAAGTGAACTTTTCAAAAATGTTTCCAAAACATTCTGGAGGTACTTTCATGAGAGAATTGGTGAGGCCAAACCCCAGTGATCACAAACCCCAAAACCTTCAGAGCACTGCTCTGGGAAAAGATGTGGGCTGCATCCCTGCTCCTGTTACTCCGGTTCTTGGTCTGTCTGCTTTGTGAGTCTGTGCTGCCCAGATGTGCTTTCTCCCTTGCTTCAAACCCAACCAGCTGCCTCATCTCCCACTTGGGGCTTCCCCAATTTGCAGCCAGTGGAACTGTCTCTCTTTTGGGGATCAGCCAGTAAAAAGTGTGGGTCTCTTGATTCTGCAGGCCAGGAACTAAGCTGTTCAGAACAGAAAGTCCTACCCTGAGGCCGCCCCTGGGGGGGAGAGCTGGCAAGGGGGTACTGTATGATGCTGAAAAATAGAGCAGTTAATTACTGAAGACAAAAATAGGTGATTTTAAAAGGCAGTCGGCCATTCAAGGTAGTAATAAGGCAAGCAGGTCTATGGATAAAAGTTGCTCACAAAGCTAGTGCCACAGCCATTTCCAATCTTGTCTAAAACAATCAAAAGTTACAAAGTGATACCCTCTCTTTGCATATTAAGTATGCACATCTCGGGCATAACAGACTCTAAGAGACCCACTGCTCTGCTTGGAAGGAACCCGTCAAAGACGAGGACTTCTTCCCAGTGCGCATAGGACTGCAAGTGTTATTACATCAAAAGTCTCTATTAGCAAAGGCAAGGTATAACTTAATATTTCTGCGGTATCCACAATGTGCCAAACAGGGCAGAATCTCCTTTTCTTCTCTGCTTTTTATCCTGAGTAAAAAGATTCTAAAATAACCAAAGCTCAGGAGGTGAACAAGGTCACTCCTATGGCGGCAGGTAGGAGAAACCTGAGCCAAATGGCAATTTCCTTTCTAATACTGAACACTCCATTAGTCTCATTAAAAACTGCTTTCCTAAGGGAAAACAAGGCAGCACAGGGCAAGGATTTGGGGGGCAAAATCTCAGCTCCACCTCTCTTTAGTTGTTTAACCCTCAACAAGTAATGTAACCATTCTGTACCTTGGTTTCCTCATCTCCGAAATGGGGATACTACCACTTACCTTGGCTCTTGTGAGGATGGTAACTCAAGCTCAGGGCTTGGGAGGGATGAAGACCCCGCAGTCGGCAGACCCGCAGTGGCCGCAGTCATTCCCAGAGGGGCACCAGCCTCTGCGCCTCATGACTCCAGCGTCTCCTCGGACTCAGTGTCACGCCTTCACTCTTCCTCCCAGACCCAAAGGAAAGGCGGGTCGGACCCAGGCAAGGGGACTGTGACCTTCAGGATGCCAAGACCACCCCCACAGCTCCTAACAATTGGGTTCCACGGTGGAGGCGCACTCTCTCGCCCTTCCTGAGCTGTTCAGATAAGCTAAGATACACTTTCACAGTTTGTCCCTTACTTTCAAATGGCATTCTTCAGCCAAACTAACAAATCCTAAGGCAAATCTATTGCGACCTTCCTTCCCCCAACAGCCACACTGGGGTGACTGCAGTGGGTAATGTAGCTTTCACAGGCGCCACAGAAAGATTTTAGATGGAATTTGTGGGCCTCCTCATTGCCTACCACTTCTCCCTGAACCCCAAACTAATGTTATGAGTTCTCCCTTCCTCCCCACACTCATTTTTCCCCCAGGAAAATGATCCCAGACCAGTGCCTAAACTAGGAGGTCCTCCTGAGGCCAACATTACCTTAGGAAACTGATCTGCAGGTCCAACCACCAGCAAAATGGTGGGTCTCTTTTCCGTGGCCTCAGCCCTTCCGTCCTGTTTCCCCAAAAAGCTTGCCATCGGGTCTCTCCGGGCAGGGGCTGGGGTGCCTCTGACTTCATGATCGTCCCCCCTCTCTGGAGCCTTGGCACCCAGCCCTGGGGGAGAAAGCTAGCTAGGAAATGCCACAGCATCTGCAACATCACGGTCTCCTCCAAACGCCTCCGATGGTGACTGTTCACTTTTGAGGGATGTGACCACAATACCAAGGCTCTCTGGCTACACAGCTGCTGGGAAGACCGGCCTGGGAGTTCTCAGGCTGGAAGCTCTCTGCATGCAGGGGCGGTTTCCTGCTTTTTCAAATGTGCTAGCACTGCTGTCGTGCCCGGCCTGAGAAGTAGCTCACTCTAAGGGAGCCTTGCCCGACTGCCGGCAATAAGGAGACAGCAACTGGAGCTTCTTCAATAAAAACTCACTTCTGCAGATGACGGTGAGCAAACGTTTGGCTTTTTTGAAAAAAAAGGAAAACGCGACAGCCAAGCAGACCACTCCCAGAGGCAGAAGCAACTTCGAGCTCCCAATTATTCAGCTGTCCTCGCTCATCACCCAAGCCGAGGACTCGAGCATCCAGTCTGCATTCTCACTGCAGCAGAGACCAGCCAATCACCTCTGCCGACACTACCTAGTTCATTATCCCCACCAGCACCAGCCCTCCAATCAGAGGCCGCTGATTTCCTGCATGAAACCTGGCAATTCTGCAGGGAGGTACGGGCTCACGCTTCAGATGAGGCTCGGCTTACAGAATCCACTCTGAGCCCGCTCCTTAGCAAAAGTAACTCCCTGCCCTCTACCCAGGTTGCTTCCAGACAGCATTCACCATCAAGTGCCACATGATCAACAGTCCTTGGCAACACGTCCTAAGAGCATTCTAGAAACATTTTTCCTTGTTTCAAGATCCAGTTTTTTCCAACAGAGCACACGCCATATCACAGCGGCTACTTCTGTTATGTCTGCCTCTACAAGATGAGCTGCCTAGGGGCAGGACCAAGTCACAGACCTTTCTACCCCTAGGACCAGGCACAGATTAAGTCTATAGACTGAACTGAGTAAAAGGTCATAAATAAAAAGGAAATAATCTTTGATCATTTGTTTCATAGTTTACTAACAGATAAATGCACTGGCTACTATCACTCCTCACTGAGGTGAGCCTCTGATAGTGTTCACAACATTCATTTATTCATTCACTGAGACGGAGTCTTGCTCTGTTGCCCAGGCTGGCGTGCAGCTCTTGATAATGCAACATGTACCTCCAAGGTTCAAGCAATTCTCCTGCCTCAGCCTCCCGAGTAGCTGGAATTACAGGTGCATGCCACCACACCTGGCTAATTTTTGTATTTTTACTAGAGACGGGGTTTTACCATGTTGGCAAGGCTGGTCTCGAACTCCTGACCTTGGATGATTCATTCACCTCGGCCTCCCAAAGTGCTGGGATTATAGGTGTGAGCCACTGCTACCGGCCTATTTAAGTATCTTTAAAATATAAGTGACTGTTTAAAGCAAAAATAAAACAATACACTGCAGGTTTATAACACGTATAACAGTAAAATGCATGAGAACCACAGTTCAAAGTCTAGGAGGACAGAAATGAAAGTATACTGTTTAAGATTCTAAAACTCGGCCAGGCGCGGTGGCTCTCACCTGTAATCCCAGCACTTTGGGAGGCTGAGGCAGGAGGACTGCTTGAAGTCAGGAGTTTGAGACCAGCCTGGGAAACAAAGTAAGGCGCTGTCTCTGTTTCTACAAAATACACAAAAATTAGCTGAGTATAGTGGCTCACACCTGTAGTCCTAGCTACTCGGGAGGGTAGGGCAGGAGGACTGCTGGAGCTCATAAGTTCAAGGTTGCAGTGAGATATGATCACACCACACACTCTAGCCTGGGCAACAGAGTGAGATCCTGTTTCCAAACAAACAAACAAACAAACCCAACTTGACCACACTGACATTTACAAAATACTCCACCCAGCAACAGCAGAATACACATTATTTTCAAGTGCACTCAGAATATATTCCACCCATGAAACAAGTCTCGATCAATTTCAAAGGATTCAACTCATACAAAGTATGTTCTTTGACCGCAGTGGAATTAAATTGGAAAAAAATGACAAGTATGCACCTATAGTCCCTGCTACTTGGGAGGCTGAAGTGGGAGGATTGCTTGAGGGCAGGAGTTCAAGACCAGCCTGGGCAACATAGCAGGATCCAGTCTCTTAAAAAAAAAAAAAAAACTGGAGGCCGGGTGTGGTGGCTCATGCCTGTAATCCCAGCACTTTGGGAGGCCGAGGTGGGTGGATCGCCTGAGGTCGGGAGTTTGAGACCAGCCTGGCCAACACGGTGAAACCCTATCTCTTAAAAAAAAAAAAAACTGAGGCTGGGCACAGTGGCTCACGCCTGTAATCCTAGCACTTTGGGAGGCCAAGGTGGGTGGATCACCTGAGGTCAGGAGTTCAAGACAAGCCTGGCTATCATGGTGAAACCCCATCTTATAAAAAATAAAATTTAAAAAAAAAATTGAAAAAAATTGCAAAATACATAAATATTTGAAAATTAAATAACACAATGGTAAATGATTCATGTGATATGTCAAAGAAGAAATCGAAAAGGAAATTAAATGTATTTTGAATGGTAAGAAAGCACAACATATCAAATTTGTAAGATGCAGCCAAAGCAATACTTAGAAGGAAATACGTATATTAGAAAAGAAAGGTCACAAATCAGTGACTCTAGCTTCCATCTTAAGAAATCAGAAAAGTGGCCGGGTGTGGTGGCTCATGCCTGTAATCCCAGCACTTTGGGAGGCTGAGGCGGGCAGATCACCAGGTCAGGAGTTTGAGACTGGCCTCACCAACATGGTGAAACCCTGTCTCTACTAAAAATACAAAAATTGGCCAGGTGTGGTGGCACACACCTATAATCCCAGCTACTCAGGAGGCTGAGGCAGGAGAATCGCTTGAACCCAGGAAGCGGAGGTTATAGTGAGCCAAGATTGCGCTGCCACTGTTCTCCAGCCTGGGCGACAGCACCTAAGACAGGAATCAATGGAGATGTGTTCAATTGCATATCTTGCCTATATGTATTTAAATATATATATTGCATATACAAAGATAGGCTCTTACTATGTTGCCCAGGCTGGTATTGAACTCCTGGACTCAAGTGATCCCCCCATCTTGGCCTCCTCACCTTGGATTCCAGATGTGAGCCACTGCATCTGGTCCAGTTTTTTTTTTTTGGAGATGGAGTTTTGCTCTTATTGCCCAGGCTAGAGTGCAATGGCGCAATCTCAGCTCACTGCAACCTCAGCCTCCTGGGTTCAAGCCATTCTCCTGCCTCAGCCTCTGGAGTAGCTGGGATTACAGGCATGGGCCACCACGCCCAACTAATTTTGTATTTTAGTAGAGATGGGGTTTTTTCATGTTGGCCAGGCTAGTCTCAAACTCCCCACCTCAGGTGATCCACCCACCTCGGCCTCCCAAAGTGCTGGGATTACAGGTGTGAGCCACCACCCCCAGCCAGTTGTTTTTTTGAAACAGAGTTTCGCTTTTGTTGCCCAGGATGGAGTGCAGTGGTGTGATCTCAGCTCACTTGAACCTCCGCTTCCTGGCTTCGAGTGATTCTCCTGCCTCAGCCTCCGGAGTAGCTGGGACTATAGGCACCCACCACCATGCCCGGCTAATTTTTGTATTTTTAGTATAGACAGGGTTTCACCATGTTGTCCAGGCTGGTCTTGAACTCCTGACCTTGTGATCTGCCCGCCTCAGCCTCCCAAAGTGCTGGGATTACAGGCGTGAGCCACCTCGCCCCAGCCCTAATATAAATTTTCTAAAACATTTTTCTTGTGTCTTTGATTTCTTTGTGGGTTAACACAGTACATTTCTTTCCCTATACCACAGCATCACCTAAACCAGCAGTATCTGGTAGATTAGCTTCTTGTGGGCTACATGACAATTACTGTAATATAACTCGAATCGCATCTAGCTTTCTTGGATAGGAGGGGTCACCCAAATCCAGGGACAGACTGACAAGTGTAACCCTCTTGTAAAAGTAGCTTATAAACATCAATAGCCAGGTGTGGTGTCTCATACCTGTAATCTCAGCACTTTGGGAGACCGAGGCAGGCAGATCTCCTGAGATAGGGAGTTTGAGACCAGCCTGGACAACATGGTAAAACCTTGTCTCTACTAAAAATGCAAATATTAGCTGTGCGTGGTGGCAGATGCCTATAATCCTCGCTACTCAGGAGGCTGAGGCAGGCGAATCCCTTGAACCCAGGGGGCGGAGGTTGTAGTGAGCCACTGCACTCCAGTCTAGGCAACGAGAGTGAAACTTGGTGGGGGGGGGAAAAAAAAGGAGTGCCTAGGTTAATATAAGGGTTGTAGAGACCAAGGTTTTTATTATGCAGATGATGTTTCCAGATAGCAGGATAGTAAATGTCTCTCATCTGACCTAGAAAGCTGTCAGACTCTTAGTTAATTCTCTCCCGGATCAGGAAAAGACCTGGGAAGGGAAGGTGATTCTCTGCAGAATGTGGATTTCCCCCACAAGAGACAGCTTTGAAGGCACATTTCAAAATATGTCGAAGAAATATATTTTGGGTTAAAACACTTCAATTTCTCCCAGGGCCTGCTATCTGTCATATGATGTTATATTAGAGTCAGGTTGGAATTTCATATCTTATTGCTACAAAGAGTCTGCCTTTTTTTTTTGTAGAGACGAGGTATTACTATATTGCCCAGGCTGGTCTTGAACCCCTGGGCTCAAGCGATCCTCCTGCCTCAGCCTTCTGAAGTACTGGAATTCGCGGCCTATTTTCAGACTTAAGATCTCTGTTTTAATGTTAATGCTGGTCAGTTGTGCCTGAATTGCAGCGAGGAGGTTACAATGAGGCATGTCCCTCCCTTCCCATCATGGCCTGAATTAGTTTTTCGTGTTTACTTGGAATGCCCTTGGCCCATGGAGGTCTATTCAGTTGATTGGTGAGGTTTAGAACTGCTACTTTTCAGAGAACAGATTCTAAAGGAATAGACCTCTAGAGAGAAGCAGTGAGTCAAATCATGGGGACCTGACTCATTCCAAATTACCCTGATGAAATGCCCAGAGTATAAAGGCCACTGGAGCACCACACACAAAGACAATTGGAGATTCCCAAAGGAGTCTTAGAAGAACAACACAGAAAGCAAGTTCTCAAGACTGACGGACTCCATAGCAATCTCCAAGGCTCATCACCTACTTGCTTAACTGGCTAGTACCTATCTCACAAATATTAACATTTGCCGGGTGCAGTGGCTCATGCCTGTAATCTCAGCACTTTGGGAGGCTAAGGTGGGTGGATTACGAGGTCAGGAGTTCAAGACCAGCCTGGCCAACATAGTGAAACCCCGTTTCTACTAAAATTACAAAAATTAGCCGGGCATGGTGGCATGCATCTGTAGTCCCAGCTACTTGGTGTAAGGTCTCGGGAGGCTGAGGCACTTGAACCCGGGAGGCGGAGGTTTTGGTAAGCTGAGATCGCACCACTGCACTCCAGCCTGGGCAACAGAGCAAGACTCTGTCTCAAACAAACAAACAAAAACAAAAAAGAAATATTAACATTCAGAAACCATGAGAGGGAAGAGCATTAACACTTTTTAGAAAGTTAACACATGGGCCAGGCATGTGGCTCAAGAGGTCAGGAGTTCAAGACTAACCTGGCTAAGATGGTGAAACCCTGTTTCTACTAAAACTACAAAAATTAGCCAGCCAGCTATAATCCCAGCTACTAGGGATGCTGAGGCAGGAGAATCACTTGAACCTCGGCAGCAGAGGTTGCAGTGAGTTGAGATTGCGCCACTGTACTCCAGCCTGGGCCAGAGTGAGACTCCATTTCCAAAAAAAAAAAAAAAAAAGTTAACAGATGAAAAGTGAGATTTTATTTCACAGAGAGCCAGAATGATTAGACTGATTGATTTAATAAGGACTGGCACAGCCAATATGATCATATAGAAGGTCTTTTCCATAAATTAAATAAGTAAAATCTGCAGCTGTAAGGTTTTAACCAAAACCAGAACCAAAACCAAAAAAGAAATTTTTTTTTTTTTTTTTTTTTTTTGAGATGGAGTCTCACACTGTCACCTGGGCTGGAGTGCAATGGTTCGATCTTGGCTCACTGCAACCTCCATCTCCCGGGTTCAAGCGATTCTCCTGCCTAAGCCTCCTGAGTAGCTCAGATTACAGGCATGTGCCACCACACCCAGCTTACTTTTTGTATTTTTAGTAGAGATGGGGTTTCACCATGTTGGCCAGGCTGGTCTCGAACTCCTGACCTCATGATCCACCTGCCTCAGCCTCTCAAAGTGCTGGGATTACAGGCATGAGCCACCGTGCCTGGCCCAAACAAAAACATTTAAAGCTCAGTGGCTCACACCTGTAATCCCAGAACTTTGGGAGGCCGAGGTGGGTGATCACCTGAGGTCAGGAGTTTGAGATCAGCCTGGCCAACATGGTGAAACCCCATCTCTACTAAAAATACAAAAATTAGCCAGGCATGGTGGTGGGTGCCTGTAATCCCAGCTACTCAGGAGGCTGAGGCAGGAGCATTGCCTGAACCCTGGAGGCAGAGGTTGCAGTGAGCCAAGATGGTGCCACTGCACTCCAGCCAGAGTGACAGAGCAAGACTCTGTCTCAGTAAAATAAAATAAATAATAATAAAGCAGATGTACAAAATGTGCAAGGGGATATGCTGTTTTCAAAATTATTTCTGGGTGGTACAGGAGGTGAGGGTTTGAAGATTCTCTTTATATGCTGATATATGGCAGTAACAGGCTATTTCAGAGGCAGGACTGTAGCAGGTGAATATCAGTCTCCGCTGAAATGAACCCATCAGCCAGTGGAAACACTCAGCTCCTATGTGCTGCCTGCACTGGGTGGCTGGAGTTTCAGGCTGTAAGGCAGGACTCTTAAACACTCTCCTAGCATGACTCAGCCACAACTTTACAATGAAGAGGAGTCACAACTCACCTCATTTGGCACAAATGAAACTAAGGTATGGCAGATGACAGAACTGCAATAATGACAAAAGGAAATCCATGATCTATTTCCATTTTAGGAAATAGAACCAGAAAATCTAGCTTTGACAAAAACTCCCTCAAGAAAACTCCTG
The DNA here is from genome assembly GCA_036589455.1 of Ateles fusciceps. Lineage (NCBI taxonomy): Eukaryota > Metazoa > Chordata > Mammalia > Primates > Atelidae > Ateles > Ateles fusciceps. Next base: position 5,648,790 of record JAZHEH010003300.1, read on the forward strand.
TAACTGGAAGAAAAGAGAAGCCTGGCACAAAACCCTCAGTCTTCTGGATGGTGTGTGTTTACTCCTAGTGAAAAGCCAGTCCCCACTGAGGTCCCAAGTTCAAGGTGAATGCCTATTAACAAAGATGTCTTTGGCCGGGCATGGTGGCTCACGCCTGTAATCCAAGCACTTTGGGAGGCCAAGGCGGGTGAATCACCTGAGGTCAGGAGTTCGAGACCAGCCTGACCAACATGGTGAAACCCCGTCTTGAAAAAATAAAAAATAAAAGAAAAAAACAAAAAACAAAAAACAGCAACAACAAAAAAAACAACAAAGATGTCTTTTCTTTTCTCTACAAGAAAGTTAGAGTCATATAAAATTTATTCAATTCTAAGTGCAGGATTTTGAGATGTAACAAATTCTGCAGAAGCAAGACTCTGCGTGGAAAACATGGCATTTCTTTCTTTTTTTTTTTTTTTTTTTTGAGACAGGGTCTGCCTCTGTTGCCCAGGCTGGAATGCAGGGATGTAATCATGGCTCACTGCAGCCTCAACCTCCCAGGCTCAAGGGGTCTTCCCACCTCAACCTCCCAAGTAGCTGGGACCACAGGCATGCCTGGCTAATTAAAAAAAATTTTTTTTTAGAGATTGGGTCTCCCTATATTGCCCAGGCTGGTCTCAAACTCCTGGCCTCAAGCAATCCTCCCACCTCAGCCACCAAAGTGCTGGGAGTACAGGCCAGTGCCTGGCCTAATTTCTCTTCTTTTTCTCCTCTTATAAGAGCATGATTCTCCTTTAGATTAGACATGTGCACCAAGTATAAGGAGCAGGGGGGTGAATATGGTACGCAGGCCAGCATGCGACAACCCAATCACCTAAAATGTTCAAAAAATTTTGAAGGGATCCAACACTGGCCAGTGGGAGCCACACAACTCGTCCATGTGAGCCTACTATTGCACCCACCCTGTCCTCATCCTCTCCTTTCCTTCTCCCACGTGAAAAAGCAAACCAGCAAATTCATTACTAAAGCAACATAAAATATTTTTAGTTTCTGGAAACTGACTTCAGGATTGCACTCTCACACTGAGATGATCTGATCAATACAAACTTAACTCTCACCAGCTGCTTGCTTGGCTTTGCGCAAGAACTGTAGGCAGAAGAGAGGGCAAGGGGGTGAAACCCTCCCTGGGCTGCCTTACACGTAGCACAGCTGTTCAGGGTGGGAGGCCAGCTGGGAGAATGCTGGCTAATAACTGGTTTAAACCAAGCCAGCTCTCCTAAACAATTTGGAAAAGGAATTCTTTAGCTATAGAACTATCTACCCTTGAATCCTATTTTTCCTCCTTCTATAGGTTAGAGAAAGAGACTAGCAAACAAAAAAATACACCCAAGGCGTGAATGAAACAAGGAAAAAAGTTAACTGTGTCCATACATGCATCACTAAGGGGTGCTGAGGAACCTTGTCTTTCTCCCTAAGATCCCCCCTACAATGCCTTTATAGGACACTGGACAGGTTTTTTAACTTCTCCGGCCTGTAAAATGTGAGGAGTGAACTGGACAACCTTGAAAATGCTCCAGTTCTAATGTTATATGGATTCCAACTCCATCTAAAGGCCTTAACCAAAAGCAACAACAGGGTTTTAGGCAAGTAGGATAGAAAAGGCCAAGAAGGGTGATGAAGGTGTGCGCCATAGCTAGTTTTAACCAACGGGCCCATTCAGACAGTTGCTTCTTTTTTTTTTTTTTTTTTTCTTTTCTTGAGACGGAGTCTCACTCTGTTACCCAGGCTGGAGTGCAGTGGCGTCATGATCTCAGCTCAATGCAACCTCTGTCTCCCGGGTTCAAACAATTCTCCTGCCTCAGCCTCCCAGGTAGCTGGGACTACAAGCGAGTGCTACCACGCCTAGTTAATTTTTTGTATTTTTAGTAGAGACAGGGTTTCATCATGTTAGTCAGGATGGTGTCGATCTCCCGACCTTGTGATCTACCCACCTTGGCTTCTCAAAGTGCTGAGATTACAGGCATGAGCCAACGTGCCCGACCCGCCGGAGCTTTTTAAGCTATTCTCCTGCCTCAGCCTCCCCAGTAGCTGGGATTACAGGCACGTGCCACTAGGCCCTTCTAATTTTTTTTTTTTGTGTTTTTAGTAGAGACGAGGTTTCCCCCACGTTGGCCAGGCTGGTCTTGAACACCTGACCTCAAGCGATCCACCTGCCTCGGCCTCACAAAGTGCTGGGCTTACAGGTGTGAACCACAATGCCCAGCCAGTTGGTTAGTATTCTTGGTGATCTAAACTACCCTCTCTCCACTTTTTATCATTTTATTTTTTTGGCATCAGCAGCATTTCAATCAATGGTTTTTGAGAGTCTTCTTATACAATGCATTCGGTTTTGTGTTTTGGTAAGAAGCATCGTCAGGTGCGGTGGCTCATGCCTGTAATCCCAGCACTTTGGGAGGCTGAGGCGGGCAGATCACCTGAGGTCAGGAGTTCAAGGCCAGCCTGGCTAATATGGTGAAACCCTGTTTCTACTAAAAATACAAAAAATTAGCCGGGCATGGCGGCAGGCACCTGTAATCCCAGCTACTCAGTAGGCTGAGGCAGGAGAATTGCTTGAACCCGGAAGGTGGAGTTTGCATTGAGCCAAGATTGTGCCATTGCACTCCATCTTAGGCAACAAGAGCGAAACTCCGTCTCAAAAAAAAAAGAAGCATCACATCAGACTCCAGCGAATAGGAAGGGAAGACTGGAGGAAAGGTATGGGGCCAGAGGTTAATAGAACAACACTGAAAGCTCCAGGCACTGGCAGGAACAGGACAGCCACTTCTCCAGTTTCCTCACTGACCCTGCAGAAAATGAGTCATGTGACTCATCTCCTCAAACTTCCTGGAAAAGCCAGCCAAGAGCTTAAAGTAGATAAGTTCCTTAAGGCCTACCTTTGTTATTCGTTTACATTTAAAGGAAGATGCATTTTTAAGACAACAGCTTCTTTTTTCAGGTATTGTGTTGTCTTTTATATCCCATATTAGGAACAGGGTACCTATCATTTTAGTCACTGTTTCCCGTGCACTACCAGGGTCTTAAAATGCTGAGGTGGAGTTATGCACAGGTATGCCAACGTCATAAACTAAACAACTAAATGTGGCAAAGTTTTAAGGGCAAGTTAAGTGTCCACAGTCAATGAAGGAAGGAGGCACTGTGTTGAGCTAAATGGACCAGAGTCAAAATCCTGGGTTCTGGAACTGGCTTGGCCTCCAACCAGCCCAACCTCAAAGCCTTCGTCCCACTTCTGCAAAGTAATGCTGGTTAGTGAGATAATCTCCAAAGCTTTTAGTAAGCTCTACTTGAGCCTCCATGTTCACAACTTCAAGGTCAACTCCGTACTTAAGGAAAGATGATCCATGGCTTAGGAGAGGGCAACAGGCTTGCAAGATGAGGAGGTCCTGTTTCTGACCAGGGAAACATGTGCAGCAAAAACATCTTTTTGTGTAGCTAAAGTGAGTGACTCCACTACAACTTTTTACTGTTTCTTTGCTGTTTGATGTCCACAGGGTCCAGGTTTCCCACAACCAACATCCCCCTCCACACCACGAAGCTCCTCCCTCTCCAGGTTGCTGGGGTGGGGCTGTGCCTCCCTGGGTGCCACACACCCTTGAATGCTGATGTCTCCAGGGCAGGCCTCCCTTGCCTTTCACTTTTCACCTAAGCAAACTAGTGGCAAAATACAGAGGATTCTGACTAATTCTGGGCACCTTTTATTCAAAGAACCAATGGGGAAGTCACTTGGTGAATATGTGCCAGACCCAGTCCTGGGCTCTTTTATTTTACTTTATTTTTTTGAGACGGAGCCTCGCTCTGTCACACAGTCTGGAGTGCAGTGGCACGATCTCGGCTCACTGCAACTTCTGCCTCCCAGGTTCAAGCAATTCTCCTGCCTCGGCCTCCCAGGTAGCTGGGACTACAGGCGCAAGCCACCACACCCAGCTAATTTTTGTATTTTTAGTAGACAGGGGGTTTCACCGTGTTAGCCAGGATGGTCTCAATCTCCTGACCTCATGATCTACCCACCTCAGCCTCCCAAAGTGCTGGGATTACAGGTGTGAGCCACTGTGCCCGGCCTTCTTTCTATGCTTTATGTAATTTAACCCACACACACCCCTTATGCAGTAGGTCCTCATACCGACAAGTTTCTGATAAGGAAAAAGACTTAGATCAGGTGAGTCATTTGCTCAAGGTCACACAGCTAGCAAGCAGCAGAAGCAACATTTGAACCCAGGTCTTATACCATATAAATCACCCCCCTTTTTTTTTTTTTTTTTTTTTTTTGAGACAGTCTCACTCTGTTGAGTCTCACTCTGGAGTGCAGTGGCATGACCTCAGCTCACTGCCAACTCTGCCTCCCAGGTTCAAAGCAATTCTGCCTCAGCCTCCCTAGTAGCTGGGATTACAGGTGCATGCCACCACGCCCGGCTAATTTTTATATTTTTAGTATCTCAGGGTTTCTCCATGTTGGCCAGGCTGGTCTTAAACTCCTGACCTCAGATGATCCGCCTGCCTCAACCTCCCAAAGTGCTGATATTATAGGCATGAGCCACCAATTTAAAGTGTACAATTCAGTGGTTCTCGGTATCTTCACAGACATATGCAACCATTACTCCAATCAACTTGAGAATATTTTCATCACCTTAAAAAGAAACCTCATCTCTCTTCCTTATCACCTTCCTATCTCTCTACTCGCCAGTACCCCATTCCCACGTAGACAAGCACTACTCAACTTTGTCTTTATAGACTTCTCCATTCTGGACTTTCACCTAAATGGATCATACAGTGCATTGTGACTGGCTTCTTTCACTCAGCATAACATTTCTGAGGAAAGTCTGTACTATAAACCCCATGGGTTACTACTGTCTCAGCTGAGGGAACCATGAGAGGTGTGGACAGCACGTCATGTGAGAAGTGCATAATGATATGTGTGTGTGTGTGGTTTTTTTTTTTTTTTTGAGATGGAGTCGCTCTGTCGCCAGGCTGGAGTGCAGTGGCGCGATCTCAGCTCACTGCAACCTCCACCTCCCGGATTCAAGCAATTCTTCTGCCTCAGCCCTCCCGAGTAGCTGGGACAAGCACGCGCCCCCACACCCAGCTAATTTTTGTATTTTATGAGACGGGGTTTCACCATATTGGCCAGGCTAGTCTTGATCTTTTGACCTCATGATCCATTCACCTTGGCCTCCCAAAGTGCTGGGATTACAGGTGTGAGCCACTGTGCCTGGCCGATGATACCTGTTTTTAGCAGCAGCAGCAGCAGAGATTATAGGAAGAGAAGACCACAGATTTCAGATAAAGGGCCTTGGATCACTTTTCTGTCTTGCTCCTGAAGGTACATGTGGGGTAATAGGCAGCAGCAGATACAAGATTTCAGTCTGACATGACAGAGAACTCACAGTGACTCCAATTAGGTCCACAATAGAACGGGCGGATGACCATCTATGAAGGATGCTCCAGGAGGACTTATCCTGGGTGGAAGGCTGGCTAGTGACCATGATGACCCGTGACCCTTCCAAGACTAAATTCTATAGTTCTGCCAAATTCTGATTAGTATAATTAATGGTTAAAAATAAAAAGTTTGGCTGGGCGTGGTGGCTCATGCCTGTAATCCTAACACTTTGGGAGGCCAAGTCGAGAGAATCACTTGTGTTCAGGAGTTCGAAACCAGCCTGAGCAACATGGGGAAACCCCATCTCTATAAAAAATACAAAAATTAGCTGGGCATGGTGGTACGCACCTGTAATCCCAGCTACCTGGGAGGCTGAGTGGGAGGATCACTTGAGTCTGGGAGGTCGAAGCTGCAGGAAGCTGTGACTGTACCACTGCATGCCAGCCTGGGTGACAGAACAAGACCCTGTTTAAAATAATAAATAAATAATAAAAAGTTGGCTGCCAGGCACATGTCATCAAGACTGTATCACAGACATAATAAAATAAAATAAAATAAAATAAAATAAAATAAAATGTTTGCTGGGAACAGTGGCTCAGGTTTGTAATCCCAGCACTTTGGGAAGCTAAGATAAGAGAATCGCTTGAGCCCAGGAATTCAAGACTCAGCTGGAATAGAAATGAATCCCAGCAAAATATTTGTTTCTATCATTCCATTGTGGGGATGTGCGGCTTCAGCAAGTAATAACTCTTTTTTTTTTTTTTTTTTGAGATGGAGTCTTGCACTGTCACCCAGGCTGGAGTGCAGTGGCATGAGCCTGGCTCACTGTAACCTCTGCCTCCTGGGTTCAAGTGATTCTCCTGCCTCAGCCTCCTGAGTAGCTGGGATTACAGGTGCGCACCACAATGCCTGGCTAGTTCTTTTGTATTTTTAGTAGAGACGGAGTTTCACCATGTTGGCGAGGCTGGTCTCAAACTCCTGACCTCAGGTGATCTTCTCACCTCAGCCTCCCAAAGTGATGGGATTATAGGCGTGAGCTGCTGTGCCAGGCCCCTCATCTTTCTTTTTTTTTTAATTAAAAACAGGACGGGGGTCTTGCTATGTTGCCCAGGCTGGTCTTGAACTCCTGAGTTCAAGCAGTCTACCCATCTCGGCCTCCCAAAGTACTAGGATTACAGGTGTGAGCCACTGCATTTGGCCAGTAATAACTCTTTGAACACCAAAAAATTCATCCAGTTGAAGCTCCAAATCAGACAGGCTCATGCTCTCTCACTTTCTATCTATATCTGTTTTGAGACAGGGTCTTGTTCTTTTGCTCAGGCTGAAGTGCAGTGGCACAGTCTCTACTCTGCAAACTCAGCCTCCCAGGCTCAAGTGATCCTCCTGCCCTAGCCTCCCGAGTAGTTAGACTACAGGAATCGGCAACCATGCCCGTAGCTTTTTGTTGTTTTGTTTGTTAATTTTTGTTGTTGTTGTTGTTGTTTGAGATGGAATCTCCCTCTGGCCCAGGATGGAATGCAGTGGCTTGATCTCAGCTCACTGCAACCTCCACCTCCCGAGTTCAAGCTATTCTCCTGCCTCAGCCTCCCAAGTAGCTGGGACTACAGGCAGGCATGTGCCACCACACCTAGCTAAGTTTTGTATTTCTAGTAGAAATGGGGTTTCACCATGTTGGCCAGGCTGATCTTGAACTCCTGACCTCAAGTGATCCACCAGCCTCAGCCTCCTCAGTGCTGAGATTACAGGCGTGAGCCACCACACCCAACCAATTTTTGTATTTTTTGTAGAGATGGAGTTTCACCAGGTTGCCTAGGCTGGTCTCCAACTCCTGGGCTCAAGCCATCTGTCCACCTCAGCCTTGTAAAGTGCAAGGATTACAGGCATGAGCCCTTGTGCCCAGCCTCGTATATTCTTATTTGTTACTTGGTTTTAGGATCTTTCCAAGTATCAACTCATTTAAAAAAAAATCTTCTACAGGACAGGCATGATGGTTCATGCCTCTAATCCCAGCACTCTGGGAGGCCAAGGCGGGTGGATCACTTGAGGCCAGGAGTTGGAGACCACCCTGGCCAACATGGTGAAACCCAGTCTCTACTAAAAATATAAAAATTAGCAGGGCATAGTGGTGCAGGCCTATAATCCCAGTTACTTGGGTGGCTAAGGCACACAGAATCGCTTGAACTCAGGAGGTGGAGGTTGCAGTGAGCTGAGATCACGCCACTGCACTCCAGCCTGGGTGACGGAGGAAGACTGTCTTAAAAAAAAAAAAAAAAAAAGAAAAAGAAAAAAGTTGCTGCGTGCAGTGGCTCACGCCTGTAACCCCAGCACTTTGGGAGGCCAAGGTGGGCAGATCACCTGAGTTTGGGAGTTTGAGACCAGCCTGACCAACATGGTGAAACCCCATCTCTACTAAATATACAAAAAAATTAGCCAGGCATAGTGGCGCATGCCTGTAATCCCCGCTACTCGGGAGGCTGAGGCAGGAGAATCGCTTGAACCCAGGAGGTGGAGGTTTTGGTGAGCTGAGATCGCGCCATTGCACTCCAGCCTGGGCAACAAAAGTGAAACTCCGTCTTAAAAAAAAAAAAGTCTTCTAGTTGACTTGATGATTGTGACTTTGAGCCAGGGACTCATTTTGCAACAATATAACACAATTAGTTTAATATATGAACTCAATCCAATCTGCGAAAAGCATTTTTCTTTTTCTAAAGGGCTATTACTTTATAGCAAATAATGTCTATCTCTTGGAAAAGGTGCTTTCTTCTGTAGACTATCTTATCTAAGTCTGGCTCTTTTGACAAATACCCACAAATGGCCAAACATTTAAAAGGTATAGAGTTCAACAGTCTTTCTGATTAAGCAATACCAACTTGACATTACTGATATTCCATTCAATAATTTCAAGTCAACACGGATTGCCTCATGTGCATTGCTAGGGTCAGGGAGAGAAATAGGGTCAGGGGGAGAGAAATAGGGTAGGGCGGATTCTTGTTCTTTGACAGGGTCAACTGTGGATAATCTTGAAACCTATACTTTGGGGAGTAAAATATGTGGTTCTAAATGATCTCTCCTCCTCTTCTCAAGTTTCCCCGAAAGACCTTGAGAATTATCTTCATGTTCCTGAAAAACAGCTGCATTAAGGCGAAGAGGAGCAGGAATCAGAAGATGGTTTCAATTTCTTCTCTGGTCCAATTTCCTAGCGATCAAATGACCTTTGAGGTTGTTCCTTCCCTAGTAAAATGGGGTTAAAAATCATTTTACGGACTTGCTTACTTCACAGGTTTTTGTGGGGTTCAAATGAGATGGTGTGGCTGCCAGTCTCTAAATGAGCAAACTGCAGCCCCTTATAAGAGCCCACAAGCCTCAGTTGAAGAGACAACTGTTTACATATAACACAGCTGGCTTGCTTCCTCTAATTGGTTGCCTGAGTTCTAACCTATGTTTTAAATTTGTTTTAAGACACAGATTTTGTTTGGTCACATGAAAATGCCTTAAACAGGCAATCTATTATTAGCTCTGGCTGAGTCTCTTCTCCCAAAGTCACTACTGTTGTCGTCATCATCTTTCTTTCTTCTTTAATGACCCCTTCCCTTTTTTTTTGTCCCAGGACAGGGCTTCTCGCTTACATGCCCTTTCACAAAGAAAATTTCCCTGGCTGGCTGCCATCGGTTTCTCTGCCCACTTCCATTTTAAGCAATTTTTATGAGTGTCCCATCTCTTCTCAAACAAAGGCAGATGGCAAAACTTGCTGGTTTACTTTTAAAGAAAGCTTGACACAGACTGTTATAAGCTAACAAGAGGTTTTGTGAAGTCACACGGCCTGGGTTTACTCATCGCCCGCTGATAAGCACTCACAGCTGATTCCTGTGCAAACTCTAGCATCTCAGATGGGTTTCATATGGGCCATAGGAAGCAGCTTCCAAAGTCTGATGTGTTCTTCAATGCCTATTCCCATGACAGATGACCCATTTTGACCCAAAGGGCCCCCAAGTTCTCTCTGGCTCCTGCTCTTTCTGCAAAGCCAGAGCACTGCTCTTTCTGTAAGCAGTTAATACTAATGCTAATTCAATAGGAAGTGGTATGCGGGTACAAGAGGCAGAGTGTCTTCCTGTTGCCCAGTTATTTACAAAAAGGCAGATATTCTCTCCGATACTTCAAACATTCCCCACAGTACACTTGTGCTCCTTTACAGGTAATAAGCTAATGAATTATTTCCCATCTCAAAGCTGTATAACCACTGAATTTGTTCAAAAGTCAAAAAAGTTGTAGAAATACAGTCTATATTGCTGGGTGCAGTTGCTCACGCCTGTAATCCCTGCATTTTGGGAGGCCGAGGTGGGTGGATCACTTGAGGACAGGAGTTCGAGACCAGGCTGACCAACATGGTGAAACCCCCTCTCTATTAAAAATACAAAAATTAGCCGGGCATGGTGGTGGGCACCTGTAATCCCAGCTACTCAGGAAGCTGAGGCAGGAGAACTGCTTGAACCCAGGAGACAGAGGTTTCAGTGAGATCGCACCACTGCACTCTAGGCTGGGCGACAGAGGGAGATTCCATCTCAAAAAAAAATAAAAGAAATACAGTCTATACTAGAACCACACACAAAAAGAATAACGAATAAATGCTTCATATCATAGAACTTAGATCTGTCAAAGAGTCAAAGATTTTAGAGCCAAAGGGACCCCAGGGAGCTAGGCTCCCTTTAGTTAATAAAGGTTCTCTTTCAACACTAGAAAGAAAAATGATCACTTTATCCTTACTTGCCCCGAAAAATTCACCACCAAAAAAAAAAAAAAAAGGATTAGGATGAATATCAGATGTGCCTTGAATCTCATGCCACAAAGCATGGGGTAAACATTTTTTTTGAGATGGAATTTCGCTCTTGTTGCCCAGGCTGGAGTGCAAAGGCGCAATCTCGGCTCACTGCAACCTCCGCCTCCCGGGTTCAAGTGATTCTCCTGCCTCAGCCTCCCAAGTAGCCGGGATTACAGGCATACATCACCATGCCCAGTTAATTTTCTGTATTTAGTAGAGACGGGGTTTCACTATTCACTAAGTTGGTCAGGCTGGTCTGGAACTCCTGACCTCAGGTGATCCACCCGCCTCAGCCTTCCAAAGTGCTGGGATTACAGGGGTGAGCCATCATGCCCGGCCAACATGGGGTGAACATTTAACGTGCTCCGCAGCCAGATGTTCTCAAAGTGCCTGGCAGCAATGCCAAGTGGGTAGGTTCATAAAAGCAGAAACAGAGATCCTCTGAGTTTAGCCAACATATCTTTTCAAGTGAGTATTCATCAGACACATACGGGAAAATCTCCAGTTCACTACACTACTTTGTGTAAAACTGACTGGAAACATTTAAAAAAAAAACAACAGCTTGTCTCTAGCTTGGTGCTGTGGCTCATGCCTATCATCCCAGCACTTTGGGAGGCCGAGGCAGATGGATCACCTGAGGTCGGAGTTTGAGACCAACCTGGCCAACATGATGAAAACGTCTCTACTAAATATACAAAAATTAGCTGGGTGTGGTGGTGCATGCCTATAATCCCAGCTACTGGGGAGGCTGAGGCAGGAGAATCTCTTGAATTCGGGAGGCAGAGGCTTCAGTGAGCTGAGATTGCACCACTGCACTCCAGCCTGATTCCAGGGGGACAGAGCCAGATTCCATCTCAAAAGAAACAAACAAACAAACTCTAAAGGCCTTAACCAAATGTCCTGGACCTAGCTCAACAATTCTCTCTTGCGTAGCGTCACTCTTGGTCTTCCTAGGCTGATCCTAATAGGTTAAATATCTTGGATGTTGATTCAAGAGATCTTGAACATGAGTTAACAACACTTTATGTACACCCACCCAACAAACTGGTTTAATTCACTGGCGGTTTACCAGATTCTTTGCATACATGGCTATGAGATTCTCTAATTGTTGTGTGTACAAATGGACCAAACTAACTCAGCAAAGAAACAGGTTCTTAGGTAAAGTACTCAGGAGTCCTATTCCAGGTTCCATTGTAAATCAGGCTAAGCCACAGTAGATGAAATACTTGGGAAAATGCAGCTACAGCTGCCAAGTCGGGCTGAAGGGGAAGAGACAGGAAAAGAAACAGCCTCTGCTCTGAGCTTCTTATACAGAAAGGCCAGCACTCCACTTCCTCGCAGGCCCAGGGATGACCACTTCTCTGTGTCCCTCTGCCCCCACCTTAGCCAAGAGCCCACAACAGTGACAATCTCGCCTCTTACATGTACCACGCTTTGACTTTTAGAAAAAAAAATTCCCCCAGATTCCTTCACTCCATCCTCACTCCAACCCGCAGGGATCACGATCCCATTTTCTGGATAAACAGGGCAATGGAGATGAGCCTAAACCACGAGAACTGCCAGTCTTCGCCGCCCACGTCCACACGGATCTGCCTGAAACCCCAATACCAATTTTTTTTCAACTCCCACTTGCTCCTGAGAGGAACCAGATCAGGGCCTACGGCTGGCATGGAAACGAGAGGGAAAGGAGGAAGTGCTGCTGGGGACTGACGGATGAACCCATCATCCATGGGTGAAGGGAGCGTCGAGCTTGGCCTTGAGGTCAGGAGGTGACAAAGGCATATTCCTGAGATCTGGCCTTCTACTCTGGGGAAAGCCCGGGCAAGAAAGAGCTTTTCACCTATCAGAAGGCGCAGAGGGTGCCCATCTGGGTCCACAAAGAGCCCAGCCCAAGAACCCAAAGAGGTCAGGAAGGAGCCCCACTCCCACCAGGGCATAAGTGGGGTGTCCTTCTGTCAGGGGGCACCCTTCCTCTGGACAGTGGGGGTCCCATCCGGCCCAAGGGGCCGTCCCCCGAGATCTGTCACCAGCGGCCCGCACCTGTGACCCGGCGCTCGGGGGGCTCCCTCCCGGCAGTGCCGAGGGCGCGGGCAGCCTACCTGGAGTTCGCCCTCGGTGCGGTGCAGTCCCAGGCGCCGCAGCCCCACCGCCAGGTCGTTGACACACAGACCGCCGTCCCGGTTGACGTCGAGCGTCTGAAAGAGGCTCCACAGGCGCAGCCGGTGGTCCGGGCCCCCACAGACGGCGCCGCCGCAGGGGTCCCCCACGGACGCCGGCGACGAGGCGGACGAGGAGGCGGCGGCGGCGGCGTCCGGCGGCGGGGAGGCCACACAGCGGCACAACACACTGCTCACCATCGGGTGCGAGGCAGGGGCCTGGGCGCGGGCGGGGGCGGCGGGACAGCGGGGACGGCGCGGAAGGCACACCCGGCACTCTGGAGGTGCAAGCGCGGGCTCGGAGACGCCGGCAAGCTGGAGGGAGGAGCGGCTTCCGGGAGCCCCGCCTCTCCCGCGCGTGCCGCACAGGCCACGCCCCCCCAGCTCGCCCAAGGCCAATCACAGGCTCGGACGGAGATCCTAGATGGGGCGGAGCCTGCCTAAGGACATCCCACACCGCCCCGGACTACCAGGATCAATGGGGTGGGCGGGGTCATCCCGCTCCGCCTGGGGCCGATTCAAACTGATGGAGGCGGTGATTGGCTGAGCCGGGGACAAGAGAGAGAAAAATCACGCAGTGATAGGCAGAAGTCATATGATTGGCAGGCGGAAGACCCCGTGTCCAGTTTCCATTGATGAACTCTGTTTAGAATATGGGATCTTAAAGATGGGAGCGCGGTCGTGTACGGAGAGATCGTAGCCTCCTGTGGGAAACAGGATTTGTGTGAGAGCATTTATGAACTGCAGTTGCGAGGCTGAGTTTGTGCCGGTGGGAAGAATTAAAAATTAATTGACTCACAACTCACGGCCGAAAGCACTAAGTATCCTCAAGAAGCAGGGTTTTGGTAATCTAATCCCCTAAACCACCAATAAAATAGCTGAATTTAACGGCTTAATAGTCATAATACTGATAATTGAACGACAGAATGATTTCCCAATGAAAGTGAATTAAGCTTAGGTGGGCGGGGCGCTCTGGACGACAGACACAATTTTAGACCAATGATCAGGCTAATTCCAGTAAGTAGGCGTGCCCTTTGGCTGAGCGACAGACCGAAAGAACCAGTGATCGACGTGATATTTGAGTCGCGCCCCACCGGCAAGGCGGGTTCTCCCGCAGAAGGGCTGGGAGGCGGGGAAGAGGGGGAAGTGGGCGGATCTCCGCACACCCCGGCGGAAGAGGCAGATTCAGGAAGCCATTACGCAGCTGGCTGGCAGCGGCCGGGCGGGTCGGAGCTGGGCCCTACGCACTTTGCGTAGCGAGGAGGGTTACCTAAGGCCCAGTGCTTGGCCTCCAGCAAGCCCGGCCTATCCCCTGTAGGGAGTAGGCGAGGGGCGAGGCTGAGGAAGAAGAGTAGGGGAATTGGGACGTTTGAGGGGATTATAATTTCTTTAAACAGAGGGGGAGGAGACAGGCCATGGCAGTCCCAGCCAAGAAGAGGAAGATGAACTTCTCGGAGCGGGAGGTGGAGATCATCGTGGAGGAGCTGGAGCTGAAGAAGCACCTGCTGGTGAACCACTTCAACGCCGGGGTACCCCTGGCTGCCAAGAGCGCGGCCTGGCACGGCATCCTGAGAAGGGTCAACGCCGTGGCCACCTGCCGCAGGGGAGCTGCCTGAGGTCAAGAAGAAGTGGTCTGACCTCAAGACCGAGGTCCGTCGTAAGGTTGCCCAGGTCCGGGCCGCCGTGGAGGGTGGCGAGGCCCCGGGGCCCACTGAGGAGGACGGAGCTGGGGGGCCTGGGACAGGCGGTGGCAGTGGCGGCGGTGGCCCAGCTGTAGCCCCCGTGCTGCTGACCCCCATGCAACAACGTATCTGCAACCTGCTGGGCGAGGCCACCATCATCAGCCTGCCCAGCACCACAGAGATCCACCCCGTGGCCCTTGGACCCTCGGCCACCGCAGCCGCAGCCACGGTCACCCTGACACAGAGTGAGTGACCTCTCCTGTTCAGGCGGCGTGCATAAGTGGGAAGGGCCAGCAAGCTCTGGGGTGGCCTGGGGAAGTTTGGCTGCCAAGGGTCAGAGGTCAGATGGGGGTCTTGGAAGACCGTGAGGCCTTCCAAGAACAGCACCCCAGACAGAAGTGATCTTGCTCTCTCTGGGACTTCCTCAGCACGTGGGCTGGACTTCTGATGTGCTGGATAGCTCGCCATTGAGCATTGCCACCATATTTGTCCATGACTTATCTCCGGTTGCCGAACTGGGTGGTCCTTGAAGACAGAGACCATGTCTGTATCCCCCACAGGTCTTTCGCAGGGCCAGGCATGTAGTAGACAGCCAGGCCATATTTGTTGAAAAAATAGATGGGAATAATACTGCCCAAGTGAGACAACAATTCTGGATTCTGTTTTCAGTGCCAGGGAACTTTCATCAGGTGCTGCTCGGGAGCCTCATGGTTCCTGGTGTTAATCTACTCATTCACTGATTCATTCATACATCAAACATGAGAACTTATTCTGTACCAAACCCTGTGATGGGCACTGGGATTACCAAGTTGTCTAAAATAACAGGACAGTTATGTTCTAGTAGGACAGAGATGACATATATAGGAATAGCTTCACCATCAGTTGGGAAAACCTAAGGCCCCAGAAGAGGAAGGGGGCTTCTTGGTGGCATGGGGTCACATAGCTGACATTGGCATTGAAGGGTGGAGGAGCTTGACCTCTTCCACATGTGTGGAGGCCCAAACAGCCCAGCTAGGATCCTTTTCAAGGTTCTCAGCTAGAAATAACAACAGAACTAACTTTGGTTGGATTTTTTTAGTTCAAAGAAGGGTTTGTGCCCGTGACTGTTAACTCTGCTTGTTTGTGATGGCTGTGAGCTGGATCCATCAGTGATTCTCCATGGGGGGTTGAGGGGGCTGAGTGGATGTGTGAGTGCCATCCCCCCTGTAATGCGTATTTCTCAAGAATACATTGGGGTAAGTAAGGGGGACAACACGGGTCTAAGTCAGATGCTACTCTGGAACAGGAAGGATGTTTTAGTATTGCATTGACCCAGATGATGAAAGAGACAGGGAGACATTGACTGGGCACTTTAGCTGCCACCAACCCATTCCCCACCTCCTTTTCTGCTTGGCCACAGGGGACTGGGGAAGTCAAGTCAAGAAAGCATCAAAGGGCTGGGCGTGGTGGCTTACACCTGTAATCCCAGCACTTTGGGAGGCCAAGGTGGGCAGATCACTTGAGGTCTGGAGTTCAAGACCAGCCTGGCCAATATGGTAAAACCTCGTCTCTACTAAAAGTACAAAAATTCCCCGGGCTTGGAGGTGGGGTGCCTGTAGTCCCAGCTACTCAGGAGGCTGAGGCACGAGAATCACTTGAACCTGGGAGGTGGAGGTTGCAGTGAGCCGAGATCATGCCACTGTACTCCATCCTAGGCAACAAAGCAAAAGAGCAAAACTCCATCTCAAAAATAAATAAATAAAAAGCAAGCATGAAAGGAGGTAGGACTAATGTGGTGGCAAAGAGCATGTGGAGAGTCCCACCCAAGATGCCTGCTGCACTGGCACCACAGGGAGCATGTGACCCAGCCTCTGAGGTACCTTTCTTAGCTAGGAGCAGCCCCCGCGTGGAGGTCAGGGCTCAGCTGCTGGGGAGACCTGGGTTTGCCTTTTGGCTCTGCCGAATGAGCTCTGTGACCTTAGCAAATCATTCTACATTTCTCAGTCTGTTTCCTCATCTCTGGAAAATGAAAATGACAGCACCTACCTCTTGGTGTCATTTTGAGGATTTGTTGAGCTAATGAGTACAAAGTGCCTGACGTGTAGTTGC
The DNA here is from genome assembly GCA_036589455.1 of Ateles fusciceps. NCBI lineage: Eukaryota > Metazoa > Chordata > Mammalia > Primates > Atelidae > Ateles > Ateles fusciceps. The sequence goes on from JAZHEH010003300.1 coordinate 5,664,942, forward strand.
TCTGAAAGTTTTGCTAGTATGATGAACAAGATCTTTGCTTTTGCCAGATCCAGGGCTGGCCCTTTGATTACCAAGTAGATGAAGATTCTGAACCCCTTAGATTCTAGATTTATATGTGAATAGCTATGCAGCCAGGGGAGGCCTGGATTCCCCTTTAATGTCCCTCCAGGACAGGACTTTCTGGCCTCCTCCCCATCCCATACAGCCAGCTTCATTCCTTCCAGAAAGTGACCTTCCTCAGCCTCTTCTTCTACCCTACAGTCCCCACAGAGACCACCTATCACACCCTGGAGGAGGGCGTGGTGGAGTACTGCACGACTGAGGCGCCCCCGCCGCTGCCACCAGAGGCCCCTGTGGAGATGATGGCCCAGCATGCAGACACGTCAGTCAAGCCGCAGGCGCTCAAGAGCCGCATTGCCCTCAACTCCGCCAAGCTGATACAGGAGCAGCGGGTCACCAACCTGCATGTGAAGGAGATCGCGCAGCACCTGGAGCAGCAGAACGACCTGCTGCAGATGATCCGCCGCTCCCAGGAAGTGCAGGCCTGTGCCCAGGAGCGCCAGGCCCAGGCCATGGAGGGCACACAAGCCGCCCTGAGCGTCCTCATCCAGGTCCTCCGGCCCATGATTAAAGATTTCCGCCGCTACCTGCAGAGCAACACAGCTGACCCGGCCCCTGCCTCTGACCCTGGGCAGGTGGCCCAGAATGGGCAGCCAGACAGCATCATCCAGTGAGGGCAGGACTCAGGCCAGCCTTCTGCCATGATGGGATGAAAACTCCATGGTCTTGTAAGTGGGTTCTGTGGTTGGCCTTGGCCTTAGGCCAGCCATGTGTGCAGCTCCCTCTTTAATAAACTTAGGGGTTCCACAGTCTTTGAGAAGAGGAATTTGTTGGGCTCCTGGGACCCAAACTCTTCCACTACTTGAGCTGCCTTGCTGAGATCCAGAAGATTGGTTAGCTGGGGGTCACATATGCATGTGATAGGACATGTGTTATCTTGACCCAGGGCTTGTGACATGACCCAGACTTGGTCTTGGACAACTGTAAGGAACAACACAACGGGCCGTCACTGGGGGCCATCACCCTGCCTGGGTCTCTGTGGAGCTGCCCCACCCCAGGTGCCATCCTTTCGAGTAGGATAATGTCACTGGTGCTGGCAGTTGAGCAATAATATCTTCCTCCGTTGGGAGGCAGTGTGACTGAGCCTGAGGAGGAAACCCCACCCTTTTCTCCTTCTCAGTATGCCTCAGTTCTCAGGGGACTCCAACGACTGTTGTGCTCTCCCCCAACCTCATCCCAGGCACAGCACAGGCCCTTGTTAGGTAGTGCGCTGGGAAGTCTCCATGATACGCACAGGGTGCAGCCAGTCTGGCTCAGGAGTGCTGTGTGTGGGGGATGGTTTGGCCACTCTGGTCTTCCACAGCATCTCTGGGCAGCCCTTTGGTGGTCTGCCCCTACAGCTTTTGATTCAGGTCAAGCTTTGGATGCTGTAAATTTTCGAGAAAGCCAACTAGTGTGGAAGTTTGTTGCCCCACTGCAGTGGGTCTGAGTGACCTGTGGGCTTTGTGTGGAGGCTTGCTTCCACAGTTGTATTTATTGTGTGTGTGAACCCCCTCCGGGGAAGGCCTCCAGGAGGGCCTCTCTGTGACCACACCCTTCCTCCTTTCCTCTCTGCTGACTCCCACATTTCCAAAATTCTGTACAAAAAAAGCCCTGCTGAGCATCACATGCTGGACTCTTCCCTTGCCACACCGCTTAGTGCCTCCTGTTCTTGTGAGACTCCCTCTGAGTGGCTGAGTGAATCCAAAGCCATGATTGACCCTGAATGTAGGAGGAGGAAGAGGCGAAGCTGACCTAAGAAGTGGGACCCTGGCCGGGTGCGGTGACTCATGCCTGTAATCCCAGCACTTTGGGAGGCCAAGGCAGGCGGATCACCAGGTCAAAGATCGAGACCGTCTTGGCCAACAGGGTGAAACCCCGTCTCTGCTAAAAATACAAAAATTAGCTGGGCATGGTGGCACACGCCTGTAGTCCCAGCTATTCAGGAGGATCACTTGAACCTGGATGGTGGAGGCTGCAGGGAGCTGAGACTGCGCCACTGCACTCCAGCCTGGAGACAGAGCAAGAGTCTGTCTCAGAAAAAAGAAGAAGTGGGACCCTTTGGATTCTATGCTCAGGGAAGAGCAGACAGAGCCCTGGAGTGTGAAGGAGGTGCTGTTCCCTGTTCCATCTTTACAGTTTCTCTTCTGAGATGTCTGTAAGGATTTTACCCACATGCCATTTGTCTGTTTCATTTTCAGACTTACCATCAATTACCAAGGCCCTTGCATCCCCCCCAGATCGTTTCCAAAGTTTGCTGATTTGCTGCCGGTGCCTCGGCCACACATGACCAGTGGTTACAACTCAGGGCTCCAGGCCTCAGCTAAAAAGTGAAGATGCCGCCCTCCTGGGCACGAACGTTTAGAATGCTTTAGAATGCTCAGCTCTGCCATTGTGACCACAGGAAGATGGCCCTGAAGATGCACTGAAGACAGTTGGCAGGTGACTACTATACTGTCAGCCTCTCTGTGGAGGCGTTCGTGTGGTGCCAGCTAAAGGGAGGTAGAGCGGGAGATCAGGCCCAGCGAGGGCGCTGGTGGTGAAGGAGGGTTCTTCTCAGCGTGGCTGGAGAACAGCAGCCCAGCAGCTTGGGCACCCTCACTCTGTGCAGTCTGATGGTCCCAGCAATGTTGCTGCAGGGACTTCCCAAGGATTTGGTTTGGTTTTCTCTGGGGTTGGAAATCTGAGCCAATATTGTGTCTGTTCCATTGGGTGTAAAGAGGAAGTCTGGATCACTTCAACTGACTAGTTATTTCCAGGTCATAATTTTAAATTAAAGACATATCACTTTTTTATACACACATCTCTGTGTCTTTATTGGTTATATAGAGAGAGAACAGGGACTGACAGACTCGGCCCACAAACTGAATCGGGCTCCCCACCTATTTTTATAAATAAAATTTTATTGGAACACAGCCACACCCATTCATTAATGAACCTATGGCTCTTTTTGTACCACCAAAGCAAGAGTTGAGTAGTTACAGAGACATCTGGCCCCCCAAAGCCGAAGGTGTTTACTCTCTGGCCCTTTATGGTAGAAGTCGGTCTATTCCTGGTTTAAGGCAGTGTTTGGGACTCTACGAAACGCCTGAGGCATTTGTTAAATATACCCCGATCCCAGGCCTCCCTCAAAACCTAGAGGGAAGACTCTAAGAATAAGCATTGTAAACAAGCCCAAGCCCTCAGTAATCCTGATTCTTACTTTACTTTTTTTTTTTTTTTTTAGATGGCGTTTTGCTCTTGTCCCCTAGGGTGGAGTACAATGGCATGCACTCACTGCAACCTCTGCCTCCCAAGTTCAAGGGATTCTTCTGCCTCGACCTCCAGAGTAGCTGGGATTACAGGCAACCACCACCACGCCTGGCTAATTTTTTTTTTTTTTTTTGTATTTTTAGTAGAGACAAGGTTTTGCCATGTTGGCCAGGTTTGTCTCAAACTCCTGGCCTCAGGTGATCCTCCCACCTCGACCTCCCCAAAGTCCCGGGATTAAAGGCATGAGCCACCATGCCCCGCTGACAAATCAAGTCCTCAGTAATCCTGATGCTTTCTGAGGGTTATGAGTTTTTTTTTTTAAGACAGGGTCTCCATTAGTTTTGGTGGCTCATACCTGTGATCACCTGAGGTCAGGAGTTCGAGACTAGTCTGACCAACATGGTAAAACCCCGCCTTTACTAAAAATACAAAAATTAGCCAGGCATGGTGGCACATGCCTGTAATTCTACCTACCGGGGTGAGGTTGGAGGCTAAGGCAGGAGAATTGCTTGAACCCGGGAGGCGGAGGTGCAATGAGCTGAGATCACACCATTGCACTCAGCCTAGGCAACAAGAGTGAAACTGTCTCAAAAAAAAAAAAAAAAAAGGGCTGGGTCTCACTTTGTCTGTCACCCAGGCTAGAGTGCAGCCGCACAATCATAGCTCACTGTAGCCTTGACCACCTGGGTTCAATTGATCCTTCCACCTCAGTCTCTTGAGTATCTGGGACTACAGGCATGCGCCACCACACTCAGCTAATTTTTTTTTTTGGTAGAAATGGGGTTTCACCATGTTGCCCAAGCTGGTCTCCAACTCCTGGGCTCAAGGGACCCTCTTGCCTCTGCCTTCCAAAGTGTTGCGATTACAGGCGCGAGCCACTACTCCAGGCCAGTTAATGACCTTAGCTCAGAGACTGACTGGAAGACTTAAACTCAGCTGGATCCTGCACCAAGGATGGCTGGTTCTCCGGAGTTTCTGCTGAACAGTGGGGACGTCCTGCCAAGCAGGTATACTCCTTTAAATAAGACTGGCCTTCCTTCTGGAGGGATCTTAGAATTCCTGGGCATAGCTGTCACTCTCACCAGTATATAGTAACAATAAAAACTAGCAATTATTGAGGAGTTATAAGCATTCTTTCATTGACTCTTTGCAACAGCCCCAGGAAGTAGGCACTAACATTGTTCTGTTTGCAGGTGAGGACACTGAGAATCAGAGAGGTTAAACAATTTGCCTAAAGTCACACAGCTACCTTATTACTCACTGCAGCCCATGCTCTTAGCTACTGTTCTTGACTACTCTGACCTTGCTGCCTGTAAGATTTGAGGTTACCTAGAGATGATTTGAGCCTGACCTGACCTGGGGGAGTGTCTAGATCAAATAAGGCCTAGAGGCAGCTTGTGTTCGTAATTTTTTTTTTTTTTTTTTTTTTGAGACACAGTCTTGCTTTGTTGCCCAGGCTGGAGTATAGTGGCACTATCTTGGCTCACTGCAATCTCCGCCTCCCGGGTTCAAGCAATTCTCGTGCCTTAGCCTCCCGAGTAGCTGGGATTACAGGGGTGAGCCACTGCGTCTGTTCAAACCTTATCTATTTATTTATTTATTATTTTTAAAAAAAAGACGGGGTTTCACCATGTTGGTCAGGCTGGTCTTGAACTCCCGACCTCAGGTGATCCACCCGCCTTGGCCTCCCAAAGTGCTTGGGATTACAGGCACGAGCCACCACACCCGGCCTCAAACCTTTTTTTTTTTTTAAAGACTCAGTCTTGATCTTGTCCGCCAGGCTGGAGTGCCGTGGCACGATCTTGGCTTACTGCAACCTCCACCTCCCGGGTTCAAACAATTCTCCTGCCTCAGCCTCCCGAGTAATTGGGATTACAGGCATCTGCTACCATGCCCGGCTAATTTTTGTATTTTTATAGAGATGGGGTTTCACTATGTTGGCCAGGCTGGTCTTGAACTCCTGACCTCAGGTGATCTGCCTGCCTTGGCCTCCCAAAGTGTTGGTAGTACAGGTGTGAGCCACTATGCCCGGCTAAACCTTTTATATTTTAAACCCTTTCGTTAGGCTTTTGGAAAGGCGTGCTTTGTAAACTGTATTTTAGGTGAGAGTACTTTCCTTTTTTGTTTGTCAGACAAGATCTCACTCTGTTGCCTAGGCTGGAGTGCAGTGGCACAATCATGGCTCACTGCAGCCTCGACCTCCAGGGCTCAGGAGATCTTTCCACCTCAGTCTTCCTAGTAGGTGGGACCACAGGAGCACAGCACTATGCCCAGCTAATTTTTTAATTTTTTGTTGAGACGGGGTTTTGCCTTGTAACCTCCACCTCCCGGGTTCAAGCGATTCTCCTATCTCAGCCTCCCAGAGTAGCTGGAACTATAGGCGTGCGCCATCACGCCCAGCTTATTTGTGTATTTTTAGTAGAGATGGGGTTTCACCTTGTTGGCCAGGCTGGTCTCAATCTCCTGACCTCATAATCTGCCTGCCTCGGCCTCCCAAAGTGCTGGGGTTTACAGCGGCTTCAGTTGTCTTTGCTGTGTAACAAACCACCTTGAAACTTAGTGGCTGAAAACAATGATCATTTATTTGCTCATGATTTTGCAATTTGAGCAGGTCCCAGAGGGAACAGCTTGTCTCTGTTTCTCAGTGGCAGCTGGACCAGCTCCTCTGAGGCTGGGCCTCTACCCCTCAGAGGGCTCACTCACATGCCTTGCTTGGAAATCTACCTGAAGTGCCTTCCTGACCCTTGCAGAAATTCTAGACAAATTGGTCCAGGTTCTTGAAGGGTGCAAAGGCGTGGCTGCCGGGAGGACCTGGCAGGGGACGAGCCCTGCTCTTCTGGTTGGAGATGATGAACTAACTTCAGTATGTAGGGTTCTTTTGTTTTTTGTTTTTTAAAGACGGGGGTTCACCATATTGGTCAGGCTGGTCTTGAACTCCTGACCTCAGGTGATCCACCCGCCTCAGCCTCCCAAAGTGCTAGGATTACAGGCGTGAGCCACCGTGCCCGGGTTTTTTTTTTTTTTTTTTCGTATACAGGTTTGCAAAGGGGGATGTGGTCCTCAAAATGGTCTCTCTGGTGGCAGAGGCCTAGAGGCTGTGGGGGAGTATGCTGGGCCCCTGCCCCACCACTTTCCTGCCCAGCTCTTGTGTTGCATTCAGGGCCCTGTTTAGATGTCATTTCTTCAAGAGGCCTTTTTCCAGCTACCATCAGTCCAGGCTAGCTCTCCCTGCTGCCCTTGTCCATGGCCCCCTAGATGTCCTCTCTAACTCTCATCCAACGTAGAGTTGCCCCTTCCCTCCCTCCCCCCTCCCCTCCCTTCCCCTCCCTTTCTTTTCCTTTCCCTCCCCATCTCTTTCTTTTAGAGATAGAGTCTTGCCCTGTCGCCCTTATCAGCCTGTATCAGCTCCTTAATGTGACTTGTTGCCACTTCCCTCCTTATGCTCTGCCTTCCAGTCACCTCCAGAAAGTTTACTTCCTTAAAAATATTGGGCTCTTACTTTGGGAGGACAAGGCAGGCGGATAACAAGGTCAGGAGATTGAGACCATCCTGGCCAACATGGTGAAACCTTGTCTCTACTAAAAACACAAAAATTAGCTGGATGTGGTGGCATGCGCCTGTAGTCCCAGCTACTCCAGAGGCTGAGGCATGAGAATCACTTGAACCTGTGAATCGGAGGTTGCAGTGAGCTGTGCCACTGTACTCCAGCCTGGGCAACAGAGTGAGACTCTGTCCCAAAAAGAAAAAAAATATTGGGCTCTTTTTCTTTTCTTTTTTGAAATAGGGTCTTGCTCTGTTGCCGAGGCTGAAGTACAGTAGCTCAATCTTGGCTCACTGCAACTTCTGCCTCCCTGGAATCAGTGATTTTCCTGCCTCAGCCACCTGAGTACCTGGCGCTACAGGTGCACGCCACCACACTCATCTAATTTTTTGTATTTCTATTAGAGACAGGGTTTGCCATGTTGGCCAGACTGGTCTCAAACTCCTGACCTCAAGCGATCTGCCCACTTTGACCTCCCAAAGTGTTGGGATTATAGGTGTGAGCCATTGTGCCTGGCCTAGGCCCTTTTTCTAGCCTCCAAACCTTTGCTTTTGTGGTTCCTCTTGCTCTGAACAACTTTCTTCTTCATCACTTTTGTAACTCCTATTCACCCTTCACGTTTAGCGTGGGTCTCATCACTTTCTATAGAGAGCTTCATTGGGTCACACCCGGCCTGTTTCCTCTCACGTGTTTATGCACACACATGTAATTGTATGGTTTGTCTGTGTCCTGATTTATTGTTGTTGTTTTTTATTTGTATTTCTTTAGTACAGGCAGGGTTTCACCATATTGACCAGGCTGGTCTTGAACTCCTGACCTTGTGATCTACCCACCTCAGCCTCCCAAAGTGTTGGGATTACAGGCGTGAGCCACCGCGCCTGGCAAATGTCTGTGTCCTGCTGTAGGGAGGGTTTCTCAATCCCAGCACGATTAACATTTTGGGCTGGATACACTTTTTTTTTTTTTTTGAGACAGAGTTTCACTTTTGTTCCGCAGACTGGAATGCAATGGCACAATTTCGGCTCACTGCAACCTCTGCCTCCTGGGTTCAAGTAATTCTCCTGCCTCAGCCTCCTGAGCAGCTGGGATTACAGGCATGTGCCACCACACCCAGTTAATTTTGGGTTTTCAGTAGAGATGGGGTTTCTCCATATTGGTCAGGCTAGTCTCAAACTCCCGACCTCAGGTGATCTGCCCACCTCAGCCTCCCAAAGTGCTGGGATGACAGGCGTGAACCACCATGCCTAGCCAATTTTTGTATTTTTAGTAGCGACAGGGTTTCACCATGTTGGCCAGGGTGATCTTGAACTCCTGACCTCAGGTGATCTGCCCACCGTGGCCTCCCAAAGTGCTGGGATTACAGGCTCAAGCCACCGCACCCGGCTCCTTCAGTTCTGACCATCAGAATGTATTCAGACATTGCCTAATGTCCCTGGTGGGGGGCAAGATTATACCAGTTTTGCCAAGTGTCCTACAAAGACAACAACAACTGTCTTATTCTCACTTTTTGAGTGCATAGCACAGTCCCCAAGCTGAGAATTTAATATACCTCTTATTTCGATGTCAGTTGCATTGAACACTGACAGCATTCCTGTAAGCTGTTTTGGATTTTTCACACTTGAGAGGAAAATACTAAAGAGCCAAAACTTGGCCGGGCGCGATGGCTCACACCTGTAATCCCAGCACTTTGGGAGGATGAGGTGGGTGGATCACCTGAGGTCAGGAGTTCAAGACTAGCCTGGCCAACATGCTGAAACCCTGTCTCAAAAAAAAAAAAAAAGAGCCAAAACTCACCTGATGCCTCAGGTCTCTTTTTTTTTTTTTTTTTTTTTGAAACAGAGTCTTGCTCTGTCACCCATGCTGGAGTGCAGTGGCACGATCTCAGCTCACTGCAACTTCCATCTCCTAGATTAAGTGATTCTCCTGCTCAGCCTCCCGAGCAGCTGAGACTATAGGCGCCTGCCACCAGGCCCTGCTAATTTTTTGTATTTTAGTAGAGACTGGGTTTCACTGTGTTGCCCAGGCTGGTCTGGAGCTCCTGAGCTCAGGCAATCCACCCGCCTTGGCCTCCCAAAGTGCTAGGATTACAGTTGTGAGCCACCACGCCCAGCTGATGTCACAGGTTTTATAAGTGGCAGAGCTGGGAGTCTGCCCCAGGTATGCCTGGGTGCACAGCTTCCTTTGTGAGTCAGCCTCCCGTGAGAGCATGAGCATGAATCATCAGCCTTCCGGAGCTTTGCCTGTCCCCTGGACCTGGGACAGGTGCATCAGGAGCCCCACCCAGAGTAGCTGGGCCCCATCTGAGTGCTGTGAACTTGGGAAGTCCCACCTCCCTCGCATTCCCATAGTGCTGCCAATTCTTCACCTGTGCAGCCTCTGAGGGCTGATGAGAAGACTCAGTGAATCAGTGAAGGCCATAAATGGTGTGAGGAGCTGCACACGGGTGAGGAGGATCCCCAGAGCCCTGCACAGGGCCTGGCCTGAAAACAGCAGGAAGGGCCCCACCTGGGGACACATCACTGCACAGCTCTCCGAGGATTCTGCTGATCCCAGCTGCATAGATTCAACTACCCGCAGCCTACAGCCACTCGGGCAAAAATCCCTGGGCTCAGACAAGGATCCCAAGCTTGCGCCTGCAGGAGGCCAATGGAGGTGAGCCTGGCTTCTTATAATCTTGATGATCAGGAGTGTGGGCCTGTCCTGCTGTTTATTTTTACAAAAGAAGTCAGAATTACAGGTTTTAACCGGAATCTCCTGGTTACACACATTGACTGCTAAGTATGTTTTGTTTATTTGTTTGTTTTTGTTTTTTGAGACTGAGTCTGTGCAGTGGCGCCATCTAGGCTTACTGCAACCTCCGCACCCCACCCCCCACCCCCCACCCCTTTAAGCAATTCTCCTTCCTCAGCCTCCCGAGTAGCTGGGATTACAGGATTACAGGCACCTGCCACCACACCCAGCTAAGACTACTAAGTATTTGTAAGCCTCCTGTAAGCCAAACAAAACACACCGGTGGGCTGGCTTCAGTCCATGGAAGTCTGTTTGCAAGTTCCAGACCTTAACACTTTGGGGCCAGTTGTAGCCCGCTGGGAGGAGCCAGAGGTAGGCAGCTGGGGGCAGAGGTTGGTAGGCAAGTGGCCTTGGCACCACCCCTTTTCCCCTGCACCTCACTCTCCCCATGCATACAGGGTAGGGTTGGCCATCTGAGCTATCATGTTCCCTAGTAAGGATGCCTCCTCCTTTGCCCAGGCTGGCCTGACTTACTGGGACAACTAGACTGGGCTTTATGCTTTGAACTTGGCTGAGTCAGTGTGGGTGCATGCTGGCGATGACACATAACAGGCCACCTGCCTGTCAGGAATCAAGTGCAAAGGGAACTAGGTGCCACAGGGGAGCCCACTGAGGCTGAGGCCAAGGTGTGGGTCTAACAGCATCCTGTTTGGGTGAGAGGTTGGTCCAGAAGGCCTTCCTGATCTTTTTTGGGGGGGGGGGGGACAGTCTTACTCCATCACCCAGATCGGATCCCCCAGGCTGGAGTGCAGTGGTGTGATCTTGGCTTACTGCAACCTCTACCTCCCAGATTCAAGTGATTCTCCTGCCTCAGCCTCCCAAGTAGCTGGGATTACAGGTGCGAACCACAATGCCCAGCTAATTTTTGTATTTTTTAGTAGAGACAGGGTTTCACCATGTTGGCCAGGCTGGTCTCAAACTCCTGACCTGAAATGATCCACCCACCTCAGCCTCCCAAAGTGCTGGCATTACAAGAATCAGCCACTGTGCCTAGTGTTTTTTTTGTTTGTTTGAGACAGTCTTGCTCTGTTGCCCAGGCTGGAGTGCACTGGCGCCATTTGGGCTCACTGCAGCCTCTGCCCCCTGGGTTCAATTGATGCTCCTGCCTCAGCCTCCTGAGTAGCTGGGACTATAGGCACATGACACCACGCCCAGCTACTTTTTGTATTTTTAGTAGAGACAGGGTTTTGCCATGTTGGCCAGGCTGGTCTCGAACTCCTGACCTCAAGTGATCAGCCCTCCTCGGCCTCCCAGAGTGCTGGGATTACAGGTGTGAGCCACCGTGCCCGGCCCTTCCTTATCTTTTCTGGCTTTTTTTGTTGTTGTTTTAGAGTCTCCTTCTGTCATCCAGGCTGGAGTGTACTGGCACGATCTCAGCTCACTGCAGTTTCCGCCTCCCAGGTTCAAGTGATTCTTCTGCCTCAGCCTCCCAAGTGGCTGGGATTACAGGCGTGTACCACCACACCCCGCTAAGTTTTTGTATTTTTTTTGTAGAGACAGTGTTTCACTGTGTTGGCCAAGCTGGTTTTGAACTCCTGACCTCAAGTGATCCACCCTGCTTGGCCTCCCAAAGTGCTGGGATTACAGGCTTGAGCCACCACACCCGGCCCTTCCTGATATTTTCTGGCTATTTTAGTGCTTGCTCAGAACGCAGGCCTCATCCCAGCTGTGGCACTTGGTCTTGTTTCAGGGAACCATCTTTCCTCCATTCTTAGCTGTAAAATGAAACAATGCAAACTTAAACTAACTCAAAGCCCTTTGAATTTTAAATCATTCTGAGCCTGAAGAGAAATGTGACTATGCAGGCTGAGTCATGTGACATACAGCTGTCACTTCTGTTTTTTTCCTGTAAATAATTAGGACTAAGCGGCACCAGAGATATGAACCCCTCAGATTATTGCCCCTCCTCAGGGAGTAATAAAGGAAACTTCTTTGGAATGTAACAGTCTGTAACCAATCAGATCACTGTGGTGTATGTACAGGTCTTCTGTGGAAAATGTAATCCTGCTAAAATTTCTGTCTCTGCCTGTATAAGTGAAACTTTAACTTCTCCACTTTCTTTTGTCTTTTTTGTTTTTGACAGAGTCTCACACACTCTGTCACCCAGGGTAGAGTGCAGTGGCATGATCTTGGCTCCCAGTAACCTCCACGTCCCATATTCAAGCGATTCTCGTGCCTCAGCCTCCAGAGTAGCTGGGAATTCAGGCATACACCACCACGCCCAGCTAACTTTATTTATTTATTTTAAAGACGGGGTTTCACCATATTAGTCAGGCTGGTCTTGAACTCCTGACCTCAGGTGATCCGCCTGCCTCAGCCTCCCAAAGTGCTAGGATTACAGGAGTGAGCTACCGCGCCCGGCCCAGCTAACTTTTTTATTTTTAGTAGAGACGGGGTTTCACCATGTTGGCCAGGCTGGTCTCAAACTCCTAACCTCAAGCGATCTGCCCACCTCAGCCTCTCAAAGTTCTGGCATTACAGGCATGAGCCACCGTACCTGGCCAACTTCTCCACTTTTTTTTTTTTTTTTTTTTTTTGATACGAAGTTTTGCTCTTGTCACCCAGGCTGGAGTGCAATGCTCAATCTCAGCTCACTGCAACCTCCACCTCCTGGGTTCAAGCGATTCTCCTGCCTCAGCCTCCCGAGTAGCTGGGATTACAAGCGCCTGTCACCTTGCTCAGCTAATTTTTGTAGTTTTAGTAGAGACAGGGTTTCACTTTGCCTTGTTGGTCAGGCTAGTCTCCAACTCCTGACCTCAGGTGATCCACCTGCCTTGGCCTCCCAAAGTGCTGGGATTACAGGTCTGAGCCATCGCGCCTGGCCAACTTCTCCACTTTCCAATGCTGAGCCCATTTGTTTGGATTTGGTGTCTCCCAGGTGGCTATCCTCAAGCTTCACACTCAAATAAACTCTCTACTTAATCATATTTGCTGAATCTTAATATTTAAGATTGACACAACTCATGCAGTTTGGAGACGGGATGCCAATTCTGGCTCCCATGGTGAGGATGTGACCAGAGTCGACCGACAAGAGTCACACATCCTCTGCCCATAGTGATTGGTTCAGGGATGAGCACATGATCCACCCACACCAATGAGAGTCTGCCCTAGACTTTTGCTCTTCCGTTGAAGTTTTCAAGGTGGAAGGATGAAAACCTGAGGCTCTTCGGGATGGGGGTGTTACTCAGGAGAAAGCCAAGCAGAAGACAGAGAAAGATTTCAGCTGGTTTTATTTATTTATTTATTTTTTGTTGTTGTTTCTTGAGTGGAGTGTTACTCTATCACCCAGGCTGGAGTGCAGTGACGCAATCTTGGCTCACTGCAACCTCCACCTCCCAGGTTCAAGCAATGCTTGTGCCTCAGCCTCCTGAGTAGCTGGAATTACAGGTGCATGCCACCATGCCTGGCTAATTTTTGTATTAGGATTTTGCCATGTGGGCCAGGCTGGTCTTGAACTTCTGGCCTCAAGCCTCAGCCTCTCAAAGTGCTGGAGCAGCTGGGGTTTTGATGCAGGGTAGGTAAGCCCCAAAGTGGGGCTTGGCCTGTGAGGGTTTTGAGATGGATTCTCACTCTGTCACCCAGGCTGGCGTGCAGTAGCACAGTCTCTGCTTACTACAACCTCTGCCTCTTGGGTTCAAGCGATTCTTTTTTTTTTTTAAAAGACGGGGTTTCACCATGTTGGTCAGGCTGGTCTTGAACTCCCGACCTCAGGTGATCCACCTGCCTTGGCCTCCAAAGTGCTGGGATTACAGGCGTGAGCCACCACGCCCAGCTGGGTTCAAGCAATTCTTATGCCTGAGCCTCTCAAGTAGTTGAGATTACAGGCATGAGCCAGCACACCTAGCTAATTTTTGTATTTTTAGTACAGATGGGGTTTCACCATGCTGCCCAGGCTGGTCTCGAACTCCTGACCTCAAATGATCTCCCTGGCTCAGCCTCCCAAAGTACTGAGAATGACCAGTGTGAGCCATCCTGCCCAGGTAACCCCTTCCTCTTTTATGGTAATCAACTCGGATGACTTCTTTTCATTTTTGGTGGGGACAGAGTCTTGCTCTGTCACTCAGGCTGGAGTGGAATGGTGTGATCTCAGCTCACTGCAACCTCTGCTTCCTAGGTTCAAGTAATTCTCCTGCCTCAACCTCCTGAGTAGCTGGATTATAGGCGTGCACCACCATGCCCAGCTAATTTTTGTAGTTTTAGTAGAGATGGGTTTCATCTAGCCAACTCAGATGATTTTTTTTTTTTTTTTTTTTTTTTTTGTGACGGAGTCTCACTCTGTTGCCAGGCTGGAGTGCAGTGGGACAATCTCGGCTCACTGCAACCTCCACCTCCCGGGTTCAAGCGATTCTCCCACCTCAGCCTCCCGAGTAGCTGGGACCACAGGGTCAAGCTATCATGCCCAGCTAATTTTTGTATTTTTAGTAGAGACAAGGTTTCACCATGTTGGCCAGGATGGTCTTGATCTCTTGACCTCATGATCTGCCCGCCTCAACCTCCCCAAAGTGCTGGGATTACAGGCATGAGCCACCACATCCAGCCTTTTTTTTTTTTTTTTTTTTGAGATAGAGTTTTACTCTTGTTGCCCAGGGTGGAGTGCAATAGCGAGATCTCGGCCACTGCAGCCTCTGCCCTCACAGGTTCAAGTGATTCTCCTGCCTCAGTCTCCCGAGTACCTGGGATTACAGGTGACTGCCACCACACCCAGCTAATTTTTATACTTTTAGTAGAGATGGAGTTTCACCATGTTGGCTAGGCTGGTCTTGAACTCCTGACCTCAGGTGATGCACCCGCCTTGGCCTCCCAAAGTGCTGGGATTACAGGCGTGAGCCACCATACCCAGCCTAATTCTTGAAAATTCTTTAAAATGCAGATTCCCAGGTCCTACACATGGAATCTGTTCTATCTGCGAAACCATCATCATAATTAAGACTAACAGAATTGGCCAGGCATGGTGGCTCAAGCCAATAATCCCAGAATTTTGGGAAACTGAAGTGGGTGGATTGCCTGAGATCAGGAGTTCAAGATTAGCCTGGCCAAGGTGGTAAGATCCTATCTCTACTAAAAATACAAATATTAGGCCAGGTGAGGTGGCTCATGCCTGTAATCCTAGCACTTTAAGAGGCTGAGGTTTATGGATCATGAGGTCAGGAGATTGAGACCATCCTGGCCAACATGGTGACTCTCTATCTCAAAAAAAAAAAAAAAAAAAAAAAAATTAGCGCCTGTAATCCCAGCTTCTTGGGAGGCCAAGGTAGGAGAATCGTTTGAACCCAGGAGGCAGGGGCTGCAGTGAGCTGAGATCATACCCCACTATCCTCCAGCCTGGGCAACAGATCGAGACTCATTCTCAAAAAAAAAAAAAAAAAGACCATGAGAACTGTCATAAAAAACTTCATCACTCCCAAGTTTCTTGGTGGCCCCTGTATATAATCATCCCTCCCTCTCCATTCCCATTCCCTCTCCCACTCTCCCGCCCTCCCCACTCCACTCCACGAAATCATTGGTCTGATTTCTGTCCCTGGAGATTAGTTGCATTTTCCAGAATCTTACATAAATGAAATTGTGCCACCTGCACTGTTTCTGTGTCTGGCTTTTTTCACTCAGCCTAATTATTCTGAGACGTATCCATGTTGTGGGTCTCAATAATTTGTTCCCAGCCTGGGCAACAGAACAAGACCTCTCTCAGAAAAAAAAAAAGTTTGCTCCTTTATCACAGAATCAAGCATACCATAATTTGTTTATTTATTCAATCACTTTTTTGGGGCGGGGAGGGGACGGAGTTTCACCCTTGTTGCCCAGGCTAGAGTGCAATGGCACGATCTCGGCTCACCACAACCTTCGCCTCCCGGGTTCCAGCAATTCTCCTGCCTCAGCCTCCGGAGTAGCTGGGATTACAGCTGTGTGCCACCATGTCTGGCTAATTGTTTTGCATTTTTAGTAGAGACGGAGGTTTCACCATGTTGGCCAGGCTGGTCTCAAATTCCGGACCTCAGCCTCCCAAAGTGTTGGGATTACAGGCATGAGCCACCACACTAGGCTTCAATCACGTGTTGGTGGGTATTTTAGTTGCTTCCATTATTTAGTCGCTATGAGCCCTTGTTATACAAGTCTTTGTGGGGACACATGCCTTCATTCCTCTTGGCTAAACAATGGAGTGAAATGGCTGGATCGTACGATTAGTGTACACTTAACTGCCACCCTGTTTCCAAAGTAGTACCATTTTACATTGGTACCAACAGGGTATGTGAGTTCCAGCGGTTCCGCATCCTTGCCAACATTTGGTATGGTCAGTCTTCCTAACTTTAACCATTTCTAGTAGGTGCGAGGTGGTATCTCATTGTGGGTTTTTTGTTTGATTGTTTTGTTTTGTTTTGTTTTGAGACACGATCTCCCTTTGTCACCTGGGCTGGAGTGCAGTGAGGCATCTTGGCTCACTGCAACCTCCGCCTCTCAGGTTCAAGCAATTCTCGCGATTCAGCCTCCCAAGTAGCTGGGACTACAGGTGCATGCCACCACACCTGGCTAATTTTTTATTTTTTGAGACAAAGATTTGCTCTTGTTGCCCAGGCTGGAGTGCAATGGCATGATCTCCACTCACTGCAACCTCTGCCTCCCAGGTTCAAATGATTCTCCTGCCTCAGCCTCCGGAGTAGCTGGGACTACAGGCATGTGCCACCACGCCCAGCTAGTTTTGTATTTTTAGTAGAGACGGGGTTTCGCCATGTTGGCCAGGCTGGTCTGGAACTCCTGGCCTCAGGCGGTTCACCCACTTTGGCCTCCCAAAGTGCTGGGATGACAGGCGTGAGCTACCTCGCCAGGCCTCATTGTGATTTTAATTTGCATTTCCCTAAGACTAATGGAGTAGAGCTTCTTTTTAAGTGCTTATTTGCTATTTGTGTATTTTTGCTTGTTTTTTTTTTTCTTTCTTTCTTTCTTTTTTTTTTTATTGAGACAGGATATTGCTCTGTTACCCAGGCTGGGGTGCAGTGGCCCGATCACAGCTTAATGCAGCCTTGACCTCCTGGGCTCAAACAATTCTCTCACTTCTTAGCCTCCCGAGTAGCTGGGACCACAGGTGTGTACCACCATGCCTGGCTAATTTTTGTATTTTTTTGTAGAGACAGGGTTTCGCTGTGTTGCCCAGGCTGATCTTAAATTCCTGGGCTCAAGCCATTCACCCACCTCAGCCTCCCAAAATGCTGGGATTACAGGTGTTAGCCACTGTGCCCGGACTGTTTTTTCCCTTTAGAGACAGTGTCTTCCTTCGTTGCCCAGGCTGGAGTGCAGTGGTGCCATCATAGCTCACTGCAGCCTTGAACTCCTGGGCTCAAGAGATCTTCCCACCTATGCCTCCCAAGTAGCTGGGATTCTAGGTGTACACCACCATGCCCAGCTAAGCCATCTATATATTTTCTTTGATTTTATTTCGATTTAAATTGTCTTCTTCTTACTGTTAAGAATTCTTCGCATTGCTGGGCGCAGTGGTTCACACCTGTAATCCCAGCACTTTGGGAGGCTGAGGTGGCGGATCACAAGATCAGGAGATGGAGACCATCCTGGCTAACACGGTGAAACCTCGTCTCTACTAAAAATACAAAAAATTAGCCAGTCATGGTGGCACGCGCCTGTAGTCCCAGCTACTCGGGAGGCTGAGGCAGGAGAATTGCTTGAACCCAGGAGGTGGAGGTTGCAGTGAGCACCATTGCACTCTAGCCTGGGCGACAGAGCGAGACTCTGTCTCAAAAAAATTTTTTTCTTTGTATTTGATTGGTTATTTACTATTGGGTTAAAAAAAAAAGAATTCTTTTTATATCTATTTACAAGTTCTCTGTCAGATATATTTTTCACAAATATTTTCTTCCAGTCTGTGCTTGCCTTTCTTTTTTTAAATATTATTATTATTTTCGAGACAGCGTCTCACTCTGTTGCCAAGGCTGGAGTGAAGTGGCATGATCTTGGCTCACTGCCACCTCTGCCTCCAAGATTCAAGCAATTCTCCTGCCTCAGACTCCCGAGTAGCTGGGATTACAAGTGTCCACCACCACGCCTGGCTAATTTTTTTATTTTTAGTAGGGATGGGGTTTCACCATGTTGGTCAGGCTGGTCTCAAACTCCTGACCTCAGGTGATTGGCCTGCCTCAGCCTTCCAAAGTGCTGGGATTACAGGCATGAGCCACCGTGCCCAGCTGCCTTTCCATTTTTCTAGCAAGCTCCACAGACAGTGGAATCTGAGAATCTCTCTTCAATGAGAAACAGTGCAAATTATAACGACAGCGAGAGGCATGGCCTATTGGACTAGCTAAGACAAAAAAGAAGGCCCAGATGTATTAGCAGTGATAGCAGGTTGAGGAAGCATTCCTCAGACTGTTGGAAGGGTGTAAAAACCCCAGGAGGACAATTTGCTGATGATGTCTCAAAAATCTTGAGATGCAAGGTTTTTGTTTTTTTTTTAAAAGATGGGGTTTCACCCTGATGGCCAGGCTGGTCTTGAACTCCTGACCTCGGGTGATCCACCCACCTCGGCCTCCCAAAGTGCTAGGATTACAGGCGTGAGCCACTGCATCCGGCCGCAAGGTTCTTTTGACTCAGTATGTTCAGTTCAGTTCCAGAAATTTTTCCTAAAAAATAAACCAGCAAGAACAGTAGGTTGTCTGTCCAGGATCTTCAGTCCTGGGGGTTTATTGAGGGGGAGGGGCTGCAGACACGCTTGGCTGGCCGTCCTTGGGTTCTTGTCCCCAGGTGACTCAGAGCCCTTTGCGGTCAAGCATGGGTGGAAGGCTTAGAGAGCCTGTGAGGTCAGTGGGGCTGGAATTCGATCTGTCCCCCAGCGGAGTGGGTGGAGGAAGGTGTGTGCAGGTCTCACTCTATTGCATCCAGAGTCCAGATCCACTGTGGCCCTGGCCTGGCCATGGGAGGGCTCTGGGCTTCAGGTTCTAACCAGCTACCACCAGTACAAACTGGGAACTGGGGACAGGGCTGACACAGCTTCCTGGACCCTAAGAAGGGACAGCCCTTTGCTCTTCAAGCACCAATAATTTCCCTGGAACTCAGGGAGCTGGGGCTTTGGCCAAGGTCTGTCGAGGTCTGCTGAGGACTGATGTGAGAGGGCATCTGGGAGCCTGGAGGCCTACCTGGGTTCTACATTACATCCTGCCCTGCTGTGCCACTTAGGGCAAGCTCCTTCCCCCTTCCTAGGGACCAGTTTCCCCTAGCTGGGCAGTGAAGGAGGTGGATCAGAGACTCAGTTCCCTCTGGCCCCTCCAGAGGGACAATCCAGTGGGGATTGAAAGCACAGGTGCCAGAAATAGCCAGACCTGAGACCTACTTCTAGTTCCATCACTTTCTTTCTTTCTTTTTTTTCCTTGAGATAGAGTTTTGGTCTTGTTGACCAGTCTGGAGTGCAATGGCGTGATCTCAGCTCACTGCAGCCTCTGCCTCCTGGTTCAAGTGATTCTCATGCCTCAGCCTCCCGAATAGCTGGGATTACAGTCATGCACCACTGGGCCTGGGTAATTTTTATATTTTTAGTAGAGACGGGGTTTCACCATGTTGGTCGAGCTGGTCTCAATCTCCTGACCACCTGCCTCGGTGATCCACCTGCTTCGGCTTCTCAAAGTGCTGGGATTATAGGCATGAGCCACCGAGCACGGCCAGCTCCATCATTTTCTGTGACTCAGTTTCTTTCTCGACTTAAAGCCCTGCCGTGGCTCCTCATTGCACTTTGGGAGAAGGCTGTGCGTGATCTTTGTTCCTTCCTACCTTTCTGGTTCCAGTTCCTGCAGTGCTGCCCTCATCCGTCAGACGCCGGCCACACTGGCCACACCGCCTTCCAGTGCAGGGGGCCCCTAAACTCCTCCTCCAGCCCCAGGGCTGTAAATGCTCTTGCCTCTGCCTTGCCTGTTTCTGTGACTCTCCCTGGAGAGTTCTTATTCATTCATCACAGCTCAGATGCAGCCTCCTCTAGGCAGCCCTATGTGACTCCAGACACAGTCACTCCTGTGGCCGACCCCTTTCATAGCACAACTGCGATCATTAAACAATTTTTTTTTTGAGACAGAGTCTTGCTCTGTCATGCCCAGGCTGGAATGCAGTGGCGCGATCTCAGCTCACTGCAACCACTGCCTCCCGGGTTCAAGCGATTCTCCTGCCTCAGCCTTCCAAATAGCTGGGATTACAGACACCTGCCACCACGCCCGGCTAATTTTTTGTCATTTTAGTAGAGATGGGGTTTCACCATATTGGCCAGGCTGTCTCAAACTCTGGACCTCAGGTTATCTGCCCACTTTGGCTTCCCAAAGTGTTGGGATTACAGGCGTGAGCCACTGCACCCAGCCTCATTAAACAATTTTATCTGCAAGATTGTTTGATGTCTTCTCTGCTGTGGCTCCCCAAGCTCCCTGAAGGTAGGGCTGAGTCAGTCCTGTTCCGGGCTGTGTCTCTTACCCTTTATACAGGCTCAGCATAGAATAGGTGCCTGTTTCAGGCTAAACTCTTTCAAACCACCACAACAGTTTTTTTTTTTTTTTTTTTAAGAGGTGGGGTTTCACTATATTGGCCAGGCTGGTCTCAAACTCCTGACCTTGTGATCCTCCCATCTCGGCCTCCCAAAGTGCTGGGATTACAGGTGTGAGCCACCGCGCCTGGCCCTCACAACAGTTATCAACATAGAAGACTTCTGTGACCAAATGTCCGGGGGGGTTTCCCCAGGCCCCGAGCATCAGACACTAGCTAAGTGTCCTCCAATTCAATTCACACACTATCTACCCGGAGATAGTGTCATATCCCGCAGGTTGGGGGGATCAGTCCTCAAGATGGTAGTCCCCAAGACAGAAGCCCCTACGTCAGACATCAGTTGCAAGTTCAGGCCTCTGGAACTTCTGACTTACAGGCTTCAAGTTGGGGTTCCCACGACTCTTTTGGGTTCGATTAATTTGCTGGAGTGGCTCACAGAACTCAGGGAAATGTGTTTAGTGGTTTATTATAAAAGGATATTACAGGCCTTGGCTGGGCACGGTGGCTCACACCTATAATCCCAGCACTTTGGGAGTCCAAGGCAGGCGGATCACCTGAGGTCAGGAGTTCGATACCAGCCTGACCAACATGGCGAAACCCCGTCTCTACTAAAAATACAAAAATTAGCTGGGCGTGGTGGTGGGTGCCTGTAATCCCAACTATTTGGGAGGGTAAGGCAGGAGAATCTCTTGAACCCGGGAGGCAGAGGTTGCGGTGAGCCGAGATCACGCCATTGCACTCCAGCCTGGAAGACAGAGCAAGACTCTGTCTAAAAAAAAAAGAATATTGCAGGCCAGGTGCAGTGGCTTATGCCTGTAATCCAAGCACTTTGGGAGGCTGAGGCAGGCAGGTCACGAGGTCAGGAGATCGAGACCATCCTGGCCAATATGGTGAAACCCTGTTTCTACTAAAATACAAAAAATTAGCGGGACATGGTGGCATCGCCTGTAGTGCTAGCTACTCAGGAGGCTGAGGCAGAAGAATCTCTTGAACCCAGGAGGCGGAGGTTGTAGTGAGCCGAGATTGCGCCACTGCACTCCAGACTGGTGACAGAGCAAGACTCTGTCTCAAAAAAAAAAAAAAAAGAAGAAAAGGATATTGCAAAGGATACAGATGAAGAGATGCACAGGGTGAGATGTGGGGAAGGAACGTGGAGCTTCCATGCTCTCCCCCTGGCTACCATCCTCCAGGAGGAACCTCAGCATGGTCAGTTACGCAGAAAGTCTCAGAACCTAGTTCTCTTGGGTTTTTATGGAAGCTTCATGATGCCATTAATCCTTCCCTCAGGGTATGAGGTGAGACTCTCTCATGGGAGGAGAGTCCTAAAACCCAAGATCAGAAGGGGCAAGGAGGCTCACGCCTGAAATCCGAACACTTAGGGAGGCCAAGACAGATAGATCAGGATCGTTTGCCTTCAGGAGTTCAAGACTAGCCTGGGCAACTTAGTGAGACCTCATTTCTACAAAAAATCAAAAATTAGCCGGATATGGTGGCATACACCTGTAGTCCCAGCTCCTCAGGAGTCAGAAGTGGGAGGATCACTGGAGCCCAGGAGGTTGAGGCTGCAGTGAGCCTCGATCGCACCACTGCACTCCAGCTTGGGTGACAGAGTGAAACCCTGTCTAAAAAAGAAAGTTGGTTAGCTGGGTGTGGTGGCGTCCACCCAAAGTCCTAGCTGATTGGGAGGCTGAGGCAGGCACGGTGGCTCATGCCTGTAATCCCAGCACTTTGGGATGCTGAGGCAGGAGGATCACAAGTTCAGGAGTTCGAGACTAGCTTGGCCAACATGGTGAAACCCTGTCCCTACTAAAAATACAAAAATTAGCTGGGCGTGGTGGCAGGCACCTGCAGTTCCAGCTACTCAGGAGGCTGAGGCAGGAGTATTGCTTGAAACCAGGAGGCAGAGCCTACAGTGAGACGAGATAGCACCACTGCACTCGAGCCTGGGGGACAGAGCAAGACTCTGCCTCAAAAAAAAAAAAAAAAAAGGGCAGGTGAAAGGAAGGCAGGAAAAGGTCAGAGGGATTCTGTTTCTGGAGGCCTCACACATGCCCTAGTACTTTGAACAAGGTACCACTGGCACCATCTTTCATTCAATCTCATTTGTGCTTCCCCCTTTTCCCATGTTAATGTCTCTAAAATTGGAGCGTATTTTGTGATTGTTGTGACTGGGTGGCATCTGTGCCATCTGCCTCAATGCTTGCACGTGTGCATCAACACTTGCAGCTTGGAAGGACACTGGGGACAGCAGTGGTGTGCTCTGAGAAAGGCTGCATTTCCTGAGCTCTTGATGACACCAAGGACAAGGCTGTCTGGAAAAGCACAGACTCAATGGCTCTGAATGAAAGATTGACCCGGGAAAGTCAGACTCTGCTTGTGGAGTGTTAAGAACACCTTCACTAAATTGCCTTGATTGGCCAGGTGTGGTGGCTCACGCCTGTAATCCAAGCCCTCTGGAGGGCAAGGCGGGCGGATCACCTGAGGTCGGGAGTTCAAGACCAACCTGACCAGCATGGTGAAACCCCGTCTTTAAAAAAAAAAAAAAAAAATTGCTTTGATTGCAATTTCCTTTTATTTATTTACTTAAAAAATGCCGAGCCAGGTGGCGTGTGCCTGTAGTTCCAGCTACTTGGGAGGCTGACGCTGGAGCATTGCTTGAGTCCAGGAGTTTTAGGCTGTAGTGCACTATGCCGATGGGGTGTCCATACTAAGTTTGACATCAATATGGTGACCTCCCGGGAGTGGGGGACCATCAGGTTGCCTAAGGAGGGATGAACCGGCCCAGGTCGGAAACCGAGCAGGTCAAAACTCCCGTGCTGATCAGTAGTGGGATCGCGCCTGTGAATAGCTGCTGCGCTCCAGCCTGGGCAACACAGCGAGACCCCGTCTCTAAATAAAATAAAATAAATGTTTTGAGGCTGGGCATGGTGGCTCACACATGTAATCCCAGTACTTTGGGAAGCTGAGGTGGGCAGACCACCTGAGGTCAGGAGTTTGAGACCAGCCTGGCCAACCTGGTGAAACCTCATCTCTACTAAAAATACAAAAATTAGCTGGTGTGACAGCACTTGCCTGTAATCCCAGCTACGCAAGAGACTGAGGTATGAGAATTGCTTGAACCTGGGAGGTGGAGGTTGCAGTGAGCCAAGATCACGCCACTGCACTCCAGCCTGGGCGACAGAACAGGACTGGGTCTCAAAAAAAAAAAAAAAAATCGATAATTAATAATTAGCCAGGTGTGGTGGTGCATGCCTGTAGTCCCAGCTACTCAGGAGGCTGAGGTGGGAGGATCCCTTGAGCCCAGGAGTCTCAGGCTGCAGTGAGCCAAGATTGTGCTACTGCACTGCAGCCTGGTAGACAATGCAAGACCCTGTCTTTAAAAAGTTTTTTAAAATTGTTTTTTGGTTTACTTTTTTTTTTTTTTTTTGAAACAGAATTTCGCTCTTGTTGCCCAGGCTGGAGTGCAATGGTGCAATCTCCATCTCAGCTCACGGAACTTTTGCCTACTGGGTTCAAGCGATTCTCCTGTCTCAGCCTCTGGAGTAGCTGGGATTACAGGAGCCGCCACCATGCCTGGCTAATTTTTGTATTTTCAGTAGAGATGGGGTTTCACCATATTGGCCAGGCTGGTCTCAAACTCCTGAGCTCAGGTGATCTGCCTGCCTCAGCCTTCCAAAGTGCTGGGATTACAGGCATGAGCCACTGTGCCTCACCTGTTATTATTATTATTATTTTTTGAGACAGAGTTTTGCTCTTGTCTCCCGGGCTGCAGTGCAATGGCATGACCTTGGCTCATTGCAACCTCTGCCTCCTGGGTTCAAGCCACTCTCCTGCCTCAGCCTTCCAAGTAGCTGGGATTATAGGTGCCCACCACCACGCCCAGCTAATTTTGCAGTTTTAGTAGAGAGAGGGTTTCTCCATGTTGGCCGGGCTGGTCTCGAACTCCTGACCTCAGGTGATCCGCCTGCCTCAGCCTCCCAAAGTGCTGGGATTACAGGTGTGAGCCACTGCGCCTGGCCTTAAAAGGTTTTTTAAATTGGTACATAATATTTTACATATTTATAGGCTTTTTGTGATACTTTGTTATAAGTGTAGTATATGTAATGATCAGGTCAGGGTATTTGGAGTATTCATCACCTTGAGTATTTATCATTTCTATGTGTTGGGAGCAATTCAAGTCCTCTCTTCTAGCTGTTTTGAAATATACAGTACATTGTTGTTATCTATAGTCACTCTACTCTGCTTTGAACGACAGAACTTACACCTTTTATCTAACAACTGTACATTTGTATCTCTTGTGAAGGGTTGTCATGTTGATTCAATACTATAATGTAGTTCCTGCCTTAAGGGTCTGTGGTGCGGCTCAGGACAGAGGCTCATGCACGGCGTAGAGGTGTTTTCCCAGCCGGGAGTTTCTGGAATCTGAGGCTTGAAGCCATACGGCATGTCGTTCTCAATATATCCTGTAGGTGGTGCTAGATCACCAAAGTCAGGCACAGCCCTGCGTTTCAGCCTCACAGGTGGGCACTGGTGAGGCTGGAGAGAGATGGCTGGAAGTCTTTGGCCTTGTGGGGGAGCAGGCTCTTCCTCCACCCCAGAGACAGGACATGGCTGGTTCTACCAGCCTATCTAGCCTGGAGATGGCTCTGGTGCAGAGAGAAAGCTCAGGAACAGAAGGCAAGCAGTGCGATTCTGGTCCACTCCCTTTTTGGCCTTAGTCTCCCCGCCATGCAGTGGGGTCATGGGAGCCCTCTCAGACAGTCAAGGCTCTGAGAGGGCCAGAATGCCTCGACTTGCCCTGCCTGAGAGGCAGCCGGAAGCCCTGTGCCACCTCCTCTGAGATCATGACATTTCCCTTACTCCCTAGATGGGGAAACTGAGTCCCAAAAGGATTAAGTGACTTTCCAAAGGCTATGCAACTGAGTAGTTGGAATCAGGAATGAAGGTTGGAGCTCCGAGCTCCTTCTGTCACATCCTTGGGTCGGAAGTTCAGAAGCAGATGTGAGGCAGAGTGGGAGTGAATTCTCCCCTGAAGAAAATGAGCTAACGGGAGTTCTTGTTAAAATGAAGGGACAATCATACATACCTAATTTATCTTCCTACTAAAACCATTGAAAATATTTTTCTTTCTTTCTTTTTGAGATGATGTCTCATTCACTGTATCACCCAGGCTGGAGTGCATGGAGTGATCTCAGCTTACCGCAATTTCCGCCTCCCCAGGTTCCAGTGATTCTCCTGCCTCAGCCTCCCAAGTAGCTGAGATTACAGGCACCTACCACCATGCCTGGTTAATTTTTGTATTTTTAGTAGAGACTGGGTTTCATCATGTTGGCCAGGCTGCTCTCAAACTCCTGATTTCAAGTAATCCTCCCACCTTCACCTCCCAAAGTGCTGGGATTATAGACATGAGCCACCATGCCTGGCCAAGATATATATATATATTTTTTGAGACAGAGTCTCACTCTGTCACCCAGGCTGGAGTGCAGTGGCATGATCTCAGCTCACTGCAACCTCTGCCTCCTGGGTTCAAGTAGTTCTCCTGCCTCAGCCTCCAAAATAGCTGGGATTACAGGCGCCTGCCACAACACCTAGCTAATTTTTTTTTTTCTATTTTTAGTAGAGACGGGGTTTCACCATGTTGGCCAGGCTGGTTTCCAGCTCCTGACCTCAGGTGATCCACCCACCTTGGCCTCCCAGAGTACTAGGATTACAGGCCTGATTTTTAAAGCCAGGCTAGGTGTGGTGGCGCATGCCTGTAATCCCAGCACTTTGGACAGCCTAGGTGAAAGGATCACTTGGGCCCAGGAGTTTAAGACCAGCTTAGGCAACAAAGCAAGACACCGTTTCTACAAACAAACAAACAAAAACTAGCCAGGTGTGGTGGCACCCCTGTAGTCCTATTACTCTGGAGGCTGAGGCAGGAGAATTGCCCAGGAGGGCGAGGCTGTGGTGAGCTGTCATTGTGCCACTATACTCCACCCTGGGTGATAGAGTTAAGAATAAATAAAATCAAATGGGTAAAATATTTGATCAGCTCCTTCACAAAAGAAAATACATGAATAGCAGCCAATAAACACATAAAAAGATGTTTGGCCAGGTGCAGTGGCCCACGTCTGTAATCCAGCACTTTGGGAGGCTGAGGCAGGTAGATTACCTGAGGTTGGGAGTTCGAGACCAGCCTGACCAACATGGAGAAACCCTGTTTCTACTAAAAGTCAAAAAAACTAGCCGGCGTGTTGGCACCTGCCTCTAATCCCAGCTACTTGGGAGGCTGATGTAAGAGAATCGCTTGAACCCAGGAGGCGGAGGTTGCGGTGAGCCGAGAGCACCCCATTGCTCTCCAGCCTGGGCAACAAGAGCGAAAACTCCATCTCAAAAATAAATAAATAAATAAAAGATGTTCAATGGCCGGGCACAGTGGCTCATGCCTCTAATCCCAGCACTCTGGGAGCAGGTAGATCACCTGAGGTTAGGAGTTTGAGACCAGCCTGGCCAACATGGTGGAGACTTCGTCTTTGCTAAAAATACAGAAATTAGCTGGGTGTGGTGGCACAAGTCTGTAATCCCAGCTACTAGGGAGGCTGAGGCAGGAGAATCACTTGAACCTGGGAGGCAGAGGTTGCAGTGAGCCGAGATCATGCCACTGCACTCCAGCCTGGGTGACAGAGCGAGACTCTCTCAAAAAAACAAAAAAAAGATGTTCAACATTATTAGTCATTAGGGAAGTACGTAATAAGACCACAATGAGGCCAGACGTGGTGTCTCACACCTGCAATGCATGCCAGCACTTTTGGGAGGCCGAGGTGAGGAGGTTACTTGAGCCCAGGAGTTGGAGACCAGCTTTAGTAGCACGGTGAAACCCTGTCTCTACCAAAAATACAAAAATTAGCCAGGCCTGGAGGTGTGCACCTGTGGAGCCATCTACTCATGAGGCTGAAGTGGGAGGATGAGGCTACAGTGAGCCATGATTGTGCCACTGCACTCCAGCCTGGGCAACAGAGTCAGATTATGTCTCAAAAATAAAAAATAAATAAATAGACTGGGTGTGGTGGCTCATGCCTGTAATCCTAGCACTTTGGGAGGCTGAGGTGGGAGAATTACCTGAGGTCAGGAGTTCGAGACCAGCCTGGCCAACATGGTGAAACCCCATCTCTACTAAAAATACAAAAATTAGCCAGGTGTGGTGGGCCATGCCTATAGTCCCAGCTATTCAGTAGGCTCTGGCAGGATAATTGCGTGAACCCAGGAGGCAGAAGTTGCAGTGAGCTGAGATCACGCCACTGCACTCCAACCTGGGCAACAGAGTGAGACTTGGTCACACACACACACACACACACACACACACACACACACAAATTAATTAGTTAATTAAAAGTAAGTGAATAAATAAAACCATGACTAGGCCAGGCTCGGTGGCTCATGCCTGTAATCCTAGCACTTTGGGTGGCTAAGGTGGGCAGATCACTTGAGGTCAGGAGTTTGAGACCAGCCTGGCCAACATGGTGAAACCCTCTCTCTACTAAAAATTAAAAAAAAAAAAAAAAAAAAGTAGCCAGGCATGGTGGCTTACACCTGTAATCCCAGCTACTTGGGAGGCTGAGGCAGGAGAATTGCTAGAACCCAGGAGGCAGAGGTCAGAGTGAACCTAGATCATGCCACTGCACTCCAGCCTGGTCAACAGAGCAAGACTTCATCTCGAAATAAATACATAAAACCATGATGAGCTGCCAGTACACATCCACTAGAAGGGCTAAAATTAAAAAGACTCATGATCCCAAGAGTTGGGGAGGATGTGGAGCCTCTGGAAGTGTCATCTGTTGCTAGTAGGAGTGTCAAATGGAAACCACTGGTTTAGTTCATTTAGTGCTGCCAGAAGGCAATACCTGGGGCTGTGTAATTTCTTTTTTTTTTTTTTTTTTTTTTAAGACAGGGTTTCACCATGTTGGTAGGCTGGTCTTGAACTCCCGACCTCAGGTGATCCGCCTGCCTTGGCCTCCAAAGTGCTTGGGATTACAGGCATGAACCACCACGCCCGGCCGGGGGCTGTGTAATTTCTAAAGAAAGGAAGTTCACTTGGCTCACAGGTCTACAGGCTGTACAGGAAGCATGGTGCTGCCATCTGCATCTGGTGAGGGCCTCAGGGGCTTCCACGCATGGCAGGAGGCCAGGGGAGCTGCCACAGGGTGAGAGGAGGAAGCAAGAGAAATGACGACGTGCTAGGCTCTCTTCAGCAACCAGTTCTCCATGGCGGCTAAGAGTAACAACTTACTCTTGCAAGAACTGCACCAAGCAGGCCAGGCGCCGTGGCTCACGCCTGTAATCCCAGCACTTTGGGAGGTCGAGCCAGGTGGATCACAAGGTCAGGAGATCAAGACCATCCTGACTAACATGGTGAAACCCCATCTCTACTAAAAATACCAAAAATTAGCTGGGTGTGGTGGTGCACGCCTGTAGTCCCAGCTACTCGGGAGGCTGAGGCAGGTGAATTGCTTGAACCTGGGAGGCAGAGGTTGCAGTGAGCCGAGATCACGCCATTGCCATTACACTCTAGCCTGGGTGACAGAACAAGACTTCGTCTAAAAAACAAAAAAGAACCAAGCCATTCATGCGGGATCAGCCCCTATGATCCAAACGCTTCCCATTAGGCCTCCCTTCCAACATGAGACTTGGAGGCGACAGACATCCACACCACAGAAACCACTTTAGAGAACAATTTTGCAATTTTTGTTGGTTTCAGATAGGGTCTCACTCTGTTGGCCAGGCTGGAGTACAGTGGCACAATCACAGCTTACCGCAGCCTCAACCTCGTGGGCTCAAGTGATCCTCCCACCTCACCCTCCCTAGTAGCTGGGGCTACAGGCATACATCACCATGCCTGGCTAATTTTTGTATTTTTTTGTAGAGACAGAGTCTTGCCATGTTGCCCATGTTAGTCTCAAACTCCCGGGCTCAAGCAATTAACCTGCCTTGGCCTCCCAAAATGCTGAGATTACAGGTGTGAGCCACCACGCCTAGCCAATGTTGCAGTTCTTTTTTTTTCCTCTTCTTTTTTTTTTTTTCACCTGGGTACAGCCAGGCTAAGGCCGAAAAGGGCATTAGCCAATTGTACAGTTCTTAAAAGATAAACCCACAGCCGGGTGTGGTGGCTCACACCTGGAATCCCAGCACTTTGGGAACCCGAGGTGGGCAGATTACCTGAGATCAGGAGTTTGAGACCAGCCTGGCCAACACGGTGAAACCCCATCTTTACTAAAAATACGAAAATTAGCCGGATGTGGTGGCTCATGCCTGTAGTCCCAGCTACTGAGGCTTGGGAGGCGGAGGCAAGAAAATCGCTTGAACCCGGGAGGCAGAGGTTGCAGTGAACTGAGATCACGCCACTACACTCCAGACTGGGCAACAGAGTGAGATTCGGTCTCAAAAAAGAGGGGGGGATAAACCTACAAATCCATTCTTAAGTATTCACCCAAAAGGAAGGAAAACATACGCCTACCTGAGGCCTTATTCAGTAACATTCGTGACAGCTTTATTCATAGTAGGCATAACAACTCAATACCTGGCCGCAGGTGAGTGGTTCAGTAAACGGTGGTTTGTGCCCCCTACAATGGGTGCTGTAATAGAACACTACTCAGTCATAAAAAGGAGCAAGCTATGGATACACACGACTAATATACGAATCTCCAAGCGGTGATGCTGAGGGAAAAGGAGCCAGAGTGCATATCGCATGATTCCATTTACACAAAATTCCAGAAAATGCAAACTCATCTTTAGCCACAGGTAGACCAGCAGTTGCCGGATGAGGTCGGTGGTCAGGGAGGGTGGGAAGGAAAGAATTACCAAGGGGGCACGAGGAATTCACGGTGCTGTGGAGATGTTCACCTTCTTCATGGTGGTGCTGGTTTCCTAGGTGGGCGCATATGTCAAAACTTATCACACTGTACGTACATTTTATATATATATATATGTACACATATATATATTTATTTTTTGAGACGAAGTCTTGCTGTGTCACCCAGGCTGGAGTGATCTCTGCTCACTGCAACCTCCACCATCTGGGTTCAAGTAATTCTCCTGCCTCAGCTGGGATTACAGGCATGCACAACCACGCTTGGCTAATTTTTTTTTAATTTTTATTTTTGTATTTTTAGTAGAGACAGGGTTTTACCACATTGGCCAGGCTGGTCTCAAACTCCTGACCTTGGGATCCGCCCACCTTGGCCTCCCAAAGTGCTGGGATTATAGGCGTGCGCCACCATGCCCTGCCAAAAATATATTTTTAAAAAAATTACCTGGGCACAGTGGCAGGAGCCTGCAGTCCCAGCCACTCCGGAGGCTGGGGCAGGAGGATTGCTTGAGCCTGGAAGGTTGAGGCTACAGTCAGCTGTCATTGCATCACTGCATTCTAGCCTGGGAAACAGAGCGAGACTTTGTCTTAGAAAGGAGAAGGAAAAAAAACAAATAAAATACCTACATAGAGAAGTGGACAAATCTGAGCTGTGACTAGTGATTGAACTTTGAAAGGTTGCATGACCCACAGTGCACAAATCATCTTTCATCGCACTCGGTGGTTGGTAGACAGTGGAGGGGAGACAGGTGACAGGGCTAAAACAAATGTGCCCAAAGGTAGCAGCATGTGCTTATTATTTAGAAATATAAAATGTGTAAGTGCTGGAAAGAAACCGCTCACAGAGCCAAAAGTGGTTGCTTCTAGGGAGGCGGCGTGGGGGAGATTGGGAGGCAGACAGGAAACCGCTGCGTGTTATCTGCCTTTAGGACAAATTTATTTTGCTTTCCCTGCATGTATCCTACTTCAATTCTAAGACGCTGAAGTATTCACACGTTAACATCTTTATTTATTTTTGAGGTGGAGTCTTGGTTTGTTGCCCAGGCGCGATCTAGGCTCACTGCAACCTCTGCCTCCCGGGTTCAAGCGATTCTCCTGCCTCAGCCTCCTGAGTAGCTGGGATTACAGGCGCCCGCCACCACCCCCAGCTAATTTTTGTATTTTTAGTAGAGATGGGTTTCGCCATTTTGGCCAGGCTGGTCTCAAACTCCTGACCTCAGGTGATCCACCTGCCTTGGCCTCCCAAAGTGCTGGGATTACAGGTGTGAGTCACCATGACTTGCCAATTTCAACATCTTTAAAATCAAGATAAATCTTTCTATAATCAATGGTGCACCTGACCACTATAATTGGTAGTGTTTTCTCTGGACGGTGCGTGAGACATGGTGCATCTTACTGTTGGCGATGCCTTAGATGCACTGATGTATATTATTTTGACAAAGTGGAAATTGTTATCATTTATTTATTTCTTGTGAGACAGAGTCTCACCCTGTCTCCCAGGCTGGAATGCAATAGTGTGATCTCTGCTTACTGCAACCTCTGCCTCTCGGGTTCAAACAATTCTCCTGCCTCAGCCTCCCAAGTAGCTGGGATTACAGGTGCCCGCCACCACACCCAGCTAATTTTTGTATTTTTAGTAGAGACGGGTTTCACCATGTTGGCCAGGCTGGTCTCAAACTCCTGACCTCGTGATCCGCCCGCCTCGGCCTCCCAAAGTGCTGGGATTACAGGCGTGAGCCACTGCACCTGGCTGGAAATTATTTTAAAGAAAAAGTATGAGATAATTGAAATAGCTGCTATGTACTGAGCTCCTACTGTAAGTGTTCTAAGGATTGTAAATGTTTCATTTAGTATTCTATTATTTGTTTATTTAATTTTTGCTTATTTCATTTTGTTTATTTCATTTAAAACATTTTTTTGCAGAGATGAGGGCCTGCTATGTTGCACTGGCTGGTCTTGAACTCTTGGCCTCAAGTGATCCTCCCACCTCAGTCTCCTAAAGTGCTGGGATTACAGGTGTGAGCCACCATGTCTGGCTTTCATTTAGTATTCTAAATAACCTTGGATTGTTATTCAAAAGTTTGAGATGAGGAAACGGTTGACTTCCTTTAAGCCACCCAGCCAGTAAGTGATAGACAGTAGTCAAAAACAAGGGGCTGCCTGCCTCCTGAGTCCACAGCTTCTGTTTTGACTAGTTTTTTGTTTTGTTTTAATTGAGTCAGAGTCTCACTCTGTCTTGCCCAGGCTGGAGTATAGTGGCGTGATCTCCATTCACTGCAGCAGCGTTGGGCTCCTGGGTTCAAGTGATTCTCCTGCCTCAGCCTCCCTAGTAGCTGGGATTACAGGCATCACCACACCCGGCTAATTTTGTATATTTAGTAGAGACGGGTTTCACCATGTTGGCCAGGCTGGTCTTGAACTTCTGACCTCGTGATCTGCCTGTCTCAGCCTCCCGAAGTGCTGGGATTACAGGGGTGGGCCACCACGCTCGACCTGTTTTGACTAGTTTGAAAGAACTCCCTGTACTCCCTTTAGTTCTAAGTCCCAGAGAGAAACAGGGTTTGCTCAAAACCACCCAGTGAGACTAAGGCCAAGTTAGGCCAAGACATGGGCCTTTAACACCCAATTGATCAGTGTCCTTCTCTTGAACCTGGGCTTCTCCTTTCTTACTGTCATTCTGACGCTCAGGACATTCCTGAGACCTGTATTGTAGCTCCTAAATGCAAGTGACACTTATGGGGCCCAGGTCGATCCCTGGGGAGGAGGGCAGGGCAGGGTGGCCCTTGCCTGCCCTGCTCATGTAAAGCACCTTCTACCCGGTAGGTAATTGGCAAACCTGTGTCATGTGAATATAGCTGTGAGTGTCTGGGTCGGCATCTGGGCCTGGCTGGCCTCAGGCTGGAGCAACCTCAGAAGCTGCCACTGGAAAAGCCTGGGACCACCAGAGTGGAGGGAAATTGTGTGAGAGGCCAGGGCCTGTCTAGAAGCTGTACTGCCATGGCAACCTCCCTCTTACTTGATGGTGTGTTTGACTGGCAGCGCTGGGTTTGGGCAGAGGACTGTGGATGGACGTGGC
Organism: Ateles fusciceps; assembly: GCA_036589455.1. Classification (NCBI taxonomy): domain Eukaryota; kingdom Metazoa; phylum Chordata; class Mammalia; order Primates; family Atelidae; genus Ateles; species Ateles fusciceps. The sequence continues at coordinate 5,698,056 of JAZHEH010003300.1, forward strand.
AGCAAGGACGGGGGTAAAGCTGGCCAGGCCACTCCACAGGCTTTACCTCTTTGCCAAATAATTGCCCCTACCTCCAACACTTGGAGTGCTCAGTACCTCGTCACTACTTATTGAGCACTGTTCCACCAGCCCTAACAACCCATGCTATTCAGAGGCCCAGAGAGGTCAAGCCACGAATCTGCAGTCACACAGCCAGGAAACTGTTGACTCCAAAGCCTGGGTGCCGACCCCTTACCAACAGTACCTGCCCCATGATGCCCACATGTGTCCCATGGTACATGTCAACGTGGGGCACCAGCCCCTTAAAGGGAAACCCACATCCTGTTTCTGGTTCTGCCTCAAAGATATGAATTTGTGATAATGGGGCATCAGGAGCTAATCTCTCACGCAAGGCCCTGCCTCCTCTTTCCTTCCTCTCTTGTCTGCCCCAGACACAGGCCCCCAGCAGCTCCTGCCTGCTCGTGGCTACAGTGCTCAGCGTGTGTGGTGCCTGCTGTGTTCCATGCCTAGCGTCTCCGAGCCTCGCTTTCTTCTGCTGTCAAATGGGAAGAAGGGGCTGGGCATGGTGTTCGTGCCTCAATCCTAGCACTTTGGGAGGCCGAGGAGGGAGGATCACTTGAGTCCAGAAGTTTGAGACTAACCTGGGCAACATGGCGAGACCCTGTCCCTACAAAACATACAAAAATTAGCTGGATGTGGTGGTACACGCCTGTAGTCCCAGCTACTTAGGAGGCTGAGGTGGGAGGATCACTTGAGCCCTGGAGGTCACCTGCAGTGAGCTGTGATTGTGCCACTGCACTCCAGCCCAGGCGACAGAGTGAGATGGTGTCTTAACAACAATAACAACAGCAACAAACAAATGGGGGGGACAAGTAAGGCTGTGGCTTCTGTGGGGACTGGCGAGCTGAGGCGTGTTCTGTGCCTGGCCCAGTGTCTGTGGGAACCTAGGAGAAAGCTCTGGAGGTCAGGGATTTGGCTGTGATTCCTGGTTCTGTCACTGATCAGCTGTGCAGCTTGAGATAAGTCTGTGCCCCTCTCTGAACCTCAGTTTCCTCCTCTGTGTGACAGGATGGTGGTCCTGCTCCACCTTTCATTTACCAAAGAAGGTCCAGGTGTGAGGCAAGCCTTACTATGGTTCATGGTCACCTCCACTCGTCAGCTCCCTTAACCCTCTTCTCCCATTGAAAAAGTGCATCCAGAGTGCTCAGACCAAGACGGCTCTGTTCCCCAGGGCACTATGAATCCTTGAGGGAGGAGTCCCACGATCACGGAATCCAACCCCTTCCTCTGCCAAATGCATAATTGTATCTGCTTCACCAGAGTGTGATGAGAATTCAGTGAGCTGATGCTTGTAAACTGCCCTGGGGAACCCCCCCCTCACACCCCCACCTTCCACAGGTGAGCAAAGGGAAGCCAGCAAGGGTGTTCTCTGCAGCTGGGTTTAGAATGGAAAGGTGCAGGTGTGGTGGCACGCACCTGTAGTCCTCGCTACTCGGGAGGCTGTGGCAGGGGAATCACCTGAACCCGGGAGACGGAGGTTGCAATGAGCCGAGATGATCGCACTGCATTCCAGCCTGGTGACAGAGCGAGATCTCCATCTCCAAAAAAAAAAAAAAAAAGACTGCACTTTGTCTGGGCATGGTGGCTCACACCTGTAATCCTAGCACTTTGGGAGGCCGAGGCGGGCGGATCACCTGAGGTCAGGAGTTCGTGACCAGCCTGGCCAACATGGTGAAACCCTGTCTCTACTGAAAATATAAAAATTAGCTGGGCGTGATGGTGCATGCCTATAGTCCCAGCTACTTGGGAGGCTGAGGCAGGAGAATCGCTTGAACCTGGGAGGCAGAGGTTGCAGTGAGTGAAGATCGCACCAATGCACTCCAGCCTGGGCGACAAGAGCTAGACTCCATCTCAAATAAATAAGTAAGTAAATAGATGAATAAATAAATAAATAAAAGACTGCACTTCCTTTTTATTTTGAGACAGAGTCTCACTCTATTGCCCAGGCTGGAGTGCAGTGGTGTGATCTTGGCTCACTGTAACCTTCGCCTCTTGGCTCAGGCAATTCCCCTGCTTCAGCCTCCCAAGTGGCTGGGATTATACATATGCACATCATGTTTTTGTTTTTTGTTTGTTTGTTTTTGAGACAGAGTCTCGCTCTGTCACCCAGGCTGGAGCGCAGTGGTGTGAGCTCGACTCACTGCAACCTCCACCTCCTGGGTCAAGTGATTCTCCTGCCTCCGCTTCCTGAGTAGCTGGGATTACAGGTGCCCGCCACCACACCTGGCTAATTTTTGTATTTTTAGTAGAGATGGGGTTTCACCATGTTGGCCAGGCTGGTCTCAAACTCCTGACCTCAGGTGATCCACCCACCTCGGCCTCCCAAAGTGCTGGGATTACAGGCATGAGCCACCGCGCCCAGCACATCATGTTTTTATACAAAAACATCCTACCATACATATTGTTCTGCAAGATGTCCTTTCATTTAGCAGCACACCTTGGGAATCTCCATGTTTGGACGCCTGAATCTATCCCATTCTTTTTAACTTTGGTCTAGCATTCCATAACACATGTACACTAAAAATGTATTTAATGGAGTCCTCCATTAGTTATTTTCTGCTGCATAACAAATTACCTCAAAACCTAACAGCTTAGGACAGCAAATATTTGTTATTTTAGAGATTCCAGGAGTCAGGAATTTGGGAGCGGCCCTAGACGGGCGGTCTGGCTCAGGGTCTCTCTTGGGCTGTGGGCGGGGGCTGCAGTTTCCTGAAGGGGCTGGGAACTGCTTCCAGGCTCACCCTGTGATTGTTCCTTGCTATCTGAGTGTCCCCGTGATGTGATAGTGGCTTCCCACAGAGTGAGTACTGACAGAGCTCCAGATGAAAGTGCAGTCTTTATGGCTGGGCGCGGTGGCTCACGCCAGTAATCCCAGCACTTTGGGAGGCCAAGGCAAAAACTCTGGAAGAATATATCCAAACTATTAGTAGTGGTTATCACTTGTTGCAGAGCAAGGAGGGATGACAGGGGACCTGCATTCATTCTGCGATGTTTGCATGTTTTAGGCTGTATGTCTTCATTTGGCAAATTGGTGGAAAAACATAACTTTTAAAAGAGTGGCCCGAGGTGATTCTGTTATAAAAATATGATAAATTGGCTTCCTTCACTGATGATAACCCTTGAAATTTCAGTACTTAACAAATTAAAAGTTCATTTCTTGCTCTTGTAAAGTGCAGTCAGCAGCAGGAAGGGGTAGGTGGGAAGGGGCTTTGGACCCTGGAGCCATGCAGGGATCCTGGCTGATAGAGCCTCGGCTGTCTTCACATGTGGCCTCCTGGGCAGCCCTGAGCACAGACATCCAGCTGGCAGGTGGGGCAGGCCAGAGGGTAGAGGAGGAAGTGGGAGTTTTTTATGGGTCAAGTCTGGAAATGATGCCCAGTTTTTTCTGCCACATTCCATTGGCCAGACCTGCTCCCCCTCTGAACATGGCTCCTACTATCTGGCTGCAGGACCACCTACCCCTTGGCCTCTAGCTTGACTTCATGCTCACCTTTTTTTTTTTTTTTTTTTTTGATATGGAGTTTGGTTCCCCCAGGCAAAATCTTGGCTCACTGCAACCTCTGCCCCCTGGGTTGAAGTGATTCTCTTGCCTCAGCCTCCGGAATAGCTGGGACTACAGGCATACACCACCATGCTTGGCTAATTTTGTTTTTTTTTTTTTCTTGACAAGAGGGATGGAGTCTTGCTCTGTCGCCAGGCTGGAGAGCAGTGGGTGATCTCGGCTCACTGTAACCTCCTACTTCCTGGTTCAAGCGATTCTCCTGCCTCAGCCTCCTGAGTAGCTGAGATTACAGGCATGTGCAACCATGCTTGGCTAATTTTATTTATTTATTTATTTATTTTCAGAGGGGGAATAGAGTCTTGCTCTGTAGCCAGGTTGGAGTGCAGTGATATGATTTCGGCTTACTGTAACCTCCAACTTCCTGGTTCAAGCGATTCTCCTGCCTCAGCCTCCCGAGTAGCTGGGATTATAGGTGTGCACCACCACACCCGGCTAGTTTTTGTAATTTTAGTAGAGTTGGGGGTTTCAGCATGTTGGCCAGGATGATTTCAATCTCCTGACCTCGTGATTGCCCGCCTTAGCCTTCCACAGTGCTGGGATAACAGGTGTGAGCCACCACGCCCGGTCAATGAGCCTATGCCCGCTTTCATTGCTGTTTTCCTGTCCCAGAAACTGCCCCCAGAACTTGCCGGCTACCCAGAGGAAGGAAGTGCTGATGCAGCACGTTCTAGAAGTTAACTCTCCCCACATGACGGCCCAGCCTGCTCGGGGCAGTTGTTAGGAACACAGCCTTCTGACCCGGTGTCCCTCTTGCCTCTGTCTGTCCAGGGTAGGGCCCGTCATCTGGGGTGGGGCTGTTCAAGGATGGACTCCAGGTCACGGAGCCTCAGGAATTGTTTGCAGACTGTCATGTGTATCCGCACGAATCTGCAAACCGGCAGCACCGGACTCACCAAGGCTGAGAAACGTGATCGCTGCTGTTCCTGCTGCACACAGAGCGCTGTGCTGAGGACCTGCCCTGCAGGGGCATGCGGGAGCCTCCCAGCAACTCTCCAAGGAAGCCCCAGATGGAGAACCTGGGGCTCAGAGAGGCAATGCCACTCACCCAAGGTCTCCCAGCAACTAGCTGCTAAGGGTGGGAAGAGAAGGCAGGCAGGTCTGCCTGACTCCAAAGCCAATGGTTTTGTTTTTGTCTTTGTTTGTTTTGTTTTGTTTTTAAAAAGAAACAGAGGGTAAGCATGGTGGTTCCCACCTACCAACACTTGGGAGGCCAACACTTTGGGAGGCCAAGGAGGACAGATAGCTTGAGCCCAGGAGTTTGAGATCAGCCTGGGTAACATAGTAGAGACCTCGTCTCTACAAAAATTAGTCGGGCATGGTGGGGTGCACTTTTTGTTCCAGCTACTTGGGAGGCTGAGGTAGGAGGATCACCTGAGCCCAGGAGGTTGAGGCTGCAGTGAGCCATGATTGTGCCACTGCACTCCAGCCTGGGCGACAGAGTGAAACCCTGCCTTAAACAACAATGACAAAAACAAAACAATACATAAATAGAGACAGAATCTTGCTATGTTGTCCAGGCTAGTCTTGAACTTCTGGCCTCAAGTAATCCTCCCACCTTGGCCTCCCAAGATGTTGGAATTAGAGGCATGAGCCACAACATCTGGCCGAAGCCAGTGTTCTAGTTTTTTGTTTTTTGTCTTTTTTTTTTTTGAGATGGAGTCTCGCTCTGTAGCCGAGGCTGGAGTGCAGTGGTGCAATCCCGGCTCACTGCAACCTCTGCCTCCCGGGTCCTGGTTCAAGCAATTTTCCTACCTCAGCCTCCCAAGTAGCTGGGATTACAGGCACGAGACACCATGCCCAGCTAATTTTTGTATTTTTTAGTAGAGACGGGGTTTCACCATGTTGGCCAGTCTGGTCTTGAACTCCTGACCTCATGATCTGCCCACCTCAGCCTCCCAAAGTGTTGGGATTACAGGCATGAGTCACCGCACCCGGCAGTGTTCTTAGTTTTAACTCCAAGTCATTCATTCCTTCATTCAGGAAGTATTTATTGACACCCTCACCTGTACCCCCTACCCTCCTGCACTGTGTGGCGGGCTCTGAGCTGGCCATAGAGCAATGAGCAGAACCCCACACTAAGGTTATGTCCAGGGGCAGTGGGAGATAGAGAATAATAATAATAACAACAACAACAACAGCAAATATATATGCAGATCACTGTTGGAAACAGATGCTTGTTGCCGCAAAGAAAGCTCAGCACTGAGACAGAGGATCTTTTAGCAAAGCAACTTTTACTTCCTGCACTACAGGAAGGGTACCCTCGCTAGCCATCTTGCCGCGAGAGTACAATGAACAAAGGCAAAGCAGACATATTTATCCCTTATGCATTTGGGGTTGTCCTTACTGCTCTGTCTGATCTCCGTTGGTTGGAGCCAGACCTCACAATCTAAACTGAAACCTGATTGGCTAACAACTTAAAACTTTTCTAAACAGGTAAAAGCAATGGAGAAGTCCAAATAAGGAAGGGGCATAGGCTGCAAGCTGGGACATGCCTGTGAGCATGTCCAGAACAGATATTGTGGTTAAAGTACAAGGACATAGAATATACTACGTGCCTATAAGCATGGCATGTCTATCAGCTACATAGGATAGGGCTTAACAAAGAGTTATTAGCAAATTTATTCTTTAACAAGAAAGGAAACTTTGAAGGGGAACTTTTCTACTCCTGCAATCACTTACAATGTACCAGGCATAGGCCAGACCCTTTATATATTCTCTAAATCCTCCCAACAGTTCTGTGATGCAGTGAATTCTTATTGCGTCTCACAGATGGGGAAGCTGAGACCCAGAGAGGCTAGAAAACTTGCGAAGGGGCAGATCTCATGTGCAGTGGAGGCAGGATCTGAACCTAAGTCCGGGGCTCTTCACCGTCACACTCAGCTGCCTAACAAGAGCAAAAAAATGACATGAGTGGAGAAGGAATTTCAGATAGTAACCTGCGCATGCTTCAGAAAAAATAAAGTAGGGAGATGTGACCAAGTGTGTCAGGGATCCGGGGGCAGGGGGTGGGTGGTCAGGGCCAGGCTCCCCCTGTTGGTGACATTTGAACTGAGGCCTGAATGGCAGGGAGCCAGCAGCCACAGGAAGAGGTGGAGAAAGATACCTCAGGCAGAGGGCATGGGGTGTGCAAATGCCCTGAGCCAGGCACGGGCGGATGGGAACAGGGATCTAGAAACCAAGGGGGAGGAGAAACAGAAAGGGAGGTGGAAGAGTGGGTGGGGGACACCCTGGCGGCTGTGCCAGCCACAGGAAGGGTTTTGGATTCTACTTGAACAGTTCAAAGCTACTGGAGGATTTAAGCAGGGAAGTAGGGATCTTACAAATTGTGGCTTTTGAGTTCTTTTCTGAGAATTTTCGAGTTTTGAATTTTTATTTCAATAATCTCATAAAATTACCAGCCTTCATACTGCACCGTGTGGAGGCCAGCAACCCGGAGTCTGGCCTGTGTTAGCAATCCTGCTTCTATCTGAGCCAAACAGGGGTATGCCAAGGGCCCCAGGCCAAAGAGAAAATAACTGAAAAGAGAGGGAGACTGTATTAGTTAGTTATGGCTGCCTGCATATCATCCACCCATCCACCCCCGACTTAGCAGCTTAAAGCAACAAACTTTTGTCTCCTAGTTTCTGTGGGTCGGGACTCCAGGTGCACCTTAGCTGAGTCCTTTGGCTCAAGGTCTTGCATAAAATCTCAGTCAAGGTATCAGCAGAGGCTGGGGCCTGTCTCAAGGCTCAGATGGGGGAGGATTTGCTTCCAAGGTCACTCACCTGAATACTGGTGGTCCTCATGGCCTGCTGGACTGAGGGGCTTAGCTCCTCCATGGCTGTTGGCCGAGGCATCCCTCCCTCAGTTCCTGGCCATGTGGGTGTCTCCATAGGGCAGTTCATACAGTGGCGGGAGGCTTCGTCAGAGCCAGCAAGCCAGAGAGGGCATGCAAGAGGGAAGCCAGGGTCCTTTTGTAACCTACTCTCAGAATTGACATCCTGGCTTGGTGCGGTGGCTCATGCCCGTATTCCCAGCACTTTAGGAGGCCAAGGCAGATGGATCACCTGAGGTCAGGAGTTTGAGACCAGCCTGGCCAACATATAACAAAACCCTGTCTCTACTAAAAATACAAAAATTAGCCGGGAGTGGTGGCAGGTGTTGTAATTCCAGCTACTTGGGAGGCTGAGGCAGGAGAATCACTTGAACCCAGGAGGCGGAGGTTGCAGTGAGCCAAGATCATACCACTGCACTCCAGCCTGGGCAACAGAGCAAGACTCCTCTAAAATAAATAAATAAGTAAATGATAAAAATACAAAAATTAGCCAGGCATGGTGGTGGATTCCTGTAGTCCTAGCTACTCAGGAGGCTGAGACAGGAGAATTGCTTGAACCTGGGAGGTGGACGTTGCAGTGAGCCAAGATGGCGCCACTGCACTCCAGACTAGGTGATAGAGCAAGACTGTCTCAAAAAAAAAAAAAAAATTGCCGAGCGTGGTGGCTCACGCCTGTAATCCCAGCACTTTGTAGGCCATGGTAGGCGGATCACCTGAGGTCGGGAGGTCAAGACCAGCCTGACCAACATGGAGAAACCCTATCTCTACTAAAAATACAAAATTGGCTGGGCGTGGTGGTGCAGGCCTGTAATCCCAGCTACTCGGGAGGCTGAGGCAGGAGAATCATTTGAACCCAGGAGGCGGAGGTTGCAGTGAGCAGACATCGCATCATTGTACTCCATCCTAGGCAACAAGAGCAAAACTCCGTGGAAAAAAAAAAAAAAGAAGTGATGTCCAGTCCCTATTTTTTTCCTGAATCACCCTTTTTCTAAAAAAAATTGAGACAGGGTCTTACTGTGTTGCTGAGGCGGGAATGTAGCTGTGCTGTTATGGCTCACTGTAACCTCGAACTCCCGGACACAAGGGATCCTCCTGCCTCGGCCTCCTGAATAGCTGGAACTACAGGCATGTGCCACCATGCCTGGATAAAATTTTTGTATTTTTTTGAGGCAGAGTCTCGCTCTGTTGCCCAGGCTTGAGTGCAGTGGCGCAATCATGGCTCACTGTAGCCTCCCAAGTAACTGGGACTACAGGTATGGGGCACCACGCTTGGCTAATTTTTTTGTATTTTTTGTAGAGATGAGGTCTTGCTATGTTGCCGAGGCCAGTCGCAAACTTCTGGCCTCAAGATTCTGGGATTACAAGCATAAGCTGCTGCAGCTGGCCTCCTTTTTAACTTTGGAATAGTTAGATTTATAGGAATATTTCAAAGATAATGTACAATAGCTGGGTGTGGTAGCACATAACTGTAGTTCTAGCTACTTGGGAGGTTGAGGTGGGAGGATTGCTTGAGCTGGGGGGGGTTGAGGCTGCAGTGAGCTGTGATCGTGCCACTGCACTCCAGCCTGGGTAACAGGACAAGACCCTGTTCTCAGAAAACAAAACCCAACACAAATCCCATGACCACAGTTCCTGCATACCTTCACCTGGTTTCCCTAATGTTATCATCTTAATTTACCATGAAACATTTGTCAAAAGGGGATCCTTGGAGGCCATCCTGAAGGCTGACTGCCTCAGTGACTTAAACCTAATTGGTACAATTGCAAAGGTCAGAAGCAACCCACATGTGCATTGGCAGGGGATGGGCAGGAGCACGGGCCAACTGTGAACGGGAAAGAGGAAGCTCTTTCCCCACTGATGATCTCCCCCTCCCAGATCCTTGGTTAAGTAAAAAGAACCTGGGGCAGAGCCACAGTTGTGACATGAGAATGTTTTGTAATGAGAGGAAAACAGAACATAAGTTTGTATTTGCAGCTGTGCGTGGTGGCTGACACCTGTAATTCCAGCACTTTGGGAGGCCGAGGCAGGAGGATCTCTTGAGCCCAGGAGTTTGAGACCAGCCTGGGCAACATAGCAAGTCCACGTTTCTATAAAAAATTTTAAAATTGCCAGACCTAGTGATGGATGCCTGTAGTACCAGTTCCCCTGGAGGCTGAAGTGGGAGGATGGCTTGAGTGCAAGAAGTCAGGGCTGTGGTGAGCTAGGATCATGCCACAGCACCCTAGCCTAGGCGATGTAGCGGGACCCTTTCTCAAAAAAAAAAATTGCATTTGCATACACGATCCCTGGAAAGACACACAAGGAACTCATAACACTGATTTCTTGGGGGAGAGAGGTAGAATCTGTATATAGAAAAAAACACGGTTGAAAGACAGGAGCTGACAATTTCCCTGTGGTTTGGGAAGAGAAAGGCAGACAGCAGGCCAAAGCCCCTGGGGAGCCCGTGGACTGGACTCAGCATGGTGGCACCCAACCTCGTTCTGCAAAACATCATTGTCTGTCACATGCGGTTTGTGCGCTGGTCTGAGTGCTCGCTCTTGTCGTTTGCTTTGCGTTTAATTTGTGGCCGCGTGGTGGAGTGGTCAAGAACACAGGACCTAGGAGCCCGACTGTGTGTGTCCAAATCCCAGCTCTGACATTTCCCAGCTGAGTGACTACAGGAAAACGACTCACTTCTCCAAAGGCTTAGTTTCCTCTTCTGTAAAATGGGGACGAACACAGTCTCTACCTGACAGGTGATTGTGAGGATTTGGCGAGTTTATTCATGTCAAGTGCCCAGAGCAAAGTCTCAATCAATAAAAGCTAGTGTGATTATTAGCGCATGCATATGTAGAGAACAGAACAATTGCAATAATCTATGGTACCCCTGGGACTCTCAGAGTTCTCTCCGCCGTCACTTTATTTTCTTTGAGAGAGTCTCACTCTGGAGCCCAGGTTGGAGTACAGTGGCACCATCTCAGCTCACTGCAACCTCTACCTCCCTGGTTCAAGTGGTTTTCCTGCCTCAGCCTCCTGAGTAGCTGAGATTACAGGCACATGCCACCACGCCCAGCTAATTTTGTATTTGTATGTATGTATGTATATATTTAGAGACAGAGTCTACCTCTGTCCCCCAGGCTGGAGTGCCGTGGCATGATCTTGGCTCACCGCAACCTCCGCCTCCTGGGTTCAAACCATTCTCCTGCCTCAGCCTCCAGAGTCGCTGGGACTACAGGCACCTGCCACCATCCACAGCTAATTTTGTAATTTTAGTACAGATGGGGTTTCACCATGTTGGCTGGGCTGGTCTTGAACTCCTGACCTCAGATAATCTGCCTGCCTCAGGCTCCCAAAGTGCTGGGATTACAGGTGTGAGCCACTGCACCCGGCTTTAATTTTTGTGTTTTTCGTAGAGATGGGGTTTCACCATGTTAGCCATGCTGGTCTCAAACTCCTGGCCTCAAATGATTCCCCCTCCTTGGCCTCCCAAAGTGCTGGGATTACAGGCGTGAGCCACCGAGCCCAGCCAAGATCTCCCCCTTGAAGATCTCTGCCTTCTTCAAGCCGGAGGAATGGGGGGCTCCCACAGTGCCCACGCTCATGCCCAGCCCCGTACTCTTCCCTTGTGGACTGGCGTTATTTGTCCCTCTCCCCCATTCTCCTTTCCTTCCTCCCAGTCAAGACTGAGATATGAGCTCGGCAAGGCAGGGAGTGTCTGTTCCTCCCAGTATCCCCCAGTGCCCAGCCTGGAGCCTGGCACAAACAAGTGTTCACTACATGTTTGGTGAATAAATAATGCAAGCAAGCCAGGCGCAGTGGCTCATGCCTGTAATCCCAGTACTTTGGGAGGCCGAGGCGGGCAGATCACGAGTCAGGAGTTTGAGAGCAGCCTGGCCAACATAGTGAAAGCCTGTCCCTACTAAAATTACAAAAATTAGCCAGGCGTGGTGGCACGTGTCTGTAGTCCCAGCTACTTGGGAGGCTGAGGCAGGAGAATCACTTAAACCTGGGACTTGGAGGTTGTAGTGAGCCAAGATTGTGCCACTGCACTCCAGGCTGGCGACACAGTGAGACTCTGTCTCAAAAAAAAAAAAAAAAAAAAAGTTCCTAACCTTCAACTCAGCAGTTCTTCTCCTCAGCACTTAACCTGGGATAATAGCTTAGGACTGGCAGAAAGATCTGGCTCCAGGGATGTTCATGTGAATACGCAGGATGTGGTCTACAATGGCATCCACCCGCCTCAGCCTCCCGAAGTGCTGGGATTACAGGCGTGAGCCACCGTGCCGTGCACCACCATAGTTTCTTTCTTTCTTTTTCCCTTTTCCTTTTTTTCTTTTGAGACTGACTTTTGCTCTGTCACCCAGGCTGGAGTGTAGTGGTGCGATTTCAGCTCACTGCAACCTCCATCTTCAGGTTCAAGTGAGTCTCCCGCTCTAGCCTCCCGAGTAGCTGGGCTTACAGGCACCTGCCACCACGCCCAGCTAATTTTTTTTTTTTGAGATGGAGTCTCACACTGTTGCCTGGGCTGGAGTGTAGTGGCATGATCTCGGGTCTCTACAGTCTCTGCCTCCTGGGTTTAAGCGATTCTCCTGCCTCAGCCTCCCAGTAGCTAGGATTGCAGGAGCCCACCACAACCAGCTAATTTTTTTTTGTATTTTTAGTAGAGATGGGGTTTCACTACATTGGCCAGGCTGGTCTCTAACTCCTGACCTCATGATCCACCCACCTGGGCTTCCCAAAGTGCTGGGATCACAGGCATGAGCCACTGTGACCGGCATCATTTTTGTGTTTTTAGCAGAGACAAGGTTTCTCCGTGTTGGCCAGGCTGGTCTCAAACTCCTGACCTCAAGTAATTCACCCACCTTGGCCTCCCAAAGTGCTGGGATTACAGGCATGAGCCACTGCACCCCGCCATGGTTTCTTAATAAGATATGATCCTATTACATTTGTTATACTAGATTGTTAATAATGACCCTGGTGTATCTTGCCTCCAGCATCTGGGCCCTGATGTAGGTTGTCTCATGTTGAATTTGGGCCTGGTCATGTGATCAACTTGTGTCAAAGGGACATTGGTAAGCCTGGTGCAAGCAGAGGTTCGGTAAGCGTTTGCACTTTGAGGCTTGTTTTCTTGAAATACAGTACTCATTCTTGGGATCAAACCCCCACGCTAGAAGGAGGCTCGGGTAGGACTGTGGAATGATGAGGCCACGTAGAGGCGGGTGCTGGAGGATGAGAGGCCAGCTTGGAAGTTCAAGTCCCAGCCAAACTGCCAGCTGAATGCACCCACGTGGGTGACCCCTGCTGATGCCACGTGGAGCTGATGAATGGGCAAGTTTCCGGGTACTTTGCAATTCAGCAATAGATAATTGAAACATATTGTTCTGCAACTCTAAAAATTCTTAACAATACATATATATATCATGAATATCCTCCTGTGGCATTTCATATAGACAGGCTCATTGTTTCGAATGACTGCAGTTTTCCATGGGAACTGCAAGCATGTTACTTATCCATTTCCTACTGATGCACATTCGGTGGCTTCCAGTTCTTTTGCCATGACAAACAGTGCTACAGTAAATAACTCCCTGTGTGAATAACATTGCCGATTTCATGGACGTGAGCGTTTCTTTAGGATAAGTTCCCAGAAGCGGAATTACTGGGTGAAAGGGTTTGTACTTTGCATGGTTTCACAGATATTGACAAACCATCCTCTAAAATGGTCAGACCGATTTATACTTCTGTGGGCAGTGGGCAAGTGGGCCTGGCCTCGTCTGTACTAGTGTGACCCACCTTGAAAAGCCATTTAAGTAGCGACATTGGTCAGGAGGAGTGTGTGAAAGCATTACAGAGTGGCCAGGGCTGGGGGGTGGGGCTAGGCTTGGAAGATGGGCTGCAGCCGCCGGAGTCCTGGGTTCCTTCCTCTTCTGCCTGGGCAGCTGTGCTCAGCACATCCTTTCCAAGGCGCTTGCCAGCTGACCCGCCCCCTAGACGGGCCCAGTTCCTTCAGCCTTGACCCCCCACTCATAGTGACCCTTGGCTCAGATGGGCCCCAGCCCCAGCCTCTTCCTTCTGTAAAGAGGCGGACCCTTCAGGCTCACCCAGTGACCCTGGACAAACCTCTGATCTCTGAGCCCATTTTTGCTTTTGCTTTTGAGAAAAATGTGGATGAGAAAAAACCAACTGTTCGGCTCTTGTTTATTGTTTATTCCTTCAGTAAACAGGTATTTATTTAATCATTTACCCCTCCCTCCCTCCCTCCCTTCCTTCCTCCCTCCCTTCCTTCTTTCTTCCCTCCCTCCTTCTCTTTTCTTTTTCTTTCTTTCTCTTTCTTTCTTTCTGCTTTCTCTTTCTCTCTCCTTCCTTCCTTCCTTCTTTCTTTCTCTTTTTTTCTTTTTAAGATGCGATTTCACTCTATTGCCCAGGCTGGAGTGCAGTGGTATGATCTTGGCTCACTGCAACCTCTACCTCCCAGGTTCAAGAAATTCTCCTTCCTCAGCCTCCCAAGTAGCTGGGATTACAGGTGCATGCAACCATGCCTGGCTAACTTTTGTTTTATTGGTAGAGGCAGGGTTTCACCATGTTGGCCAGGCTGGTGTGGAACTCCTGACCTCAAGTGATCTGCCCGCCTTGGCCTCCCAAAGCGCTGGGATTACAGGCATGAGCCACTGCACTTGGTTTTCTTTAAAAAATATATATATTTTTGTTATTTTTTTTTTTTTCTGAGACAGGGTCTGGCTTGTCACCCAGCCTGGAGTGCAGTGGCACAATTTCAGTTCACTGCAGCCTTTGCCTCTTGTGCTCAACCATCCGCCCACCTCAGCCTCCCAGAACTACAGGTGCACACCATCACATCCCCAACTAAGTTTTTTTATTTTTTGTAGAGACGGGATTTCACTATGTTACCCAGGCTAGTCTCAAATTCCTGAACTCAAGCAACCTGCCCACTTCGGCCTCCCAAAGTGCTGGGATCATAAGCATGGGCCACTACGCCTGGACTATTCTATCAGCAAACACTTAACATCCTAACGAATCTGTCCCCCGGTGACCTGCTTGGGGAGGCAGAGACCCAGTAGGTGACCACACAGATATGTATTCGGAAGTACTTCTCTGTGGGGCTTTGTCATCTGAAATGGAGTCAGGTACATGTACAGGAACCTGATTTAGCAGGAGGGCAGGGCAACTACCTGGCTGTGGGGCTGCGAGCAGAGGACGGAGGGGCTGAGCCAGCAGAGACCAGGCTGACTGCATTTCTGGATGAGGGGCAGCTGTGCAAAGCCCTGAGATGGGAGGAGTGGGTCATTCTTTTCTGGGACTGAAAGAAGCTGAGTGCAGAGAGTGAAGAGAGAGGCCTGAGACGAGGCTGAAGGTGGCCAGCAGGGCCATGCCATGGGCCTCGTGGGTCACAGCGGGGGAGGTTGACCTTTAAACGAAGAGCACTGGGGAGTCACTGACAGAATGGTTAGATTAACTGAGACGCATCACGGAATGTTCTTAACCCACGGTTAGTGCTTGATAAACGTTGCTGTTATTATCATCATTATTATTATTATTATTTTCTTTCTTTCTCTACCTTCTAGGTGTCAGGTCAGAGAATTCCCTTGGATCCCAAAAGGGCCTGACTAGGCCGGGCCAGCCGTGTTCTTTGACTAGGAAGGACTCCAGAACCAGCCCCACTGTTTTTAGGAAAGGGAGTGCAAATCCGGAGGCATCTGTGGCTTTCTCCCAAGGTCACCAGAGAGGCAGTGCTGGAACTTGAACCCAGGGCTCTGACTCCAGGCCCAGAGCTCCCTTACCCCAGCCCCACTGCTAAAAGCAAGTCCTCATCACCTTTCTGCCCTGCCTGAAATCCTCGGTAGCTCCCCACTGCCTCCAGAATGCCCCCGGCCTGGCATTCAAGGTCCCTGCTTGGGGTTATTTCTCTCTCCACAATGTGAACCCTGACCCAAAGCAAAGAGCACTGTTCCACTTCCCAGAGGACACAAGGACCCCTGCTCTCACACATCTCTGGTGCCTTCCCCACCTGGAATGCCGGTGGTGGAGGTGTTCCTACGGCCCAGGGTGCCCGCCTGTCCTCCTTTGTTAGTTCCCTATCTCTGCTGTAGCAAATTTCCACAAACTTAGTGGCTTAAAATAACGCAAGTTAAAGGGCAGTTGCGGTGGCTCATGCCTGTAATCCCAACACTTTGGGAGGCCAAGGAGGGCAGCTCACTTGAGGCCAGGAGTTCGAGACCAGCCTGGCCAACATGGTGAAACTTTGTCTCTACTAAAAATACAAAAATTAGCCAGCTGTGGTGGTGGGCGCATGTAGTCCCAGCTACTCTGGAGGCTGAGGCAGAATCACTTGAATCCAGGAGGTGGAGGTTACAGTGAGCTGAGAGTGCACCACTGCACTTCAGCCTGGGTGACAGAGCGAGACTCCATCTCAAAAAAAAAAAAAAAAAAAAAAAGCATAAATTCATTATCTTACAGTTCTGGAGGATGGAAGTCTGACATGGGTCTCACGGGGCTAAAGTCAAAGTGTCCACAGCAGGGCCTCGTTCCTTCTGGAGGCTCCTTCCAGAGAATTTGTTTCCTTCCTTTCCTAGCCTCTAGAGGCTGCCTGCATTCCTTGGCTTGTGGCCCCTTCCTCCACCTTCAAAGCCAGCAACAGAGGGCTGAGTTCTCAGGCTGAGTCTCTTTGTTCTCTCTCCTGCCTCCTCCTTCACGATGAAGGATCCTCGTGATCACACTGGCCCCCCCGGATGATCCAGGATATCTCCCTGTTTGAAGATCAGCTTCATTCCAACTGCTACCTTCATTCTCTTTGGCCACGTCACCTTGCACCTGCATGTGTAATCACAGGATTAGGACCTGGAGTTGGGGGAGACTCTTGTTCTGCTGGCCACACTTCTCCTCTTTCATCACCAGAGCAGGTGCCCTCAGACAGACATCCAGGAGGAAGTGTGTGCTGCGCATGCTTCCGCTTCCGGGGGAGGAATCAAAAGGTCCTACCAACATACCTTTGGGGGGTGTTTTTGAGTTTCTAAAGGGCTTTCACATACTTGAGGGTTAGCACTATTTGTTCTGCTCTACATCTGAGAAAACCGGTGAGAGAGGCCAAGTGGCTGGGCCGGGGTTGCAGGGTGAGGAATGAATGTTACTAGGCTCACCCCCAGGCCTGACCCCAACGCTTCCCCTTCTTTCCCCTGAAACAGCCTTGCCTCCCCCGAGTCCATCGTAATGGTTTTCCAACGCCACTTCAAGTGAGTCCTGTGGCTAATCTGCCCTTATATCTGGCTTCTTGCCAAAAGTCATGGGGTCACACTTGAAAGACTTCCTCAAAGCCTGCAAGTCATCGTGCTGGAGGTTTCTGCTTGAACTGCAGGCAGGAATTGTCCCCCATATGCTGCCAATGGGGCTGTCAGAGGAGCAGATTTCCAGGGGGAGCTATTAGTCAATATGTCTCAAAAGCCTGAAACGTGCGCACCCCTTTACCCACTGATGTGACATGAAGCCATGGACAAAGGTGCAGAAATGTACATGCTAGGTTTGTGTCATAGCATAGTGTGGAAAGCAAAATATCCCAGCTACCCAAGATGCTCATCACTAGGGCCTCAATTCAATAAAATGCTGCGGCCGGGAGCAGTGGCTCACGCCTGTAATCCCAGCACTTTGGGAGGCTGAGGCAGGTGGATCACCTGAGGTCAGGAGTTCAAGACCAGCCTAGCCAACATAGTGAAACCCCATCTCTATTAAAAAATACAAAAATTAGCTGGGCATAGTGGCACGTGCCTGTAGTCCCAGCTACCTGGGGAGACTGAGGCAGGAGAATGCTTGAACCCGGGAGGTAGAGGTTGCAGTGAGCTGAGATTGGACCACTGCATTCCAACCTGGGCAACAGAGCAAGACTCTGTTCCCCGTCTGCCAAAAAAATATATAAAATAAATAATAAGGACCAGGCGCGGCGGCTCATGCCTACAATCCCAGCACTTTGGGAGGCTGACACGGGAGGAACACCTGAGGTCGGGAGTTTGACCAACATAGAGAGACCCTCTCTCTACTAAAAATGCAAAATTAGCTGGGCATGGTGGTGGGCACCTATAATCCCAGCTACTTGGGAGGCTGAGGCAGGAGAATCGCTTGAACCTGAGAGGTGGAGGTTGCGGTGAGCTGAGATCACGCCATTGCACTGCAGCCTGGGTAACAAGAGCAAAACTCTGTCTCGAAAATAATAAATAAATAAATAAATAAAATAAAACGCTGCAGCCACTGTTGTAGCGTTGCACAGTCATTACAGACCTTTCTGTAATGCTAATCTTCTCTATGTCGTTCCAATTGTTAGTATACGTCCTGTCAAGCAAACACAACACATCTCAAGGTACGTCTCCATTTACTGATGAGATACCAAGATAGCCCAGTAAAAGGACATGAAAATTCTCCGCTTTACTAGTCACCGGGGGAAATGGAAATTAAAGCCAAAATAGGCATCGACATACCTATTAAAATGGCTAAAATTGGCTGGGCAAGGTGGCTTACACCTGTACTCCCAGCACTTTGAGGCTGAGACGGAGGATCACTGGAGCCCAGGAGTTTGAGACCAGCCTGGGCTGTATAGTGAGACTCCTGTCTCTACAAAAAAAAAAAAAAAAAATTGGCTTGGTGTGGTGGCATAGCTACTGGCGAGGCTGAGGCATGAGGATCACCTGAGCCTGGGAGGCAGAGGCTGCAATCGCTGAACCAAGATTGAACCACTGCACTCCAGCCTGGGTAACAGAGTGAGACCCTGTCTCAAAAGAAAAAACAAAAGCAGGTTCTGAATGTACAGTTTGATTTCCTTTCTGGGGAAGCAAAAGTGTGTGTGTATGTGTTTTCTGAGTGACGGGATCAGAGGCGAAGTAGACTTTTTTTCTTTAAAGTTTTCCACGTGTGCGTAAAGCATTTAAAAAAAAATCATACATCTGCATTTATATTTATAATAAATAAAACAATTTCCATTTTGTGAGAGGAAAACAAAACAAGTGTGCTGAGCAGGGCCTGGCCCCTGCTGATCTCACGGAGGCTCCTTTTCCCTGGCTGGTCCTGTCCAGCCGGAGACAGGAGTTGACACAGACTCGAGGGCTTCCTGTGCTGTGGCAGCTGAGGTCTTTCCAGGCGTGCAGTGGTTCCCAGGGCAGTGATGGGAGCCGCTGTGCAGATGCTTCCCGGAAGGCCCAGGGTCAGCCTCAGCTAGACCGGTAAATCACCCACTGGTGCCGGCCCTGGCTGTGCTGCCTGCCGCAAGGGCGGGAGCATTTCCTCTGCAGAGGCAGGGCCAGCGTTTCGGGGAAATGCCTACCATGGTGCATTTGGAAGTGCGTGGGAGCTCACTCACATTTAGCTTTGAGTGGGCGAGTAATTTATTTATGTATGTATTTAATTTAATTGTATTCATTTTATATTTTTTGAGACAGAGTCTCGCTCTGTCGCTCAGGCAGGAGTGCAGTAGTATGACTGCAGCTCACTGCAACCTCCACTTCCTGGGTTCAAGTGATTGTTCTGCCTCAGCCTCCCAAGTAGCTGGGATTACAGGTGCCCGCTATCATGCCCAGCTAATTTTTTGTATTTTTACTAAAGACAGGGTTTTACCATGTTGGCCAGGCTGGTCTCGAACTCCTGGCCTCAGGTGATCTGTCCTCCTTGGCCTCCCAAAGTGCTGGGGTTGGCTGGGTGCAGTGGCTCATTCATACCTGTAATCCCAGCACTTTGGGAGGCCGAGGCAGGTGGATCACCTGAGGTCAGGAGTTTGAGAGTTTGAGACCAGCCTGGCCAACATGGTGAAATTGAAACCCTGTCTCTACTAAAAATACAAAAAAAAAAAAAAAAAAAAAAAAAAATTAGCCTAAAGTGAAGGCGCATGCCTGTAGTCCCAGCTACTCGGGAAGCTGAGGCAGAAGAATCGCTTGAATCCAGGAGGCAGAGGTCGCAGTGAGCCTAGATCGCACCATTGTACTTCAGCCTGGGCAACAGAGCAAACTCTGTCTTAGAAAAAAAAAGGTGCTGCTGTGAGCCACCACACCTAGCCTATTTTATTTTTTGAGACAGGGTCTCCCTCTGTCATCCAGGATGGAGCGCAGTGGCACAATCTCGACTCATTGCAACCTCCACCTCCCAGACGCAAGCAATTCTTCTGCCTCAGCCCCCTCCCCAGGTAGCTGGGACCACATGCACACACCACCATGCCCAGCTAATTTTTGTACATTTTGTAGAGATGGGGTTTCACCATGTTGTCCAGATTGGTCTCAAACTCCTGACCTTAAATTATCTGCCTGCCTTGGCCTCCCAAAGTGCTGGGATTACAGGGTTGAGCCACTGTGCCAGGCCCCAGGAATTTATTATATGGATAAAGGAGGCAGCTGGTGGAGAGGGGCAGGCTCTACATGCCAGCTCCCTAGGGACCCAGATAGAGACCTGGGAACCAGCAGGACCCTCTAGAGTCCTTAATGCCAAGGGCTATTTTATTCTCTGCTTCCCTGGTCATATGGCTACCCCAGTGGGTAGTTCAGATGCCAAAAAAAAACCACTTCTTTTTTTTGTTTGTTTGAGATGGAGCTCTCTCTGTCTCCCAGGCTGAAGTACTGGAGTGCAATGGTGGGATCTCTGCTCACTGCAACCTCCAACTCGCAGGCTCAAGCTGTTCTTCTCCCTCAGCCTCCCAATAGCTGGGATTACAGGCGCCCGCCACCATGCCCAGCTAATTTTTCTATTTTTAGTAGAGATGGGACTTCACTGTGTTGGCCAGGCTGGTCTCGAACTCCCGACCTCAGGTGATCTGCCCACCTCAGCCTCCCAAAGTGCTGAGGTGGGCGGATCCACTGCACCAACCCTAATGGGGTGGGGTGGCCCCCAGTCAGCCAATGGGGTGGGGTGAAGTTTCCTAAGATGCCATCCAAGGAGTTCTGGGGGTTCCAGAGGTGCAGGTGTGGGCTGGGTGGCTCCCCAAAGGCTGTCCACTAGACTCTGCAAACAGAGGAAATCTGCCTGGGTGGTTAAGCCCCCCAAACAACATGGTGCCTCCCTATGTAGCAGCTGTCCTGAGGGGCCTGAGCATGGAAAGCCAGGCTGGTCCAAGCCTCCTCCCAGGGAAGGGTTCCTTACCCGGATTCTGTGCTGTAACACGTCCCCGGTGACAGCTGCTGGGACACCTGCCCTAGAACAGCAAAGCTCTGCCCTGACAGGGTGATGGCAAAAGTCCTGAGGAATCTGAACCGGGTTACACGGGGGAAGGCCAGGCTCTTGTCAGCAGGAGCGGGAGCGGGAGCGGGAGCAGGGGGGGATGGATACACTCAGGACAACCACCGAGCCAGGGTAATGTGAACGGTGGGCAGCCATCAGCTTCTGAGGGGTGTATTGTCACTGTCACTAGAACTATAGCTCCATGGGAGCAACACCGACACGATTCTCTTTGTCATGATGACAAAGAGAATACTTGTGACAGGCTAAGCAACTCGCATGCAGGAGACGCTGGGTGCAACCCAGGGCCCTCTCCACACGGATTCTTGGAGACCCTCATCTAACCAGTTCAGTTAATGCCAACATGAGCACTAATCCAGCGCTTTCTGCAGACCAGGTGCCCATTCCTAGCACCTCACATATATTTCCACTCACGCAACCCTCCAACAACCCTAATGATCGGATAGTACTTTTTTTTTTAAAATAAAGACAGGGTTTCACCATGTTGGTCAGGCTGGTCTTAAACTCCCCACCTCAGGTGATCTGCCCGCCTTGGCCTCCAAAGTGCTTGGATTACAGGCATGAGCCACCACACCCAGCTGAGATAGTATTTTTTTTTTCTTGAGACCGAGTTTCACTCTTGTTGCCCAGGCTGGAGTTGCAATGGTATGATCTTGGCTCACTACAACCTCCACCTCCCGGGTTTGAGTGATTCTCCTGCCTCAGTCTCCTGAGTAGCTGGGATTACAGGCATGCGTCACAGACCTGGCTAAATTTTTGTATTTTTAGTAGAGACGGGTTTTTTCTGTGTTGGTCAGGCTGGTCTTGAACTCCCGACCTCAGGTGATCAGCCCTCCTTGGCCTCCCAAAGTGCTTGGATTACAGGCGTGAGCCACCGCGCCCAGCTTTTTTTGTTTTGTTTTTTTGAGACAAGTTTCCCTTTTTCACCCAGGCTGGAGTGAAGTGGCACCATCTTGGCTCACTGCAACCTCTGCCTCTCAGGTTCAATCGATTCTCCTGCCTCAGTCTCCTGAGAAGCCAGGATTATAGGTGCCTGCCACCTCACCCAGCTAATTTTTTTTTTTTTTTTTTAGACAGAGTCTCATTCTGTTGCTCAGGCTGGAGTGCGGTAGCACGATCTCGGCTCACTGCAACCTCCACCTCCCAGGTTCAAGCAATTCTCCTGCCTCAGCCTCCTGAGAAGCCAAGATTATAGGTGCCCTCCACCATGCCCAGCTAATTCTGTTTCTTTGTTTTTTGTTTGTTTTTGAGACAGAGTCGCTCTGTTGCCCAGGCTGGAGTGCAGCGGCATGATCTCGGCTCACTGCAACCTCTGCCTCCCGGGTTCAAGCGATTCTCCTGCCTCAGCCTCCTGAGTAGCTGGGATTACAGGCACCCGCCACCGTGCCTGGCTAATTTTTGTATTTTTAGTAGAGAGTGGGTTTCACCATGTTGGTCAGGCTGGTCTGGAACTTTACCTTGTGATCCGCCCACCTCGGCATCCCGAAGTGCTGGGACTGCAGGCGTGAGCCACCGCATCCAGCCTAATTTTTGTATTTTTATTACAGATGGGGTTTCACCATATTGGCCAAGCTGGTCTCGAACTCCTGACCTCAGGTGATCAACCTGTCTTGGCCTCCCAAAGTGATAGGATTATAGGCATGAGCCACTGCACCCAGCCCAGATAGATACTATTATCCTCATTTTACAGATGGGCAAAACAAAAGTGCAGAGAGATTCAGTAACTTGCCCTTGTTGATAGAGGCAGAATTAAAACCTGGGCAGCCTGGCTCTGACACCATGCTCATATCCACTGAGCTACACAATCTCCCAGAACACTGGCACGTGCCTGACACATGTGCCTGATGCTTTCCAGGTACTGGGATGCAGACCAGGACACAGATTCTACAATTGTGACCTCACTGCCTGTGGGGGAGAGAGACATAAATAGCAATGTCCCAACAATGAGCTGTCATTGTTTTAAGTGTTGCAAGCTTAGTACCCTAACAGTATCTAGAAAGGGACTATTCTACTCTGGAGGGGTCGAGGAGAGCTTCCCTGCAGAAATGACACCAATGCTGAGGTCTAAAGAGTGACAAGGAGGGCCAGGCACAGTGTCTCACACCTGTAATCCCAGCATTTTGGGAGACTGAGGCAGATGGATCACCTGTGGTCAGGAGTTCAAGACCAGCCTGGCCAACATGGCTAAAACTGGTCTCTGCTAAAAATACAAAAATTAGCTGGGCGTAGTGGTGTGCACCTACAGTCCCAGCTACTCAGGTGGCTGAGCCAGGAGAATCGCTTGAACCTGGGAGGCAGAGATTGCAGTGAGCCAAGATTGTGCCATTGCACTCCAGCCTGGGCAACAGAGTGAGACTTTATCTCAAAAAAAAAGAGTGACAAGGAGTAGGCCAGGCAAAGCAGTGGGAGCGGGGTGTGCAGCAGAAAGGGGTGCAGGTGAGGGGGAACAATGCTCTAGATTAGGTAAGTGCTCTGCCCAGTCACCAGGGAAACAGTGACAGGGCACGATAAGGACGCCTGCCCTGGCCTCCAGGGATCTGGTCACTCTTTCTGTGACCCTGCACCACCTCCATACCAGCTCTCATTGAGGAATACTCGAAACTCTCTCTCTTTTTTTTTCTTTTGAGATGGAGTCTTGCTCTGTTGCCCAGGCTGGAGATGGAATGATCTCGGCTCACTGCAACCTCTGCCTCCCAGGTTCAAGCAATTCTCCTGCCTTAGCCTCGTGAGTAGCTGGGATTACAGGCACCTGGCATCATGCCCGGCTAAATTTTGTATTTTTGTGGAGATGGGGTTTCACCATGTTGGCCAGGCTGGTCTTGAACTCCTAACCTCAGGTGATCCGCCCCGCTTTGCCTCCCAAAGTGCTGGGATTACAGGGGTAAGCCACCACGCCTGGCCTCATAGCTCTCTTTGAGGTGGCAGCAGGACAAATCTGTGGATGTGTCCAGGAGATGTTTGCTACCAGGTGGCCCAGAAGGAAGTTAATCACTTTAGTGCCTGATTTGCAGGAGTCATCATGATTCAGGGGAAAAGGCAGTTGGCTGCATTCTGGAAGGGAATTCAGCCGGCTGGGCTATCCAGGTGTAGAGACGCTAATCAGAGACCGGCTGGGGCAGCACTGTTTTCGAAAGTAAGGCCCTGGCAGCATTGGCAGAAAGAACAGCTCCGGCTGAGGGCTTGTTTTGGACATTCCTGGCTTTCCTAAATGAGTTAAAAGGCAAACGTGGGTTTTTTGAAAAGTTCTTCAGCCTTAGACACCTGATGAATCTTCCTGACAAGATGGGCAATTTCTGGACCCTGCTGGCAGCAGCAGGACTGTCGCTATAAACGGCTGGGCAGCTCTCAAGGGTCAGGCACTGCTCAGAAAAAACAGGGCTCATATTGACCAGCTGAGCAAAGACAGCAGCACCAATAGTGGCGCAGGGGAATCAGCGGTCTTCTACCTTCCAGGTAAAGCTGGCTTTTCCTTCCTGTAGGCAACGTTAAAATGTTCTTGTCCTGTGGCCCAGATGCTCTATTACTGACAATTACCCAAGGCCTCCTACCAGTGCATAGGAAGGACTTACAAGGGTGTTTAATGCAGTGTGGCGTGAAATGGTAAAAAACTGCAAACACGGCCGGGCGCAGTGGCTCACATCTGTAATCCCACCATTTTGGGAGGCCGAGGCAGGCAGATCACTTGAAGCCAGGAGTTCGAGACCAGCCTGGCCAATGTGGTAAAACCCTGTCTCTAGTAAAAATACAAAAATTAGCTGGGCATGGTGGTGCGTCCCTGTAATCCCAGGTACTCAGGAGGCTGAGGCAGGAGAATAGTTAAACCCGGGAGGCAAAGGTTACAGTGAGCTGAGATTGCACCACTGCACTCCAGCCTGGGCGACAAGAGTAAAACTCCATCTCAAAAAAAAAAAAAAAAAAACAAAAAACCAGGCTTTGTGCAGTGGCAGTATCGTAACCAATGAGGTTTATCCGAGGCGTGATTATTGCTAATTGAAAACTTTTCCCAATACCCTGCTGTGACGACTTGCAATACAGTCGGCACTGGCAATTTTTGACAGTCTCTACGGAGACTGATAAAAACAAAACAAAACAAAACAAAAACACCAAAAACCTGCTAACACCCCAAACATATTCTGATGGAACTGGCTAAATCCAGGGTGGATGTCTTCACCACAGACCACTGTGCAGCCATGAAGACAATGTCCCATGAGCAGCGGGCTGTAAGAGTCCCCAGCAGGTAAAATAAAACAAAATGTATCATATTATCCCATTAAAAAAAAAAACACGACAAAAATCAGCTGCATTTCCACACACTAACAATGAACAATCTGAAAAGGAAATTATAAAAACAATTATATTTATAATGGCATCAAAAAGAATAAAATAGACTGGGGCGGTGGCTTACATCTGTAATCCCAGCACTTCGGGAGGCCAACGGCGGGTGGATCACCTGAGGTCAGGAGTTTGAAACCAGCCTGGCCAACATGGTGAAACCCCATCTCTACTAAAAATACAAAAATTAGCCGGGCGTGGTTGCAGGCGCCTATAATCCCAGCTACTCATGAGGCTGAGACAGAAGGATTGCTTGAACCCAGGAGGCAGAGGTTGCAGTGAGCCGAGATTGCGCCATTGCACTCCCAGCCTGGGCGACAAGAGTAAAACTCCATCTCAAAAAAATAAAATAAAATACTTAGGAATTAACCAAGGTGGTAAGACTATCCAGTGAAAATTACAAAGCATTTCTGAAAGACATTAAAGAAGACATAAATAAATGGAAACCTATCTCATGATCGTAGATTGAAAGACTTAATTTTTTTTTTTTTCTGTAGAGATGGAAGTCTCCCTATGTTGCCCAGGCTGGTCTTGGATATCTGGGCTCAGGCAATCCTCCGCTTTGGCCTTACAAAGTGATACAATTACAAGGATGAACCACTGTGCCTGTCCTGGAAGACCTAATATTGTTAAAAGGTTTATGCATCCCAAAGTGATTGACAGATTCAGTGCAATCCCTGTCAAAATCTCAATGCCATTTTTGCAAAAATAGAAAATTCTGTTCTAAAATTCATATGGAATCTCAAGGGACCCCTGAATAGCCAAAACAATCTAGAAAAAGAGGAACTAGGCTGGAGGACTCATACTTCCTGATTTCGTTTCTTTCTTTTTTTTATTTTTTGAGACATAGTCTCGCTCTGTCACCCAGGCTGGAGTGCAGTGGCATGATCTTGGCTCACTGCAACCTCTGCCTCCCGGGTTCAAGTGATTCTCCTGCCTCAGCCTCTCGAGTAGCTGGGATTACAGGCACCCGCCACCATGCCCAGTTAACTTTTTATTTTTAATAGAGACAGGATTTCACCGTGTTGGGCAGGCTGGTCTTGAACTCCTGACCTCAGGTAATCTACCCACGCCACCCTCCTAAAATGCTTGGATTACAGGTGTGAGCCACCACACCCAGCCAATTTTTAAAACCAGAGAAGTGGTGATTAAAAAGAGAAGAATGTCTTGGCTAAGTGCAGTGGCTCACACCTGTAATCCCAGCACTCTGAGAGGCCGAGGCAGGTGGATCACCTGAGGTCATAAGTTCAAGATCAGCCTGGCCAACATGGTGAAATCCCATCTCTATTAAAAATACAAAACTTGGCCAGACGTGGTGGCTCACACCTGTAATCCCAGCACTTTGGGAGGCCGAGGTGGTCAGATCATGAGGTCAGGAGATCGAGACCAGCCTGGCCAACATGGTGAAACCCTGTCTCTACTAAAAATACAAAAAAGTAGGCCAGGCATGCTGGTTCATGCCTGTAATCCCAGCACTTTGGGAGGCCAAGGCGGGAGGATCATCTGAGGTCGAGAGTTCAAGAGTAGCCTGCCCAACATGGTGAAACCTCATCTCTACTAAAAATACAAAATTTTGTTCTGAGTGTGGGAACAATAAAAAAAGAAAAAAAAAAATACAAAATTAGCCAGGCATGGTGGTGAGTGCCTGTAATCTCAGCTCTTTGGGAGGCTGAGGCAGGAGAATTGCTTAAACCCGAGAGGTGGAGAGGTTGTGGTGAGCTGAGATCACGCCATTGCACTCCAGCCTGGGCAACAAGAGCAAAACTCCATCTCAAAAAAAAAAAAAACAAACAAACACACAAAACATACAAAAAATTAGCAGGGCATGGTGGCATGCGCCTGTAATCCCAGCTACTCGGGAGGCTGAGGCAGGAGAATTGCTTGAACTTAGGAGGCAGAGGTTGCACTGAGCCGAGATCACGCCACTGCACTCCAGCCTGGGCGACCAAGGGAGACTCCATCTCGAAATAAATAAATACATAATTTTTTTAAAATACAAAAATTAGCTGGGTGTGGCGGCACACACCTGTAATCCCAGCTACTTGGGAGGCTGAGACAGGAGAACTGCTTGATCCCGGGAGGTAGAGGTTGCAGTGAGTTGAGATTGTGGCACTGGACTCCAGCTGGGGTGACAGAGCAAGACTCTGCCTCAAAAAAAAATGAAAAAATAAAAAGAGAAGAATGTTTTGATGACATGGTGGTTAACAGTTTAGGCTCAGGATCCAAATTGTCTGGATTTGAAATCAGCTCCGTTGTTTACTGCCCA
This sequence comes from Ateles fusciceps, assembly GCA_036589455.1. NCBI lineage: Eukaryota > Metazoa > Chordata > Mammalia > Primates > Atelidae > Ateles > Ateles fusciceps. The sequence continues at coordinate 5,725,278 of JAZHEH010003300.1, forward strand.
CGTGACCCTGAGCATGATGTTGTCTCTTTATGCCTCAGTCTCCTCACCTGTGAAATGGGACAACTCATGAGATTGTTGTGAGGATTTTAAAGTTCATATGCAGAAAACCTTAAATCAATGGCAGGGGTGCATATTAGGAAGGTGTTCGGTAACGTGTTAGCTGTGATGATGGTGAGAAGGAGGAAGAGGAGGGGACAGTGGCAACAGTACAGTCTGGGGGGTGAAACCACAAGCACATATGGTTGAGCTCCCTGTCCTCAAGGAGCCCAGGGACTACTGATCCCTGCTTTAATGCTTACTCCCTGGAAGGGTAAGTGCCAGTAGGATTCGGCTGTCCATTTGTTTGCTCATTTAACGGTTGCTCTCTGGCCCCTGTAATGTGCCAGGCCCTGGGTTGGGGGCACACATAACCTAACTATGACTTTGTATCTTCATCTGTAAAGTGAGGATGGTGATGGTACCATGGGGAGGATGTAATTGGCATCTGATGAGATCTTAGGAGCACAGTTGGCCTGGGACATGGCTCCCACAGGGAGGTCAACACACAGAAGCTGTTGTAATTGTTTAGAAAAAAAGAATCGGGGCCGGGCACAGTGGCTCACACCTTGTAATCTTAGCACTTTGGGAGGCCGAGGCAAATGGATCACCTGAGGTCAGGGGTTTGAGACCAGCCTGGCCAACATGGTGAAACCCTGTCTCTATTAAATACAAAAATTAGCCAGGCATGGTGGCACACACCTATAATCCTAGCTACTTGGGAGGCTGAGGCTGGAGAATCGCTTGAACCTGGGAGGTGGAGGTTGCAGTGAGCTAAGATGGTGCCACTGCACTACAGCCTGGGTGACAGAGCCAGACCCTGCCTCAAAAAAAACAACAAAAAAAAAAAAAAACCAAAAACACAAAAAATTGGGAGCATTGATCCCTGGGCAGAATAGTCAACACTACTCTGCTTTGGGACTGCATCACTGGAGTGCTAAAGTGCAGTTTTATTTCTCCCCCGCTCCCAACAAAACCTCAGGACTGTTGTTCACGCTTATATTCCCAGTGTCTGCCACAGTGCCTGGCACACAGTGGGCACTCAGTTTTTGTTAAAGCAAACAAGTACTATTCTAAGTACTTTACACATATCCATTCATGACTCATAAGAGCCCTGTGAGCCCAGGCGCGGTGGCTCACACCTGTAATCCCAGCACTTTGGGGGCTGAGGCGGGTGGATCACGAGGTCAGAAGTTCAGGACCAGCCTGGCCAAGATGGTGAAACCCTGTCTCACCAAAAAATACAAAACTTAGCCAGGCACGGTGGTAGGCGCCTATAATCCCAGCTACTCGGGAGGCTGAGGTAGGTGAATCGCTTGAACCCTGGTGGTGGAGGTTGCAGTGAGCCGAGATCATGCCACTGCATTCCAGCCTAGGTGATAGGGTGAGACTCTGTCTCAAAACAAAAACAAAAACAAAAAACTAAAAACAAATCCAAACCCCTGTGAAATAGGTAATACGAGTATTCCCATTTTAGAGATCAGAAAACAGAGGCATGGAAAAATTAAGTACCTGATTTTCAAGGTCACACAGCCGAGAAGTGGCAGAGCTAGAATCTGAATCCTGGGTGGTTTGTTGAAAGAAAAAAGGATGCCGGGCGCGGTGGCTCACGCCTGTAATCCTAGCACTTTGGGAGGCTGAGGCGGGCGGATCACCTGAGCTCAGGAGTTCAAGACCAGCCTGACCAATATGGTGAAACCCCGTCTTAAAAAAAAAAAAAAAGAAAGAAAAAAGGAAGGGAAAGGGGGAAAGGTGAGGTGCAGGGTCTCAGGTTTCTAGGTCTGAACGGCAGAATCAGAGATCAGGACCCTGAGTAAGCATCAACCTCAGTCCCACTCCTCCATGGTTCCACAAGTGGAACTGAGGTCTGGGAAGGTAGGACCCCAAGGCCAAACAGGAAATTAAAATCGAGGGTTTCCAGTTCCTAATCCTGTGATCTCAGGCAGTTCGGAGTTTGGCATGTCTGGGAAACCCTCGACAGTGTTAAATTCCCTATTGTGGCTGGAAAGAGTTGTAATGGGTAGACAAGGCAGGTTAAAAAACACGATGTGATGTTCAGAGCCAACATTTGGGCTGGGCATGGTGGCTCATGCCTGTAATCCTAGCACTTTGGGAGGCCAAGGTGGGTGGATCACCTGAAGTCAGGAGTTCGAGACCAGCCTGGTCAACATGGTGAAACCCTGTCTCTACTAAAAACACAAAAATTAGCCCAACATGGTGGCAGGTGCCTGCAATCCCAGCTACTCGGGAGGCTGAGGCAGGAGAATCACTTGAACCCGGGAGGCAGAGGTTGCAGTAAGCCTCGCACCATTGCACTCCAGCCTGGGCGACAGAGCAAGACTCCATCTCAAAAAGAAAAAAAAAAGGCAACATTTGATTAGCATGGCCAGCTGCCAAGTAATTCACGAGCCTTTTATATACATTACTCCTCGTGACAGCATGGCCACTTTTTGGCTGTAAAAACGGAGGCTCAGAGACTCCTAGCAACTGGCTCCAGGTCCCAGAGTTAACAGCTGGAGGAGGCTGGGACACACAGTCAGTTCAGATCTGCAGTCCCCGAGGCTCCTTCTGTCTCCTACTACCCCTCAGTGCCTCACCACTAAACGCTCCCACTGATACTTTCACATTGAAAAAAATAGCTGTTGTGGGGTGTGTCGGTGGAGGGGATGAAGAGAAGGAAGTTGGTTAATGGGTACAGAAATACAGTTAGATAGAAGAAATAAATTCACCAGGCGTGGTGGCTCATGCCTGTAATCCCAACACTTTGGGAGACTGAGGCAGGTGGATCACTTGAGCTCAGGAGTTCAAGAACAGCCTGGGCAACATGGCGAAACCCTGTCTCTACCAAAAATACAAAAAATGAGCCAGGTGTGGTGGTATGCACTTATAGTCCCAGCTACTTGGGAGGCTGAGGCAGGAGAATCACTTGAGCCTGGGAGGTAGAGGCTGCAGTGAGTTGAGATCATGCCATTGCACTCCAGCCTGGGCGATGGAAGTGAAACCCTGTCTCAAAAAAAAAAAAAAAAAAAGCAAAAGAAATAAGTTCTAGTATTCAATAGTACAGTAGAGCAATATAGTTGACAATTATTTATTGTATGTTTCAAAATAGCTAAAAGAATTGTAATATTCTTAACACGAAGAAATGATAAATGTTTGAGGTGATGGATTTCTTAATTATCCCGATTTGATCAGTACACAGTGTATACGTGTATCAAAACATACCTGCTATGATATATCAATAAAAAACAAAACAAAAAACAATAGCCGTTGCCAACAGTAACGCCAGGGACTATGACTAAGAACTCAGAAAACAAGCAGAGCTCAGCAAAGGCTAAAAGCCTGTGTTGTGTGCAGGTACCTAAGAGGACAGGGAGGTGACCTGGCAACACCTCTTCCGGGTAAACACAGCCCTGATCACTGGGTGAAAGGTATGGGACTCCTGCCAGGTTATGTAAGCCCCCACGCCAGCCTGCTGACTCCTGGCCTGCGGGGTGGGGCTCTGAGAAGGTGCAGAAGGCCAAGTCTAGGTTTGGGGGATCTGCTTTGAGGTACCTAGCACATGGTCAGCCTGCCCAAGAAAGGCTTCAGAAATGCTTCCCTCCACTCCCATCGGGACCAGCTGGCCCAAGGGACACTTCCCGGGAATGGGACTTCTGCTTGCCCTTTGGGAAGCCCTTCAGTCCCCCTTCGTGGCTTTGGTTGACCCTGCACAGAAAGAATTCAACTGTACTCCATTTCCTAGGTGGCTCTGTGCCGTGCAATGTTCCCTCATGACATGTGGAACTGTGCAGAGGTGTCATTATCTCCATATTACAGGTGAGGACACTGAAGGTGAAAGGGTGAAAGAGGTTCATGACTTGCTTGAAGGATAGGGCCAAGGTGTGGCAGGGCTGCGATTGGAACCCAGGTCACTACAGATGGGAGAGAGTTCCCGGGAACTGTGTGCACATAAAGTATTTTGAAACCTAGGTGGCAGGTGGAGAAGGGAAAGGTGAGGGGGGCTAAATGCCTGAATTCTAGGGGGTGACAAAGGCCATGTGGGAGCTGATCCCTGGAGTAATCACATCATTCTCCAACACCTTCCATGGCTCCCCATTACCTTCAGGATAAAGGACAATATTCTTTTTTTTTTCTTTTTTCTGAGATGGAGTTTCACTCTTGTCACCCAGGATGGAGCGCAATGGTACAATCTCAGCTCACTGCAACCTCTGCCTCCCGGGTTCAAGTGATTCTCCTGCCTCAGCCTCCCCAGGTGCCCGCCACCATGCCTGGCTTTTTTTTTTTTTTTAGTAGAGACAGGGTTTCACCATGTTGGCCAGGCTGATCTCGAACTCCTGACTCAGGTGATCTGCCCGCCTTGGCCTCCTAAAGTGCTGGGATTATAGGCGTGAGCCATCAAGTCTAGCCTTTTTTTTTTTTTTTTTAAAGAGGTGGGGGCCTTACTTTGTTGCCCAGGTTGGAATATAGCCTCAAACTCCTTGGCTCAAGCTATCCTCCTGCCTCAGCCTCCTAGAGTGTTGGGATTACAGGCTCGAGCCCCCTCACCTGGCCTTACCACCTTCATATGGCCTATAAGCCCCCCTAGTGGGATTGGGCTGTTTTTATTTCCAGCTTTGCTTATGCCTCTGCAGATCATGGGATCCTCTGTCTTCTGCTGCAGGCTTACTGGGACTGTTCCATCCAGCGGCTCCCCTCTCTCCTGGCTGTTTCTATCCACTTGTCAGGCTTGGGCTTACTTCCTCAGGGAAGCTGACCCTGACCACCCACCCCAGGCAGACCTTCTCTATGTTCCCATTGCTCCCTGAACCCCAGCCCCCACCACCCTAACTAGGTGTATCATAATAGTCATCATTTGGGCCACATCTGTGTGCCCCTCATTGTAGCCCCAGTCCCAGAGCAGATGGTCGGATAAACACCTATGAATAAAAAATGAATGAATGAAGTGAGTGAATGAAGTGGCTCAGCAGACCTTGGAAGGCTGGGGTAGGAGGCAGACACAGGGCGAGGCTGGGGAGGCTGCTGGGCTGACCTGCAGGTTGTAGGAACAATGACGCCAGGGTAGGGCCAGTTCTCAGAGGCCAGGAACACAGGCTGGAGAGTTTGGACCTTGCCCTGTCAGCAATGTGGAGTCCCAGGCTAAAGGCCCACTGGAACTGGATTTGAAAGGGAAAGCTGGCCTCCAAGCTGAAAGGGGGTGGCTCTGGAGAAAGCCACCCAGGGGATCTCTGTATACAATACAAATGGGGCCAACATACTCTCTTGTTTCAACCTGGGAATTTGCCTGATGTTGCAGTGTTGGGTCAAGTACGGGGCCTGGACCTTCACACACAACCCACAAACCAAATCTGACCAAGAACCTCAGGAGGCCGGGGCTGCTGTGAGCCTCACTGAACAAATGGGGAAACTGAGGCCCAGGGAGATGGCGTGCCTGACCCAAGCCACACAGGGACTCTTCAGCCCCTAACGACAACTAGGTATTGCAGCTTGCTCAGAAATGCAGGCCATCTACACCGGCGCTGCCCAATAGTCACTGGCCATGTGTGGCTACTTGAATTTAAAATTCGAATTAAATGAAATTTAGAATTCAGTTTCTCAGTCACACGAGGCACATTTCAAGTGCTCAACAGCCACGGGCAGCTACTGGTTATCAAATTGGAGAGTGCAGATATGGTATATTTCTATCACTGCAGAAAGTTCTTTGGACAGTGCTGGTCTAGCTCATGGAGGTGGATAGGTCCTCCTCCTGATTCTCAATCTAGAATTCTTTCCACTGAAGTAGATTGACTCCTCTCTCTTAGCTGGGGCTTCATAAGAGGCTTCTATGGGGCAAAAAGACACCATAAACAAAGTCTAGAGTCTGGGCAAGGTGGCTTACACCTGTAATCCCAGCACTTTGGGAGGCTGAGGTGGGAAGATCACTGGAGGCCAGGAGTTCGAGACCAGCCTGGGCAACATAATGAGACACTATTTCTACAAAAAATAAAAAATTAGCTAGGTGTGGTGGTATACACTGTGGTCATAGCTGCTCAGGAGGCTGAGGCAGGTAGATTGCTTGAGCGCAGAAGTTCAAGGTTACAGTGAACTATGATTGCACCACTGGACTCCAGCCTGAGTGACAGAGTAAGACCCTGTCTCTAAAAAATAAAATAATAAATAAACAAAGACTAAAGATAATTAAGTGGAAGCAACCAGGCATGGTGGCTTATATCTGTAATCCTAGCACTTCAGGAGGCCGAGCGTGTGGATCACTTAAGGCCAGGAGTTCGAGACCAGCCTGGCCAACATGGTGAAACCCCATCTCTACTAAAACTACAAAAACTAGCCAGAAGTGGTGGCGGGTGCTACTCAGGAGGCTGAAGCAGGAGAATTGCTTGAACCCAGGAGGCAGAGGCTGCAGTGAGATCATACCACTGCACTCCAGCCTGGGTAAGAGAAAAACTCTATCTCAAAAAAAAAAAAGATAATTAAGTGGAAGCAATACTTTAACATATATGAGGTTGATGTCTACACTATGTAACAAGCCACTACAAATAAATAACAAAAAGATTATTTCCCCAATTTAAAAATAGACAAACGATGTGGACAGGCAATTTACGGAAGAAATTCAAATCACCAAAAAATATGAAAACATGATCATGAAAGAAATGCAAGCATTGTAGGATAGATTTTTTTCCCCTCTTTTGGTCAAACAGATTGGTGAAGATGGAGAAAGTGTGGGAATGGCCGCTTTCTTATACTGTTGGTCGGAATGTAAATGTGTGTAATCTTTTTGGAAGGCAGTTTGGCGACATCTCTCAACAGTAAATATGCAAATACTCTTGACTCAGTAATCCCTGGACCGGAACCTAGGGCCACCTGACCCCAGATCTCGTGTTCTGAACCATGACTACCCTGTGAGTGATGGTCAGGCTTGGGATGGAAAGGGCAGAGTCGGCTGATCAATGGGGAGACTTGTGGATTTGACCGTGGGAAGCTTAATCAGGACAGACTGCTGTGGGCGAGTTCTCTGTGGCCTTTATCTTCTTGTGTGACTGGCTCAGATATTAGCAAGGAGCCAGCACAAATCAATATGCCCTTGGTCAGCTGCTTCAGTGGCTTGCCTGCCATTCCAGTTCTGTAAATAATTGGAGGCCAGTCACCGGTGAATCAGCACTGACTGCCCTTGGCAAGCAGGACTGAGGAGACAGCTTGACATGGCATGGCTGTGAAGCAGCGTGAAGCAGGCACTATGCTGGGTGTCAGGTGCCCAAGAGAGCAGGCCAGCTGGGTGGCTGCCCTCAAGGTGACTTGGGCAAGTGGTACTCCCTCTCCCTACCTCAGTTTCTCCTTTCTTTCTCTCCTTCTTTCCCTTTTTCTCTCCTGCCCTCCCTCCCTCCCTCCCTTCCTTCCAATGAAAACTAAATATGCCCCAGCTATGGTGCAGACAGAAGACAGAAGGCTAAGCCCTCATTTTCTCTGCATACAGATTTTTGGTAACATGAGCACACAGAGCAGGGAGTGGGCAGTGTACCTGATAGGGGGTACAGTGGGAGGGGATGCTGGAGTTAAAGCTGGACATTGAGTAGGTGTCACCAGGTGGGCAGTAGGGTGAGCCCAGGACCTTCGGGCATCAGGGCTGCAGGAGCCCAAAGGAGGCCGGCAGGAAGGAGCTGAGCAGTTGCTTCCAGAGGGTCCTGAATGCCAGGCTAAGAACCTTGGATTTTATCCAGAGAATCACAGAGAAAGGCTTTTGTTTATAATATTGTTATAATTATATATTGTTAAATTACAAAACTAATTCACTTTGTAAAAATCAAACAATACCCAAGAATATTCTTTTTTTTTTTGAGACAGAGTCTTGCTCTGTTGCCCAGGCTGGAGTGCAGTGGCATGATCTTGGCTCACTGCAAGCTCTGCCTCCTGGGTTCAAGTCATTCTGAATCAGCCTCCCAGGTACCTGGGATTACAATTGTTCACCACCAAGCCCTGCTAATTTTTGTATTTTTAGTAGAGATGTAGTTTCACCATGTTGGCCAAGCTGGTTTTGAACTGATGACCTCAAGTGATCCGCCCACTTTGGCCTCCCAAAGTGCTGGGATTATAGGCGGGAGCCACCAGGCCCAGCCTGCATTTATTTATTTATTTTTAGTAGAGACAGGTTTCACTGTGTTGGCCAGGCTGTTCAAACTCCTGACCTCAAGCGATCCACCTGCCTTGGCCTCCCAAAGTGCTGGGATTACAGGTGTGAACTACCATGCATTCCCTTGACCATCAGTTTTGGGGCACTGATCACGTGGCAGGCCCAGAACTGGACATGGGGGACTCTACGGGAGAGGCATCTGACCCTGTGAAGCTCACAATCTAAAGGGAGACAGAGCTAAGTAAACAGTAAGTGTCACAAGCTTTGTCCAGGGCCAGATAAGGATAAGGATTCTCTAGGGCCCTCCCTCTTCTCCAGGTGTGATTGTATTCTGGAGGCTGCAGTCACAGGAAACTCTTATTTCTCTCTACTCCTTCCCGACACCTAAGCTGGTGCTTAGACTCCCTTACCTCCAGACTCCAAGAACCATGGGACATTCAAAGTCAAAATAATCAAAATCAAAATAACTGGGGATATTCAAAAGGCTGTACCTCCTTCCTGGGCTCTTTGGCCTTGACCATGACTTTGCATAATTATTACCATTGTTCAGCAAGTGCTGTTAGCGCTTCCCTTTCTCTTGCCATCACTCTGTCTCCACCCTGGTTACCCAGGTCAGTCTGCCACTGGGATAGCTGCAATTGCCTCCTCACTGTCTGCTTCTGTTCTTGCTCCCTTCCAATCAATCCATTCTCAGCACCCAGAAGGAGGGTTTAAAAATGTTAATTTGGGCCAGGGTAGGTGGCTTACGCCTGTAATCCTAGCACTTTGGGAGGCTAAGGCGGGCAGATCATGAGGTCAGGAGTTCAAACCAGCTTGGCCAACATGGTGAAACCCCATCTCTACTACAAATACAAAAATTAGCTGGGCATGGTGGCAGGTCTCCTGTAATCCCAGCTACTCGGGAGGCAGAGGCAGGAGAACTGCTTGACCCATGACCCGGGAGGCGGAGGTTGCAGTGAGCTGAGATCTCGCCACTGCACTCCAGCCTGAGCAAGACTCCATCTCAAAAAAAAAAAAAAAAAGTTAATTTGGCCAGGCGTGGTGGCTCATTCGTGTAATCTCAACACTTTGAGAGGCTGAGGTGAGTGGATCATCTGAAGTCAGGAGTTTGAGAATGGTGAAACCCTGTCTCTACTAAATACAAAAAGTTAGCCAGGCATGGTGGTGCATGCCTGTAATCTCAGCCACTTGGGAGGCTGAGGCAGGAGAATGGCTTGAACCTGGGAGGCAAAGGTTGCAGTGAGCCAAGATGGTGTAATTGCACTCCAGCCTGGGCAACAAGATGGAAACTCAGTCTCAAAACAAAACAAAACAAAACATTAATTTGCATCTTGTCATTCTTCTGCCTGCTCACATGCTCCAGTGGTGTCCCCTGGGGCTTACAATAAACTCTAAATAACTGCTACAGGTTGCAGTGAGCTGAGATTGCACCACTGCACTCCAGCCTGGGCAATAGAGAGTTGGTCTCAAAACAAAACAAAACAAAACACACCTCCTAGGCCCCATGTGTGCAGGCCCCTGTCTGCCCCACCACCCTCTGTCTCCTCTACTTACTTTATTCCAGTCACACAGAGTCCTCTAAACACGCCAGCTCATGCCTCTGTCACCAGAGATTCCTGTACCTGGGTCTGCCTTGGCTAAGATAACACCTCATAGGAGACTTCCTTGACCACCCCGTCTGAATCGGGACTCCCAACCCAATCATTCTCTGACCTTTCCCTGGGTTTCCTTCTCCAGACCACTTGTCTAAAATTACCTTACTTGGTACTGGGTTCCTTATGCATCTGGTCAGGGCCTCGGGGAGGTAGGACAGGCCATGCTTGGGAATTTAGGGTGCTGGGGAAGTGTGGAGCTCCCTGCTCCTTTCACGGGCACAGCCTCTTGAAGTCCTCACAACATTCTGGAAAGGTGGAAATTCTGATTCCCATTTTACAGGTGAAGAAACTGGCAGAGATGGGAGTTTACGGTATTCTACAAGATTCCTTTCTATGCATGCAAAAGTACACCCAAAGTTTGTGTAGCACCGGTGGTCAATGGGAAAGCAGCTGGATTTTGAACTCAGATCTGTTCCAAGTGGTCCCAGTCATATCATACCGAACCCCTTTTCAATTTAGCAACCTGAACCAAGGCCACACTGCCACCACGTAGCAGAGCCAGGATTCTAACTCAGGCTTGTCCCACCTGAACCTAGCATGCCGTCCTGGCACCATACTCTCTCCCTTCCCCAGGCACCATCAGGAAAATGAGGGAAGGGAAGTTCCTGGGTTCCCAAGCCACACGCTGGAGAGAGATAAATACCCCACCCCAGCTAAGCCTGGCAGTCAGGCCCACCCTGCTTCCCACTGGGTAGCCCAAGGTTACTCAGGGTCATACCTGAAGAGTCAGCCAGGCACTAGGATGTCCTTGGCTGGCTCTCCATTCTGAAGTCCCCTCCTGGGGTCAGGCTCTGCCCTTGTGGAGCAGGCCCAGCCAGGATTAGTGAGGGGAGTGCACACCTCACTGTGCACTCTCAGCCTGTGCTTCAGGGGCAAGACTTCAGGTGAGTACTTTAAATCCTTTAGGCCTCAACTTCCCTATTTGCCAAAGGGAAGACATAGTCGAACTGGAAGCTGCTGTTAACTCTTTTCTTTAATTTGGTTAATTCTGTGATCTAAATTATGGGACAAACTGGAGAGAAGTATGGATCGCCACTCATCTTACAGTTAGGAAGCAGGAAGAAATCAGAGTCCTCGGTCACCATATGTCCAGACCTAAATCATCCCTAAGTCCAGTCAAATTTGTCTCTCAAATGCCTCAGACTTATCCTCCTGCTGAGGTCCCACTGTCACCATCTCCTGCCTGCATCACCAAAACAGATTCTTCATCCACCCATTTCCCTGTGTGTCCCCTTCACACTGCCTGCAGCCAGAGCAAGCTTCTTAGGACAAAAGGCAAATCTGGGCTTTGCCTGGTGGCTCATGCCTTCAGGAAGCCGAGGTGGGTGGATCACCTGAGGTCAGGAGTTTGAGACCAGCCTGGCCAACATGGTGAAACCCTGTCTCCCCTACAAACACAAAATTAGCTGGGTGTGGTGGTGAGCATCTGTAATCCCAGCTACTCAGGAGGCTGAGGCAGAACTGCTTGAACCCGGGAGGCAGAAGTTGCAGTGAGCTGACATTGTACCATTGCACTCCAGCCTGGGCAAAAAGAGTGAAAATTTGTCTTAAAAAAAAAAAAAAAAGCAAATCTGACCAGGTCACTCTCTATCTCAACGCGTGTCCGTGGTTTCCTCCTTTCAGTCTACAAGACTCTGGGAGATCTGGCCTTTCCAGCCCTGTCTCTTGCCCCTCTCTCAAACTGCCACAGTACAGCCAAGCACAGGTGCCGGAAACTTTCTGCGAGCACCATGTTCTCCAGCCACCAGGCCTCTGGCAGCTCCCTCTGCCTGGACTCTGGTGACTCAGGGCATGCATCCTGTGGGTGGCTTGGGTCCCTTTGTTCGAGAAGCCTTCTGAGTCTGCCCCCCAACCCGTGTCAGGTGCCTCCTCTCAGCTCCCCTGGTTCTCTGTATGTCCCCTGTTACAACTCTCACCCATAGATTTGTCGCTGCCTGTGTCCCTGTCTGCTTCTCCACCTGGTCTTGAGCTTGGAGCATTTGGAAAGGGCAAGCCCACTAAGTCCCAGCCTGGCTCAGCGGAGACCGCCCCTAAACATCTGGGGACTGGATGAATGAATCACAATATGCCGAGGGGCCTGGGAGGTATGAGGCTTTCGAGGTGGGCTCTGCCCTGAGAACAGCTAACGTAGTCAGTGAGACCAGCCACGCTGGGCAAGAAGTTAAAGGACAACAGAAGGCTTAGATAACATCTTGGAACGTTACAAGCCGGGTCACAAGGCTGCGTGATGAACTGCGCCAGAGCCACCTCCTCGGCGAAGCCTTCCAGACGCTTCTCTGCTCAGTGCTGAGGGGCACTAGAGATTCGGGGGAGAGCGAGCGACCCACCAGTGGCTCTCTCTGGGTGCCGGCTTTCTGAGAAAGGAGACTCGCTACCTTCCGGGCCTGCTTTAGGGTTCTACGAGCTCAAGTCTGGCGGGACCTTGCAAGGCCGTTGCAGCCACAAATTGTTTCCCCCTCGTCATTGTTTCTTCTTTTCTTCTGCTCGCGCTCTCCCGGCCCCGCCAGTCCCGCGACCTCCCACTGCCTTCCCAGGGCCCCTCTCCCTTCCCTCAGCTCCGCCCTGCCCGAGGAGGCGGGCCCGGCTGCGCAGCGTGCCAATCCGAGAGCCCCGAGCCTCTCTGCCTCCCGCGAGTCCCGCCCCACGCCACCGCCCGCCAATCGTGCCTCGCGCCCGCTTCGCGGGGCAGCCCAATCGCGGGCGGGCTGAGCTGCCGGCGCCCCGCCTCTGCCGCGCTTGGCGGCGGTTCGGCTGGTGGCCGCACGGGGCCCAGGCATTCTCCGAGCGGCGCCGCGCAGCGTCGGGCTCAGGCTGCAGCGTTGCGGGCACAGGCGCCGGCGCTGCTGCTCGCGGGGTGCTGGGCGAGGCGGGCGCCACCGGCCGGGCCGAAGGGCGCCTCAGCTTCGCCAGGGCCCGCAGCGCGGGTCCTAGGACCAAAGAGGAGGCGGCGCCCCCTCTGCCCGGAGCCGGCCCGGTGCCTGCCCGGAGGACGCCCGCGTCCGGACGTTCCCGGCCCGCAGCGACCCCGACGCGCCTCCCGGAGAGGCCCAGAGCTCCCGGCCACCCCCTGGGGGTGCCCCGCCTTCCCGGGCCTCACCTGCCCTGGCCTCCCGGCACCCAGGTGCGGGGGCGTGAGCGGCGAGGGCGCCTCCCCCGGCCGCCAGCGGGGCGGGGGCGGGGCCGCCCTCCGCCCTCTGCCTTACCGGCCCGCCCGGCAGCCGCTCTGAGTCTCACCGGTCCGCCCGTCGCGCCCGGCCGCGCGGCGTGAGCTCCCCGGGGGTCGCGGCTCGGATGCTGCCCGCCAGCGCGGCCGCTCGCCCGCAGCCCGGCACCCCCGCCTCTGCCTCTGCCTCTGCCTCTTGGGCCATGCCCCGCTGTTTACATGCCGGTGAGGTCCCGGCCGCTCCGAACCCCTCCGAGTCCCGGCTCCCCGAGGGTGAAGCCCGCCGGCCCGCGAACTGTACTGGTCGGTCGCTCAGACCTGGGGCCCGGGACTCCGATCTCCGCCGCCTCCGCCACCATCTGGGCGGGATCCGGCTCTGGTGTTTTGAGGAGGGGGTGTGGTGTACGGAAAGAAAATCCCGTCCCTCCCCACCTTTTTTGGCCGTCGGGGCTTCAGACTCAGGGAACTCGCTCATGGCTTTCTTGATGAAGAAGAAGAAATTCAAATTCCAAACCACTTTCACCCTGGAGGAGCTGACTGCGGTCCCCTTCGTGAACGGGGTCCTCTTCTGCAAGGTCCGGCTGCTGGATGGAGGGGATTTTGTCAGCTTGTCGTCAAGGTAGGAGCTGGGGCGGTCGCGCCTGCAAGGAGGGCGGGGGCGGGGGTGATGAGCGAGATCTAGCCACTTGGCAAGTGTGGAAGGGCCCTTTGGGGCCGGGGTGGGGAGGGTCCGGGGGATTATGTGTGCCTGGGGCAGGTTGCACAAGGCAGGACTGGGCCTGAGGAAGTTGGCAGGGTGCCAGGCAGCCGCCAGCCAGATACCTGGGGGTGTAGTCTTTCAGTTCCCTCTTGGGGCCCTGCGTGCTGCTTGCGATAGGCCCATTCTGCAGACTTGCAGGTAGAGCCTGTCAGGGATTTGCACCCTAAGTGGGTGTGCAGGGGAGGGATGTTCCAGGCCACCTTGCACCCGAACTGGCCTGTCATATGATTTAGAGTCCAGGCCAGCCACGGGTTCCTCGGCACCCCCAGGCGTCTGGGTAGGCCCGATGGCTGGCATTCCCTGGTCTGGCTGGAGGGAGGTGGCTGGATTTTGGCCTACCCAGCCCCCTCCGAGTGACTGTCCTCCTCTGGCTGGAGCTGGGCTGCTTTGCATTGCAAATGACCTTGTCTAAGAGGCTGCTGCCTTCTCTGAAAGAGGCTCCGTTGAGTTTGGTTTTGTGTTGTTCGTCCCCCATCCTGGCAGGTCCAGCTGCCCAGCTTATTGCTGAATGTAACTGAGTTCCCAGGCTGTCCCTTGCTGACTGGGCCCACCTGGGGTCACATCGTCCTGGCCTGTCTCAGAAGAGCCTTGGAGTCCTACAGATGGGAATGTGACTCTTGACTCTGTTACTTTCTGGGCCTTCTTTTCTGGAAAGTGGGCCTAATACAGGTGGAGAAGCTGCAGCAGCTAGGACTCGGGGCAGGCCAGATGCCGTGGCTTATGCCTATAATCCCGGCACTGTGGGAGGCCGACATGGAAGACTCACTTGAGGCCAGGTGTTCAAGACCAGCCTGGACAACACAGGGAGATTGCCGTCTCTATTTTTTTTTTTTCTTTTGGGAGGACACAGTTTTACTCTGTTGCCCAGGTTGTACTGCAGTGGCGCCATCTTGGCTCATTGCAACCTCCACCTCCCGGGTTCAAGCAATTCTCATGTCTCGGCCTTTGGAGTAGCTGGGACTACAGACGGCCACCACCATGCCCAGCTAATTTTTGTGTTTTTATTTTTATTTTATTTTTTTTTTTTGAGATGGAGTCTCTGTTGTCCAGATTGGAGTACAGTGGCACGATCTTAGCTCACTGCAACCTCCACTTCCTGGGTTCAAGAGATCCTCCTGCCTCAGCCTCCCGAGTACCTGAGATTACAGGTGCATGCCACCACAACTGGCTAATTTGTGTTTTTAATAGAGATGATGTTTCACCATGTTGGCCAAGCTGGCCTTGAACTCCTGACCTCAAATGATCCACCCACCTCAGCCTTCCAAAGTGCTGGGTTGACAAGTGTGAGCCACTGTGCCCGGCCTCTGTCTCTATTTTTAAAAAATTAAAATGAAATAAAATACAATACAGGCAGGGCCTGGCCCAGTGCCCAGGAAATGCTGCTTCCCTACCTGGTCTGCTCTTTGCTCCTTGGGCCTCCTTGTGGGCCCTGTTAGCCACAGCTGCCTCACTGTTCTGAGAGCCCATTGTGTGTGTTATAGGTGGAGAAACTGAGGCCCAGAAAGAGGAAGTCAGTGGCTTGCCAGGGACCTCGAAGGAGTCCGTTGTTAACTGAACTTGGCCAGTTTGGGGGACCTGTTGGATAAATCCAGAGGTCAAATGCTTTGCTGGGAGGAAGGGAAGGGAGGGGAACTGCACAGCCTGTCAGGTTTAGGAATCTCCGTTGTGGACCGGGTGGGGTGCCTTTTCTGAGCATTGGCTCCCTGTTCTGCTGGGAGCTGCTTATCTGAGGAATTTGGACAAGGGCTGCCCCTTGTGGTGGGGGTGGTTGCCCTCCTTGGTTGCCTGGGTAGCCTGTGATCCTGAGGCCACCCACACGGTGGCCTGAGGTTTCAAGAGAGAAGGCTGTGCTCAGAGCTAGGCCCTGGGGTTGGCTACTCACTCACTGGCTGAGAGACATTGGGCAAGTTACCTAACCTCTCTGATTGCAAGAACCAGCAATGACTGGTGCTGTACTCCCTGTTCTACTAGCACCTGTCACTTAACCCCTGGACTGTGTCATGGAGCAGGAGTGGAAGAGGGGGGCCGCACAGGATTATTATCCCCATTTTACAGAGGTGGAAACAGGCTCCGAGAGGGAATGATTTGCCTGAGTTGATTCAGTGGAGCCTGAAGTCAAACTCGGATTATGCTTTTAACCACTACCCTTTTGTGCCTCTGAACTTTCCTATTCTGTAAAATGGGGACGTCATACCCACCTCTAGAGTAGAGATAGTCTGTGTGTTATGTCTGGCCCAGGCAAACTGCTGCAGCAGTTATGGTTTCTGTGGGTAGAGGGGCCCAGGCCTGGCCGCTGCCCTTTCCAGGTTTTTCCCATTGAGGGCACCAGATCCAGTTGGCAGGGAACCTATATGTGAGCTGGGAGTGGGGGACAGGGTCTTAGATCCCATTGAGGAATATAAATCTTGAGCTCCACGCTGAGGCTTTGCATGGTCTCCAGGCCCTGGAGCCACCATCACCCTATCTGTTGGCCCTTCCATTGCCCTAAACCTGCTTCCCCATCAGGGAAAGTCTGGAAAGTTCCAGGTCTTAGTCCGCAGGGTCTGGAACTCTGTTTTTCCTTCGTTCCTCCTGGCAAGGGCCCTCAAATTTTCTGAATTCAGCTGAGCCCAAAGCCTTTCCCAGCCCTGTCCTGCCTGCACCCTGAGTGGGGCTGAGGAGGGAGGAACTGACATTGAGCCCCTGCAAACCTGGGCAGGTGTAGTCCCCTGTTTGCTGGTGGGCAGTTAGTGGCCACTGGGCACCTGTTTGCTGCTGGGCAAGTGTGGTTGGAGACAGCAGACAGTGACATTGGAACCTGAGGCCAGTTTAGAGCTACTTTGGCTTTTGCTGTGTTTTTGCCCAATAGATGGGGGTTCCTGGGTTCCTACTCCCTCCACGTCTACCCCACCCACCCTGCCTCTGCAGCCTGGGAACCCTGCTTCCCAGTCTGCCCCTCTAGACAATGAAGGGCCCATTGTTTCCAAGTTGGGGTAGGGTCTGGGAGAACTGGACCTGGTTAGACCCTGGCCCCAGACCCAGTAGCATATTCCCCCGCCTCCAGGAACCTCGGAGATGGCCCAGAGACCTGGTGGTGGCAGCATGGGCGGTGTCAGTGAAGCAGGCCCAAGGCCCCACCCCTGCAGCACCAGCCCTCCTGGCTGGAGTGTTTCCCTGTGTGCTGGGTGCCTTGGCAACAGCTGGGTACACAGCTCTCCTGACCCAGTTTGAGCAGGTAGAGCAGGTGGTTCAGCGGGCTGTTGCTCAGCCTCATCCCGAGGCCTCCTTGAGAGCAGCGATCATCACGCTGCTGTGCTCTGAGCGCGTGCACTCTGTGCCAGCCACGGTGCCGAGTCTTTTGCAAATGGTATTTCCATGAATCCTCTAGCCAGCCGGAGAGGCACCGAAGCCAGAGAGGTGAAGCCACATGCCAGGGTAGTAAATGGTGGTAAATTTACCCGGGGTGGTAAATGACAATTGGGAAATTAAAAGTTTTATCGTTCTATAAACCGCCCTTGATTGTACACATTCTGTATGCTCGGGGCTTGTCTAGCCTTTCAAATACATGATCATTTGAGGCCCTGCAGCCACCTACCCCATGGGCTGATGGCATTACCCCACTTACAGTTGAGAAAGCTGGGGTCAGGACAGCTGAAGTAACTGGGTCTGTGCTGCTTAGCTAGGAGATGGGATTTGAATTTGCACAGGTTCAGCTCTAAGGCCCTGTCTTGCCTTGATGGCAGTTGGAAGCAGCTGCAGACCCATGTGGCAGCCCCAGACCTCTGAGAAAGATTTCTTTCCGTGGATTGGGTAGTGCAGGAAGGTCCAGAGCTGGGTAGTTAGGAGGCACCGTACTAGGTTTCGTGAGCTCCAACGAAAAGGGTCTCCAGGATCATAAGGTGGGGGGTGGGGCTGAAGTCACTGCTGTAGATTTGGGGCCAGGCCTGGACTGGCACTGGGGCATGGTGAGCATTTGCCAAGGTCCCTGCCTGGAGGCCTTCTAGGCATAAGTATCCACATGGCATCTGGGAGGCTTTCCCAGGGGTCCCGGGAGGGGAGGCAGAGGTCCCAGCCAAGTCTGGTGAATTGGGGGAGCTACCACCCGGTCCAAGGCAACCCTTGGGCAGGAAGAATCCCAAACACCCAAGAGGTCTGTGCTCACGGCTGGCACCAGTCCTGTGGCCTGCCCCTTGCATGTGGCTGGTGGTGCCAGGGAAGGGGAGTGCAAGGGAGGTGCTGACTTACCTCATAGCAAGTCTTTTCTGGAGGAGATGAGGGCAGAGAGCATTTTCTCAGCCAATAGATGGGGAAACCGAGGTCTGGGGCAGATAAGTGACTTGCTAGGGCCACTTCACAGGAGGAGCTGATGGCATAGCTGAGTGGACTTGGGTCTGGCCCTGACCTCTGTCCCTTGTGTCTTAGTAACTCTCTTTGTATGAAGGAGGCAGGTTGGGCCAGAAGTGGGAAGGGGGTCTTCTGGGGTCCCCGTGTGCTCTATACTTGGGTGCCAGACTGTCCAAGAAGCAGACAGCTGTGACTTGGAGGCCCCTCCTCTGGCCTTTCTTCTTTGTTAGGCTTGAGTCCTCAGTGGGCTTTTGATTGGGGCAGCCTTTGGTGGGCGGTGGCTGCTCACTGCAGAGGTGCTGCCTGCCTTCCATGGCACAGCTGGGCTGGTGGCCCGGAGGCACAAGTGGGGTTCTTCGAGTGTGAAGAAGGCCTTGGCCAGGTCAGTGCTGCAGCTAGAGGCCCCACGCCAGGCCCCGTCCCTAGGGAGGCCCGCCTGGCCGGGTCTTTGCTCACACTCGACACACATGTGGCCAGAGCCTCCACCCCCCTGGTCCGTTGCCCGCCCTTCTGGGAAAAGGCTGTGGAATGCTGCTTGAATCTACTGCTGGGGGAGGCCTGCTTGCAGGCACAGTGTGGAACTCTAGGAGGGCAGGGTAGAGGTGGACACAGAATTCTGTCCCTCGGGGCTGAGTGGAGCAGGGACCGTGGAGGTTCGGTGGGATTCTTAGACTGGCAGAGCACCCACTTTCCTTCACAGAGCAGGCGCTCTGGAGGCAGAGCACGCTGGGGAGGGAGAGGAGGCTGGTAGGCACGTGCGCCTGTTCCACTTTCCCTGAACACCTGCTTTGTCCTGGGCTTCTGGAGGTGATTATGATTAGATAACCCCGTTTCCATGGAGCTCCCAGCTAGGTGGGGGCACTAAGCCTGGTGGGCATCATGGAAGCTTCAGAGCCAGGCAGACCTAGGGTGTGTCCTTCTGCGTCCCATTGGACCCCGCAGGCCAGCTGGGGAGGCATTTCTGTCCAGGTGTTTGTCCATTTATTTGACAGATGTGGATTGAGCACTTACCTCAGGCTGGGCATGGTCTTTGTCCTCTTGGGGCACATCACTGAGATAGGGAGAGCTTCCTGGAAGAAGTGACTCTTCCTGGGAGCCTTGAAGGCTGAGAGGAATCGTATAGGGAGGAGGTCGGGACAAGCCTTTGGCATAGAGGCCCCTGTCCAGCATTCACTTGTTCCTAGGGTCAGGCAAGGAGCTGGGGTACAGGGAGGGTGGAGGACGGGATGGAGTAAGTTAAGGTAATGAGGTGGCTGTGCTGGTGTGTTCCTGGCCTCAGGAGTCCTGCCCAGCGGCAGCAGAGCCATGTGGCCTGGTTGCCAGGTAAAAATGTAGAGGGCCTGACCTATACCCAGGGAGGGACAATGGGAAATGGCTGGCCAGTACTGCTGGCCTGGTGGTAGCAGGCAGAGAAGTAGGCAGATTGGAGAGAGGGCTGGCAGGCAGAGTGGGCAGGTGGGCTTCCTCAACTGCGGGGCTGGCATCATGCCCAGTACTTAGTAAGTGCCGGGAGATGGATGGGGGCACAGTGGCCATATGTAGCCACAGTTTGTCGACCCCTGCAGTGCGCCAGTGGTTTGTGATTGCATGGAAATCTAGACTTCCCATTTGTTTTAAGTTGGAAGAACTGGTGACAGTGGTGCGTGGCAGTGTTTGACTCAAGGGGCTTTGCAGCTGCCTCTTGTGTGGGCTGTCCACTCGAGTTCCCCCTGACCCCGCGGCATGCCTTGGACTCCTGATGTGTGCTGCCTTAGGCCAGCCTGGGCCTCTGGGTGCCGACAGAAGGCCTTCCATGTACAGGCTGGGGCACAAGGAGGCAGAGTGGCCTGTGGAGAGAAGGCTTGCTGGCAGAAGTGGGCAGGGCTGGGTGGCCTCAGAGGCCAGCCCGGGCAGCGTGGCTGTGGCACCAGGCCATCTGCTGGTTCCCGTGAGGTCAGACTATGCTACTGGTGGCTGCGGGGGAAGCCTGAAGCTGCCCTGCCTGTGCCTGGCCTTGGTGTCTGCTCCTTGGATCTAGCCTTTGCTGCCAGCTGGCCACACTGTTGGCAGGGGCAGGTGCCACCTTGGCAGCCCCTGCTGCCTACCCGCCAGCCTGGCAGCAGCCCTGACCCAAGATGATATGGCTCTGTGGAGCCAGGCTATTCCCTGAGGCCTGTTCTTCGCTTCAAGCTCCATTCTGGGAGCTGCTCTGGCCAGAGGCTATTAGCAGCAACCACATCATGTGCCTGAGGGCCCTGCTTGTCCAGGCGTGGCTGGGGGGCCCTGAGTGCCTTTGAACCTTGCTTGTTCAGTACCTGGGAGTCCTGACTTGCATTTGAGAGGCCCTACTTGTGCCCTGGGATGGCTGCTGGCATGTCTGCTAACGGGTCAGGAGCCGAGGGACTCCATGTGTGGCGTCTGGTGACTGGTATGCAGTGACCCTGCAGTCACTCGCTTGCTGCTGGGGACAGGCAGGAATATTTGCAGCACAACCAGTTTAGATGTATCCACATCTTACCAGGGAGCCCCAGGAAGGTGTAAGCAGCGGGGGAGACACCAGATTTGATTAGAAAGAGACCCAGAACTAATGTAGGGTGGGGAGAGGGTGTTCTTTATTATCCACCTCCTCTGCAAGTGCTTTGGATTGTGGGGACACCATACCGGCCCCAGGGCTCCAGATATGAACTGGGACCTGTTAGCCACTCGTTATGAGATCAGACTGCTCTCTGTGGCTCAGTAAGGCCTGAAGTTGCCGAACCTGTGGCTGGCTTCTGTGTCTGCATTGGGCTGTGGTTGCAAACCCTGGATCTTTGCTCTGAGCCTCTTTGGCACCCAAGGTTTGGAAGAGCTCTCACATGCAGGCCTGAAGCTGCCCGCACCCCCCTGCCTGGCCCTCTGTCCCTCTAGCCAGCTGGTTTCAGTGGCTGGGAGGAAGAGCTCTGACAGAGGCCTTTCTGCCTGCTTATTCTGCCTTGCTGCCTCCCTGCCTCCAGGCCTGCGGGAGACGTTCTCATCCTGCTTCTGTGACCTTGGGCAAGGGACTTGGCCTTTGAGCCTCAGTGACCGTCCCTAAGAAGCAGGGCTGCCGGTGCCTGGCTCCTGGTGCTCTTGGAGGACGTGGTGAGATAATGTCTGTCAGACATCCAGCGCGGCTCCTGGCATACGGTGCACACACTGCATGTGCCACAGTCTGTCCTCCTGTGCCCAGGCTGAGGTGTGGCAGGGCCAATGCCCCTGCATGGACTGATGAAGTGCTGCTAGGAGAGGGCACTTTCCACTTGGGGGCAGGGATGGGAGCGGGTGAGGAGCACACCGGGTGTCTGAGTTCAGGGTCCCCAGGGAGGTCTATGTGTTCTCTTGCCCCTTGTTGGCTTCAACTTGCCCCACAGGGGGATGCTTGGCTGTGAGCCAGTGCGAGTTGGAGCATTCCTGCTGGGTGGGCCCAGGCTGGGCTGGGGTGCTTTTGCTTAGGCTCTGGGACCTGCTCTGGCAGGCAGAAGACAGCTCTCCATGGAGGCAGAGGGCACTGGCTATCAGGCTGCAGGTGAGCAGGGGTGTGGGTGAGAGACAGCGGCCCCTAGGTAGATAGGAAGCCTGCCACTCCTGGCCTCAGGCCTCAGGCTGGCCTCCCATCGGCTGCCACTGCTCCTTGCCCTTCTGGTTTCTGTGCCTTTGTTCCTGCAGTTGCCTCTTCCTCCAGTTCCCTTCCACCACTTCTCTGCTCATTGAATTTCTTCTCAGCATAAGAGCCACCTCCTCCAGGAAGCCTTCCTTGGCCGCTTTTGGCCTTGTACGTTCTCTGTGAGCCCTCATCTCAGGGCGCTGCAGCCTCTGTCCACATCTCTAGCTCATTCCCCAGACTGTGGGCCCTTCACGGGCAAGAGTAGTTCTTGCATCATTGCATCTTGGTCTTGGGGCTTCCTGCTGTGGGTTGGCACTGCCCTGGTGCCGGGGCTTTTCTCTCCTGGCTTTTGTCCCCTGGCTCTGAACCAGTGTGAGTGCTGGTGCGGGACCTCATTGTGGCTGCTGCCAGCTGCTGGACCCGCCCCCCTCCCCATTCCCTTTCAGGCCCGAGGTGTCAGTCTGTGTCAGGAGCAGCCCTCACTCGCGTACCGGACAGCTGGGTGCCTCCACGGGCTCAGAGGCTGCAATTGAGAGGCAGCTGGAGGCATCGATGGTATGGATGGGGTGGGCCCCTCTGCATGGGGTAGGGATGCTCATAGCAGGCAGAGTGGGGAAGGAGGAGGGGGCTGGGGCCTGACTCCAAGCATGGCAATTGGACCTTGGCAGTTGCTTGATTGCCCTGTGACTGTGGCTAAAGGCCTTGTCCTCTGAGCCTCAGCCTCGTCCTCCATCAAACAGGGCTGCTCACACGGGAGCAGGAGGGCTACCTACAGGCACCTGGCAGCTAAGGACAGACTAACCCTGCCCAGAGAGGAGGTGGCTGTCTAGTGCTCAGGGAGGGCGGAAGTCTGGGTGTGAGGCACTCTTACCTCTCACCACTTCCTCTCTCTGAACAGACTCTGCAGACGTGGGGCAGCATACCTGTGGCTCCCTGCTCCCCCTTAGGATTCCCCCAGACAATTTCCTGGGTATCTTCTGGGTGTGGGGCTCAGGTTGGGCCCTGGAGATGTGGCCCCACCCCTGCAGGGCCCTCCAGTGAGGGGAGGTGCGCAATCCCATCAGTACTATGGCCATGGGCCCTGAGGAGGAGATGCTGGGCTCGGTTCTGGGGCATGAGTAGGATTAACAGGTGGCGGTGGGAGAAGAGCAGCCTGGGGACAGAGGCATGGCAAGAGTGAGCTTGCTGAGCAGGAAAGAGGGGCCGCCGACCTGGGAGGGAGCTTGGAGTCAGGAGGAGTCTGGACTGTACCCGGAGGGGTGAGAGCCATGGAAGGGTGTGAATCAAGTCACATTTGTACTTTAGAACCACCACAGGCAGCCATGGGGTTGATTGCTTGGGGCTGCAGGTTGCAGAAGGGCAGGTGACTGTCAGCTGAGAAGGGCGGCTTTCCACCTCTGTCATCACGGAGTTACTCCAAACAAAACCCAAGGCATACCGTCCAGTGCTGAGGGTGACAAGCTGCTGCCACTCACGGCAGGAACCAGTCTCACAAACAACTTTGAGCAAAGAAAGCCAGAGACAAGAGTGTATGATGCAGCCGGGCGCGGTGGCTCATGCCCGTAATCCCAGCACTTTGGGAGGCTGAGGCGGGCAGATCATTTGAGGTCAGGAGTTCAAGACCAGCCTGACCAACATGGTGAAATCCCGTCTCTACTAAAACTACAAAAAAAAAAAAAAATAGCTGGGCGTGGTGGCGCATGCCTATAATCCCAGCTACTCGGAAGGCTGAGGAGGCAGTAGAATCACTTGAACGCGGGAGGCAGAGATCGCACCACTACACTCCGGCTTAGGCAACAAAGTGAGACTCTGTCTCAAAAAAAAAAGTGTATGATGCCATTTATACAAAGTTTAAAAAGCTTTCTAATACAAGTCAGGGCAGTGCTGTCTTTGTTGAGGGCAGTCATGTCTGGAAGGAACTTCTGGGGTCTTGTAATCTGCTTCTTGGGAGCTGGTTTCATGGGTATGTTCTCTCTGAGAATCTGCGAGTTCTGCACATCTCTGTGCCAGAAACAAGCCTCGAGATGCCCCACACTTTTGGGTGGTGCTGGGTGGATGTCTGAGACAAAAACAAGGCACCTTTTTGGGTATCTGGGAAACCTGAAGAAAGTCCTCAGGTGTTTCCTGGGTCTTTCTGGTGACGCAGCCCGAACGGTTCTGGCCTGATAAGCATCACTCTTGTTTATAAGGCAGTAACTCAACCTGGCAGCTACAAACAGACTTCTCTGGCTGGAGATTTTCTTCCTGCCTCTTGCAAACCCTAGCAGGGCCTGCTGGGCTGTGGGGGCTTGGCAGTTCAGGGGGAGGGTGGGCTCCCGAGGCTGCCAAAGGACTAGATCTCTATGAGCTTTGCTTTCCTCATCTGTGAAATGGGTTAATAAGCTCCTTGATGCTTGGGTGAAATGGGTTAATGCCTCTTATGTGCCCATCATAGCCCCTGGCATGGAGTATGGGCTCAGCAAAGCCTGGCAGCAGGGTGAGAGCAGAAAGGAAGGGTTCCTGTTTCTCCCTCTGTCCCTGTAATTATTTCTCTTTTCTCTTCCTGTGGTTCACCTATTCAGCAAACATTTGTAATTAGAATCAGGCCACTGCCTTGGCCAAGACAACTGTCCCTGCCTGGGGCCCAGAGCCAGGGAGACTGTTAGGCACATTCATCTCTCAGAGGAATGCTGAGCATAGTGGGATGAGGGGGAATTGCCACTCCACTTGCTCTCCCCTGAACCCCGTCTTTGCGAAGGGGCGTTTGACTGACTGTGCTCTCCCCAAATGCCAGGAGAAAGCCTGATGTTGGGGTGTAGCAGCCCCTAAGGGTTTTGTTATGTTGGCCACACCCATCTTGGATACAGGCAAGACTGAGGCTAGGCTCTTGGGATGTGTCCCCAGTGTCCAATGCAGGCCTGATGTTTAGTAAGTGCTCAGTAAATGCATGTGGAGTATGAATGATAGAGGCAAAGATTGGTCCAGGATTGCTCTGTGAGTCTTCAGGGAATCAGATGTCTGGGGAGGAGGAGGCAGAGACCAGTGAGTCAGGCCCTCACGCTCCAGCCTGATGCTTAGACCATGGTGGTTGGAATCTTGGGGAACCAGTGAAGATGGCTAGAAAAACAGGTCTGACTGTGCAGGGCTGGGAGGCAAAGTGACCTTGGTGGAGCAGTTCCTGATTATCTCCTGGTCACCTCAGAAGTCCAGGAAGCCTTAGGGCATACTGTATGGATCAGTAGGAACAGCTGGGTAGCAGAGCCAGCAATGGCAGTGACCCCTGGCCCCTTGGACTCTGCAGAGAATGAGGCCCTATCCTTCCATGAAGGTGGTACAAGAAGGCTTAGGGGCAGCCCTTACGGGGAGCAGGGGTGTGAAGGGCGCTTATTTAGTCATTAGTTACTTACTGACTTACCGTGTGCCTGGCGCCATCCTTGGGATAGGGGAAGCAGCAGTGAGGGAAACATAGGCCCTCTCCTCCAGGACCTCCTCAGTCTGGGAGGTTCCCACAGGAACCTAAGACCCAGGCCTAGAAGAGGAAGCCTGCAGTGTGTAGGGGGTGCCCTTGGGATGGTCTGGGATGGAGGGTACGGGTAGAGAAGAGAGAGGCAGCCCGTGACTTGACTGTAGTCATTTGAGGAGCCAATCCCTGGGGGATAGGGATCGTTTATACTCTCCCCTTCCTCCTTGGGTGAATCAACCACCACCCAGGCATGAGTCAGCCAGGACCGGCTCAGGCATGACTAGGCCACCCACTGGTCCCCTTCCCTGGATGTCCCAACCAGGGTGTCCCAGCCAGGTTTAAGATCTAAGGAAGCCAGGTGTGGTGGCTCATGCCTGTAATCTCAGCTGCTCAGGAGGCTGAGGCAGGAGGATCACGGGAGCCCAGAAAACATAGACCCCCTACCTCAAAAAAAAAAAAAAAAATGGCTTGGGGAAATATACTGATCCATGGTCCTAGAGCGGAGAAGAGGATGGGGGACTGGGTCAGGGGCTTTGCATGCCCAGCTTCCTGCTGGACCATCTGCCTCTGAGGGGGAACTCAAGGTGCCTCTCAGTGTTACTTCTGGAGGTCCAGTCCCTCTTCCATTCAGCATGGGTGTCCACTGTGCCAGGTCCTATAGCAACTGTAAGACAGCCACAGAGCCACAGCCGAGGCCCAGAGAGGTCATGTCCAGTGGGTTCCAGAGCCTGGCCTTGAGCCCCGGTCTCTGCTTCTCCATGCCTTGTGGGCAAGCTTGCTGGGAGCCAGGCAAACCTCCTGGGAGCCGGGCAAGCCTCCTGGGGAGCCTGGCCAGCCTTGAAGCTCTGTGTTTTCTGTGGGCAAGGGTCCTGGGTTGGTGGGGGGGGGGAATCTGCTAGCACAGCCCAGCCTGACACCCGCTATGTCTTCTTGCTTTGAACTGCTGGGGTCTTGGACCCAACCCTGGCATGGGAGCCCAGCTTGCAGCTCTGGGGTCAGACAGCAGTGGCTTCAGATCATAGCCCTCTCCTGGTCAGGAGACCTTGGGCAGGTGCCTTCCCTCCTCTGGGCCTGTGTTTCCTTGGCTGCGATGGGGTAATGGCTGATAGCACGCAGCTCCTTAAGGCTGGGCTGTGGATTCTTGAGGTCGGGGAGAGTGCTTGGCTCAGTGCCTGACATGCAGAAGTGTTCAGGAAATGGGGGGCTCATTTTAACGTCCCCCCTGCAGGGCCTGTTCGGGGGCATTTTTCTACTTCTTCCTCCTGGATTGCCCTGACTTGGTCCCCGACGCCAGCAGATCTTACGGATTTGGCTCAGAGCCACACCCCACTGGCCCCAAACTTTGACCCAGTGACCCTCCCTACCTTGGCATAGGCCTGGTCTCAAAGCCTCTTCCCTGGAATTGAGACTCGAGGTGAAGGGTCAGCCCGTACAGCACAGGGTCCAGGGTCGCTAGCGTGACAGATGCTCATGCCACAGTCTCAGGAGAATGGCTGCACTGCCCTGGCAGATTCCCCAGGGATTCTGTAAGATCAGAAGGTGGGGTGGGTTCCTGAAGGGGGACCTGGGAGTACAGACCCCCCCCCCTCACCTCCCATGTGACCTGCAGCAAGTGCCTGGCCTCCCTGAGTGTCTGTTTCCTGGTCCGTGAAGTAGAAGCAGGAAGGTGATGCTTGAGAATCACTTGGCACACAGGAGGGCGCCTGGGAAACAGGAACCAGGCTGGGCCATACTGGGTGCCAGGGGCATCTTTGCCCAGGTGTGTGGGATTCTTGGTTAAAGCCAGTAGTTTACTTTGGGTCCCTTCAATGGCCTGTTCCCTCTTGGGCTATAAGAGCAAGAGAGAGTGATCATTTGCATCACTTGAGAATGGCATTCACAGGGCGTTTGCCTGGGCAGTAGTTCAAGCCATCTGCACAACCTGACTCTGGGTACGGAGGGCAGAGCAGGGCAGCCACTTGCCTGTGCTTGTAAAACAGGGATGCCCACACCTGCCTGCTTGGGCTGTTTTTTTGAGATGGAGTTTTGCTGTGTTACCTAAGCTGGTCTCAAACTGCCAGGCTCAAGCAGTCCTCCAGCCCAGCCTCTGGAGTAGCTGAGATTACAGGTGCACGCCACCATACCCAGCTTGTGTGGGGTTTTTTGAAGATCAGTCTCAAGGTTGCTGCTTGACTGGTGGGTGGCAGGGTTCAGACCTAGATGTGTCTGACTCCAGAATCCTTTCACCCAACCCTGACACTTTCCCAGCAAGC
The DNA here is from genome assembly GCA_036589455.1 of Ateles fusciceps. Lineage (NCBI taxonomy): Eukaryota > Metazoa > Chordata > Mammalia > Primates > Atelidae > Ateles > Ateles fusciceps. Next base: position 5,752,629 of record JAZHEH010003300.1, read on the forward strand.
CTGAGTGACCTGACTTCGCTCTACCCTGCCCCCGTGCCCTGCCCCTTTTCCATCCTGGAGTTTCTGAAGCCCCAGTGGGCTGTCCACTCTGGGCTTGTTTGGGTCACTTGTGATGCCAGCCTCCGTCCCAGCCCACCTACCAATCCCCGGGCCACCACTAATAGGGCTGTCTTTGGCAGAGGAGCAAAGAGCGTTTTGGGGATGCCAGGTGGCTTGATCTGAGTGCTCCAGTGGCTTGGCTTCTAGAAACTTCTTGCTGCCTCTTTGCAGGAGGAGGCGCTGGCCATGCTAGGACTGTGAGCTGCTCCCCCCTGAACCCCTGGCAGAAGCCAGACACTGCTGTGCTGCCACGTTGGCTCTTTGGCCCCTGGACGGATGCCTTGGCTTGTCCCCGGGGCAGGCCCCTCCCAGGCGGCTGTATCCTCTTCTCTTCAGGGAAGCACCAGGCAGATGTTGTCGATTTAAATTGTTTCCTTATTAGACTCTCGCTCTCCGGCCTGGGCTGGGTTTCATCAGCCGGGAACTCTGATTGCATCACATTGTCGCTCACTCCTCCAGGAACCAGGCCAAGGGCTGGGAGAGCGGGCAGGGTGGGGAGTGAGTGTGGCTGAGGGAGGGGGCAGGCGGATGGCAGGGGAGGGACATAAGTGATGGTCTTAAGTGATGGGGCCCTGCTCTGGGGGCACTAGCACTCTCAGGAACCCTGGAGCACAGCTGGAACCTGGGGTTGCACATGCCTATCACAGTGCTACTGTCTCTTAGCTGGGTGCCCAGCTCCCTGCATCAAAATCACCTGGGAGCTTGTTGAAAATGTCCTTTTAAGGCCTGCAGCAGTGGCTCTCAACTGGGGTTGATTTGGCGATCTCTGGAGACATTTTTGGTTGTCACGTTTGGGGCTGTGCTGCTGGCAGGATGCTGCTAAACATCCCCACCGTGCACAGGACAGCCCTTCACAAAGAGAAACCCTGTCCCTCGGAGTCTGTGGTTCTGTACAGCACAGCCCCTCACAAAGAGAAACCCCGTCCTGTGGAGTCTGTGGTTCTGGCAGGGCTCACTGGGAATCTTCATTTGTCATGAGCCAGTGGATATTTTTATCCAAGAAGCCCGTCCTGCTGGACCTCGCCCCTGTCTCTTTGCTCGTGAGTTTGAGCACCTGCCCCGCCAGGGCTTCGTGTTGGGTACCCAGTGGAGGTAAGACATGTGTCTCTGAGTACTGGAACTGGGAAGGCGAAGTATTGAGAGTGGGGATCACACTGGAGCCCTGTCACAGGCTGGGCTGCCCCACTGATACCCAGATTCCCTTTTCCTGACTTTTGCTCCTGTGAGGGTTGCCAGCCAGGCATGCGCTTTTGCTCCGACCCTGATGGGCCCATTTGACCCCTGTCTGTAGGGATCCTGTGGGACTGGCAGCCTGAGGCCAGGAGGTGGCGCCCACGGCACTAACCTCCTGTCACCCTGGTGATGGAGACCTGGGGTTGCCGAGGCTCTGGGATCTTCTTGTTGCACCTACTGGGCAGTGATGCTGGACCAAGCTGGGGCCAGACGCTGGGGATGTGGCAGTGAACTGACCTCAGGACCACAGTGGCGGGAATTCTCTGCATCTTCCCTCTGTTGAGCAGTGGAGAGAGGTGCTGTGGGACCACAGTCACCCCAACAGCCCCGGGTGATGGGCATGTCGTCCTTTTACAGATGAGGAAGTTGAGGCTCGCTGAGATGGGTTCTCTGAGTCACTTGGCGGCTTCTCCTCCTTACCAGCCTCATCCACCCCCTGGCCTTCCAGGGAGTCTCTTCCTGGGAGCCACCTCCCTCCTCTGGGTCTTTCCTGTGCTGTTCCCACTGCCTGGGACTTCCTTCTCCCCAGATCTTCACCCAGCTGACCTCTGCCTGAGGTCCCAGCTCTAACGTTACTGTCCAGGGAGGCTTCTCGCCCTCCTGCCTCCAGAATAGGTCAGGGCCTGCTCTGTTCACTGCTCTCGTAGCCCCTTTGACTTCCTGGGAGACGGGCGGTGACTGTAGTCATTTCCTGTATAATGGCTGTCTCCCCCCTCTCAACCAGGAGGTTGCTCACATTGTGACCCGAATCCTGAGCCAACACCATACGTAGTCAGTCCTCGCGGATACATTGTGGAGGTCCTGGTCCGATTTGGGACACAGGTCCCTGTGTCTCCCCCACACCACCCGGCGTGGCTTCCTGGGGTGGGTCAGAGGGTGGTCAGGTCACTGGGCAGCCTTCCCAGGGCCAGGAGAGCTCCTGGGGAATTCTGCTGGGCCAAGGACACCAGCCTGCTGGGGTACTCTGCTGTTTCAGGACAGCCCAGAAATAGCCAAATTCCACTGCTGAGATGGCCACAGTGGCTGTGGTGGGTGCAGGGCTTGCCCCGCCTCACTGAGATTTACACATTTAATTGTATATCTTCAAGCTAAAAATGAAACCCAGTCTCTGTAATTACCTGTTCCTGGCAGCGGGGAGCTGGGGGAAGCACGCCCTGCAACCCCAGGCCCAGGAGGGCGGGTCATCACTGTTTCTTCCCAGGCGGGCAGCCAGCCCTGCCAGCAGGTCTCACGTACTGCATAGGGTAATTCCACTTGGTGCCTTGGGAGGGCCCAGGGTTTGAACCATGTAGCTGGGGGGTTCACATCCCTTTTGCTTATAAGCAGCCTTCCTAACCCATACCCTTTTTTCATTTTCAATTTAAATCTCAATTATGGAAAAAATAAAAAATATTAAGAAAAAAATCCACAAAAAAAAGGAAACAGAAAAAAACAAAAAACAAAAAAAAAAATAAAATAAACAAAGGGGAGGGAAAAAAGAAAAAAAAATTTCAATTATGGAAATAATTCTTGGACAGAAATGAAGGCGGTGGCTCTGATAGCCCCTCTAGCCCACCTTTGGTCAGACCTGCTCTGAGCTCCCCCGCCTGCCTTCTGGCCATTGTCTCTTCACACCAGTGTGAATAAGCTGCTTGGTCAGGGAGCCTGGAGTCCAGGGTTCTGGGTTAAAACAGTCTTCTCCACTGGGCCTTGGTTCTATCATTTTAAAATTTCAGTTCTCTAGCCTAGACCTGGGCCACATTAGGGTAAGTTGGGGATGGGGGACACTTAGGAGGGTGCACGGTCCTATGATTTTCTTTCTTTTTTAATCAAGGTAGGGTCTTGTGTTGACTAGGCTGGTCTCCAACCCCTGTCCTCAAGGGAGTCTCCTGTCTTAGCCTCCCAAACTGCTGGGATTACAGGCATGAGTCACCATGCCTGGCCTATTTTCTTAATGAACATCTTATTTATAATTTTTCTTCATAGCTGCTTTAGTTTTGTCCACACTTGTTGCTTTGTGAGACGGGCGGCTGGTTGTGCCTCTGGTCACTGGAGATTTGTGTTGGGTACTGCTGTGCACAGCACCCAGCAACCCAGGCCTGCCCTCTCAGCACTTGCAGATCATGGAGGTCACAGCCGGCTCTGGTGGCTCTCAGCTCTCAGGACCCTGGGCATCACAGTGCTGGGGTGGGGTCATTCTACAGAGCAGCATTTCCACCCCAGGCCACATTGCAGTCTCCAGGACTGCCAGGGGGAGTGGGTTCCCTTCAGTCAGGTGTGCTTTAAGAATTACAACAGATACTTCCTGCTCAAAGAAAGAAAAAGGGGGCACCATGCTCCCCCATCCTCATCCTTTCTGTCCTTTTTCACTCACCCCAGTCTCCAGACCCTCCAGTGGCCAGAGGTGGCCTTTATTTGCAATTTGATGTGGACACCTCCCATTTTCTCTGTGCTTGTGCGCATTTACATATGTCACTTTAAAAAAGGCCGGGCACGGTGGTTCACACCTGTAATCCCAGCACTTTGGGAGGCCGAGGCCAGCAGATCACAAGGTCAGGAATTCAAGACCAGCCTGGCCAATATAGTGAAACCCCGTTTCTACTAAAAATACAAAAATTAGCTGGGTGTGGTGGCGCATGCCTGTAATCCCAGCGACTCAGGAGGCTGAGGCAGGAGAATCACTTGAACCCGGGAGGCGGAGGTTGCAGTGAGCCATTGCACTCCAGCCTGGGCAACAGTGCAAGAATCTGTCTCCAAAAAAAAAAAAAGATTAATGAAATTAAAATGGGGTCACATAGATCCCCTTCTGCATGTTACCTTCCTGTGGGTCTGATGGGCCATCTCTTTCTGCCGAGGAGCACAGCTTGCCCACCCTTCCCTCCTTCCCTTCTGGCGTTGCCCACCGGGTGCCATCAGAGTAGTCTTCAGTTCTTCCCATTTTTGCCCAACTGCTGCTGCTATGGCCAATGGACACCGTGGGGGACTGCCCTGCCATACAGCCCCTCTGTAGGCGTGGGGTCAAGGCTGCCTTTCCAGTCTCCCTGTCCTACGCCTGCCCCCACATCTCTGCCCCAGCCATACTGGCCCCGGCTTCTCCTTAGACATGGCAGGCACATTCTCACCTCAGGGGCTTTGCACTTGCTGTTCCTTGTGTCCGGATTGCTCTTCCCCAGGTATCTGTGGCCACTCGCTTCAGTCTTAGCTTAGATGTCACTTTCCCATGAGTATCTTCTCTGGCTCTCATTCCCTGGTGCCCCCGTCGCCAAGGCACTGTCTGCCTCCTGCTCGGTTCCTTTTCTCCGATGCACTCCAGGCTAGCCAGCAAACATTTGCCTGGTTTTGTTTGTCTCCTACCCACTGCCAGAGTATAAGCCCCTTGAAGGCAGGGATTTCTGTCTGCTCTGTTTATTGCTTGTGTCCCCAGAGCCTTCAGCAGTGCCTGGCACCTGGTGGGGGCTTAATAAAAGGTTTCTGAGTGAATCAAGGCTCTGAGATGTCCTCAATCCTGACCTGGCCAGCTCCCAACCTGGGGCTCATGGCTGCCTGCCTGGCATCCTCATTCCCACCTCTCATCATGAGCACCCCTCACCCAACCCCTGGCCTGAGCCTGCGTTCATCTCCCACCATGATCCCTGCCCCGTGCATGGGACTTCGTGCCACCTGCCTGTGGGTGCCCAGCTGCTTCCTGCTAGAGGTGCTCCAGGGCTGAGAGGAAGGTAGTGTGGGCCCTGAGGCAGCTGTAGAGCTGTGTCCCAGCTGTGACACAGGCTGTGGACACAGATGGGGCTGGGGTTGAGACCAGTTCTGCTGTGACTTCGGGGTGAGTTACACAGCATTTCTGAGCCTCACTTTCCTCATCTGTAAAGTGGACTGTGGTAGCAGTCACTTTTCAGTGTTGAAGAGTTCCGGGCTGCACACAGTAGGCCCTCAGGAGGTGGCCACTTCAGCTGTTTTTTTTTTTTTACCCTTGCTATGACCTCTGGCCATGGGCCAGGGCAAGGCTGTTCACCTCTTCCCATGGGAGTGGTGGCTGCTAATAGGTGATTGTTCAGAGCTCTGTAGAAACCAGAGGGAGGCCCAGTGCTGATCCTGTGAGCCCTTCCTGTGGAGGGAGGGGAACCTGCCTGTTACCTGAGCCTAGGAGGGCTCCACGTGACTCTCTCTGGCTTGACCCTGGAACCGCAATGGGCCTTAGGCTTCCTGGCTGGTGTTCCCACAGCACTCTTAAAAGGGAAGGGAGAAAGCCCACAATTCACTGTTAGCTTTTGTTGCCAGACACTAATCCCAATTCCATTGGGTCTTTCAACACGCCCAGGGCACCAAGCTGCCTCCCCAGGCCTCCAGCAGCTGCTTCCAACTCTAGGTGAAGGGCAGGGACCCATGGCTGCTCCCCAGCCTTCCCCCTTTCAAGCTTGGGCCTCCTCTGGCTGCCTGGGAAGTGTCTCTGCTAGCTTTGCCCTTCCATTCCCCTCTGTGGCTCTTTCAGCCTCTGCCTAAGCCACAGTCCATGGTGGCAAGACAGAGCCGTTGTCAGAATCAAATGCAGAGTCGTCTCACATCCTTGAGGTCTGGAGGGACCTGCCCCTGCTCCTTCACCCATCTCATCCCCCTCTGACCTCCCCCCAGCTTCTCTTCAGCCACTGGCCTCTGCACTGGTTTTCCACATGTCAGGTGTGTTCTGCCTCGGCCTCTGCACTTGCTGCTCCCCTCGCCTGGAGGGCCCTTCTCCCATCTTTGCTCAGTTGCAGTCCCCACTTCCCTCTAAGCCTTGCTCAGATGTCACTGCCCTAAGGGCCATTCCTAACCCCCCCACCTGAATTAGCCCTAGCTCATCTCTACCTGCATTCCCCACTCACCTTCCCTGTGGTGTTCTCCATTTTTCTATTTATCTAACCTACCTCAAGGGTTTTTCTTTGAGATATAATTAAAAATAACATCTCAAATTATATACTTGAGATATATCTCAATTTGATATTTTTTTATTGAGATATTCACATACCACACAACACACCCATTTGAAGTGGAACAATTAAGCGGTTTTTAGTATATTTGCAAGTTGTACAACCATCACCACGACCAATTTTAGAACATTTTCATCACCCCAGAAGGAAATCCCATACCCAATAGCAGTTACTCCTTTTTCCTCCAAGTCCCTATGTTCGTCTGTTCTCATACTGCTGTAAAGAAATACCCAAGACTGGGTAATTTCCAAAGGAAAGATGTTTAGTTGACTTACAGTTCCACATGGCTGCAGAGGCCTCAGGAAACTTAAAATTATGGCGGAAGGGGAAGAGGGGAGCAAGGACCTTCTTCACATGGCGGCAGGAGATAGAAGCAGCAGCAAAGGGGGAAAGAGCCCCTTATAAAACCATCACATCTCATGAGAACAGCATGGGGGAGGACCACCCCATGATCCGATCACCTCCCACCAGGTCCCTCCCTTGACACGTGGGAATTACAATTTGAGATGAGATTTGGGAGAGGACACAGAGCCAGACCGTATCATCCCCCATCCCCTGGCAACCACCAGTCTAGTTCCTGTCGCTATGGATTTGCCTTTTCTGGACATGTCATATAAATGAAATCATAAACTCTGTAGTTTTTTCTGGCTGGCTGCTTTGATTTAGCTTCATGTTTTCAAGGTGAATCCCCAGTTAGCATGTATAAGTGTATCATTTCTCTTTGTTGCTGAATGATACGCCATTGTATGCATAAAACACATTTTATTTGTCCATTTACCAGTTGATGGACATTTGGGTTGCTTTCGCTTTTTGGTTATGAATAATTCTGTGATGTACATTTGTGTACAAGTTTTTGTGTGGACACATTTCATTTCTCCAGGGTATATACCTAGGAATGGAATTGCTGAGTCATATCATAACTCTGTGTTTCACCTTTTTAGGAATTGCCATACTGTTTTCCAAAGGGGCTGCATCATTTTACATTCCTGCCACCAGCATATGAGGGTTCCAGGGGTCCCAGTTTCTCTACGTCTTCGCCTTTGATTCTAGCCATCCTAGTGGGTGTAAAGTAGTATCTCATTTTAGTTTTGATTTTTGTTTCCCTGATAGCTAATCATGGAGCATCTTCCTGTGTGCTTGACCACTTATGTATCTTCTTTGGATAAATGTCTATTTGGATATTTTGCCCATTTTTAATTGGATTATTTGTCTTTTTATTGAGTTATAGGTGCTTGTTATATATTATAAATACAAGTCCCTCATCATATATATGATTTCCAAGTATTTTTTCTTATTTTGTGGTTTGTATTTTCACTTTTTTGATGATGTCCTTTGGAGTACAAAAGGTTTTTTTCTTTTCTCTTCTTTTCTTTTCATACGGAGTCTTGCTCTGTCGCCAGGCTGGAGTACAGTGGTGCGATCATGGCTCACTGCAACCTCCGCCTCCCAGATTCAAGCAATTCATTCCCCTGCCTCAGCCTCCCGAGTAGCTAGGACTGCAGGCACGCACCGCCATGCCTGGCTAACTTTTTGTATTTTAGTAGAGACAGAGTTTACCAATGTTGGCCAGGATGATCTCGATCTCCTGACCTCGTGATCCGCCTGCCTTGGCCTCCCAAAGTGCTGGGATTTGCAGGTGTGAGCCGCCGTGCCTGGCTTGGTTTTTTTTCTTTTCCTTTTCCTTTTTTTTTTTTAAGATAGGTTTTCACTCTGTCACCCAGGCTGGGGTGCAGTGGTGCAATCACAGCTCGCTGCAACCTGGAACTCCTAGGTTCAGGCCATCCTCTTGCCTTAACTTCCCAAGTTGCTGGGACTACAGGCATGCACCACTATGCCTGGCTAATTTGAAAATTTTCGGTAGAGATGGGGTCTTGTGTTGCCCAGGCTGGTCTCAAACTCTTGGCCTCAAGTGATCCTCTCACCTTGGCCTCCAAAAGTGCTGGGATTACAAGTGTGAGCCACTGTGCCCAATTAAAAGTTTAAAATTTTGATGACATTCAGTATATTTATATTTTTCTTTTATCACATGTACTTTTGGTATTATATCTAGGAAACAGTTGCCTAATCAAGGACATGAAGATTTACTCATACACTTTTTTTCACATTTTATAGTTTAGCTCTTATACTTAGTTCTTTGATCCTTTTTCAGATCATTTTTATATATAGCATGAGATAGCCCCCCCCAACCCACACACACACACACACACACACACACACACACACACACACACACACTTCATTCTCTTGCATGTTGATATCCCGTGTCCCAGCAACATTTGTTGAGACTATTCTTTTTCCCACTGAATTATTTTGAAACTATTGTCAAAAATCAATTGACCATAAAAGTGAAGGTTTCTTTCTTTTTTTTTTTTTTTAGATAGTCTCCCTTTGTCGCCCAGGCTGGAGTGCAGTGGCGCCATCTTGTGCCTTAGCCTCCCAAGTAGCTGGGATTACAGGCACACACCACCATGCCTAGCTAATTTTTTTACTTTTAGTAGAGATGGGGTTTTACCATGTTGGCCAAGCTGGTCTCTCTTGAAGGTTTATTTCTAAACCTTTGTAGACAGAATAATCATAGTTGTATTCCATTTTTGTCTGTCCTCATCCCAGGACCACCCTTTCTTGATTATTGTAACTTTGTAGATCTTTTGAAATAGAGAAATATGAATCCTTTAATTATGTTTTACTTTTTAAAGATTGTGTTGACTATTCTGGTCCCTTGGATTTCCATGTAAAGTTTGGGATCAGCTTGTCCAAGTTCTGTCAAGAAGCCAGCTCGAGGCTTTGGTAGGGATTGTGGTGAATTTGAGAGCCATTTGGGAGGAGCATCCTCTTAACATTGCCTTCCAGTCTGTGACGCGAGATGTCTTTCCATTCATTTAGATCTTTAACTTCCTCCAGCAGTGTTTCGTAGTTTTCCATAGTATGTATTTTGTACTTTACTAAATGTATTCTTATGTATTTTTTTTGTTTTTGATGCTGTTGTACATGCAACTGCTTTTTTCGCTTCATTGTAAATGTTTGCCAACATGTATAAAGAATTGATTTTTGTATACTGATCTTGCATCCTGCAACTTTTCTGAACTCATGCATTTGTAAATTTTTATATATTTATTTTTATTCTTTTGTTTGTTTGTTTTGAGACAGGGTCTCACTCTGTTGCCCAGGCTGGAGTACAGTGGTTTGATCTCAGCTCACTGCAACTTCTGCCTCCTGGGTTCAAGAGATTCTCCCACCTCAGCCTCCCGAGTAGTTTGGACTACAGCTACCTGACCTCAAGTGATTCGTGCCCACCTCGGCCTCCCAAGGTGCTAGGATTACAGGCATGAGCCACCACACCTGTAGTCATGTATTAAGCTGGGCATGATGGCTCATGCCTGTAATCCAGCACCTTGGGAGGCCATGACAGATGGATCACTTGACACCAGGAGTTCGAGACCAGCCTGGCCAACATGGCAAAACCTCATCTCTACTAAAAACACAAAAATTAGCCGGATGTGGTAGTGCATGCCTGTAATCCCAGCTACTGAGGAGGCCGAGGCATGAGAATCACTTGAACTCAGCAGGTGGAGGTTGCAGTGAGCCAAGATCGTGCCACTGCACTCCAGCCTGGGTGACAGAGCATGACTCTGTCTCAGAAAAAAAATAATAATAATAATAATAATAATGGCCGGGCGTGGTGGCTCATGCCTCTAATCTCAGCACTTTGGGAGGCCAAGGCAGGTGGATCACCTTAGGTCAGAAGTTCGAGACCAGCCTGACCAACATGGTGAAACCCCATCTCTACTAAAAATACCAAAATTCGTCGGGCATGGTGATGGGCTCTTGTAATCCCAGCTACTCAGGAGGCTGAGGAAGGAGAATCACTTGAACCAGGGTGGCGGAGGTTGCAGTGAGCCAAGATTGTGCCATTGCACTCCAGCCTGGGCAACAAGAATGAAACTCCATCTCAAAAAATAAATAAATAAAGTAAAATAGTTTTTTAGTGGATTCCTTAAGGATTTTCTGTGTACAAGATCAAGTCATCTGTTAATATAGTTTTAGTTCTTCCTTTCCACTACTATGTATTTTTCTTGTTTATTTGGTCATCTTCTTTCTCCTCCCACCAGAATGTAAGCTGGTCACTGCTGTGGTCCCAGTGCCTAGAACAGGGCCTGGCACACACTGGTGCTCAGTCGTTTGAATGGATGAATGAATAAGTGGAGCCAGCATGACTGGGCCCAGGCGATGCCCCCAGCCCAGGGCCCCCACTCCTGTGGCACCTGCTTATGGAGATTAGATCTGTCCCTTCCTCCCCTGTCTTCATCCCTGACCTTTCTGCTTGTCCCCAGTCTTGGTTGCAGAGGATTGTTGGAGCTCACCCTCCTAACAAACTCTGTGCATTCTGGTGACTGAGTTCCCTTTGTCCCTGGTGTCATCACAGAGCCTTCACCAGGCCAGGCACTTTGCAGGATTCATTTTACTAAGCGCTCCCACAACAGTGGCCACGACAGGGGTGATGTGCCCCAGTGAGTGTGCAGCTGTGGCCCAGGTCTGGCCTTGGGCAGGAGCACAGAGTAAGCCTTGGTCACATCCTTAAAGCCTTGTGGAGCTTGGAGGGGCTTCCTCTAGAAAGTGAGGCTTAGGGGCTTTCATCGGGCTGAGGAAACAGGACTCCCTTCTCATTCATGCTGTTCCCTCTTCCTGGAACTGTCTCCTCCACCTGGCTGCTCCGCAAGCTCATTCTGATCTGAGCTTGAATGTCACCTTTCTTGACTCACCCCTTCCCCACCCTCTCCTGGTGACACTGAGTCATCACTGAGTGAATGCAGTCTGCAGTGGCTCATACCAGCACCTGCTTGGCACTCAGAGACCTGGGTGGTGCCTCAGAGGCAGAGCAGGGTACTGCAGGCCCCACAATGCCAGGGGTTCTCCTTGCCAGGCTTTCCCGTGCTCCATGGCCCCTGAGCCGACATGGCGACTGAGAGCCCTGACTCTGAAGTCAGACAGTCCTGGGTTTAAATCCTGCTCTCCCTGGGGGATGTGAGCTCGAGTGCTGGGTAGAATGACTTTCTCTTGGAGCTTCAGTGCCCTCAGCTGTAGAATGGGTGGCGTAGAGCCCACCTTACAAGGCTGCCGTGCAAAGCAAACCTGCCAGTGCTCAGGAGAGGCTTGGCTGCGGCCCTCTCCGACCATCTGCCCTGAGGCCTCGATCTGGCAGTTAACCCCACTCTCCTCAGCTCACTTCCTTACTGTCCCCTAGGTGGTTAGGTGGGATGAGCTGGAGATAACATCTCTCACACTGTCCCCTCCCTTCCTGGCCACCCCTTCCTGAGCATGGGCTCTGCCAGGCGGGCTGTGTGGGGGATGGGGAGCTGCTCGGGGATGCAGAGCTCGGCTCCGCCACGTGCTGCTGCCACCCCCAGATCCTGCCAAGGCCCCCGCAGCAGTTGGGAGGGGCTTGGATGAGCCCTGCCACCGGCTCCCACTCACTCCCAGAGCACAAAACACCTCTCCAGTAAAGGGGTGCTCAATTTTTCAGCGCGGTCATGCTCTCCAACTCAGGAGGCACCGGAAGGCTGGAAGACCAGAGCCTTCTGCTTAGTGTTGGTGAAGCTGAGGCCCCCAAGTCGCTGTCTCCGCACCCGGAGTCCAGCTGCTTGGGTTAATCCCCGTTCTGCTCTTACCTGTGGTGGGCCTCTGGCAAGGGTCTTAGCCTTGGGGCTCGCAGTTTCTTCAGGTGGGGGATCGGGCTGATGATGTGGCTGCTGCAGACAGAGGTTGGAGGTTTGGCATGAGCACCTTTCTCTGGCACTTGGAGCAAGCTCCAGGGCCTGCTGGCTCCTATGAAGTTCCTTGAACAGTGCCTGGCACATGGGAAGTGCTGTGTGGGCATCGGCTGTTGTTATTATTGCCACCATTGTTATTAGTGGTGAAGAAGGGGGCTCTGGAGTCAGAAGGAACCAGGCTTCAGGAACTAGCTCCCACTACCTACTGGCTGGGAGGTGCAGGGCAGCTTGCCTAGCCTCAATCTCTTCATCTGTGAAATGGGCTGAGTAGTCCAGCCTAAGACTGTTGTGAGGATCACGAGGCGGTTGGCAGAGCCTGCCTTTGGAGGAGGTAATGGCAGTGGAGGGGAACTGCCCAAGGTCTCAGAGCAAGTTGGCAGGGGTAGCGCTGGGTACAGAGGGAGGCTCTGCAGGTTGCCAGGCTTCCTGGGGAGGGACACCTGCCCCAGCTCCCCTCACCCCTGCCTTGTGTTTATCTCATTTTTATTACGTTTTTGCTGGTGTTTATTATTTTTTTAACAACAGTTACACAAGTACATTCTTGTGAAAACACAGCTACTTTGTGACACAGAGTGAAAGTGAAGCTCCCCCACTGCCTCACTCCCAATGGGCAGGGCTCTTTCCCCTGTCCCTGGTACCATATGGGATCCCCTGGCATGGATGTACATGCCTGTGCTCACCTGTCACCTCTGGCCCGCAGGGAGGAGGTGCAGGAGAACTGCGTGCGGTGGCGAAAGAGGTTCACGTTCGTGTGTAAGATGAGTGCTAACCCGGCCACCGGCCTGCTGGACCCCTGTGTCTTCCGCGTGTCTGTGCGCAAGGTGAGGCTGGGGGCGCTCGTGGGGCTGCTAGGCTGGGCTGTTGGGCTGGGCTGTAGGCCCCTCCCCTTTTGAGTCCACACCCCCAGGGAAAAATGAGGAGAGTTGCTCTGCTTCTTGCCCTCCTCCCCCTCAGATCTGGGGGGGATTGAGGGGAGATGCATGAGGTCCTGGGATTCCCCAGTCAACTTGCTGCTTGTCTCCCTCCCTGTGCAGGAGCTGAAAGGCGGGAAGGCTTATTCCAAGGTAAGAGGGGCTGTGTGAAGGGGCGGTGGCATGGAATGGGGTGGCATTAGACAGGCATGAGGGAAGCCTCCGGACCCTCTCTGCCACAAACAAGAGACACTTAGCCCTACCTGAGATGTGTTATTTTTTAGAAATATCTTTAATAATGGCCTTTGCACTCAATATAAGGCAGCATATGCTTGTTGCAATACAAATGGTACAGAAGTTCACAGAGTGAAAGGGCCAGTTTCTGTCCCTTCTCCTCTCTCCAGACCTCTTGCACAGTCTCGGCTCATTGCAACCTCCACCTGCCGGGTTCAGGTGAGTCTCCTGCCTCAGCCTCTCAAGTACGGCTGGGCATGATGGCTCACACCTGTAATCCTAGCACTTTGGGAGACTGAGGCAGGCGAATTTGCCTGAGCTCAGGAGTTTGAGATCAGCCTTGGCAATATGACAAAACCCCATCTCTACTACAAATACAAAAATAATTAACCAGGGGTGGTGGTGCCCTCCTGTAATCCCAGCTACTAGGGAGGCTGGGGCACAAGAATTGCTTGCCACCTGGGGTTGGGGGGGGGAGGAGGCTGCAGTGAGCCGAGATCACGCCACTGCACTCCAGCCTGGGTGACAGAGTGAGATTCTGTCTCCCGAATATATGAATAAATAAATACACAGATTTGTGGCTTTTGGTTTTTTACTTAATACATCCTGGGCATCTTTGTGTGTTATCATAGGTTTCCATGTGCTTTCTAATGGCAGCAGTGTCCCATGGCGTGGCTGGTGACGGTTGACTCAGCCAGCCTTGCTGCTGGACGTGTGTGTTGTTACCAGGGTTTCACCGTACCCACAGACAGTTCAGCCCTACATAGCATTAATGAAAGCTTTTCTACTGGGCAAAGAGGGAGAAGACAGCTCTTCTGGCTTTGAATAAGCCCGCTCTGCCTTCCATCTCTCTTCTCCATGGTGGATTTTGCCCTTCCCTCTTCAGCTCCTGGGATTAGCCCAGCGGCAGGAGGGTGGGCTCCATCAGCCAGGAGGGGAAATGCCTTTGCCTCACCTCTCACCCCGAGGGAGGTGCTATACAGGGTGCGGCCCTTCCCACTGACCGGAGCTCAGGAACTCAGCCGGCTGGGCCGTGCACTCTGCCCTGGCCTGGGGCGCTGACGTCCTCTCCAGAAGCAGAGGGCAGGGTGGCTAGAACCGGGCTGTGGAGGGTGCTGTCAGAATGGAAATTACTCTGATTCACAGGGGTGAGGATAGCTGCCCCACCAGGGAAGAAATCACCAGCAAACAGCTGGGAGCATCTCGTCTCCACTGGCAGACATTTACCAGGCACCCAGCATGTGTCAGGCACTGCCAGGCTCCTCCCTTCTGTTGTGTAACTGAACTCCTACTTCGGGCTTTACTCCCATTATACAGAGGAGGAAACTGAGGCCCTGAGAAGTGGCTGGACATGGTGCTGATCAGGCCTAGTTTCAGTCCTTTTTCTGTTGGGTTAGCTGTTTGGCCCTGAGCAAGCTTCTTTCCCTCCCTGAACTTAGTTTTCTCATCTGTAAAATGGGGGTCAGTCTGAGTCCATGGCAGGGCTAGGATCTGAATCCAGTTCCCCTGATTCTGGAGTGTGTGCCCTGAACACTGCAGTAGACTTGCAGGCAGCAGGTACTTGACACCCATCCCTGATGGTTCCGTTGGGTTCAAACATTGGTTCAAACATTTCATTATCTATCTCTTTGGAGCCTGTTGTATCTGTAGCAGAGCTGGGCAGGAGGTGGTGAGCAGAGACTCTGGAGCCTCCTGGACCCTTTGCAGAGGGAACCGGAGATGTCCTCCAAATCCCCAAGCCTGGCACCACCTTGTCTCAACCTCAGTTTCCCCTCCAGGTCTAGCAGACTTGGCCTCCATCCACAGGGCCTTCTTAGTGCATGCCCCTCGTTGTACCTTCTCCCACTTCCCTTCCCATCCCTCGCTCCTCTGCCGGGAGTTCCCGAGGGCCTATTCAGACCCTGAGCTCTGTCCAGCAGCCCCTCACTCTGGCCTCTACCAGGGTGCCTTCTCTGGCGCTCCTGCTCATTCTGCAGTGCCTCTCCCCCTCCCAACCCCTGTGGGGGTGTCCCATCACTCCCCCCAGCACCCACTTCCCACAGGCCTTCCCTCCTCCCCTGCCTGCTGGCCCGGCACCTCCCGACAGCACGGCCTTGTTTCCCAGGGAACAATGCATCTGTGTCACAGACAACAGTGTCCTTTTCATGTCAGGCGCACTGGCCCCGGTGCACGCCGGGATGTGGCACAAAGGGTGCTTTGTGCAGCTCAGGGATGTGAGCTCCTGGCTTTGCCATGTTGGTGCCGCAGACCCAGGGCCTCTGTCCTTGGGTCCCCGTTATGCAACAGTCAGTTGGGGCTGTGGGGCAGGCCCAGGGGCTTTGTCTGTCTCCCTCCCCACCTTTTCCAAGTTATCCCTACTGGGCTTCTGCCAGCCAGGAGCCCACACTCCCTGCGGCCTCCCACACGCTCCTCTTACCTCCTAGCTGGGCTTCGCTGACTTGAACCTGGCCGAGTTTGCGGGGTCGGGCTCCACGGGGCGCTGCTGCCTGCTCGAGGGATATGACACGAAGAACACCCGCCAGGACAACTCCATCCTCAAGGTACCAGGGATCCTGCCGCCTCTTCCACCCTGACCAAGGGGTGGGGACAAACCAGGCTGCTCCTCAGAACCCCATGGAGGGTTGTTAAAGATACAGGCCTTACCTGACCTGGTAGACATCGGGAAGATGCAGGCCCTGGAATCAGATCTATGATGAGCTGCTGGCCTCAGTTTCCCCATCAAGGTCAGGGAGGGGCCCTGACAGTCTCTTTAAAGGTTTGGCAAGCACTTGCAATGGGTCCACATCATGCTGACTGCATGCCTTGCCTTCTCTCGTGGTCCCCTGACAGCAGCCCCACAGGGTGTGGTATCTTTGGTTAGTCCCAGCTTCAAATGGGAGGGAGTTGAGGCACACACGTTAAGACATTTGCCTGGAGTCACAGACAACTGGCACCTGACCCCAGCTAGTTGACTTCTTGGCCCAGCTCCTAACCCTGCCTCAAGTGACATGCGGTAGCCTGGCCCCCAGTGGATTATCAGTGAAAACGGTGGCTGCTGAGGGCCCAGGGCAGGTGTGGGCAGGTTTCCAATGGCCAGGGCAGCCCAGCCCCCCAGGCAGATGCCTTGTTGGCCTCTTGGGAACAGCAATGTCCAGGTGTCCTTTCTTCCTCTGTTTCCACACCCTTCCACCTGGCTGGGAAAACAGGCGGTTGTAACACCTCCTCTGCAAGAGGACCCAGGGAGACCCTATTGAATCTGGAGCAGAGCCGGGCAGGAGGTGGTGAGCAGGGGCTCTGGGGCCTCCTAAACCCTTTGCAGAGGGAACTGGGAGATGCCAGAAAGGGTCAAGACTGATTGTTGTGGGAGTCAGAGCTTTTCAGCTTCAGTCAGCCTGAAAAGCACAGGCACAGTCGCCCTGCGTGCCGGATCAAGGGAGCCTGGGTGCCAGGTAGTCTTGGGTTTAAGGGCAACTCCCCCACATCCTGTCTGCAGGGTCTTGGGGAGTCACTTCCCCTTTCTGAGTCTTGGTTCCCTCATCAACAGCCTGGGCGGTCACCTCCTGTCTAGGCTGCTTTCATGGCCGAGTGGACAAGCTGTAGAAAGTCTCAACCCAATGCTCACCTTTTCATTAGTGGTGGCCCCAGGATCTGAGCCCCCTCTCCCACCCACTCCCCCTTCTGCCTGTTACTCCATCTCAGCCTAGATTTTAGGGTCCAAATCTTGCCACATTTGGGCTGTTGCCAACATCTTTGCCCAAGTGAATGTTAAGTTTGCGATGGCTTCATGCTTTATTCATCAGACTTTCACCAAACCCTGCCCACCACCTGCCGTGCCAGACCCCCTTCCTTCTCCTGCCTTCTGGGTTGAGCTCTGTGCCCCTTACGCAGGGTGAGGGGTGAGTGTGCGGCTCTGTCCTGGAGAAGCTCACTGCCTAGGCCTGTAGCTGACCCCAGTCCACTAACTGTGCCAGGTGCAGGGCTGAGCCCAGGCCTCACCTTGCGCTGCCCTCCCCTCTGCTCCGCCAGTCAGGCCTTGGTACCATCTCTGTCCTCCACACAGGGAAACTGGGCTCAGAGAAGTTAGGTGGCTTTGCCAGAGCCCCCCCAGCCAGGAGAGGGCAGAGAGACAGGATTGGAGCCTAAGCCCTTCTGAGGCCAGAGTTGAAAGGCTGCAGGGGCCCTGCGCCTGGGCAGGCTGTGGGGTGGCCAGAGCATGGCTGATTGCTTCTCTTGCCACAGGTCACCATTGGTATGTTCCTGCTCTCTGGAGACCCCTGCTTCAAGACGTGAGTGCTGGCACAGGCCTGGGGAATGGATGGGAGCCCGGTCCTGGGCACTGGGGTTGGAGGAACAGGGGACTCTTGGTGTCCTCTGTTTTCATCTGGTCCTCAAGTGGGGCACCCTAGTCACACCTGTTTGTCTTTCCAAGGCCGCCGTCCACTGCCAAGTCCATCTCCATCCCAGGCCAGGATTCCTCCCTGCAGCTGACATGTAAGGGTGGCGGGACCAGCAGTGGTGGCAGCAGCACCAACTCCCTGACAGGGTCCCGGCCCCACAAGGCCCGGCCCACCATCCTCAGCTCAGGTATGGTGCCTCATCTGCCCGCCCCTCCCCGCTAGTGGCCCGAGGGGCTTACCTCTATGTCATGCCCAGGTCCCCAGGGAGACGCTGGCTGGCTGAAGGGAGGGTGATGGTGGGAGGGTGTCTTCGTGCTCCCCACTGGGCTGATGGGATCTGAGCATCTCTTGCAGGCTGGCTGTGGTGCTGGGCCCTGCGATCACAGAAGTGCCCTGGACTGAGACTGATGTGGCCTTCCCACCCTCATGGCCCTGCAGTCTAGCAGGAGAAACAGGCCTCAGTCAAGCTGTAGATACATGACATGCATGTCTACCTGCAAACGGGATGAGAGCTGGGAGAGACAGGCCCAGAAGGCAGGATCCATCTGGGGCCAGGGAAGGCTTCCCTGAGGAGGCGGTGTCTGGGCTCCATTTGGGGGATCGGGGCACAGTATACCTGGCAGAGGGACGTGCTGGGAGCTCTTGCTCTCCCATGTGCTCTGTGACCTTGACTGGCCAGTTCGCCTCTTGCTGTCTCCGTGTTCTCTGGAAAATGGGATTGGTAATAGCAATTACATCCCAGGTTGCTTTGGGGATTAACTGTGCACATGTGGGCACCTGCCTGGCACATGGTAAGCACTCAGTCTGTTTTTATTAAATTATCACTGGTACTAATGTTGTTATAAAAAATGGGAAAGAGCCCAACCCCTAGAGGAGACAGCATGGCAACTAGGAGGAGGGGGTGCTGCCGGGACAGGAGGCTCTGGACTGCCCCCAGGCAAGGCGTCATGTGGCAACCCTGATTGTCTCACAGAATCACTTAGAGCACAGGCTTGGTGGGTAAGTCTGCCCCTGCAGACTGTGAGTGGTGAGGGACCCTCTGACCTCAAGGGCGCGGCCGTCCTCCACTCCCTTTTCCCCAACAGACCCAGCCAGCTGAGACCCAGAGCAGAAAACTGGGACTTCCCAGCACCATTACTCTTTCCATCCCCCAGGATGGGGTCCCCCAGAAGAGATGTGTCTGGGGACCAGGCCACCCCAGCAAAGGTGGTACCTTCGTGTGAAATAGAAGAGGCCCCTCTCCCAGGCAGGGTGGGACCTGAGTGCCCACTTGCCTCTGGAGCTGGGCTCCCCCCCCATATGCAGAGAATCTGCTGGGGACTTGAAAAGCCACATGGTTATGGGTGGGCACACAGGCCAGCCTGGGGTGCTGCCTGTGGCCTGGGTGTGTCCTTCTCTGAAGAGGGCATGGATGAGTCCTTCCTTCCTGTGTTGGGTGGGAGGGCGGGTGGGGTGCTCGGAGTCCTGGGTGGGTCCCACCTGCTCTCTTGTGCCTCCTGCTGGGGAGTGCCAGGAAAGTCTGTTTTGAAGTTAGGCTTATGGGTGACTTGGGACAGGGACTGTCGGCCTGTCCCTTTGGGCCAGCCCTCGGTCCCCCACTCCCCCTTACCCCTGTCCCCTCTACTCCAACTCCAACGACCCAGGCCCCTCCAGCCTCAGGGCCTCTGCTGATGCTGTTCTCTGCGCCTGGCAGGCCCTTGCCCTGAGGCCTTAGCTGGCTCCCTCCTGTGATGTGTCCTGGAGGTCTGCCATTAAGGCCGTCTCCTTGGAGAAGCTTTCCCTATTCCCAGACTGGGCCAGACCCCCAGTAAGCACTGCTCCCTGCTCTGTACCTCTCACTGCAGTTGTGGGTAGTGGAGGCCGTCTTTGTTTCACGTTCTTCCTCCTTGCTGGCCTGTGGTGGGCACCCTACACAAGGAGGCCCTCTGTGGAATGAATGGACCTGGGTTTGGAAGGTGACCTGTGGCTCAGGCGGGTTGCTGCTCCTCTGAACCCATTTTTCAGTCTGTTAAGTGGTACCCCACCATGGGAGGCTCTGTGAGGGCATGGTGGCGAGGGCAAGAGAGAGGGTGAGTAGCACTGGATGACCCCTGTCCCCTCATCCCCTGCCCCTTCCTGCCTTCCCAGGGCTGCCAGAGGAACCCGAGCAGAACCTGTCCAGCCCCGAGGAGGTCTTCCACTCTGGCCACTCCCGCAACTCCAGGTTACGCCAGCCAGCAGTCCAAGATCTCCGGTGAGTGGCTGCCTGGCCCTGCCCCCGCGGCCTCCTCCTTCCCCCGGGATCCCCCCATAATGACGCTCCCCCGTAGAGCCCCCATCATGACGCTCCCCCGGGGTGCCCCCCCACAGGCTACAGCACAGAGCACTCGCGCTCCTCCAGCCTCTCAGACCTGACGCACCGCCGCAACACGTCCACCAGCAGCAGCGCCTCTCGGGGGCCTCGGCATGACTGTGGAGGGCCCTGAGGGCAGTGAGCGGGAGCACCGGCCCCTGGAGAAGCCACCTCGGCCACCCCGGCCCCTGCATCTGTCTGACCGCTCATTCAGGTGAGGTCTGCCGCTTGGTGCATCCCTGGAGAACAGACCCCTCCTGGTGGTGCCTTGAACCTCCGCTTCTTTACCTGTAACACGGGGACTGTAGGGTCCCCACCTCAGAGGGTTGAGTGGTGACAATTCCACCAGCTGATAGCCATGAAGGGTGCAGCCATGCCGGGCATACAGCAGGTTCTGTTCATGGCTGCTGTGGTTTTGCAGATTGGACAGGAGCACAGTCTGTGGGCCCGACAGCTGGACTGAGCCTTAGAGCCACTCCTTATGCGCTGTTAGAGCCACTCCTTATGCGCTGGGTGGCTTTGGGGGAGCTGACTTACCTGCTCAGTGCCTGGCATCCTCATCTATAAAAGCGGCTTGTGATGGCACCTGCACCCCTATTGTGCATGCGAGGGTTCAGTGAAGTACAGCACGGAGCGCATGGGGACATTCTGAGCGACTCTGTCCCTACCTGACCCAGGCGGAAGAAGGACTCAGTGGGAGAGCCACCCGACCTGGGTGGATGATACGCGGATTGACGCCGATGCCATCGTGGAGAAGATCGTGCAGAGCCAGGACTTCACGGATGGCAGCAACACCGAGGGTGAGCTGGGCCGGGCTGGTGGGGGTGAGGCTGCTTGCTCCAAGGGCTGGCCCTGCCCCGCTCAGCCTCCATCCTCCCCCGTGTCCCCACAGACAGCAACCTCCGGCTGTTCGTGAGCCGTGATGGCTCTGCCACGCTGAGCGGCATCCAGCTTGCCACCAGGTAGGGGCCGGCTCAGAGAGGGTCACCGGGGCAGCCTGGGGCTTGGGGGTGAGAGCAGAGTCCCCACAGTTCACTCACCTGGCTTCGAACGCCAAGTCTTGTCATCACAGTGTGACCCTGGGCCTGTCATGTCTCTGAACCTCCCTTTTCCATCTGTCAGGCAGTGTGGACACCACCACCTCACCTGGGAGCCTGGGGCAATGAGGGCAGCAGCAGGCCCAGTCGTTTCCCACGGTTCACAGGGTCACTTTGGGCACTCCTTGGCTCAGGGCTCAGCACACGGCAGGGGCCTCACATGCGTTTATTTAGGACCCTCCCTTCCCCTTCCTCCCAGCTCCAGGGGACTCGGGATGAATGGTGGTGGTGCTCTCCCATGGATTTCCTGAACAAATCTTTCCCTAGCTGGGAAAGGCACCAGGCCCTGAGCGAGGTGCCGAGGACACAGCCGGGTAGGATGCTGGCTGTTGCCTACACGACACCCCACAGGTTGGGGGTAGATGGGACCAAACTTGCAGGAACTACGGTTTCTAGAGTGTCACGCCACAGGCATTCAGTCGGAGCACGTTGACTGTGTGCCTGGCTCTCCATGTCCTTTTGGTTCACCAAATGAATGAAGGAGTGATCGAGTGAGCTTTCCACATGAGCCAGCTGGGAAGGGGCCGGCCTAACATCCACGTCCCCCAGGGAGGAGGTGTGGCCGGGCTGCCATGCAGGGGCTGCCCTCTCATGCTGCTCTGCTGACTCCTGCTGGCCACAGCCTGGAATGGCAGCCATCTCCTCCCAGTATCTTCCTGGACTGCTCTGGGTTGGGGGTGGGGGTGCAGTGAGCAAGAAGGAAACCGAGGGGCTGGCTTCCTTAGGGGTTTCTAAAACACCCTCCCTGGCCCCCTCTGAAAATGAGGAAACAGCTCGGGGAGAGAGTAACCATTCTGGTCGGGAGCAAGATCACAGCAGAGCTACTTGCTACGCCCGAGAGTCCCCAACTCCAAGGCTGGGCCTGGGCTCGGCAGGGGAAAGGAGCTGATCAGGTTTCCTGACCCCACTGCCCTCTTGGCCACCCCCATGTCCCTCTGAGCTTCAGTTTCTTCACCTGTTAAGCGGGACAGGGCGCAGTCACTCCCTGCCGAGGTGACCATGAGGTTGGGGGTGGCATAGCCCAGGCGTGCCCGGAAGGGCTCTGCAGGCCCCACAGACTGATGCTTACTATCTGTGTCACCTTGGGCTACCATTGCTGGGCCTCGGTCTTAGCCCCTTTGCCCTAAGGGTCCCGAGCAGCTGGTTCTCCTACAGGTTAACAGCACCTGCTTGTGAAGCATCTCCAAAGGCCGGGTCCAGTGGGGTGCTCAGGAAATGGGGCATCAAGGGGGACATGCTGACCTGTCTCTCACCTGCAGGGTCTCTTCTGGGGTCTATGAGCCAGTTGTGATTGAAAGCCATTGAGGAGCAGGTGTCCGGGCTGGAGAAGAGGCCTGCTTTCTCTGGAGTCCAGGCCTGCATCATTCCATGAGGAACGTTGCCCCTTCGGATTACCTTTGCGCCACATCTCATCCGTGCCTCCTCCACGCACTCCAGTCCACACTGTCCCCCTAGCATCATTCCATTACCCTCCCATCCATGCTGGGACTCTCCTGGCCAGCGAAGGCCCAGGCACCACTGTGAATATTCTCCTCTGAACCACTAGAGGGCAGGCCAGGTGGGCCCGTGCAGCCCGTGGGCCAGACAGCTGGCCAGGACTGCCTCTGCTAGAGGCCGACCTCGTCCCTCTGGCTGAGGACATGCAGCGGCTCCTAAATGCAGGGATGCCTGTGGCTGAGGGGCCTCTCTACCTGTGTCCCCCACTCCAGGAGCACTGGCTTTGGTCATGTCTTGGCAGCAGGGCCTTGCTCCATTGTTCCCTTGCCCTGGTGGTTGGGGGGTGGGGCAGACCGCCTCCAGAATCCTGCCACCTGTGACTGTCTGACTGCTTAGTGCTTCAGCTGTCCCTTCCTTGTGTCCTGGGGGACCTGCTGGCAGCCTCTTCCTGGGAGCTATGACCTCAGACCCCACCCACACTCCAGATGGAGACCCCTGCCTCCCCAGTGGATGCCCCCGCTGCCTTGCAGCCTGCACTTTGCACATGCTCACCGCCCCCCACAAGCACAGCCCCGCTGACCCCTCACCTCCCCTTCCCTGGGCCCCTTCCCAAGGACTCCTGGTCACTGCCTGCTGTGTAGTCAGTGGTCCAGGGCCTAGCAGCCCGGCGGGAACGGGTGCTGCCTCTCCTCGCTCCAGTTAGCTCCAGCGCAGGTCTGAGACCCGTGCTGAGAAAGCTCTGAGCACCGATGGTGCCCTCTGCCCAGGGCTGGGTCCTGAGCAGCTGGTTCTCCTGCAGGAAGAAGGTTGGAGCAAGCAAAGTCCTTCTCTGCTCTCAGGGTCAGCTGCCCAGACTGGGCGGATGCCAGAGAGGCAGGTGGACCGTGGCTTGACCAGTCTGGAGCTGGTTCTCCTCGCCAGAAAAGCCTCAGCCTTCCTCTGGAAGCATTCCCCCGTCTGGGCAAGGGGGAGGGGCTCCTTTAAGGGGTGTGCTTTCCCAGCAGGGAGCAGTCTGGCCCTGCCCCCCACTAAAGCCTCTGCTCTCAGCACTCTCCCCCCAGTCCTTGTAACTTGCTTGAAGGTGGGTTCTGGCTGCCAGCCAGTCCCTAGACAAACTCCCTGCCCCTTTTAAATTTCACTCATTTTGTATAAACCCAGCAGGCTGGTGTTTGCTCCACCCTGTAGCTTTTTCATTCCTCCTCTCTTTTCTTGTTGAGTTCACGGTTCAATATTGCCTCCTCCCCCAGGTGAGGGGAGTGCTGCTTTCTCTGCCCCACCTGCCGGCCGGTTCCTGCAGCGCTGGGGTCCGGGATAGGACTTCTCTCTCTGGGAGGGGGTGCAGGTGCCCTCCCCAGGCTGGGAGGTTCCTTCCCTAGTCCCCATCTGCCCCTGCTAGTGAGAGTTGGGCTTCTTGGTCTGAGAACTCCCGGCATTGGGACCAGAGCATTTTTAGCATTTGTTGTTGTTGTTTTACTCACCTAACTCTTAGAAAATGAATGTTAGAAGGTGCCTGCCAAGGCGGGACAGTGTTTGCTCGGGCTGGAGAAGGCTCTGCTCAGCCCCAAGGGTCCCCTCCTGCCCCACAGATACTGGCACTTTAAAAAGAAGCTGACTGCACTGTGTCCAGACAAATTGGCCCCAGACGATGGGGGAGTTCTGTCCTGCCCTTCTGTGTCTGTGACCTCACCCAGCCTAGGATGGAGGTGCATTCAGGGTAGATTTGCATCTCATTCAAAGTTCTGGGGCTTTGGGCAGAAAACAGCTGGCTTTGGCACTGTTGGGGAGACTCCTCCAGACCAGGAACCCCAGAAGAAGACAGAGCCTGCCACATCCTCTCATGCCAGGCCCTGGGCCAAGTTGATTGGACTGAGAATTCAGTCACAACCAAATTGACGCTGGCTGGAGCCAGAGGCCAGAAGGTGTGGCCTTGTTGCCCCCATGTGGGAGCCCTGTCTTCAGCCCTGTGTCTCCTTGAGCTCAGTGAATACTCACCAGGTGCCCACAGCTCCTGGACTTCAAATTCTATATATTAAGAGAGATGCAGAGTATATCAGAGATATTTTTGGAAAGGAATTGGTCTATGCAATGTCAGTTTGGAATCTTCTTCAAAGTTTAACGTTTTTATTAGCAGATTTAAAATAAAGGTCTACAATATCTTTAGATTTTTTTTTTCCTGTTTACCTCACAAACTGACCACACGGCATGTCTGCCAGGATGAAGGTGTCCATGTTTTCCTCTGTCTTTAGGGAGGTGATCAAGGAGATGGAGGGAGGGGTCTTTCTTTTTTTAATTCCCCTCCTTTCTAACAGAATGTTGCCACCACTCCTTCAGTGGCTGTGTTTGTTTCTCTGTCCCAGCTTCTGTTGTAGAAAATAACATTGTTAGGGGAAATCGGCCTAGTGTCAGTGTCTTGGTTTGGGGGAAAAAATTAAATGTTTCGGCTTTTGTTTCTTTGCTGTTTTGTTTTTACCTTGTTACTTTATCATGTTGACTTTAGGGTCAAAGACAACATCAGAAGGAAGTCAAATATGTATAATGACATTCCAGGGTGGGGAAGCTGTAGGGAGCCAGGGTTCTCCTGGTCCTGGCTACCGTCACAATCGCCGCCACCTTCATCGCTCCAGCTTCCTGGGGGAGGAAACTGAGAAGACCGTTACCTCCCAGCCTCCCACCAAGTGAAAGCTCTGTCCTCAGGGCCAAGTTCTAACCACTGCCCTGTGGACCTTCCCTACAATCAAGTGGCCTCTAAGGAGCATGCCTGAGGACAAATAACTGTGACTCAGTTTCCTTACCTGCAAATGGGGTTATCAAATAACACAGGTGTGCAGCCTGACCTGTAGGAGGTATGAGTGTGTTTCCCAAACCAAAGCCCCAGGCTGCTGTCCTTTACAGGCTTGGCTTGCCCTGGGTCCCTCACCCTGTTTCTGTCACAGGTTGCTCTGGGACAAGCAAGTCACTCTGGGTCTTTAACGAGCTTGGAGGTGACAGGAAGCCCTCAATGGTTTTGGCCAGGCCAGAAGGAACCAGGGCTCCAGCTCTACACCAGGACAGCATTCACACCACTGCTCAGTGCTGACCCCCCCCACTCATGGCCCCTTTAAACCCTTCCTCTGTTCTGTGCACAACTGGGGAGGTAGGTAAAAGTGGGCTCCTAGCTGAGCCCAGAGTCTCCTGAGAGATAAGGGAAGACCCAACATGGGGAAAACCCCCCCCCCTACTCAAAATACAAAAATTAGCTGGGCGTGGCAGTGAGTGCCTGTAATCCCAGCTATTCAGGAGGCTAAGGCAGGAGAATCGCTTGAACCCAGGAGGTAAAGGTTGCGGTGAGCCAAGACTGCGCCATTGCACTCCACCCTGGGCAACAAAGCAAGACTCCTGGCTTAAAAAAAAAAAAAAAGTTGCTCTTGTCAGCTTTACTCCATAGTCAGAGATGGGCTTCCAACAAACCAGGGAGATAAATGCCAGAGGGAGCAAACCATGCCAGACTCACAGCAGATCTCTCCCCCGAACCCCCCAGGTGGGGACAGCAGGCCAAGGGCCTCCACATAACCCCTCAGGGAGACCTGAAGTCCCCAGATGCTGTACTCTGTAGCACTCCAGGATCTAAACAATCACTGAATCTTAAAGCTGGCTGATTGGTTCAAAGCTCTTACTTTTGGGCCAAGCGCGGTGGCTCACGCCTGTAATCCCAGCACATTGGGAGGCTGAGTCGGGCAGATCACCTGAGGTCAGGAGTTTGAGACCAACCTGGCCAACATGGTGAAAAACCATCTCTACTAAAAATTAGCTGGGTGTGATGGTGAACCCCTGTAGTCCCAGCTACTTGGGAGGCTGAGGCAGGAGAATCACCTGAATCCAGGAGACAGGTTGCAGTGAGACGAGATCATGCCACTGCACTCCAGCCTGGATGACAGAGTGAGACTCTGTCTCAGGGGGAAAAAAAGCTCTTTGTGCCAAACCTCCTGCCAGGGATACAGGAGCAACCACAGACCCTACCCTCAGGGAGCTGATAGGGCCAGATTAAAAAAATGCATCAGTGAATTAAAGGCACGGGGCTGGGCACGGTGGCTCATGCCTGTAATTCTAACACTTTGGGAGGCCGAGTTGGGAGGATCGTTTGGGTCCAGGAGTTCGACACCAGCCTGGGCAACATAGAACTTAAAAAAAGCCAGGCGCAGTGGCTCATGCTTGTAATCCCAGCACTTTGGGAAGCCGAAGCAGGCGAATCACGAGGTCAGGAGTTCGAGACCACCCTGGCCAACATGGCGAAACCCCGTCTCTACTAAAAATGCAAAATTTAGCTGGGCGCGGTGGTGGGCTCCTGTAATCCCAGCTACTCGGGAGGCCGAGGCAGGAGAATCACTTGAACCTGGGAGGCGGAGGTTGCAGTGAGCTGAGATTGTGCCATTGTACTCCAGCCTGGGTGACACGAGCAAGACTTCTTTCAAAAAAAAAAAAAAAAAAAAAAATAAGCCTTCACTGCTGGTTTCTCTGAGGGACGTGGCGTCACGGTGAGACCGGGAGGAGCAGCCGCCCCATGAGTGGAGAGGGACCGCGTTCCTGTCTCTGGAGCTGGAGAAGCGTGGAAGATGATCTGGCCCAACATCGCTTTGTTCTCAGAGGAAGGGCCCTCCAAGACCGGGGGAGGGGCCTGTGCGCGGGTCCTGGTCCGAAACGTGTTTGGGCTGCTGCGAGAGGCACCCAGTGAAGGGAGGGAGGGGACATCCGAAGAGTGTCCCGGGAGACCGGGCGATGGTGAGGAGGCGCCCCCTCTCCACCAATCCAAATCCTCTCCATCCATGCGGGCTCCGGAGAGACCTTCCCCACCCATCCCAGGCCGGAAAGTGAACATTCTCTGCACCTCTCCCACCAGTGTCGGTTTCACCACTGACTAGGATTCGGACCTACCCCTCTGAGCCTCACTTTTCCCATCTGAAAAATGGAACTTCCGATCCCTCACTCCCATCCCACTCTGGCTCCAGGACTCTGGCTCCAGGACTCTGGGGGCGGCTACAGGACTATGGCCATGAAGGCCAGGGAGTCTGGGTTCCCAACTCGGTCCCATTCCCTAGGGAGATTCGGGCAGCAACCAGCCAGGCAACGTCCTTGAGAACTACATTTCCCGACATGCAAAGGGGAGAAGGCGGTTCCTGCTAGTCTCGGACGACTTGGGGGCCTGAGCGGGCCTGGAACCTGAGCCGGCCTGGGAACTACGACTCCCGGCGTGCTCCGCGGTCCAAAAACCGGAAAAGCGTGACCCGGAACCGGATGTGGCTAGCGGCTGCGGTGACTGAGCTCCGAGGGAAATGGTGAGATTGGTATTGAGTGCCGGAGATACGGGCGTTTGGGGGTGGGGTCCCGGGTCTGCTCAGGAGCTGGGACTTGGACACTTGGAACGGGGATTGCTCTCCCGCCTGCCCATTGTACGGACAACACCGAGGCCTGGCATTCTCTCCCAGCCTAGAAACTGATCCCTAGTCAGCCCTCTAGCATCCGTTGAATGAATGGGAAGCTTAGACAGTGATACCGCCGCGACGCCCCGCTTTCATTAGTGCGCGGAAATGGAGAGTCACTTTGTCAGCTGAGACCTCCCTTTTCTCCAGGCCACGGGGACAGACCAGGCGGTGGGACTCGGCCTCGTCGCCGTTAGCCTGATCATCTTCACCTACTACACCGCCTGGGTGATTCTCTTGGTATGTCATTTTCCCCGTCCGCTGCTCACCTTCCCCGAGCTCTGGCACCGCCAGAGCAGCTACAATATAAGCGCTAGGCACGGCGCTGGCATCATTGCCTGCCTCATCTCATGATATCTCCAGAACAATTCTATGAGGGAGATGCCAGTGGTGCCGCATTTTATAGTTGAGATAGCTGAGGCTCGGGGAGAAGGACCTAGCTCAAGATTGCATCCTTAGCCGCTACACTTCAAACTCTGTTTCCAGCTTGCTTTGACTTTTGGAGGAATTCTATTCCTCCTGGGTTATCCTGCTAACTCTTGGCCATGGCGAGCACCAGTGACATTTGTGAAGGCCTTTAGGATATTTTTTCTTGTGGGAAAACTTGGTCATTACTGAAGAAGTGCAGTGTGTTTGGAAGTGCAGAACGTGGTATCTTTTAAAGAGAAAATATTAGTGAAGAAGCTCTGGAGGCCCAGATTGGGAATCAATCGAGGATTCCTCATGTACCATTTGCTAGGCTGCGAGTGCCTTGGGGCAGATCTCTTGTCCCCACCACCAACCTATGGCAGGCACCAAAGCAAGTGCCTGGTAAATACCAGTAAGAAATTAAGGAAGGATCAGTATTAACCATCACATTGCTCAAGAGAAAAAAAAAAATTAAAGAAGGAAAAAAACATGACACCCAAATCCCATAATCTTAAAGAAAAGCAAATCCAGTCCCAATGCTGTGAATGGGTCAGCCCCTTAGATGGAGGAGGTGGGATGTTTGGGCTTGGGGGCTGGGCAAGGCGAGCAAGGCTCACCAGAGCTCTGCCCTCGATGCCAGCCATTCATCGACAGCCAGCATGTCATCCACAAGTATTTCCTGCCCCGCGCCTACGCTGTCGCCATCCCGCTGGCCGCGGGCCTCCTGCTACTCCTGTTTGTGGGTAAGTCATCACCTCCTCCCCTTGACCCTGGCAGGCTTTCGGGAGGACCCACCTCTGAAGGTGCTTCCACACTTTGGCACTGCTGGAAGCTCCTTGCCCTGCACTCACCCCTGGGGTTTTCCTGTTATCCTTAGAGGCTGCTAGTCAGTAGCCTCTGGACTTCCTGGTGCCTCAGGCTTTTTGGACTCCAGTGACCTGTCCCCCTCTTTCTTCCCCCAACCCCATCATCACTCCTCTCACCTCAGTCACCCTCTCATCACCCTGACTTCTAATTCCTGCCCCTCTCTATCTCATGGCTTCCTAGGGATGGAGACTGTGTCTCCATCATTACTGTGTATCTAGAATGGGCTGTGGCACTGAGGTTGTGCTCACAAAGTTATTTGAATGAGTCAGTCAATGGCCGGGTGCCTGGATGATGGGTGGATGGGGTGGGTGGTGAGGTGTAGGTGGTGGGCAGGTGGTTGATTGGGTGATCGACAGATGGGTGGGTCTTGTTCTCCTTGGAATCTGAAACATTAAATGCAGCATCTCACCTGAGGCAGGCGCTCAGTTGGTGTTTGTTGAATGAATGTGAGTGGACGTATGGCTTGATGAATGACTGGGGAGATGAGCAGGTCCCCTGGAGTGTGGCTGGGTAGGTGCACAGCCCTGCATGTGGGTGGCTCTGCCGTGTCATGCCCTGACCTCCCAGCAGCCCTGAGCCCAGATATTATGTGGCCTTTCTGGTCTGTGTATTCCAGGACTGTTCATCACTTACGTGATGCTGAAGAGTGAGAGGGTGACCAAGAAGACTCAGTGAAGGTCCCTCGAGGATGAGGCTGCCAGCCCCTTCTCTGCCTCCCCCTCCAGGGCAGGGACCAAGCGGGGGAGGCTGCAGAACCTTCCCAGGCACAGTGGTGCCCCAAGCCTGGCTGTCCTGCAGAGTCCCCATGGCATGGAACCTACCCCTGACTGACTGGAGCCCCCTCCCCCACTCTCCCTTCCAGAAGCTAGAAGGGAGGGACACCTGGAAGACTCCGGTCACCCCCTTCTTGCCCAGAGCCTGAAAGATGCTGGTCCTCCCGACCTCACTCTCAGACTCCCTGCCACCTTTTCCCCTGGGTTCTGCCATCATGCCTCGTTTCCCCTCCTGTCACATGCTGACATTGGACTTAGCAGGTTCTAAGGCCGCATGTGTGACCTCTGACCTCTCCCCACAAGCCCTCTCCTTCACCAAGGCAACTTTCCTTAGCCTGACACAGCCCCACACCCCACAAGCCCTTCTGGACCTGGAAAGCCTGGGGAAGGACTGACAGACCCAGGACCACCTGTAGGGCTCAGGGCACATTAGGGCAGCCACCCCGGGCCCACTGACCGACCACTCCTCATGGAGGTCCAGCCCCCCAACCCCAGGGCTGGCCTGTTTGGGAGAGCTGACCAATAAACGCTGACTGATTGTGTGTTTGTCTCTGTGCTGTGTTTCCCAAGTGTCGGGGCTGGAGGGGGCTTGGAGCTGGCCCCTCCATTGATCTTGGGTCAGGAGATCCTGTACAATGGGGGTGCCTCGGGGCTCCTGCCCTGAACCTGTGCGCTGGGGGATAAAGCAGGGACTGGGACAGAAATGCTTCCCCACCCAGTGGAGATCACAGCTGGGTGTCAGTGGGAGACCCTGGCACCCCCTCTGCCGTGCTTCCCCTGTGCCAGCTTGGTCAGGATGGATTCATTACTTTAGGGACCCTTGGGCCACTCCCCTAAAAGCCCCACAGCCCAACTTAGCCTGGCCCTGAGCAGCAGAGCTGCTCCGTGTTCAGGCTGGCCGGACTGGCCCATCCCCCAGCCTTCCACCAGTCCTATCTCGCCTGGGCAGCTGGCTCTGCGGTTTGCCACGGCACCTAGTATAAACCCCCATTCCTCAAACCTGGGACCCTCCCTCATCACAGAGAAAAAGCGGCCAACTGCAGACACGTGCCCTGTCCCCACTGCTCCACGCTCTGTCCTCCAGACGGAGTTGCCCACCCGCTCCACACTCTGTCCTCCAGGGCGGAGTTGCCCACTTGGACTTTGGATCCTAACCCTCCATCCCCCAACTGCTGTGGGAGCCTGAGGTCACGGATGGCCCCCGTCATGAGAAAAACCTCGACATCTCCACAGGATCCTCCCATTGTCTCCTGGGCATGCTCTGGGATCCCACTTATAGGCCCTCCAACCCAGTAGTTCCCACCAGGTAGCTCCCTCTGTCCATTTCACCTAGCTTCCCCGAAGGGGGTCCACACCTGCTGCCTGCATTTCCTCACCTCCTGCCACACTCGGCGTCTGTCCCCATCACTCCAGGCGGGCTCCAGCCACTGAGGCCACCAGTGGGGCCCACTCTTTATTTTTATAATTTTGAATTTTTTTGTTCAGAGTTTCGCTCTTGTTGCCCAGGCTGGAGTGCAGTGGCACAATCTCGGCTCACCGCAACCTGCGGCCTCCCGGGTTCAAGCAATTCTCCTGCCTCAGTCTCCTGAGTAGCTGGGATTACAGGCATGAGCCACCATGCCTGGCTAATTTTGTATTTTTAGCAGAGATGGGGTTTCTCCATGTTGGTCAGGCTGGTCTTGAACTCCCCACCTCAGGTGATCTGCCTCTCAGTCACATTTGGCCGTGACATCCCCTGATCCACTGTCGGCCGCTCTCTTAATGTCTGTGATGACCATTCTTTTTGTTTGTTTGTGACAGAGTCTTGATCTGTTGCCCAGGTTAAGTGATCCTCCTGCCTCAGTCTCCTGAGTAGCAGGGATTACAGGTGCCCAACATCATGCCCGGTTAACGTTTGTATTTTTAGTAGAGATGGGGTTTTGCCATGGTGGCCAGTCTGGTCTCAAACTCCTGACCTCAGGTCATCTGCCCGCCTCAGCTTCCCAAAGGGCTGGGATTGCAGGTGTGAGCCACCACGCCTGGCTGTGATGACCATACTGCTACTTGATGTCTCACTCATGCTGTCTTCTGCCATGCGACGCCGGGCTCTTC
Organism: Ateles fusciceps; assembly: GCA_036589455.1. Taxonomy (NCBI): domain Eukaryota; kingdom Metazoa; phylum Chordata; class Mammalia; order Primates; family Atelidae; genus Ateles; species Ateles fusciceps. The sequence continues at coordinate 5,784,648 of JAZHEH010003300.1, forward strand.
AGGGATGTGTCACAGGCCTTCTCACCCTCCCCAGATTCACCTCTGGCCGGATGCGCTGCACATGGCCCAGCTGCCCGCCCGACATCCTCATCGGATGCCATGGTGGGAACCTGAAACACATCCTCTCATGAGCTGAATTCTCAGACTTCTCCCACATCTGGCTCTCCCCCCTCATGCCCTGCCCCCTCTAGTGACTGATGTCCTGTGTCCCTTACCTGGCTTTCTTCCCTATCCCTCCACCAACAGGACCCCAAACTTTATCAATTCTCCCTCCACTTTTCTCCCGGCCTCCAGCCACCTTCCTGATGCAAAGCTACCATCTGGCCTAAGTCACAGATGGCTTCCTCACCACTTCCCCTGCCTGCTCTGGCCCCACCAGTCCAACTATGCATGACAACCAGTGCCCTTCAAAAACGCACACCTTGACCAGGCATAATGGCTCATACCTGTAATCCCAGCACGTGGGTAACCCCCAACATGGGCACCGAGAAAGGAGAGCTGTGCACACCCCAGGCACAATTAGTGCTTGAAGTATAACTTACTGTTTACTTATATCTAGCTTATACATATATAAAATCATACTTAGGTTATATATATATATATATATAAGTTATATATGTTTTATATAATTTTTCTATATAATCATATAATTGATTGTAGTCGGAGCTGTACTATTTAGTGCTGATTTAATTAATCTTTCTATATAATCATACAGTAGTTTGTAGTAGGAGGAATGCCTAGAGCAGTCACAGAGCAGAAGCAAGTACCTGGGAAGACAGGCCAGGACAAGAACCAATGACCCAGGCGGTAGCGCCACTGCCTGAAAGGACATACATATATGGCAGGTCAGGGCCTAGATGGCAGCACTCGGTACCCGCTGCATGGCTAGCTTGGAGCAAGAGTTATTCCTCCTAAAAAGGAGTGGCAGTACCTTGCATCCAGTTCTTGTGGAAAGTAGGCCTCAGGCCTGAGATCCTGCGATTAACCGAGGGAGAAGAACCCCTCTGGTGTAATTGTGCCACAGCGGCTGTACACCCTGTCTCGCCACTGGGCTGGCTCAAATCCTCCTGCTATAAATTATCTTAGAGAAGAGCACACTCCATCAGCTCCCACTGCGTTGGCTTACGGCATCCTTCTATAGGAATCCTTTGAAGTCTCCAGCCCCCGGATAAGGAGTGTTGCACACGGCACTTGTTGCACACAGCTTACCTCCTTGCGTCAGTGATCTAATGGGGGTGGACCCCCTTTTGTACACGACCCTCTACTACTGCACATGGCACAGCCCCCTACTGCGCACAGCCCATCTCTGTAACTAGGTGACCTAATGGGGTAACCCCTTCGCTTGCCAGTCACGTGATTATGTATGCCCTATCATTAAGCTTATAGATGAACTCACTCATGACCCTTCCCCCTGCCTTGTACCTAATAAATACAGATTCTTCTGGATGTTCGGGGCCTCGCCTATCTCCTTTCATAGGTGGTGTGGCCCCCCGAGCCCAGCTGCTCTTTTCCAGTTCTTCTGTGTCCTGTCTCTTTATTTCTTGGATCCTGTACTCAACACAGCAATAGGGGACAACCCACAACCCTGTGGGGCTGTGGCCCTACCCCAGCACTTTGGGAGGCCGAGGTAGGTGGATCACTTGAAGTCAGCAGTTCAGGACCGGCCTGGCCAACATGGTGAAACCCTGTCTCTACTAAAAATACAAAAATTGGCCGGGCTCAGTGGCTCACGCCTGTAATCCCAGCACTTTGGGAGGCCGAGGTGGGCAGATCACGAGGTCAAGAGATCGAGACCATCCTGGCCAACATGGTGAAAACCCCGTCTGTACTAAAAATACAAAAATTAGCTGGGCGTGGTGGCACGAGCCTCTGGTCTCAGCTACTCGGGAGGCTGAGGTGGAAGAATCGCTTGAACCCAGGAGGCGGAGGTTGCAGTGAGCCAAGATTGCACCACTGCACTCCAGCCTGGTGACAGAGTAAGATTCCATCTCAAAAAAAAAAAAAAAAAAAAAAATTTGCCGGATGTGGTGACGTGTACTTGTAATCCCAGCTACTCGGGAGGCTAAGGCATGAGAGTCGCTTGAACCCGGAGGCAGAGGTTGCAGTGAGATGGTGCCATTGCACTCCAGCCTGGGCAACAGAGTGAGACTCCATCTCAAAACAAACAAAAAACTCTCACACCTTGGCGTCTCACACTCACACCCAGACCCACAATACATCTCTGGGTCCACACGGAGGCCCTGCCTGCCAGCCTGCATCCTCCTCTTCACTCCAGCCTCTCTGGCCTTTCACTTCCTGGACTCGCCCAGGCTCTTTGCATGCCTTACTCACCTTGGTCCCATAGATGCTCATCAAGCACGGGCTTGCACCAGGCACTGAGCCAGGAAGCAGGAGTGACATGGCCTTGCTTTCATAGCATCCCCCACCCCAGGGGGAGATGTAATAAATAATGAACAAGAAGTCTCTGACGGTGTTAGGGTGGTGAAGAAAATAAAGGTGATGTGATCAGGAGTGGGGGAGGAGAGCGCTCTGTTGGAGTCTGGCAAGGTGGTAAAGGAACAAGGCGAGTGGCAGTCTGGGGTCAAGAGTTTCAAGCAGAGGGAATAGAAAATGCAAACGGAGAGTTTGGCGGCTAAGGAACAGGAGGAGCCCGTGCGGCTCAGAAGTGAGCATAGGAGGAGTTGTTTGAGATGGGCCTGGGGCCAGGGTGAGAGGGGTTTGGGTTTTGTTCCATTGCCCTGGGAGCCACTGGAGGCTTTAAGCACGAGAGTGACGTCATCGGAATGATGCTTTTAAAGATCAAGCAGGCAGCTGAGCCCCTCCCTCTCGATCACCACTAAATCCCCAGGGCCTAGCACTGCTGGCCCACAGTGAGTGTTCAGTATCTATGTGTTCAATGAATGGATGTCCCCGACTTTCCTGTGTGACCTAGAGGTAGTGACTTCTTTCTCTAGATCTCTGTTTTTTCACCCAAAAGACCGTCAATGGGAATTTCACTCCAGAGTGGGTGGGCGGCACAGAATTTAGGTTACTCGCCTCCCCAGGCGGCTCTGGCGACCCAAGTCCCCCCGCTCGGGGCGGAAAATGGGGGTGCTCCCTCCGCGGGACCCCAGCCAAGGTCTGGCGGCCCCGCCCCAGCCCGACCGAGGTCTCAAGGATGCTGCAGCCGCGGGGGCGGGACCCGCAGGCGATCACCAGCGCCCCCCGCGCGGATTGGGTGCAGCCACGGTCGGCGCCACGTGATTGGTCGGCCGCGAGGCAGGGGCGGGGCCTGACTCCTGCAGCGGGGCAGCGGAGAACGCGGCCAAAGCCCGGGAAGCTGCTGAGGGGGCGATGGCTGCGCCGAGCCCGGGGCCCCGCGAGGTAGGTGCGGACCCGAGAGAGAACAGGAGAGGGAAGAGTTGGTGGGTAGGGGCCGGGCCTCCCCTTGGCGAGCGGCGCGGACACGCCCCCATCCAAGCCAGGGAGGGGCCCTGCAGCCGGTGGGGACACGCCCCCACATTGGGGGCCAGGTATGCAGAGGGGCGGCCTGGCGGGGATCCCTCAGCACTTCCTCAGTTTCTCATCGGGAAAATGGAGAGGATGCCAGAGCTCCTCCTTCAGGGGGCTGTTAGGAGGTCAAGCTCTCATCCAGTGAGGGGCACACGGTGGATGCCCGCTACTGGTGGGTCAGCGGCTATGACCGGCATCGTGCTGGCCCTCCATGCTGGCCTGGAGGCGCTCAGCATAGGCGAATGGAATAGATGTGACTGAATCGCCGGCATTACAGCTCCTACTATCAAGGGTTCTCGTGCAAGGAGCTCAGACTCAACAGTAACAAGAGTTCATACCTGCCACGAAGGAGCTGTTCTAGTTTTGACGTTGCAGATGAAAAAATGAGCCACAGAAAGGTTAGGCGACCTACCTGAGGTCACAGGGCTGGTGAGAGACGTCAGTCTCAGGCAAGGTTTGACTGCAGAGGGCACACCCTACCTACTGATAATCATAATCATCCCTCTATTCAGGTGCTGACTGCGTGCCAGGCACTGTGCGGCCCCTCTGGGTACCAGCATCATCCCTATTTTACAGCGGAGGAAACTGAGGCAGAAAGAGATGAGGGAAAGTCTCACAAGAAGTGGAAGTGGGACTTGAACCCTGATCTTTTTCCTCTGTGATGCTGCCACAGGCTGTTTGTGTCCTGTGCCTCCTCCCACCAGGTCCTGGCCCCCTCCCCCTGAGGCTGGATGCAGAGCAGTGACCTCCAGCCGCCGGGGCCTTCTCTGGCGCCTCCGAGACAAGCAGTCTCGCCTAGGCCTGTTTGAGATCAGCCCGGGGCATGAGCTGCATGGGATGACGTGCATGATGCAGGCAGGGCTGTGGGCTGCCACCCAGGTCTCCATGGACCACCCACCCACGGTGAGTGGCCCATCTGTCCCACGAATCTCCACACCAGCAATGGCAAGACTTGGCTGATGTCCTGTCTGGCTAAAACTGCAGGTGTGAGGATCAGAGAGGGATATCAAGGGCAGGAAAGTAGAGAGGGAGGAACATGCTGGTGTGGGAGCTGGAAAGTCTAGGGTGTGTTGGGGTGTGAGGGACCCCCTGACTCAGGTGGTTGCTGTGTGACTCTAGGCAAGTCTCTGCCTCTCTCTGGGCCTTAGTGTCCCCATCTATATAATGGGGGGGAGATTGCACCCTTTGATTTATGAGGCCTTCCCAGCCCTGCCAGGGTATATGGTTGGAAAGGGACCTACCCCCACCCTGCTGGTCTGGCCCATCCTCTCTGGAGCCCAGGCTGAGACAGGGCTGGCTCAGCAGAAACGTGGCCCAACTGCAAGCTCAGCAGCTGCGCAGACCTGGGTGAGCATGTGCGGTGTTTGTGTGTGTGTATGTGTGCGCAGTGGGACCACATTCCACAGGCCACATCCGGGCACAGGGACCTGGAGGTCCAGGGAGAGTGTAGAGACTCGAAGGAGTTCTCTAAATTACAAACTGACCTCATCACCTGCTGAAAAGCTTCCACGACTCCCCAGTACTCAGCATGACCTCCAGATCCAGCTGCGTTCAGCCTCATTCACAGTCCATCCCTCCCTCACTGGCTTTACCCACTGGGGCCCTCCTTCCCTTGCTGGCAGCCACCAGTGCTGTTGCTACTGCTGCGAGCATCCTGCTCTTCATCTCCACTACCCTTTAGATTTCAGCTTAGAGGTCACCACTCCCAGGAAGCCTTCTCTGATCTTGCCCCTCCCAGGTTGCATCAGGCCGGTCCCTTGGCTTCAGGGCCATCCCCCTTGTACTGGATGGAATCTGGCCTGTGAGTCTGGGAACATACCTAGCTTGAACTCATGGCCTGGTGCTGGGGGACCCAGCAGTGTATGAGATACAGTCAGGCCTTGCGTGGATCACTCTTGTCCCCTGGCAGCCCTGGGAGGGCGAGCAACGCGTTTGCTCTACTCAGGCACACCCAGAGACAACTCCAGTCCCAGTTTGCTGAAGGAATCCAATTGAAGGAGTGGGACAGGCCAGGTGCAGGACATCTGGAGATCCTGGGGCAGGCAGCAGGAGACTGAGGCTTGCCCTGAGCTCCTCTACCTCTCCCCCGCAGGGGCCGCCCTCCCAAGACGATTTCTCCGAGGTCCTAACCCAGGTTCATGAGGTAGGAAGCCCCAGAGTCCTGTGTGGGAGGGGCGTGTGATGGTCTTGCTCTCTCCTCTGCAGTTTTCTCATCTGTGCTGTGGGAGTGAAGGCTTGTCCCTGAGCCTTGAGTCTTGCAGGAAGGGTGTGGCCACCCTGCCCCTCCTGACCCAGGACCAACTGCACACACCTGGGCCCACGCAGACACTCCAGAGCCAGCTCTTCCTCCCCTGCAGGGCTTCGAGCTAGGCACGCTGGCCGGCCCCGCCTTTGCCCGGCTGCGCCGCTCTCTGGGCCTGGCGGAGGAGGACTATCAGGCTGCGCTGGGCCCCGGCGGCCCCTACCTGCAGTTCCTCAGCACCTCCAAGAGCAAGGCCAGCTTCTTCCTGTCGTGAGCTTGCGGCAGGGGTGGGGTAGGGGTGGGGGTGGTGTCCCTGGCTGGGAGGGGCAGGATTCCCAGTGGCGGCGAAGGCCCCCTGAAGAGAGAAACAGAGCGGCCCTAATCAGGGAGGGTCAGGGCCGGATGGAGGACAAATGACTGGGGAGAGAAGGAGAGCGGGGGCCGGAGGAGAAGGGCTGTACCGAGCGAGATCCGCGGCACACGTCGGGGAAGGGGGCCGGGTGGGAGCCGCTCTAGCCAGGCCTTGGCAGTGACCTCTTTCTCCTGCTCCCCCAGCCACGACCAGCGCTTCTTCCTGAAGACCCAGGGGCGCCGGGAGGTGCAAGTGCTGCTCGCCCACCTGCCCCGCTACGTGCAGCACCTGCAGCGGCACCCGCACTCGCTGCTGGCGCGGTTGCTGGGTACGCAACTGCAGCCAGGGCTCGGTGGGGGCGGTCCCAGGTGGTAATGTACCTGGGGGAGGGCGGGATATGTGCGGGGGGCCAAATGGGTAGATTTGAGATTGGACGACGTGGGGGCGGGGTCATGCGTGGGGGCGGGGCACCACTGGGGCTGTGTTTAGAGGTGGGGTCGGGTCCGGATCCCAACCCCAGCGGTGGAAGGGTCCGGATGCTGCGGATCTTGAGAAGGAGGTGTGGCCTGATGCTGCGACTGGCTCCGGATGAATCCCCGGGTTGTAGAGTTTGGAGACCCTCACCCGGCGTCCTCTCCCCTTCCAGGAGTGCACAGTCTGCGGGTGGACCGGGGAAAGAAGGTGGGTGAGGCTGATGTGAGGTGGCTGGGGGGAGCGGGCGGCTGGAGGGCGACAGCCGGCCTCCCTCACTCCCTGTCCCGGCCCCCAGACATACTTCATCATCATGCAGAGCGTCTTCTACCCCCCGGCCGCATCTCTGAGAGGTGAGTGGCCTGGAGCAGGCTCAGGGCCCCACCCCAGCCAGAACTCACCGACTGAAGCACCCACACTCCCTAGCCAGGCAGCGAAACTGAGGCCCAGGAAGGAGAAGGGCATTCCCAAGATCTGGGGGGGTCGGAGACAATGAAGTCCATGCCCAGCGTCTCTGGAGCACTCAGCATGCATTAGGTGCCGTGTTGGACCCTTCGCAACTTTTTAATTCCCAGGAGGACGCTGAGGGGCAGCTCTTATCCTCCTTCCTAGATGAGAAACCGAGGAAGGAGAAGGCCACACAACTAACATATGGGGGAGCAGGGACTCAGACCCAGCCTCTGGCCGCATGCACGTGGCCCCCTGTGCCCTCCAGCGCTGACTCTGCCCACTGGTTCCCTGTGAGCACTCTCCTGCCACCCTGCCCCTTGCCATTGGCTACCCCCAGGCCCTCCTGGTGCCGCTGCCTAGAGTTGGATCCCTGTGTCTGGGACATCCTCAGGGGTGACAAGGTGTCCAGAGGCAGGTACAGGCAGGGCTCAAGCCTGGGCTGGGCCTCCAGCAGACTGAGTGTGAATACCTGCTTTGCTCTTATCTTTAACTCAGAAACGATAATAGACAGGGGTTCAAGCTGCAGGGCCAGGCATGGTGGGTCGTGCTTGTAATCACAGCACTTTGGGAGGCCAAGGGAGGAGGATTACTTAAGCCCAGGAATTGGAGACCACCCTGGGCAATATAAAAAATGAAAAAATTGGCCAGGAACAGTAGTAGGTCATGCCTATAATCCCAGCACTTTGGGAGGCCGAGGTAGGCGGATCACCTGAGGTCCTGAGTTCAAGACCAGCCTGACCAGCGTGGAGAAACCCTGTCTCTACTAAAGATACAAAATTAGCTGAGCATGGTAGCGCATGCCTGTAATCCCAGTTACTCGGGAGGCTGAGGCAGGAGAATCGCTTGAACCCAGGAGGCTGAGGTTGTGGTGAGCCGAGATCACACCATTGCACTCCAGCCTGGGCAACAAGAGTGAAACTCCATCTAAAAAAAAAAAATATTAGCCCTGGATGTGGTAGTATGTGCCTGTAGTCCCAGCTACTTGGGAGGTTGAGGTGGGAGGATCGATTGAGCCCAGGAGGTCAAGGCCTCAGTGAGCCATTTTTGTGTCACTGCACTCTAGCCTGGATGACAGAGCAAGACCTTGTCTAAAAAAAGAAAGACAGAAAAACAAGATGAGGGTCGTGCTGAGGTTTGGGGATGACTTATGTAATGAGTTCAGTGCACATGAGAAGTCACTGGAAGCTCTTGTGAGATTCTCTGTGTGTCTCAAATCTATGTAAAGCTGAATTCTGTCCCCCCCCACTCAGGTATGACATCAAAGGCTGCGAGGTGAGCCGCTGGGTGGAGCCTGCCCCTGAGGGCAGCCCCCTTGTCCTGGTGCTGAAGGACCTCAACTTTCAGGGCAAGACCATCAACCTGGGTGAGCCACGGGGCTGGCCACTGCTTGCCTCTCCTTCATTCAGGGTGTAATTTAGAAGGGTGTCCCTGCTGCCCTCTGCCTGAGTCATTAAGAGACCAGATTCTGGAATCAGGCAGAGCAGAGTTCAAATTCAGGCTCCACAACCTCCTAGCTAGGTGACCAAGGCAGATTACAGATGAGTTTCCTTATTTGTGAGATGGGGGACAGTAATGCCACCTGCTGTCACGGGGCAGAGTGTGTGGAGCACCGTGGTGGTGCGCTCAGGTGGGGGCACTGGTGCTCTGGCAGGGCCCCAGCGGAGCTGGTTCCTCCGCCAGATGGAACTGGACACCACTTTCCTCCGGGAGCTCAACGTGCTGGATTACAGCCTCCTGATGGCCTTCCAACGTCTCCATGAGGATGAGAGGGGCCCGGGCAGCAGCCTCATCTTCCGCACAGCCAGGTGAGCCCCCACAGGGGCAACAGCGAGAATGAGGTGGTGAGAGTAAGAGAAAGACAGACACGAGGGGTGTGGGAGTACCTTCCTTCTGCCGGGAGCAGTGCAGGCAAAGGCATGAAGGCTGGAAAGTGCAGTGTGTGTGTGTGTGTGTGTGTGTGTGTGTGTGTGTGTGTAGAGGGGAGGGCTGGAGAAACCTGGCCAGTAGGGGCACAGGTGGGCAGCAGCAGGGGACAGAACAGATGAAGTCCAGTTGGACCAGAGCTTGGTGACTATTTGAAGAATCTGCTCATTTTCCAGTGGGGCTATGGAACCATTGAAGGTTTCAGAGCAGAGAAAAAGACTTTTTTTTTTTTTTTAATTTTTGCTTTTTTTTTTTTTTTTTTTTGAGATGGAGTCTCGCTCTGTTGCCCAGGCTAGAGTGCAATGGTGCCATCTCAGCTCACTGCAACCTCCGCCTCCTGGATTCAAGTGATTCTTCTGCCTCAGCCTCCTGAGTAGCTGGGATTACAGGTGCCCGCCACCATGCCTGGCTAATTTTTGTTTATTCTGTTTTTTTGAGACGGAGTCTCTCTCTGTCAAAAGGAAAAAGCAACAACAACAACAAAACTTCTGCTCCACAACCCCGAGACTTCTAGGGTTGGATGACTCCAAACGGAAATTTAGGAAATAGACTTACCTGAAGTCATATGGCACCGAAGTGAAGATTCCAGGGTCTGTGTGGCCCAAAGGTATAGACCAGTGCTACTCAAAAGAAATGTAACTCAAGCCACACATGTAATTTAAAATTTTCTAGTAGACTCATTTTAAAAAGTAAGAACAGGGCCAGGTGCTGTGTAATATGCCTGTAATACCAGCACTTTGGGAGGCTGAGGTGGGCAGATCACAAGGTCAGGAGTTTGAGACCAGCCTGGCCAATATGGTGAAACCCCATCTCTACTAAAAATACAAAAAATTAGCCTGGCGTGGTGGCGCGCACCTGTAGTCCCAAAAGCTCAGGAGGCTGAGGCAGGAGAACTGCTTGAACCTGGCAGGCGGAGGTTGCACTGAACTGAGATTGCACCACTGCCCTCCAGTCTGGGTGACATAGCAAGACTTCGTCTCAAAAAGAAGAAAAAAAATACAAAAATTAGCCAGGTGTGGTGGCAGGCACCTGTAGTCCCAGCTACTTGGGAGGCTGAGGCAGGAGAATCGCTTGAACCCAGGAAACGGAGGTTGCAGTGAGCCAAGATCATGCCACTGCACTCCAGCCTGGGCAACAAGAGGGAAACTCTGTCTCAAAGAAAAAAAAAAAAAAAGTAAAAACAGGTGAAATACTATGGTTTATTTACTCAATACATCCAAAATGTTCATTTCATAGAATCAACATAAAAATGATGAGATATTTTACATTCTTTTTTTCATCCTGTCTTTGAAATTGGGTATGCATTGTACTTGTAGAGCACATCTCAACTGGGACTGGTCACATTTTGAGGCTCAGTGGCCACATGTGGCCAGGGTCTAAGTACTGAACAGTGTGCCTCTAGCCCATCAATTTCACTTTTCTCAGTTTACCTGACTTCACAGACCTAGGCACACAGGAGGTGTGGGAATGAGCAGGCGGAGGGGTGGGCAGCCTGGCCAGGCTTGCAGAGCCGACTGGCTGGGGCTTCTTTGAGGAGGTGGCAGCTTCACTCTCCTGTCGGTCCCCAGGTCTGTGGAAGGGGCACAGAGCCCGGAAGAGTCAGAAGCGCAAAACCGCCGGCTGCTGCCCGACACCCCCAACGCCCTTCACATCCTGGATGGGCCCGAGCAGCGCTATTTCCTGGGTGTCGTGGATCTCGCCACGGTGTACGGGCTCCGCAAGCGGCTGGAGCACCTGTGGAAGACACTGCGCTACCCGAGCAGGACCTTCTCCACTGTCAGCCCGGCTCGCTACGCCCGTCGCCTCTGCCAGTGGGTGGAGGCGCACACGGAGTGACGGGCACCCGGCCCCACTCTCTGGATCTGGATGATGGGCCGCACGCCGGGAACGGCGGTTCCTCCGGGCCCGGGCATCTCGCCTGTGCTTCCTCCTGATGGTCGCCAGAGGGCAGCATCCCCTAACTAATACCGTAACCGTGCAGCCCCGTTTGACGGTGGTGCCGTGCCCAGCATCGTGCCAAGGACTCCCCTACTTTAGCTTATTTAATCCTCAAAAAATGCTATTATTCTCTTTTTACAGACCATGAGATGGAGGCTCAGGGGGTGAAGGGACTGAACCAGATCATTCAGCAATAAATGCTGGATCCAGCACTCAACATGGCTTTTGGATTCCGGAGCCTGTAGTCTTAACCACCAACTCACTCCTGGAGCTTGGTCCTCATGATCTGGGCAAGGGGGGAGGCTGAAGGCTGCAGCCCTCTTGTCGTCCAGATGGGGGAAACTGAGGCCCAGAGACTTTAAGGGGCTTATGCACTGGTAAGTGGCAAGGTTGGCCCTGAGTACCGGGTCTCCCCGACTCCCTGCTCCTGGCCCCTGATACTCTAGGGATGTAGGTGGGAGAAGCTGGGTCCTGGGGGGCTGCCGGGAGCTCTGGGAGGCATTCTGACGGGGTCCACTATTGATCTCAAGTGAGCTCTGCCCTCTGAAAGTCACTTTCTCATCAGTAAACTGGGGACAAGGGTCAGTGGTCAGACCAAGATCTTGGCTGCACAGACGTCACCGGGAGCCTGCATGGTCCCTGATCACTCCTTCTCCTTCCTCCAGGAAACTCCAGCCTGGCCTCTGACCCCAGTTCAATCCGACCATGCCCCAGCCCAAGCAGGCCTTTCCTCCAGAGCTGCTCCAGGGACTGGCTGTGTGACTGGGGCAAGGTGCTAAACGTCTCTGTGCCTCGCTGGTCTAATTTGTAAAATGAAAGGATGGAAACAGATCTCATTAACTCATTAAATATTTGTTGAGCACCTGCCATGTGACAGGCCCTCTGCTGGGTAATGGGGGACCTGGGCACAAAGCAAATGTCATGGTTTCTGCCTTCATGAAACTCTCAGAACTCACAGTCTGGGGGAAGGGACCCCTACCTGATCATTTGATGGATGGTGTTTGGGGAGGGGCTTTAACTGCTACACTGAGACCAGAGAAGAGTCTGACACATCCCTACGAGGATCCCAGGCTAAGGGTACAGCAAGGGTCTGGGGTAAGAGAAGAAAAATGTTTCAGAGTGGGAGGGGGCCATGTGGGCCAAGAGTGGACCCCCAGGTTTGGACAATGTAGGAACTCGGGGAAGCCCTTCAGCTGCAACACTCAGTCATCCCATCGACCCACCAGATCCCATCAAAGCAAAATAGCTGGGGGCCAGGCACAGTGGCTCACGCCTGTAATCCCACACTTTGGGAGGCCGAGGCAGGTGGATCACCTGAGGTTGGGAGTTCAAGACCAGCCTGACAAACATGGAGAAACCCCATCTATACTAAAAATACAAAATTAGCCGGGTGTGGTGGCACATGCCTGTAATCCCAGCTACTCAGGAGGCTGAGGCAGGAAAATTGCTTGAACCCGGGCGGTGGAGTTTGCATTGAGCTGAGATTGTGCCATTGCACTCCAGCCTGGGTAACACGGGCAAAAATCCATCTCAAAAAAAAAAAAAAAGAAAGAAAGAAATATGGCTGAGGGGCTGGGTGCAGTGGCTCATGCCAGTAATCCCAGCACTTTGGGAGGCCAAGGTGGGTGGATCACCTGAGGTCAGGAGTTTGAAACCAGCCTGGCCAACATGGTGAAACCCTGTCTCTACTAAAATATGAAAATTAGCCACACCTCTAGTCACAGCTACTCGGGAAGCTGAGTCAGAAGAATCGCTTGAACCTGGGAGGTGGAGGTTGCAGTGAGTTGAGATTACACCACTGCACTCCAGCCTGGGCGACAGAGTGAGACTCTGTCTCAAACTAAACAAAACAACAAAAAAAAGAAAGATGGCTACGGGGAAAGAGGGAGGAAGGAGCGCTCTGGCTGCAAGCCTGGAGTATTGGTTCCTGGAATATACGGTTTTTGGGGTTTTTTGAGACAGGGTCTCCCTCTGTCACCTAGCCTTGAGTGCAGTGGCATGCTTACAGCTCACTGCAGCCTCAGCCTCTTGAGCTCAAGTGATCCTCCCACTTCAGCCTCCCAAGTAGCTGGGACTACAGGCATGTGCCATCACACCTGGCTACTTTTATTTTATTTTTTTGCAGAGACAGGGTCTCGCCATATTGCCCAGGCTGATCTCGAACTCCTGAGCTCCACGAATCCGCTTGATTTGGCCTCCTGAAGTGTTGGGCCCACAGGCGTGAGCCACTGCACCCCAACAGAATATATGCGCTTTAAATATTGACATCACTCTTAGTGGTCTGGGGGGACACTGCCTGATTTCTCAACCTCTCTGTGCTGGCATGAGCTGAGTGGAAATTTCTTGTTCTTGCTTTAGCAGGAAGTTGTGACATAGAGTGTGTCAAGTCCATCACTCGGGAGGTGATGGACCAGGGAAAGTCAGAGGTGGCAGGGAATTGCAGCAGGAACTGGGGTCTGACACCACATTTCCACCCGTCTGGCTCCCACAGGGCTGAGTCAGCGCCACAGAGTCCTGCGGTCACACATAAGGATGATTCAGCTCCTCTCCACCTTTGGGTCTCTGGCTGTGAGCCTAGTCGGGATCTCAGGCTGGAGAGGAAAGTGATTTGTCCAAGGACTCATGGGACCCAGGCTCTCCAAACTCACACATTGATAGACATGACCTAGCACCTAGTGTGCCGAGCACAGTGTGGGTGCTGGAAGTGCCCTGAGCACGGGGCTCGTCTGTCTTTGCCCACATGGAGCTTAGAGTCTATGGGGCAGGTGGACCCTAAACAAGGTAATCAGTTAATACACAGGGCAATTTTAGAGTGTGACAAATACTATGAAAAACTGAGTTGGGTGAGGCAGGAGGGATGGGGGTGCAGGGTTGGGTAGGTGGCTGGCAAGGGCTTTTCGGAGGAGGCGATGCTTGAGCTGAATGACCAGAGGAGCCACCATGTGACTAGAGCAGTACAGCAGAGGACACAGTGAATGCAAAGGCCCTGTGGTAGGAATGGCTTCAGTACGACTGGCGGGCAGAGGGTGGCCAGGGCAGGTGGAGGGTGACCGAAGGAGTTCACACGGCTCAGAATCTTGTAGGTTGTGGTAAGCAGAGGAGTTTTTTGCCAAGAGCAAAGTGAAGGTCTTCATCTGCGGCTGTGACTTCCTGGTCACAGTTCCACTGTGGACTTATGATCCTCATCTACCCTGGGAGCCCGGGCCACTGGGCAAGCCCCTATCTCCATGTGGCCCTAGCAAGGACGGAGTTGCCTCTCTGGGGAGGAATCATCACCTCACCAGCCATCGTGGGCAGTGAGTGAATCCATAGGGAACTTCTCACCATTGCACCCTCAGGGTTGGGCCTGTAAGGAAAGAAACTTGAAGGATGAGGGCTGAGGGGGAAAGGCTCTGGCTCTGGGAGCCCACTGCCTGTGTGAGTGAGGGGCCATGGCAACTGAGCATGAACCACTACTCCCCACGTCTGTCCAGGCTGGAGTGGCAGGGACAGGAGGGTTTGTGCTCAAAGGAGGCCCCTGGGGCGCAGGACCACTACAGCAGCTCTCCTCCCAGCCCCTGGACAGGGGAGGCACTGAGGCCTAGAGCACCAGGCTCAGGGGTGACTTGGCTTTGAACCTGGAGCAGGGTAGACTGGGAAGGTTGCTGAGCTGCAGATGGATACCCTGGCATCCTGCCCAGGCCTGAGCCTCTGGGAAAAAGGAGTTTGACATGGAGACCAGGGCAGGAGCGCAAGCTGGTTTCCAGGCCAGTGCCCTACAGAGGAGGTGACTGTGGTGGGGGATGGTGAGATGACCTTTCCGGCCAATGCAACATTTTGCAAAAAAGATCTTAGATGAGGGCTGAGCGTGGTGGCTCACACCTGTAATCCCAGCACTTTGGGAAGCTAAGACGGGCAGGTCACTTGAAGTCAGGAGTTTGAGACCAGCCTGGCCAACATGGTGAAACCGTCTCTACTAAAAATACAAAAATTAGCTGAAAATCTCTTGAACCCTGGAGGTGGAGGTTACAGTGAGCTGAGATGGTGCCACTGCACTCCAGCCTCAGCAACAGAACGAGATTCCATCTCAAACAAACAAACAAAAGATCCTAGATGGGAAGTGTGCCTTCTCACTTCCCCACAGGCCCACCCCTGCTACTGCCCCAGTGATTTCTGCCACCAGCCTGACACCTGAAGGCAGTTGCCTCTGAGATCCCAAGGGACCCCAATAGGACACTGCGGACATCTGCCCCGGGCCCGGGCTGACTTGACTTGGATTTGGAGGACATTCCAGCAAGGAAGACTTTGAGAGGTAAGAGTAGGTGGTCACAGCCCCGGCTCTGGAGTGAAACTGCCTGGGTTCGAATCCTAGCTGTGCCAGGAGCTGTCTCTGCACTGTCTCAGAGGAGAAAAACAGGCTTAGGTGAATGTCACACGGACATAATCATAATAAAATAATCATATTGAAAATAACTAATTTTTTCGTTATCTGAATTTCCAGTGTCACTGGGCATTCTGTATCTTACTTGATAAATCCGGCAACACTTACCAGTTGAAAGCTGGGCTGCCTGACCCTAAGCCCCGCTTAATTTCCCTGCCCAACCCCTATTTTAGAAATAGAGACACTCAAGTCCGGACAGCCAGGCCGCCACTGCACAGTGGCCCCGACATCCTCTATGTCAGTTTCCCGTGTGGCCCCAGCAGCCTCGCCCAGGCAGGACGCTGCTGGAAATGCGGGAGGACGGAAAAGTGAGAGGCGGGAGTGGAGTCTGACTCCGCCCCGGCCCGGAGGCCCCGCCCCTAGCTGGAGGCCTCGCCGCCAGCCATTCACGTCCCGCCCCGTCCCGGCCGCGCAGAGTCCGCCCCAGGTCGCGCAGGCCGCGCTCGTAGGATCCGCCCGCGGCGCGCAGTCTCCGCCCCGTCCTCGCCGGCCCCGGCCCCGCCCCCGTCTCCGGCCGCGCCGTTTCGGCTTCCAGCCTTCAGAAGGGGCGGCCGCGTCGCCGCCTCCGCCCCGGGGATCCTGCTTCCAGCCCGGTCGGCCTGGCCCAGAGGCCATGGAGCTCCGAACAGCGGATCACGAGCCTCCTGCGAACCCCAGCCTGCACGCCCGGTTAGCACCCGGCGGGGAGATGGGGCCGTGGAATCTGGAAGGGCGGTGAAAACCCCACGTCCTGCCCTCCCCCGGCCTCTCCATTCGTCCCCAGGGTAGAGAGGTAGGAGCATGGGAGGGGGTGGCATTCCTGGCTTCTGGCTCTCTCTACCCCAGACCTGATTGGTGACCTTGAGCTGGGGGCGCCTCCTCGCTACCTCTTCTTCCCCATCTGCGCAGTGGGGGATTGGGTTGGCAGGAGGTCTCGCAAAGGTCGCTGATTCCTGCTCCTTTAGGATGGGGACATTGCCTTCCGGTGTTTGGAGACATCAAGGCGTTGGATTCCCGGGCTCCATGTGCTTTCACCCCGGCCTGTACCCTCCCCTGCCTCAGTTTTCCCCATAGCCTGGGACCCCATCTGCCTTACCCTTCCTGGCTCTGAGTTTCTGGGTCTTGGCAGGTGCCCGGCTCCTACCCCTTCCCAGCCCCAGCCCTGGAGACAGCAGCCCCAGATTACTGAGGGACAGCGACAGCATGAAGGCTCGGGTAAGTCGTGGAAGAAAAACTCCCAGGGAATGCAAAGGCCCCGACCAGAGGAGCAGCTCAGCAGCCTCTCCACCCCAGGACCCGCTGCCACTTCTGACCTCCCTGCTGCGGTGCAGAGAAAGGCAGACTGGCTTCAAAGTCCAGCGCTATTCTTGCAGACTGTGTGGTCCCAGGCAGGTGACATCCCCTCTGTGGCATCAGTGCCTTGCTCTCCCTGTAAAACAGAGGTAACGCTACGATCTCACCAGGCGAGGGCTTCCTGTGACTGGGGGTGTGAAAGTTGAGTTCAGCTACTCTTGTCTTTATGCAAAAGCCCCAGGCTGTGGGAGAGAGAGCTACATGTGGGGGGCAGTTCACCTGGACTGCCTGAGTCAAGGTCTCTGGTCCCTCATGGGCAGGGGGAGCAGGTGCCTGGCAGAACTCCCTCCCCTGCACAGCTGGCCACACAGAAAAGACTTATTTTTAGAAGCTGACGTAGCTTGTGGGCAGAAAACGGTGGGCTTCAGGCAGGATGTGCCGGGGCAGTGGGGGTGATGGGGTGGGGCGGGGGTCACTTTCCCACTTCTGATTTTCAGAGAGCACCAGCCAACTGCTCCGTGGCTTCTGAAGGGTGGCCTAGGGACTTATGCCTTGGGTCTGGAAAACTGGAGCCCAGAGAGACACAGGTGGTGACCAGGGTGGCCCAGTACCCAGTGACTGACCCACAGTTCTGCCACCTCCAAGCCCCTCCCCCTCCTGGGAGCCTTGGTGGGGGGGGTCCACTAAGTCTGCCAGCAGGGCCAGCCCCAGGCTGGGCCCAGGCCAGATGGCTAGAAGAGTTTCCCCGGTTCTGATGGCCTTTGGCACATGGTTTCTGGAGGTGGGAGCCTCCAGGCACCAGCCTTTCAATTATTAAAACCATTTCTTGAATGACCTTTCCTCAGATCTCCTTGTCCCTCTTGGCCTGCTGACCCAGATCCTGATCATCACCAGGGGGAAAGCCACTGAGTCAGCTGGGGTGGGGCAGAGGCGGGGCCACACTAGGCAGCCCTGGTCCTAGGCTGAAGGGGCTCGTGGCCCTTCTGAGGCATCACTTTCCCGTTGTCATGTGCACAGTACTTTACAGTATACAGAATGCTTTCACTGCTCTGCTCCCGTAAGTTCACACCGTGGGCATTATCAGTCCCTAGTTTGTAAGGAGGAAACATGGCCAGAGGCACAGAGAGCCATAGGCCGCACAGTACACCCTGGCCTCTAGTTAGGAATATGGGCTTTCCAGCCTGTTTAAGGCCCCACTGTGCTGCTTCTTTGCTGTGTGGCCTTGAACTACACATTTCACCCCAAACTGCTTTCCTTATCTAGAATGTAGGGATGATGACAGTGTTATCTGTAGGGCCTTATGTGCCCAGAGCTTGGCCTCCCCAAGTAAGGCCCAGTGAATGGAGGCTGGATTCTGCTGCTGTTCTAGGAGCTGCTGAAGTGGGGTCTAGACCCAGGAGGCCAGGTGCAGCCCCGAAGCGGCTTCTAGGAGCCCCTCCCCACATACGCCCCCATGGCCACTGTCTCCCTCAGGGTCGGCTCCTGCTCATTATCCTGTGCTCTGTGGTATTCTCTGCCGTCTACATCCTCCTGTGCTGCTGGGGTGGCCTGCCCCTTTGCGTGGCCACGTGCCTGGACCACCACTTCCCCCTGGGCTCCAGGCCCACCGTGCCGGGCCCCCTGCACTTCAGTGGTTATAGCAGTGTACCAGACGGGAAGGTAAGTGCGCCAGGCGGGGTGGGTAGTGAGAGCTGGGCTTGTGCCAGACCAGACCTTGAGCTTGGCCCCTCTGCTCACCAGCCGTGTGATCCTGGCCAATCACGTCATCTCTCTGAGCCCTAGGCCCTAAGAAGAAATAGGTGTTTTGTTTTGTTTTTGAGACAGAGTCTCGCTGTGTCGCCCAGGCTGGAATGCAGTGGCATGGTCTTGGCTCACTGCAACCTCTGCCTCCCGGGTTCAAGGGATTCTCCTGCCTCAGCCTCCCGAGTAGCTGGGATTACAGATGCCCAGGCTGGAGCGCAGTGGCGAGATCTTGGCTCACTACAACCTCTGCCTCCCGGGTTCAAGGGATTCTCCTGCCTCAGCCTCCTGAGTAGCTGGGATTACAGGCATGTGCCACCATGCCCAGCTAATTTTTGTGTTTTTAGTAGAAATGGGGTTTTGCCATGTTGGCCAGACTGGTCTTGAACTGCTGACCTCAGGTGATCCACCCACCTTGGCCTCCCAGAGTTCTGAGATTACAGGCATGAGCCACTGCACTGGCCCAGATGTTGTTTTCTTCCCCATTTTACAGATGAGAGACTTGAGGCTCACAGAGGCCGGTGACCTGGGCTCAGGCCACATAGCTAGGAGGGGGGCAGAGCCAGGATTCAGGCTCAGGACCAGGGAGTCCCCCAGCTGTCCTGGGCACTGACGATCCTGCTTTTACTTAGAAACTGGGCACAGTGTGGGTGGGGCATGTGTGGGGGAGGGAGCGGCCTAAGAGTGATTCTGAAGAGCTGAGGCTCATGTTTACTTAACAAATACTTATATGACTTCCAGTCTGTGCCAGCTACTGTTCTAAGTGTTTTATAAAAATTTGCTCAAGCAAACCTCATAAGGACTCATTATGTAGAGACAATTAGGGCCTCAGAGGCAGCAACAGGAATGACCACAAATATGGCTGATGAGGAAGTGGGGGCTGAGTGCAGAACCTTAGCTCCGACACTGGGTATTACTGTCATCTTGGTAAAGTCACCCCTGCTGCCTAGCCTGCAAAATGGGTTAATAACAGTCCTTCGAGCCGATACCTGATCAAGCAAGGTTGGTGCATGTTCCTGGGGGAGGCGCCGTGGGTGGCAGCTGCGTGCTCACGCCCCTCCGTCTCTTTCTCCCTGCCTGCTCTGCAGCCGCTGGTCCGAGAGCTGTGCCGCAGCTGTGCCGTGGTGTCCAGCTCCGGCCAGATGCTGGGCTCAGGCCTGGGTGCTGAGATCGACGGCGCTGAGTGCGTGTTCCGCATGAACCAGGCGCCCACCGTGGGCTTTGAGGCGGACGTGGGCCAGCGCAGCACGCTGCGTGTCATCTCACACACGAGCGTGCCGCTGCTGCTGCGCAACTACTCACATTACTTCCAGAAGGCCCGAGACACGCTCTACGTGGTGTGGGGCCAGGGCAGGCACATGGACCGGGTGCTTGGCGGCCGCACCTACCGCACGCTGCTGCAGCTCACCAGGATGTACCCTGGCCTGCAGGTGTATACCTTCACCGAGCGCATGATGGCCTACTGCGATCAGATCTTCCAGGACGAGACCGGCAAGAACCGGTGAGCCTGAGGCCTGCCTGCTGGACTCTCCCTGGCAGCTGGGGGCCTTCCTTCCCCAGGAGTCTCTTGTCCATTATAGGTCTGCTCCATCAGGCCTGGGAGGTCAGCACTCATGGAGGCAGAGGGGGATGTCATTCAGGAAACTGTCACACAGATTTAGATTCCGAAATGGTGTTGAGGGCCGTCGGGCCTTTTGAGCACCTGATGGGGAGCACTAGCCAGTGTGGGGGAGGCATTAGGAGCACTTCTCTTTGCAGAGGATGCTCTAACTTGGTCTCTGATATCCCTTCTGGATAACAAAAGTTAGAGGCTGGGTGCAGTGACTCATGCCTATAATCCCAGCACTTTGGGAGGCCGAGGTGGGAGGATCACTTGAGGTCAGGAGTTTGAGACCGGCCTGGCCAACATGGTGAAATCCCATCTCTACTAAAAATACAAAAATTACTTGGGCGTGGTGGCACATGCCTGTAATTCTAGCTGCTCAGGAGGCTGAGGCAGGAGAATTATTTGAACCCTGGAGACAGAGGTTGCGGTGAGCTGAGATTGAGCCACTGCACTCCAGCCTGGGCGACAGAGCAAGAGTCTGTCTCAAAAAAAAAAAAAAAAAAACAGAGCAATAACAGCCCTCTGCTCACTAGGCATTGGGTGAAGCACTCTGCATTCAAGGTTTCATTGTATGCCATACCTAAAAGGGCACTCCTGACTCTTGCCGGTCCCTCCTCCACATACCTGCTCCTCTGCCAGCCTCTGCTGCGCTCAGGAGAGAGAAGTCAGCCTCTGGTGTATCCACCAGAAAATTGGGCTGTGCCCCTGGCTCCCCTAGTACCATCATCTGCCACATGCAATGGGCTATGGGTGTCACCTTGACCTAAGCTGCAGGCTTCCCACCCCCCAGCTCCTGGCCGGCCCGCCTGCATGATCCAGCCCCTGCCTGCTTCTGTGACCTTGTCTCTCCTTCACTCTCCCTGTTCTACCCATACTGACTGGGGCTCAGATATCCATGCCTACTTCTACCTGCAGGCCTTTGCACGTGCTGTTCCCTCTCCCTGGAATGTTCTCCCAAATCTTCTCCTGACAGGCTTCTCTTGCTACTCAGGTTACCTCCTCAGGGAAGCCCACCATGACCACCCCATCTGAAGGGGTGCCTCCCACCCTGGCATTCTTTAGCCATTCCTTTGTTTCCTTGTCTTGGCAATGGGTGTCACCCTCTGCCATCATCTTGTTTATAGATGTATAGATTTGTCCTAGCTGCTTGTTTATCTATTTGTCTCCTTCCCTTGGGAATGTTAGCACCAGATGAGGTAGGTTCAGTGCCAGCCCAGGGCCTGGGTGGTGCTCAGTTTGAATGAATGAACCAGCTCATACCTGCTCTGTAGAGGTGGAGGTGGGTAGCCCTCGGCTGGGAGGATACCCAGGGCTGCTGCCTCCAGAGAGCTGAGGCTGGGGCCACCACCTAGCCCCTTTCTCTGAGTAGGGCATGGGGGCATGGGGGCGGGGGCTTGGCTGACAATGTTCTCTCCCTACAACCACCTAGAATTATCTCCACTTCATGGACAGGTCATGAGGCTCAGGAGAGGTTCACAAGCAAATGTGACTGATGCCCATAGCAGAGCCAGGGTTCAAGTGGAAGACCCTTTGACTCCAGAGAGTCCCCTACATCAAACCACTGCACGCTGCTGCCTCCTGCTGTCTCCCAGGCCTGGTCCCTTAGATGAGGAGAGGATGTGGCCAGAGCCCCCACACCCATCATCCGGGGTTTGCTCAAACCCTGTGAAGCGTAGCTGGGCCCAAGCCCGCTGGGTACTGAGGAGGTGAACAGGCCTGGGTCTATGTGCCACTCTGCCTGTCGCCCACTGCTGGCCTTGGGCTGGCTCTGCCCCCTCCCCAGCCTTCCCCAGGGTCCCCCCCAAGAGGTTGAGGTATGTGGCCCTGGGCTGGGAAGGTACCAAGTGCCACTGAGGGCTGGAGTCACCATATGGCCCCTTGCTGACAGCATCCCCCGACCCTCCCACACCCAGGAGGCAGTCGGGCTCCTTCCTCAGCACCGGCTGGTTCACCATGATCCTCGCGCTGGAGCTATGTGAGGAGATCGTAGTCTATGGGATGGTCAGCGACAGCTACTGCAGGTCAGACTGGCCAGGCCAGGCACGCGGGGGACGTGGGGAGGACTGTGAGCCCTCCCAGGCCTTAAGCCAGAGGATTTGGGAGCTGTGGGGGCACAGGGTGTGTGGGCTTCACAGTGGGTGACCATGGCACAGATACCCCTTGGGCACTGGGCCTTGGGAAAGAGCTCAGTGTCAAGCAGGCTGTCTTACAACCCCAGCGCTGCTGCCGTGGCCACAGGCTGGTCACGGCCAGACATGCCACTCCGCAGAACTTCTGTTTTCCTTATGTGGAAAATAGAGAAAAGAACCACATCTTCCTTGGAAGGTTGTTGAAACATCTAGGGAGGGAATAATCTACAAAAGTGCTTACCACAGTGTATGCCACTGATATGTCTATATCAGTGATATGTTGCATACAAATTTTAATTTTTGATACTAAAATGTCATCATGACATCAAGTTCAGATATGTTTATGGTATGATTTTTGTACCATTGTAATATTGTTATATTTCTTTTTTTTTTTTGTGGTGGACTTTTATTCTTGTTGCCCAGGCTGGAGTGCAGTGGTGCGATCTCAGCTCACTGCAACCTCTGCCTCCGAGGTTCAAGCAATTCTCCTGCCTTAGCCTCCTAAGTAGCTGGGATTACTGGTACAGTGCCACCATGCCAGGCTAATTTTGTGTGTTTTTTTGTTTGTTTGAGACAGAGTCTTGCTCTGTCGCCCAGGATGGAGTGCAGTGGTGCGATCTTGGCTCACTGCAATCTCCACCTCCTGGGTTCAAGCGATTCTCCTGCCTCAGCCTCCTGAGTAGCTGGGATTATAGGTGTCTGCCACCACACCCAGCTAATTTTTGTATTTTTAGTAGAGATGGGTTTTCATTATGTTGGCCAGGCTGGTCTCGAACTCCTGACCTGGTGATCCACCCACCTCAGCTTCCCAAAGTGCTCGAATTACAGGCATGAGCCACCACGCCCAGCCTAATTTTTTGTATTGTTAGTAGAGATGGGGTTTCATCATGTTGGCCAGGCTGGTCTCAAACTCCTGACCTCATGATCCACCCGCCTCGGCTCCCAAAGTGCTGGAATTACAGGCATGAGCCACCACGCCCGGCCTGATTTTTGTGTTTTTAGTAGAGACGGGGTTTCATCATGTTGGCCAGGCTGGTCTTGAACTTCTGACCTCAGGTGATCTACCCACCTTGGCTTCCCAAAGTGCAGGGATTATAGGTGTAACCCACCATGCCCAGCCTATATTATTATATTTCAGTATCATGGAAACTAATGAATTCAGAAAAGGTTACCCATTTTCACCCCATTCTCTTTGAAATGGGTTTATCCAGTACATGAGCAAGGTAACAGGTGTCACTGTGCACCAGCCATGGCCCTGGCCACACAGCTGGCCCCTGTGATGCTGATGGGGAGGTGGGCATGCAGGGCTGGTGGCTCTGTGACGTCGGAGTGAGGGACCCCTTCCTCACCGGGTGCCTGCACCACTAGCAGGGTGCTTTGCAGTCTCCGTCTGTTGATCTACACACTTGTTCTGGAAAATCGATGTGACCATCTGCATTTCACACATGGGCTCTTTCGGCTCACAGGGTCCATCTCTGGCCCAGAGTCATCCAGCTTGCAAGAGGCTGAGCTGGGACACAAACTCTGGCCTTTGGGATCTGCTACTCCCCTCTGTGTCTTGGCCTCCCCAGGGGATCGGGCATGGGTCTCCATGAGCCCATGGGGCCTTATGAGAGGTGGTCAAGGTAGGCGGCAGTGTGTAGCAGGAGGCAGGTGGGTTCTGTCCCACATCAGCCTGTTCCCCACCCTGCAGGGAGAAGAGCCACCCCTCAGTGCCTTACCACTACTTCGAGAGGGCCGGCTGGATGAATGTCAGATGTACCTGGCGCATGAGCAGGCGCCCCGAAGCGCCCACCGCTTCATCACTGAGAAGGCGGTCTTCTCCCGCTGGGCCAAGAAGAGGCCCATCGTGTCGCCCATCCATCCTGGAGGACTGAGTAGCCTCCATTGCCCTGGCGGCCGCCATGCTGTGCGATGTCCCATCCCGGGCCATCACACTCCACAAAAACATTTAATTTATGGATCCTGCCTCCTGCCACGTGCCAGGTGGACCTGAGGTTCCTCCTGCCCCTTTCCGGCGACAGTTGGAGCCGTCTCAGGCCTCATGACTTGAAGGGGAGTGGAAGGGGGACCCCTGTCTCCACCTCCACTTCTTGAGTAATTCATGGCATTTGGGGGCTCACTCCACCTCCAGGTCTGTCAAGTGGCCTTTGTCCCTGGGGTCGATGGTCCCCCACTCACCAGCATCATGACCTTGTGCCAGTCCTGGTCCTTCCTCCCCAGCCACCCCCTACCACCTTTTAGTGCCACGCTTCTCAGGCCTGGTCGCCCTGGTTGGGGCAACCGAGAGCCTGGGGTTTGTTGGGTGAAGAGGCCTTGGAGCTGTGACTGCCGGGGCTGTATCACGAACGTACGGGTAAATGTGTGTTTTCTGGACACTGTCTCTAGTGTGGTCATGTGTCTAGGCGTGGAGATTGGGGCCTCTCCCTGTCACAGTCACAGAAGTTGTTGACTGGAATCCCTGAGGCGCCTACCCAGGCATGCACTGGCTGGGCTTCAATTTCTTCCCCCAACAACCTCCTGCTGGTGGCCCCAGCCCAGCCCCTTCCCCAGCAGGTCAGGGCTCCTCTGGGGGCTGGTCCCTTCATTGCTCTGGCCCAGGAAACTGACCTGAAGTCAGAGGCTTCTTTGGGAACCCGGCTCTGCACACAGAGAGGACAGCCAGGGCCAGGAGGAAGTGACTCCCAGTGGGAGGGAAATTCCTGCAACTGCATTGTTCCTGGGTGAAACAGCAAGTTAAATTACCCATTAAATCTGAGGTTGGGCCTGGAACAGTGGCTTATGCCTGTAATCCCACTGTTTAGGAGGGTGAGGCAGGAGTGTCGCTTGAGACCAGGAATTCGAGACCAGCCGGGGCGACATAAGACCCCGTCTCTACAAATAAAGAAATAAATAGATAAATAAATAAAGAAAAGCGGGCCAGGTGTGGTGGCTCACACCTGTAATCCCAGCACTTTGGGAGGCCGAGGTGGGCAGATCACTTGAGGTCAGGAGTTTGACACCAGCCTAGCCAACATGGTGAAACCCTGTCTCTACTAAAAATACAAAAAATTAGCAGGAGGTGGTGGTGCATGCCTGTAATCCCAGCTACTTGGGGGCTGAGGCAGGAGAATCGTTTGAACCCGGGAGGTGGAGGTTGCAGTGAGCTGAGATTGCACCACTGCACTCCAGCCTGGATGGTAGAGCAAGATTCTGTCTCAAAAAAAAAAAAGAAAAAGAAAGTGGGTTTGGTCTCCCGGCAAAACAGGAAGGCAGAGAGCAGCCTGGGGCGGGTGCTGTGAGGGAGTCTAGCCCTGGCTCAGCCCTTACTTTGTGAGAAAAAAAGACCCAGCAGCGAACTCTTGCCATCCTCAGAGGAGGGCTAGTGCTAGCCCGTTTTACAGGTAAGCTGAGGCCACTCAGCTGAAGCCAGACAGCTGTGGAGTGGCTTGACCAAGGTACAATCCCAGGTCTGAGAGCTGAGCCCAGGGACCTCAGCCCTGCACCTCCGGGCTGGAGAGAGCCCACAAGCATCACCCCTCCAGGCGTTGCTACTTCATCTGGGGACTGGAAGACTCAGGGAGGATGCGGCCAGGGCCTCGGGCTGTCAGCTGGGCTGCGGCCCTGGGGTTCTAGCTGCCAGCTCCAGGGCACAGGGCCTTATGCAAATGCTCTGCTGTCACCAACTTGAAATAGTCTTTTTTTCTTTTTTTTCAAGAGGACTTGCATTTCATCTTGCACTGGATCCCAGAAATTATGTAACCAGTGGTGCTGGGGGCTTTGGGTGACCTGGCGCACCGTCCTTCCCACGCCTGGCTTTCACAGAAGGGGCTGGAGACCTGGCACTTGGTTCACAGCACTGCCTTTGTGCGCTGCCCCCCGCCCCCCCCCACTGCCCAGTGCCAGGCGGGCCCAGAAGGTTCTGCAGGCATGGGACGGGGGAGGAGAGCCCTGAGCTGCCGAAGCAGGGAGCAGGCTGGCAGCGGACCACAGCACAGAGCGAGGGGCTCTGAGCAGGTGTCAGGCATAGGTAAGGGGGTTTCTGGGCTCAGAGGGGAGGGCCCTGGAGTCAAGGCCTGGCTTCTTTCTGGCCCCACTTCCTGCTGTTGGAGACCTGGCAGATTAGTGCCCCTCTCTGGGTGTCAGTTTTGTCATCTGTAAAAGGTTAAAATAGTCCCCACCTCACGGATTCAGAGACAGTGGACCGTCCCCGAGGCTTAGGGCATAGCAGGGACTTGAGGTTTGGAGCCAGCATTTTCTGTGGCGTTGTCTGCCCTGGGCTGGCCCTGCCCTTCCTTGTTGGCGACACATGGCAGGAAGCCCCTGCCGTATAGCTGTCTCCATGCTCCCTGCCTCATCCTGGATGTCCAAGGCCCAGGGTCCACTGTTTCTGAACTCCATCCTCTCTGGGGAGGCTGCCCACTCTTACTGCTCCATCCCCTCGGAAAATGCAGGACCCAACCCTTGAGCCCAGCACGCAGAGGCTCCTCTGACCTGGCCCTGCCCTCAGAGGTGGGGTGTTTACTGCTGGGTTGGCCCAAATTGTGAGTCTTTCTGGGGGGTGGTGACCTGGCAGGAGCGAAGCATCAGCCACTTCCTCCAGGCAGTCGGAGATGAAAGTTGACAGGTCTGGTGGCTGGTTTGGGGTCTGCTGAAGGCTGTCTTGACCAGGAAACTGAAGATTCTCCGCTTTGCCACAGCAGTTCCTGCAGCTGCCTTGAGGTGAGCCCAGGGCAGGAGCCTCCCACAGCCCCGGGGATCACCTGGACCTGCAGCCACTCTTTGGGCCTCTGTTTTCCTCTCCATACCCTGGTTCCTTTGCCCCTCAGCAGACTGGCTGGAGACCTTCCCTACCTCCTCCAAGCCCAGAGGGGAAGCCAGGTAAGCCCCACAGCCCGGAGGTGTCCTAAGAGGCCCTTTCCTTAGAAAGGCCATGGGGCCAGGCTCGGAGCTCACACTCACAGCTCACATAAATCTTGTAAGGAACAAAATGAAACAACCTCACACCCAGGTGAGGACAGGAACATCTGGCCTCAGGGGACTAGTGGGCCCCAGCATCTAGGGTCATCTAGGCCCCTCTGCCCTCTCCAGCTTCTGTCGGGGAAGAGGTAGTACTTCCTCGTTCCATACCCACTGTGTCTCTGCCAGGAGCCCAGGTCTTGGGCTGCAGAGCACTCGTCGTGTACAGGCCCCCACCTGCCCACCACTTTCACAGGCCTCTCCTCTCCAGAAGCCCCTCCCCTAGGCAAAAGCCCAGAGGGAGAGAGGCCGGAGTCCCCAGGCCTGGCTCGTAGCCTGACTCTGCCCAGCAGCCTGACTGCCCAGGACTGCTGCAGAGTCTTGAGGAAGTTCTATTGTGTCTCTGACCCGTGATCTTGGTTTCTGTGAATTGGGAGCTGGGGCAGGTGAGGGGATCTCTTAGGGCTCTTTCCAGAATACCACGGAAGGGAAAAATCCTAACAGCTCGAAGAAGTTTGCTAAGGGTCAGGAAGCAGGGAAGTACATGGGGGTCTCCTACTCCTGGGGCAGGAAGGGCTGAAGCAGAGGCCAGCTCTCCCAGACCATGGGGGAAGGGGTGGGGGGAGGACCACCAGGACTGGCCACAGCCACCATGCAGGAATGTCCTGGTGTGGCCTGGCCTGGCTCTCACAGGCCTAAGACTTCGTGTAGAACAAGTCTATGGTTATTAAACAGAAAGGCCTGGTGGAAACTGCCCTGCCACCTGCATGTTCCCTGAGGCTGTTTCTTCCTCTGGAAAGTGGGTTAACCGCGGTACCCAACTCACAGGCCACCTTAAGGGTTCATGAGGTGTGTTCGCAAAGTGCCTGGCACAGAGCAAGCTGCTCCGTTTCTCATCCTTGTTATTACTGTTATTGAGGTGGTTACTGTCATTCTTGGGGCCCAAGAAGGGAAGCCAGCCCTAAAGCAAAGCCTGCTGGATTGAGCCTGTGCCCAGAGACATGGCAGACCCGTCTGGTCCAGGAGTGGGGCCGAAGCACCTTCTCACTTTTGGGTGTTTGGTTCGGGTCGCTGGCCTGGGTTAGTGAGAAGGGCTGGGGACAGGATGTTTCCTTCCCTGATACTCCCCCAACTCCCTGGGTGGCCTTGCGCTAAAGAAGCTCCTCTGAGTCCTCAGAAGTCAAGTTCATCAGGCCTCCTGCCTGACCACCCTGCCCCTACTCTGTGGTTTTCCATCCTGTCGCCTGTGGGCAGGTCTCAGCAACCTAGGAGGGCCATGGGTGGGGCTTGGTCAGAGGCTCAGGAAGCGGGTGGAGGTGGGCACCGGGGGCAGGAAGCCTCAAACCCACCTTTGTGGGCCACCCACTCCCAGCCTGGTGGGCAGTGCCTTTATGGCCTGGAGGCTGGTCCCTGGGGGACTGCTGACTTTTGTTTTAATTGCAGACAAAGTGTTATTAACTTCCCATATAAGTTCAATGCAAACAACCTAGAAGTTTATAAAGGGAAAGTGAGGAGCATCCAACCTTCCCCGCCCTACCTTCACTTTAATAGGTAGTCCCTGTGGATTCTTCCAGGCACTTTGTGTGTGCATTTACAAATACTATGCATGGATAGTTATTGCTTTTAAAAAGCAAGCAAAAAACTTATGCTATATGTTGCAGTTTGTTTTTAGAAATTAAAAAATACATTTTTAAATATTTAAAAATATTGTGTGGGTTGGGCAAGGTGGCTCACGCCTGTAATCCCAGCACTTTGGGAGGCCAAAGGGGTGGATCATTCAAGGTCAGGAGTTTGAGACCAGCCTGACCAACATGGTGAAACCCCGTCTCTACTAAAAATACAAAATTAGCTGGACGTAGTGGCACATGCCTGTAGTCCCAGCTACTCAGGAGGCTGAGGCAGGAGAATCCTTTGAACCTGGGAGGCAGAGGTTGCAGTGAGCTGAGATAGCGCCATTGCACTCCAGGCTGGGCAACAAGAGTGAAACTCCGTCTCAAAAAAAAAATTGTGTGACCATTATCTTAAATTTTTTGGAAAATTACAGTTAAACTGAAAGAAAAAAAGCAGCCCAGATCTCATCATTCCAGAAATAACCACTATTAACACTAATCACTGGCCAGGCACAGTGGCTCACGCTCATAATCCCAGCATTTTGGGAGGCTGAGGCAGGTGGATCACCTGAGATCAAGAGTTCGAGACCAGCCTGGCCAACATGGTGAAACCCTGTCTCTACAAAAAAACCACAAAAATTAGCCAGGTGTGGTGGTGTGTGCCTTAGTCCCAGCTACTCAGGAGGCTGAGGCAGATGAATCACTTGAACCTGTGTGGTGGAGGCTGCAGTGGGCCAAGATCACGCCACTACACTCCAGCCTAGGCAACAGAGCAAGACTCCATCTCAATAAAAAACAAACAAACAAAAAGCAAAAACACTAATCACTATGATAGGCAAAAGACATTTCCTTATTTTGCTTTATTTCTTTTTTGCATCTTTTAAAGTATTGTGATACGGTGTCATATTTGAAAGTTATAGGCTGGGCACAGTGGCTCACACCTGTAATCCCAGCACTTTGGGAGGCTGAGGCGGGCGGATCACCTGAGGTCGGGAGTTTGAGACCAGCCTGACCAACATAGAGAAACCCTTTCTCTACTAAAAATACAAAAATAGCCGGGCGTGGTGGCTCATGTGTATAATCTCAGGTACGCGGGAGACAGGAGAATCTCTTGAACCCGGGAGGCAGAAAGGTTCAGGTGAGTCAACATCATGCCATTGCACTGCAGCCTGGGCAACAAGAGTGAAACGGCATCTAATAAAAAAAAAAAAAAAAGAAAGAAAGAAAACAAAGTTATAAAGCATAAAAATATTATGAACCTCTTGAACTCAGTCCCCACTTAAAGACCAGTTACTGTAACTTGCATACCACTTCAATTCCTCCCCCATTGTTCTTGACTTTTGCTTTTATTTATTTTATTTTATTTTTTTGAGACAGAGTCTTGCTCTGTCGCCCAGGCTGGAGTGCAGTGGCAGGATCTTGGCTCACTGCAACCTCTGCCTCCCGCCTCCCGGGTTCAAGGGATTCTCCTGCCTTGGCCTTCCAAGTAGCTGGGATTACAGGCATGCACCATCACGCCCGGCTAATTTATTTGTATTTTTAGTAGAGATGGAATTTCACCATTTTGGCCAGGCTGGTCTTGAACTCCCGATCTCAAGTGATCTGCCCGCCTCCCCTCCTAAAGTGCTGGGATTACAGGTATGAGCCACTGCACCTGACTGACTTTTGCTTTTAAAACTATAATCACTAAAGAGACAAAAGCTGTCTCCTGTCCCTGGCTGTGAGGTGGGCTACTGCCTAGTGTATGCTTAAACAATATATTGTGTAGTTTTTATTCATCTTCCCAGATGTGTCTTTTTCACCCCTTGTGTCTCTAAGATTCATCCATGTAATTATGGCTTGTTCATTTTACCCTGCTATGTATTATTCCACAGTGAGGACCTTCCATGGTGTAAAACAATTCCATTCTCCTGTTAATGGACATGTGGGCCTTTCCCTGATATTTGTATTATTTCAAGCAATGCTGCTATGAACCTCCTTGGGCACATCTTGCAAGACTTCTCTAGGGCATGTTTACTCAGCAGTGGAATGCAAATGTTTACAACGTTGTTTCCGAGGCAGTTTTTTTTTTTTTTTTAGATATTGTTTCACTCTTGTTGCCCCAGCTGGAGTGCAATGGACTGATCTCCGCTCACTGCAATCTCCACCTCAAGCGATTCTGCCTCAGCCTCCCGAGTAGCTGGGATTACAGGCGCCTGAGACCACACTGGGCTAATTTATGTATTTTTAGTAGAGACAGGGGTGGGTGATTCACCATGTGGGCCAAGCTGGTCTCGAACTCTTGACCTCAGGTGATCCACACATCTCAGCCTCCCAAAGTTCTGGGATTACAGGACTGAGGCACCTCGCCCGGCTAGCAGTTCTTTAACTTACTTACTTTTTTTCCTTTTCTTTCTTTCTCTCTCTCTTCTTTCTTTCTTTTTTCTTTCTTTCTCTCTCTCTCTTTCTTTCTTTCTTTTTTATTATCCTGAGAGCTGATATGACTTGCTTTTTTCACATAAATATCCTGGTCATCCTTTCCTACCAAGGCATAGGGACCTGCATCCTTTATTTTAACAGCCTCCTCGTGCACTTCGGCAGACTGTGCCTTAACTTAGGCAGTCCCCTAGCAATGGCCACTTAGGTTATTTTCCCTTATGACATAGAGTGATGTCATGAATGCCCTGTTCCAAGAAGGAACATCTTAAATTTTCCCAGCTCTGTGAAGTTGTTCTTCTCCCTATTTTCCAGAGGCAAGGAGAAGGGAAGTTATGCGCCAAGGCAGCACAGCTGGCGGATGGCAGGGCTGGACTTGAATCTGAGGGTGAACCCTGAGTTCGCCCAGGGTGACTGCAGGGTGCAAGGCTCAGGGCAGGGAGCTGGAGGCCCTCGGTTGGGAGCCCAGGGAGAAACTCAACCGAGTCCAAGCACAGCGTGCTCCGGAATTCAGTTTCCCCATCCGGGGTCGTGGTGGCAATAAAGAGAGCTAGAAGTGGGCCCGATCCACACTACAGGGAGCCGAAAAGCTGCTGTATTTTGGTGATCAACCCGGGCTGCCCAGTGGGGTGACCGAGACGCTCTCGCGGTGGCGGGAACCGGGTCCGCCTCCACTTTCCCTTCCCCGCCCGCGCTTCCCGGGGGCGGAGCCACCCGAGGCTCCGCCCACCTCCCAGGCCGGGGCCGGCCCGGGGCGGCGGCGCTAGGACCCGGCGGGCCGCGGGTGCGGCGGGGCCTGGGCGGCCTGAGGAGCGCGGACCCCGGCGCTCGGCTCCCGGCACCATGTGAGGGGGCTCGGGGGCCGCGGGGGGCCGGGCGCTCCCCGCCGGAGGTGAGCGGGCGCTGCGCGGGGGCGGGGGACGCCGGGGAGGGGAGATTGCGAATCGCCGGGGATGGGGATGGATGCGGGGCCCCCGGGGGCTTTCCTAGACCCCTCTTCCCTCGGTAGCCACACCCCGAGGTCCCGGTCCTCGCGTCCAGGGGCCGTCGCGGGGTCCGCTGGGCCTCCTGCCGCCGACTACCCAGTCAGCGGTCCTGCCTCTTTTCTTCCCAGCTGGGGTTAGGTCTCCGGACCCCCGGAATGCAGAAGTTGAGGAGGGGGTTGGCGCCAGGGGGCGCGCAGGGTGAGCCCCTCACCAGGTGGACCCAAGGGCTCGGCGTCCCGCCTCGTCTCGGAATTTAGGAGCCCCCCTCCCCCTTCTCCCTGGAGCCCTCCTCCCACGCGGGCTCGTGGGTGCCTCCCGACCTGCGGGAGGACTCCCGGGGCTGGAAGAAGGAAAGCCCCCAAAACAGAGCCCCACCCTCGGCTCCTGCTCAGCTCGCCTGCGCGTCCAGCCTTGGGGGCTGAGTCCATGCTCCGGGGCCAGCGCGCCGGTCTGCCACCTCCCCAGCCTGAGCAAGCAAGCCGCTCCCCCAACAGGCCAACACCCCCAGACCCCCGCCCCGGTGCTGGTGTCGGGCCACGTCCTGGGCGCACACCCGTTCCAGCCGAGGGGGATCCTCCAGGGAGGCGAAGTCAGGCTCAGCCCTGGGCTGCTCCCTGTAAGGAGCCTGTAAACAAGGCTCTCAAGCCGGCTCTGGGCGGCCCCGCAAGGCGCTTTGCCTCTCTGAATCTCAGTCTCCTTATCTGTGAAATGGGCAACAAGAACGCCTACCATGCATTGCCGGGATTCAGTGTGTGGGTGATGCTTAGAGCGTATTCCCACACGTATTCCTTGATATTCCGGGAAAGTCGCTGGTCTGGGGTCAAGGGAGTAGGAGTGTTTTACTGACACACTGGAGAGGCGGGCCTTGAACAGTGAGTAACCCACAAGACTAACAGCTGCTGGCATTGTGGGAGTACTTTTTTTTTCTTTTTTTTTTTTTTTTTTTTTTGATGTGGAGTCTCGTTCTGTCGCCAGGCTGCAGTGCAATGGCACGATCTCGGCTCACTGCAACCTCCGCCTTCCGGGTTCAAGCGATTGATTCTCCTGCCTCAGCCTCCTGAGTAGCTGGGACTACAGGCGCGCGCTACCACGCCCAGCAAAGTTTTGTATTTTTAGAGAGACGGGGTTTCACCATGTTGGCCGAGATGGTCTCGATCTCTTGACCTCGTGATCCGCCCGCCTCCGCCTCCCAAAGTGCTGGGATTACAGGCGTGATCCACTGCGCCCGACCAATGTGAGATTACTTTCAAGCCCCGCGTGCCCCTTGCCACATCTGCTTGAATCCTTCCAACAACCCCCTGAGTTACCGACTCTTATTGTTCCCATTTCACAGATGAGGCAATTGAGGCTCAGAGAGGTCACATGGCTTGCTCGAGGCCCCCCCAGCCAGTAAGTGGTGAAACCGGGATTCGCAGTGGCACCTGACATGCTGCACTGACATGGCCTTCTCAGAGCAGATTGTGACGGGGGCGGACCAGGGGGGACGGTGGTCCTGGCTGAGGGCACAGCTCAGGCAAAGGTGGGAAAGTGGGGGGCGGGCATGGGGCATCCGCAGGAAAGGGTGGCCACGCGTTATAAGATAGAGGCGGCTGGAACCGTGGTTGCCTTGAATGTCGAGGTCTCAGGTTTCATGGGGCCACCCCAGGATTCTGGACTCCTGTTTTTTGCTCTAACGGTCCGTGAGGGCAAGAACAAGCCGCTCCTCGCTTATGAGGCCCCTTCTGCACTGTACCGCGAGGCCTGGACTAGATGGGAGTCCCGGCCTCCCTGACTGGCTGTGAGGGGCCGGGCCCTGGAGAAACCTGAAGCCGGGCTCAGGATGAGGGGGGGCTCCCACGGGGAGGGGGTGGGGCTGGAGAGGGGGCGGGGCCAGGACCTAACCAACCAGGAGCTAGGTGTGTGTGCCAAGCCTCCTCTGGCCCGAGATTCTCTGGCTATTCCTGGTGGCCCTGCAGGAGTAAACAGCGGCTGGGTCAGGGGGTGAGAGAGTGTCGGGAACTGAGAGGGCCCTGGAGGAGGGGACAGAGCTGAGGAGGGCCCCTAAGCCCCAGTTTCCTCCTTCTGCACTCCTGCCCGCCCTGCCACCTGCCCCCTGCCCCCTGCCCCTGCCTGTCTGCTGGAGGTGGGCTGGACACAGTACTTTTTCCCTTTCACAGGTGGGGAAGTGGGAAGTCTGGAAAGGAGCTGGGTCCTGGGTAGTCGGAGAGGGAGCGGTAGGGTGTGCGGAGCAGAGCTGGGCCAGCCTCCTCACTGCCAGGTTTCCAGAGGCCCCTCAGCCACCCCCAAGACTGTGATTACAGCCATTTGACAGATGTGGAGTCAGCCCTAGCAGAGACTGCAGGGCCTGGACTAGAACCGAGCCTCTGAGACTTGAGTCTTAGATCCTGCTTGTTATTGCATTCGTTCATTCAGCGATATTCCTGCATCTCCATGGCTATGGGGGCACAGGGGAAACTGAGTGAGGACCTGGATGGGCTGTACCCTGCAGGCAGCTCTTAGCCTGGGGGGGATGGAAGGACCTAAGGGAGTTCCTGGTCCATGAGAAGCTTGGAGGATGAGTGGGAGTCAGGAGGCCGTAGGAGGGAGGGCGTTCCAAGCCAAACTGAGAGGGGAGTCAGAGCAGAGGAGTTTGGGGGCTACAAGGGTGAGGCTTTATTCTGATGCCACAGGGACCCAAGGCAGGGTTTAGAGCAGGGTGTGAATGGGGTTCCTGCTGCGTGGAGGTCAGGTCCTCCAGCAGGGGGAGCAAGCTTTGGCCCTGCCAGCTGCCTGGGTGTGGGAAGGCCCCTGCTCAGGGAGGAGAATGGGCAGAGCTCTGCTGCCACCAGGCTGTGGGACTGCAGTCAGATTCCTGCCCTTTCTGGCCCTCAGTGTCTCCATCTACAAAATGGGTACAGTCCTCATCCTTAAAGTTCTGGGTGCTTAGAAGAGCTAGTTGGGGGCAGAGAAGGTGTAGCCTTTGGCTTGCTGGACACAAAGGAGGACCCCCAGGCCATAATCACCCTTTCTGGTGGCTTGCAGGTGTGAACCCACATCCCTGCCCCCCAGGGCCACCTGCAGGACGCCGACACCTACCCCTCAGCAGACGCAGGAGAGAAATGAGTAGCAACAAAGTAAGTCTCCCTTCATTTCTTATACCCATTGAGCCTCTCACTTCCCTCTATGGAACGGGTTCCTTTGGACCTATCTCAGATCCTGGCCACCACCAGTCTCTCCCTCCCCCTCAAGAAGCCACCAGTGCTTGGGAGGTAGTTTAAGCCCTGGTTTGGCCACTGATCTTCTGAGTGGTTTAGGGCAAGCTCCTGCCTGTGCCTCAGCCCAGGGTCAGTTCTGCCCTCCCAGGCCTGACTGGTCTGTCTGTGGTGGTCAGGGACTAGCTGAGGTGTCTGTGGAGTGCTGTGCAGGAAAGAGGAGTGGGCAGGTGGAGGTGAGCAGGAAATGGGGGGGAGGGTGCACTGGTCAGAGTCAAAGGTGATGCAGCCTGAACATGACCCTGAGAATGTCAGGATTCCCCATCGTTCTTTCATTCATTCATGCGTTCCTGAGCACCTACAACATGACTGGCCCAGCATGCCCCTTCCCTAGGATCCACTGCAGCCTTAGTGGAGCCTGAGGTTTGGAAATGGGATGGAGCAGTCATATTAATTTAAGTCTAATCAGGAGAAAGAAACTACACAGTGATTACACAGGAAAAGTTTAATGCAAAAAATTATTGACTGTAATAGGACACTGGAGTAACAAGGAATTGGAATTCTGAGGCATACAGGAATAGCAGATGTTAATCTAAGGAGAACCCCTGCCCCCACAAAGACTGAGTTCCAGGCTTTGCTGAAGAAGGCCCAGCTATGGCCCACTGGATGGCCTAGGGAGGGGGAAGCCACCAGCCTCCGGGTGCTGCAGGTGGTTGAGTGCGCTGTGGGAGCTGGACTTCAGAGAAGCTGTGATCACAGCATGAGCCAGAGGCAGTGTGCCTGAGTTGCTGGCACTCTTGGCGTCTGGTCAGTGGCTAAGATGCCCTTACTGGAGAGGCTGTGTCCACTGAAGGAGTCTCCCTAGCAAGCCCACCAGAACCAAGAAGCAAATGCTTTTCCTCCTGCAGTGTCTGTCCAGCACCTTCTAGTCACAAAGCTTAATATGCAGCTAACTAACCAGGGAAAATATTTAAAGGGCCCAGATCCACTTCCACAGAGCAGACAAAAAGGATAAACTTGGAGCTAGAGGCAATACATTGGAGAGTTACTGTTGTTGGTGGAAGACCTGGACCCACTCACTCAGATGTCCCACTGTCTCTAGACACCCTCTTAGCAGCACCTGTAGGGAATCCTGACACATTCAATCCAGTCCAGCAAACCCTCCCTGAGAACCTTCTGTGTTCCAGGCCCTGCCCTGGGATCTGGGATAAAGTGGGGGAGCAAGACTGATCTAGTCCCAGAGCTTATGGTGTAATCGGAGGGATGGCGGTTTGAATGCTGTGTGATCAGTGTTGTGATGGGGGTACTGAGGCAGCTGAAGGAGGCCTTCCTGGAGGAAGTAGTGCCTGGACTGGTCTGCAACAAAAAGCAGGAGTTAGCCAGGCATGGTAGGTAGCAAGGAGCCGGGGTGCTGAGGCTTCCTGGCAGCTGGGCCCTCACTGGCCTCTCCCCCTCTCCAGGAACAGCGGTCAGCAGTGTTCGTGATCCTGTTTGCCCTCATCACCATCCTCATCCTCTACAGCTCCAACAGTGCCAATGAGGTCTTCCATTACGGCTCCCTGCGGGGCCGTAGCCGCCGGCCTGTCAACCTCAAGAAGTGGAGCATCACTGACGGCTATGTCCCCATTCTCGGCAACAAGGTAGCGCAGCCACTTTGGGGAGCTCCCTGGGAGCTGGCTGGTGGCAGCTCCTCCCCATTGCTCAGCATCACCACTCCCCCCCACTTCTTCTTTCCTAAAAGAAAGGTGGACCCTGGGAGTCAAGGTCCTGCCTCCGGTGATTTCAGCTCCTTGCTTGCTTTGTGACCTTGGATAAGTGCCCTGCCCCTCTCTGGGCCTCAGTTCTCTCCAAGTCTCCACTCTTATTGCTAATATCCTACCATCTCCTGAATCAGAATCCTTTTGGAAATGTGTTGTTTTCACTGCTTTCTGTCTCTGCTGGGGGAGCCCACACAGGGTTGAGAGCAGAACACTGGGACATTTGACAACACAAAAGTAGTAATAATACCGGCTTTTGTGTGTGTGCCCTTTGTCAAGTGCCTGTGTGTGCCAGGCACTTTGATCACCAGTAATCCCCATACAAGCCCTATGAGGGCAGCATTATTATCTCCTTTGATGAGATTGAGTAACCAAGGCTCAGAGAGGTGAAGTCACTTGTTTAAGACCACACATTGAGGGGAAGGACAGAGATGGTATTTTCCTACCCCCTGCTAAGTTGCAGCTGCAAAGAGGCCAAAAGTCATTCCTGGGGACTTCCATTTGCCTTGGGAAGCCATGAAATTCAGGTTGTATTTCTGTGGTTCATCCTGTAGTATCTCTGTCTTCTTCCTCACTGACCCTCCTATATTTTCTTCAGGGCCTTTGCATGCAGAATGTAGAGCCTGGGCTCTGGCCACATCCTCACTAGGAAAGGGCACATTAGCAAGTGTTTGGAGACAGATTAACACCTAAGTGAGTCTTTCTTTACCCTAAGAACCCTTGAAAGAGGAATGAAAGTGGGACAGCTTGAGCGTGGGTGATGTGGAAAGGAGAGGCAGAGCCTGGCTTGCAGTGCTTCCAGCATCATAGAGGAAGCCAGAAAAACTAGCGCTCAGAAAAGTGGGAGCGCCAGTCAAGGTACGTGGGATGTGTTGCTGGATCTTGGAGTAAGGGCTCAGGGAAGGTTGACTTGGAGGAGGTGGCATTTGAGCTTAGCCTTAAAGGGTGAATGGGAATTCCATGGGCAAAAAATAGACCCCAGAGAGCATGTGGTTGCAACCCGTTCATTTCAGCCATGGAGAAATGGGCCCAGAGTGGCTTTCATACCTTCCTTAATAACAAGATGGTTCTCGTTTCTGGGTGATGTGGAAATGTCATGGGTACCTTTGGAAGATGTCCTCTTTGGAGAGCTGGGGATCTGTGGTCACTTAGACTTGGGTTCAAATCCTCGCACTGTGCTTCTCCACTTTATGACCTTCTGTTCTCCCACTTGTTGACTCTGCCTCAACTGAATGGCCTTCTTTTGGTTTTCAGTGTACCACCTTTATTTCCACATTGGAGCCTTTGTGCTGGCTGTTTCTCCTGCCTTGAATATGTTTCCATGGGTGGTTCTTCATCCTTCACATCTCAGCTCAGAGAGGCCTCTCTGTTACAGCCTGACAGCTTCTTCTTGCCTGTTGCCCAGAAAAAGCCAATACACTGAGACTGCGGGTGTTGGAGCAGAGAAAGAGTTTAATAATTGCAGGGCCAGTCAAGTAAGGAGATAAGGGATATTTCTCAAATCTTCCTCCCCCAGATTTTGGAAGCTAGGGTTTTTTAAGGATAGTTTGGCAGGCAGGAAGAGTAGAGAATGGTTGGGGGATGAAATCATAGGAGTGTTAAAACTGTCTTCACCTACTGAGTTAGTTCCTGGGTGGGGGCCATGGGTCACTGGTCTGGTCGGCATCCATTGGTCTACCAGATTGCAAGGTCTGAAAAATATCTCAAACACTCAGGTTTTACAGTAATGACGTTATCTATGTTAAAAACAATAATGACGTTATCTGTATTTTAAAAAGCAAACTAAGAAACAATGACTGTCTATAATTCAACTATAGCTACATCTTAGCAGAAAAGCAAACTAAGAGATAATGACTGGTTATAGTTTATGCCTACAGCTTGACAGACAGGTGTACAGGGGGTGAGATAATCGATTATTAGTGACTACCTTCTATCAGACTGACTATATGCAGGCAATCATGCATCCAAGAAGAGCAGGACAAAGGAAAAGGAAAATAAGTAAAACAAATGGTTTTACTATACCTGTATCCTGGCAGAGTCCAGGCCTCTATCTCAATTGTTACCTTGTGGTCTTTTATTAATTTTACAAAGGCAGTTTTAGTCCCCAAGCAAAGTGGAGTTTCATTTTGGGGAGGGGCTGTTATCATCTTTGCTTCAGAGTTAAACTATAAAGTAAATTCCTCTAGTAGTTAGCTTGGCCTATGCACAGGAATGCGCAAGGGTGGTTAGACTGTGAAGTCAGAAACAGGATGGAGTCAGTTATGTTAGATTCCTCTCACTGTAATAATTTTTTGGCAAAAGTGGTTTCAACTCCAGGCCACCTTTCTAAAGTAGCCCCAGCTGCAGTGACGGTTGGGTCACTTGCCCTATTTCTCCTCCCCTCCCCTCGAATTGCTCCCCCTCCCCCTTCCCCTCCCCCACCTTTCCTCTCTTTCCTCTCCTCTCCTTTTTCCTTTGCTTTGCTTTTTCCTCTTTCCTTTCCTTTTTTTTTCTTTTCTTTGTTTTTTCTTTCCTTTTCTTTCTTTCGACACAGTCTTGCTCTGTTGTCCAGGCTTGAATGCAGTGGCATGATCTAGGCTCACTGCAACCTCTGCCTCCCTGTTCAAGCAATTCTTGTGCCTCAGCCTCCCAAGTAGCTGTGATTACAGGCATACGCCACCACACCGGGCTAATTTTTGTATTTTTTGGTAGAGACAGCGTTTCACCATATTGGCCAGGCTGGTCTCGAACTCCTGAATTCAAGTGATCCACCTGCTTCAGCCTCCCAAAGTGCTGGGATTATAGGTGTGAGTCACTGCAACCAGCCATTTGGCCCTATTTCCCTTTTTTTCCTGGCATGTATCATGTGCATTCTGGTCTGTCTCCCCCACATGTTTCTTGAAGGCAGAAGCCTGGTCTGTTCTGCTCCTTGCTCTGCCCCATGACTTGGCCATTAGCCAGCTTGCTATCAATGTGTGTTGAATGTTCAGTGAATGGGCCTCGAGTTTCCCTGTCTTTTTTTTTTTTTTTTTTTTAAAGACGGGGTTTCACCATGTTGGTCAGGCTGGTCTTAAACTCCTGACCTCAGGTGATCCGCCCGCCTTGGCCTCCAAAGTGTTTGGATTACAGGCGTGAGCCACTGCGCCCGGACTGTTTCCCTGTCTTTAAAATGGACATAACAATTCCTGGGTCCTGGAGGCCTGGATGTATGGAGCACAGGCCCCAGCATCGAATGGCCATAATAATGTTGACTTTCCTTGTCCCCCAGACGCTGCCCTCTCGGTGCCACCAATGTGTGATTGTCAGCAGCTCCAGCCACCTGCTGGGCACCAAGCTGGGCCCTGAGATTGAGCGGGCTGAGTGTACAATCCGCATGAATGACGCGCCCACCACGGGCTACTCAGCCGATGTGGGGCAACAAGACCACCTACCGCGTAGTGGCCCATTCCAGTGTGTTCCGTGTGCTGCGGAGGCCCCAGGAGTTTGTCAACAGGACCCCTAAACCGTGTTCATCTTCTGGGGGCCCCCGAGCAAGATGCAGAAGCCCCAGGGCAGCCTCGTGCGTGTGATCCAGCGGGCGGGCCTGGTGTTCCCCAACATGGAAGCATATGCCGTCTCTCCCGGCCGCATGCGCCAATTTGACGACCTCTTCCGGGGTGAGACGGGCAAGGACAGGTACCAGCCTCCCGCCTGCCCCTCTGGCCAGCCCTGTGCTCCCTCTCAGCATGCTCCATCCTGAGGGGCCTGTTGCTCCCAGCATGCACTGCTCTGAGGGGATGGTCAGGTCCTGCTGTCCTCTGATTTGGCCTCCTAGGAGAGTTCTCTTCATGTCCAGCTGTTCACATGGATCCTTTCCAACATGTTCTGCATGACCTGGTTTGCCCAAGAGAGCTTCCTCCTGCCATACCTTGCTCTGAGGGCACAAGGGCTTCCACCCAGCATGCTCTGCTCTGAGGTTGCACAGTCACTCCTAGCATCTTTCCGAGAGAAGCTCCCCATAGTGTACCCAATGTAAAGTCTTGTCTGTTCCCAGCATGTCTGGCCTTAAGCACATAGTTGCTCCTGGCATGCTCTGTTCCAGGGATACATCATTCCCAGCATGCCCTGCTGTGACTCATCTCCCTAGGAAAGCTAGGCCAGTGCTGCCCAATAGAAATCTATGTGAACCACATATGTAATTTATTTTCATAGTAATCACGTTTAAAAATCAGTGAATAGCTGCATGCGGTGGCTTGCACCTGTAGTCCTAGCTACTCAAGAGGCTGAGGCAGGAGGATCACTTGAGCCCAGGAGGCCAAGGCTGCAGTTAGCCATGATGGTGCCACTGCAGTCTAGCCTGGGTGACAGAGTGAGACTACATCTTACATCACTTTAAGAAAAAAAGTAGTGAAAGCAACTTTAATTTTTTTTGACTTAATATGTTCAACATATAGCTCTTATACATATTTTGTTAGATTTCTACCTAAATATTTAAAACTTTTTGAAACTATTATAAATGGTGTTAATATTTTTTGTTCCCAATTGTTCATTGCTAATATATAGAAATGGCATACAGAAATTGATTTTTGTGGCCAGGTGCAGTGGTTCATGCCTGAATCCCAGCACTTTGGAAGGCCGAGGCGGGTGGATCACGAAGTCAGGAGTTCAAGACCAGCCTGGCCAACAGGGTGAAACCCTGTCTCTACTAAAGGTACAAAAAATTAGCTGGGCATGGTGACATGCACATGTAATCCCAGCTATTCAGGAGGCTGAGGCAGGAGAATCACTTGAACCCAGGAGGCAGAGGTTGCAGTGAGCAGAGATCGCACCATTGCACTCCAGCCTGGGTGACAAGGAGAGACTCCGCCTCAAAAAAAAAAGATTTTTGTGTGTTGACCTTGTATCCTGTAACCTTGCTAAACTCACTTATTGGTTCTAGGAGATTTTTTGTTTGTTTGTTTTGTTTTTGAGACAGAGTCTTGCTCTGTTGCCCAGGCTGGAGTGCAGTGACACGATCTCGGCTCATTGCACTTCCGCCTCCCAGGTTCAAGCGATTCTCCTGCCTCAGCCTCCCAAGTAGCTGGGACCACAGGCGTGCGCCACCACACCCGGCTGATTTTTGTATTTTTGGCAGAGATGGGGTTTCACCATGTTTGCCAGGCTGGTCTTAAACTTCTGATCTCAGGTGATCCACCCGCCTCTGCCTCCCAAAGAGCTGGGATTACAGGCTTGAGCCAGTGTGCCCAGCCTGTTCTCGGAGATTTTTGTAGATTCTTTCAGATTTTCCATGCAGATAATCATGTGGCATGCAAATAAAGACAATTTTATTTCTTCCTTTCTAATTTGTATGCCTGTTTCTTCTTTTTGCTTTACTGCACTGGCTAGGATTTTCAGTACAATGTTGAGTTGTGTTGGAAATGGTGAGAGTGGACTTCCTTGCCTTGATCCTAGTCTTAGGGAGAAAGTATTGGGAGAAAGTATTCAGTCTTTCATCATGGTATATGATTTTAGTTACAGGTGTTTTGTAGCTACCCTTTACCAGGTTGAGGAAGTTCTCTTCTCTTACTAGTTTGCTGAGATTTGTTACTGTTACAGGATATTGAATTTTATGAAATGTTTTTCTGCAGCAATTTATATGATCATGTGGTTTTTCTTAAGACTATTAACATGGTGGATTATATTGACTGATTGTTTTTGTTTTGTTTTGTTTGAGACAGGGTCTTGCTCTGAGGCCCAGGCTGGAATGCAGTGGCGTGATTATGGCTCACTGCAGCCTCCACTTCTCAGGCTCAAGTGATCCTCTCATGTCAGCCTCTCTAGTAGCTGGGAGTACAGGCATGCAACACCATGCCTGGCTAATTTTTGTATTTTTAGTAGTGACTGGGTTTAGCTGTGTTGCCCAGGCTAAGATTTTTGAATATTGAATCAGCTCTGTACTTCTGGAATAAAACATAATATTTATTTTTATTTGGAATACACCCTGTTCCAAACTCACTTGTTTGAAATGTATGTATTTATTTTTTATTTAATTTACTTATTTATTTATTTTTTTGAGACAAAGTCTTGCTCTGTGGCCCAGGGTGGAGTTTTGTGTTCATGTTCAGGAGAGGTCTTTTGGGTACTGTCTTTGCTTGGTTTTGGTCTCAGGGACATGCTGGCCTCAGAAAATGAATTGGGAAATGTTCCCTCTTCTATTTTCTGGAAGAGACTGTGTAGAATTGTGCTTATTTCTCTTTAAGTATTTGGTAGAATTTGCCAGTGACAGTATCTGGGCCCAGAGAGTTCTTTTTCAGAAAATTTAAACTGTGAATTCAATTTCTTTACTAATTACAGGGTATTCAGGTTATCTATTTCATCTTGAGTAAGTTATGGTTATTTATGGGTTTTAGGGAATTGGCCCATTCTATCTAAGTTGTCAAATGTCTGTATGTGGTTGTTTGTGGAATTTTCTTATTATCCTTTTAATGTCTATAGGGTCTATGGTGGTGATTGTCTCTCTTTTATTCCTGGTACTGATGATTTATGTCTTCTCTCTTTTTTCTTTGTCAATTTTGCCAGAGGATTTTGTTTTTGTTTTTGAGATAAAGTCTTGCTCTGTCACCCAGGTTGGAGTGCAATGACATCATCACAGATCACTGCAGCCTCAACCTTCTGGGCTTAAGCAATCCTTTCACCTCAGCCTCCCAGGTAGCTGAGGCCATAGGCACATGCCAGCACACCTGGCTAATTTTTAATTTTTTGTACTCACTATGTTTCCTATTCTGGTCTTGAAGTCCTGGGATTACAGGCATGAGCTACTACACCTGGCCTCCATTCTTTTTTCCACACTACCTAAGAAAATGCAGTGTGTATTTACACATACAGCCCATCTCAATCACACATGGCTGGTAGCCACTGTAGTGTGAGCACAGCTCTTGGTTCTGGGCTACTCCTCCAGGCCTTGCTCTGAACTGCAGTCACTCCAGCAGGAACTCATCTGATTAGTCTCCCCTTAGGAGTTTGCTTCTAGCATGAGCACAGCTGTTTTTAGCATACTCTGTGGTCACAGCCACTCAGCCTGCCCAACTGTGACCCGGCTCCTCAGGAGACAGTTCATTCCCAGCATGCCCTGTTTCTGTTCTTCCCCTCAAAGGAGCTCCCTCCACACCCTTCACCTCTGCCTGGACAGCCCTCTGCCACATGCCATGCTCCCACAGCGAGGCTGGACTTGGTGTAACTGAGGTGGGGGATGGGGCCCCGATGGGTGGATGGGAGAAGTTCCAGGGAACTCCGCATGGGTGACCCTGGGTCACCTGCTCCCGTCTCTGCTGGCATGTGCCCTCATCGTGACCCCTCTCCATCCCCAGGGAGAAGTCTCATTCGTGGTTGAGCACAGGCTGGTTTACCATGGTGATCGCGGTGGAGTTGTGTGACCACGTGCACGTCTATGGCATGGTCCCCCCCCCCAACTACTGCAGGTGAGCCCTCCTTGCCGGCACCCTCCCAGGACAACACCCAGGCACTGGCCGCAGGATGGAGCTGGTGGGGGCCCGGAAACCTTGGCTGGAGGTGCCTTTGAGGGACTCTGCTTCATTATTTTTAAACTGTTCCGCAGGAATGTAGGCTTCTTCTGCTTCCTCAGGGGCCTCCACTCCAAGCTCAGCCAGAGTTTATTTGTTAATAATAACTATTAGTAGTAGCATTATATGAAAAGCCCACTAGGGGAGAGCTATACTTTACTGAATACTGACCAGGTACAAAGCATGGCTACGTGTATTATCTCACTTACTCTTCACAGCAACCTTAAGGGATAAGAACTGTTATTCTTTCCATTTATTAAATGAGAAAAACTGAGAAGGATGTTTATGAGTAGCCGGAGGTCCCCAAACAGCAGGAAGAGGGGCCAGGCTCCAGTGCCCACAGCCATTACCACTGCTCTACACTGCCGC
This sequence comes from Ateles fusciceps, assembly GCA_036589455.1. Lineage (NCBI taxonomy): Eukaryota > Metazoa > Chordata > Mammalia > Primates > Atelidae > Ateles > Ateles fusciceps. The sequence continues at coordinate 5,829,466 of JAZHEH010003300.1, forward strand.
CCTCTTGGGGAAAGGAAAAAGTGCCACTGCATTAAAAAAAAAGTTTGTGGTTACAAACCTAATGTACCCTGCACTCATTTTAGTGATGGGGGAAACCAAGGCCTCAGGAGGCATGAGGATTTCTCCCATTGAGGTCCTATGGCAGGTCAGGGGCTGACAGGGCAAGGACCCTGCCAGCGCCCACCCTGGCCTGATCACGCCCATCTGCTCTGTCCCAGCCAGCGGCCCCGCCTCCAGCACATGCCCTACCATTACTACGAGCCCAAGGGGCCGGATGAGTGTGTCACCTACATCCAGAATGAGCACAGCCGCAAGGGCAATCACCACCGCTTCATCACCGAGAAGAGGGTCTTCTCGTCGTGGGCCCAGCTGTACGGCATCACCTTCTCCCACCCGTCCTGGACCTAGGCCAACACAGCCTGTGGGACCTCATGAGGGTCAGAGGAGATGCGGCCTCTGCCCAGCTGCTGGGCCAGAAACCATCTTCTGGCCAATCAAGGCTCACTGGAGTGTCTCCCAGCCAATCAGGGCCTTGAGGGGGGATGTATTCTTGAGCCAATCAGGGCCTTGAGGAGAATGTATTCTCCAGCCAATAAGGGCCTGGGTAATCCGTTGGCCAATCAGGGATTTGGGAGCCTATGTGATTAATCAGGGGTGTGTTTCTTGTGCAGTCAGGGTCTGAGCACAGTCAATCAGGGTAGAGGGGGGTATTTCTGAGTCAATCTGAGGCTAAGGACATGTCCTTTCCCATGAGGCCTTGGTTCAGAACCCCAGGAATGGACCCCCCAATCACTCCCCACTTGGCTGGGACAATGGGGTCCTGTCCCAAGGAGCTGAGAACTTGGTGTTGCCCCTCAAGTCCTAGCACCAGAAAGAGAGATTGTGTGGGTATAGAAGCTGTTTGGAGGCCGGGCCAGAGAATTTGTGGAGTTGTGGACGTTGTGGGGGCGGTAGGGAGGTCCCAGAGATGGGAGGCTGGCGTCCAGGTCTTGGCTTTGCTCTGAGTAACCTTGGACAAACCCTTCCCCCTCTCTGGGTACCCTCTGCCCATGCCAGTTTCCAGTGTGGAGTCTGAGACCCTTTCCACCTCCCCTGCAAGCGCCCTCGGATCTGTCCTTCCCATGTGGGCCACCACCGCCAGCCATTATCCCTTGCTGGGGAGGCTCAGCTCTTTGGGGTGTCTGGGGTGACCTTCCCCACCTCCTGGAAAACTTTAGGGTATTTTTGCGAAAACTCCTCCAGGGTCGGGGGACTCTGAAGGGAACAGGACAAACCTTAAGCTGTTTTTCTTAGCCCCTCAGCCAGCTGCCATTATCTTGGTCTTAAAGGGTCAGATCTCCTTTTCTGCCTTCCAGCAGGGAGGTTTTCCAACTGTTGGAGGTGCCTTTGGGGCTGCCCCTTTGTCTGGAGCCACTGGGGGCTTCCAAGGGTCTCCCCTGACCCCCCTGTCATCCTGGGATGGCTGCCGGGGAGCTGTGTCGCCTGGGTTCTGTCCTCTGGCTCTGTATCAGGCACTTTATTAAAGCTGGGCTTCAGTGGAATGTGTTTGTCTCCTGCTCTTCTGGAGCCTGAAAGGGAAAGGCTTCAGGAGGAGGCTGTGAGGCTGGAGGGATCAGACGGAGGAGGCCAGCAGCTAGCCATTGCATACTGGGGTGATGGGTGGGCCGCGACTGCCCCAGACTTGGTTTTGTAATGATTTGTACAGGAATAAACACACCTGTGCTCTGGCTTCATGTGCTGTGTCTCCTGGGTCGAGCACAGCCCTCTGGGCCAGCGCTGCTTGCAGCCTCAGAACCATGTCCTCCGGTCGGGGGCTCTCAGTAAAGCCATCCTCAGCGTTTTCAGCAGCCGGTGGCCAGTGAGTTGTATATTGTGCAGCTTGGGTGGAGACCTGGGGGCTCTAGAGATGTGAGGGTGTGGAGCCAGGCCCACTTGGCTTTTCCTGTCCCCACTTCACCCTGCCTGTGTGACCTTGGGCAAGTCACTTCACCTCTGAGAGCCCCAAGTCCTTCAAGGGCAGAAGAAGACCAGACGCTGCCCTCAAGGAGCTCAGGTTCCAGGGAGGGAGGAGCCTCATGGTGGTGCACTAGGAAGAATTCCCACGGAAGCTGGGGGAAGAGTTGGAGCAGGGAGTGCAGAAGGGGCTGGGGGAAAGACATCCCAGGCCACAGAGATCTCCCAGCTCCATAAGGGTCTGGGAGCTGAGATTTCCTGCCAAACCCTGCAGGAAGGAGCCTGGCAGGGCTGCAACCCTGGCAGGGCTGTGGCGAGCCGGTGGTCTCCAAGTTGCCGCTTCTGCAAAAGGGCTGTGTACTCCAGGTTGGCAGGAGGCAGGGGGTCTGTGACTCCAGAGATTACAACCTGTTTGGGCAGATAAGATGTCCTCGGGAGCGAGGCCTAACAAAGAATGACTGTGTGAGACATGGGCAGGCAGCCTGCTGGGATCTCCCAGGGGCCCCGAGCTGCTGGGGGCAGGAAAGAGAGCCCTTCTGGGCACCGGGCCAGCCAGGATGGTGGCGACTGGGGCTGGAAGGCATGCATGGCACCTTGCATCTGCCTCTCAGTTCGCATAGCCGATAAGCAGCGGCATGCCATGCACTGTATTAGACACGGTTGATGAGGGCAGGAGTGTCAGATGGGAGGAGTGGCCCACAGAGAAGTCTCATTGGGACCCCCAGCTTCACCCAGTAGGCAGTGAGGCTGCAGCGGGAGGGGAGCGGTGACAGACGAGACTTCCTGGGGCCAGATGGCACAAGGCCCTAAATGTCAGCCTCAGGGGGCAGAGCCTCCATCCTTCTTGCTTAGAGAAGTCAAATGGGACCACCACAGGATGGGCAGGAGGCTGACAGGTGGCATGGCCCAGGGCCCACGAGCCAACCAGACCACTGGTGGCAGTGGGGCCAGGGGGACTGGAGAGACTGGGACTGCATGTAAAGTCTACATGGGGAGCAGAAAGCCGTGTGTGGGCAGGGCATGGGAATGTGGGAATGTGGCACCCATCCAACCCCATGCAAAGGCTTCTGGGAATCTGGGTCCAGGCATGGGTTTCTTCCTCTTTTTTTTCTTGAGATGGTGTCTCACTCTGTCAACAGGTTGGAGTGCAGTGGCATTATCTTGGCTCACTTCAACCTCCACCTCCCAGGTTCAAGCAGTTCTCCTGCCTCACCCTCCTGAGTAGCTGGGACTACAGGCACGTGCCATCACGCTGGGCTAGTTTTTTGTATTTTAGTAGAGACAGGGTTTCACCATGTTGGTCAGGATGGTCTCGATCTCCTGACCTTCTGACACACCAGCCTTGGCTTGCCAAAGTGCTGGGATTACAGGCGTAAGCCACCATGTTGGTGGCTTTTTTTTTTTTTTTTTAATGACATGGAGTCTTGCTCTGTCACCCAGGCTGGAGTGCAGTGGTACAAGCTTGGCTCATTGCAACCCCTGCCTCCTGGGTTCAAGTGATTCTCATGCCTCAGCCTCCCGAGTAGCTGGGACTACAGGTGCTTGCCACCATGCCTGGCTAATTTTTGTATTTTTAATAGAGACGGGGTTTCACATGTTGCCCAGGCTGGTCTCGAACTCCTGGCCTCAAGCCATCTGTCTGCCTGGGCCTCCCAAAGTGCTGGGATTAAAGGCATGAGCCACTGCGCCCAGCCCAGGCAGAGGTTTTGAGATAGAATTTCTCCCAGAATGCTGTGGCTCTTCTGTCTGTCCATGGGTAGGCATGAGGGGGAGGTCAGTAGGAGGGGGCGTCAAGAGGGGGTCACTTTCCCAGTGGGAAGTTCAGTGGAGCATCAGGAGGTGGGACTTTGGTGGGCCTAGTCCCCAGCTCCTCAAACTCTTACCCCCCTCAGGTGACCCAGTGAAGACTGGCCCACTCATTGCCAAAGTGAGCTTCCTGAAGCCCACCTCATTACGGCCCTCTTTGCCCTGAAACCTTCACTGGCTCCCCATTCACTGGCCAGCTCCAAACCTACTGCCTTGTCTGGCATTTGAGGCCTTCCTGCACCTCCATCTGCACCTGCACCCCTATCCCAGGTACCTCAGTGAGGCTGGTGCTTCCTCGCCTTTGTGCAGAGGGCCCTACCCAACCCCTCCTTGGGAGGGGGCACCTCCCACCAGCTGCAAACCTAATGAGTGGCAGCCGCTCCTCTCTGGGTTTCCGGTCCAGCTGTTTCCAGCAACCATGTTTCCTGCGGATGCTCAGTGGTTTCCACTGAGCTCAGCCCTACCAGCTAGCCCTCCTGGAGCAGCCCCCAATCCCCCTACGTGCTGAAGTCCACATGTGAACTTCAGAGTGAGGAGGTCCCGGTATATCCCCTGCAACCCCCCATGCCAGCTTGTTTTCAAGTCTTGGAATTTTCTATTTCCCTTTTTTTTTTTTTTTAGACAGAGTCTTGCTCTGTCACCCAGGCTGGAATGCAGTGGCACAATCTCAGCTCATCGTAACCTCTGTGCCCCTGGTTCAAGCAACTAGGATTATGGGCGTGCACCACCATGCCTGGCTAATTTTTGTATTATCAATAGAGGTGGGGTTTCACCTTGTTGGTCAGGCTGGTCTCACACTCCTGACCTCAAGTGATCTGCCTGCCTCTGCCTCCCAAAGTGCTGAGATTACAGGCGTGAGCCACCATGCCTGGCCAGAATTTTTTCTTTAACCAAAATATTTTCTTTTCTCTTTTTTTTTTTTTTTTTGAGATGGAGTTGCCAGACTGAAGTGCAAAGGCGTGATCTCACTCATTGCAACCTCCGCCTCTAGGGTTCAAGCTCTCCTCCTGCCTCAACCTCCTGAGTAGCTGGGATTACAGGCATGGGCCACCCCGCGCAGCTAATTTTTTGTATTTTTAGTAGAGACAGGGTTTCTTCATGTTGGTCAGGCTGATCTCAAACTCCTCACCTAAGGTGATCTGCCCACCTCACCTCCCAAAGTGCTGGGATTACAGGCGTGAGCCACCACGCTTGGCCGTAACCAAAATATTTTCATTTTAATTATGTTCCTAAATGTCGCAAACTACAAAATATTTTTAAATGTTTTAAAAATTGGTTTCATTTTTATGTTTGTTTTTAGATTTTTTGATCATAACAACTTAATACAGATGATAAAAGATAGAAAAGGAGGGTATCACTGGGTCCTATTCCCTGTAACAGTCTAGGGTATACTCTTCCAGATCTTTCCTCCATGAAGTTTTTTCTTTTTCTGAGACAAGGTCATGCTGTGTCTCAGGCTGGAGTACACTGGTGTCATCATGGTTTACTGTAGCCTTGATCTCCTGGACTCAAACAGTCCTCCCGCCTCAGCCTCCGGAGTACCTGGAACTACAGGCAGGCACCACCACGCTTGGATAATTTTTAAAAAATTTTTATTTGTGGGAGAGACAAGATCTTGCTGTGTTGCCCAGGCTGGTCTCAGACTCCTGGGCTCAAACGATCCTCCTGCCTAAGCCTCCCAAAGTGCTGGGATTACAGATGTGAGCCCTGGTGCTCAGGCTCATGCAATTTTTTTTTCTTTCCCTTTTCCAATTTTTCTCTCTCTCTCTTTTTTTTCTTTCCTTGGGTTATACCTGGGAAATAAAATTCTGAAACTTTAATATTCCAGAATTGGTAGAAAATCCATAGTTCACATGCAAATAAAATAAAACAGATACTTAAAATTGATTTTTTAATTTTAAAAAATTATTTATTTTATTTTAAAAATTGCAATAGGCCAGGTGTGGTGGCTCACACCTATAATCCCAGCACTTTGGGAGGCCAAGGCGGGTGGATCACGAGGTCAGGAGATTGAGACCATCCTGGCTAACACAGTGAAACCCCTAAAAATACAAAAAAAAAAAAAAAAAAAAAAATCAGCCGGCATGGTGGTGGGCACCTGTGGTCACAGCTACTAGGGAGGCTGAGGCAGGAGAATCGCTTGAATCCTGGAGGCGGAGGTTGCAGTGAGCCAAGATTGCACCACTGCACTCCAGCCTGGGTGACAGAGCAAGGCTCCATCTCAAAAAAAAAAAAAAAAAATTGCGGTAAAAAACACATAACATAAAATTAACCATCTTAACAATTTTCACACCATTGGATAAGAGAGCTCCAAAATTTTGTCATTTTGCAGATCTGAGACTCTGTATCCATTAAACAGCAACTCCCCCTCCCCATTCTCCCTGCTCCTAGCAACCATCATTCTACTTTTTTTTCTATGAGTTTGACTCCTTTAGATATTTAAAAGTAAAGGAATCATACAGTATTTGCCTTTTTGTGACAGGCTTATTTCACTTATATAATATCCGTAAGATTTATCCATGTTAAAATTGTTTTATATATAAAGTAATAGATGCTTGCTGTATGGAAAAACACAAATTCTTGGGTGGCTGGGCACGGTGGCACTCACCTGTAATCTCAGCACTTTGGGAGATCAAGGCAGGAGGATTGCTGGAGCCCAGGAATTTGAGGCTGTGGTGAGCTATAATTGCGACATAGAACTCCAGCCTGGGCAACAAAGTGAGACCCTGGCTCTTAAAAAAAAAAGCCTGGTGGGTTGGACGCAGTGGCTCACGCCTGTAATCCCAACACTTTGGGATACCAAGGCAGGTAGAACACTTGAGGTCAGGAGTTCGAGACCAGCCTGGCCAATATGGTGAAACCGTGTCTCTACTCAAAATACAAAAATTAGCCAGACATGGTGGTGCATGCCTGTAGTCCTAGCTACTTGGGGGGCTGAGGTAGGAGAATTAAGCCTTGAGCTCGGCAGGTAGAGGTTGCAATGAGCCAAGATTGTGCCACTGCACTCCAGCCTGGGCAACAGAGCAAGGCTCCATCTAAAAAAAAAAAAAAAAAAAAAAAAAAAAAAAGTAGCTTACGCCTGTAATCCCAGCACTTTGGGAGGCCAAGCAAGGCAGATCAGGAGGTCAGGAGTTCGAGACCATCCTGACCAACATGGTGAAACCCTGTCTCTACCAAAAATTAAAAAAAATTGGCCGGGTGTGGTGGCGCACACCTGTAATCTCAGCTACTCAGGATGCTAAGGCAGGAGAATCGCTTGAACCCAGGAAGTGGAGGTTGCAGTGAGCCGAGATTGTGCCACCACACTCCAGCCTGGGCAACAGAGTGAGATTCCATCTCAAAAAGAAAAAAAAAAAAGTTTAAAAAGAAAGCCTGGGGAAGCCTTTAAGTAGGAAGTGGAAGTCTCATCTCCAGCCAGTCTGGCTAGGTGGTCATATGCACACACACCTGCCCTCTCTGTCTATTTCGTTTCACCCACTCTAAGATGTTGTCAATTTGATTGTAAGACAATGTGATTTTAACTTTGCAGAGTTAAGGTGCAAAAAAAAAATGAGAATAGATTTTACACATACACACACACATACACATTTGCATGTTTAGAGTCTTTTTAAAATTTATTATTTTTATTTAAAGAATGGAGACTGTCTCACTGTGTTGCCCAGGCTGGTCTTGAACTCCTGGCCTCAAGTGATCCTCCTGCGTCCACCTCCCAAAGTGCTGGGATTACAGGCATGAGCCACTGCTCCCAGCCTCAAGTCATTTTTATGTAGGTGGGATCAAAGGAGTACAGTGTGGCCTTTTGCCTAGTTCTTACCAATGCTATGTGTGTCTGAAGCCTCTTGTCCCATTAACCACAAAGAACTTGGGCTTCCTTTCTCACTCATACCCTATGCCAATGTTGCCAACTCCTCACCCACCTTGGCGGTGTGATCATCCCAGTCAGTCCCCGCTGGCACTTTAAAACCTTCCTGTGTAAATTTGTGCCCACATGTTTCCTTGAAATGAATTTCTTAAAGTAGAAGGGCACATTTGAAGGGGTGTGTGTGTGTGTGTGTGTGTGTTTTATATTTAGATACAGGGTCTCACTATGTTTCCCAGACTGGTCTTGGAATTCCTGGGCTCAAGTGAGCTCAAGTGATCCTCCCACTTCGGCTTCCCAAAGTTCTGGGGTTACAGGAGTGACCCATCATGCCCAGTGCATTTGAAATTTTGATTTACTTTGTCAATTGCTTTCCCCAAAGGTGCCATGCACATACCCTTGAGAGGGTCTTTCAAACAGCTTCTAATGCAGAATCTCTCACCCCACTGCACCTGCGCCCCCACAGATGGGGAAACTAAGGTCCCAAGAAGTAAGGACTTGTCTGACATCGCAGGTGGCAGAGACCCACACCTCCTGGTCTCCTGGCTGCTGTGGTTGCTAAGGCACCAGCACGGAAGGCGATCTCAATCTCCTGGTAGTCTCACTCTCTTGCTCAAATACCGTCTATGGCTCCCTAGGGCCTATAAGACAAATTCCAGATTCCACCTACCTCACCATTCGGGGCTGCTGTCTTCAAGGTTGTAATGTGGTCTGGTGGTCAAGTGTGTGGGTTCCGAAGCTAGATAGTCCTGGGCCCCCATCCCTGCCCTGCTACAGCACTGAGCACCTACTACTATGTGCCAGTCCCCCTGCAAAACGCTGGATAAACACATGGCTTTCTACCAGGGAGCCTCGAACAGGGTATTTGGCTTGCTCGCCTCCTGTTCCTCTGCTGTGTCTCAGGATTCACAGGTGCGGTTTGAATCCACTGCTTAGCCAGTGAGTGCTTGCTAATGGGAGCTATTCTTTTCATCAGGACCGCCAATCCCCTCTCTGGCTATCCACAGCCTTCTGAATGTCCCACATCCTAGCGCTCACTCACTGGGAGCTGCCCAGCAGTTCTATGGGAGCAGGGATGGTTTTTTTTTTTATCATCTTCTAACTTACTGGGTGGTCTTTTGGGTCCTGGGGGGTTCCAGTCCCAGAGGAGCTGGAAGGGTGCCTCCCAACAGGGGGAGGAGGAGTCCCAGATGGGTCTTGGCCAGGGCCCCTGGCCAGGCTCTGAGGGCCAGCTTGGGGACTGTGGTCAGCAAAGCCCCTGAGTGCATGCCTCAGTCCCCTGGCTCCCTGGTCTGGCCTTTCTGCCACCAATGCACTATGGGATTCTGTGCAAAGAGCCGCTCCTCTCCGAGCCTCAGTTTCTCCAGTTATAGGGAAAGCCTGGCCTTGTACCCTGGAGTGTACCCTGGGCACAGTGAGGGTACCGCAATGGAAAACTCTTGGCCAACTGTAAAGCGTAGTGCGCGTGTGTGGGCACAGCCACCCGAGGGTGCACGGTGCGGGGCGCACGGTGCCGGGCGCGGTCTCGCTGCGCACCCGGGCTGGGGCTCGGTTCCGCCCCGCTTCCCGGTCCCCGGTCCGCTCTCCCTCCCTCCTTCCCGCCCTCCCTGCCTTCGGGGAGCGCCGGCTCCCGGCATGCCGCGCGCTGACAGCCTTATAAATAGTCGCCTTTGCCGGCGGCCGCGAGGACGGGCAGGGCACGCACTGGCCCCGGCGCCCACCCGTACCCCTCCCCAGGTCAGTGCGTGCCCGCGCGTGTCGGGGGGGCGCCTCAGCGGGGAGGGGCAGCGGCACCGGGGGAGGGTGAGGGCGTGCTGGTGCCGGGCGCCCCGGGGTCTGTGCGGCTGTGTATCCGCGGTTGTGATCCGTGTGTGTTTTGCTTGGCTGTGTTCCCCGGGCGCTGGGGATCGGTGCCTCGCAGCCTGTGCCTTTGTGGATCCGTGCGTGTGTGTGTGTGCGTGCATGTGTGTGTGTTGCAGTCCCCCACCCACCCACAGCCTCCCAGATAGTCACCCCTTTGTTCCCACTGGCACTCCTGGGGCTTCAGGTCACTGCCCTTGGCATGTCCCAGCTGGGGCCCAGGAAGGAGAAGCTGTGGCCTGGCTCCCTGCTCCAGGGGACCTGGACAGGGGCAGCCTCTGTGCTCGGGGGGGCCATCCTGTCATGCCACTTCTAGTGCTGGGTGCATCGGAGGACACCCCCCAGAAGCTCAGGGCTCACCCTCGCCTCCTGACCGGAGACCCAGGGCCAGCACTTGGGGCCTTCCCGCAGCACTGTTCAGCAGCCACCCAGTACTCCTCAGCAGCAGCAGGACAGGCCCAGAGAGGAGACACCAGCTGCCCAAGGTCACACAGCTGAATGATGGAGCTGAGATTGAAACCCTAGTCAGTTGCCAACCACTGGGAACCAACTAGTCTGGGTCAGGGGCTGGAGACCAGGGCTTGCCTCGACCTTGCCTTGTGATTGGGGTTAAGTCACTGTCCTTCTGGGTGGGCCTCAGTCCCACAGGTCCCTTAGCAGACCACCCAGTCATATTAGGAGTCACTGGGGCCTTGACCCAGGGGCCTTATAAGGCCTAGGTGCTTAGCCCGTAACCCAACTCCATCCTAACCTCCTGGACTCTGTGAGGCCTCCTCACGACCCAAGTTATTTTGGAGCAAGAAAGTGGCAGGTGCCAGCAGGACAGAGGGGCTTAGATTACCAGGAGGGGGGCAGGGCAGGGTGGGGTCCAGGCCACTTCTCAGGTCTTCACTGTGGTTGTCCCTGGCCCAGGACGCTCCCCCTCCTGTGGGCAACTGCTGAGGGGTGCCTGGCATTGCCTGACCCCGCTGAAGCACACTCAGCAGGAAAAGTGGCTGCCACTCCTGCCTGGGGCAGCAGGGCCGTCAGCAAAGCCGCTTCAGCTCCTAGTGGGTGCCAGGCCCAGAACAGCAGAAACCCTGGGCCTCGTTGGACCCTAGCCAGCCCTCGAGCCAGTCTGTCCTCCTCCTCATGTCTCAGTTTGGAATGAGGCTCCCCAGCCCTGTGCTCAGCCCATGCCAGGCCCATTCAGTGGGACCCCAGGCCTGCAGCACAGAAGAGAGGCCCAATACAGCGTGGTGTGCGGGCAGGTTCCCAGGAGGCACCTGCCACTGTGGGAGTGAAGGGCAGAGTCTAGGAAGGCTTCCTGAAGGAGGTGGCACCTGAGCTGAGTCCCAAACAGTAGCAAGGTGGGGGAAAGGCATCCAGGCATTGGGTACAACATCTGCCAGTGGCAGCTGATAGGATTGCAGAGGGCGGCAGGGGTCAGCTCACCAGGCCCTGTCTGATCTGTCAAGGGTGCAGGCTTTGTCAGGGAGCCGAGGGGGCCACACACGCAAGGCTGTAAGCGGGTGTGTGATGTGGTGTGATGCTTGCCAGAGAAAATCCTGCAAATTGCCTGGCCGGGTGTGGAGGCTTCGAGGCCCATGTGGAGGCGGGGGCAGTGGCCCACGCCCCTTGCTTAGCACAGGACATAGTGGTGAGACAGACGGAGAGAGGGTGGGGAGCGGAGGGGTTGGTTAGTGGGTGTGTAGGGCTGCGGAGAGGAGAAGGGAGCCTTCACACTGACTCAGCCTGTGGCTTAGCCACTGGGGCCTGGAGCTGGGGACTCGGGAGGGCAGAGTCTGAGAAGCCTCTGAGGTTTCTGGGGCCTGTCTGGGTTGCATGGATGTCTGGGGCTGGGGAGAGAGGCCTGGGCTGCCTGCACAGAGATGGGGATCCAAGAAGAGGGTGGCATGGGTGCCTGGGGCGAGATCCTGGTGTGCGTGGGGGATGCTGGCTGGGCGTCAAGTCTGGAGGGGGAGTGTGGCTGTGGTGGTCGCGAGTGGCCTTGGGGAGGGCTGGTGGGCGGGAGTGAAGAGGTAGAGGCCACAGGTGACCAGAGGGTGGTTCTGAGATGGGGGGCAAGGTGGGGGTCCTGGGGGCTGTGGCAGCACAGGGTGGGGGCCCACGCGTGGTTGGGCTCTTGGGCAGGCAAGGTGGGGGGGCAGTAAAGCCAGGTCATCAAAGGATGGGGGCCAGGGCCATGCATGGGGCTGGGTGCTGGACTTGTAGAGGGGGAGGGCCTGGACCGCCTCACTTTGACAACTGTAAAGGGCTGTGTTCATGTGAGCGGCTCCCCGGAGATTCCTCCACCCCAGACCTCTGTGTCCCTTAGAGCTTCCCCAGCCAAACCGCATCCCAGACACACGCAGTTCCTGGCCACCTCTCGCCTCCTGGCAGCTTCTCTCCCGCCCTGGGGAGCGTTGTCAAGGCGCCTGGGCAGATGCTGGCCCCGCGCCCTGTTTTCTGGGAGTTTTGAGGGGAGCAGCTCTGCAGTTGCTGTGGCCGCTGTTCATGTCCCTCGGGGCCATCCTCACCGTCCCAGCCCCTCCAGCGGGAACCCAGGTGGATGGGAGGGGGCTACTGCCATCCTGTGACAGGTGAGGCCATGGAGGCCAGAGAGGAAAGGCGACTTTCCCAAGGTGACTTTCCAAGGTGACTTTCTCAGGGAAGGTCCTGGGCCTTCCCTGCCCACAGCAGCCCCCCTCTGCCCTCAGACCGTGTGTCGGGACTGGCACACACTGGCTGCCTCGGGTGTGGCTTAGTGGAAGGTGAGTCAGGGTGAGGAGGGAAATCCCCCAACCCGTGCCCTTGTCTTGCAGAGCACTGACACAGCTCCCGGGACCTCAGCAGGATGGAAGGTATGAGCCTCGTCTCCTCTTGCCTGTTGCCTGGCCTCAGTCTGCCTGTCTGTTAAGGGGGTGTACTATGGGGTAGACATTCTGATGGGGGTTGGAGGAGGCTCTGGGGCTGCCAGAGGGGATCTGGCTGGGAGCCTCCAGTGTCTTCCTCTAGCCTCTCACAGAATGTGCCATTTCCAAGTTTAATTTTAGAAGTGATGAGACCTCCCTGAGGCTCCTGGGGGCCCGAGCACTCACCCACTATGCTGGATTTATAGGGCTGAGACCCTGCCCCATGGGGGAGGCCACAGATACACAAAACACCAGGCCTAGTGAGGACAAGGCAAGTTCCTGTACCTCTCTGGGACTCAGTTTCCCTGTCATCCAGTGGGGGGTGGGCCTTGAGGAGGTCTTGGGCCCTCCTGGCTCCTACAGGCTGGGACCTAGAGGGAGACACAGGTGGGCAGAGAGTACAGAACGGGCCTGCCCTCAGCTGCTGGCAGCGCCATCCGTCCAGTCCCTGGCACTGCACCTTGGCCTGGGCAGCTGTGAAAGGTGCCTGCGGGCCTGCTGCTGCTGCCTGAAGCCAGCCGTCATGCAGCCACTCCTGAGCGCCAGCATCAACCGCCGCAGGGGTGTGTCCTCCCCCACCCCCAGAACAGGAGCCCGCAGGAGGAGCTGTTCTTCTAACAGCTCCTGTAGGCCTCCAGCCTCATGGCTGGGAGGGCCCCTGGGAGCCACCCAGCCCACCTCCTCCCTGGGGAAGGGTCAGAGAACCAGAGAGCGGCAGGCCTTTCCTAAGTCACACAGCAAGGTGGGGTACAGCCTGGTCCTCTATTTGCCTGGGAAGCAGGGAAGCCTGAAAGTCCAGGGAGAGACTCGGGTTCTGGTTTTGGTTCTGACATCCCTAGAGCAGGCCCTGCCTTTCTTGGGCTCAGTTTCCCCTCTGCCCAGTGGGGCTGCGGCCTTGCTGGGTTTTAACTGCAGGCAGGCCGAGGCAGAGGCTGGAGCCAAGCTCACCGCCCTCTCTGGGCAAGAGTTCCACGTGCCCACCACAGCCCTTCACCCCGGCAACCATCTCCATGGCGACCTATGTTGTGGTTGCCAAGCCCACATTGGCACTGCCAGGGGAGGCGGGTAATGGGCCGACCCAGAGCCTGGGAGGGGAAGGGCAGGGGACAGGGGAGACACAGCAGGACGGGACCATGGGCTGCTGCTCCTCGAGTGACCCCCGCAGAGAAGACGACCTGAGAGCCAGAGGTGACCAGCCCCAGGGGTCCAGCCACCCACAGGGAGGTGCCATGAGGGTTGGTGGCCCAGCCCGCTGGCTGTGCTGAGAGTTCTTAGCCTTCAGGCCTTTGCCCCTGCCCGTCTGGCTGCCGGGAGTGCCCTCCCTTCTCTGATTTCTCCCAGGCTCTGAGCGTTCTCTCGCATCCCTGCTCACTCTGGGCTGTGACTTGTCTGCCCCTGACAGGAGCACCAGCGGTGTCTGTCCCTCCGCCTGAGGCCCAGCACAGGCCTGGGACTCCAGAGGTGCCTCTGGCTGTGAGTCCAGCGAGTGACTGAGCCCTGCTCCCCTTTCTCTTCCGCAGAGAAGCTGAAGAAAACCAAGATCATCTTTGTGGTGGGTGAGTTGCGGGCAGGTGGGTGGCGCAGCAAGGGTCTTCACAGGCGCTAGAGGGAGCCCGGGCCTGGGGCTGCCCCCGGGCTCTGCCCCTCCCTCGCTGGGGGACCCTGGCAGCCCCTGTCCCTCCTGGGGCCCTTTGTCTCGGGGTTTATGAATGGGTGGGCGCTTGCAGGCGGGCCTGGCTCAGGAAAGGGCACCCAGTGTGAGAAGATCGTGCAGAAGTACGGCTACACCCACCTCTCCACCGGGGACCTCCTTCGGGCTGAGGTCAGCTCGGGCTCGGCCAGGGGCAAGAAGCTGTCAGAAATCATGGAGAAGGGACAGCTGGTGCCGCTGGTGAGTGGGCCCTGGTGGGGTGAGGAGGAGGAGGTGACAGTAACCCTGAGTGGGTGTCCCACCAGCAGCAAAGCCCACGACACACAGGCAAAGCTGACCGTGACCACCCCCAGCTCCGAACCCTTCTGTGGTTCTCCATTGCCCTGGACAGAAAGTTCCTTCCAGAAGCTCCCAAGACCCTGCTGGACTCTGCCCTGCCCCCCCACTATCCCCTTGCCTTCCATCCTTCAGCCACCCTGGCCTCTGTCCCCCTCAAACTGGCCACACTCCTTCCTGCCTGGAATATTCTTTCCTCTTCAGCTTTCAGACCTCCCTAACTCTCCAGATTTGGCCTATGACTCCCCAGTTTTCTACTTCAGAAGCCCCCCTTTCTCTTCCCGTACAACCTGTGCCATGCTTGGAAATGGAGAAATCAACTGTGGAACTGTCTGTGCTCTCACCAGCCCCTGAGCTTCCCAGGGCAGGGAAGGTCTGATTGGCCCATGGTGGTGTCCTTGGGACTTAGGACAGCACCTGGCTGGAAGGAGGGGCTCCGTGAATACCATTGAGTGAATGCATCATTCATTCACTGTCAAGATCTCCACAATTCCGGGAGGCTCCCAAGAGGGGGAGGCTTGTTTGGGACATTTGTACAGGGGAGGGGGCATTTCAGGTGGCAGGAGCAGTGCGAGCAAAGGCTGGGAGGAGGGATGGGGGTGGGGGAGGAGAAGGCTCATGGCCCCTTCGTCCTTGCCGTGCCCCAGGAGACAGTGCTGGACATGCTCCGGGATGCCATGGTGGCCAAAGCTGACACTTGCAGAGGCTTCCTGATCGACGGCTACCCGCGGGAGGTGCAGCAGGGAGAAGAGTTTGAGCGGCGGGTAAGGCACTGACCCGAGTGGGCGGGCCCGTGGGGGCTGCAGTGCAGGGCAGAGTTCTGAGCAGAGGCTCATTTGTGGAGTATGGGTGAGGAGGAAAACCAGGAAGACTTTCTGGAAGTCTAGAAGAAGGGGAAGCACCAGGCAGGGGAGTTCCCAAACCTGGGCTCAGATTCCAGCTCAACGGCTTGAGGCCTTGGGCCAGTCATTCTGCCTCCTGAACCTCAAGTTCCCCCATCTGCAAAATGCAGGGAGTTGGGGGGGGACCAGGTCACAGCTGCCTTAAGGGGCAGTGTGGGGACTGGAGAAGATGTCCCCTTCAGGTGTGGGGCTTGGCCCTCCATAAACACACAGAGGGGCAGGGAACAGCATTGGCAGGGATGGAAGGGCAAGGCCAGTGTGGGGGAGAACAGAAAATGTGGGCAGGGCGACAAGGGGTGACATGGGAGAGGGAAGTTCCGGTCTGGCTGGAGGCTGCAAAGGCCATGGAGGGGTATCAGTCTCCTTCCAGGGGTCATGAGGAGCCTGGCTGCAAAGAGTAGGCCTGGAGAATGATGGCCCTGAGCTTCCTAGCACGGGTGCCCTGCAGACACATCTTTCCCAGGACAGGGCACCTCACACATGCACACGCATGCACAAGTCCTGCAAGTTTATACACACAGGGCCAGAGGCATGTGCACACACGCACACTCACAGCAGCGGACCCTGTGCACTCCTGCACATGCATGACATGGACGCAGCACACATATGCAGGGACACATGCCTGCTCGCACACATGCGCATGAGCACACACGTGCACCTTTAGCGCTGGTGTCACAAGGCCCCTTGGGAGAAACAGATGGGACTGCAAGGGCCTAGGAGGGAGAGGTCAGCAAGGCTGGGGGAGCCTAATGGGCATCCCGGTGGGCTGGGGCAGGATGAGACTCCCATCCCACTTCCCATCTCCGTGGGACCGTCCAGGCTTCCATAGCTTCCAGCCTCATCTACGGGTGGGAGACTGTTTTTTGACCTCTGAATGGCTGCGAGAGCTCAGGAAAGTGTCTACTCCGCTCCGCCCCTCACCTTCCCTATCTGAAATGAGGGTTAGCTGGCTTCCTTCAGACCTCAGAACCCCGACGGTGTGGTCAGGTGCCACAGTTCAGAAGGATGTCCTGGGCTGGCCCACACATACCAGCGCTGTGGTATCACCTGTGACCCTCAGGGCCACATTTAGAAAATAGAGTTAATGAAAGCTGGCCTGGAGCGGTGGCTCACACCTGAAATCCCAGCACTTTGGGAGGCCAAGGAGGGCACATCACTTGAGGTCAGGAGTTCAGAACCAGTCCGGCCAACATAGTGAAACCCCATGTACTAAAAATACAAAGTTTAGCCAGGCGTGCTTTCGGGCACCTGTAATCCCAGCTACTCAGGAGGCTGAGACATAAGAATCACTTGAACCTGGCTGGATGGAGGTTGCAGTGAGCCAAGATCATTCCACTGCACTCAAGCCTGGGCGAAAGAGTGAGACTCCATCTCAAAAAGAAAAAAAAAGAAAAAGTCCCCCACTCCCACCACTCCCAGGGCTGTTTCGGGTGTTGCTGAGGACCGCCGGCTCAGCCCAGGGCTCCGCCCCTGCCTTGGCCTCCAGGGGTCCAGGCAGCTGGTCTTCTTAGCTCTGGACACCAGGGGGCGCCAGGGCTTCACCAAAGGAGGAAGGGTCAGCCTGGAAGTGTGGCCAGCTCAACCAGGCCAAGGGCCCAGGTCTTTTCTGGGGACTGGGAGTGCCTGGTGTGGACTCCCAGCCTAAATGCCCATTGTCCTGACCGGGAGACTGAGGCCCCACAGCCAGAATCTCAGCCCAGAGGCTGAGCTAGCCCTCCTAGATTTACCACCTCTGCCAGTGGGTCTATAAAGAGCCTACTGTGTGTGGTTCTGGAGACCCAGATGAACCAGAGACTGTGAGTCTGTGCCCTGGAGGAGCTCAGCAGCTAATAGATGATAGGGGGTGGGGCGGGTGGCCTTGAAGTTGAGGTCAGACTGCTGGGTCCAGGCCCAGCCTTTGCCCCCATGGTGATCTGTAAGATAAGAGCAGCTGCTGGGTGGTGCGGGGTCATCAGACAGCAGGAGCTGTCCTCCCTGAAGGCAGCTGATGCTGTCACCCTGAACCCTTAACTACCCAGGAGCTAGGGATGAGTGTTAGGATGGGTATCACAGGCGAGGACAAAGGGCTTGCTGCAGGTCACACAACTGGACAGAGAGAGTCAGGGGTGAGCCTGGGTCCAGGTCAGTCTAACGCTGGAGATCAGGCTGCTTCTCGCCTCTGTCCAGTTGTGTGACCTGGGACAAGTCTCTTGGTCACACAGCTGGACAGAGGCGAGAGAACAGCCTGACCTGAGAGGCAGCGCCCCCGAGGCCTTGACAGGGGTCAGGGGCCAAAGCTGTGCAGAAGCCCCAGGGGACTGGCCCAGGCAGCTGGAAGCAGGAGGCAGGGCTTGAAGGTTCCCACACCATTCCTGAGGCCGTGGCAGCCATGGGTGGCTCTGGGGGTGGCTCTGGGGTGGCTCTGCCGTCCCAGTCGGCCACTCCTTACCCAGCTCTGGCGGCCGGAGTGAGCGAGGCAGGGGCTGCAGAGCCTTACTCCCCTTGCCTTTCTAAGGTGTCCCATAGATGACATGGATGATGTAGACGACATAACATACCAGTGATAGTGACATTGCTCAGAACCCCCCAGAACTCACTGACCCCTTCCCTCATTCCTTGTTCCTTTGTCAAAGGCAAATTGTGAGACAGACGCCTCCCTGCCCTCAGGAGCCCCTTGAGAGACCTGCTCAAGGAGAGATAAAGGGCTGGAAGAGCCCGTTCCAGGAGGCCGGGGAGCACTGGGGGGCGGGGGTGGCACTGGAAAGACTGCCCTGAAGAAGTGAGCTCTGGGCTGAAACCTGATGGAAAGTGCTTGGTATTGAGGTGAAGGTGAATTAGGATCAGGCTTGGGGGAGAGGGCTCCTAGCAGGGGGAACAACATGAGCACAGGCCTGTCATGAAAGGAGGTTGATGAGAGCCTAGAACAGAGAGAGTCAGGCTAAGTCTGGCAAGGAGTATGGACTTTCTCCTGAGGGCACTGGGGAGCCATGGTAGAGGTTTGAGCAGGGGGAGTGGTAGGGAAGATTGGTTTTAGGAAGGTCTTTCAGGCTGCCTTGGGGGAAGGGATTGAAGGTCCAAGGGGGTATCTCGTGGGGCCTCAGAGGTGGGAAGATGGGGAGGAGATGGCCCTAGGGGGCAGGAATGGGGTCCCTGTGACATGGTGCCCACCTGCAGATTGGACAGCCCACACTGCTGCTGTATGTGGACGCAGGCCCTGAGACCATGACCCAGCGGCTCCTGAAGCGCGGAGAGACCAGTGGGCGTGTGGACGACAATGAGGAGACCATCAAAAAGCGGCTGGAGACCTATTACAAGGCCACAGAACCCGTCATTGCCTTCTATGAGAAACGTGGCATCGTACGCAAGGTGTGCCCCGCTGGGCCGGGGGGGAGCTCCGGGAAACACAGGCTCCTTCGTGGCTCAGTCTCAGCTCACTGTGTGGTCTCAGGCCAGCCCCTGTCCCTAGGCCTGGGTTTCCCCACTGGTTCAATGGGGGGGCTGCTGTCAATTAGGTTGGGCTGGGGGAGGCAGGCCTGGCCTCTAGGGCCTGCCATGGCGAGGCCCACCCTGCTCCGCCTGGTGACTCAGCCCTCGAGGCCCATCTCCCCCACAGGTCAACGCCGAGGGCTCCGTGGACAGTGTCTTCTCCCAGGTCTGCACCCACCTGGACACCCTGAAGTAGCAACGCCGGAGCTGTTTCCCCAGCTCTGGGCCCTGCCCCACCCCGTCCTGATCCGAGGTCCTCCTGGCCTGAGCGCAGCGCCTCCACCCTGCCCGGCTGTGCACAGGCGGAGGAAGCTGCTTATCCTGTTTTCATGGACAGCTGAGCACTAAAGGGATTTCTAAGGACATTTGGTTTTGCTCCTTTTTCTTTGCTTCCAGTTGGAGTTGATTCATGTGCTTGTGCCCACCTGGCCGAGAGTCCCCAGCCCCTCAACCTCCGTCCCTTCTAGGCCCCTCAGCCCCCACTTTACCAGCCACCCCTCCTCAAGCTCTGCTGGGAGGCCCAGGGCCCTTCCTCGCACAGGGCATGTCTGGCCTGAGGACCTGGCGCTGACCGAGTGACGGGGCCCCTGCTCCTAGAGGCTCCCGTTCAGGCAGGGCCGGCTCCAGCCTGGGCTCCTCTGCGTCTTGCTCTGTGCCCTTGGCTCTGACCGCATCTCTCTGAGCACATGTTCCATGCCTGGCCCTCGCTGGGGCCTGGACTGCACAGGCAGCAAGGTCATGAGCTGAGTAGGGCTTCCTGGGCAGTGGGGGGTGACCCATGCCAGTCAGCCCAGTGCACAGTGAATTGGCTTCCTTGGTGCAAGAGCCTCTGAGGGTCTGAAAAAGGCATCTCAATGGCATGGGTGGGTGTGGAGTCATGTCACTGAAATTGAATGGGGGAGGCCAGACGATGGCTCATGCCTGTAATCCCAGCACTTTGGGAGGCTGAGGCGGGAGGATCACCTGAGGTCAGGAGTTCAAGAGCAACCTGGCCAACACGGCGAAACCCCTTCTCTACTGAAAATACAAAAATTAGCCGCATGGTGGCATGCGCCTGTATTCCCAGCTACTCGGGAGGCTGAGGCAGGAAAACTGCTTGAACCTGAAAGGTGGAGGTTGCAGTGAGCCAAGATTGCACCACTGCACTCCAGCATAGGTGACACAACAAGACTCTCCAAAAAAAAAAAAAAAGGAATTGAATCGGGGGGAGTCATGGTCAGGGTGAGACCTGAAGGACCTCCCCTTGTGTGGCGGTGGATATAGCCCCCCCCACCGGAGCCATTTCCAGTTCTAAAACAGGCTCAATGTCTCCCTCACCCCCACCTCAAGGTCAGGATGAGAACCCACTGAGTGAGGGATGTATGTTGTCCATTGCCACAGCCATGGAGGCCGGGGACCAGAGCAGCCTGGCAGAAAGAGTGCCGGGCCCGGATGACTTGGGGACACCCCCAGAATCCCCTGGGAAGAACCATCTTCTCTTCCTGAGCTCTTTCATTCTTTCATCTAATCACTGAGGCTCAATTTGGTGCTCAGGTGTCCTTAACACATGATCTGGCCCAAGCTGGGCTTCCTTTAGAGCCAAGAGAGCCTCTGAGGGCCACGCCTGCTGGAATGAGATCCAAACAGTTGGGGGTGTTCATGGCAAGTGGGGCTGGCTTTTCATTTCCATTGGTTATTTAAAGCTTTCTTTATAATAAACCATTTTAAGTTATAAAAGGTGAATCTATTGAAAGACGAACATGAGGCTCGGCACAGTGGCTCACGTCTGTAATCCCAGCACTTTGGGAGGCCGAGGCGGGCGGATCACCTGAGGTTGGGAGTTGGAGACCAGCCTGACTAACATGGTGAAACCCTATCTGTACTAAAAATACAAAATTAGCTGAGTGTGGTGGCGCATGCCTGTAATCCCAGCTACTAGGGAGGCTGAGGCAGGAGAATCACTTGAACCCGGGAGGCAGAGGTTGCAGTGAGCCGAGATTGCACCACTGAACTCCAGCCTGGGCAACGACAGTGAAACTGTCTAAGAGAGAAAGAATGAGAGAAAGAGAGAGGAAGGAAGGAAGGAAGGAAGAAAGGAAGGAAGGAAGGAGGGAAGGAGGGAAGGAGGGAAGGAGAGAGAAAGAAAAGAAAGAGAGAGGCTGGGTGCAGTGGCTCACGCCTGTAATCCCAGCACTCTGGGAGGCTGAGGCGGGCGGATCACGAGGTCAAGAGATTGAGACCATCCTGGTCAACATGGTGAAACCCTGTCTCTACTAAAAATACAAAAATTAGCTAGGCGTGGTGGCGCACGCCTGTAGTCCCAGCTACTCAGGAGGCTGAGGCAGGAGAATTCCTTGAACCCAGGAGGCGGAGGTTGCAGTGAGCCGAGATCGCGCCACTGCACTCCAGCTTGGTGCCTGGCGACAAAGCAAGACTCCAAAAAAAAAAAAAAAAAGAGAGAGAGAAAGGAAAAACATGAAAGAAATAAACAGGAGGTCAGCCAAGCTAGCAAGAGACAGGCATGCTGTAGGGGGAGCCATCCTGTCCCAGTGGGGCCATAGTGGGCGGGGGCTGTGCAGAAGCCTCTGCAGCGCGTCCTCAGTTTTCTGCATCTGCAGCGTGGGGTGCGCAGGGACGCAGCAAGCTCCAGGTCCTGGGTCCTGCATCTGTCCAGCCTGATTCACACACTCACACTCACACACACTCACACACATACTTGCACTCCCACTCACACACAGTCACACACGCCTGCACACACACATTTACACATGCACACATTCACACACACCGTGCACACACAAACCACTCATGTTCACACACATTTGCACACTCACAGTCACACGCACATGCACACACCACACTCGAGCATACATGCACACACAAACCACTCACACACTGTTACACGCACACACACTGTCTCACACATCCATTCTGTCTCAGGATGAAGACAAAGTAATAAAGATAAGGAGGGGTTTGGTGGGGTGGGTCCTGATTATCATCTACTTTATCCGTATTTTTAGTACAGCTTCATTCATCCGGGTGAGTCCCAGTTTGTGAAAACTAAGCTGATTCAAACTGTCAAACTAGTCACCAAAGAATCACTTTATCCATTTAAATAATATCTGTCTATCTATCATCTATCATCTCTCTCCCTCTCTCTCTCATCTGTTGTCTAGAAGCAGATACCCTCTTTGCTGAAAACTTGGAAACACAAAAAGTTTAAAGCTCTGGGAACCGCCACCCCATCCTTGCCACCGTAAACCCTCCTTCAGGAATTTCCTTCGAGCATGTTTGTTCATTCTGGAAAAATTGCTGGAGCACCTGCCGTGCCAGCAAGACAGAGGCTCCGAGGCCCCTGACCGGCTGCGATATGGCTCCTGGCACGAGGGGGAGGGCCTCTGCTCACAACATCCCATCAGACCCACTCAAGCAAGACCAGTTCTGGGCAGCTGAGTGCACCCAAGCTCAGAGGGGACCTAGTGGTAGGAGGTTCCTTGAGCGAGAGCTCTGGGGCGGGGCCCTGAAGGCACCTGGGAGTTCACCACAAAAGAGAGGGCATGGCAGGGCAGAGGGAACAGCTCTGCAGAGCCACAGAGGTGGAAAGGGCCTGAGGGTGTGGGGAGAGCTGCGACCACAGAGGGGGCGGTAATGCAGGCTAGAGGGGTCACAGTAGCAAGAGACAAGGCTGGCGTTGTAAGAACCAGACTCACAGCGTTTCAAATGGTGACCCACGTATCTGGCTTTTCTCGTAAGGGCAATGAGTGGGTAAGACACATGTTTGTTTGTTTTTTTGTTTTTGTTTTTTTTGCAACAGAGTCTCACTCTATCACCCAGGCTATAGTTCAGTGGTGTGATCTCGGCTCCCTGCAACCTCTGCCTCCTGAGTTCCAGCAATCCTCCCACTTCAGCCTCCCAAGTGGCTGGGACCACGGGTGTGCATCACCATCCCCGGCTAACTTTTTAAAAATATTTATTTATTTATCATTATTATTATTTTTATTTTTTGGTAAGATGGAGTTTCGCTCTTGTTGCCCAGGCTGGAGTGCAATGGTGCGATCTTGGCTCACCGCAACCTCTGCCTCCCAGGTTCAAGCGATTCTCCTGCCTCAGCCTCCTGAGTAACTGGGGTTACAGGCATAAGCCGCCACTCCTGGCTAATTTTGTATTTTTTAGTAGAGGTGGGGTTTCTCCAGGTTGGCCAGACTGGTCTTGAACTCCTGACCTCGTGATCCACCCGCCTTGGCCTCCCAAAGTGCTGGGATTACAGGCGTGAGCCACCCTGTCTGGCCTTTATTTATTTAATTAAATTAATTTATTTATTTTGAAATAGGGTTTCACTCTGTCACCCAGGCTGGAGTGCAGTGGCGTGATCTCAGCTCACTGCAACCTCTGCCTCCCAGGTTCGAGCAATCCTCCCACCTCAGCCTCCCAGGTAGCTGGGACCACAGGCACCTACCACCATGTCCACCTAACTTTTTGTTGTTGTATTTTTGGTAGAGACGGGGTTTCACCATGTTGCCCAGGCTGGTCTTGAACTCCTGGCCTCAAGTGATCCTCCAGCCTCTGCCTTCCAAAATGCTGGGTTACAGGTGTGAGCCACTAACATCTGACCAGTTTTTGTTTTTTGTTTGTTTGGTTTTTTTTAAAAAAACAAATATTGGAAAAAAAAATATGATGAACACCCGTATACCCATCATCAACATTCAGCAATTGTTAACATTTTCCCATGCTTCCTTCCTTGTTTAACTTTTGCCAAAGTATTTTATTTTTATTTATTTATTTATTTGAGACAGAGTCTCACTCTGTTGCCCAGAGTGGTGTGATCTCGGCTTACTGCAACCTCCGCCTCCCGGGTTCAAGCAATTCTCTTGTCTCAGCCTCCAGAGTATCTGGGACTACAGGTGCGTGCCACCATACCCAACTAATTTTTGTAGTTTCAGTAGAGACAGGGTTTCATCATGCTGGCCAGGCTGGTCTCAAACTCCTGACCTCAGATGATCTACCGGCCTCCGTCTCCTAAAGTGCTGGGATTATAGACATAAGCCACCTCACCCAGACTTGCCAAAGTATTTTAAAGTAAATTACAAATATGAGAAAAATTTGCCCCTAAAATATGACCAAAGTCTGGGCGTGGTGGCTTACGCCTGTAATCCCAGCACTGTAATCCCAGCTATTTGGCAGGCTGAGGCAAGAGAATCACCTGAACCCGAGAGGCGGAGGTTGCCGTGAGCCGAGATTGTGCCACTGCATTTCAGCCTGAGCGAGAGAGTGAGACGCTGTTTCAAAAAATAAATAAATAAAAATAAAATAAATAAAGTATGACCAAAAATAAGAACATTTTCCTAAATAACCACAACTGGGAGTTTCAATAACACTAAATTCACACCCCCGCCACTCTCACACACACTGTGATAATAGCTAATATTCACCCTGTGTGCAATTTTCCCAGTGTCTCCAAAATGTGTCTTACAGCCGGTTTGTTGAAACTCGGGTGCAGCCCAGCACCGCACATCACATTTGGTTGTGATGTTCATCAGATCTCTTTATTTATTTATTTGTATTTTCACTGAGACAGTCTCACTCTGGTCGCCCAGGCTGGAGGGCGGTGTGCACTCTTGGCTCACTGGAACCTCCACCAACCAGGCTCAAGCGATTCTTGTGCCTCGGTATCTCAAGTACCTGGGACTACAGACACGCGCCGCCTTGCCTGGCTAATTTTTGTATTTTTTGTAGAGACAGGGTTTCACCATGTTGCCAAGGCTGCTGTCGAACTCTCAGGTGATCTGCCTGTCTCGGCCTCCCAAAGTGCTGGGATTACAGGCATGAGTCACTGAGCTCAGCCAAGATCTCTTTTTTTTTTAGACGGAGTTTCACTCTGTCACCTAGGCTGGAGTGCAATGGCGCAATCTTGGCTCACTGCAATCTCTGTCTCCCGGCTTTAAGCAATTCTCTTGCCTCAGCCTCCCTAGTAGCTGGGATTACAGGCATGTGCCACCGTGCCTGGCTAATTTTTTGGGGGGTTTCTCGATGTTGGTCAGGCTGATCTCAAACCTCCGACCTCAGGTGATCGGCCCCCCTCAGCCTTCCAAAGTGCTGGGATTACAGGTTTGAGCCACCGTGCCCAGCTACCAAGATCTCTTTTAATTTTTAATTTTTAATTTTTTTTTTTTTGAGATGAAGTCTCACTTTGTTTCCCAGGCTGGAGTGCAGTGGCAGGATCTCGGCTCACTGCAACCTCCGCCTCCCAAGTTCAAGCGATTCTCCTGCCTCAGCCTCCCAAGTAGCTGGGATCACAGGCATGCACCACGCCTGGCTAATTTTTGCATTTTTAGTAGAAGCTGGGTTTCACCATGTTGGCCAGGCTGGTCTTGAACTCCTGACCTTAGGCGATCTGCCCACCTCGGCCTCCCAAAGTGCTGGGATTACAGGTGTGAGCCATCACGCCTGGCAAGATCTCCTTTAATCTAGGACCACTGTCCCCATCTTTCTGTGAAGGAAGCAGCTGTTCTGCAGAAAATTTACCCTTCTACATTCACCTGTAACTCCTTGTGGTGGTATTCAACTTGCTCCTTTTATCCTCAACGTTCCTGTAAACTGTTAAGTTAATTGTAAAGCCTTCGAAGATTCAGGTTAAGCCTTTGGGACATGAATACCTAATAAACTAATAGGCGAGGCACGTGAAGGGATTTAAATCCAGACAGGAAGGTCAGATCTGCAGGCTTCCAGCTTTGGTGCTCACGTGAATATCCCCGGGGGTGTCTTGTGAAAAAGCTGATTCTAATTCAGCAGGTCCAGGTTGGGTGGTGACCCCCAGGCTGCTGGTCTGCCGTTGACACTGTGAGTAGCTTCAGGAGATCCTGCTCAGGGAGGGAGGGCCAGAGGGGGCCCGTGGAGGCAGGAGCTCAGGGGAGGAGTGTGGGGGAGGAGGGGCCCCTCCAGGGTCAGGGAGTGCTCCCCCCTCTCCCCCCGTGAACCGAGAGATGGGTGTGGTGTTGGGTTGGATAATGTCAATGCTGTCACACTCTTCTTGTCTCTGGGGACACTCCAGGCAGTGGCTTGTCCCAAGGTGCTGGAACATTCTATCCAGCCAGTGGGATTAGAGCCTCTATGACCTGGGGTTTCAGAGAGGGGAGTGCTCCCGGGCAGGACTCACTGGGTAGTGGCCTCAGATGTACCCCACCAGACTGCACCCCCAGGTCTTGGCCTCGAGGGCCCCGAGGGCCTGGGCCGGAGGCGCTGAAGTGGGAGAGGAAGGAAGTGGGGGAGCAGAGGAGGCCAAGGCTGTCGCCTCCCAGCCGATCAAGGGGCCTCGCGTAAACAGGAAGGCCTGGCGGCTCTGAGAGGGGGGGGGCTTCAGAGGGGTGGGGGCCGGGAGCCCCACTGGACACGCGCAGCCTGTGTGCACAGGGCTTCCTCACTAGGGAAGTGGGCCCAGGGAGGCTGTGTTGTTGGACCCAGGTCGCACAGCAGCAGGGGCATGGGGTGAGACCCCTGTGCCCAGGGGTTCTAGTGTGTGGGCCCCTGCCTGGGTTACCATGACAGGAATATAACCTGAAATCACAATAAGCCAGGCTCTGTGGCTCACACCTGTAATCCCAACACCGGGGGTGCTGCGTTAGTCCCTTTCCCTCTTGGGTCTCAGTTTCTCTTTCTATGAGCTCAGAGCCCTTACAACTCAGAGGTTCCAGAATCCTGGCCCAGTGGAATCCTCTGTCTCCTAGGGGCTTTCATGGGTTCTGTAGCTCTTGGGGTGTGTGTTTCATCAGGAAGGCCAATTTCACCCAGGATCTGGAGCCTGCAGCTCCCAGGGCCCCTTTCTCGGGGAAGAGAGGGTGGCTTTCAGGGACTCTGCTCTTCTAGAACAGAGTAGGGTCTGGCAGGACGTGACCAGACCCTACTCTTGGGGGATTCATTCTCCCTCTTCAGACACCCTGTCCCTGGGCTCAGAATGCCCCCAACACCCACACCTTGGGGACTCAAATCATCGCCTATGAGACCTTGGGCCGTGTAATCCAGTGGTCAAACCTACTCATTGATTCACAAGCTTCTTCAACACTTACCAGGCCAGACACTATTCCAAGTGACAGGGATTCAGCAGCAAACAAGGCAAAACCCCGGTTCTCATAGAACTTCTGTTCTGGAAAGGAAGACAAATCAGTCAACAGTGTATAGTGTGTGGGCGCGGCGCCGTGGCTCACGCCTGTAATCCCAACACTTTGGGAGGCTGAGGCTGGTGCAGCACTTGAGCTCAAGTGTTCGAGACCAGCCTGGCCAATATGGTGAAACCCCGTCTCTACTAAATATACAAAATTAGCTGGGCATGGTGGCACATGCCTGTAACCCCAGCTACTCAGGAGGCTAAGGCACGAGAATCCGCTGGGAGGTGGAGTTTGCAGTGAGCTGAGATCACGCCACTGCACTCCAGCCTGGGTAACAGAACAAGACTATCTCAAAAACAAAAAAACAGTATCTTGTGTCAGATGGTGCCACGTGGGCCCATTGCTAGTGGGAGAAGAGGGCTGTTTTAAATGTGCTGCTCAGGGAAGACCTTGCTGACCATGTGACATTTGATCAGGGATGAGGGAGCAAGACCTGTGGTTACCTAGGGGAAGAGTGTTTCTGGGAGCAGTAACAGCAAGTGCAAAGGCCCTGGGGTAGGCATGTGCTTGGCACATTTTCAAAATAGCAAGGAACTGGAATGGAGCGGGGTGGTGGTGAGCAGAAGGGGAGGCTGAAGAGGGGGCAGGGAGACCCTCACTGACCTTTTTAGGGGCTTTGGCTTTGACTCTGAGGGAGACGATGGCCAGCGAAGGGTGCTGAGCCCAGCCAGGATGGAATTAGACTCAGGCTTCCTTGATAGTGGAGAAAGGACTGGGGGCAAGGTGGAAGCAAAGTGGGCTCAGTGCAGGGGCTGCGGACTGTGATATTCCAAGAGGGAGGTGGCTGTGGGTGGTGAGAAGCAGCCAGATTCCACAGTCTCTGGGAATCTGAGGGACGGTCAGCCAGATTTGCTGTGGCTTGGACGAGGGCATGAGAGAAAGAGACAAGGTCAACCCCAAGGCTTGTGCAGTGGGAGGAGGTCAAGGTCTGAGATGGAGAGACTGAGGCAGGAGCAGTTTGCAGAGAAAGAACAGAGCCCAGTTTTCAATGTGTGGAGTCTGAGATGTCGGACATCCAGGGGCCTGGGGACGGGGGGAAGCTCTGGCTGGAGACATCCAGTCGGGAGCCCTTCGTATCTAGATGGTATTTAAAGCTGCTGTCTAGCCGAGGTTGTCTGGAACAGGCCTGCTCAAACGTTGACGTACACACGATTCCCCTGGGAATCTTGTGAAAACACAGGTTCAGATCCAGCAGGTCTGGGACAGGACCTAGAGTCTGCATTTTTATTTTTTTTTCCTGAGATGGAGTCTCACTCTGTCTCCAGGCTGGAATGCAGTGGTGCAATCTCAGCTCACTGAGATCAACCTCTGCCTCCCAGGTTCAAGTGATTCTCTTGCCTCAGCCTCACGGGTAACTGGGATTACAGGTGCGCACCATCACACCTAATTTTTGTATTTTTAGTAGAGATGGGAGTTCACCACCTTGGCCAGGCTGGTCTTGAACTCCTGACTTCAGATGATCCACCTGCCTCAGACTCCAAAAGTGCTGGGATTATAGGTGTGAGCCACCGTGCCCATGGTGCATTTCTTTTTATTAAAATGTTTTCCATTTTAATTAATTAATTTATTTTTAGAAGAGTTCACTCTGTTGCCCAGGCTGGAGTGCAGTGGCACAATCTCAGCTCACTGCAACCTCTGCCTCCTGGGTTCAAGAAATTCTCCTGCCTCAGCCTCCCAGGTAGCTGGGATTACAGGCGCCCACCACCATGCCCAGCTAATCTTCGTATTTTTAGTAGAGACGGGGTTTCACCATGTTGGCCAGGCTGGTCTCGAACTCCTGACCTCATGTGATCTACCTGCCTCGGCCTCCCAAAATGCTGGGATTACAGGCATGAGTCCCCATGCCTGGCCCTTCATTTTTTATTTTTTAGAGACAGGGTCTTGCTCTGTCACCCAGGTTGGAGTGCGGTGACATGATCACAGCTCACTGCAGCCTTGAACTCCTGGGCTTAAGCAATCCTCCTGCCTCAGCCTCCTGAGTAGCTGGAACTGCAGGCTTGAGCCACTGCGCCTGGCTCAAATCTGCATTTCTAAGAAGTTTCCAGAAGAAACTAAGACCACACTTTGAGTAGCAACAGTCTAGGTTTTTATATTTTAGGGCCAAGACTCGGTGGGTAACAAAATCAACAGATGAGCTTGTGATGAGTAGTGAAAGAATGTGCAACAGGTTGGGGGTTACGGGAGGGCATCCCAGCCGCAAAGCTACCTACGGGACCACTAAATGCTTGTTTCTATTATCTGAGCCTGAGTCCCAGGGTCTGTGAGAAAAATCTGACTTGGGAGTGAGGGTAAACAGAGACGGAAGAGGCCAACCCTGGGGGAAAGGAGGAACCAGTGAGGAGATAGATAAGACGACCAGGAAGGTAGGAGGAAAGCCAGGACAGAATGTTTTGGAAGCCAAGGGGGAAAAAGGCCTTGGTCTGAATTATCCTCTGCCTCTTCCCAGCCTGGTGGCCTTGCAAACCTGAGCCTCAGTTTCTTCCATTGTGAAATGCTGACATGACAGCCTCGGCCACTGAAGTGACTGCAAAGTGGCACTTGGCACAGGGCCAGGCAAGTTTGTGGATGGTGACGTGATTCTAATTCTTGTCTTGCCTTTTGAACTCCTCCAGACCAGCAGGCTGCCCTCCCCTTGTGCAGATAAAGAAACTGAGGCTTAGAAAGCAGAAAGATCTGTCTGGGTGCGGTGGCTCATGCCTGTAATCCAAGCACTTTGGGAGGCTGAGGCGGGTGGATCACTCGAGGTCAGGAGTTCAAGACCAGCCTGGGCAACATGGTGAAACCCCATCTCTACTAAAAGTACAAACATTGGCTGGGTGTGGTGGCGTGCACTCCCAGCTACTCAGGAGGCTAAGTCAGGAGAATGGCTTGAACCCGCGACTGCACTGATCTGGGTAACAGAGCGAGATTCTGGCTCAAACAAACAAAAAAAGTTCTTGCCTGGGGCTACCTGGCCAGCGTGGGGCAGAGCCTGGGCACCCCCGCTCCCAGGCCAGTTCTTTCTCTTTCCTTTGTCCTGTGGGTCTGGTCCTGCTGTTATCAACGGCTCCTGGCTCCAGGCTGGTGGTGGAGACGCTCAGCCGCCTGGTGGGTCCCTGGGGGGCCCCCTGAAATTCCTTCAGTGGCCAGTGGCCAAGGTGGACGTGCTCCGTCCTTTCCTGCAGCCCTGGCCTTCCTGGCCAGCCAGGAGGAAGAAGGAGCAGAATAAGTGCATCTGCCCTCTGTGGGGTCCTGGCACAGGGGCCTGGCCATCAGCCATGCGTGTCTCCAGTGTGTTCCAGACGGCACCTGAATGCATCTGTATCAGTCAGAGCCCCGGCAGGAAACAGATGGCACGTTCCAGTAGGATCATTAGAGGAGAGTTTGATGAAGGGTCTGTTTACACAGGTGTGGTCAGGGTGTCCCAAGGGGACAGTGCAGAATCCCAGGGCTGGCAGCGGCGTGGGCTGTGACCACCTCAGTCTGAAGGGGCCAGGGGAGGAGCTGAGTTCACAGCCGAACAGGGCTGGGTGGAGAGGGGTCCCCAATAGGACCGTGGCCTTCAGTGGAGGGGAGGCCACCAGTGTGCAGTGACCCTGCAGGGAAGGGGCTGGAGGATGGAACCTCCTCCTCCTGCCTCCTCTGGTCTCCTCAGGGGTGAGGTGGGGGAAGTGGATGTGTCCCGCAGGACGGAAAGTGCCGCTGGGGGATGTGGGCTAACCCAGGGTCTGTGCCCAGCTGTGAGGCTGTGTGGCCATTGAGCTTCCTGGGGCAGGAGACTCAGTCCATGACTGGCCTTTGCTCCTAGGAAGCAATGACAAGCCCACCTCTCTGGGCCTCCATAATCCCCACCCCGCCTTGCCTTCTAGGGTCCCTAATACTTGCTTTTTTTTTTTTTTTTCTTGGTGAGACGGAGTCTTGCTCTGTCGCCAGGCTGGAGTGCAGTGGCACGATCTTGGCTTGCTGCAACCTCCACCTCCCGGGTTCAAGTGATTCTCCTGCCTTAGTCTCCCGAGTAGCTGGGATTACAGGCGTGTGACACTACGCCCGGGGTAATTTTTGCATTTTTAGTAGAGACAGGGTTTCACCACATTGGCCAGGCTGGTCTCGAACTCCTGACCTTGTAATCCACCCACATCGACCTCCCAAAGTGCTGGGATTACAGGCGTGAGCCACTGCCCCCAGCCAGTTCCTCATGCTTTCAACAAATCTATCTCAAGAGCCAAAAGCCCTGGGATCTGTGTAGGGGACACAGCATCAAAGGGCGCTAAAGCTCTCTGCCCTCGTGGGGCTTCTAGTCAAGTAGAGAGACACATGCAGATGGCTGCACACAGGCTGGGGGTGTGGGGGAAAGGTCAGGATGCTGTGGGAGCTAGAGGTGACCTCTGCTTCACCCCCAACTCTCTGTGGTCCCAATCTCTTCCTTCCTCCATGAAGTGTCTGGGGAAGGGCCTCAGTTCTTTCTGGAGTCTACCTGGAGTCTCTCTGCTTTCTAGAGAATCCACTGGGTCTTGTTTACAAGGTGGATGGGGATAGACTGTGCAGTGTGGAGGGAAGGGGAGGGAAGGAGGTTTGGGAAGAGCCTCCTGCGGGGTCCCTGTTACTGCCTCAGACACCCCAAACCCCCTGTGACACCCACAGCCCCTGCCACATCTGTCCCTCACTCCAAACTCAGCTCAGCGGGTGGTGGCAGGGAGGGAGGAGATGAGCTTGGAGCCGGGCAGCCCTGGGGTCACCACCCTGCAGCTAGGGTTCCTCCTCTGTCAAGTGGGGATATAACTGTGCCCACCTCCTGGGGCGCCTGTGAGGATTCAGAGCTGATAAGGTGAACGCCTAGGGCGGGCCCTGGTGCAGGGGAGCGCTCAGCCCCTAGGGCTGGATTAACTGTCACTGGGGCACAATCTTGGTCTACGGCCTGGAGAAACCTCATAGCCACCCCCAACCCCAACAGAGCCACCCTTTGCCTTGCAGTGCCCGTGGCCTCCTCTCCGAGGTTACAGGAAAAGGCAGAGGAGATGCCCCTCTCAGCGTGGCCCCCTGGGAGAGGACGTTCTCCCTTGACCTCAGAGCCATGCTTGGCTGCAAACTGGCCAGGCAGCCACAAGGCTGGGCGAGCAAAACTATCCCTAATCCCCACCCAAGGAGCCACACCCCCCCCTCCCGGCCCCTGTGATGCTCCTGCAGAGACAAACACGTGGCAGGCCGACTCTTTTCACCAGGGCCGGCCAACAAGCACAGAGAGGCCAGGCCTCAGACCCCAGACTGACATCTTCCGTCCGGAGGCACCCGGGGTTTCAGCCTTCTCCCTCCCTCGCTGGGCCTTGATTCCTCCACCTGTATCCAGGACAGGTTGATCCAGGGAGAAGAACCTTCTGGCTCCATCTCACCGTGGGTCCTGCCAGCACACATAAGGATTTGCCCTCTCTAAGCCCAGCTCTGCCAGCGTCCCTCTGCTCAAGAACCCTCCATGACTCCCAGTGGCCCTGAGGACAAAGTCCTGACATTTGAGGCCTTCCCAATGCAGGGCCACACTCTGTCTCTCCAGCTTCCTGTCCCCACCACACCCCTGCTGGTCCCATGGTGGTCGGACTCCTTCCTGCTTCTGTGCCTTTGCTTAGTCTGGCACCCCTGCCTGGCATGCCCTCCTCACCCCTTCTTCTCCCCCACTCCTAGTTCACCCAGTCTTTCCAAGGGCAGGCCTACTGCCAGCCCCTCCAGGTGGCTCAGGCTTCCTTCTCTGAGCCTCCATGGGCCTAGCCCTGGGTGCTACCTGTGAGTAGCACCATGGTGGGCACACAGTAGGTGCTTACTGTTTGCAGAATGAACATGGAACAGTTTGGGGACTGTCACCCAGCTCAGGGAGCACTGATGGGGAAGTGTCTCCTGTATGTCCCAGGGCTCAGTGCTGTAATGTCCCGACCCTCGAAAATCTCACAACAGCTTGGCCAGGAAGGCTCCATCGTGCCTACTTTGCAAGCAGGGGGGCTGAGAATTGAGGGGCCTTGACCAAGGTCTCATGGCTCCGAGTAAGCAGAGCAGGATTTGAACCCAGGGCCATCTGACTTCAGAAGTGCCATTAAAGTCCCCATCATTTGGAGCTATCTTTTTCTTCTTCTTTTGAGACAGTCTCACTCTGTCACCCAGGCTGGAGTGCAGTGGTCTGATCTCGGCTCATTGCAACCTCTGCCTCCTGGGTTCAAGTGATACTCCCCTCTCAGCCTCCCAAGTAGCTGGGACTACAGGCACGTGCCAGCATGCCCAGCTAATTTTTGTATTTTTAGTAGAGACGGGCTTTCACCATGTTGGCCAGGCTGGTCTTGAACTTCTGACCTCAAGTGAACTGTCTGCCTTGGCCTCCGAAAGGGCTGGGATTATAGGCATGAGCCACTGCACCTGGCGTGGAGCTGTCTTTTGTCCATGAAGGATTTTTCCACCCTGAAGGCATCGGACGTGAAGTGTGTGGCCCTGGGCAGCTTCTCTGAGCCCAGAGACCCTGGCCCTAGCCACCTTGCTATGTCACTTTGGGACTTCCCTCCCTAGCCTGAGCCTCAGTTTTCCTGCCTGCTGGGCATCCCTGTGTCAACTGCACTTAGTAGGCAGGGTTTGATGCCCGAAGAGATGTGGTGGTGGAGGTAGGCAGGCTCCCAGCACTACCTTCTTCTTGGACCAATGATCTCAACATATTGGGTCTCTGTTTCCTCATCTGCAAAATGGGATCACTGAACACATAGGGTCATGAATTCCACAGGAACTACTTTAGCCAAGCCCAGCCCCCTGAAAGTGCTCCTCGGTGGGCTGTTAGGGTGATTGTTTTCTTCTGTGGGGCTGCCTGCTCCATCCCCACCCACCCGCCTTGGAGAGGGTGGGATGGGAGGGTGGGGTGCTTGGGGGAGACAAGCCTAGAGCCTGGGCCCCCCCTCCTACCCTACTGCCTGCCCCCATCCCAGGGCCCCCCACCCAGCGACAAAGCCTATGGCACTTCCTCTACCCGCCTGGCAGGCGGCCTGGCCCAGCCCCTTCTCTAAGGAAGCTCATTTCCTGCCTCCCTGGGCCGGGCTGGATGAGCTGGGAGCTCCCTGCTGCTGGTCATAGCCCAGCTTCCATCTGTGCCCAGCCAGGACTGCTGCCGTCACTGCCGTCCACTGGAGCCCAGCACCCCCTCCCCGCCCATTCGTCAGACAGCGACCCCGGCCCAGCCCCACGTCCCTGTGTCTACTTCTCCTGACCCCTTGGCCGCCACCTCAGAAGGCTGGAGCAGGGACGCCGTCGCTCCAGCTGCCTGCTCCCCTCGGGTCCCCGCACGAGCCCACGCCGGCCCCGGCGCCCACCTGCAGCCCTGCCCCTGGACACTGGATAAGGCCCAGCGCACAGGCCCCCGCGTGGACAGCATGGACCGTGGCACACTCCCTCTGGCCGTTGTCCTGCTGCTGGCCAGCTGCAGCTGCAGCCTCAGCCTCGCAAGTAGGTGTTCAGGGACCCGGGGTGGGGAGACTCGGCCTCCAGTACACAGACCAGGCCCCAAGTGTACCCGGCCTTCTTCCTGTATACTGAGCTCACACCCAGCAGGGCCATCCTTGGGGCTTTAGAGGGTCACCGACCCTCCCAGTTTGCTGAAACTAAATGGTTATGCAGGACTTTGGGTGTTGAAAGCCTCGGGCAAACTGGGCTGACTCATTCACTTTAACCCTAGCCTCTGGCGTCTGTTGTCCCAGCTGTGTTCCATTACTGGAAGCCCAGGTCCCAGAATGCTGTGCAGCCCCAGGAGAGTTTCCTGCCCTCTCTGGGCCTTGAGTTTTCCAAGGAGGAATGGGTGGGAAGGAGGGCCCACAGCCTGGGCTCTGAGTGCTAGCTCTGGGTTCAAATCTCACATAGGGTCTTCCTCGTGGTGTGATCTCGGGAACTGCCTTGGGCCTCTGAGCAAAGTGGGGATAACGGACTTCCTTCCCTCTCAGAGTTGCTGAGGTCAGTGGCAAAGGATCATTGCAGAGAGGGCTCTGGCAGGCTGGTCACATCTGTGTTGTTTATTTTTAGCTTTAAGTTCCTCCAGCTTACCTCCCAGGGCCTTTGAGCAGCTCCCAGAACCCTTTGAACAGGCCAAGGCTGAAGGGCCCTGCCCTTCCTCCCTCCCCGCTCCCTGATCCCCAGGAAGGGTTCAGGAGGGGGTGCTGGCCAGGTTAGGGGTTCTGTAGGACTCCTCAGCCTGGGGACTCTTCCAAGGGGTCATGGCCTTTGCTCCTTTCTGAAACTGACCAGAGGAGGGGGTGGCGAGGAGCCAGGGATCCCCAACCCCACGTCCCATTCCCGACCCCTTGGGCACCTCAAGCTGCTGGCCGGTCCTGTGGACATCCCTTGACCCACCTGTGCATCAAGAGGCTTCCTGAGGGATCTGGGGAAAGGGGCAGAAGTGAGCTAACAGTGTGGGGGAGAAGGGGACAGAAAATGGCAGTGGAGCAGCCACCTTCTGCCCACCTCCCCACCCCACAGCATTTTAGAGCCCCTGATTCTGGGTCTCTGAAGCTCTTCCCACCACCTGATTGATAGGAAACTGAGTTTCAGACATAGTAAGTGACTTAGCAAGGATTTGACTCCTGGCCCGCAGCTCCCCAAACATTTGCTGCTAGCAAGGTGTAATAGGGTGACCTGTCTTAATACGGCTCACAGGGACCCTGTAAGATGACTGCTGCCACCATCCCCATTTTACAGAAGAGAAAATGGAGGCTCTGACTCGCCAAGTTCACCCAGCTAAGACAGATCCCCTGCCTAAGCTCCAAGATCTGCCTCCTTGGCTGTCCAGGCTTCCCTCTCCCGCACTTCTTGCTGTGGTAACACTCTCTTCCTCTTGGTTGTTAGAGAAAGGTCCTTGCAGACGTTTAAGGCCTGGTTTTAAAGGATCAAAGGCAGTGGTGGGCTGGTAAATAATTAACAACAGGGTGGGGGGCTCAATTTGTGGATAGCGTTTGTGGATTTCCACAGCGTGTGTACCCCCCAATCGGCTGACTTCAAGCCACCAACTCCCCAAGCTCAGAGCTGGGAATCAATGCCCAGTAGCACCCAGTGGTTAGTTCTCCAGGGTCTCTGCAGGGGCAGATCACATCGGGAGCAGAGGTGACAGTCGGGGCCGTAAAACAATTAGGAAGAAATAAATTTGGACATTCATGATCTTTTCAAAATAGTAATAGCCATGTAACAGCCAGTTGGATAAACTCCTGGAAATGTATCAATCTGGTCCTGTGAGCGGGTAGGAGCTGGCCTTGGTGCACCAGGGGTCACAGGCTCAAAGGTACAGCAGACCATCAGCCCAACTCATTTATGGTCCAGGAAGCTGAGGCCCATGGAGGGCAGAGGGGGGAGCCTGGGGGACAGGGCCTGGAACCCAGATATCCCTGCGGGGGGGTGGGGGTAGGAGTGACCCTGACATCCTAGAAATGGGTCTGGAATTCATGAATGTAACTTGTTACCCTCACAACTCAACCTTCGGAAGTCAGCCTTCTACAGTGACTTATCCAACTCTGTAAAGATGTGTGATCCATGGGTACCTGTAACAAAAACCCGATAACTAACTGGAAATGATAAAAATGCCCACGAGCAAAGACTGTTAATAAATTACCAAGGCCAGGCGCGGTGGCTCATGCCGGTAATCCCAGCACTTTGGGAGGCCAAGGCGGGCAGATCACGAGGTCAAGAGATCGAGACCGTACTAACCAACATGGTGAAACCCCGTCTCTACTAAAAATACAAAAATTAGCTGGGCATGGTGGCACGTGCCTGTAGTCCCAGCTGCTTGGGAGGCTGAGGCAGGAGAATCACTTGAACCCGGGAGGCAAAGGTTGCAGTGAGCCGAGACTGTGCCACTGCACTCCAGCCTGGGGGTCAGAGTGAGACTCCATCTCAAAAAAAAAAAAAAAGAAAAAAAAAATCACTTCAGAATTCCTTTATTGATACAGGTACTGTTAGCATGGTGGTAGATGGCTTACTATTTTTTTTTAACTTTTTTTTTTTTTTTTTTTAAGATAGGGTTTCACCATATTGGTCAGGCTGATCTCGAACTCCTGACCTCAGGTGATCCGCCCGCCTCAGCCTCCCAAAGTGCTGGGATTACAGGCGTGAGCCACCACACCCAACTTTTTTTTTTTTTTTTAAGATGGGTTTTTAACTTCTTAAGCTACTTTTAATCCAGGTGGGTCCACATTTTGGGAGTCTTTTGTCTACTTCTTTCAAACCAGGTCTCCATGTTGTCCTGTGGACTCTATGACCATCCTCTTGCAGTTCTGGAAAATTCTGTCCCATCAACCTGTCACCGTTTGCCTGGCAGATCCCTTATTGTTAAATAGTTAGGTGGTTTCCCCTTTGTTCTAGTTATAAATACCACCCTGATGCACAGTTCTGGTACATGCACCTTTTCCTGTATTTTGGATTATTTCATGTGGATTTCGTCTCGGCAGCAGGGTTGCCGGGGCTCATTGCCTGTGCTGGGCGGCTGGGGTTGAAGGGTGTTTCCTGAGTGTGGAGGATCGTTTGCTGGAGGACTTGAAGGCCCCATGCAGCTGGCCGCCTGTGGGTGGGTCTGGGACTCGCAGGAGAAGGGTCAGTGGTGCAGGACCAAGATCACAAACACCCACCTCTTAGAGGCTGTGTTCCAATTTGCCGGGGAGGACAAAGAGACTGGAGCAGGGGCCGTGTGAACCAGGAGAGGGTGGGTTCCCAGGGACATGGGGGGATGTGACCATTAGGATTCTCCCTCGCCTCATCCAGACAGATGTGACACAGAGGTACTTGCTCGTGGTCACAGATGGGTTGGTGCTGGGCCCTCTGGCGACAGAACTGTTTGCCCCAGTGCTGGAGGGGGATCTGGGCAAGAGTGAGGCAGCTATCTCTTCTCTGTCCCCGGCATGTCAGGCATAGCGCCAGCTCCTCCTTGCCTCTATCCCCAGTTTACAGATGAGAAAATTGAGGTGGGTCAAATGACAGGTCCAGATTTCCACTCCAAGCTGTCTGCTTCCAAATTCAGCTTCTTTCCCTCCACAACTTTTGTGGCCCAGATGCTGGAGACTTGGACAACTGTTTACCCTGGCTCTGAGGCCCCGCTCCTAGTTCTAGCCCTGGCTTTGGGGTACCAGCCTTGGAGGCCGAAGGGGACCCTTATCCAGGATTTACCTGGCTTCAACCCCTGTGGCAGGGGTAGGGGTGGAGTAAAAAGATGATATAACAGCTGGCATTTATTCAGCACTTACTATATTCTAGACACTGCTCTAGGCGTGGTATGTGTACTGTCAGACTTAACACTCGCAAAAGCCCTACGGAGGAGACACTCCTGCTGTCCCCATTTGACAGATGGGGAGACTGAGGTACTTGTGTAACTCAGTTAGGTGAAGGGATTTACCCAGTAACATCGCCCTGAAATGGGCCACTGGGGCTTGAGCCCTGGGCCCAAGCTCTGCACCGTGCTGCCGCAGGGGAGGGGGATGAGGATCCTCCTGCTGCCTGATCTTCTCCCTGTAGGCACTCAGCCTTTTCCCTAGTCCCCATAATGGCCCTCCCATCCAGGGCACAACCCCTGGGACCCCGCCTTTACTTTCAGAAGCCCCATCTATGCCCTGCCCTCTCTTCCTGCTTTCATCCTTAGGTGAAACAGACCGTCAGAACCCCAGTAGAATTAGATATGTCCTAACCATCCCTCCCTCATCCCCACCCACTAGCCGTGGGGAAACAGAGTTCCAGAAGGGTGAAGGGACTTGATGCGGGTCATCCAGCAGGTCAGAGGCAGCCCTGAGCAGCCAGTTCCACAAATGGATGTTTGCTCTGAGCCCTGGGCTAAGTGATGGGGACATGGAAGGGTGTACTCTCCTTGTCCTGGAAGAAGTCACTGTTGGGAGTACAGACATGCTGACAGAACAGCACACCTGGGCATATGGGGTTCTCCAAGGACATCCAAGGACTGGTGCAGCTGAGAGAGGAGGGACTGACTTCAATGAGATTTCCAGGACAGGGTTTTGAAGGATGAATAGAAGTTGGCCAGGGGCTGGGCACAATGGCTTATGCCTGTAATCCCAATGTTTTGGGAGGCTGAGGCGGGAGGATTACTTGAGGCCAGGCATTCAAGACCAGCCTGGGCAACATAGTGAGACCTTTCTCCATAAACATTTTAAAACATTAGTTGGGCATAGTGACTCACACCTGTGGCTGCTTGGG
This sequence comes from Ateles fusciceps, assembly GCA_036589455.1. Classification (NCBI taxonomy): domain Eukaryota; kingdom Metazoa; phylum Chordata; class Mammalia; order Primates; family Atelidae; genus Ateles; species Ateles fusciceps. Next base: position 5,868,498 of record JAZHEH010003300.1, read on the forward strand.
AGGCTGAGGCAGAGGATTGCTTGAGGCCAGGAGGTAGAGGCTACAGTGGGCTATGATTGTGCCATTGCACTCCAGCCTGGGCAACAGAGCAAGACCCCAACTCTCAAAAACAGGCCAGGTGGTCAAACAAAGGATGAGTGCTGGTCTGAGAAAGGGCATGGTAGGGGCAGGAGTGAGGTGTGTTTGAGGGGAAGAGCCCACATCTCCGCACTAACTAGGCATAAATAATTGTGACAGCAGTCACCAGTTCCTGAGCAACCCCAACTTATCAGGACCTGGCCTAGTGCTGTGCTAGTGTCATTTACCAGCTGGCTTGCCGACTCCATAGGAAGCTGTGATAACCCTCATCCCCATGTTACAGATGAGAACCCTGAGGATGGAAAGGCAGCTGGCGGGTGGCAGAATCAGGACCTGAACCTTCGGCATCTTTGACATCTGTCAGATTTCTGTGCTTTTCTTTTCTTTTTTTTTTTGAGATGGAGTCTTGCTCCGTTATCCAGGCTGGAGTGCAATGGCATAATCTCGGCTCACTTCAACCTCTGCCTCCCGGGTTCAAGCAGTTCTCTTGCCTCAGCCTCCCAAGTAGCTGGGATTACAGGTGCACACCACCACGCCTGGCTAGTTTTTGTATTTTTAGTAGAGATGGGGTTTTGCCTTGTTGGCCAGTCTGGTCTCGAACTCTGGAGCTCAGGTGATCCACCTGCCTTGGCCTCCTAAAATGCTAGGATTACGGATATGAGCCACCACATCGGGCTGATTGCTGCTCTTTTCATCTTCACTTCAGGCTGCAGTGTGGGAACTTGACTCTGCAGGCATTGCAGAACCATGCGGGTGCCCGGGGCCAAGGTGCGCTGAGACCTTGCTGTGGCTGGGCACAGTGACTGGGCTGGATGCTGGGAAATCTGTGAGGCTGTAATTGAACCTGAAAAGAGTAAAGAGTGGCTGGGAGGGCCGTGTGTGGTGCTGAACAAGGTGGGGGCAGGCTTTGCAGCAAAAAAGACTCTTGTTGAAAAGTGTCTGCCTTGGGAGGCTGAGACGGGCAGATTGCTTGAGCCCAGGCGTTTGAGACCAGCCTGGGCAATAGGGTGAAACCCAGTCTCTACAAAAAATACAAAAATTAGCTGGGCGTGGTGGTGCACCTGTAGTCCCAGCTCCTCAGGAGGCTGAGGGCATGAGAATCGCCTGAACCCAGGACGAGGAGGTTGTAGTGAGCCGAGCTCGAGACATTGTACTCTGGCCTGGGTGACAGAACGAGACTCTATCTCAGAAAAAAAAGAGGGGCGGGGTAAGAAAAGTATCTGTGCTCTGGTATGACGAAATAATATTCACAGCCTCTCTGTCTGGGGCACCTACTCCGTACCAGGCACTTGACAGGGGTTGCCGCGTCAAACTGACAGTCAGCCTATGAATGCCCACAGCTTGCTGGAGCCCCGACTACCTGGGTTAAACCCAGGCCCCGGCACTGAGTAGTCAGGTGACCTTGGACACATTATTTAACCGCCCTGGTCTTCAGTTCCCTCGAGTGTGCATGGGTGTGATAGCAGCTGCCACCTCATGAGGCTGCTGTGAGGATCAGATGAGTGCACTCGTGTAAAGCCTTGAAATGCTACCTAGGCTCCGACTAAGCACGATTGGAGCAGCTGCAGCAATTATTGCTGGTCTGCAAATGGGGAAACTGAGGCTCAGAGAGGTCAGGCTTCTGTTCAAGGTGACCAGCATTTTGAGAGGCAGAGCTGGGTTTGACCTAGGCCATCTGGCTCCAGAGCTGTTTTCTTGATCGTCCTCCAAGGTCCTGGAGGTAGCCGTTTGGAAGGTCTGGGAGGTGCTGTGTGCACGTGGGTGGAGAGGGGACAGCGGTGGGAGGTGGCTCCTGAGTCTCTCACTTGGGGCTCCAGTCACCCTGGCCCCCAATGGCTCCTCCTCTGACCCAGTCCCGGGAGGTCCTGGCGTTTCCCTTGGTGCCAGGGGATTGTTTTCAGCTTGGTCTGGGCCCGCCTCAGGCTCCGGGAGACAGGCCCAGGCGTCACACTCCCTCCTGTCTCCCCATTCTCGTCTGAGGGGTGGGGGCGGCCAGGATTCGAAAAGTCCCCAAAATAAATGGACCTCTTATCTGATCTCCCCCGCCAGGCCTGTTATCTGATCATTACATAATGGCCAGGCCTGTGGCCTCTCCCGCCAGCTGACGGCATGGAGGAGGCGGCCCCAGGCGGCCTCAGCAATCCGGGAGGAACTGGGGTTCCTGGAAGTCTGGGGGAGGGGGCAGGGAAAGTCCCAAAGGGAAAGAGGGAGGTGCTGTGACAATCTGCAGGCCAGACACTAGGTCATGTCGGGAGACGTGGGTCCGAGGCCCAGCCTGGTCAGCCATGTGCTGTGAAACTTTGACGTATCCGCCCCTCCAGGCCTCAGTCTCCCCATCTGAGCAGGAGAGGCTTAAACTAGGTACAGCCAAGGAACCTGTGCTCACTGATGAAGAAAGGAGAGGGTGGGGAGAACCACGGGGGCTGCTGGGTCAGAGCAGGTGGAGACAGGAGGTGGCACAGGCCTTTGAGTTTGTTGGGGTGAGGGAGACCCCAGTGGCCTCTCCATCCCAGAGGACCATCACCTGGAGGCCGCCCAGCACACCACTTCACCCCACCCCTTAGACCAGTCAATTCTACAGTGACTGAGGTCAGTAAAATAATTGTAATGAAGAGAACTGCCAGCCAGTCACGGTGGCTCACACCTGTAATCCCAGTACTTTGGGAGGCTGAGGCAGGAGAATTGCTTGAGCTTAGGAGTTTGAGACCAGCCTGAGCAACACAGTGAGACCCAGTCTCTACTAAAAATAAAACAAATCAGCCAGGCGTGGTGGCACACACCTGTAGTCCCAGCTACTAAGGAGGCTGAGGCAGGAGGATCACTTGAACCCAGAAGCTCAAGGCTGCAGTGAGCCATGATCACACCACTGCACACCAGTCTAGGAAACAGAGTGCGACGTTATCTGAAAAATAAATAAATAGAAATGTAAGAAAGAATTGCCATGTGCCCAGTCTCATGGAGTCCTCCCAACCACCTCTATGGATCATGTGGGTTCTATTTGCTGTCATTTTACAGACCAGGAAATTGAAGCCTCAAGGGGTGAAATCGTTCACCAAAGCCACGTAGCTTGTAAGCATTGGGCTTGAGAGGCAAGCTAGGTTGGCCTGGCTCCAGGGAGCTTGCTTTTAACCAAATGCCGCTATGCCCAGGCACTCCAGAGTCCCTGGGATGTGCAGGATAGGGCCAGAGAGAGGACATGCAAGGCCTGGGTCCCCGGCAGCCAAGGGTCCTCTTCTGGATTTTCTCCTTCACAAGATAGAGCTGGGAACGGCGTTGCCATGGCAAGGGGCGGTTGTCCCATGTCCTTTGCTGACTTCTGGGGTCCAGTGCGCAGTGGAAAGGTGCAGAAGGAGGCCGGTGAGGCTCCAGACAGCTCGGGATTCGGAGGAAGCCTCCCTGCCCCTCCTCCGAGCCGGCCTTGGCTGGACATGAGGCCAGTCTCTCCGCGCCCATCTTTGATCTCCAAGAAAACAGGAAGTAAGCGCGACAAGATGGAGACACAAACTTCCAAACAGTCTCCCCTTCTCTGTCCTCCTTCCCTCCTCCGGAGCCCCCCTTCCTCCCTGGCACATTCCTCAGGACGAGGTGTGGGGCCTCATTTCCTCTTCCTCCCCTGCTAGGTCAGGGTGAAATTCCATTCCTTTCCCTCAGGACCTGTGTTTCTGGGCTCTGCGGGTTCCCGCAACCTCCCTCCAAACCTGGGCCGCCCTCTCGGCTCACCCTGTCCCTTGGGGCTGGGGAAGTCTAGTCCCTTCAGACCATTCCTCCCACTGCCCTTGAGGCACGAGTGGGGAAGCTTTGTCTCCTGATCTCAGCTCCTGCCTTACTGGAGGGAGATGTCAGTTCACACCTGGGCCCTGCCACGAAGTTAGGGTTACCAGATACGTCAAATAAAAATAGGCCAGGTGCAGACAAGGAAAAAAACGTTTCTCCAAGCAATGGCTCCTGCATGTAATCCCCATACTTTGGGAGGCCGAAGTGGGAGGATCCCTTTAGTCCAGGAGTTCAGTACACCTGAGCAACATGGTGAAACCCCATCTCCACAAAAACGCAAAAATTATCTGAGTGTGGTGGTGCATGCCTGTAGTTTCAGCTACTCAGGAGGCTGAGGTGGGAGGATCATTTGAGCCTGGGAGGTCGAGGCTGCAGTGAGCTATGATTTCGCCACTGTACTCCAGCCTGATCAACAGAGCAGAGTCTGCCTCAAAAAAATAAAATATAGGGCCAGGCGCAGTGGCTCACGCCTGTAATCCAGCCTGTTATCCAGGTGGCCGGATTGAGCTCAGGAGTTTGAGACCAGCCTGGGCAACACGGTAAAATCCCATCTTAAAAGAATAAATAAATAAATAAATAAATAAAACTAGGCCAGCATGATGGCTCACAATGCTGGTAATCCCAGCACTTTGGGAGGCTGAGGTGGGCAGATCACCTGAGGTCAGGAGTTCGAGACCAGCCTGACCAACATGGAGAAACCCCATCTCTACTAAAAACACACAAAATTAGCTGAGCATGATGGCGCATGCCTATAATCACAGCTACTCGGGAGGCTGAGACAGGAGAATTGCTTGAACCCGGTAGGTGGAGGTTGCGGTGAGCTGAGATCACGCCATTGCACTCTAGCCTGGGCAATAAGAGCAAAACTCTATCTCAAAAAATAATAAATAAATAAGTAAATAATATAGGAGGCCCAGCGAAATCTGAATTTCAGATAAACAAAATTTAGGATTAATATGTTCTATGCAATATTTGCAATATACTAATACTTAAAAATACTCTGTTTATTTGAAATTTGAATTTAGTTGGGTGTCCTTTTATTTGTCAGCCCTATACCTAGTAGCACTGTGACCTTGGGCAGGAGACGTTTCCTCTCCAGGCCTTGCTTTATTTATCTATGGAATGGATCTAATGATATCCACGCCATAAGGTGGCCGTGACAGTGCAGTAAAGCCCTTAGCGTGTGTCAAGTCCCTAGGAGACATTTGGAAAGTAGAGTCAGTGTCATCACCTTATTCTCACCTGGCCTCTTTCTGGATGTTTCTCCAACAGACCTTGAAGAAACAGTCCATTGTGACCTTCAGCCTCTGGACCCTGAGAGGGGCGAGGTGACATATACCACCAGCCAGGTCCCGGAGGGCTGTGTGGCTCAGGTCCCCAACGCCATCCTTGAAGTCCATGTCCTCTTCCTGGAGTTCCCAAGGGTGAGTGTCCCATGGCAGGGTCGGGTGGGGGCTCAGAGGAAGCTCCAAGGCAGACAGGGTGAGGGGTGCCTTCCTCGTGGCTGTCAGTGGCTGAGTCCTCATCAGGCCCCCTGCCAAGAGGGTGATGTGGGCATCTCACAGGGTCCGTAAGAGGTGGCATTTCTAGGGGCAGAGTCTGGATCAGGGCAATCTTATGGGTGTCACCACAAGACTCAGGTGGGAAGAGCTGAGTAGAGAAGAGCCAGGCGGGTGGGGGACCGGGTGAGTGTTGTTTATGCACTTCCAATGTGGAGACCTCATGGGATCTCAGAGGACGCAGCTCCACTCTGGGCAGCTTGGACTTTGAAAAGTGCTTCTCGGGCTGGGCGTGGTGGCTCACGCCTGTAATCCCAGCACTTGAGAGGCCAAGGCAGGTGGATCTCTAGGTTGGGAGTTTGAGACCAGCCTGGCCAACAAGGTGAAACCCTGTATCTACTAAAAATACAAAAATTAGCTGGGCATGTGGCATGCGCCTGTAATCCCAGCTACTTGGGAGGCTGAGGCAGAAGAATTGCTTGAACCCAGGATGGGGAGTTTGCAATGAGCCAACATCACACCACTCGACTCCAGCCTGGGCAACAGCGTGAGACCTTGTCTCAAAAAAAAGAAAAAGAATAGTGCTTCTCAGTTAAGCCCAGATCTTTCTCCCTGGAATGTCCCCTACTGAACATCTGTGACCCTCAGAGATTCAAAGGCTGCTGCTGGCCTGGAGATGATTCTCCCCAGGAGACCCCAGCCCACCATCAGTTTGTCTGATGCGTTTGTCCTTCTTAATAACAACAAGGCTGGGCACGGTGGCTCATGCCTGTAATCCCAGCACTTTGGGAGGCTGAGGAGGGAGGATCACAAGGTCAGGAGTTCGAGACCAGCCTGACCAACATGGTGAAACCCTGTCTCTACTAAAAGTACAAAAATTAGTCAGGCATGGTGGCGCTCGCCTATAATCCCAGTTACTCAGGAGGCTGAGGCAGGAGAATCGCTTGAACCCAGGAGGCGGAGGTTGCAGTGAGCCAAGATTGCGTCACTGCACTCCAGCCTGAACAACAGAGCGAGACTCTGCCTCAAAAATAATAATAACACCTTTGTTAAGTGCTGTGTGCTTGAGACTGTGCTAGGGCCGACTCTATGCCAGAAATGAAGCATCTCACGTGTATTAAGCCTCCGAGGCTCTTCTGCTGGGGTGAGTTATTATCCCCACTTCTTGGAGGAGGAAACTGAGGCTGGTTGTGAGCGATGGAGTGACATGCTCAGGGCCAATGTTTACACCAGATCCCTGGGGATGCCAGAGCCAGCCTGTCACTTGGTTCCCCCAGGTGGATCTTAGCATTCAGGTGGTTTCTGGCCTGGTTGGCCTAGAGGTTACACCTGGCCGATGTGGCCTAGGTCCTGATAATGACTTCGCAGTGTCAGCTCTGGGTAAACTTATGGCCAATCTGCCCCCCAAAACTGTTAAGTTGCCCGGCATTTGTGCAGTGATAAGAGAGTGCTCGGACCACCAATATCAGGGAGCCCTGCTCCCCACCACCCTGCCCTCCACGGGGACTGTGGGCTTTGATAATTTCCAAATCATAGATAGCCCCAAACATACTTTGTGTGGTTTTCATAGGCATTGTCATTTTTTTTCAAATTTGGGAATGATATTCAATACGCGACTGCCGCTGTAAGTTCACGTTGTTTGTGTCGATGTTCGGGTCCCTGTGTCTCCTCTGGGGTGCCTGCGATCCCCCAACCCTAATCGCTCAATACCGGGCCAGGGGTGAGAAGAGGGCCCCTTGGTAGGTGTCCAGGTCTACAGGAGACAGGTGTGTAGACAGCCAGGATCCAGAGGACTGGTGCATTCTCAGGGAGCACAGGGCCAGGGCACCCTAGCTGCTACAGATTAGGCAGGGCTTGTGATGATAGCCACACCATCCTGAACACACCTGATCTTGTCTGATCTTGGAAGCTAAGGAGACTTAGGCCTGGAGGAAGGTACATCATGGATGTCCAGGAGCTCACCACGGGAAGGAGGTGGTGTGGAAACCACAGAATAGAGTGAATGCAGAGGCAGAGGGAGCAGGCTCGTGTCTGGGGTCATCATGTGGCAGGAGCTGGAGGTTCCCCCTGCAGGACAGGGGAGATGGCAAAACATACTTCACCATATTAAGAAGTTTGAGGCCAGGCGCGGTGGCTCACGCCTGTAATCCCAACACTTTAGGAGGCCGAGGTGGGCGGATCATGAGGTTAGGAGTTCAAGACCAGCCTGGCTCACATAGTGAAACGCTGTCTCTACTGAAAATATAAAAAATTAGCCAGGCATGTAGTCCCAGCTACTTGGGAGGCTGAGGCAGGAGAATCGCTTGAACCTGGGAGGCAGAGGTTGTAGTGAGCTGAGATGGCACCACTGCACTCCAGCCTGGGCGACGGTGCGAGACTCCATCTCAAAAAAAAAAAAAAAAAAGAAGTTTGAGCTGGACATGGTGGCTCACGCCTATAATCCGAGCACTTTGGGAGGCTGAGGTGGGCGAATCACAAGGTCAGGAGTTTGAGACCAGCCTGGCCAATATGGTGAAACCCTGTCTCTACTAAAAATATAAAAAATTAGCCTGGTGTGTGGTGCGTGCCTGTAGTCCCAGCTACTCAGGAGGTTGAGGCAGGAAAATCACTTGAACCCCGGAGGTGGAGGTTGCAGTGAGCCAAGATCATGCCACTGCACTTTAGCCTGGGCGACAGAGTGAGGCTCCATCTCAAAAAAAAAAAAAAAAAGTTTGATCATTATCCCGTGGGCAATGACAGTTCTTGGAGGGATTTTAGGGGCATAGCAGAGTACCACTGTAACTCATGTCATATTCCAAGAATACTTGAGTTCATGACAACAAAATATTCCTGTCAGCCTCTGCCTCTTCTAGAGAACTCAGTCCATGGAGCTTCCAACTTGTAATTCAAGGAGCCAGGCTGCAGGCTCCAGGCCTGCGAGGGATGTTCATTTGAGGATGTGGTGGAGACGTCTGGGTCCAGGAAACCGGGGGTTCAGTCCTGGATCTGTCCCTGGCCAGCACCCGGCACAGCACCCTGGAGTGCAGCAGGTGGTCCTCCCCCACTCCCTGGTAGACACACCTTTCTGGGCACAGGAGCTCACCTGAATACACAGAGTCCCAGAAGCTGCCCCGGGGCCTGCATTACACCCCATCACTCTTTTTGTTTGTTTTTTGTTTTTTGCCTCAGATTCCCAAGTATCTGGGATTACAGGCGCTTGCCACCACGTCCAGCTAATTTGCTAGTTTTTGTATTTTAAAGTAGAGTTGTTTTTGTTTTGTTTTGTTTTGTTTTTTGAGACGGAGTTTCATTCTTGTCGCCCAGGCTGGAGTATAGTGGCGCAATCTTGGCTCACTGCAACATCTGCCTTCCGTTTTCAAGGGATTCTCCTGCCTCAGCCTCCCGAGTAGCTGGGATTGTAAGTGTGCACCACCACGCCTGGCTAATTTTTGTATTTTTAGTAGAGACGGGTTTTCACCACATTGGCCAGGCTGGTCTAGAACTCTTGTCTTCAGGTGATCCGCCTGCCTCGGCCTCCCAAAGTGCTGGGATTACAGGCGTGAGCCACTGCGCCCAGCCTAATTTTTGTATTTTTAGTAGAGATGGGTTTTCACTATGTTGGACAGGCTGGTTTTGAACTCCTGACCTCAGGTGATCCACCCACCTCAGCCTCCCAAAGTGCTGGGATTACAGGTGTGAGCCACTGCGCCTGACCCCAATGACTCTTGAACATATGAGTGAATACATGCATGTGTGCACAGATGTGTGCACTGCTGTGTGATCTTGATGCAGGGGTGGAGAGCACAGGTTCTGGAGCCAGACAGCCCTCCAATTGAACTGCGGCTCCACCTCTGACAGCCATATCTCCTTGGGCCACCACTGAGCTTTGATTTTCCCATGGGAAACAAATAGCCACTGCCAGTGCCTGTCTCACGGGGGTGTTGTAGAATCCAGTGGGATGGTGCAGGCAAAACAGCAAGTGCAGGACCTGTCCGGCTACAGTTATTGTTATTTCTCTCTGGATTCCATCTCTCACCTGTGAACATCCTCATTTTGCCAGGGTCGTTACTGTTTTCAGAACATCTTCACATCAGTTGAATAATTTGAACCTCAATGATTATTGCTACAAGATCAATGGAGGAGGCCAGGCGTGGTGACTCACGCCTGTAATCCCAACACTTTGGGAGGCCAAGGCGGGTGGTTCACTTGAGGTCGGGAGTTCGAGACCAGCCTGGCCAACATGGTGAAACCCTGTCTCTATTAAAAATACAAAAATTAGCCAGGCATGGTGGCACGTGCCTGTAACCCCAGCTACTCAGGAGACTGAGGTCGGAGACTCACTTGAACCCGGGAGGCGGAGGTTAAAGTGAGCTGAGATCACGCCACTGTACTCCAGCAGCTTGGGCGACAGAATGAGACCTTGTCTCAAAAAAAAAAAAAAAAAAAAAAATCAGTGGGGCAGGGCTGTGAATTCATTTTCAGCAGGGCGGGCTGAGGTCCAGCCTCACCGAGCTGGCCTCCCTTCTCCCAGTACTCCTGGTCTCCCTGCCCCCAGGGTTGAGCCCATGATCCCGCCAGCTCCTACTGCTGTGACCACTGAGGAACCTGTGGTTCCCCTGCGAGGTACCTTTGTCCCCAGGCAGCCCCTAAGAGTGGGGGTCCAGAGCCCACAGTGCCCCTTATGCAGCCCTCACCAGGTGCCCAGCCTGTGTTGATGATGCAGAGAGAAGGTAGAGCCAGGGAGGCAGAGGTGGGATCAGCAGCCCTGGTACTGAGTAGTGGGATCAGCAAATGGGGGTTCAGGGGGCCGCAGGTGACAGGGGGATGAGCACTGAAGGCAGAGGAGGGAGTGACCTTAGGGAAAAGGCCCTTGGTGTCTAGCTCAGGAGCAGGGTAGAGGGCATTCCAGCCAGAAGCCGCTGCACAGCAAAGGCCTAGAGGCGTAAGGGCTGGCCGCGGTAGTGGGGGTGGTGGCTCTCAGCAGCCGGCCTGATCCCTCCTGACCTATGCCGGCTCCTCGATCCCTGGCACAGAGAAGCGGCTTTCCCGTCCATCCCTCAGAATCCTCAGATTTCCTGTGGGTGGGTGGCAGATGGGCGGAGGCAGCCGAGAGCCTTGGGGAAGTGCAGCTCCGTGCTTGTGCTGGGCAGGTCTGCAGACAGACCCGCTGGGCAGAGGCTGGATCTCGCTGGGTCCCTGAAGGGCAGGCCGGAGCCTGGATTCCGGGAGGGGGCCCAGGGTCACATCCTGACCCTCGGAGACAGGAAACCAGCCTCGTGTCTCAGCGATTCCCGTCAGGCTGACTGGGCCGATCTGCTATCCTCCTAACAAACGCACAGGCAGCCAGGCCAGGGCAGAGATGGGTCAGCAGTGATTCACCCTGTCCTGGGCAAACTTGGGGCAGCTGAGACTCCACCCACTCCTGAACAGACAGAGCCTGTCAGGCCCTAGCACTGACTCATTCTTGACCAGAGGGTCAGGCAAGGTCACTCAGGCAGAGAGAGAGAGAGCCGGAGGGGACCCCAGCACCCCCTGACTGTCGTGGGAGGCTGTGGGAGGCCATGGAGGGCAGTGCAGCCCTCAGGCTTAGGCAAACGGGACCCCTGCCTGGGCCTTGGGGGAAGTGGTCTCCCTCCAGCCCTCTGCCAGTGGCAGCCCTCTCCCAGAGTGGGGGAATCTGAGAGGGCCAAAGGGATGTACGCCCCCCCCCCGAAACCTGCACCCCTCCCTTCTAGACGATAGTCTGGGCATCCACGACCCCAGAATCCCTTGCCCAAATGGCTCTGAGCCTCCTCTCAGGGATGTAGGGATCCTTCTTGTGCCATCCACCAGGGGAACATTGGCTGGCTATGTGGGCTCCCCCCAGACCTGAAGGATGGTCGAGTTGGCTACTTGGGGGAGGCAGTCACGGTGGAGTTTGGGTATCTGGACTGAGCTGTCCACATGTGGACACATGAGCACCCCTGCTTGGCTGTCAGAACCACAGTGATGAGAAGGAAGAGGGCTGGGGCCAGCGGCTGCCATTTGTATTCTTGTCTCAGGCCTTGCAAATATTAGAGGCAGGCTCGGTGAAGGGGCAGGATTGGGGTTTGGGGGCATCAGATGGGCTGAGAAGGGATTGTGCCTGCCCTCTCACTGCTGCATCCTTGGTGTTCAGCTCAGAGTCAGCCTGGGAATCAGTATCTGATGGATGGATGGGTGGGTGGATGGATAGATGAGAGGATGGATGGATGGATGGATGGGAGGATGGATAGATGGATGGATGAGTGACAGGATGGATGGATAGACGGATGGATAAGAGAAGGAAGAGAGGAAGGGAGAGGATGAAAGGAAGGAAGGAAAAACTGTACATTCTTATAAGCATTTGCTGATTGGCTATTCATGAGGGGGCTGATGGTGTCGGTTGCTGTTTATGTCTGGTCGTTCAGAGGTGTTGGCTTGTTCTCTGCCAAGCTCCTGAGGACAGAGTTACGCCTTTTCTGTCCTGCTTTGAGAACACAGAAGCCCCATGCTGGGCCCAGTACCGGCCTTTCAGAAAGGCACATGAGTTTGAGAGGTGAGTATGCTTGGGCTGATCACCAGAAGGGCTGGAGGGACTAGGGGTCCCCTCAGCTGAGGAAGAAGCGTATCTCTCCAGGGGATTCTGGAAACTCACTCTGTGGCATCTGGCTGGAAACCAGGTCTCCTAGAGCTGGGACCCCTGAGAGGCAGCCCGGGATTGAGGGACCACACGATTCTAGAACATCGCTGAGCTCAACTCCTCCCTGCAGAGTGGGAGGCTGAGGCTCAGAGATAGGACGCCACAGCCAGGCATGGCTGAGAGATTGGTAGTTCTCACTAGCTGCAGCCCACCTCTAACTGGGCCCGTGTTTCCCAGCCCCTAAACCATGGATGGCTCTCCTTGGATGACTGTGCAAGGGGAGAATCAGAGGGATTAATTACAGAGGGATTACAGGTGTGGTGGCTCATGCCCGTAATCCCAGCACTTTGGGAGGCTGAGGCGGTGGATCACTTGAGGCCAGGAGTTCAAGACCAGCCTGGCCGACATGGCGAGATCCCGTCTCTACTAAAAATACAAAAATTAGCCAGGCTTGGTGGCAGGCACCTGTAGTCCCAGCTACTCAGGAGGCTGAGGCAGGAGAATTACTTGAACCCAGGAGGTGGAGGTTGCAGTGAGCCAAGATCGTGTCACTGCACTCTAGCCTGGGTGACACTGCGAGACTCTGTCTTCTTTTTTTTTTTTTAATAAAGATGGGGTTTCACCATGATGGCTAGGCTGGTCTTGAACTCCTGACCTCAGGTGATCCACCCACCTCGGCCTCCCAAAGTGCTAGGATTAAAAGCCTGAGCCACCGTGCCTGGCGAGAGTCTGCCTTAAAAAAAAAAAAAAAAAAAAAAAGTCAGGCTACTCCCACATGTTTAGCTGGGCACTAGACAACCCACTCTGCAGGCAGCATTGCACTGAATCCTCATCAGTCTATGAAATGGGAATATCATTTCCAAATCAGGAAACTGAGGCCCAGAGAGGTGACGTGACTGTCCAGGGTCATAGGCTAATGACTGAGCCCCCATCTGAATTCAGGTCTGTCTGGCTTTGATCCCTTCCCCTGCCACCCTGCCTGTAGGACAATCTGAGTTTTCTGGGGTAGACAGAGGGACGGCTGGCTCCAATCTGACCACCTCCGGTCAGGCCCTGGGCGGGTGGGGGCTGCAGGCAGCCCCGAGACTCCACTCCTAGAATAATTGCTGGAAGCGACTTTCTATAAGTGGCTACTAGCACTCACGGCCTCCTCACTGAAATCCCCCCTTCCCGCCACCAACTGCTGGGCAACAATGGCATCTGTGGGACATTGGCACAAAAAATAGAAACAAGGTCTCCCGCCCACCCGCTCAGGGAGGGGGCCAGGCAGGCACAGGCTGGCTGGGCTGCGGGGTAAGGGGCTGGCCAGACTCCGGAATTCCCAGGGTCCCATGAGGAAGGCTGGGAGCTTGGAGTTGGGGGCCAGGCTGGCGCCGTAGTTCTTTGCCTCTGGGGCCCCTGGCGGGGAGAGAAGCGGGAAGTCGGTGTTCGTGTGAGTGGACACGGCAGTGAGTCAGGGCCGTGGGGGAGGGAAATGTTTGCTGTGGAAACCCTGACCCGGTTTTTCTGGTAACCAGCTGGCTTTCAGCTTGGTCTCGAAGCTCAGAGAACCCAAGCACCCAGCTTTCCAGCCCCGCTGAGTTTCCAAACTACTCACTTGCCATGTGACTCAAGCCCTGCACCTCCTACCAGCCCCCAACCTTGCAGCGAAGGACTTGGTGACAACTGAGCAGTAGCTTTGGTTTGTGAGCTCTGGGACAAGAGCTGGGTGTCCCGACAAACATCCCAAAGTTCCAGCCTCCCAGTCACCCCTCACCCCCAGCGTGACCGGGCTGTGACCTGCCCTTCCCTTTGTGTTCACTTCCTTTATCCAGAGACCTACCTGGTATTGGTTCCCGACCCTGTCCTGCCCCCATTTCACAGATGAAGAAACTGAGGCATAGAGGAACAGGGACAGTGGCAGAGCAGCACAGCAGGACAGGATGGTCACAGGGCTCCTTCCTCTCCATTCAGGGGTTGGCCACCACACTGTAATCTGGCTCCGGCAGCACGCTTGGCCTGTGGGTGTCACCATGGGACGGAGGGCGGATGTCCTCATCCACTGCAGGCTCTGCTGTCTCCTGGCCACGATTTGCCTGTCCAGGGGGCATATCTCTTTGTTGTGTGGGCCTCGCAGTTGTATCCTCCAAGTGGGGGACAAGCAGATGGGGCTGGACAGCGATGGAGTGTGGGGCAATCTGGGTGCAGTTGAGAGGGAGGACATGGTCCAGGGACTGCAGGCCCTGCTGTGGCACCGGGATGATGTGTGCTGGGCTTCTGACTTGGCCACTCCCAGCAGCTTCTTTTTGTTTTTAGTTTCTTTTCGGGGGTGGAGGCGGGGAACAGAGTCTCGCTCTGTCACCCAGGCTGGAGCACAGTGGAGCAATCTCGGCTCACAGCAACCTCCACTTCTTGGGTTCAAGTGATTCTCCTGCCTCAGCCTCCTGAGTAGCTGGGACTGCAGGTTCGTGCCACCACACCCGGCTAATTTTTGTATTTTTAGTAGAGATGAGATTTCACCATATTGGCCTGGCTGGTCTCCATCTCCCGACCTCGAGTGATCCACCTGCCTCAGCCTCCCAAAGTGCTGGGATTACAGGTGTGAGACACTGCGTCCGGCCCCCAGCAGCTTCTATGCTACATCTGTAACATGGGAGAATATCCGTGCCCTCCCTCCTACCACACGCCCATGCTCAGCACAGGCCTGGGCACCCAGGAGCGGGAACCATGAGAAATTATTTTATAGGAATTCTGTATCAGTAATTCAATGATATTCAGCTGCTTTTATAAAAAACAGCTTTATTAAGATAAAATTCAGGCATTTAAAGTGTACAGCTGAGCAGTGTTAATATACACACGTGTGCAACCGTATTCGATGGTTCAAGTACACACCCCATCAGGGTAAAGAGGCCAGAGTGGCTTTGTTCTCAGCAATGCAGGCAGCTCGGCTGTGCCAGGGCCATTCCCAACACCACACAGGTGGGTACCGCGTTGCTCCCATGAATTTCCAGGAATGCTCACAATCCTACTTTATTTTTATTTTTATTTTTAGAGATAAGGTCTCACTATGTTGCCTAGGCTGGTCTCACACTCATGGCTTCAAGTGATCTTTCTGCCTCCCAAAGTGCTGGGACTACTTGCATGAGCCACCTAGCCTGACTTTGGTTCTTTTTTCTTCTCTCTGTTTTTTTTTAATATGTGTGTGTGTGTGTGTGTGTGTGTGTGTGAGATCACAATCCTGGAACAAAATGTCACTTCTGACATGTAGATATATATATTTCATATTTTATTAAAATATGGTATTAAATCCAGTATTTAACTTTTAAAGTCTTTAGAAAGAATAATATTTTTTTTTTAATTTTTTTTTTTAAATAAAGACAGGGTTTCACCTTGTTGGTCAGGCAGGTCTTGAACTCCCGACCTCAGGTGATCCGCCTGCCTTGGTCTCCAAAGTGCTTGGATTACAGGCGTGAGCCACCGCGCCCGGCCGAAATAATAATATTTTTTAAAACTGCCAGGCATGGTGGTTCATGCCTGTAATCCCAGCACTTTGGGAGGCCAAGGTGAGTGGATCGTTTTGAGTCCAGGAGTTCAACACCAGCCTGGGCAACATGGCGAAACCCTGTCTCTACAAAAAATACAAAAATTAGCCAGGCATGCTGGTGCATGCCTGCAGTCCCAGCGACTTGGGAGGCTGAGGCAGGAAGATCACTTGAGCCTTGGAGGTGGAGGTTGCAGAGAGCAGTCACACCACTGCACTCCAGCCTGGGCAACAGAGGGAGACCCTGTCTCAAAAAGAAAAAAAAAAATACACACACACACACACACACACACACACACATTCAAAGCTGATGAAACAATATATTTGGAAAACCAAAAGTTATAAACCCATTAGAAAACATTAATCAAAACGTGAACTTACACAAACATAAACTGGAAACATATCTTGGGCCAGGTGCAGTGGCTCACGCCTGTAATCCCAGCACTTTAGGAGGCCAAGGTGGGAGATCATGAGGTCAAGAGATCGAGACCATCCTGGCTAATATGGTGAAACCCCTTCTCTACTAAAAATACAAAAAATTAGCCGGGCAGGGTGGCAGGCTCCTGTAGTCCCAGCTACTTGGTAGGCTGAGGCAGGAGATTCGCTTGAACCCAGGTGGCAGAAGTTGCAGTGAGCTGAGATCGCACCACTGCACTTTAGCCTGGGTGACAGAGTGAGACTCCATCTCAAAAAAAAAAAAAAAAATATTTTTTGAAACATATCTCATAAATTAGCATAAAATAATTATTTTAAAATAACCTAAATAGCACACTAAAATGAAAAAAAACTTACGGGTGTTTACAAGTGATTGATCCCAACTAGTTACAGATTGCTTTGCTCCATCCACATGCTCACTCTCCTGCTTCACTTGGCTAGTCTAAAAACAAACAAAATATTTGCGACACATTAAAAATGAAATACTGTTGGCTGGGCACAGTGGCTCATGCCTGTAATCCCAGCACTTTGGGAGGCCAAGGTGGGTGGATCACCTGAGGTCAGTAGTTCGAGACCAGCCTGACCAACATGGTGAAACCCCACCTCTACTAAAAATACAAAAAATTAGCCAGGCGTGGTGGTGGGCACCTGTAATCCCAGCTACTGGGGAGGCTGAGGCAGGAGAATCGCTTGAACCGGGGAGGCAGAGGTTGCATTGAGCCGAGATCCCGCCACTGCACTCCAGCCTGGGCAACAAGAGTAAATCTCCATCTCAAAACAAAAAACAAACAAAAAAAAATGTTATTTGTTTTGTGTTTTAAAGAGCAAACTTAAAAGCAAAGGGTGATTATGGTATCATTGCTGAGTAATGGAAATATTTCTGGGCAGATTTTTCCAGCAGTTGAAACGCTGTCTCTGGCTTTGTGATGTCAGTTGAGGAAATGGCAAGATGATTAGAAGTTAAACCTCAAAACTTTCCACTGGTGTCTTTGTCTTGAAATATCCTTCCCCTTCTTCATAGCTTTGCAGAGCACGTCTGGGTCATCTTTTAGACTGGCAGCTTTTGTACGAGAGCAGTGAGAATCTGTGTTTCAGCAGACTCCATTTGTCTTCGTCCTTGTGAGTTGGTGGCAGGGCTTGCAAGGCATTTACCTGCCTTATTCTCAGCACTCACCTGTTCACACGCCACTAGTTCAGAAAGTCTTTGAGCTCATTCTTTCAATAGACACTGCCTTGTGGATTGCTGTGTTCTTTTTCTTCTTGGGAAAAAGGTGTAGAAAAATGTGCTAGGGGTGGATATGCCACACAAAAATGTGTAGAAAAATGTGAGAGCACAGGTCTGCCCGGATAGGAATCCCAGCCCCTGACTGACTTCCTGTGTCATCATGGGCAAATGACTTCACCTCAGGGCCTTGGTTCCTTCATCTGTAAGTGACAGTAAGAAGAATGGATGGCTGGGCACAGTGGCTCATGCCTGTAATTCCAGCACTTTGGGAAGCCGAGGCAGGAGGTTGAGGCTGCAGTGAGCCATGATTGCACCACTGTACTCCAGCAAAGGAGGCTGGGCGTGGTGGCTTACACCTGTAATCCCAGCACTTTGGGAGGCCAAGGTGGGCAGATCACAAGGTCAGGAGTTAGAGACTAGCCTAGCCAATATGGTGAAACCCTACCTCTACTAAAAATATAAAATTAGCTGGGCATGGTAGCAGATGCCTATAGTTCTAGCTTCTCGGGAGGCTGAGGCAGGAGAATTGCTTGAACCTGGGACGCAGAGGTTGCGGTGAGCCGAGATTGTGCCACAGCACTCCAGCTTGGGAGACAGAGCAAGACTGTCTCAGAGAAAAGAATGGTGGCTGGGCATGATGGCTCATGCCTATAATTCCAGCACTTTGGGAAGCCGAGGCGGGAGGATTGCTTGAGCCCAGGAGGTTAAGGCTGCAGTGAGTCATGACTGTACCACTGTACACCAGCCTGGACAACAGAGCAAGACCCTGTCTCAAAAAAAAAAAAAGGCTGGGTTCGGTGGCTCATGCCTGTAATCCCAGCACTTTGGGAGGCCGAGGCAGACAGATCACAAGGTCAGGAGTTGCAGACCAGCCTGGCCAATGTGGTGAAACCTCGTCTCAACGAAAAATGCAAAAATTAGCTGGGTGTGGTAGTGGGCACCTGTAGTCCCAGGTACTGGAGAGCGTGAGGCAGGAGAATTGCTTGAACCCGGAAGGCAGAGGTTGCAGTGAGCTAAGATGGCACCACTGCACTCCAGCCTGGCCACAGAGTGAGAGTCTCAAAAAAAAAAAAAAAAAAGAAAGAGTATTTACCTCTTAAGATTCTTACAAGGATTAAATGAGTTAATGTGTAAAGCACTTAGAACAGTCTAGGACTTAATAGACCCTATTTACATGGTAGGTAGGAATTGTTGTTATAAAAACATTCTAAATGTATATACCATTAAGCAATTAAAAATTTTAATATAGCTAGGCATGGTGGTGCATGCTTGTAATCCCAGCTACTCGGGAGGCTGAGACAGGGGAATCGTTTGAACCCGGGAGGCGGAGGTTGCAGTGAGCCAAGATCCCGCCACTGCACTCCAGCCTGGGTAACTCAGTGAGACTCCGTCTTAAAAAAACAAAAAAAAAAATTAATGCAGCGGGTACGTCTCAAGACAAATGATTTCAACTTCACATTCTTATATCAAAACAATGGCATTATACCAAAAACAACACCCCAGCATTTTAGTACTTTCAAATGGTAAGGCAAGCAGGAATACTGCAAACTGGGAGAGCACTTGTGACTATCTCATGTCGCCTAGAAGCAGAGCTGTCACTCAGGGACAGCAAGAAAGGTGGTGGGGACAATGTGGGGATCGCTGCCTCCACCCATAGGACACTCCCTAAGGCCCAGTACACAACAGGTGCTCAGTAAAAATAATAAACCCTGGCCAGGCATGGTGGCTCATGCCTGTAATCCCAGCACTTTGGGAGGCTGAGGCAGGTGGATCATGAGGTCAGGAGTTCAAGACCAGCCTGACCAACATGGTGAAACCCCATGCCTACTAAGAATACAAACATTGGCTGGGCATGGTAGCACGTGCCTGTAATCCTAGCTACTCAGAAAGCTGAGGCAGGAGAATCATTTGAAACCAGAGGTGGAGGTTGCAGTGAGCCAAGATCATGCCACTGCATTTTAGCCTGGGTGACAGAGTGAGACTCCAATTCAAAAAAAAAAAATTAATAATAATAATAAATCTTGATCCTTGAATTTTGGACTCATCCCCAATTTTTTTTTTTTTTTTTTTTTTTTTTTTTTTTTTTTTTTTTTTTGAGATGGAGTCTCACTCTGTCACCCAGCCTAGAATGCAGTGGCACCATCTCAGCTAAGTGCAACCTTTGCCCCCCTGGGTTCAAGCAATTCTTGTGTCTAGCCCCCTGAGTAGCTGGGATTACAGGTGCCCGCCATCACATGAGGCTAATTTTTGTATTTTTAGTAGAGACGGGGTTTCATCATGCTGTCCAGGCTGGTCTTGAACTCCTGACCTCAAGTGATCAGCCCGCCTCAGCCTCCCAATGTGCTGGGATTATAGGTTTGAGCCAACATGCCCAGCCTAATTTTTTTCTGTCTTCAGATTTGCTGGGCTTACCTCCTTCATTCGTTTAGTGTAAATTCCCTGAGGATGGCCTGAGGGCCTGCCACTACCCTGGGCACTGGGAGGCGAGGGTGGACAGAGCAGGCGAGGAGAGTGGAGTGGAAGCACGAAAGTCATCACTGTCTTTCTGGGTGGTACAACCTATGCAAATCTGAATGGTCTGTGTGTGTCTCTCCTCTGTTCCCCCCAGGACCTGTCACAACTGGAGCTAACTCTCCAGGCATCCAAGCAAAATGGCACCCAGCCCCGAGAGGTGTTTCTGGTCCTCGGTGTAAACAGTAATGTCTTCCTGCAGCTCCAGGCTTTGGAAATCCCACTGCACTTGGCCTATGTGAGTATTCCCTCCAACCCCGGCCTGAGGCTCTGGCCATGGGAGGTCCCTGCTGTCCATCTCTGTGGGCCGGGGTCTCCCACCCCAGCAGCCCAGCCCTGTTTCTCCCTTTCATCCTGACATTATTCGCCAGGGTCCTGCCTGGTGAATCTAATGGTCTCTGACAGAGAGAACCCAGAGGGCAGCAGGACTGCGATCAAGAGTCTAGACCCAGAGGGTGGGGTTCAGGCTGATGTGCAGCCCTGGCCAACTCTGATCTTCTGCATAGCCTCAGTTTACCTCTCTGTCTAGTGGGACAACTAAACTCAATATTTCACATGATAATCTTTTCATTGTCTTTGAAAAAGTTACATGACATATATTTGAAAATATTTAAAGACAGAGGAAAAAGGTCAGGAGAAAACCTAATAATGTGTTAACAGTGGTTATGGGTGGGAAGTGGGACTAGGAGAGACATTTATTTGCTTCTTTACACTTTGTTTGTAGGGCTGAGGGTCCCACAGGATCGTGGGGTGAGCCTTATGCTGTGCTGAGGCGCAGGATCCGAGAAATAAAGAGACAGGACACAGAAGTACAAGGAAAACGCAGCTGGGCTCGGGGGGCCACGCCACCTATAAGCAGAGTCAGGCGAGGCCCCGAATGTCCAGAAGCATGAGTATTTATTGTGTATAGGTTAGGGGGCAGGGCAGTGAGTGAAATCATCTTTAAGGATAGTGATATGGTCGTGAGCAATAAAACATGGGGTCCACCCCAATTAGGTCACCTAGGCCAGGAGGTGGGCAGTGCACAGCAAGAGGCCTGTTCCCATGAAGGCAAGGGCCGTGTGCAGTAAGGGGTCCACCCCCACTAGGTCACCGAGGCTTGAAGGTGGGCCGTACGCAGTGAAGAGGGTGCAGGGTGCAATACTTCTATCTATGGGCAAACTACTTCTAAGAAGATTTATAGGAGGATGCTTTAAGTCACATAGCAGTGACAGAGCTGTCAAAGGTTACCGTCACCTTCTGGCAGCTTCCAATGGGTTCTATGGGAAGATGCTTTTCAAGTAGCACAGTAGCAAGAGCTGATAAAGTTCACAGTCACCAAGGTGGATTGCCGTTCTGAGGGCAGCCTTCCACAAGAACTGGAGCAAGGTCCTACAACTCCTTTATCAGGAGGAGTGGCTCTCGCCCCAAGCCTGCCATACAGCCGGTATCTTTACGATACTGAACGCTGCGCCTGGGCCATGGATTCTTGTCCTGGTATAACTGTGTTTCCCTTAAATCATGGTCTGCACTGTGTCTGCTCTAGGCATTCCTCCGATTAGAAGCTGCTTATTCCTTAATTCATGCTCTGCACTGTGTCCACTCTAGGCATTCCTCCGATTATGAACGAAGATATAATTATAGGTATATATGTAGGGAAATATTCTTTAGGCACTCATACTATTAACTATTATATGATTATATATAGAGGATTATATAAAGGGATTCTTCAAGCCCTAATTCTATAAACTAATATGTGATTATGTAAAGGATTATATAAAAGGAAATAGCTGAGTAGTAACACTATAAAGTGAGATATTCTTCAAGCCCTAAGTGTGCCAGGGTTCTGCTTAGCTCTCATTCCTCGGTGCCTATATGGGGGGGTTACCCACATTTGTTGAGTTTGCAAGAGTTGCTCTAAATGGACTTGGCTTACTCTGGAGAAAAATTATTTTTAAAAACTCAAGTTTTCAGTTTAGCTGTGGATTTGGGAAAAAATTAAAAAAAAAAAACAACTAAAAACCTCAAGTTTTAAAAGTGTTAGATACATCTACCAGAGAGAGGAGGTCAGTGAGCTGGGACCCACTGCCAGGGATCAGGGCTGGAGGAGGAGGGGGTGGCCTGCCAGCACTGCCTCCTCCACATGGAAGGTCTGGGAGGTGGCCCCCAGATGTGAGCAGCTGTTGTTTACAACAGAAAGCAGAGGGCGGGATGGGGAGAGCCCGGGAGAGAGCAAAGACAGCAAAGGGGAGAGAGGCATAGAAAGAAACGTGCCCATTGTAGGAAGGAGGCAGGCTTGAGCGAAGTTGGGCGTGGGGACAGGGGAGAAGCTTCCAGACTGGCAACAGGGACAGCACAGAGACAGACAGACACGACCAAGCCAGCATACGAAGGTCCTAGGAGGGAGGGGGCCAAATCCAACCACCAGGGACAAGAGGGTTTGACTCCTTGAGGTCCATCTGTCGGTGCCCAGAAGGGGAAATTGAGGCCCCAGAGGGGGCGTGGCATCACCATGGCTCCTCCCCTTTCCCACGCCAGGCCGGGATCTGAGCCGGTGCAGCCCAGAGTGGCACGGGAACATGAAACGGCCCGCTAGCCGGAAGGTCGTTGCAGCTGGCTCTGGCCTGGCTGTGTCGCCTTCCTCCTGGGGCCGGGCAACTTCTGACCTCGGGATCCACCCACATCGGTCTCACAAAGTGCTGGGATTACAGGCATGAGCCACAACTCCGGGCCAGGAGGGTCCTTTAAAGCCAAGAGTTAGAGACCAGCCTGGGCAACATAGTGAAACCCTCATCTCTAAAAAATAACAATAAAAAAATGTTTAAAGGCCAGGTGCAGTGCCTCATGCCTGTAATCCCAGCACTTTGGAAGGCTGAGACAGGCAGATCACGAGGTCAGGAGTTCAAGACCAGCCTGGCCAAGATGGTGAAACCCCATCTCTACTAAAAATACAAAAATTAGCCAGGTGTGGTGGTGCACACCTGTAATCCCAGCTACTCAAGAGGCTGAGGCAGGAGAATCGTTTGAACCCAGGAGGTGGAGGTTGCAGTGAGCTGAGATCACGCCACTGCACTCCAGCCTGGGTAACAGAGCAAGACTCCGTCTCAAACAAAAAATAAAATACAAAAATTAGACAGATGTGGTGGCAGGTATCTGTAATCCCAGCTACTTGGGAGGCTGAGGCAGAGAGTTGCTTGAACCCAGGAGGCAGAGGTTGCAGTGAGCCAAGTTTGCACCATTGTACTCCAGCCTGGGTGACAGAGCAAGACTCCTTCTCAAAAAAAAAAATGTTTAAAAATCCAGCCTGAAGCCCCCTGCCCTTCTGCTGCTGCTGCTGCTGCTTCATTCAGCTCAATGCCCTTGGCTTTGGAGACAGTACACAAAGGAGCTCAGTCAGTGGCCCCAACAGCTTCCTCTGAATCCTTCAACTCTCCAGAGTCACTCCTCCAGGAAGTCTTCCCTGTCTGCTTTCCTCCTCACCCCCGACCCCCATCTCTTTTGAGGCACTGGCAGGGTAGGCAGTGAGATGCCGGAGCCACCCAGATTCCCCATCCCTGTCCAACCAGGAGATTTGTCTGGCTCCTTTGTTTCTTATTAAATAAAAATCTGTCTTCTATTGCTTCAAATGACCTGATGCATGTCTAGTTTCTGAGTGGTAATATCCCCCCAGGGCAGGGACCACTGCTGTCTGTCTTTAATTCATTTATTCATTCATCCATCCCTTTTTTCTTTCCTCCCTTTCTCCCTTTCTTCCCATAGGCAGGGAGCACCCACCACGTGCCGGGTGTCAGGGTGAGGCTGGCATGTCAGGGTCCTGTGATGGGCCCAGGGCCCAGCACAAAATTGGACAAAGATTTCTCAGTGCCTACTATGTGTCAAGCACTGTAAGGATGAGCAAGGTAGACTTTGTGCCCCGCAGAGCCTCAGAGCATAGGGAGAGCGGGAGCTACATGATGGCATATGTGGGTTGAATGAGAACAGTTATGGAGGGGTGGGTGATGTTTGGACAGGTGGATGAACAAGGCTGTGTGTTCATCCATCCCCCCCAAGTGTGGAAGGGAGAAGGGGCCCAGCTGACTGCTAGGGGGCTCTGGGCTGACTGCAGATCCATCAGACGGCATTCTCAGCTCTGGCCTCTTTCTCTCAGCCAGTGGCTGACTCCACAAATTACTTCCTGACCTCCTACACGGGATAGGGGGGACGCAGAGCCAGGAACAGCATTCTGAGCCTCCCACGTGTCTCCCCCAGAATCCCAAATTGGTCACCTTCCAAAGGCCCCCAGGAGTCAACATCACAGAGCTGCCATCCCTCCCCACCATGACCCAGATCCTTGACTGGGCAGCTGCAAGGAGCCCTGTCACCTCTGCTGCCAAGCTGAATGACCCCCAGAGCATCCTCCTCCGACTGGGCCAAGGTCAGTTTCCCCAACAACCTCTCTGGGCTCATGACACTCCTCAGGAGGAACCTGAGCTCCTCTGGCCCACACCTCAAACTTGGGCACCAAGAGTGCCAGAGGGGACACAATGAGGAGCAGGCCACATACAGCAAGCCAGTGCTGCCTTAAGACAGCGATGGCTCCTCCACCCAGTATCAGACTGAAATGTGAAATGCCAGTTTCCTGACCTAAAAAACCCAGCATTTTCATATTATTTGTTGTGCATCTACTATGTGCCAAGCCCTATTATGCTAGGCACCTGGGGACACTGTGGGGGACAGACTCAGGCCCTGCCCTCCTGGAGCTGATACTGTCACGAGGGAGGTGACAATAAACATGTACATAGATAAATCTATACCTTCAGGTCTTGCTAAATGCTAGCAGAAATACTAAAATAGGGTGATGTGCGGGGGTGGTTTTGGGACTGCACCCTAACATGTGTCATGGGCTCATCCCTTATATTAACCCTGTGTTGACAGATGAGGAAACGGAGGCCCGGGGACTTGCACAGGGTCACTTGGCAGGTAAATGGTGGAAGGGAAGTTAGATCCTAGGTCCTCCGAGGCCTCTCCACCACTGGGGCACCCTCCTACCTGCCCCGCCACCACTACCTTTGGCTGTGGGTGAGGGTGAGGCTCTGTTAGGTGCAGGGCTGCTCAGGGAAGGGACTGAGGTGCGTGTGTCTCCACAGCCCAGAGGTCCCTGTCCTTCTGCCTACCGGAAGCCAGCCAGGACATGGGCCGCAGGCTCGAGTGGCGGCCGCGCACCCACTTGGTCCAGGGCTGCCGCTTGGAAGGCGTGGCCGGCTACAAGGAGGCGTACATCCTAAGGATCCTGCCGAGCCACTCCTCTGGGTAAGGGTCTCGCCCCGCCCCTGACACTAGGCCCCACCCCCGAAAGGCCCCGTCCCTTATGAAGACCCGCCCAGCCCCAGTCCCGCCGCCCGCCCTCTCCTACTCTAGGCTCCGCCCCCTACGGGCCCCTCCCCTTTGGGCGCAAGCCTGGCCCCAGTCCCATCCCCATCCCATGGACCCACATCTGACCAGGTGAGAGTGCAGCCGCTGCCCACCCGACGCCAGGCCTCACTCCCCCGCCTGGCCTGGCCATGTCAGCGTTCCATCCACGTCTGTCTCCCCACAGGCCCCGCACGGTGACGGTGAAGGTGGAACTGAGCTGCGCGTCTGGAGACCCCGACGCCATCCTCATCCTGCAGGGTCCCCCCTACGTGTCCTGGCTCATCGACGCCAACCACAACATGCAGATCTGGGTGAGTTTGCGCAGCTCCCGGGACACAAAACCCAAACTCCCAACCTCTGGATCAGGGAAATTTCCTGGGGAGGTGAACCCCCGAGCCGAGCTGAAGGGCAAACCTATGCCCATAGTTGAGGGAAGGGGTCAGGCAAAGGACACAGCAGGAGTGGAGGCACAGCAGGACCGAGGCCTGGCATAACCCTGGCTGGCCCGCTGTGGCGTACACTGTGTCCATGGCCCCCTGCTCGCCTCTCTCCCCACCATTAGACCACTGGAGAATACTCCTTCAAGATCTTTCCAGAGAAGAATATTCGTGGCTTTGAGCTCCCAGACACAACCCAAGGCCTGCTGAAAGAGGCCAAGAAGCTCAATGCCAGCGTTGTGGCATCCTTCGTGGAGCTACCGCTGGCCAGCGTTGTCTCACTTCGGGCCCCCAGCTGCGGTGAGCACCTTCCCCCGGTCCCTCCCTTCCCCTCCCCTCCTTTGGATCAGTGGCCACACTGTTGGTGAAGCACCTCTGTGTGAGCCTGGGCAAGGGACATCAGCCTCTCTGAGCCTCACTTTTCTCATCTGCACATGGCAACAATGGGAGTAGCTAATCCTAGAAGAGCCTGAGAATTGCTTGAAACTGGGAGGCGGAGGTTGCAGTGAGCTGAGATCATGCCATTGCACTCCAGCCTGCGTAACAGAGCGAAATTCCATCTCAAAAAAAAAAAAAAAAAAAAGGAAGCGCCTGGTACTGACGCAGTGAGCGCACACACATAGTGACCATCTGCCTGGCCTGCCTCTGCTACCCCACAGGTGGTAGGCTGCAGACCTCACCCGCACCAATCCAGACCACTCCTCCCAAGGACACTTGCAGCCCGGAGCTGCTCATGACCCTGATCCAGACAACATGTGCCGATGACGTCATGACCCTGGTACTAAAGAAACAGCTTGTTGCGGTAAGGGAACTCCTGGCCCTCTGGCTCGGGATGACATGGACATCTGGTTCCTCCCCTAGCCCAGGACTCTTGGGGTCCTTGCCCAGGCAGGGGGGGCAAGTCACGTCCCTCTGCAAGCCTTAGTTTCCCCACTTGTATAATGGGATTGATAATGGTACCTACCACGTGGTGAGAATTAAAGGAGATCTGGCAGGCTGATCATGTGGCACAGTCAGATGTGGTGCATAATAAGTGCTCAGTAAATAACGCCAGCACTAGGTAGTCATTATTAATTCTAAATGCTCCCTGAGCTGGGTAGTCACTTAGCAGAATACCCACACAGGCCGGGTGCAGTGGCTCACGCATGTAATCCCAGCAATTTAGGAGGCTGAGACGGGCAGATCACCCGAGGTCAGGAGTTTGAGACCAGCTTGGCCAACATGATGAAACCCCGTCTTTACTAAAATACAAAAATTTTGTGCTGGGAAAATCCTTTTGATTTGGGTAACAAACAAACAAAAATACAAAAATTTGCCAGGTGTACTGAACATGCCTGTAGTCCTAGCTATTCGGGAGGCTGAGGCACAAGAATCGCTTGAACCCGAGAGGCAGAGGCTGCAGTGAGCCGAGATCGCACCACTACACTCCAGCCTGAGCAACAGAGTGAGACTGTTTCAAAAAAAAAAAAAAAAAACCTATACAATGTGATCATGGCTGGTTAACAAATGTATTTGTTATAAAAATAGCACACGCTGGCTGGGTACGGTGGCTCACACCTGTAATCTCAGCACTTTGGGAGGCTGAGGCAGGCAGATTGCCAGTGTTCAGGAGTTCGAGACCAGCCTGGGCAACATGGCAAAACCCCGTCTCTACTAAAACAGAAAAAATTAGCTGGGCATGATGGTACGTGCCTGAAGTCCCGCCTACTTGGGAGGCTGAGGCAGGAGAATCCCTTGAACCTGGAAGAGGGAGTTTGTAGTGAGCCGAGATCATGCCACTGCATTCCAACCTGGGTGACAGAGCGAGACTCCATCTCAAATCAAACAAAAAACATATGCTTTTAAAAATATGTGAAAATTAGAAAAGAAAATCTTAACCTTCCCACCCAAAGGCAATGGCTGCCAAAATTTTGGTGTGCTTTTTTCTGGAATGTTTTATCTGTGTATTTCTTATATTGATGTAATCATAAGGGATGTGTTCACTTGTCTCTTGCTATTTCATTTAATGTATTTTTTAGAGCTTTGACACCTGTACCCAGTATCATGTTTAATGAGCACGTATTATTTCATCATATTGACATGCTATAATTAACTCCTCTTCCCTTATTACACATTTAGGTTGTTTCCAATTCTATAATATTATAAATATGCAAAAAAGTCATTGTGGATGAAACATTTCTTTATATAGGATTATTTTCTTAGGATAGATTTCCACATTAGCAGAATTACTGGATCAGAACGTAAGTTTCAGTACATGTTGCCAACCCACTTTTCCAAAGATGATTTGAATTTTCACTGCTGATTTATGAGAGCACCTCAACCTCTTCTCTCTCTCCAGAATTTTAAAAAAGAAAAACCTTTGCCAGTGTGGGAGGTGGCACATGGCGTTCCATCCTTGTTTTAGTTATAATTCTCTGGGTAGTAGTGAGTGTGGGCATGGCTCCATGTGAGTGATGAGAACCGCAGTCTCTTTATCTTTGAGGCTTGGTGTTTTTCTTGATGATTTTTAAAGTTTTAATAAAAAAGGGTTGGTCCTTTGACCGCCATGTCCCCTAATTTGCTGTAGTTCTTTCAATATGGCTACAGTGGTTTCTTTTTTTTTTTTTTTTTTTGAGATGGAGTCTCTGTTATCACCCAGCCTTGAGTGCAGTGGCCCAATCTTGGCTCACTGCAACCTCCACCTCCCAGGTGCAAGAGGTTCTCCTCCTCAGCCTCCCGAGTAGCTGGGACTATAGGTGTCACCATCATGCCCAACTACTTTTTTGAATTTTTAGTAGAAAGGTGGTTTCACCATATTTGTCAGGCTGGTCTCGAACTGCTAACCTCAGGTGATCTGCCTACCTCAGCCTCCCAAAGTGCTGGGATTACGAGCATAAGCCACTGCGCCCGGCCTTCTTTTTCTTTTTCAGAGACAGAGTCTCGCTCTGTCACCCAGGCTGGAGTGCAGTGATGCAATCTCGGCTCACCGCAGCCTCCGCCTCCTGGGTTCAAGCAATTCTCGTGCCTCAGCCTCCCAAGTAGCTGGGACCACAGGTGTGTGTCACCACACCTTGCTAATTTTTATAATTTTAGTAGAGTCAAGGTTTCACTATATTGGCCAGGCAGGTCTCGAACGTCTGACCTCATGTGATCCACCTGCCTTTGCCACCCAAAGTGCTGGGATTACAGGCATGAGCCACTGCACCCAGCCTGTGCTAGACTTTATTATGACCAGCAATGCAGTAAGTTTGCTTACACCTGCATCATCACAAACACTAGGCGATAGAAATTTTTCAGCTGCATTATAATTTTATGGAACCAGAGACCACCATCGTATATGCAGTCCGTTGCCAACCAAAACTTGTTCTGCAGTGCATGACAGTATTTACCATCTGGATCTTGATATAGGAACGCTTTGCCCACCCCAGGCCTGAGACGGGATTATGCTTGTAGGGTTTTCATGCCCCTGGGACTGTGAGTGATGATTATATGTGCAACTTGAAGGAATATTTTAATAGTTCTGTATTTATTTTGTTAGATATAAGAAAATTCATGATCCCACAAGTATTATTGCTTAGGACAAGGCTTAGTGCAAAAGTGAGCAAGTTCGAGAAGTCTTAAGTGGGCTGGGCATGGTGGCTCATGCCTGTAATCCTAGCACTTTCGGAGGCCAAGGCAGGTGGGTCACCTAAGGTCAGGAGTTCGAGACCAGCCCAGCCAGCATGGTGAAACCCCATCTCTATTAAAAATACAAGGATTAGCCAGGCATGGTGGCGGGTGCCTGTAATCCCAGCTACTTGGGAGGCTGAGGCAGGGAGAATTACTTGAACCCGGGAGGCAGAGGTTGCAGTGAGCCAGGATGGAACCACTGCACTCCAGCCTGGGCGACAAGAGTCAGACTCCATCTCAAAAAAAAAAAAAAGGTCTTAAGTGGCGTAGGATGATAACATCTAACAAAAGTGAAGAGGGAGCAGGGCAGGGGAATGGCTGTGGCCTGGGACCCCTGGGTTGTGGTCAGTCCTCAGTGCTGGGGGAGTGACGGACAGGCCCCAGAGACCCCGGTGCCTTCTGATGGTGCCCTCTCTCCCAACCCAGGCTTTGAGGTGCACCATCACAGGCCTGACCTTAGGGGACTCCAGCTGTCGGGCTGAGGACAGCGGTGACCAGTTCGTCTTGCGCAGCGCTTACTCCAGCTGTGGCATGGTAGTGACAGCAAATATGATCAGCAATGAGGTAAGAGCTGGGGCCAGAAAGGTATCAGGACCAGGCTGGTTGGTGCCCCCCTCAGGTGCCTCCTTGACCCCCGAGGCTGAGGGGTGTTTGGGAGAGCAGGGTGCAGGGGCTCAGCACACAAGACAAGCTTGGCCATTGGTTGGCTCCGTCTCCCCATCCGCAAAATGGGCGTGTTGGGTGGGATATCCTCTGGGGTCCCTTCTGGCTCTGACCAGCTCCTTGGCTTTGTCCTCACAGGTGGTGGTCAATATCCTGTCGAGCTCATCACCACAGCGGGTGAGATGGACGGTCACATGCTAACCCGCCTGGGGCTGCTGCTGGGCGGGGGGAGCCCTTCCTGGTTTGGGAGGGGAGCAGGCCTTGGAAAACTCCTGGCAAGCCATGTCTCCGGCATGCCTCGGTCTCCCCTTCTGTATGAGGGGGAGCAGTACTGTGGAGGGTGACGCTCTCAGCTTCTCAAGTCAGAGGGCTTAGCACATACTGGCTGTGTGGCCTTGGGCAAGTCACTTTAGTTTTGTGGGCCCAAAGGTGGCCTAAGAAAGGACTCTGCGCCACAGGGTGCTTCTGGGCAGCCAATGGGATGCCATGTGGAAGCTCTTCAAACAGCCTGACACCCAGTGCCTCCTTGATAAATATATTTAAAAAAAATTTTTTTGAGATGGAGTCTTGCTCTGTCGCCAGGCTGGAGTGCAGTGGTATGATCTCAGCTCACTGTAATCTCTGCCTCCCGGGTTCAACCGATTCTCCTGAGTAGCTGGGACTACAGGCATGCACCACCACGCCCAGCTAATTTTCGTATTTTTAGTAGAGATGGGGTTTCACTATGTTGGCCAGGATGGTCTCGATCTCTTGACCTTCTGATCCGCCCACCTCGGCCTCCCAAAGTGCTGGGATTATAGGCATGAGCCACCACACCCAGCCAAACATTAATTTTGTTTTGTTTAAAAAAAAAATGAGGAAGAGAGTCAGGCAACTCCATGGGGCCACGACCACCATTCCTCCTTACACCCCTTGCCCTCCTGGTTGGTGTTGCTGGATTGACGGAATCTCCCTCCTGTCCTCCCCCCAGAAAAAGGTGTACTGCCTCAACATGGACAGCCTCTCTTTCCAGTTGGGCCTCTACCTCAGCTCGCGCTTCCTCCAGGCCTCCAGCACCATCGAGCTGGGGCAGCAGGGCTTTGTGCAGGTACCTGGCAAGCCTGTCACCCCTTGGGCCTCCCAGCTCCAGAACTTCCTCTCTGCCTTTCTTCCCCCATGACTCCAGAGATGAGAATCCCACAGTCAGGAGGGAGACATCCTGGGTGCATGGGAAAGGGGAGAGACAGAGAAGGTATTGCTAAGGGACACTGACAAGGATATCATCCTGTCCTCCTCCTCTGTCCCAGGAAGGCCCATGCCTTTCCTTCCACCATGAGGACTCCAGTGGGAACTCTTCCTTCCAGCTGATATTTCAAGGCAGCAGGTGGGGGTGGGGTTAAGAGCGACTGCCCATGGCACATGGCCCTACCTATCCGTGCAGGTGAAAATGTCCCCACCAATCCCCGAGCTCCTACTCGAGCTAGACAGCTGCCACCTGGACTTGGGGCCTGAGGGAGGAACCATGGAACTCATCCAGGGCCGGGTGGCCAAGAGCAGCTGTGTAAACCTGCTGTCCCCCAAGCCCTGAGGGTGACCCACGCTTCAGCTTCCTCTTCCACGTCTACACAGCACCCATACCCAAAGCTGGCACCCTCCGCTGCACTGTAGCCCTGCGTCCCAAGACTGGGTCCCAGGTGAGTGGGGCCTGGGCTGGGCCCAGCTTCAAGTGGGAGCTTCCAGGACTGTGGTTTGCAGGCAGGGACATGGCAGCCCATGGGGATGTGGGGCCAGCTGGTGAGGGGCAGAGCCTTAGTCAGGCACATGGCCTGGCAGTCTGGCTGCCAGTGGCACTCTCTGCCACCTTAGAGCTTTCTGGTGGGATTGCTGTCTTGGGTACTGGTAGGCTATGCAGCTGCAACTGTCCATCTATCCTTCCACTTATTCTTCCATCTGTCCATCCATCCACCCTGCCACGCACCTGCCATCCTATCCAGGGATCCACACATCTTCCCACCATCCCACCCGGGTATCCAGCCATCTTCCCACCGTCCCACCCAGGGATCCAGCCATCTTCCCACCATCCCCACCCGGGTATCCAGCCATCTTCCCACCGTCTCGCCCAGGGATCCCAGCCATCTTCCCACCATCCCACCCAGGCTCCCAGCCATCTTTCCCACTGTCCCACCCAAGCATCCACGCATACTCCCACTGTCCCACCTGGAAATCCACGCATCTTCCCACCCTCCCACCCAGGCTCCCAGCCATCTTGCCACTGTCCCACCCGGGCGTCCACTCATGTTCCCACCGTCCCACCCGGGCGTCCGCACATGTTCCCACCGTCCCACCCGGGCGTCCGCGCATGTTCTCGGCGTCCCACCCGGGCGTCCGCGCATGTTCTCGGCGTCCCACCCGGGCGTCCACGCATCTTCCCGGCGTCCCACCTAGGGATCCGCGCATCTTCCCACCGTCCCACCCAGGGGATCCAGCCATCTTCCCACCGTCCCACCCAGGGATCCGCGCATCTTCCCACCGTCCCACCCAGGGATCCGCGCATCTTCCCACCGTCCCACCCAGGCATTCAGCCACCCTCACATCCATGTACTATGATCACCAGCATCATTTCAAAGAACAGGAGACCTTAGGGAAGAAGTGGGACAAAGGACACACACTCCTGGCTTTCTGTATTTGCCAGTCACAACACTTTACCATCTGTTGACCCCCCTCTCAGGCATTCTGTCCTGGATGCCCCCAGAGTCACCCCCCAGGCCCTTGCACAGACAGGCCTCCAGGATTACAAACTTACCTGGTCACGTGACGCTAGGGGAGGCCTTCAAGCCTCCCCTAAGTGGGCCTCTCCCTCCAGCCACAGTGAGGAGGGACAGGCTCCTCACTGTGGGGAGCCTCCTCCCTGGGCTGATCTGGCTCGGTAGATCCAAAGCATTCACAAGGCGAGGGATGCATAGTGCTCCCACAGTGCTCCTGGGCATCAGGGCCGCCAGGAACTCACAGGAAACATTCTGGCAGCAGCCAAGGATCATCCACTAGGCCCCCTCTCACAGCACACATCTTCCAGAACTCGCCCAAAGGCATCCAGCTAGGAAGCGGTGGAGATGGGATTCAAAGCTGAGGCTCTAGGATGGGCCGGGGTCGCAGAGCCAGGGAGTAAGCTGGAAGCTGCCTCCCGAAGGCTGTGCCACATGCCGCTCTCTCCCTACTCCAGGAATTCCGCAGCACTGTCTTCATGCGCTTAAACATCAGCCCTGACTTGTCCGGTGAGCTTCCTGCGGGTATCTCAAGTTTGTTCTAGCGGCTGAGGTCAAAGTAAGGCACAGCGGGCAGCCCCAAGAAATGGCCTGGGCACATAGCACATGGCAGGGGGACCCCAGAGAAAGCGGCCCAGAAGGGGAAGGAGGAGGGCTTCCCAGCGCCCTAGCAGCCTAGAGCAGGGGCCAGAGCTGCGCTTTGCAGATGGAGAGCCCTTGCTCAGGACTGCCCTGTGGGGTGGGG
This sequence comes from Ateles fusciceps, assembly GCA_036589455.1. NCBI lineage: Eukaryota > Metazoa > Chordata > Mammalia > Primates > Atelidae > Ateles > Ateles fusciceps. Next base: position 5,901,763 of record JAZHEH010003300.1, read on the forward strand.
AGTCTAGGCCTCTGCCCCCGACTCACAGCTCCACTCCATCCCCACGGTTACTGGCTGACCTTGCTGGGAGAATGGAGCCTCCTGGGTGGGACAGAGGCCCTTTGGGGTGGGGGTACTGGCCTTGCCTTCCTTGAGGCCCCTCCCTGCAGGACGCCCGCTCTAGCTTCTCCATCAGTTCCCCGCAGGCCCAGGCCCACACCAGGGAGAAGAGTCCATGACACTGGCGGCAAAGGCAGTGGGGGAGGGGATGGGGGCATCTACCTCTTTGCCACCCCATCCAGGCCAGGATGGGGCCTCCAGTCCCAGCCCAGGACCAAGAAGGCAGGGCTAATAACCCCATGACACAGATGGGACCTCAAAGGCTGAAGGGAAGGCTACCTGGCCCGCAGTCACACAGGAGTCAGGAACGTGGAGGGGATGAGGTTTGGAACAGTCCCACAGCAGAGCTGCAGGGCGCTGGGAGCTGCTCTAGCCCTCGCTCTGCCTGCTAAAGACCTCAGAGAGGAGCAGGGCTGACCTAAGGTCACACAGCAGATGAGGAAGGCTCTGCACTCCTGAGCCTCAGTTTCCTCACATTACCGCATCCATTCTCCCTGAAAACGCATCTCTATCAGCCTTGAGGGGCAGAGGCACGACCCACAAGGCCTGGCTGGGCCCTCACGGTCATAGCAACTGTGGCTCAATGCCAGCCCTGGCTTTGATGAGCCCATTTTGCTACAAGAGGAGACTGAGGTTCAGAGAAGTTGAGGTTCCATGGCTGAGTAGGGCTGACACCAAAGCCCACACAGGCCAGTGTAACAGGGTAGGGGATGGGGTGGGGGCAGAGGCAGCAGTGCTGATGGCGCCGGCCCTCTCTAGGTTGCACAAGCAAAGGCCTCCTCCTGCCCGCCGTGCTGGGCATCACCTTTGGTGCCTTCCTCATCGGGGCCCTGCTCACCGCCGCGCTCTGGTACATCTACTCGCACACGCGTGAGTACCCCAGGCCCCTGCAGTGAGCATGCTGGACCCGTCCACCCACCCGGGGGAGCCCAGTGAAGCCTCTGAGAGATTGGGGAGCCCTGGCCAGGACCCTGACCTCCGCCCCTGCCCCTGCTCCCAGGTCCCCCCCGCAAGCGGGAGCCCGTGGTGGCGGTGGCTGCCCCGGCCTCCTCAGAGAGCAGCAGCACCAACCACAGCATCGGGAGCACCCAGAGCACCCCCTGCTCCACCAGCAGCATGGCATAGCCCCGGGTCCCCCGCACTCGCCCAGCAGGAGACTGAGCAGCCACCAGCCAGGAGCGCAGGCATGAACTCACCCTGGGAGCCAGTCCTCCACTGGACCCAGGATGCAGCCTGCTCTCTGCACCTGCCCTTCCTGCCTCCCTCTCAGAGGCCTGCTGCCAGCAGGGCCACTGGCTTGGAACATCTTGGGGTCTCTCCACCCCACTCCACAGAACCTTTAACCCAGCCTGGGATACGGCTGCCCAGGACCATGGAGACCACTTGCCACACAGTTGTAAAAACCCAAGTCCCTGTCATTTGAACCTGGATCTAGCACTGGTGAACCAAGCTGGGCAGGAGGGGAGAACTCGAAACAGATCCAGACCAGCCCAGCCAGGCCGACAGCGCCTCCCTGCTGGGAACAGAAGCGGGCCCAGCCCAGAGCCACCTGGATCTATCCCTGTAGCCTCTACACCTGGACTTGCCTAACTAACTGGCAGGGGAGACAGGAGCCCAGCGGAGCCCAGAGGGTGGCAAGAACAGTGGGCACTGGGAGCCTAGCTCCTCTGCCACACAGAGCCCCCTCTGCCGATCAGGCAGCCGGCAGAGGGGGAGAATCCAAGCTGCATGTCCTGGGCCTGCCCCTGTGTATTCACCACCAATAAATCAGACCATGAAACCAGTGCTGGGTTCAGCTGGGAGAAGGGCAGTGACATTCAAAACAGGGCTGGGGTGAGGGCAGAGGACAGGGTTGCTCTTGTCCTTGGCCCCCACCGGGCTTGGCCTGGTGGCAGGGGTGGCATCCTGGACAGTATCAGCAGCCAAGGTATAGCAGGTTTTGATTCAGTCGGTTGCCCCTGCCTATCAATCACCCCTCGGCAGCACACCACGGGACTAAGGCTGCAGGAAAGCAAACCCCAGGAAGCCCCAGCCACGCTCACTCTGGGGTTCTCAACACAGGCCCTTGACTGCTGTGAGTTCAAATCCTGAGTCTGCCACTTGTTGGCTTGTGACAGTAGGCAGGTCCCATGGCTTCCTGAGGCCAGTCACAGATTCCTCGCCTGTCAAGTGGGTATAATTAATATAAGATGGGTCTGCAGAAAGCACTGCCTGGCATATAGTCAACAGGCATCAGTCCAGTCTTCTCATGTCACAGACGGGCCACCTGAGGTGCACAGGGAGGGAGGGACTTGTTCCCGGCCACGCAGCCAGGCTCCCTCTACACAGCACAGGTCCCTGACCACCTGCAGCCCCTCTCCTCTCTCCCTGCCTCTGCTGAGGGAGAAGGGGGGTCAAGTGTCAGTCGAAGGCCTTGCCATTTCTTTAAAAAAACAAAGGCTTTAATTCACTCCAGCCACTCTCTGTCCCAGGCAGAAGCCCTCTCCCTTCCCAGAAGGCACTGGGAGGAGGAAATCTACCAACCACCCAGCACCCAGCAGGACCCGGGGCCTGGCCAGCAGCACACACAATAAGCTGGGCCTGAGCCAGGAGGCAGGCGGGGTGTGGGGGAAGACAGGCTGAGTGGCAAGGCCACTGGAACAGTGAGAGACCTGGGGAGCCCCCAACTCAGCTGTCCGCCATCTCGGCCGGGAGGAAGGGGAAGAAGGAGAGGCCAAGGCACAGAGCCTCAAAACGTCCTCTCCTGGCCTCCCATCCCAGAGCCCTGGTCCCTAGGCCAGTCTAGACAGAACCAGGAAAGCAGATAACAAAAGGCACCTAGTATGTGAGTTCATGGGGAGAATGCAGGTAGCTGTGGGGGGCTCCCACCTCCAACCCTGGGCCTTGGCTACTGGGACAGTGCAGGCTCTAGCAGTTTCAGGACACCACCCACCAGGTGCAGGCTGCCAGTGACCAGCACGTGGACAGCAGCAGCCTCATGGAGTACGCCAGCCCCACTGCGTGCCACAGGGTGGGTGAGGAGGCTCTTTGGGGAACTGGGTGGCTGGAAGACGGGGTCTCAACCTTGGCTGATCCATTGCAAGGCATGTGAAATGCAGCTGAAGACAAGGGAGCTGGCGCTGCTGTGGGGTGGGTGGGGCGCCAGCAGCAGGGGATGCAGGCCCAGCAAGCTCCGGGCTGGGGGTGCTCCAGAGGGCCGGGCTGGCCTGCTCCTTGTCCAGGCAGTTCCAGTGCTGCTGGTGTTCCAGGCAGCGGAGCAGCACCTGGTCCAGTGTCACCGTGAAGTTCTGTTGGTCTGTGTGGCAGAGACAGGCATGTCATTGAAGGGGGAGGAGTAGGGGACAGGGCTGGAGAAGGGGTGGGTGCGCCATGAGCACCTGCTTAGTGCCTGGCCCTTTACATGCGTCAGGCCAGCAGTCGGCTAGTGGTCTTCTCCATGGACACAATGAAGAAACAGAGGCTCAGAAAGGTTCAGTGACTTGCCCAAGGTCACGAGGCAGAGCCAGACAGTCCAGCTCCAAAGCTTTTGCCCACTAGGCACCATTTCCCCACCCTGGCCTCACTGTCTCCATCTATAAAATGGACATCCAACTGGACCCCATCACCAAGTGGGCATAGGTATTTCTGGGGATGCTAGTTAAAAATGCAGATTCCTACCCCAGAACCTAAAGTACAATTTAAAAAATTAAAAATATAGAAAAAAATGCAGATTCCAAAGTCTCCCCAGCTAGACTGATGTGGGGAGTGGAGATCTTTTCTTTTTTAGACAGGGTCCAGGGTCTTGCTCTGTCACCCAGGCTGCCGTGCAGTGGTGCAATCAGGACTCACTGCAGCCTCCACCTTCAAGGATCAAGCGATCCTTCCACTTCAGCCTCCTGAGTAGGACCACAGGTACGCACAACCACTCCTGGCTAATTCTGTTTTTTGTAGAGATGAGGTCTGGCTTTTAACTCCTGGGCTCAAACAATCCTCCTGCCAAAGTGCTGGGATTACAGGTACTAGGCACCATGGCCAGCCTGGGATCTGCATTTTTTGCACTATTTCAAACTTTTTTTAACACGATACAGAGTAAAAAACACATTTTATACTGCAATTCAGTACTCACTTACTTATACATATGCCTGGAACAGAACAATCTTCAAACAGGACCTACCCTTACTTCATGCAATGCACACTGGTATTTTCTATTCTACTCTATTTCATATAAAATAAAAAATGCTGGCTGGGCACAGTGGCTCACATCTGTAATCCCAGCACTTTGGGAGGCTGAGGCAGGCGGATCACTTGAGGCACAGGAGTTTGACACCAGCCTGGCCAACGTGGCAAAACCCCGTCTCTACTAAAAATATAAAATTTAGCTGATCATGTTGGCACACGCCTGTAATCCCAGCTATTTGGGAGGCTGAGACATGAGAATCATTTGAACCCCGGAGGCAGGGGTTGCAGTGAGCCGAGATCATGCCATTACACTCCAGCCTAGGTGACAGAGTAAGACTGTGTCTCAAAAATTAAATCAAGTAGCCAGGCATGGTGGCTCACACCTGTAATCCCAGTACTTTGGGAGGCCAGGGTAGGCAGATCACGAGGTCAAGAGATCGAGAATATCCTGGCCAACATGGTGAAACCCCATCTCTACTAAAAATACAAAAAACTTAGCCAGGCGTGGTGGTGCGTGCCTGTAGTCCCACTTACTCAGGAGGCTGAGGCAGGAGAATTGCTTGAAACCAGAAAATGGAAGTTGCAGTGAGCCGGGGTCGTGACTATTGCACTCCAGCCTGGTGATAAAGCGAGACTCTGTCTCAAAAAAAAAATTAAACCAAGTATACTTTGGTGTATAAGTGCATAAGTACACTAAAGCATGCTTATACAATCAAATTCATCTCCTACCCCAAAACCCAGTTTGGAAGCTACCTCAGGGCCCCCAGCCCCTCCCCCAGGGACCATGCCTGTCACCTCTCCACCTGCGTTGCCTGTGGATGACACCTCTGTCAGGTTGGGGCAGAAGACGGCATAGTCGAACTGGCAGGGCTAGAAGGCCGAGGGAAAGACTTGGTGTCAGACCCCTGAAAGGATATCCCCCGACTTCCAGATAGCCCCTGAGCCCACATCTCTGGAGATGCAGCCTCCCTCACAACTAGAATCATTCTGTATGAACCCAGCCAAGGTACTTCAGTGCCCTGCCCCCATCTGCCTCAGCACACCCAGCCTGGCCTGTGGCCTGGGCAGTGAAGCCCCAGCCTACTATACAGATGGGGGAACAGAAGCCACAGGTCAAGGGGACTTGCTTAAGGTCACTCAGATATTGAGGGGGCCCCAAATCCAGGCCGGGAAAAGGCTCTGAGTACATAGGAGAGGTTCTGGATACAGCCTCAGCCTCCTGGTCTGTGAAATGGGAGATGATACCTAGGGGCCACTTCAGCCCTGACAGCTTGGGCAGCCTCAGTTTCCCCAAGCAGAGAAAGGCCCAGTGACTCCTTCAACCAAACTTGAGAAGCAGGTACTCTTAGCAGCCACCTCATTTTACGGAAAGGCAAACTGAGGCTCAGGGAAATGCCACCTCTCATCCAGGGTGATATGCTAGTGCCTAGAGGGGCATGATAAGTGAGTCCAGAGCCTGCACCTTCAGCCACGAGGTGGCCCTCCTCTTAAGCCTGGACTTGAGTCTGCACACACGGGAGAATGAGTAACGAGCTGTGACTGGACTCCCCCGTGGCCCCGCAGAGCCTGGCGAAACCAGTACATGCACCTTGTCACATCTAATCCCCAATACAACTAAAAGGAAAGGGGTTGACACCCTCCAGGGTCACAGTGCCAGACCAAGGGCTTCAGGACTGCCTGTCGCCCAACCCCCAAATCGGCTCCTTACCTGCAGCAGCTTCAGCAGGACCGCCGAGTCTCGGTCCCCAGTTGTGTTGAAGAGCAAGACTCGAACTTCGGGCCCACTGAGCCAGAGGTGAGGAGCTGGGGTCAGAGAACGCCCCCCCTGCCCCGCCCCGGTCCTCCCACTGGCCCACCCCCGTCCCCCGCACACAACCCCGCCCCTCCATGTGGGCTCGCCCCTCCCCCTCCCCATGGGCCGGCCCAGGCCCCGCCTCCGGCCCCGCCCCTCACCTGCTCAGCCTCTTGCGGCCCTGCAGCGCCTGGCGGAACCAACGGACGCAGGCCTGCACGCTGCTGGGCGTGTGCGCGCCGTCCAGGTACCAGGTGAGGGGCCCGCGCCGCAGCACCTGCGTCCGGCCCAGCCACTCCGTGTTTCGAAGCCCTGGGGGGAGGGCAGCAAGGCAGTCCTTCAGGCCCTCTCCCCACCCGGGTCCTCAACTCCGCACACACACTCCTGAGCCCGCTCTCCCCCGACCCCCACAGGCTGCGCCCGCCCTCTGAGCACGCTGAGGACCCCGGCAGCCCGGGAGCTTACTGGCACCAGTCACACTGGCTTGGGCTTTTCGGCTGCCTCATCTGGTGGAATCTTCCAGGCAACGCTGAGAGAGGCTGCTATCATGTATGATTCCCATTTGACAGTCTAATAGCCCTTAGCTGGAGCCGGGCACGTGATCCGAGGTCTGCCTGTCTCCAGGACCTTGTCACTTGCCCCTGACACCAGGCATGGCACACAGTGGGCCCACCATTTGCTGAAGGGGTTTAACGGCATGAGCACCTGCTGGGTGCTGAAAGTTTTGGGGGAGATGACTGGATCACTGTCCTCCAGGACCTCAGGGTCTGATGATGATAGTGACAGTGACAGCAGCTACCACTGGCTGGCACTTTATCCCACGTTGGCCAGGCACCTTAGTGATGTCACCTCAACAAATCCCCACCACAGCCCTTGGCAATGGCTCCCATCATCATCTGATTTGGCAGATGAGAAGACAGGCTCAGAAAGAGATCATGATGAACTTAAGGCCTGCGAGGTTTGCTGACTTCAGAGTCCTTTCTCTAGGCACCACTTCAAACTGTCTCTATCTCCCAAACAGAAAACAAAACAAAAAAATCTGAAAGCGCGCTGGGCAGGAAGGTCCAACTCACCGAGCCGCATGTGGGATGTGGGCTGGAACACGGGTGCCAGGGGCAGCTGCCACAGGAGGCCTGGCCTGGATGCCTTCAGTTCCCCAGCATCTGCAGGGTATGTGAGACCAAGTGTGCCCTGGAGCCTCCTAGGCAGGCTCCACAGGTCCCGCCCACCTGCCTGCCCACTCAGCTGCCCACTCACCATGGTGGTCCTGCCACTGCAGCCAGCAGTGGGCCAGCTGCAAGGCCAAGGCGGCATTGGTCCGCTGGTGCTCTCCCTCCAGGCCCAAGGTCAGCGGCAGCCCCCCTTCCTCCAGGGCCTCCAGCGGCGGACACAGGTAGAGAGGACACTGGGGGGAGACAGGCAGGAGCAGGTCAGCAGAGGCCCTCCTCTCCCCCAGCCACCAAGCCCTGCTCCCAGAACTGATATGTGTTCCAGCTGGCCCGGCAGCTGGCCCAGCTTCCTCACTGCAGATGAGCAAACTGAGGCCCCAAAGGACGGAGTGCCTCCTCAAACAGGAGGGACACACGCCCCCGCCACCGCCGCTGCCCCATTCCAATCAGACTCACTGAGATCTGCTGGGCTCGGTCCCTCAGCACTGCCAGGGGACCTTCAGGCTGCAGCACAGTGAAGGCAGGGACACCTTGCTGTGGAGGGAGCGAGGAGACAGAAAGGGCTGCTGGGCATCTTCCACACTCCTATTTGGCCCCATATCCCTGGGTCTGGGCTACCACTGCTTCTCATCCCTCATGTTTCTGGGTTTTTTTGTTGTTGTTATTTTGTTTTGTTTTGTTTTGTGAGACAGAGTCTCACTCTGTCACCAGGCTAGAGTGAAGTGGCACGATCTCGGTTCACTGCAACGTCTGCCTCCAGGGTTCGAGCAACTCTCCTGCCTCAGTCTTCCCAGTAGCTGAAACTACAGGCGCACACCACCACTCCTGACTAATTTTTGTATTTTTAGTAGAGATGGAGTTTCACCATGTTGGCCAGGCTGATCTTAAACTCCTGACCTCACGTGATCCTCCTGCCTCGGCCTCCCAAAGTACTGGGATTACAAGCATAAGCCACCATGCCCAGCTATCCCTCATGTTTCAATGGGGAGACAGGCTGGAGAGGAGGCTCAACTTGTTCCAGTCACACAGCGAAGCCAGGATGAGAACGCAGACCCCACTGATGCCCAGGACCTTGTCCTGAATGGCCCTGCCCCAGCCTTGCCTCTTGGGCTTAGCAAGGCCCAAGCCTGCCACGCTTCTTCCTTCCCCCAGTCTGCCTGGTCACCTTAAAGATGCCCCCTTTCTGCCATGCGATCTTCTCCACTGTGTCCCCCAGGAGGCTGGTGTGGTCGATGCCAAGAGACGAGACTCCGCACACCACAGGCTTCCTGCAATAGAGGAAAAGGCCATGAGGGCCCTGCCCTGAGCCACCAGGTGGCAGGTGAGGCTATCCTGGCTGCCACCCCTTGCCCCGAGCAACTGAGCTCACCTGATGATGTTGGTGCAGTATAAGCCCCGCCAATGCCCACCTCCACCACTGCCAGGTCCACCTGCCAAAGATCAGAGGGCACAGCAGGGGGTATGAGGATGCCCAGAGGCCCGATGGAAGCAGGGAGCCCCCAGGCCTGCTGAGGGTCCCATTCCCAAGACCTCAGATGCAGGGTTCCAGGGGAGAGGGGCACACACCTTCTCTTGGAGGAAGAGCATGGAAGGCCATGAGTGTCAGGAAGCGGAAGTAGGGGGGCATGGAGACACAGCTACCGTCCTGTGGCACAGGGACATGTCAGAGCCCAGAGCCCCTGCAGCCCCTCCTCTGGGGAGACGGGGTGCTGGAACAGGTAGCACCCCCAACCCCACCCACCCACCAGCCCTCCTGCACCGGGCACCTTGGTCTCCTCCAGCCGGTGGTAGAGGCGCCAGAAGTACTTGGTGAAGAGGTCAGGACTGATGGGCTGCCCATTGATGCGGATCCGCTCCCGAACCTGCACCAGGTGGGGAGAGCTGCCGGGACAGCTGGGGTCGTAGGACTCCCTTCCCGAGCGTCCTGGCTTTCCCCCTCCCTGCCGGGGCTGATGCCACTGGCCTCTGTGCCTCACCTCTCCTGTGTCCCTTGGTGTTCCTGGTGTCCCATCCCCCCGGGACTATCTGTAGCCCCCCAGGCCTCACTCTCTTCTATCTCCAGGCCTCTGTACCTGGCTCATGCTGCTCACCAGACAGGTCTCAACTTAAGACAGCCCCTCCTCACCCAGGCTGGTCTCGCACATTCTATGGGCTTCAACAGTCCCATACCAGTCAGTCACTCTGCTGACATCTGCCCCACAATGCCATCTGTCTTACAACTCTCAGAGACAAAGCCCGCCAGCAATGTTCAAGCTGCAGCCCTGGGCTGGCCCTCAGGGCCACATGGGCCCAAGATAAAGGTTAGGGTTTTCACCCCAAAAATGATTGTATTATTTATTTTTATTTTTGTAACCACTGGTCACTAGTAACATCTAATATTTATTTATTTTTGAGATAGGGTCTCGCTCTGTTGCCCAGGCTGGATTGTAGTCATGAGATCTCAGCTCATTGCAACCTCCAGTTCCCGGGTTCAAGCAATTCTTGTGCCTTGGCCTTCCAAGTAGCTGGGATTACAGGTGTGCGCCACCATGCCTGGCTGATTTTTATATTTTTAGTAGAGACAGGGTTATACCATGCTAGGCAGGCTGGTCTTGAACTCCTGACCTCAGGTGATCCGCCCAACTGGGTCTCCCCAAAGTGATGGGATTACAGGCGTGAGCCACTGTGCCCAGCCAATTTTTTTGTATTTTTAGTAGAGAGGGGTTTTGCCACGTTGGCCAGGCTGGTCTTTAACTCCTGGCCTCAAATGATCTGCCCGCCTTGGCTTCCCAAAGTGCTGGGATTACAGCACTGCGCCTGGCCCAAAAAATGACTTTAGAAGACAGGTTGGTGCCTTACGTTTCAATCCTCAAAGACCCTCAAGTATTAAGTCCTCCTCTCTATCTCTTTATTTTGAACAAGAACTATTTAGGGAAAACATTTTGGCCTCAAATCACCTTAGGCATCTGATTTCAGATGTTCCTGGTGTTGGGCTCAGGAGAGACATGTGAGGCATAGGAGGAGTGATCCCAGTTTTTTTTTTTTTTTGAGACAGAGTCTCACTCTATCACCAGGCTGGAGTGCACTGACGAGACCCCTGTTCACTGCAACTTCCATTTTCCGGTTTCAAGCAATTCTCCTGCCTCAGCCTTCTGAGTAGCTGGGACTACAGGCACATACCACCACACCCAGCTAATTATTTTTTGTATTTTTAGTAGAGATGGGGTTTCACCATGTTGGCCAGGATGGTCTCGATCTCTTGACCTCGTGATCTGCCTGCCTTGGCCTCCCAAAGTGCTGGGATTACAGGCGTGAGCCACTGCACCAGGCCTGAGTGATCCCGGCTCTACCAGGCCATCCTCTTGTGTGAGTCTAGACAAGTGAGACCAAGAAGGGGCGCTGCCTCCAGAGCAAAACCACAGCAGAGACCCGCATAGCAAAAGGGCTCCTATCTGCAACCAACCTGGGAGGCCCTAACCCAGATGGCACAAGCCACCCTTATCGCTTAAGCCCTTGCAAGGCAGTTTTCTGCTCCTTACCCCAGAGACATAGTAACTGATAAATATCTCTGTATGACTTTAAACTTATATATGGACTTTAAAATTTTTTTCTTTTCATTTAATGTTTTTAATAGAGATGAAGTCTATGTTGCCCAGGCTGGTCTCAAACTCCTAAGCTCCAGTGATCCTCCCACCTCGGCCTCCCAAAGTGCTAGGATTACAAGTTGTGAGCCACCACACTCAACCTGGACTTTAAGTTATTAAAGACACATCTGACTATTCCAGCTATGTAATTTTGTTTTGTTTTGTTTTGTTTTCTCAGTGATTTGCTCTGTTGCCCAGGCTGAAGTGCAATGGCGTGATCACGGCTAACTGCAGTCTTGACCTTCCCCGGCTCAGGTGATCCTCCCATGTCAGCCGCCCAAAGTGCTTGGATTATAGGCATGAGCCACCACACCTGGCCTCCTGCTACATTTTTAGTTTATACATTCAAGTCGCTGCCCATTTCCCAATGTTTTTCATTATGAAAATTAAAGCCAAGGACAGTGGCTCACACCTGTAATACCAGCACTTTGGGAGGCCAAGGTGGGCAGATCACTTGAGGTCAGGAGTTTGAGATCAGCCTGGCCGATATGGTAAAACTCCATCTTTACTAAAATTACAAAAATTAGCCGGGTGTGGTGGCAGGCACCTGTAATCCCAGCTACTTGGAGGGGTGAGGCAGGAGAATTGCTTTGAACCCAGAAGGCAGAGGTTGCAGTGAGCCGAGATCGGCCTCCAGCCTGAGTGACAGAGCAAGACTCTGACTGGGAAAAAAAAAAAAAAAAAAAAAATTAGCCAGGTGTGGTGGCTGGCACCTGTAATCCTAGCTACTCAGGAGGCTGACACATGAGAGTCGCTTGAACCCAGGAGACAGAGGTTGCAGTGAGTCAAAATTGCGCCACTGTACTCCAGCCTGAGCGATAGAGCAAGACTCAATCTTGAAAAAAAAATAAAGAGAAAATTAAAGGTTGCCATAAACGTGGGCCAATGTGTTAAGTGCTAACTGAATGTTTATTGAATGAATAAACATTGGGCAGAGAGACATGCAGCTGAGCTGACCTCCTGGGGGTGACTCTGGTCCTGAAGCACTGGCTAGTTCGATAGCCCCCCCGGGGTCCTTTGGGACAGAGACACCACATCCCTCCATAACCCAGTACCTAAAGAATCCCGTCTTCAGGCCATAGCTTCGGAGGATACATTCAGTGAAGGCACAGGTGGAGCCCTTGAAAGAAAAGGGATTGTCTGGGCAGGCTCTACCCTGCCAGCCCACTCAGTGGACCCACTACCTCTGGGTCCTGCCCCTCACCTTCCCCTTCGTCCCAGTGACGTGGATGATGTTCAGCCGGTCCAGGTCCTCCACCTGGGACAGACAAATGAGGTCCCACCTCAGCTACGGAAATCACAGATGGGGGTGGGGGAGGTGGTCACAGGCCCTCTCTACCTTACCTGCAGCCCGCTCCGTGCCAGGTACAGTTTCATGGCTTCCAGCTGTGTCTGGGGGTCACCCCGCTGGCGCTTCGCCTGCTCCAGATAGCTGGCATTGGTCTGCAGGGTATTGAGCATGCGCACGGCATCCTGGCAACCACAGTGTCCAGGTAGCAGGTTAAGGCTCACTCAGGGTCCACAGGCACAGAAACAGCCAGCAGGCCAGTGGCCAAGCCAGGGCAACAGGGCCAGTACCAGGCCTGCCCTGCCAGCCCTGTTACCCTAGCCCATAGGTTAAGCAACAGAAAGAGAGCATGGCAACTTTCCAGCTCTGGCAAAAAGGGATGGAGCCTGGGGCAGTTCAGCCCCACCCAGGGAGTGCCACACAAAGAAGGTGGCATGACTAACGGGCTAGCCTTGATTCTTGTCCAGACTCCCTCGGCTTCACTCCTAGGCCTTTGCCCTCATTCCCTCCAATGGGGTCCATTGCTCTCTGCCAGCGTGGGGCCAGAACTACGGAAGGTTGGAGTATTCAAATTCTGGAATTCCCTGAACCCTCAGGACTCAGGTTCCACATTCCAACCCACAGAAGAGCAACCAGATGAGGAAGAGGGGGCTCAGAGGGAGGAGGGATGTGCCAGGGGTCACTCCGCCAGGAAGGCAGGTAGGTACAGCTTCAGGAGGGCTCACAATGGAGGTGGGAGTTAGGGTGCTATTTCCTTCCCCCTCAGACCTCATATTCCGTGTCTCCCGCCCCTCAGGACCTCACGGCTGGTTGGAGGCCCCACTATCATCAAACCAGCGCCACTCGCCTGACTGGCATCAGATTCTGATCTAGGGCAACTGGCTCTTGGCACAGCGGGTTCTGGGGCCCTCCACTACCGCTGATTCCTGCCTGTCCCCCCAATTCCAGGCAATTGGATCCCCCAGTCTTCTGAATTCTTGAGACCCCACACTCCATCTATACTCCTGGATCTTTCAAGCTTGAATTTCTGAGTCTCTTCCCTCCCCGCTTTCCCCACTCCCACTGCAGGTTCAGACTCCGGGATCACTCAACTCCAGAACCACCGCTGAGCCTCTGGGCTTCTGGATCCTAGCTCCAGTGCCCCTTCCCACTCTCCAACCCGGGGGCGGGGACGCTACCGTCTCCGAATTCCCAGATCTGGCGGCCCGGGCCCAACTTCCTGGTCCCTGTCCCCACCCCCAAGACTCCAGGATGTTCCGCCCCCCAGTGCCCCAGTCTAGGGTTCCCGGTACGCTCTCGGTTAGCGGAGCCCGGATGTTCTGCGGCTCAGCGCAGGCCCACGTGTTGTCGCACTCCCGCCCGCTGGCCCTCCTGATACCTGGTACTCCATGCTGGGCTCCTGTGGCACCGGCCACGCGCTCAAGCCCCGCAGCGCCGCGACCTGGGTCGTTACGCCGCGCGCAGAAGCTGCTGCCAGAAACAGAGCAGCGCGCAGGTGGCTGCGCGCCGGCGACATAGTCCCTGCGGCCCCCACCCCCGCGGCAGCGCGCTAGGCCAAGGCTGGAGACGCCCAGCCCTGCCCCTGGCCAATCAGCACAGCGCTGCCTCACCCCGCCCCGCCCCGCCTGCCACCAATCAGCACCGCCCCAAACTCCCTCCCTCCTCGCCCCTTTGCACCAATAAAAAGCCACGCCTCGCGTGTGCACCATCCTCGTGAGGGACAGGCCCGGGACTCTGTTTGTGAGTGGCACGCTCCGGGACGTCCCCCTCCCTTAGCGGGCACTCACTCCTTTCGTCAACATCCTCCCAAGGCCCCCCCCGCAGCGTGTCCCAAACTAGCCAGTCCCAGTTAGCAGCCCTCAGTCTCTGCTCCGAGCAGGGATAGGATGACAGAGGTGCAGACACCTGGTGGAGGTCATCGCATCCCGGCCCCAAAAAGTCCCAGGAGACGGCAGGCAGCGGGGGATTTGGCCTCTGCCTTTACGAATCTGACAGCCAAAGCCCAGGCATCGACACTCCTGGGTCCGCTAACCAGCCCTGAGGAGACTGGGAAGGCTTCCTGGAAAGCGACATCCCGGCTGAGGCCTGCCAGATGGGGAGTCGGGGGAGGTGGCAGGGTGGGGAGAGAGGTTTCCAGGCCAACCGAGGGAACCATGTGTGAAAAGCAAGAGACGAGAGAGAATGAGGTGCCTGCGGGCTCCAGAGTGCAGGAGGCCAGATCCACCTGGTCTTGTAGGCAGATAAGGAATTTGGATGACAGTAAATGGGTTTTTGTTTTGTTTCGTTTTGTCTGAGACAAGATCTTGCTCTGTCGCCCAGGCTAGAGTGCAGTAGCACGACCTCAGTCTCCTGGGTCTTCAGCCTCCCGATTAGCTAGGACTACAGGCATGCACCATGATGACCGGGTAATTTTTAAACATTTTGTAGAGACAAGGTCTCACTATGGCTCCCAGGCTGGTCTTGAACTCTTGGGCTCAAGTGATCCTCCTACCTCTACCTGCCAAAGTGCTGGGATTAGAGGTGTGAACTACTGACTGGCCTTGACAATAAATGGTTTTAAGGACAGATGACATGATTCCATTTACACTTTGGAAACTCCCACCAGCTGGTACTGTGTAGAGGATGGATTTGAGGGCCACCTGGGAATGGTGGGGCAGTAATCCTTCCTTTCTGTGAGTGAGGAGGGTACCTATTTGTCGTCCTGGAGTTTTCAGAGCTTTTTCCCTTCTATTATCTTCTTGGCCCCAAATGCTAGCACGAAAAAGTTGCATGGTGAAATCTTTTTGACAGCTGAGGCCCAGAACTGGGGGAGGAGGAAACTGCAAACAACCCACTAGGGAACATCACTCTGATAAAAGGCAGTCCTTCAGATGATTGATAGAGTTTCAGTACCTCCTTCCCCCTCTCCCTCTTCCCAGCATTGTGAGTAAATATTTATGAGAAATTGTCTGATTTTGAAATAAGCAAATGATGTTTTGGGAAGAGTCCATCATTGGTTGGACTTCTGCTCTTCACACACTGCTGGGGTGCCCCGCCCCTCACCCCATGGGAGATAGATAAAGTTCTTTCCTCTCTTGATTTCCTTATTTTTTAGTCAGGAAAACTTTCTCTATGCATATGCATGTATATAGTTTAATGACTGCATAAAAATAATCATGAAGCCAGGCACAGTGGCTCACGCCTGTAATCCCAGCACTTTGGGAGGCCAAGGCGGGTAGATCACGTGGTCAGGAGTTCGAGACCAGCCTGGCCAATATGGTGAAACCTCGTCTCTACTAAAAATACAAAAATTAGCCAGGTGTGGTGGCAGGAGCCTGTAATCCCAGCTACTTGGGAGGCTAAGGCAGGAGAATCGCTTGAACCCAGGAGGCGGAAGTTGCAGTGAGCTAAGATCACTCAACTACACTCCAGCCTGGGTGACAGAGCAAGACCTGTCTTGAAAAAAAAATAATAAAGCTTTAAATATTTTTATTTTGCTTACTTCCCCCATATACAAACACTTCCTCCTCTGGCAGTCCTGTTGACAGCTATGTGTCCCACAGTTTCTATGCTCATGAAACCAGACACATGTAGACGTCTATAGGGTCTTGCCAATGCAGGTGACAATAGTTTTTGGATCTTGGCTTTTCAAAACAATTTTTTTTTTTTTGAGACGGAGTCTCACTCTGTCGTTCAGGCTGGAGTACAGCGGCACAATCAGAGCTTACTGCAACCTTAAACTCCTGCCCTCAAGCAATCCTCTCACCCGGGCTTACCAAGTCCTGGGATCACAGGCGTGAGTTACCATGCCTGGCTGCAACTTAACTTTCTTACTCAATAACAAGCTTATTATTTTCTAAGACATTTACTTAGCAAACACTTTTTTTGAGATGGGATCTCTCTCTGTCGCCCAGACTGGAGTACAGTGGCACCATCTTGGCTCACTACAACCTCTGCCTCCCGGATTCAAGAGATTCTCCTGCCTCAGCCTTCAGATTAGTTGGGATTACAGGGGCCCGCCACCACGCCCAGCTAATTTTTGTCTTTTTAGTAGAGACAGGCTTTCACCATGTTGGTCAGGATGGTCTCAACTTCTGACCTTGTGATCCGCCCGCCTCCGCCTCCCAAAGTGCTGGGATTACAGGCGTGAGGCACTGTGCAGCCAGAGTCCTTATCCCTAGCCTCTGGGACTCCTTCCCTGTCTCCCCCAGGGACACTGCTAATTCAGCATCTTTAACGGCTGTGTGGCCTTCCTGGGGAGAATCCTGCTTTCACCTGTGGACTCCTGACCTAGTGATCCACCAGCCTCGGCCTCCCAAAGTCTTAGGAATACAGGCGTGAGCCACCGTGCCCTGCCAGAGTCCTTCTTCCTAGCTTCTGCGCCTCCTTCCCTCAGTGTCACCCCAGGGACACTGCTAATTCAGCATCTTTAATGGCTGCATGGCCTTCCCCGGAGCATCCTGCATTCGCCTGTGAAATAGCATTCATTCTGCCTTCAGTGTTTTGCTGCTATGGATATGTGTATACATCGAAGGGCTTGATTTCTGTGAGTCGGATTGCATGGAGGGGTCGAGTTGGGTCCAGGGATGTTTGCAATCCTTTACCCCAATGCTGCTGTCACCTTGGCAACCCAGCAGCAGCTGTGTGTGACGGAAGCACCCCTCTCCCAGGATACTTGAACCCGGGAGGCAAAGGATGCAGTGAGCCAAGATCACGCCACCGCACTCCAGCCTGGGTGACAGAGCAAGACTTCATCTCAAAAAAATAATAATAGTGAAGGTTTAAATATTTTTACTTTGCTTACTTCCCTCCCCCTCTTTTTAAATAAATCAATCAAATGTTTAAAAAGTTTAAAAAAAAAAAGCATTTTGTGTGTAGCACAGATATTATTCCTCAGTTTCTTTCCTCTGTAGAGCAAGTATTTTTTCCAGATCTAGTATTGGTGGCCTCAGTGGACTCATCTGTAAAGGGTGGCGTAGGTGCTCTAGCCATTCCTCCAAGAATGAGATCCCAGAGCCGGACTCCCTCCTCCAGTGTAAGGTGGAAAGCTTTTCCACATTCCTGAATCTTTTTTTTTTTTTTTTTTTTGGAGGCAGAGTCTCCCTCTATCCCCCAGGCTGGAGTGCAGTGACGAGATCTTGGCTCACTGCAACCTTTGCCTCCCAGGTTCAAGTGATTCTCCTGCCTCAGCCTCCTGAGTAGCTGGGATTATAGGCACCACACCACCACGCCCGGCTAATTTTTGCATTTTTAGTAGAGGTGGAGTTTTGCCGTGTTGACCAGGCTGAACTCCTGACCTCAGGTGATCTGCCCACCTTGACCTCCCAGAGTGCTGGGAAATGCTGGGATTACAGGCGTGTACCATCATACCTGGCCACACATTGCTGAATCTTATCTGACTTACTTTCTCTTTGCCCTCAGCAAAGAAGTTGGATCACTTTTTCCCTCTGGCCTGTTACAGGCCTTCTCAAGAAGAGACAGTTCTTGACAGTTATGATAATCTGACTCATTGAGCTACGGACCTCAGCTGCAGTTAGAAATAGATTTGCAGACATGTAGAACAAGGAACAGCAATGAAAACCCTGAGGATCCCCCCGCCCACCCCCACCGTACAGGTATAGGAAATGATAAGTGGTGGCCGGGGCCTTGGGCAAGTCCTGGTCCCTTGGGCATCTGTTTACTCTACAGTCTCTCAGGATAATTTTTTTTCCCCCCCACTGCATTCCTAGAGGATCTAAGCACAATTTTCATAGTAACACAGGGAAATTTGTAAGCATCAAATTTAAGGGAGAGAAGTGGGGTAAAATAGAGCTCTTTTCCTCATTAAAACTTTTCCTTACAACTAGATGTGCTGGCTCATGCCTGTAATCCCAGCACTTTGGGAGGCCCAGGCAGGAGGATCACTTGAGCCCAGGAGTTCAAGGCCAGCCTGGGCAACATAATGAGACTCTGTCTCTTCAAAAAATACAAAACTTAGGTGCGCACTTGTGGTCCCAGCTACTCAGGAGGCTGAGGTGGGAGGATCACCTGAGCCTGGGAGTTTGAGGCTACAGTGAGCCATGATCATGGCATTGCACTCTAGTCTGGGTGACAGAGTGACACTGTCTCAAAAAAAAAGTGGGGGGAACCCTTTTTCTTATGTTTTCATTTTAAATTCTGATATTTTTTGGATATCATATCATCGAAATGGTTAAAAGATTGGCTGGGCACAGTGGCTCACACCTGTAATCACAGCACTCTGGGAGGCCGAGGCAGGTGGATCACTTGAGGTAAGGAGTTCAAGGCCAGCCTGGGCAACATAGTGAAACCCCAGGTCTCCTAAAGGTACAAAAATTAGCCAAGCTTGGTGATGTGCACCTGTAATCCCAGCTACTTGGGAGGCTGAGGCACAAGAATCACTTGAACCTGGGAGGCAGAAGATTGCACCACCTCACTCCAGCCTGGGCAAAAAAAGCAAGACTCTGTCTCCAAACAAAGAAACAAACGAATAGACAACAGCAAATAGTTAACGGGTCAAAACAGTGTACGGCAAAATGTCTCCCTCCCTGGGAGCCCAGATTCCAGCACCCTAATCCTCCTTCCTCAAAGCAGTCAATGTTATCAGTTTCTTCTCTTTCCAGAGATAGGTTATACATTTACAAGCAAATACAAATATACAGTGCTTTCCCTTTTATGCCCACAGATAGCAGCAGACAGTGAGGCAAGCCTGCCTAGTACTTTCTCCGTGCCCCCTTTTATCCAGGGCCTATTCTGGGCTGTGTCAGTACATAAGGGCCACTCCGTTGGCTAATTTGTTTTGAAGCTGCGTATACTCCATGGTGTGGAAGTATTACTGTGTATTTGGCCAGTTGCCTACTGATGGACATTTGGGTGGTTTCCAATATTTTGCTATCACAAGCAGTGGATAACATTTTACCTTCATCATTTCCTCCTTGTGTGGCATATCCCATGGATAAATCTCCAAGAAATGCAATTGCTGGGTCAAAGGTGACCTGCACTTGACATTTTTTTTTTCCCCCAAGACGGAGTCTCATTCTGTCGCCCAGGCCGAGTGGAGTGGTGTGATCTCGGCTCACTGCAACCTCTGCCTTCCAGGCTCAAGCAATTCTCCTGCCTCAGCCTCTCAAGTAGCTGAGATTACAGGTGCATACCACCACGCCTGGCTAATTTTTGTATTTTTAGTAGAGATGGGGTTTCACCATGTTGGCCAGGCTGGTCTCAAACTCCTGACCTCAGGATCCGCACACCTCGGCCTCCCAAAATGTTGGGATTACAGGCATGAGCCACCACACCTGGCAGACATTTTTATACGTATGGTCACATTGTCCCCCAGAGGGGTGGTACCAGTTTCCCCCACTTCAGCAGGGCATGAGCCAGTATTTCCTCACATCTTCAGCAACACAGCCAGCTTTGATCCCTGCCAATCATATGGTGGATTCTCCGAGTAGTTACATTTGCATTTATTTTATTATTAAGGAGGCTGAGCACTTTTTTGTGTGTTTAACAGCCGTTTGTGGCTGGGCATGGTGGCTCATGCCTGTAATCCCAGCACTTTGGGAGGCCAAGGTGGGTGGAAAACTTCCAAGATCAGCCAAAGTGGTGAAACCCTGTCTCTACTAAAAATATAAAAGTTAACTGGGTGTGGTGGCACCTGCCTGTAATCCCAGTTACTTGGGAGGCTGAGGCATAAGAATTGTTTGAACCTGGGAGGTGGAGGCTGCAGAGAGCCAAGATCGTGCCACTGCACTCCAGCGTGGTGGACAGAGCAAGACTCCATCTCAAAAAAAAAAAGGTGGCCAGGCAGGGTGGCTCATGCCTGTAACCCAGCTCTTTGGGAGGCCAAGGTGGGTGGATCACGAGGTCAGGAGTTCGAGACCAGCCTGACCAACATGGTGAAGCCCCCGTCTCTACTAAGGATACAAAAATTAGCCGGGCATGGTGGCCCATGCCTGTAATCCCAGCTGCTCAGGAGGGCAAGGCAGGAGAATCACTTGAACCCAGAAGGCGGAGTTTGCAGTGAGCTGAGATTGAGCCACTGCACTTCAGCCTGGGCAACAGAGTGAGACTGTCTCCAAAAAAAAGCTGTTGTGTTTCCTTTACAGCCCACTCATCTCCTTTGTGGCTTTTTATTTTGAAAGCCACAAATATTTATAGAAGCAACTAGAGGAAAGTGTAAAGGGAAAAATCCAAGGCATCTTCATCATGCACCTGGAGAGGGGGACTGCGGCTGGCCTTTTGGTGTCCGAGAAGGCATTGCATTCTCCCTCTCCAAGAACAACAGAAACACAGCCATTGTCGGAGAGAAGAGAAAACAAAGGGAGCAGGGGAACCAGTAAATGGGCCGGCGCCCACTCATGCAGGAAGATCTGCAGGTGCGTGTGGAGGGAAGGAGGGGCTGGGGTAGGAGCTGGCTGAGGAACTCTGCCATAACCCCACCTTCCCACAAGGAAACAATGTCATTCATTCATTTATCCGCTGGGGGAGAAATTATCTCTGCCAGACCCTGGGCTAGATGCTGGGGTCACTGTGGGGAACAGAAGACAAGGTACTGCTCACAGAGCACCCAGTCCTGGGGGTGAGAGGGGCAGCAAAGAAAGAAATTCAAAAAGGAATATACAGATTTACAAACCCTGGTCAGGTCACAGAGGGTACCCACTGTGGAATGGCAGGCTGAGGTTCAGAGAGGGCAGAGACAGCTGGGGCCTCACAGTGGGTCAGGTCTTTCTAAACTCAGATCTGCCTGGGTTACTACACTCTCCTGCCCCATCATGCATTTGGGATTAAAAACCCACAAGTTCACTGCGGCTGGTCCCTGCCTGCCTCCAGACTCATCCCCCACACACAAGACACAGTCCCTGCCAGCTGGCAAGGACTTCAGCAGTTGGCCTTGGCCTCTCCCCACCTGCAAGCTTTTGCTCACAATGTTTGCCTCTGCTGAAACACCCTTGCCCTCTGTTTGTCCTCGTTCCTTCTTTTTGGGTGGGTTGTTTTTTGTTAACATTTATTAAGCACTTGGCTGGGAGCAGTGGCTCACACCTGTAATCCCAGCAATTTGGGAAGCCAAAGTGGGTGGATCGCTTGAGGCCAGGAGTTTGAGACCAGCCGTGGCCAACATGGTGAAACAATTAGCTAGGTGTGGTGGCACAGTCCTGTGGTCCCATTACGTAGGAGGCTGAGGCAGGAGAATCCCTTGAACCAGGGAGGCGGAGGTTGCAGTGAGCTGAGATCGCGCCACTGGACTCCAGTCTGAGCGACAGAGCAACAGAGTTAAGATGTTGTCTCAAAACAAATAAACATTTATTAAGCACTTATCCCTGTGTTTGGCACCTGAAATCTCATGGAAATTGTGGGAAATAGAGATGATCTCTATTTTACAGTTGGAAAAATGGAGGCTCAACTCACCCGGGGTGATACAGCAGGCACGTGGACGCGGCAGAGCCAATGCAAACCCCAATTTACGGACTTTAATGTTGGTCCTTGCACCTCACCACCGCTTGTCTGGCCATCTCCACTGAAGTGCTGTGTGACCATGGGTAAGTCACCTCCCCCTCTCTGATCCTATCTGACCCTCAGTCTCCCCCTTTAGGAGGAGGAGGAGTTTTGTTTTTTTTTTTTTTTTGAGATGTAGTCTCTCTCTCTTGCCCAGGCTGGAGTGCAGGGGCCTGATCTTGGCTCACTGCAACCTCCACATCCCGGGCTCAAGAGGTTTTCCTGCCTCATCCTCCAGAGTAGTTGGGATTACAGACATGTGCCACCATGCCTGGCTAATTTTTTTTCTTTTTTTGAGACGTAGTCTTGCTCTGTCGCCCATGCTAGAGTGCAGTGGTGCAATCTCAGCTCTGCAACTTCTGCCTCCCCAAGTTCAAGCAATTCTCCTGCCTCAGCCTCCCTAGTAGCTGGGATTACATATCAAGAATGAGCTCGGTCGGGAGACCCCCACCCAGTCAGCGCCGAAGGTATTTGAGAGGCAGACACCCAGATAGCACAACAGCCTGGAATCCCGTGGGGCTGACAGCACTCCAGGCTGAAGGCCCGGAGTAGAGTCTCATCCACTTCTTTAGTTGCTCTTAGACAGGTGATTCTTATTAATACGCAGGTGGTCTAGATTTACACATAACTCAAGAATATACCAAGTAGGCAGCTGTTACCCGCCTACCACTAATTACAAACTAAAAGATATCCTCCACTGAGGAGCCATGAGGGCAGGGTAAACTTAATGTTTTTCAACAACTACAGACGTCCGTCATCGAGCCCAGCTAATTTTTTACTTTTAGTAGAGATGGGGTTTCGCCATCTTGGCCAGGCTGCTCTCAAACTCCTGATCTTTTGATCCACCCGCCTCAGCCTCCCAAAGTGCTGGGATTACAGGTGTGAGCCACCACGTCCGGCCTTCTTAGCAATTTTCAGAGGAAAAAAATGTGGAAGTTTTTTTCGATTTATTCTCGCCTTCCAAGCATGCTGGGTGCTGAGCCCTGTGAGGAGGGGCTGGCAGCATCACCCCCAAGAAACTGAGGCTTAGAGAGTCAAGGCCACCTGCCTGAGGTCACCGGGTTCTCCTACCTGAAAGGAGGCAGTTTTCGCTGAGGAAGAATGTCCGGATGGGCCCTCCATGGTTCCTTCCCCACCAGAACTTCTCAGCCATTGGCAGGGAGGCAGCCAGGGACCTGGCACCTTTCATTCCTCGGTTTCCCGCTCCCCCTTCTGCGTAGGACATGAAGTGACGCACAAGTCACCTCTGCCAAGCCAGCTCTGGCCAGGATTTAGCTGGAGCCGTGAGGCTTGCTGAATCAGAGAACGTGACTTGAGGAGACGCCAAGGTCTCCCCCTCCCGTGATGGGACCGGGGGCGGCAGCTCTGGCCTCGCCAGTGTTCAGGGAGAAAGGTTTTACCTGATGGGTTCCTGCCTTCATCCTAGGATCACCTCAGGGAGTTCTCAGCCTCTGTGGCAGGTTTCTGGAGGGGGAGCGTGGGACTGGTCAGAACTTCACCGCAGGTTAAATAACAACTGAGTGGAGGTTAAAGGTAAGCAGGAAGGCAGGAAGGCAGGAAGGCAGGAAGGCAGGAAGGCAGGAAGGCAGGAAGGCAGGAAGGCAGGAAGGCAGGAAGGCAGGGAAGGCAGGAAGGCAGGAAGGCAGGAAGGCAGGAAGGCAGGAAGGCAGGAAGGCAGGAAGGCAGGAAGGCAGGAAGGCAGGAAGGCAGGAAGGCAGGAAGGCAGGAAGGCAGGAAGGCAGGAAGGCAGGAAGGCAGGAAGGCAGGAAGGCAGGAAGGCAGGAAGGCAGGAAGGCAGGAAGGCAGGAAGGCAGGAAGGCAGGAGAGGCAGGAAGGCAGGAGAGGCAGGAAGGGCGGGCAGGCGGGCAAGCGGGGCAAGCGGGCAAGCGGGCAAGCGGGCAGGGGGAGGGGGACTAACGCTTGGGAGGGGGCTATGCTTTCGAAGCTTCCAGACCTTGGGGGCTGCCTTTATCTGGCCTCTTCCAGGTCTCCTTATCCCAGCCCACCCCCGCTTACAGTTAGGGTCCATTTTGCCTTGCCCTCCCCAGGGCGAGATCCTAGCTGGGAGAGGGGTAAACAAAGAACAGCATGGACATGGGACGCCCCTTGACTTATGGAGGAAGAGGCGTTTCACCAAATCACTTGGTCAAAAAGAAGCCAGGGGAGCTGGGCGTGGCAGCGTGCGTCTGTAATCCCAGCTATTCCGGACGCTGAGGCAGGAGAATTGCTTGACCCCAGGAGGTGGAGGTTGCAGTGACCCAAGATCTCATCACTGCAATCCACCCTGGGAGACAGCCAGACTCTGTCTCAAAAAATAATAAATTAAATTAAATTAAAACTCTATTGAGGTGAAGCGTTAATCTGTAACATATTTAATTGATTTCCTCAGCCCTTTTTGGCTGTTTTACTAGAGTCCCTATTTTGATGGTTATGCTAATATTTGTGGAAAGAGGTCTTATATTGGCGGCATTATAATGACATCAGTACTACTTTGGCTGGTTTAAGTAAAAGTGAATATAAAACAACCATTTTAACAAAAAAAAAAAAGAGAGAAAAAAGGAAACCAGGATTTGACTAGGGTTTTTTTTTGTTTTTGTTTTTTTTTTTCTCTGAGACAGGGTTTCGCTCTTGTTGCCCAGGCTGGAGTGCAGTGGCACGATCTCGGCTCACTGCAACCTCTGTCTCTGGATTCAAGCGATTCTCCTGCCTCGGCCTCCCGAGTAGCTGGGATTACAGGTACCCGCTACTGCGCCTGGCTAATTTTTACATTTTTAGTAGAGATGGGGTTTCACCATCTTGGCCAGGCTGGTCTCCAACTCCTGACCTCGTGATCTACCCACCTCGGCCTCGAAAGTGCTGAAATTACAGGCGTGAGCCCCTGCACCCAGCCTAACTCCAAGCCGTTAAAAAAAAAAGCCAGGACACAGACCCAGTCCCTGGACTGCAGGGTGACATCCCAAGCTCATCCCCATGAGCTGGCAAAGGCCTTTTCCGTCTGCACAGCCTCCTCAGCCATTTATTCACTGCACTCACTCCACTGTATCTGAGACTCACACGTGCCAGGTGCTATCTAGGTGCTGGGAACATGGTAAAAGCGCCACAAGGCCCTGCCCTCTGGGGGCCTTTATTCCAGGCCACATACCTCCCTCTACAGGTGGGAACAGCATCCATGTCACACGAGAGCTTGAGGCCAAAGCTAGAGAACCCACACCTGACTGGCAAGTCCCCGTTCCTCCCTGGGGTAGACTCTGGGGGAAGAGGGAGGTGGGGGGTGAGCTTGGGTCAGCAGCTCCAGGGTTTAGGGCCTGTCTTTGTTGTTTTAAAATGTAGCTTAATTGGGTGGGTGTAGCGGCTCACACTTGTAATCCCGGCACTTTGGGAGGCCAATATGGAAGAATCCCTTGAGTGCAGTGGCACAATCGAGGCTCACTGCAACCTCTGCCTCCTGGGTTCAAGCAATTGTCCTGCCTCAGCCTCCTGAGTAGCTGCGACTACAGGCACGTGCCACCACACCCAGCTAATTTTTTTTTGTATTTTTAGTAGAGGCGGGGTTTTACCATGTTGGTCAGGCTGGTCTCAAACTCCTAACCCCGTGATCCACCCGCCTCAGCCTCCCAAAGTGCTGGATTACAGGCGTGAGCCACCGTGCCCAGCTACATTTTTAATTTTAAAAAAGTAAAGATTGGCTTAATTGCATGAGCAAATGCATTAGTTAACGAACTATGAGGAAACACCGAGAAACATAAAGAACCACACTCTCTGTACAAAGCTCCCCGAACACTTCCCAGCCCTTGGCACTTGTGCCCACCCCCCCCCCCGCCCTTGGCACTTGTGCCCCCACCCCCCCACCCCCGCCCCCCCACAAAGCCGTTCTTCCGTAACACGCTGACTCCCTCGGCTGCCCGCCTACTTTCCCTCTTACCCCACCAGTTTGTTGTTTTCCATGGAGCTCAATCAAATCAATTTGGACCTGCTGGAAGGTGAGCTCCACTGGGGTGGGGGTGGGCCACCAGGGCTACCAGTTTCCAGCTATGTTAAGTCCTGAACAGACCCTTGGAAGACGTACCTAACAAATATGCCCAATGAACGAATGAGACCATCAAAATTGCAGTGAGGGTTCAATGAGATTATTATTGTATAACTGCTCGTAAAAAAATTCCTGTAAGTGGAATTGCTGAGTCAAAAAATACAAGCCTTTCAGAGCTTTTTATCCTTCAAATACATTGAGGCCAGCCCTGTGAGTTTTCCCACACTCAAATCCTGCTTACTGCTGTCTGGACATCTCACAAGAGCTTTAATTTGGATTTTTTTTTTTTCAATAAAAAGTCTCTTGCTCTGTCGCCCAGGCTGAAATACAGTGGTGCCGTCTCAGCTAACTGCAACTCTGCCTCCTGGGTTCAAGCGATTCTCCCACCTCAGCCTCCTGAGTAGCTGTAATTACAGGCATTCACCACCATGCCTGGCTAATTTTTGTATTTTTAGTAGAGACGGGCTTTCGCCATATTGGCCAGGCTGGTCTCGAACTTCTGTCTTTAGGTGATCCACCCACCTTGGCCCAAATTTGGATCTTTTTTTTTTTTTTTGAGACAGACTCTCACTGTGTCACCCAGGCTGGAGTGCAGTGGTGCAATCTCAGCTCACTGCAACCTCCACCTTCTGGGTTCAAGCGATTCTCTTGCCTCAGCCTCCCATGTAGCTGGGACTACAGGTGCCCACCAGCATACCTGGCTAATTTTTGTATTTTTAGTAGAGATGGGGTTTCACTATGTTGCCCAGGCTGGCCTTGAACTCCTGACCTCATGATCTGTCTGCCTTGGCCTCACAAAGTACTGGGATTGCAGGCGTGAGCCACTTCACCTGGCCAATTTGGATTTTTTTAACTACTAGTTATACTGGGTTGAAACGTACCCCCTTGAATTCATGTCCCTCCAAACCTCAGAATGTGACCTTATTTGGAAAGAGGATCTTTGCAGAGGTAATGAAGATGAGGTCACACTGGGTCAGGGTGGCCCCTAAATCCAGACTGGTGTCCACATAAGACAGACACACAGGCTGGGCATGGTGGCTAACACCCGTAATCCCAGCACTTTGGGAGGCCAAGGTGGGTGGATCACCTGAGGTCAAGAGTTCGAGACCAGCCTGGCAAAGATGGTGAAACCCCATCTCCACTAAAAATACAAAAATTAGCTGGGTGCGGTGGCAGGTGCCTATAATCTCAGCTACTCAGGAGGTTGAGGCAGGAGAATCACCTGAACCCAGGAGGCAGAGGCTGCAGTGAGCCAAGATCATGCTATATTGCACTCCAGCCTGGGCAACAAGAGCAAAACTCCATCTCAAAAAAAGAGAGACACATAGAAGAATGCCATGTGAACACAGGCAGAGACAGGAGTGACACATCTACAAGCCTAAGGGATGGGAGGACTGCCAGCAGCCAGCAGGAGTCACGGAAAGGATTCTCTCTCCCTCAGCCTCCAGAAGGAACCAACCCTGACACCAATGACTCTGAGAACTTAAAGAATAAATGTGTTACTTTAAACTAGCATACTTCTAGCAATTTGTTATACAAGTCTCAGGAAAACACACCAAGTCAAGAACTTTTCTTAGCTGGACACAGCAGTTTATGCATGTAATCCCAGCACTTTGGGGGCTGAGGTGAGAGGATCACCTGAGGTCAGGAGTTTGAGACCAGCCTGGCCAAGATGGCGAAACTCTCTACTAAAAATACAAAAATTAGCCAGGCATGGTGGCGGGTGCCTGTAATCCCAGCTACTCAGGAGGCTGAGGCAGGAGAATCACTTGCAGGCGGAGGATGCAGTGAGCCAGACTGTACCACTGCACTCCAGCCTGGGCAACAGAGTGAGACTGTCTCAAAAAAAGGATTTTTCTTACTTTCACTGGTCTTTTGTGTTGTGGTCTGGGTCAGTTTCTTAAGTTAAGGACAGTTCTGGTCAAAGGTTTTGCCCACCTTCCTTCTTGGCCCCTATTCAAGGTCTTTACCTGTAACAGGGTATAGGAAATTCATCTCCAGAATGCCTCTCCCCAACTTCAGGCTCACAGAAAATGTGCCCGCCAGAATGTACTGCTCCTCAAAGGGTCCCAGGGATCCTACCTTCAGTCTCTTTCTCCCACCCACTCCACCCTGATGCAAAACTACTCCCACCTTCCAAGACACCTGCAATCCCTCCACCCTCTGCCCACTTCCTCTCTCCAGCCTGCCCCAGTCCCCTCTAGCCAGCAGTCTGAGGGACCATCCTTCTCAGGTGACAGGTCAAATTGTCACTCCAGTGATTTGCCCACCTGGGTCACCACCGCAGTCACAGCTCACAGCAGGCCCTTGCCAAAATTCCCTCACCAGGGACCTGAGATGTGTTCTGGAAGGCATCCAAGAGAAAAACAGACAAAGGGCCTTTGCAATTGTGTACGGGAACATGAACTGAGAGACAAAAGTCAAGACCTCCAGTGACTTGACAATCAAGTCCCAATGGTCAGGCCCAACCTGCGGACCACGGGGGATAGCGTGAGCACAGAACAGAACACACAGCAACTCCTGGGAAAAAAAAAACTCAACTTTTACTTCTAACTGAACAAACTATGTCCAGGAATGTCTCCGAACAACGGAACCAAAAGAAATGAGATAAAATTCTCCTATTGGAGAAACCAAGAGTTTGTGCCAGCCCCAGCTTCTGAGGGCGAGGCCAAAAACAGCCCACTCCTGAGGCCAGCCCTGTCCCCACGCAGAGTTCACAGCCAGAGAATAGGATTGGGGATGAGTGAGGGACCTGTCCCCCTCTTCCACCATGCTGGGAGCTCTTAGAAAAAGTCACTGGTGGGTGAGCCCTTCCTCCCACCCCATGGGGACCTTCTGGGCACCTTCCAGGAAGCCAGGGGAGCAAGATGCGAGAGCCCTGGTGCCCTCCGGGCCTCTCAGCCAATGCTCCACTCTAGTCCACTCAACGGGCTGCTCCCAGAGCCCAGGGTGGGGATTAAATAAAAATATGCACGAGAGACAGAAACTCAAACGCCCCACCATCTCCACGATGCAAGTCCCATAGCAGAATACAACAGCCCTAGTGGCAAGCGCCAGTCCTCAGAAGACGCGCTCGAACTCCGTCTGGTTGGTGGTGGCGGGGTTGCGGCTCTGGTTGGTGGACTGCTGGGTGATCTGGCTGCCCTTCCGGCGCGGCGGTGCCAGGTACTCAAACATGGACGTCAGGTGGGTGGAGAGCATGCCCTTGAGGTCGGACGGCATGGGGTCAGACCAGAAGAAGTCGTGGTTGAGGGCGTCATCGCTGTCGATGCGCTGGGCAGGGTCCAGCACCAGCAGCTTGTCGATGAGGTCCAGCGCGTATGGGTCACGCACGTAGGCCTTCAGCCTGTCTTTCACCTTCCGCTTCTGGCCCTTGACCAGCTCCAGCTTGTCATACAGTTCATACTTGTCCACGTTTGGCCACACCTGGAAGGGGTGTTGAGAGAGGATGGAGTCTGGTCAGGAGTGTGTGGCTTGTCCCTTGGTTAAGGCCTAAAAGGACTAAATACCTGCTCCACTCGGAGGCTCCAAGACTGCAACTGGAGGGGAGAACTCGACCCCTCCCAGGAGGATCAAGTGCCCACCACAGACTGGCATATACCATGTGCCAGGCCTTTTTACCCACATCACCTGGGATATGGGCTCCAACCCTGATACACGTTACGTTTCTGTTTCACAAAAGAGAAACGCAGCGCTGGCTCAGATGCTCTGCCAAGGCCACAGAACAGGTGAGGGAACAGAGACTGGCACACAGCCTGTGTGGCTCTCAAGGGCAGGCCCTGTCCCCAAACCAGCCTCCCCTCCAGAGAGGAGCGCTCCTTCCATTCCACTCCCCCACTCCCCCTCTGCCAGGGGGGACCTGGATCTCTGCACCCCGTGGAGACCAGGACCCCGTACCTCAGGAGTGATGGAGCCGCAGAGCTGACTGATGAGGGCGAGCTGGTGCTGCTCCGTGTTGCCCTGCATGATGGGGCTGCGGGTCCACATCTCTGCCATGATGCACCCAGCACCCCACAGGTCAATGGGGGGGCCGTAGTCCCGCTCCCCCTGGGAAGAAGAGCGTACCAGGAGGGCCCCTTGAGCCCGAGGGCCTCCTGAGGCTTGATGCCCCAGGGCCGGCAGCTCAAGAAGCCCTGGCAGTGGGGGGCGGGGGCCAGGTGGATGCCTGGCCTTCACCCCCCCTCGGCCCGCTCGGGAGTCCTCACCGAGCAATAGCTCCGGGGGCCGGTACCACAGTGTCACCACACGGTTGGTGTAGCGGTTGGGTTGGCTGTTCTTGGCCAGGCTGAAGGCCCGGGCCAGCCCAAAGTCTGCCAGCTTCAGGACCCCATCACGAGTGATAAGCACATTAGCAGCCTTCATGTCCCTGTGCAGGATCTGCAGGAAGGACAAGAGTGGCTCCTTCAGTCACATCCACCCAGGAGTGGGAACCGAGGCCAGCCCCAGCCCGGGTCCTCCTCCCAGCTCTGGCCCCCACCTTGTTCCTGTGGATGTAGTAGAGACCGTTAAGCAGCATCTGCATCACCCTCTTGATCTCAGACAGCGTGAACTTGACCAAAACATTGCTCAACAGCCCAGCAAGGTCATGCTCACAGAAGTCAAACACCAGGTATATACTGCCCTTGCAGCGGTTATAGGGGGAAGCTGAGGCAGAAGTAGCAGAAGGAAGAAAAAGTCAAGAAAGCCACACCCAACTCACTTTCCCACAACCAGCTTCTTTCTTCCTGCCCCAACCCACAGACACCCATGCCCTCCAGAGCATCCGTCTGTTCCTTCCTTCACTGGCCAAATATTTTCTGAGTGCCTCCTCTGAGCCAGGTGCTGTTGCAGGCCCCGGGGGAAGCACCAGCTATGATGAAAGAGGACCAGAGAAAGCAGTCACCATGGCTCCATCTGGGTTAAGAAGAGGCAGTTTAGCTGTGTCCAGTTCCAACTCTGCAAACAAAACCTTAGGCTATAAGCGTCACCTTCTCACAAGAGCCAAACAGCTTACCTTTGGTTCGACAAATCTCAATCAAGTTGACCACATTCTCGTGTTTTAGAAGCTGAAGGATCTTGATCTCCCGCAAGGCTGTAATGGGGAACTGGGTGGGAGAGGGGGAAGCGGTCAGGAGAGAGCGCAGTAGAGCCCAGCCCTGGGTTCTATACTGAGAGACAGGCTGGGAGACAAAGAACGCGTGCTCTGAAACCAACTGTCTCAGAAGCCTTGTCTGTAAAATAGGTATAGTAGGGCCACACACACCGCAAAAAGATGGCTTCAGACAACAACCTGAAATAGCAGTACTTTGCTTCTAGCCACTAAATGCTCCGCGGTTTCAGCCTTTAAGCTTGAGCTCTACGGCTGTTTTGTTGGCAACAAACATGATGACTTAAAAATGTCCTTGCTAGAGCAGGAAAATGAAAGTTTATGGGAAACTATACTAGAGCTAAGACCCGGTGGGAGGGGCCGCCCCTTTTAACTACATTAAATAATTATTAGTCACCTTCCAAAAACCATGCATATGTATCTCTTTTACATTAAGCAAAATTTAACCCTAAGAAAAAGGTGTTTAAAGGCTTCCTAACTTCGTGTGCACACGATGCAAACATTAACCTCCCCCCTCCCGGCCTCAACTATAATTGCCTAATGAAGCATTTAGGTTTTAGGGTGGAGGCCAAATTCCTTGGAAATTTCTCAACTGCTACAAACAAAATGAATCTCAACCTGAGGCTCACAGAAGCAGCAGGGTGGAAAGCCAACCCGGGGTCCTGGGCAGTTAGCCGGCCCGCCCGCACGCCCGATCCGTACTCACCCCCCTCCTTCTCATTTTCCATCAGCACCTTCTTCAGAGCCACCTTCTGGCCGGTCTTGCGGTGCTTGGCCTTAAACACCTCCCTGCAGGCGGAAAGGGAGACCCAAGAAAGCTCATCAGGCCATTTCCGCAGGGCCCGCCCCTCCCCCACTACAGGAGGAGGGGCAGCAGCAAAAGACTCCCGGGCGGGGCGGGGCTGGGCTGGGTACCCAGAACACGCGGCTACCCCACGCGGTTCCCGGCACTCGGTCTCGTTTGGAGCCTCTGCTTCCTCCCCCTCAGTCCCTTCTCACTCGGGCGTGTCTTGGAGAGGTCCCGCTCCCATCACGGGCACTTCTCTGCAGCCCCTCCCCGCCCCCCCACCACGGGCCTCAGGCTCCTCCCCACCAGCCGGCTCCGTCAGGCCCAGGCGGGGTGCGGCGCGGCCTAGAGACCTGTGGGCAAGCCCAGAGACAGGCGACTTCTCTACCACCTCGGGCCGGGTCACCGGCGTCCCGACGGGGTGCAAGCCCAGGACTCCCATCCCCGAGGGGCACAGTCTTACCCGAAGGTGCCTTGGCCGATCTTGGCAAGCTTCTCGTATTTGGTAACTTCATCACAAAAGGGGCACTCAACCGAGTCGTACTGCTTTGCCATGGCTGCCTCCAGCGCGCCGCCGCCGCCGCCGCCCCCAGCCGCCGCTGCTGCCGCTGCCGCTCCCGCTCCGGGTCCCGCCGCCGCACTCCAGGCCCCTCCGCGGCCGCGCCACTTCCGCCTCCACGGCCACTTCCGGCCCCGCGGCGCCGACCCCGCCTCTTCCGCCCGCCGCCCGCCGCCAGGCCCCCTGGGACTTGTAGTTCCCGGGAGGCCAGGGGGAGCCGGAGCTGCAGAGGCGCCTCCGCCGCCGCCGCTGCCCCCGCCTCCGCCGCCGCCACTACTGGCGGCGGCCCCGATCGGGGGCGCGGGGAGCCGGGGGCGCCGGGGGCTGGGGCTCGGGGCGGCGCGTCCCGCTGCATTGCCCCGGGCCGCCGCTGCTGCCGAAGCTGCTGCCGCTCTGGCGCCCGATCCGGGGCCAGCCGCAGTGCCCTGCTCCTCCTCCTCCGACGGCGCCGCCTCCGCTGGGCTGCGCGGGGTGGCGGGCGGGGGCGGCCCCCGAGCCACGGCCTGGGGGCTCCCTGGCCGGGCCCGGGCCCGGGGCAGCCGGGCGAGGGGGCGAGACGGGAAGAGCCGACTAGGAGGCGGCCGGAGAGCCCGGGAGGGGGCGCGTTATAAAGGGGGAGGTGCCCGGCCTCGCCCTCCCCTTCTCCTCCGCCCGCCCCCTCCCTCCTCCCTCCCACCCTCCGCGGCCGCACCTGCCGCCGCCGCCGCCACCGCCCGCCCGCCCGCTCGCTGTCCGCCGGCCGCCCTAGGCGCGTCACCGCCCGCGGCCCCTCCTCCGCCTTCGGAGATGGGGCCCTGCGCTCGGCACCTGGCTGCGGGCGCCCCGCCGCGTGTCTCAGTTTACCCCCCACATGCCCGCTGCCGCGGAGAGCCCCTTCCTCCTCGGCTCGGAGTCCCCCCCCGAGAGGCGAAGGCAGGAGGCGCGGAGGGAGCGTCCTCCGGCCCTGGGAGGAGAGAACGGCCCCCGCCGCCGCCTTCCCCCGGTCCCCGCCACCCGCCGTTGACATGGCAACCGACGGCCGCCAGGGGGCGCGGCGGCACTGGAGACGGCGAGCAAGCAACGCCTGGGCATTCTATTGCTGGAGCGCGGCTCTTAGGGAGGCAGGGATGGGACCCGCAGGACTCCCGCCTCCGCCGAGCCGCGCCAGAGCTGGTCGGGCCCCGGGTCAATAATCGCAAAAAACAGCTGCCATTTTCTCAGCTCTCTTGTGTGCTCAGAGTGCTGGGCGTTCCTGCCGAATCCTGAATCAATAGCCCCATAGTCAGGATCACTAACCCATTTTGCAGAAGAGGACATTGAGGCTCAGAGTGGTGAGGTCGTTTGCCCAAGGTCACACGGCGACAAAGCTGGGACCCGAACCTGGGTGTCTGAGTGTGAAGGGGACTCTCTTGACTCACGGCATTTCCGGTTGAGCCAGGAGGAGAGCAGTCGGGAGGCCTGCTGTCCTTATATGAGGGTGCAAGCTCACCATTCACCCCCCCTCTCCCTCCCCCATCGCGCCCATCCCTTCTCCCTCCGCCCCCATCTTCCTGGTTCCAGTGGCCTCCAGATTCCCCCTCCAGCTCTGCCCAAGGACCAGCCTCCAGCAAAGCCATCTTTTCTGCCTCTGCCCGGCTGCAATCTGCCCCCTCCTCTCCAGCCCTCTGCTGGTGGATCTTGAGACCTGGCCTCCCTGTCTGGCCTCTGTCTGTCCCGGAAGAACCTGGAAGTGACATCTGAGGCTCTTTCCAGTTCACATCCCCTCCCCCCAGGCAGTGGCCATGCAAATCTCTACTGTCTCCCCCAAGCCTGCCTGCAGTCAGGGCGGTGCTACCCTGATTCTGCACTCCCCCATACCCTCAGTACCCTCTCTGCCTGCAATAAGCCCTCGGGGTGGCTCCCAGCTCTTACCCAACACTGCTTAGCCCCAGAGCCTCCTAGGAGGAGGCAGGAATGGCTTTAGTGACCTTGATGTCACAAGAGGTCCTGTTCTGGGGAAGGGCACTATTAGGGAGGGGCCTGAAGGTCAGGCTGAGGAGGAAGGAGCCCTTTCCTGAGGGTAGTGTGGAGCCACAGAGGGGTTTGGGCAGGGAGTAATGCAGTGGGCTTCATGGGTACACTATTTATTAGAAGCAGGAGGCTGTCAGGAGGATAAAGAGGAAGAACAGAACAATCTTGGTAATGACAACTTATTGAGGGAAAATAAATGGTCCAAGCCCTACACTTAGCACTTTATGGAAATTATCTCAATTGTCACTCAACCATATGAGTACTGTTGTCACCTCCATTGTACACATCAGGATACTGAGACTCAGAGGTGACATCACTTGTCCTGGGTCAAACAGCTGTCCAGTGACCATACTTGTATTTGAACCAGGTCAGTCTGGCATAAACCCCAACACTTCCCCATCTCAGGACCCCGCCCATCTGGCCCATGGGTGGAGCCACCGGTAGGGACAGTATTGTGGTGGGCAGGGCTCTGCGGTGGGCTTGTGTGACCTCCACTATCCGACTACAGCTCAGGCCAGGCCCTGCCGTTTCCCACGAGCCCTCCCTAAGTCACATCCTGTGGGCAGAGGCCCTAGCAGAAGTTCCGGTGGAGTTGTCACCTACACCCCACCATCCCTGGTCTGAACCCCAACATCCGCCCGTCACTTCCCCTTGGTGCCTCAGGCCCTCAGTCCCCACTGTGGGACGCAGGCAGGCAAGAGAGGCAGGGGAGGCCGGAAGCCCGTCAGAAGGCTGCCCGGCTGCCCAGGCTGCCCTGGTCTGGGGCTCCAGATCACCAAACTGCCAAAACCCAGGTGGAAGTGAGAAGAAATGAGTGATTTCTCACCGACTTGAAATGTTTCCTGCTTCCCATGGATCGGCTAAGCTGGCACAAGGCTGGGCAAGTGGCCAGTCCTCGGTAGATGTCTGCCTGAGAGAGCCACTGGCCCTACTGCCATTTAACAGAGAAGGTGAGGGCAGCGCAGGAAAGGGAGGCACTGGACAGCTGTCTGGCCCCGGCCTGGACCCCCTGTTTTCCTCTGAGCAGGGACAGACAGGAGGCATAGGAGGGAAGGAGAAGATGGTTTCATGGATTGGGCTGCTCCTGGCTGCTGGTGCATCTGAAGAGACAGTGGGGCAACTGGATAGCGGGAGCACAGGGCAGAGAACAGCCATGTGATACCCACAGCCCTCTAAAATCACAGAAGTTGGCTGGGTGCAGTGGCTCACACCTGTAATCCCAGCACTTTTGGAGGATGAGGCGGGTAAATCACCTGAGGTCAGGAGTTCAAGACCAGCCTGGCCAACATGGCAATGCCCTGTCTCTACTAAAATTAGGAAAATTAGCCAGGCGTGGTGGTGCGTGCCTGTAATCCCAGCTACTCGGGAGACTGAGGCAGGAGAATCACTCGAACCTGGGAAGCGGAGGTTGCAGTGAGCCAAAATTGCGTCACTGCACTCCAGCCCGGGCAACAGAGTGAGACTCCGTCCCCGCCAAAAAAGAAAATCACAGTTCTGCCCACACTAGCCAGGAACCGACTCAGTGCCTGGCCCGGGGTTGGCTTGCGTTGTCTCCCTGAAACTCGCCAGCACCCCCGTTAGGACGTTGCTGTTATTAGATCCAAGTTACAAAAGGGGAAACTGAGGCCCAGACTGGTACCTGCCCCAAGGTACACAGCCAGGGAGCTATGAAGCTGAGATTCAAAGCCAGGTGTCTATTCTCAAAGCCCAGGGTCTCATTTGCCATCATCCCACACTGTCCCCAGTGCCAGATCAACGGAGGGAGAAGAGAAGGATCTATGGAGCACCCATGATACCGTCCTCACACAGAAGGGGGCTAATGTGGATGGGTAAGGCCCTGTCCTCTCTCAGAAGGCTTTAGGTCTGTTTGGAACATGCAAATAAACACACAAGGGAATTAAGCCAAAATGATAGTCTTGGTATAAATATTTCATTTCACTGCCATGAGAGCATGTGAGGGGTGTTATATGTATCCTATCTTACTGATGGGAAAAAAAAGAGGCTCAGAAAGGTGACATGACTTGCCCAAGGTCATGGAGATGGGGATTGAACCCAGGATTGCATGGGCCTGATGCCTTTGACCCTGAAGTTTAAGGCCTCCAACTCTTGGTAGTACCTGCCCTGTCCATGAGACTGTCTTCTCTCTCCTCTCCATAGGACCCCCACACTGTCCCTGCCTGAGTCACAGACTGAGGAAGAGGGCAAGGATAGGGGACAGAAGTGAGAGCAGGGGGCTGGAATGGTGGCTCACGCCTGTAATCCCAGCACTTTGGGAGGCCGAGGTGGGTGGATCCCAAGGTCAGGAGTTCAAGACCAGCCTGGCCAAGATGGTGAAACCCCGTCTCCACTAAAAATACTAAAAATACAAAAACATTAGCTGCCCGTGGTGGCGGGTGCCTGTAATCCCCGCTACTCGGGAGTTCTGGGCAGAGAATTGCTTGAACCTGGGAGGCGGACGTTGCAGTGAGCCGAGATCATGCCACTACTCTCCAGCCTGGGTGACAGAGCGAGACTCCATCTCAAAAAATAAATAAACAAAACTAACTAAATAAATAAATAGATTTTAAAAAATTAGCTGGGTGTGGTGGCATGGGTCTGTAACAGCTACTTGGGAGGCTGAGGCAGGAGAATTGCTTGAACCCAGGAGGCAGAGGTTGCAGTGCTAAGACTGTACCACTGAACTCTAGCCTGGGTGACAGAGCAAGACTCTCTCAATAAAAAAGAAAAAAGAAATGAGTTCAAGGATCCTGGGGGCACCATAGCTCAAGCCAGGGCGGAGGGATGCAAAGGGTGTAAAAGACTGAGGCGGGAGGGCAGAGATCATTCCCGGTGGTGTGGGGCCAGCCTGAGCGAAGGCCTGGAGGCAGGAAAGTGCTCGGGTGCTCAGGACTGCCCTGCCCTCCAGTGCAAGCTGAAGAGTGCCCACAGGACAGCCACCCGCCGGCAGGTCCCCAGCTGCACTCCTAACGGCCACTCCAGGCAGCACAAAGGGGGCTCTGAGCTCAGCGGAGCCGCCACACTGAGCCCTATTCATTCTCCTACGGGTGCCAGAAACTGCCCTGGCGCCCGGGCTAAGAGCAGGACTGGCCCCAGCACTGATGCGGCACCTCTGCCGCAGCAACACAGCGTCTCTGTGGCGGGGATTCCCAGGTCTCCTACCTGGTGCCTGCCTGCCAGGATTCCCTGTCCTGTGCCAGTCTCC
Source organism: Ateles fusciceps (assembly GCA_036589455.1). NCBI lineage: Eukaryota > Metazoa > Chordata > Mammalia > Primates > Atelidae > Ateles > Ateles fusciceps. The sequence goes on from JAZHEH010003300.1 coordinate 5,939,010, forward strand.
CCCTTATCTGTGCCCATCTCTCAGATGGACTCACAGAGGCCCACGGTGTGCTGGCCTGGACCAGCGTTTGCCCCTCTCATTCTCCCAACAACCCCAGTAAGTAGGGGCTGCTGTGGCTCCATTTCACAGATGACAAAGCTTTGACCCAGAGAGGGAAAGTGTCTTGTGCAGGATCACACAGCAAGTCGGGAGCAGGCCTGGCCGGGAAGCAGCACAGCCTTGGCAGCTAACCCAAGTCCCACTGCAGCCGCCTCCTGGGAGAGAAGCCCGGGACCTACCCTCTGTTTTCTGCTAGGGGGCACCAGCCGGGGGAGTTAGAACACTTGGTTGTCTGTCCAGTCTCTGCCTCTGCTTTTTTTTTTTGAGACAGAGTCTCACTCTGTTGCCCAGGCTGGAGTGCAGTGGCAAGATCTCAGCTCCCTGCAACCTCTGCCTCCTGGGTTCAAGCGATTCTCTTCCCTCAGTCTTCTGAGTAGCTAGGAATACAGGTGCATGCCACCACACCCAGCTAATTTTTTAAAATATATTTTTAGTAGAGACCAGGTTTCACTATGTTGACCAGGCTGCTTTCAAACCCCCGACCTCAAGTGATCCAACTGACCTGGCCTCCCGAAGTGCTGGGTTTACAGGCGTGAGCCACCGCACCCGCTCTGCGAATGTTTCTATTAGTGGAAGACGCAGGAAGTGCCCTATCAGATGGCAGTGGACTCCTCTCCCAGCCCGGGTCCAGGATAAAATGCCGAACCCCTGCAGGTTGGCTGCCTCCCTCACACTTCTCCCCATTCTAGAAATCAGGTCACTGAGGCTTAGGACCCGCCCCAGCCCCAGCAGTTGCTGACACCCTCTGCAGATGTCCAGAATGACTCTCAGAGGGGAGGTTGCATTTCCTCATCTCGGTCCTGCCCACCTGAACATGCACACGGGAAGTTTGTAGGGTGGGAAGGAACCAGCCCGTGGGTTAAGGGGCCTAGAAGGGAGCATTGTGACCCAGTCTGGGCCAGCAACCAGCTATGCTACCTGGGGGGATCCCTCTGCCTCTCTGTGCCTCAGTTTCACCATCTCTGTCCAGTGGGTGCAGTGGACCACATGATGACATCTCCCTGTGAGCTTGGAAAGGGTGACTGTGCTTTGGCAGGCACTGATTCTGTGTCAGGCCCTGCACCAATTGCTGAACCCTGTGAAGTGGGCACTGCCAGTACCCCCTGATCACAGGGAGGACATTTGCACTGTAGGAAAAAGGCCAGCCAAAAGTGGAACTTGGATTCGGGCGGCCCAGAGTCCACAGGCCCGACCACAGCACTCCCCGATCTGCAGCTGCCAGTCCCCCTCCTGGGTATGGAGGCTAAGAAGCAACCGCCCCACACACAGGCCTGAGTCCCCTCATCTTCCCAGCCTGGCCGCTAGGCCCCCTGACAGCTGTTGGCAGGTCCCCAGAGGCCCCCAGCCCACTGGGCTCCATTCCCCAGAACCTGCGGCTTGCTCCTTAGACCCTCCAGGTCCCTCGGGCTTGCAGTCTGCCCCGTGTCCTGCTGCTGAGCCCGAGGAGGCGGCCCACAGGGGCCGGGGCTAGGGGGAGGCCCCAGCCTCCGCCCCCTGCAGAGAGGGTGGGGAGGGTGGGGCTGTGGGAGTTTCACTGGTTTAAAAATACACAGAGGAAGCTAGTGAGAGGGCGAGAGAAAGGGGAAGGGGGAGGTGGGAGAGGCACCTCAACCTTGACATCCAGAGCCTCCAGCAGCCACTTGCGAGCTGGCCAAGGGCTTCACACGACTTGCCAGGATGACGGAGGGGACCAAGAAGGCCAGCAAAAAGTTCAGTGAGTGCGGGGTGCCGTCTGTGCTGTCCTCCATCCCTGGCTCTCCTCTGGGCCTTTCTCTGCATCTGTTTCTTCATCACCGTCTCATTTCTGTGGGGCCACACTCGCCCACTGCTCTGTTTTCCTGTGTCTGGCCCTCCCAGTTTCTTTTTTACTTTTGGATGCCAGGGTCTCTCTCTGTCACCAAGGCTGGAGTGCAGTGGCAGAATCTCGGCTCACTGTAGGCTTGACCTCCCGGGAGCAAGTGATCCTTCCACCTCAGCCTCCCAAGTAGCTAGGACTACAGGCACAATTAATTAATTTTTTTTTTTTTTTTTTGGCTGGGAGTGGTGGCTCACGCCCATAATCCCGGCACTTTGGGAGGCTAGGCGGGTGGATCACCTGAAGTCAGGAGTTTAACATGGTGAAACCCCGTCCCTACTAAAAATACAAAAAATTAGCCAGGCATGGTGACACATACCTGTAATCCCAGCTACTCAGGAGGCTGAGGCAGAAGAAATGCTTGAACCCTGGAGGTAGAGGTTGCAGTGAGCTGAGATGGCACCACTGCACTCCAGCCTGGGTGACACAGCGAGACTGCATCTCAAAAAATAAGTAAATAAATAAAATAAGATAATAATAATTATTATTTTTTTTAGAGGCTGGGGGAGTCTCACTTTATTGCCCAGGCTGGTCTCGATCTCTTGGGCTCAAGCGATCCTCTTGTGCCGGCCTTGTTTCTGTTTCTCTTTGTCTGCCTCTGTCTCCCTGCAGACATCTCTGCTTCTGGGCGTCCCCGTGGCTCTCTGGCTGTCACTCTGGCCCAGCATCTGTCTCTCTGACTGACTTCGTGCTCCATCTGTGAGCTTCTCTTGTCTCTGTCTCTTTGTCTCCCCCACAGTGTCTCTCAATCTCTGTAGTCCACTGTGTCTCTAGCTGTCTCTGGACCTCACAGCTGGGCGGGGGAGGTCTTTGAACACTCCATCTCCCTGTCCCTGGACCTGGGCTCACAGGTGGGGAGTTACTGGGGTGGCAGGGGATGGGGGTGTCATGGGAAGCTGTCCCACATTCCCAACAGCAGTGCGCCTGGGACCCAACCCTTGGGTGGGGAAAGAGCCCAGGGCTACTAGAACCAGGCCCCAGGGTGAGGGCCACACTCTCCCACTGCTCTGTTTTCCTGTGTCTGGCCCTCCCAGTTTCAGCAAATTCTGTCCACTGATTCCTTTGATCTGACCCCACCAGGGTGGAGGACAGCTGGTATAAAGGGCAGAGATTGTGAGCGCATTTCACAGTGGGCAATGCTGAGGCCCAGAGACTTGCCTGAGGTCACACGGGCTATTGAGCAGGCCCAATCCCAGTCCCTGGACTCTGGGCCTCAGTTTCCCTCCTGCCCCCGACTATCTCCTCCAAACGCATGGTGCCCAGGAGGCAAAACCAGTGGTGCTGAGAAAGAAGGCAGTTGAGGGTCCTCCCTCTGGCCATTGATGCAATTTCCACCCCCCACCACATGCAGCGGAAGGGCAGAGCGGCCGCATTTGCTGACCACGTTTCTCAGGAGGCCAAGGCAGCAAGCAAGTGGGGCCGGCAGGGCTGAAGAAAGGCCCTAAGCACTGACCTAGCTGTGCTGAGCCCTGGGCCTGAGTCCAGGCTCAGCCCTGGCCTTGCTGTATGACCCTGGGCAAGTCCCTCGCCATCCCTGGGCCTCAGTTTCCTCCCTCCTCAACTGGGGGTATCCTACCTGCATCCCAGCGCTGGTGTGAGCAGCTGAGGAGGTGGAAGATGCTGAGGAAGTGGGAAAATGCCAGAGTTTTTCCTTTTTTGCTCATCTGGAGGCTGTGGGGAAGTCAGTTGGTGGTGGTGAGAAGGGACCGTTCCACAGCTGGGGGCAGGGGGTAGGGAACTCACATGCACCCCCGCGGAAACCAGGAGATGGTATCACCCAGCCGTGCCTCTTGAGTCAGGAGCTGGGCTCAGCTGACAGGAAGGAGAGAACCACAGACAGTGCGACCCTCAGGCTCACAACAACCCCCTCCTCATTCCACCCCCGCCCCAGGTTCACAGAGGCTGGCTGGAACACCCCCCCACCACATAACCGCAAAACACGCACACCTGCTCCACCTACCAGCAGCGTGACCTCAGTTCATTACACCGCTCTGAATCTCAATTTTTTCATCTGGAAAATGGGAGATTAAACTGTGTCACTGAGTTACGTAGAGAATTCATGCAGCACATGTTTGGCAGATGCAGAATCATTTTTAGAAATTTAAAAATTATCGTTGTTATTAGTGGCTCACCCCTGTAATCCCAACATTTTGGGAGGCTGAGGTGGGTGGATCCCTTGAGGTCAGGAGTTCAAGACTAGCCTGGCCAAAATGATGAAACCCATATCTCTACTAAAAATACAAAAATCAGCTGGGCATGGTGGCGCACGCCTGTAATCCCAGCTACTCCGGAGGCTGAGGCTGGAGAATCTCTTGAACCTTGGGGGCAGAGGTTGCAGTAAGCTAAAATCATATTGCACTCCAGCCTGGGTGACAGAGTGAGACTGTGTCTCAAAAGAAAAAATAATAAATAAATAAGCATTACTATTAGAGACAGGCTTTTGCTCTGTTGCCCAGGTTGGAGTGCAGTGGTGCCATCACAGTGCACCGAAACCTTGAACTCCTGGGCTTAAGCTATCCTCCTGCCTCAGCCTCCCAAGTAGCTGGGATTATAGGCATACACCAGCACGCCCAGCTAATATTTTATTTTATTTTTGATATGGAGTCTCACTCTTGTCACCCAGACTGGAGTGCAATGGCAAATTCTCAGCTCACTGCAACCTCCACCTCCAAGGTTCAAGGAATTCTCCGGCCTCAACCTCCTGAGTAGCTTGGGATTACAGGCATGCACCACCACGCCCAGCTAATTTTTGTATTTTTAGTAGAGACAGAGTTTCACCATATTGACCAGGCTGGTTTCAAACTCCTGACCTCAGGTGATCCACCAGTCTTGGCCTCCCAAAGTGCTGGGATTACAGGTGTGAGCCATCGTGCCAGGCCTTAATTATTTATTATTATTATTATTATTTTTTAAAGATGGGGTTTCACCATGTTGGCCAGGATGGTCTTGATCTCTTGACCTCGTGATCCACCCGCCTCGGCCTCCCAAAGTGCTGGGATTACAGGCGTGAGGCACCGCGCCCAGCCTATTATTATTATTATTTTTTTCTAAGATATCACACTAGTCCATATTATTATTATTATTTAAGATGGAGTCTGTTCTTGTTGTTCAGGCTGGAGTGTAGTCGTGTGATCTCAGCTCACTGCAACCTCTGCCTCCTGAGTTCAAGGATTCTCCTGCCTCAGCCTCCTGTGTAGCTGGGATTACAGGCACCTGCCACCACGCCCAGCTAATTTTTTGTATTTTTAGTAGAGATGGGGTTTCACCATGTTGGCCAGGCTAGTCTGGAACTCTTGACCTCAGATGATCCACCCACCTCGGTCTCCCAAAGTACTGAGATTACAGGTGTGAGCCACTGCTCCTGGCCTAGGCTTTTCTTTAATCCTCACATTGCCCTAGGGGGTAGGTGCTAGAATCTCTATTTTACTGATGTGGAGAATGAGGCTTAGCTTAGAGGGGTCAAGTGACCTGCCTAAGGTCACACAGCTAGGATGTGAAAGAGCAGGAATTCAAGTCCAAGGCTATGTGACGCCAAAGCTCCCATCTTATACCACTTCTGGGGGTATGCTGACAATTAGAAGGGGTATCCGGGAAGCCCCTAGCCCTCTTTAGCCCCTCACTGAGTGAAACTGCAGGAGTTTTTCATTATTATTATTGATGTTAACATTGCCATTAACTCCTTTTCCTTCCCTTCCCCTCTGCTAGAGTTCTTCAAGTTCAAGGGCTTTGGGAGTCTCTCCAACCTCCCTCGGTCCTTCACTCTGAGACGGTCCTCAGCTCCCATCAGTAGGCAGTCCCATTTGGAGCCTGACACCTTTGAAGCCACGCAGGATGACATGGTGACGGTGCCCAAGAGTCCCCCAGCCTATGCCCGCTCCAGTGACATGTACAGCCACATGGGCACCATGCCTCGCCCCAGCAACAAGAAAGCACAGAACTCACAGGCTGCCCAGCAGGCCCAGGAGGTGGGCCCAGAGCCCAACCTGGTACCCAGAGGTCTGCCTGACCCCCCCAGGCTTGGAGGCAGCCAAGGAGGTGGTGGTGGAGGCCAATGGTCCCCTGGAGGACACCCCAGTAATGGAACCCAACCCTTCAGCAGTGGAGGCAGACCCCATTGGAAAGCCTGAGGTCCCCACAGCAGACATAGAAGAGGAGAGACCTCCCAGGGACATGCACTCAGAAAGGTAGGTGCCCAGGGGCTGGTGACAGCAGGACCTGCAGGGATGTTTTCTTTTTAACCCAGTAAACATCTGGGTTAAAAAGAAGGCCGGGTGCAATGGCTCACATCTGTAATCCCAGCACTTTGGGAGGCTGCTGCGGGCCAATCATGAGGTCAAGACATAGATACCATCCTGGCCAACATGGTGAAACCCTGTCTCTACTAAAAATACAAAAATTAGTTGGGCGTGGTGGTGTGTGCATGTAGTCTCAGCTACTTGGGAGGCTGAGGCAGGAGAATCACTTGAACCTGGGAGGTGGCGATTGCAGTGAGCCAAGATCAGGCCATTGCACTCCAGCCTGGCGACAGAGTGAAACTCTGTCTCAAACAAACAAAAAAACAAAAAAACCCCTACACAGTGACCAGGTGCTTACTGTAGAACAGGCACTGTGCTAAACCCTTCACTTGTAATCAGCAAAAGAAAGCTGGCAAGGAGAAACTCTTATTGTTTCCATAGGATAGATGAGGAAGCTGAAATTCAGAGGGTGACGTCATCTGCCTCAGTCAGGGTGCACATTTACTAATGACACCATGTGAGCCGAGACCCCCTGCCTTCAAAACCCCTGTCAGCATCTAGCATGGGCCCTTAGCTGCTGGCTGGGTCCAAAACCCAGTCACCAGACCCCTACCCTGGACCCCCTCACCCAAATCGCAACCATTATTTCTTCTGGACAATACCTCCACCTAGTCTAGAAAACCATTTATCAGCTTAAGTTGGTTATAGGGTGAGTTGAGTTCAGAAAAAAATACAAATTGTGATAATAGGACAATACCTCCCATTTAGTAAGCATTTTTACTGGTTTTTATCAAAACAAATATCTCACTGAAAGCTCTGTAAAAGATTCAATCATTAAGGCCAGGTGCAGTGGCTCACGCCTGTAATCCTAGAACTTTCGGAGGCTGAGGCAGGCAGATCACTTGAGGTCAGGAGTTTGAGACCAGCCTGGCCAACATGGTAAAACCTCGTCTCTACTAAAAATACAAAAACTAGCAGGGCGTGGTGGTGCGTGCCTGTAAGCCCAGTTACTCGGGAGGCTGACTCGAGAATTTCTTGAACCTGGGAGGTGGAGGTTGCAGTTTGCCGAGATCACACCACTGAACTCCAGCTGGGCGACAGAGGAGGACTCTGTATCAAAGAGAAAAAAACAAACAAACAAACAAAAAATAAAGATTCAATTGTTAGCCCCATTTACAGATTGGGAAACTGAGACTCAGCCAAGGTTACACAGAGCTGGGATTTGAGCAGGAATCTGCCTGCCTCCAGAGGCTGCACACTTCCACAGCACGAATTGGACTCACCACCTTCTCAACCCTAAGGCCGTGTCTTTCACACCCCCGGGAGACCCCTCAGTCCCAGCCAAAGGAGTCCCCAGGTTTTGGATCCTCAGAGCCTCTGTCCCAACCACACCAGTCACATGTGCCTGTCGAAATAAAGAAAAAAAGCCAGCTGAGCAAAAGTAATTGTAGGGCCAGTTCTGGGACCTTTCTTTTTTTTTCTGGTAACTTTCTTGAGCAGCTTTTTCCTGAGACATCAAGCACGGCCTCTGTCTCTGAGCTGTGATTGCCTAGACCCCGATCAGTGAGGAGCAGGACTATATAAAGGGGCAGGGTGAATACAGCCCAGATTCTGTTTCTTACTGGCTGCATGACTGGACACATCTGTTCCTCTCCGGGAGCCTCAGTTTCTCATCTGATAAATGGGCATAACAATAGCACCTACCGGGTCGGGTTGTGGTGAGGATTCAAGAATAACATACCTGTAAAATCTCAACACAGTGGCTGGCAAGCTGCACTCAGTAAATGGGAATGCTATATTTACGATTAATAAAACTCATATTTTCCACCATCCCTGGCTGCCTTCTGCCATCCCCTCCTACACTCGGCCTTATTTGGGCGTAGAGGACCAAGGATTGTATGTAGGGGAGACGGCCTGTGGGTCCTGGGGCGTTCTAAGGCACCTCAAGGTGGGAGACTGCACCAGGAGCCTGGCCCCCTCCTACCCAGGGAAGCCGAGTTTCGCGGGAGCGGGGCGGGGCGTGGTGGGGCGAGGCGAGGCGGAGTTGAGGGGCGTGTCTAGGGGCGTGGCCTACCCCAGGCTTCGCGGAGAGCTGCTGGGAGCGAGCTTTGGAACCCGGCGGGCGAGGCGGAGGGGTGTGCTCGGGGGCGCGGCCTTCCCGGCACTGACTGACGGGGAGGAGGCGGAGCGAGACCGGAGGCGGAGGGGCGTGTCCGAGGCGGGAGTGTCTTTCCCCTGCTGGTGGAGTAGGCGGTGGAGCGGGGCCAGGCAAGGGGCGTAGGGGCGTGTCTGGGGGGACGTGGTCTACAGGTCAGTCTCCCGCCCCCCGGAGTCCGGCTCTGAACTCCGCAGCTCCGTGGCCTGAGAAAGGCGAGAGCTGGGCTTAGGAGGTCCCGGGGCTGCAGGCTGCGACAGCGGGGGAAGCATGACTGCCGTGGGCAGACGGTGCCCCGCGCTGGGTCCCGAGGGTGAGTGATCGAGCTGGGCCTTGGGAGGGCCAGCGGGGGAGCAGGAGAGGTCGAAGGAGGAAATCTGCACCCGTGGGGCAACTGAGAATTCGAGGGTGGGGTTAGCATCAGGGACTTTTCCAAGCCAGCTTTCTTTGGGTATAACTTTGTCCCCGAAGGCCAGGCATCTGCTCATCTACTCTACCCAACAGCCCCAGAAGAGAGGTACTGCTATCACCCCCATTTTATAAATACGGAAAGAAAGGTTTGCCTGCTGAGTTTGACCCAGCCAGTGAGTGTCAAAACCGGGATTTAATCCCAGCTTCCTGGCCCATGCTCTTAACACCTGGGCAACACATTCCTCTCCAGAAGGGCCAGGGCTGCTGAGAAAGGTGGTCTTTTCTTGAGAAACCTTGAGAATGCCAAGTCCAGGACCCAGCTCGAGCCTTCTTCCCCTGTGGACGGAGGCCTGGTGGGCCTAGCAGTGTCTCTGGCATCACGCTTGGCCAGGAGCTGACCAAGGAAATGGAGAGACTCTTCCCCCTCCAGCATCTGGAGTGTCGCGAGGAGGATGGGATTAGCAGACCAGATTGAGCCCCCTTCTGCTGCCCCAGGACCCAGTGCTCCACCTGCCCCCCCAGGGGCTGTAGAACATTTCTTCCAGGAGTCCCTGAACCTCAGCCCTGTGCCCTGGAGTCAGGGGAGCAGCCTTGCCTGTGAGATCTCAGACTAGCCCTGCCCCAGTCTGGGCCTTAGTCTCCCCAGTAGTCCAGATGGGCCTGAGATGGTCTCTGAGGATCCATCCAGCTTAGGGAGGAGAACATTTGGAAATTGCCAGTAAGCAAGGTCGGGGTCCTGTTCCTGAGTGTCTAGAGGGAGCTGTCCCACTGGCTGTACCGGGAGCAACCTAAGCTGGGGGAGACAGTGTCCCTCCCCCACCCCTGGGGAGGCAGGGGGCACCTGGAGCAGGAGGAAGGAAGGGGAAGAGGTGAGACTGCAGGGGTTTCCTGGTGTCCTGTTCCCTGCTGAGATCATGGGGATGAAGAGGAAGGAGGGAGGAGGGGCCTTTACCTCCCAAAAGAAAGGAAAGCACCAGCTTGGCCTGCCCCCTGCCTCCCAGGGAGCCTCAGTCCTCTGCAGGTCCCAGAGAGGCACCCTCCTGCCTCAATCCATCTTACAGGGGAGGAAGCAGGGGCCTGGGAGAGGGACAGGAAGCCCCAGCACTCCCTACCCCACGCCCACCCACACTGGAATTGTCAGGCAAGGGTCCCACCAGGCACGATCACCAGCTGACAACCAGCGAGCACCTGACAGGTGTTGTCTAGCTTGTGGGACCTGTGAAGTGGGTGCCTCTACTTACTCTATTTTGCCAGTGAGGAGACTGAGGCTCAGAGAGGGGAAGGGACTCTCCTGGGTCACAGAGATATTGGGTGTCAGGCTTGACTGTTTGATCCCCAGGCCTGACTAGCTCCTAAGTCCAAGCTCTCTCTCTCTCTCTCTTTTTTTTTTTTTTTTTTTTTTTTGATGGAGTCTCACTCTGTCTCGAGACTAGAGTGTAGTGGCGCGATCTTGGCTCACTGCAACCTCCGCCTCCCAGGTTCAAGCGATTCTCCTGCCTCAGCCTCCCAGGTAGCTGGGACTACAGGCATGCACCACCACGCCAGGCTAATTTTTTTATTTTAGTAGAGACGGGGTTTCACCATGTTGGCCAGGATGGTCTTGATCTCCTGACCTAGTGATCTGCCCGCCTTGGCTTCCCAAAGTGCTGGGATTCCAGGATGTGAGCCACCGCCGCACCCGGCCCAAGCCCAAGCTCTTGACCACTAGGTCACATTTCCCCTCCTGCAAGTAAACATCTCAAAGCTTTTTCTACCATTATTTTATATGACTTCCCATGACCCCTAGGAAAGGAGCCCATTTTACAGATGAAGACACTGAGATTTTTGTGAGGCTAATAACTTACTTGAGATGACACAGTTAGTTGAATTGGAACGATACTCGTTTTCATACTGACTGAGGTACAGCTATGCCTCAGACACTTCTAGGTTCTGGGAGGTGCTGGTGAGCATGGCAGACAAAACCCTGCCTTCATGGAGTCCCCCACTCCAGGACAGGGGAGATGGATGATAGACAAGATAGATTAGTTCTGCAATCAACTAGAAGAGAAAGAGTACGAGAATTTTTTTTTTTGAGAGAAAATCTCACTCTTGTCCCCCCAGGCTGGAGTGCAATGGCATGATCTTGGCTCACTGTAACCTCCACCTCCTGGGTTCAAGCTATTCTCCTGCCTCAGCCTCCCGAGAAGCTGGGATTACAGGCACCTGCCACCACGCCCTGCTAATTTTTGCTTTTTTAGTAGGGACGGGGTGTCTCCAAGTTGGCCAGGCTGATCTGAAATTCCTGACCTCAGGTGATCCGCCCACCTTGGCTTACCAATGTGCTGGGATTACAGACGTGTGCCACCATGCTCGGCTGTTACCGAGAAAATTTAAAATCAGCTCTAGAATTGGTTGGCGAAGTGGGGAGTGGCTGGTGGTGCCAATTTAAGGTTAGCCAGAAAGAAAGGCTCAGTGAGGAAGTGATGTTTGAACAAAGGACATGAAGGGACAAACCGTCTTGCTGTCTGGGAAGGAGCATACCGGGCTAAGAGAACAGCGTGTTTAAAGGCCCTGAGGTGGCATGTTTGGGGGAACAGCAGAGACCAGTGTGGCCAGGGCACAGCAAGGTGAGGAGGACAGGGAGGGGCTGGGCTGGGAGGCTGGATTGGAAATGGAAGCAGATAACATAGGATCTGGAGGGGCCCAGTGAGGACCTGGCTTCCGCTCTGAGCAAAACGGGAGCCATTGCTGGCCTTGAGCAGCATTTAAAAGACCTCTTTTAGGAGGATCTTTTCTATTTTTGAGATTTTTCTGAGACAGGGTCTCATTCTGTTGCCCAGACTGGAGTGCGGTGGCTCGATCATAGCTTACTGCAGCCTTGAACTTTTAGGAGGATCTGACTGCAGTTCTGTCACTTTTTAGTGCCTCAACTGAGTGTCCTTTGCCTCCCACCGAGAAATCCAAGCCCCACCCTTCACTTCCAAGGGGCTGTTTGAAGGAAATGGGAACTTGAGAACCAGGGGCACCCTGTGTTGCCCCTGCCCCAGCCCTGGTGCCAGGCACAGAGAACAGGCCAGGATACTCCCCCCACCCACCCCATTTCCTTTTGGAATGTTGATTTTGGTCCAAGAATTCCCAGCTCTCCCCAGAGTCCCACGACCCTCTCGGCCCTGCAGGGGTGACGTCAGCTGCCGGGCATCTGGTAGCGATTACCCACCAGGGGAGGGGGTCGTGGTGGGCCCCGTTTGTGCAGCCTCTTCAGGCTCTGGGCGGCTGGTCCTTGTCTTCCGAAGGGGCCCAGCTGCTCCTGGCTCTCATTTCCTGTGGAGACTTTCTCACAGTCCCTGAGACCCCCGGACGCCTTGGGCTGTGGGAACTGGGCTGGCTTGGGAAGGATGGGCTTCCCCCTCAACCCCTAGCTGGAGCCACATCCCCCCAAACCCTCAGGGGACCCTGCAGGCTGCTGGACCTGCGTGGGGTGAGGGCTGGGGGAGGCTAGGGGTCAGGTACAGCGGTAGATCAGAGGCCCACTGAATGTGTGGCCTTGAGCAAGTCCCTTTTCCTCTCCGAGCCTTAGTTTCCCCATCAGTAAATTGGGGACAGTGACAGCACCTGCTTCATAGCGTCACTGTGGGGGATGGGATATGTCAGGTGGGGGCATTTATTCTGGGCTTGGCCCAAGCAAGTACCAGTAAACAGGAGCTACTCATGCTGTAGAAGGGGAAACTGAGGCCCGATGAGAGGGACTTGCCCAGAGCCACATTGCTTCCTACCTCCCAGCCGAGGGCCCTCTCAGGCTCCACCCCATTTCCTCTTCCTGACGTTGGTTCTGGACTCTGGTTGAATGCTGTTTTTTTGTTTGTCTGTTTCTTTGCCTTCCCTCACCAGCTTCTCCTCCTCTCCACCTGGAAGTGGCTCCCAATGTCTGGGGGAGTCCACCCATGTAAGGAACAGAGCAGAGAATTAGACATCAGGCCATCTGGTTCTAGTCTGAGCAGCTGCGTGTCCCGGGGTCAAGTTACAAGCTTCAGTTTTCTCCCCTGTAAAATGGGGCTTCAAGATCACAGGCGTTCCATCAGCCGCCAGCGCTCAGTAGATGCCTTTTCTTTTTGCTCTTCTTCAGCAGGTTTTGAGACTTGAGTGGCAGCTCTCAGGGCCCAGAATCCTCAGCTCCACCCTGGGAAGAATGGTCCCTGCTCTGCCTTCTTACAGGGCTGTCGCCCATCCTGAGTTCCTGCTGGACACCCCCAGCCCACTCAGGAAGACTGAGGGTTCCAGACGGTAGAGAGGGAGCAGGATATTCAGGGTGCAATGGTGGCCCATCTTTGGGAGTGGGGGGAGGGCTAAAGCCAAGAGTCTTCCTGGCAGGGAATCCCACAGCCCCCATGGCTGGTGTCCCGGGAGAGACGGGGCTTTCCACCCAGCTCTCTTTGCCCAGGGCCTTTAAGGACTGAGAAGGTCAGAGCAGGCAGGTGGCTGCTGCTTCTCTGCCATGGGTGAGTGAAGACGAGCATGAAGGAAGGAAAGAGGCTGGGCACAGTGGCTCACGCCTGTAATCCCAGCACTTTGGGAGGCCAAGGCAGGTGGATCACCTGAGGCCAGGAGTTTGAGACCAACCTGGCCAACATGGCGAAACCCCATCTCTACTAAAAATACAAAAATTAGCTGAGCATGGTGGCACATGCCTGTAGTCCCAGCTACCCAGGAGGCTGAGGCAGGAGAATCACCTGAACCCCGGAGGCAGAGGTTGCAGTAAGCTGAGATTGTACCACTGCATGCCAGCCTGAGCAACAGAGGAAGACTCCATCTCAAAAAAAAAAAAGGGAAAGAACTTCAGTCCCCCAGTAGGGGCAGGGTGGGGAGGGTGGCAGATCTCCATGGGTGGAAGCTGGGGCAGCAAGAGGAGACCCATGTGGGCCAGTGAACCTTGCACCCCTCCTTCTCATGTGGTCCTCACAGCCCCCCTGGGGAGATAGTGATAATGTGCCCACTTCACAGATAAGGAAGTTGAGCTTCAGAGAGGGAAGGTAGGAGCCAGGGATGGGGGCAGGGGAAAAGCTGAGAGGCAGGTGGCAGAGGCTGGGGAGGTCTCCACTTGAGGATATATGTCCAAGCCTCAAGGCCCAAGGGAACAGACAGGGACAGAGAACAGACCGGCCTCTGCAGAGGACCAGACCACCATCATGATAGAGGGCCAGGGTTGGGCAGGATGGCAGCCTCTTCCCACCCCTTCTCCTACAGGGCTTACCCTTCACTCTGGCCCAGGATTGAGGTCCTTAAGGTGAAGCTCAGATTTAAACATGCATTGGGGGAAAATAAAGGATAATGGGCTTTAATTACTGCTCATTAATCCAATTAATTACACTAATGTGTGCAATAAGTGGTATCAGTTATCAGAACAAATCAGTTAATACAGGCAATGAAAGGGGTTGGTTATTTAAATAATTAATGCTGATGATTAATGGGACTGATTTAGCTCAATTGTCACTATTATTTATTAATTGATTTAACCACTAATAAGCCAGGAGAAGTCTCTTTTAGGTTCATAAAATGAGGAATAAATAAATTAATTAGTGAAGCTGAGTTTTACAAATGGAGGTTTTGATTCCTGGATTTGATCATTACAATGAGAGGGAGAGTATTCTAGAAATCTCCAAGCCACTGAGCTCTGAAGGCTGAGTAGGAATGACCCCAGCCAAGAAGGAGAGAGGATATTCCAGGCAGAGGGAACATCACGTGCAAAGGCCCTGAGGCTGCAGGGGATGGAGCTCTTTGGAGGAAGGTTGAGGAGGCCAGAGTCCAAGGAAGGGAGAGGAGAGAGAAGAGATTTGACCAGCAGAGGCTGGGTCACAGATGGCCCAGCCAGGAGGACTAGACTTTGTCCTCAGGGCTGCAGGGGGTTGCTGTGACACTCATTCATTCATTCAAAAAAAAAAATATTTACTGGGTTTCTGATGGTTTCTGACACTGTCTAGACCAAAACACAAACCCTTGTCTGTGTGGGGCTGATGTTCTAGTGTGAGGAGCTAGTCCCTGCATGAGAGGAAGTGAGTGCTGAGTCAGACGAGGAGTCAGAGCAAAATTAAGCAGGGAAGGGAGTATGGGAGTTGGGGAAGATTACACTTTCAGAAGGGGTGACCAGGGAAGGCCTTGCTGAGAAGGGGACATTTTAGTGAAGAACAGAAGGAGGGGCTGGGCATGGTGGCTCGCACCTGTAATCCCAGCACTTTGGGAGGCTGAGAGGGGAGGATCGCTTGAGCCAGGAGGTCGAGGCTACAGTGGGCCATGATCTCATTACTGCACCCCAGCCTAGGCGACAGAGTGAGACTCTGTCTCAAAAAAAAAAAAAAAAAAAAAAGGAATTGAAGGGCTAGGCATGGTGGCTCATGCCTGTAATCCCAGCGCTTTGGGAGGCTGAGGCCAGTGGATCACATGAGGTCAGGAGTTCAAGACCAGCCTGGCCAACATGGCGAAACCCCGTCTCTGCTAAAAATACAGAAATCAGCCTGACGTGGTGGTGGGTGCCTGTAATCCCAGCTACTTGAGAGGCTGAGGCAAAAGAATCACCTCGACCTAGGAGCCAGAGGTTGCAGTGAGCTGAGATCGCATCACTGCACTCCACCCTGGGTGACAAAGTGAGACTTTTTCTCAACAACAACAACAACAGCAACAAAAGAGCAGGAGGGAGGGAACCCAGGGGATATCTGGAGGAAAAGTATTCCAGGCAGAGAGAATAGAAAGAGCAAAGACCCTGAGGTGGGGTGGGGAGATGGAGCAGTGCCGGTGGGGGAGATGGAGCAGTGCCGATGAGGAGGAGTGTGGCGGGCTGTGCGGTCAGACTGTGCAAGGCTGTTTCAAGGACCTTGGCTCTTACTGTGAGTGAAGCTGGGGGCCACGCCAGTGGGTTGGAGCTGAGGAAAGCTGTGATCTGACTTTCATTTGAACAGGACTGCTGTGGTTGCGGTGGTGGGAGAATAGGTCTCAGGGGCACAGATGGAGGCAGGGAGGCCAGAGGGAGGTGGTGGCAATAGTCCAGGCAAATGATGGCAGCAGATTGTAACTGGATGTGGTCACTGTGTCTTGGACATGTCAGGGTGTAGTAGCACCACAGGGTGAGGCCATGGGGTGGAAGAGTGGCCTCAGAGCCTCAGTTTCCCTGGCCTGGGCCTCTGCCCCAAGCAGCCCCATAGGCTCTGGACACCCTACCCAAGCCTGATGTCTTGTGCAGGCACCCTGTCTCCAAGGCTCTGCCCCTGTCCCAGGGCCCGAGGGGGAAGTGGACAGGAAGCAGGAGGAAGCGCTGGATTGATCCAATGTCCCGGCCAATCTGTTCCCAGCAGCAGGAGGATTTCCGGACCTGAATAGCAGGAAATGTTGGGATGGGACACCTCACCCGGGAAGAGTGGGTGGAGGTGGGTGGGGGAGGGGTCCCCACTTCTTCCTCACTCCCACTGCTGTTGGACAGAGAGAACCCAACAGCCCAGCAACAGTAGCTGGACTGTAGCCTGAGGGACTGTGGTTAGATACCATCTAGGACTTTCTAGGAGAGAAGATTAGCGATGAGGAACCCTAGAATGTTAGAACAGGGAGGGCAATCAGACAGCTTCTCAAGGAGGAGCTTTTGGCCTCAGGATTGGGGGAACCCGCAATTTTATTTTTTATCTCAGCTTTCTTTTGCTGTAACTATCAGGCTCCTTTATTTAAGGAGGAGTTTCAATATTCCACCTCCCCTCCCCATTTTACAGATGGGAAGACTGAGGCCTTTCTTAGCCAGAGAACCTGGACCCAGCCTAACAAAATGAATAATGACAGCAATTAACAATTAACATTACCTATTTACTATTCATGCATTCCTTTAAATAATATTTCTTTCTTTCTTTTTTTTGAGAGAGAGTCTTACTCTGTCACTCAGGCTGCAGTGCAGTGGTGTGATTTCGGCTCACTGCAACCTCTTCTTCTTGGGTTCAAGTCATTCTCCTGCCTCAGCGTCCCAAGTAGCTGGGATTACAGGTGTGCGCCGCCACACCCAGCTAATTTTTCTTTAAGCAGTTTCTTTTTTTTCGAGGCAGAGTTTTGCTCTTGTTGCCCAGGCTGGAGTGCAACGGCCTGATCTCGGCTCACTGCAACCTCCACCTCCCAAGTACAAGTGATTCTCCCACCTGAGCCTCCCGAGTAGCTGGGATTGCAGGCATGTGCCACCACACCTGGCTAAATTTTGTATTTTTAGTAGACATGGGGTTTCACCATGTTGGTCAGGCTGGTCTTGAGCTCCTGACCCCAGGTGATCTGCCTGCCTTGGCCTCCCAAAGTGCTGGGATTACAGGCGTGAGCCGCCGTGCCTGGCAAGCAATATTTCTTGAGCTCTTGCAGGCACTGTACTGGGGACTGGGGTCTCAATGGTGAATTAGACAAAGTCAACACTTTCATAGGGCATCAGATAATTAAGTCAACAAATAAATATAAAGTGGCCATCTCAAGCAGAAATTGGAAAAATTGAAAATAAAGCAGGGTTGGGAACACAGAGTGAAGGAACGAGGCACTATTCTAGGTGGGGTCATCAGGGAAGGCTCCTCTGAAGAGGGGACATTAAGCAAAGCCCTGAATAAAGAGGAAGGAGGGGACAAGCTTCATGAAGCCCTGGGGGGAAGAGCATTCCAGGCAGAGGGAACAGCAGAGGCAAAGGCTCTGTAGCTGGAATGAGTTGGCGAGGAGGGTGGGGCAGAGGCAGAATGAGGAACAGGATGTGTGAGGGGAGACAGGTTGGAGGGTTGGCGGGGTGACCGTCGGATACCACCAGGCCACACGGGGCCTTGTGGGTTGGGGAACAGATGGCCCAATTTATGCCTGTTTTTCTGGCGTAATCATGGTACCCTCTTTACTCTCACAAGAAAGAAGAGTTCTGGTTTGGATGATATATTGTATGGCCACAGAGAGGGGTTTAGATTTTGTTCTTCCAGAGATGGGAGCCGCTGAAAGGCTGAGGATGGTGTGTTTGCCGTGATCTGCTTAGGTTGTAAGCTTAGGCGCCTTCTGGCCTAGGGGCAGAAGCTGACTGTGGGTGACAGTGGACACGGAGCACTTGGGAAGGCTGCTCTGCCCCACCAGAGACACGAGGGTGGCCCCGCTGGGGGGACAGGGTGGACACGAGGAGAAAAGTCAGGATGGATTCTGACAGCAGAGCGCAGGATTTCCTGGTGGCCTGGGTGTGGAGCTGAGTGGAAGAGAGGGGACACAAAGGACCGAAAGGTTTTCGGCCCAAGCTGCAGGAAGGAGGAAGCTGACAGCTGAGACAGGGGAGATGGGGCGGGGCAAGGAGGAGCCACAGTTCTGCTTTGGATATGACAAGGTGGAGATGCTGTCAGACATCCAAGTGCAGGCGTCCAGGAGGTAGCTGGGTTTCCGAATCTGGGCTTGGAGGGGCGGGTCCAGGCTGCCTGAGGGAAGGGGTGGCATTTAAGGCCCTGCAGTGGGAGGAGTGGCCCTCAGGAGGAAGGAAGGGAAAACAGCCCCCCCGGCCTCTGGCCTCTCCAGGGTGTCCACCCTGGGGGCAGAATCAATTCTATAGCCCTCTAGCACTGGCAGTGGCTCCACAGCGTTCTGGGCAGTGGCTGTGACTGGGTCACTCTGCCCTAGGAAGTGAGCGTGGGGCAGGAAGACAGGCGCTGATCCCCAGCCTGGGGCCCTCCAGTGTTTAGAGTCGGGGATGATGGGGGGTGGGGTGGGAGGAGCGGGTGGGGGAAGGCAGAGAGAAAAGAAGAAAACCTGGGAAGCCTGGTGTCCAGAGCCCAGTGAAGAAAGTGGTTTGGGGAAGTAGGCCCCGTAATAAGCTTGTAACATTCATCACGCCCTGAGTCCTCCAGTCAATGCCATTAGGCAGAGACTGTCATTATTCCTGATTTATGGATAGGAAACCCAGGCTCAGAGAGGTGAAGGGGCTTGCCCAGGGGTGCACAGCTGGAAAGTGGAGGAGCAGCCAGGCTGGCCGATAAGTGTCCCCTCCTGTCTTCAGGATGAGCCTGCTGGGGTCCCAAGGACCAGGTGTTGGCCCCAGGCCAGCAGGCAAGAGACTGGTGGCTGGGAGCCAAGCAGAACTGGGGCCACTCACTTGTCTTTTCTCCTTCCAGGGCTGCTGGAGAGCTGGAGGCTGGCGGAGACTACGTGAAGGTAGGAGGGGGCAGGGCCAGGGGTTGGTCAGAGGACACTGCAGGTCTCAGAGCCTGTTCCATTACGGGTGGGCAGAGCCCTTCCTCAAGTCTTGCTAGGAGCCAGACCTCACTGTGTATTCCCAGGAGGGGGAGGTTCTTGGAGTCCAGGCAGCATTTGGATCCAGTTTCATTCTCAGCATCTTCTTCCCACACCAGCCATTATTCTCTCCTGGCCCCAAACTCAGGGCATCCCAATATTTGTTATCATCGGACCCCACCCACTGGCCAGCTGGACAGGGCCCCATCAGTGTCTCCATGAAAAGGATGCAGCCCACCAATCCCACCCAATCTTTGTGCACCTACTGTGTGCCGGCAGTGGGAGCAGGGGAGCAGGAGAGGATGACTCAGTTCTTTATCACAGATAATGGGCACAGCTCAGATTTATCCAAAGCTTAATTTATCCTGGGCACTGGGAATGTTGAAAATGCAGTTTTGGCCGGGCACAGTGACTCACGCCTGTAATCCCAGCACTTTGGGGTGCCAAGGTGGGTGGATCACTTGAGGTCAGGAGTTCAAGACCAGTCTAGCCAACATGGTGAAACCCTGTCTCACTAAAAGTACAAAAAAGTTAGCCAGGCGTGGTGGTGTGTGCCTGTAATCCCAGCTACTTGGTAGGCTGAGGCAGGAGAATCGCCTGAGCCAGGGTGGCCGAGGTTGCACTGAGCCGAGATTGAGTCACTACACTCCAGCCTGGGCAACAAGAACAAACTCCATCTCAAAAACAAAAACCAAAGTCCCCTCCTACTTTGAGGTACTCATCTTTGAGAGGTCAGCATCCAGAACTTCAGAGTTCTCAAACTATTTTGTGCGTCCTTTGATTCTAAGGCAAGAATTCTTAAATCCCAAGACCATAAAATTCCAGGCTGCATGCTCAGAGCTTCAGATGTATTTACAGAAAACAAACAACTGAGGCCCAGAGAAGTGGACTCACCCACCTGCGGTCACACAGCCTGCCAAAAGGATTTGGACCCGAAGCCTGACTGATAGGGAATCAGCAATGGCTCCCTTTGCATTGAAGAGCCTAAGGTTCTGGGACAAAAGTCCAGTTTCTTCTACTTTTCTTTCTTTCTTTCTTTCTTTCTTTTTCTTTCTTTGTTTCTTTCTTTTTTTTTTTTTTTTTTTGAGACAGAGTTTCACTCTTGTTGCCCAGGCTGGAGTGCAATGGCACAATCTCCGCTCACCACAACCTCCGCCTCCCGGCTTCAAGCGATTCTTCTGCCTCAGCATCCCGAATAGCTGTGATTAGCTACCACACTTGGCTAATTTTTAGTAGAGACAAGGTTTCTCCATGTTGATCAGGATGGTCTCAAACTCCTGATCTCAGGTGATCCGCTCACCTTGGCCTCCCGAAGTGCTGGGATTACAGGCATGAGCCACCAGGCCTGGCCTCTTTTTCTTTTTCTTTTTGACACAGTCTTGCTCCATCGCCTGGGCTGGAGTGCAGTGGTGCAATCTTGGCTCACTGAAACCTCCACCTCCTGGGTTCAATCGATTTTCATACCTCAGCCTCCTGAGTAGCTGAGATTACAGGCATGTGCCACCATATCCAGCTTTTTTTTTTTTTTTAGAGATGGGGTTTCACGATGTTGGCCAGGCTGGTCTCGAACTCCTGGCCTCAAGTGATCCACCTGCCCCAGCCTCCCAGAGTGCTGGGATTACAGATGTGAGTCACCGCGCTCGGCCAAAAAGTAGTTTCTAAGACAGGAAGCTTGAAAATAATAGCATGCACTTATTGAACGCTTACTTCATGCCTGGCAACTTACATGCACCAGCTCAGTGAAAGCTCACAAGAATTCTGTCAGGTCAATGCAGGCATTAGTTGGCGTTTAACATGTGCATTTTCCACAAGTAAGTCATAGCTTGCGGAAGCGGCTGGTGGGAGTGGGCGCACCAGTAGTTACGGGACAGTGGAACCAGGCTGCCTCCCTAACTATTGGGCTTTACTGGCTCTCTGCACCCCGGGTCTGTCAGTGAACATCGCGATTCCCAGCAGAGTCTCTGGTTCCAAGCCAGGGATGAGAACTTCTGGGCTCTGGGAGATTTCCTGAGGCCACAAAGGATTTGGTCGAGCACACACAGGGATTTTTCTAGTTTTAGATATGATTTAATTCAAAGTCTCTGCCCGCTCCCGGTCTGTTAGAGGTGCGGCAAGTGGGGGGAGGCAGGAACCTCCCCTCGCTGGTCCAGAGGTCCCCCACTCGATCCCGCTGTCCCCCGGTAATGCCCCCTTGGCAGGTCCTCCACTCTGCGCCCGCAGCTCCAAGCAGCTTGAGAACGCGGGACTGGAGGGCGGGGGGCGGGGCGGAGGGAGGAACAATGGCCCCCTCCCCTCCCCTGGCCGGCTGGAGGGTGGGGTCTCCCCGCCCCGCCTCCCCCGCTCCTCCCCCGACAAGGCGATGAGGTAATCGCGCCGCTGAGAGGCACGCGCAGCCGGTGCCCAGCCGGTTGGTCCCCGCGCCCCTGCCCCGCCGGCCACCGCCCCCCAGCACTGTCCCGGCCCCGGCCGCCCGGCCCCACCATGACCGAGCGGTGCAGCCTGTGGAGCGCCCTGTCGGCCGCCGCCTGCTGCTTCTACCGCGGCTCCTTCGTGCAGGTGCAGGTGAGGGGGCGGCTCGGCCCCCGCCACGCGCGCTAGGCTGGGACCCCCGGCAGCTCCGCCCGGGGCCCTAGAGCCAGCCGGGGAGCTGCAGCCCTGCGTCGCCCGGCAGGGTCGGTTCCGGTCCGGTCCGGCCCGGCCGGTCAGGGGAGGGGGCGGGGTCGCCCCAACCTCACCTCTGGGCGCCCAGGAGCTCCGCAGGGTGAGGGTTCGGCGACCACTCCTGGGATTCCGGGCTGCGGGGGATGCCAGTCCGGTTCTGCCTCCTCTGCAGCAGGGAGAGAGCTGGGGCGGGAGGACTGGGAGATGGGGTCCCCTGCACCCTGCCTGTCCTCCGCCTGGCACGCTGGCCCTTGCGGCTGACCCCAGGCACCCTGGCTCCCCATTGTACCGGGGGCGCTGGGATGGGGTCTGAAGGCTGAGTGAGGAGCAGGAAACGCGGGGGACGCTTCGGGTGCCACGGTTGGAGCCAGAGCGCCCGCCACCCTCCCGCCCTTTAGCTGGGCTCGGCCATGCCTGGGGCGCGGGTCTCTCCTAGCCCAGCTGGTGGGCAGTGCAGGACGGCGCCGCGGCGGTGAGAGGGTTAAACGGAAGGGGGTGGAGGGGAGGACCCGGACCCCGCCTCTCTGCGGAGCATCCTTTGGGGACGGCTTTGCTTGGGGTTGGGACGCTGAGAGGAGCTGGAGGGGATGCTGGGCTCGCGCTGGCGGGAAGGGGTTAAGACACTGTCCGGGGGTCTCCGCCCTCCTGACCCCTGATCCCCCTGGGAGACGCCAGGCGCGTCGGCTCTGCGCTCCCCCAGGCTAACACACGCGCGTGGAGCCCGCCTGAAGGACAGCCCCGCCGGCAGCGGAGCGCAGCATCCCCGCACCGGCCAATCAGGGCGCGCGCAGGCCGGGAGGCGGTGAGATCATCTCTGGCCAATAGCAGGGCGCCGAGCATAGGGATGCTGCATTCGCACCCCAGCACCCCCAACTCTAGGGAGCTGGGGCCCCAGGTCGAGGTGAGATCAAGGCACAGGGACTCTAGGGTACCTCACCCTCAGGTGTGCAGGAGGACCAAGTTGGTCCCCCCAAACTCTCTGGAAGCAGTGGTTAAGCTGGCAAAGGGGAGCCCAGTCTCCCAGCTCCCTTTAACGGATGAGGCTGCCCAGGCCCAGAGAGAGGAAGTGACTGGCTCAAGGTCACACAGTGGCAGCCTTGGGGTGGGTTCTTCAACATCCAGCCTCCTCCCTCCTGTGCCCGCGTCCCTCTAGCTCCAGTTGTGGAGCTGAGGCAAGGTGTCAATCACATACTCTTTGTCAAGGAGGATACCAGAAGGCTGGGGTCCTGGTTCCCTTTTTCCCTGTGACCCCCACTCTTCCCTCCCCCAGGGTTTGGTGTGATATGAGGAAAGAGGACTAGGCTGGTGTGAGCATTGCAAAGTGAGAGGGAGAGAGACCAGGGACCCCACCTACCCTTGGAAAGGGGTAGGTGGCTGAGAAAGCCCAGATCCTAGCTCAGCCCTGGGCCTCTCTGCACTTCAGGGACATCAGTTTCTACCATGGGTGGAGGATGTACAGAATTCCCACCCTCAGGCTCCGCCTTTCCCCTGAGCACCTGTGCAAACCGCCCACTCCCACCATCTGTCCCCAGAGCCCTGCAGGCTCCTCAAGGTCCACATTTTCATGGGCCCACCGCCAAGCTGCTCCTGCCCTAGCCTTGCCCACTCAAAGCGTGCCTTATCATCCTTCCAGGATCTCAGCCTGGAGTCCTCTCTGACTCCTCCACCCCAGTCCCCCACATAGATCAATGGACATCTAAACTCCCCTTCCCCCACTCCCTCTCCCACACCCCATCTGCCCTGCCACTGCCTGGAAAACTCTAGGCTACTCCCCACAAGTGGCCTAAACCTGCCCCAACATTTCCAAATCCTTCCATGGCTCTGCTGTGACCTCCGGGTAAACCCCAGCTCCCTGAGGCAGCCCTTCCACACCTGCCCCTACCCCAACAGCCCCTTGGAAACTTCTCGTCTATCTCCCCCTCCCTCCCCTTGGTTCTGCCTGTAGGGCCCTGACTTTGCAGCCGTCTCCCCAGAAGCTCTTCCCTGCCCACCTGTCTACCCACCCGCTCCACCCTGCTGCTTCTGCTTGGCTCCCTGAGTTCTTCTTCAGGCCTCAGCAAAAGCATCACCTTTTCAGGGAAGTGATCCCTGACTCTGCCTCCTGCCTAGGTTAGTGGTGCACCATTTCTGTCTGTGCATCTCTGCACATTCAGGAAACCTGGAATTGACTGTAAGTGTCTGCAAGGGCTCCCCAGGGCAGAGGCTACCTTGGGTCCTCAGCCCTGGCACAGGACCAGGGTAGGGACTTAGTCAGTGTTGAATAGAGTCAGAGATTCTAGATTATCTCTGACACTGGGAATCATGGTGTCTTGGGAGCAATGCAGACTGGGGTAGACCCAGGCAGTGTGGGAGCAGAGGGGTGAAGGATGTGTCCATAGAATCAGGAGGCAAGATCTGTGGATGGTCTGAGGAGGCAGGGAGTGGACTGGAGGACCCTTGGACTCTGGGGGAGCCAGGGATCCCAGGGAGAGACTCACCTGGAATGAAGGCCCTCCCTCATCGATCCTGCCTTCTGGTGTCTGTCTGTCTTGGAGTAGTCATCTTTGGGGTCCAGAGTCAGGGAAAGGAGAGGAAGGACTGTCCCATGTCCTCACAGTGATGAGGATGTCCATGAACCAGTAGTATTCTGGAGTGCTGTCTCTCTTCATCCTCGCGTGAGGTGAGGCAGGTTCTGTCACTGTACCCATTTCAATGAGGAAATTGAGGCCCAGAGACCTCACACGGCACAGCCAGGATTGGGCTGGGCTCTGGTGGGGGTACACCTGGCACTGGGGACTCCCCTTCCTCTGTCCTTAGGGCCCCTGGGATCCATCAGCTTCCAACTTGAGGCCACAGTAACCAGGAGTCTCTCCTGGGCCAGGTGGGAGGGTGGAGTACTGGGCATCATTTCCCTCAGTGGCCTTGCGCTTCCTTGCTGGGCTGTGATCTCCCCATCTGGTGAGGATTGCTGGGGGTTTCAAGGGAGAGATGGCCTTGGAAGTTGTAAGGGGCAATGCATATGTCTGTGTAGGGTCCCCATGTCCCAGTTTATGGTCCCTTCCCCCATCCTTGCACTGTAGCATGCATCATCCCAGAACCTATCCTTGTCCAACCAGCTTTGTGGTTTTGCTCATACATTTTCCTGCAGTACCTGCTGCCTTGCCTCCAAGATTCACCTGTAGAAATCCCCCCTCTGACACTTCAAGATCAGTTTGGTGCCCTTGGTGCATAATGAGTGTTTTCTTACTGCCATCTTCTCCAGGAAGGCTTCCCAGATCCCTCTGCCTCACCCAGACATTCCTGCTTGTAAAAGCCACCGGGCTCTTTGCCGCTGTCCAGTGCTGTGGTGCTGACTGCATGCTACTCAGAGGCTCCCACTGCTTTTGCCTCTCCTCGGCCTAGGCGCTGCCTTGAGGGCCGGGCTTGATTTATGTATCACCGCACCCACCCCTGGCATATAGCACAGGACCTGGAATGCATTGTTTGGTGGAATGAATTGAGATTTCTTTACTCTTTCTGGGACCCATGGGAATGGACCTTTCTGGTACCTGTGCCTTAGTGCTCCCAGAGTCCCAGGAGAGAGGGAGTTCACCCAGGGTAGAATGAAGTTGGGAGGGCAGGAGGAAGGGGCTTTAAGTTGGATGCCAACTGTTGCTGTCTCCCCCCCCCAGTTCTCCAAGGAGAAGTACATCCTGGACTCATCACCAGAGAAACTGCACAAGGAATTGGAGGAGGAGCTCAAACTCAGCAGCACGGATCTCCGCAGCCACGCCTGGTACCATGGCCGCATCCCCCCGAGAGGTGAGTGGGCCCCAAGCTGGAACTTCGACCCTGGACCCTCCCACGTACTGCCTTGGCCAGCCCCAGCCCTGGCTGCAGCCACCTGGGAAACCCTGACCTATTGGCAGATTCAATCAGAATGGACGGGGATGAGGTCTAGCTCTGCCCTTTACTATGTGACCTTGAACAAGTTGCTTCACTTCTCCAAGCCTCGGTATCTACTGCAAAGACTTGTAAAAATTAAATGAAATAATGCAGGTAAAATGTTTAATATGATGCTTGACACCATGAATGTTGGCCTTTGTTGTTATTATTACTGTTATTGTTACTGGTCTATATATCTGCTTATTGTATGTTTGCTTAGTGAGTACCAATCTTTGGGCTACTTAGTTTTGGCAAAGTTGAGTTTCTTGGCCAATGTGACTTTATTTTTGTTTTTATTTTTTTTGAGACGGAGTCTCGCTCTGTCCGCAGGCTGGAGTACAATGACACGACCTCAGCTCACTAAACCTCCGCCTCCTGGGTTTAAACCATTCTCCTGCCTTAGCCTGCTGAGTAGCCGGGATTATAGGTGCACACCACCATGCCTGGCTCATTTTTGTATTTTTAATAGAGCCGGGGTTTCACTATGTTGGTCAGGCTGGTCTCAAACTCCTGACCTCGTGATCTGCCCTCCTCAGCCTTCCAAAGTGCTGGGATTATAGGTGTGAGCCACCGCTCCCAGCCCCGGGGTGACTTTATAAGCCACAGACTTAAGCTGATAGATCACTTGTTCCTTCTTTCATTCATGCTGTAATCTTTGCCAAGCACCAACTCTGCCAGGACCTGTGCTAAGCACCACCGATGCAGAGGTAGAAGAGGTGGTGGCTTCTCTTGAGGGCTAATAACCCGGGGTGGGGGAGTGGGTGCTGACAGTCAGAGCCTAGTGGGAGGAATACAAGAATGGAGTGCCTGGCATGAATGTGGGGTGAGTCCCAAGGAGGGGACAGTGAGGGAGGGAACAGCTTTGTGAAATGATAGGAGTTCACCAGGTGGGACTGGGAGCAGTGGCTCACGCCTGGAATCTCAGCACTTTGGGAGGCCGAGGCCAGTGGATCACCTGAGGTCAGGAGTTTGAGACCAGCCTGGCTGTCTCTACCAAAAATACAAAAATTAGCCGGGCATAGTGGTGGGCACCTGTAATCCCAGTTACTCAGGAGGCTGAGGCAGGAGAATTGCTTGAACTCGGGAGGCGGAGGTTGTAGTGAGCTGAGATCGTGCCACCACACTCCAGCCTGGATGACAGAGTGAGACCCCGTCTCAATAATTAATAAAAAAATTAACAAACAAACAAATAAATAAGTTCATCAGATGGACAAGGCAGGAAGGGTGTTCTAGGAATAGAAAGCAGCTTGGTGCAAGGGCCAGAGCACTGGGTGGTTGGAGGAACGAGGATGAGGAATTCACTCTGCCCAACCAGAACCCTGAGAAGGGCTGGGTCTGAGACCTGGGTCTCAGATCATGACCATTCTCGCTTCTCCAGACCCTGGGCCTCTGTGCCTTCCATTCCAAGATGTCATATCCTCCTATTCCTGAGCCTCTGTGCTGCAGACCCAGGGCCTCTGGCTGAGGTGCCCTCTCTGAACCAAGGTCATTGCATCCCCGCTCTCAAGCATCAGATGTCAGATGTCTCTGTTCACTGGGCCCTCTATACCCTGGATCTGATCTTGCTGTTTTCCCCAATCCTGGGTTGCTCTGTCCCCCAGATCCTGGGTCCAGCCCTCTCCTGGCCCTGCCCTGCTCCAGCCTAACTATGCCTTCTGCAGGTCTCAGAGACCTTGGTACAACGCAACGGTGACTTCCTCATCCGGGACTCGCTGACAAGCCTGGGCGATTATGTGCTCACGTGCCGCTGGCGCAACCAGGCCTTGCACTTCAAGATCAACAAGGTGGTGGTGAAGGCGGGCGAGAGCTACACGCACATCCAGTACCTGTTTGAGCAGGAGAGCTTCGACCACGTGCCCGCCCTCGTGCGTTATCATGTGGGCAGCCGCAAGGCTGTGTCGGGAGCAGAGTGGTGCCATCATCTACTGCCCGGTCAACCGCACCTTCCCACTGCGCTACCTCGAGGCCAGCTATGGCCTGGGACAGGGGAGTAGCAAGGCCGCCAGCCCCGCCAGCCCCTCCGGCCCCAAGGGCAGCCACATGAAGCGGCGCAGCATCACCATGACCGATGGGCTCACTGCTGACAAGGTCACTCGCAGCGATGGCTGCCCCACCAGGTCAGCCAGAGCCCCATTTGTCAAAGGGGGTGTGGGTAATGAGAGGGCTGGTGAGAAAGAGGAGGCCCAGCCACACTGAAATGGTATGAAATCACTCTCCTGGAGCCTCGTGTGCAGGGAGGAATGGGAGGAAGGTTGGGCCATACCATGTGGATGTACGGACACAGGGCTTGCAGGGGAGTCAGACCGGGGTTGCAGTCCCAGCTCTGCCACTCGCTGGTCATGTGCCCTTGACCCTGTCACTTCTCCATTCTTATCTCATATTCCTACCCATAAAGACTTTCATTCAAGCAGCCCTCCCTACCCCAAGGGAGCCCTGAGTCCTGAACCGGAGAGGGGCCTGGTCCCCCACTGCCTGATGCCACCCCCTCCTCATCCTACCCAGCTAGGCCAAGGTGGGCATCCAAGCAGAGGGCTTTACAGCATGGAAATCACTACACAGGGAATGGGATGTTCTCAGTGGATTTTAATCACACCCGGTTGTCTCTGGGGCTAAGACTGGGCCCCCGGATGCTGAGAAAAGCCACAGCAGCTAAAGGTTCCTGAGATCCTACTAAGTGTTAAGCGTTGTACGTGCCCAATCTCATTAGTGCCCACTTCCTCATGGGAGGTGGGTCCTGCCCATACACCCACTTTATAGATGAGGATGCAGGCTTAGAAGGGGGAAGCTGCTTGCTAGGTAGTGCTAGGATCAAGACCCAAACCCAGGTCTGTAGACTCTGAACTCTGTGCCCCAAGTTTCTGTGGCTTCCCTGGCTGTTTGCAAAGAGATTCGCTGTCCTTTGCCACCTGCACTTGGACAGGCCCTTGAGGCCCCATCTCCCTGGCCTGGGTTGGGTACTCCAAACCAAGGAGTTGACGAATGGATACCCTGTGGACAGCAGCCACTCGGCCTGTGGTTTGGAACCAGTGAGAGGTCAGGATGGTGGTCCCACTCCCTAAGGCTCCCCCACCCTTCCTGCTGGCCCCTCTCCCCAGACAGTTCTCCAGGCTGGAGGAAGTCTCTGCTTATCAAGCTGAAGGCACTAGTGAGGGGCCGTGTCTGCCCAGAGAATGGTTGTGTTGACTAACTTGCAAAAGGCACCTCGTAGGGTAGTTGAATTCTGGTCTGTACCCCCTTTCCCATCCTCTACTCCTCAGGAAAGAGAGAGGGACAGAGGAGCCTGAAAAGCGTTGGCTCAGCTGGGGTGCCTCCAAGCCTCATCCTCAGGCTTCTCTAAGCTTTGTGGAGGGGAAGGCTGGGTAGGAATGGAGGAGAGCAGGGTCATGTGGAGGATACTGACTAGGAACCAGGCGAGTGGCCAGGTCCGGTGGTTCATGCCTGTAATCCCAGTACTTTGGGAGGCTGAGGCGGGCAGATCACCTGAGGTTGGGATCTGCCTGACCAACATGAAGAAACCCCATCTCTACTAAAAATACAAAATTAGCCAGGTGTGGTGGTGCATGCCTGTAATCCCAGCTACTCAGGAGGCTGAGGCAGAAGAATCACTTGAACCTGGGAGGCAGAGGTTGCGGTGAGCTGAGATCGCACCATTGCACTCCAGCCTGGGCACCAGAGAAAAACTCCGTCTCAAAAAAAGAAAAAGAAAGCCAGGTGTGCTCACCACCAGGGTCCTAGCTCTGCCCCTGGCTCGCTGTGTCCCCTCTGTCCTCTGGGCTTCAGGGTTTTTTGTACCTGTCAGTCAGGAGGTTGGATTTGATGATCTCCAATCTTCTCTGCCTCTGAAGTTCAAGGTGCAGAGGTGGGGGTTCCAGAGGCAGACTGAGGCCCCTGACCTCGGGGCTCCCTGCCCATGACACTGTCTGTTCCACAGTATGTCGCTGCCCCGTCCTCGGGACTCCATCCGCAGCTGTGCCCTCAGCATGGACCAGATCCCAGACCTGCACTCGCCCATGTCGCCCATCTCCGAGAGCCCTAGCTCCCCTGCCTACAGCACTGGTATGGCCAGCAGAGGGGGTGGAGCAGGTGGAACGAATCTGTCCTTGATGAATTCTGTCACCTGTGTGTGGTTATGTGTGCTTCTGCCTCTTTACTGAGAGCAAGAATTGACACTAAAAACCTGCTAGGAGAACTGTTGGTATCAACATACAAGATGTATCCATGGCTTGTTCATTTAACAACAATGTATGTACTTATTTATTTATTTATTTTTCTAGTAGCTTACCAGAGCCAGGTGGAATATTATTTATTTATTTTTAAGATGGAGTTTTGCTCTTGTTCCCCAGGCTGGTGTGCAGTGGCACGATTTCGGCTCACTCAACCTCCGCCTCCTGTGTTCAAGCGATTCTCCTGCCTCAGCCTCCTGAGTAGCTGGGATTACAGGCACCTACCACCAGGCCTGGCTAATTTTTAGTAGAGATGGTGTTTCACCACGTTGGCCAGAGTCGTCTCAAACTCCTGACCTCAGGTGATCCACCCGCCTCGGCCTCCCACAGTGCTGGGATTACAAGCGGGTGACACCGTGCCCAGTTAATTTTTGTATTTTTAGTAGAGATGGGGTTTCACCATGTTGGCCAGGCTGGTCTTGAACTCCTGACCTCAGGTGATCTGCCCACTTCGGCCTCCCAAAGTGCTGGGATTACAGGCATGAGCCACCACACTCGGCCTCCTTTTTTCTTAATAGACTTTATCTTTTAGAGAAATTTTAGGTTCACAGCAAAAGTTAAGTGGAAAGTACAGAACACTGTGCTTTCTTATAAATACGAAGAAGGTTTCTATGTTAGAAACATTCCAATAGGTCATTTCTGGAAAAACACAAAAAGAATGTTTTCAATAGTCCATATTGTCCACGTGGCAGGCCAAATGTCTTGAGAGGGGGCTGTCCCAGGAGGAAATTTTGCCTAGGGAGGCATTCCACTGAAGTGTTGCTGTCCGTATTGGTTGCTTCCCTAAACACAGAGCTACTGACTTTGTCATAACTACAAACTTGATTTCAAAGCAATACCCCTGAGTATAAAATGTAAAATTCCTTGCCAGAAATGACTTATCGGACAATTTCTAAGCAATGTGGTATAGTAAAGCAGCCCAGATGTCAAGACTTAAATCCTGGCTCTACCACTTGCTGGCTGGGTGACCTTGGGCAGGTCAGTGCACCTCTTTGAGCCTCAGTTTTCTCATCTGTGGAATGAGGATTATAAAAGTACTTACCCCCAGGACACTGAAAGGGTTAAATAGACTGAGATACCAAAAAGGGTCTTGCGGACAGTAAGAGCTCAGTAAATACTGCCTCTGAGGTTTGATGATGGTTTTACTGCCCTTCTATCTCCAGCATGTTGCCAGCTCCTGGCACACAATGTATAGCAACAAATCATTATTGCTAATTCAGGCCAGGCGCAGTGGCACACATCTGTAATCCCAGCTACCCAGGAGGCTGAGGCAGAAAATCGCTTGAACCTGGGAGGCAGAGGTTGCGGTGAGCTGAGATAGTACCATTGCACTCCAGCCTGGGCAACAGAGTGAGACTCTGACTAAAAAAAAAAAAATTAGCCGGGTGTGGTGGCACATGACTGTAATCCCAGCTACTCAGGGAGACTGAGGCTCAAGAGTTGCTTGAACCTAGGAGGTGGAGGTTGCAGTGAGCCTAGTTGGTGCCATTGCACTCCAGCCTGGGCGACAGTGAGACTCTGACTCAAAAAAAAAAAAAATCATTATTGCTAATTGGTTGAGAAACAATTGCAGGTGGCACAAGAAATTGCAGCAGGTGCTCAGCTTCCCTGGATCACTGGACGCTCCTCCAAGCAGTGGGTCCCCCAAGGCTGCAGCAGCCTCAGGGTGGGGCCATGCAAACTCCTGGGTTCTGGTGATTTCAGAGCATCACCTGGGCTGGTCAGCTTGCCAGAGTCTGCCAGCCCTGGTCTCTGCTCATGCCAGGAGGTGGGGGACATCACCTCTGTATTCCCTATAAGGAGTAAGGGAGCCTGGTCTTTGGGAAGGGATGCAGGAATCCCACTTCGGTGGGGGAGCTGCTGTAACTGGGTCTCTCTCTCTACCTTTCTGCAGTAACCCGAGTCCACGCTTCCCCTGCAGCCCCTTCTGCCACAGCACTGCCTGCCTCCCCTGTTGCCCGCCGTTCCAGTGAGCCTCAGCTATGTTCCGGAAGTGCCCCAAAGACCCATGGGGAGTCAGACAAGGGTCCCCACGCCAGCCCCTCTCACACCCTCTGCAAGGCCTCCCCCATCACCATCACTCAGCAGCTACAGTGACCCGGACTCTGGCCACTACTGTCAGCTCCAGCCTTCCGTACGTGGCAGCCAAGAGTGGGCAGCGGCTGAGGCCTCCAGCTGGCAGGCCAGGAGCTATGGGGGAGAAGCTAAAGGAACTGTCAGAAAATGGGGCCCCCGAGGGGGACTGGGGCAAGACCTTCACAGTCCCCATCGTGGAAGTCACCTCTTCCTTCAACCCGGCCACCTTCCAGTCACTACTGATCCCCCAGGGATAACCGGCCACTGGAGGTAGGCCTTCTGCGGAAGGTCAAGGAGCTGCTGTCGGAGGTGGATGCCCGGACGCTGGCCCGGCATGTCA
Source organism: Ateles fusciceps (assembly GCA_036589455.1). Lineage (NCBI taxonomy): Eukaryota > Metazoa > Chordata > Mammalia > Primates > Atelidae > Ateles > Ateles fusciceps. The sequence goes on from JAZHEH010003300.1 coordinate 5,971,189, forward strand.
CCAAGGTGGACTGCTTGGTAGGTGCTGGCTGTGCACTGGGGTTGGGGGGAGCACCTCTGTTCTCTGGGACAGGGCAGTGAGAAGCTGGCTCCCAGATTCCCCCCAAGTACAGCAAGCGGACTGGATTCTAGCTCCATGGCTGTCCTTTGCCTGCTCTGTGTCTCTAGGCTGGTCATTTAGCCTCAGTGGGCCTCTAGTTTCTCCTTTTAAAAAGCACATAAGGCCGAGGGTTGTGGCTTATACCTGAATCCCAGCACTTTGGGAGGCTGAGGCGGGTGGATCACCTGAGGTCAGTGGATCACCTGAGGTCAGGAGTTCAAGACCAGGCTGGCTAACATGGTGAAAACCTGTCTCTACTAAAAATACAAAAATTAGCTAGGCATCATGGCAGGTGCCTATAATCCCAGCTACTCAGGAGGCTGAGGCAGAAGAATTGCTTGAATTGGGAGGTAGAGGTTTCAGTGAGCTGAGATCACACCACTGCGCTCCGGCCTGGGCAACAGAGGGAGACTCTTTAAAAAAAAAAAAAAAAAAAATGCACGTAAGAGATCCTTGCTTCCTCCAGATGCCAGTTTGGCACTAGAACAGGGCAGATAGTTGTCTCTGGCTCCCTGAGGTACTTGGGGGACACTTCTCTAGAAAAGGCCCAACTGTCCGCCCCCAACCCCTTAGTGGACAGATAAGTAGAAGTCATGACCTCCTCGGCCCATTGTTGTCAATACCTAGGCCTTAGCTTTGTTGAGTCTTTGAACATCTAAAGACCCCAGGTCTCTCTATGCCTCAGTTTCTCCTTTTGCAGTTTGGGAGAAACCGATTACTGGGTTACACTGGTCTCAGAGCACAGGAAGCAAGAAAGAGACGAGGCAGAAAGATCGCTCCATGAAGAGTCCTGGGTGGCAGGGAGGACCCAGGTTCTAGGCCCAGTGTGTGACTTCGGGCAAGCCCATTCCCTCCCTGGGCTTCAGGGTTTCCCTCTGCAATGAGCAAGTATCCTGCCCTTGACCTTAACTGAATATGTATGTATGTATGTATTTTTTGAGATGAAGTCTTACTCTGTCACTGAGGCTGGAGTGCAGTGGCAGGATCTCAGCTCACTGCAACCTCCACCTCCTGGGTTCCAGTGATTCTTCTGCCTCAGCCTCCCAAGTAGCTGGGACTACAGGCACATGCCACTGTACCCAGCTACTTTTTGGATTTTTAGTAGAGATGGGGTTTCGCCATGTTGGCTAGGCTGGTCTCAGACTCCTGACCTCAGGTGATCCTCCCACCTCGGCCTCCCAGAGTGCTGGCAATTCAGGTGTGAGCCACCACGCTCGGCCAACCTTAACTGAATATTTAATATGCCAGGCACCTCTGAACATTTTTCCATTAATCCCCATTTCACAGATGGGGAAACTGAGGCTCGCTGAGAAAGGCAGTCACTTTTTCCGTATCAGAGGGTTAGCGGTGGAGCTGGAATTCAAACCCCACCTCCCAACCAGGCTACGCCCTTAGATAAAGCTCTCTGACTCCCAGATGGCTGGGGCCAGCCCTGACAGGATATTAATCAGCCCTCTCGGCGTCTTTGCAGGTTGCTAGGATACTGGGCGTTACCAAGGAGATGCAGACCCTAATGGGAGTCCGCTGGGGCATGGAGCTGCTCACCCTCCCCCATGGCCGGCAGCTACGCCTAGACCTGCTGGAAAGGTGAGGCAGCGCCTGCACCCGGGGACTCGCGGAGAATCCCCCGGCTACCGCACTCCCCCGCTGGCCGGGGCGGGTTGGCCAATCATAGCCTCTCAGCCCCGCTCCTGGCTGCTCTGGCCACGCCTCCCATCCCATTGACCAATCGCAACCCCTTATTACTCCCTCTAAGCAAACTGATTTCCCAAAGACTGAGTCCTGTATTTCCGAATTCGCGTTCCTTTCGCATCCCCTTGACCAGTCATCCACTGGACTATCAGCCTGGCTCCGCCCATCAGCTTGGACTTCTTGTTTATTCTTAAAACTGCTCTGCGCGATGCATTCCGCTGCTCACCCACAGCTCTGGCCCCGCCCATGACTTATGCTGGCCAATCAGAAGCCCGAGGACTTGCTTTCCGCGCTCTGGCCGCGCCCCCTTATTCCATTGACCCCTTACAACCTCTCACGTTGGCTCCGCCCTCCGCCCCCTCCTGGCCCAACCACAGCCAGGGGCGGCCTCCTGTCAGCACCCCCTCACTCCAGTCCCCAGGCCCGCCGCCTCTGACCCCGCCGCTTCGACAGGTTCCACACCATGTCCATCATGCTGGCCGTGGACATCCTGGGCTGCACCGGTTCCGCGGAGGAGCGAGCAGCGCTGCTGCACAAGACCATCCAGCTGGCGGCCGAGCTGCGGGGGACTATGGGCAACATGTTCAGCTTCGCGGCGGTCATGGGTGCCCTGGACATGGCCCAGGTACTGAGGGCCGTGCAGAGCCGGCATCGATAGACTGTCTGGAAGAGCCCTGGGGTGCGTTCCTTTTGGGATGGCTATGTATGGAATAGGAGGAGCTTTGGATTTTCTAGGCAGCATTGGTGAGAGTACCCGGGAGAACTGAGTTCTGCAAGTGCTACCCACAGCAAGTTCTTTCCCGTCTCTGGGCTTCAGTTTCCTCGCTTGTAAAATAAAATGAATGAGGAGCATTATATGAGTTTAAAGAATAAGAATAAGGCCGCGCGCGGTGGTTCATGCCTGTAATCCCAGCACTTTGGGAGGCCAAGGTGGGCAAATCACCTGAGGTCAGGAGTTCGAGACCAGCCTGGCCAACATGGTAAAACCCTGTCTCAACTAAAAATACAAAAATTAGCCAGGCGTGGTGGTGGGCGCTTGCAATCCCAGCTACTCAGGAGGCTGAGGCAGGAGAATCGCTTGAACCCAGGAGGCAGAGGTGGCAGTGAGCTGAGATCGCACCACTGCACTCCAGCCTGGGCGACAGAGGGAGACTCCGTCTCAAAGATAAATAAATAAATCAATCAATAATAAATAAGAACAACAAGGTCTCAGAGGCAGTGCCCTAGGTTCAACTTCCAGCTCTGCCACTTTTTCGGAATTACCGTGGGCAAGTCATTCCCCACTCTGAGCCTTAGTTCTCTCATCTGTAAAATGAGTTGTTATGAGAGCTTCATGGGAGACGTGAAAAGCTGTCATCACTGTCCCTGGTACGTGAAGGATGGCCATAATGATAATGATTATCCCACATCTAGTTGTCCACTCAGCAGGGTGGCCCCTGCAGGTTCTCTGCCTGGCTGCTCTCTCACAGTTTGGCCTCCCCAGATTTCTCGGCTGGAGCAGACATGGGTGACCCTGCGGCAGCGACACACGGAGGGTGCCATCCTGTACGAGAAGAAGCTTAAGCCTTTTCTCAAGAGCCTCAACGAGGGCAAAGGTACTTCCTTGCTGTGTGACTTTGGACACGTTGCAGCCCTCCTTAGGGTGGCAGAGACTCCCAGCATGGACAGTGATGACAGCCTGGCTGAGCTCTGTGCAGGCTGCTTGCCCTGAGCTCACTGTCCCTGCTGGCAGTTGTTTCAGCACTGTCCATGTGCAGGCTCAGCCCTTGGGGCTGGGCCAGGGCGGCAGTGGGTTCAGTTGGGGGAATCAGAAAGGAAGCGTTTGTCCCAGGAGTAAGGAGCCCCTGGAGCTCTCTCTGGGACCTCAGCCAGGCCCTTCCCTCCTGCACCTGGGCTTCTGGGACTGCAGTGGGTGGTGGGGGCTCCAGGGTCTCTAAGCGCCTGCTGCCTTTCTCCCTGCAGAAGGCCCGCCTCTGAGCAACACCACGTTTCCTCATGTGCTGCCCCTCATCACCCTGCTGGAGTGTGACTCGGCCCCACCTGAGGGCCCTGAGCCCTGGGGCAGCACGGAGCACGGTGTGGAGGTGGTGCTGGCCCACTTGGAGGCTGCTCGCATGGTGGCACACCATGGAGGCCTGTACCACACCAATGCTGAGGTCAAGCTGCAGGGTGAGTGGCCAGTGGCATCTTGGAGGGCCTGCAGGCCGGGGCCTCTCTCCCCCTGTCTCACTGCTTCCCTTTCCATCCCTCTGTCCTGCTCTGTCTCCCTAACACCTTCCTCTCATTCCTCTCATGTCCTTTTTTTTTGAATCTCGCATTGTTGCCCAGGCTGGAGTGCAATGGTGCAATCTCAGCTCACTATAACCTCTGCTTCCCAGGTTCAAGGGATTCTCCAGCCCCAGCCTCCTGAGTAGCTGGGATTATAGGCATGTACCACCATGCCTGGCTAATTTTTTGTATTTTTAGTAGAGACAGGGTTTCACCATGTTGGCCAGGCTGGTCTTGAACTCCTGACCTCAGAGGATCCACCCACCTCAGCCTTTCAAAGTGCTGGGATTATAGGTGTGAGCCACCATGCCTGGTGGTGTGGCTTTTTTTTTTGGTGGGGGGGGGATGGAGTTTCACTCTTGTTGCCCAGTCTGGAGTGCAATGGCAAGATCTTGGCTCACTGCAACCTCTGCCTCCCAGGTGCAAACGATTCTCCTGCCTCGGCCTCTCAACTAGCTGGGATTACAGGCGTGCACCACCACATCTGGCTAATTTGTATTTTTAGTAGAGCTGGGGTTTCACCATGTTGGTCAGGCTGGTCTCAAATTCCTGACCTCAGGTGATCCACCTGCCTCGGCCTCCCAAAGTGCTGGGATTACAGGTGTGAGCTACCGTGCCCAGCCTCATGTCTTTTCTTCACTCCTTCACTCATTAGTTCAACAAGTAACTATTAGTGGCAGGCACCAGGTGGGGGTTGGGGCAAACAGATGATTCAGAGAGCACCTTAGCGGTTGTCTTAGCTTCGCTGGGCCTCAGTGTTCTCACCTATGCAGTGAGCAGCCTGTGGCCTTACTTTACAAGGTTATTTGCAAGGCTCCCAGGCTGGGGCTCTGGGGTGAGAAAGACCCACCCGGTCTTTAAGGAGTTCAGTGTAATTGAAAACTTAAAACTCCCTCTGGCGAAAGGAGAAGAAAGTGGCGTAGACAATCTCTCTTACTGCTTCTCGCATTATGTAAATCATGATAATTTATTGAAGACAAATTGGAAATATAAGCTGAGCAAAAATAAGGTTAAAAAAAATACCCATGGCTAAGCACGGTGGCTCACACCTGTAATCTCAGCACCTTGGGAGGCCAAGGTGGGTGGATCACCTGTGGTCAGGAGGTCGAGACCAGCTTGGCCAACATGGTGAAACCCCATCTCTACTAAAAATACAAAAAAAAAAAAAAAAAAAAAAATAGCTGGATATGATGGCATGTGCCTGTAATCCCAGCTACTTGGGAGGCTGAGACAGAAGAATCACTTGAACCCAGGAGGTGGAGGTTGCAGTGAGCTGAGACCACGCCACTGCGCTCCAGTCTGGGTGGCAGAGCAAGACTCTGTTTAAAAAAAAATTGCCCACGATTACTCAGGAGCAAATGCTTTGAACATCCTGGTACATGTCTTCGCCACCTTTTTCTTCAGAAAATAATAATTATCATAAAAATAGCCGAGGCACAGTGGCTCACGCCTGTAATCCTAGCACTTTGGGAGGCTGAGGAGGGTGGATCACCTGAGGTTGAGAGTTTGAGACCAGCCTGGCCAACATGATGAAACCCCATCTCTACTAAAAATACAAAACTAGCCGGGCGTGGTGTCGCATGCCTGTAGTCCCAGCTACTCGGGGGGCTAAGACAGGAGAATCGCTTGAACCCTGGAGGTGGAGGTTGTGGTGAGCCCAGATTGCGCCATTGCACTCCAACCTGGGCAACAAGAGAGAAACTTCGTCTCAAAAAAACAGACAAAAATAAACAAAAAACAGGACAAAGATGCTAAACTACAGGGTCATGTTTATCCACAAAGTTTGTTGGGTCCTTGGCGGGGTTGCTGGGAGGTCCCTAACAGGGGGGCCCTGAAGAATGCTGGGGCTCTGGACAAGAATCCCAGCCTCTGCCCTGACCCTATGCCCCAACATTGCAGGGTTCCAGGCCCGGCCAGAGCTACTGGAGGTGTTCAGCACGGAGTTCCAGATGCGCCTCCTCTGGGGCAGTCAGGGTGCCAGCAGCAGCCAGGCCCGGCGCTATGAGAAGTTCAACAAGGTCCTCACTGCCCTGTCCCACAAGCTGGAGCCTGCCATCCGCTCCAGCGAGCTGTGACCTCAGGGGACCTTTCCCCTCTGCAGCTGCGGACAGCGTCAGGGGCAGAGGGGCACAGACCTTTCCCCAGAGCACCCCAAGGACACTGTGATCAACCCGAGAATGTTCTGGGTTCAACTCCAGCATCTCCCTTGCACCCCCAGGGTCCTGAGTGGACTCTGGGTTCCATCCCACCTGCTGCACACTCACCAGGTCTCCGCTGAGGAAGAACAGGAAGGCCGGTTCCCCCACCAGCTTCTGCTGCTCCCCTTCCTGCTGGGGTTCCCCCATTTTCGAGCCATGGGAGGCTGTTCACGCCTCCTCACTCTCCGTCAGTCCCTCACCCACACCAAGGCCTCCATCTCGCTGTAAATAAGTCTGTGTGTGCTGTAAATAGATGTACAGAAGCCATGTTCTTTCTTTCATATAATAAACTTTTATGACTCTTTATTCTGTCTCTCGGGCTCCTGGGGTGGAAGGAAGCACCTTTTCTCAGGTGAAAGGTAGAAAACTTCATTCAACAAATGTGAGTGGTGAGTATCTGCAGCCAGTGGCATGTAGGTAAAGAAAGGCAGATTTATCAGAGACAGTGTGAAAGGGCATTGCAAGGTAGCAATGGGCAGATCAACAGGAGAGGAGCTCACTGCAAAGAGACAAAGGCTTGCTGTGAGTTTTTATAGATGGCGCTTCTGCTGTGTGCTGAAGAGGGCTTTCTGCAGTACTGGTAACGCCAAGGTTGCAGTGGGCTAACCTACAGGTGTCTGGTGAGAAGTTGGGCACAGGAGGGCTGTGTGTCCTGAACCATCAAGAAGGCAGACTTCGAGCTTATCTGCTTTTCCTTTTTGCTTTCCCCGATCCTGTCAGCCTGACTCATTTTCCTTAATTAGGATTCTACAACGAATACTTCTTTAGCACCTGGGACATTCCAGATTGTGCCAGGAGCCCGGGTTACAGCAAATATGAAAACCCAGTCCTTGCTCTCTGGGAGCTCACAGACCAGCAGGAGAGAGAACCAGCTAATTCCAACTTAGTGCTCCTACCCCATGCCCTGCCCCTGGATGCCATAGCAACAGGTCCCACAGATGCACAACCAGAAATCTGAGGCTTTGGGGTGGACAGGCTTTTTGAAATCTATGATCCCAACTCCCTCTGGTAGTCCAAGACCTGGAAGGAGAAGGGACTTTTCCCAGGTCACAGCAGCAGAGTGGGAAAGGCTCAACCTGACTTCCAGGACCCAGACTTCGCTCCTTTTTTCTCCTTAATAGTGGGAACTACTGTTTTTTGGTTTTTGTTTTTTTTCTGAGACGGCTTCACTCTTGCTGCCCAGGCTATAGTGCAGTAGTGTGATCTCGGCTCACTGCACCCTCCACCTCCCAGGTTCAAGGGATTCTCCTGCCTCAGCCTCCTGAGTAGCCAGGATTACTGGTGCTCGTCACCACGCCTGGCTAATTTTTGTATTTTTAGTAGAGACAGGGTTTCACCATGTTGACCAGGCTGGTCTTGAACTCTTGACCTCAGGTGATCCACCTGACTCGGCCTCCCAAAGTGCTGGGATGAAAACCTGACCGGAACTATTTATTTCTTTTCAGGCTTTGATATTTGGCCCCAGAAGTCCTGGTGTGTGTGTGTTTGTGTGTGTAACTATGTGTTGAGGTTGGTAGGGACAGGGAGGGAGTCTTTGAGGTGGGCCATGAAGGCTGTTGCCTTGGTTCCCTTACTCCAGTGGCTGGGGGAGGTGGGCAACGTGGATCAAAACGAATCCAGGCCAAGCTGGAGGCCTGGGGAGCCTGTGCGTTGAACCTCAAACGTCTGGAGTCCTTTGCCTTCTGAATCCTTTGACCAAGAGAGGCTGATAACATGCAGCGAGCACTAGGGCTCTGGTAACAGCCAGACTTGGGTTTAGTTCTATTGTTTAACAGCTGCATGACATTGTGTAAGAGGCTTAACCTCTTCGGTCCCAAATACGTCCTTATTGAGATGGGGACAACAACAGAAGCCGTCTCCTAGGACTGATGCCAAGCATTGGGCGACAGTTGCTGTTAGGTGAGGGAGAGTCCTGTTTCATACACAATGGAATGTCGATGATCATTTATTAATTACTTCCTGAGCCAAACAATTTGTGTGCCTTTATGTCATTGAAACACCACCATTTCTCTGGATAGCAGGTACTATTATCACATTATAAGGTATATAGGCACTTAGCACTAATGGTACAGAGTAAGTGCTCACTAAAAGCTGTTAGAGAGGGCACTTTTGTCATATAAAAGAAAAAAGGAGCATGGAAAAGGCACTTTGCAAGGCGTAAGGTTCCGCACAAGTTTTTGCTGTAATTGTTACGTCGCCCTTTGTGGTCATAATCCTTTATTTATTCTTTCTGAGCTACTACGATGGTCCCCTAGTTACCGTGGCCATGGAAACGCGGCCCGCCGTTCCGGATTGGACGGTTCGCGGGCTCCCCCTGGAGGCCACCTTCCGATTCTGCTGAGGAATGACTGGGCCGGCTTTGGAGGCGGGGGAGAGGGGGTGTCGGGAGTTGTAGGCGATGGGCGTGGCTGCTGCGGAGCGGTGCACGCCGGAAGTTGTAGTTCCCGGGCGAGGCGGTTGGCTGCCCCACGCCGAGCTGGGCCTCACCCGGATGGCGGTTGCGACGCGCGGCTGCCGGCCCTGGGGCTCGCTCCTCGGGCTGCTCGGGCTGGTCTCGGCCGCGGCCGCCGCCTGGGACCTAGCTTCTCTGCGCTGCAGCTTGGGCGCCTTTTTGCGGATGCGACTTCCGGCCCAACTTGCCAGGTGAGGTGCCAGGGAGCCCGGAGCGAGGGGTGGGCGAGACTCGGGAGCGCTGGGAGCCCGGCTGGCCCTGGCCGGACCAGCTGAGGACCCAGAGGGCCGTGGGACCGGAGGGCGGGGCCCGCAGACTTGCGGGGGTGGAGTGTACCCGTTGGGGTCCAGGAGCCCCTGCCAACCTGGAGAGAGGTCTTGGGCCTCCCCGGAATGACCTGGCTGTCAAGGGAGAAACGCGCCTTGGGGATGGCCGCGGTCTGGGGCTGACCCCGTTGACAGCTCGCTTTTATAGCTGAGTGCAATCTAGAGGATCGCCTGGTGGGGGACGGGGCCGAGCTGCATCAGGCCTGAAGGTGGCTCTTTACCGCCACAGACCCCAAGGGCCCCGTGCCATGTGTATAGTCAGCTTGGACAAACGTAGGGACAGAGGCATCCCAGACCAGGTTCCAGACATGACGTTCCCCTTGAACCTCTGCCTTGGTGGGATGTGTCCTCACCGTCCTCCTGTGGCCCTAGGTCTGGAGTGTGACCTGGCTCAGCACCTGGCCGGCCAGCATCTGGCCAAGGCGCTGGTGGTGAAGGCGCTGAAGGCGTTTGTGCGGGACCCAGCGCCCACCAAGCCGCTGGTCCTCTCCCTGCACGGCTGGACCGGCACGGGGAAGTCCTATGTCAGCTCCCCTGCTGGCGCACTACCTCTTCCAGGGCGGCCTCCGCAGCTCCCGCGTGCACCACTTTCTCCCGTCATCCACTTTCCCCACCCCAGCCACATCGAGCGCTACAAGGTAGGCTGGATGCGTCCTTGACTGCTGTTCTCCTCACCATGGGGTGACACCCTAGGGAGTAAGTCCTGAGCCCAGACAGGGGAGTCACCTGCTCCAGGCCACACAGCTGGCTGCAGCGCCAGCCCTTAGGACCCATCCTGCACAGAGCTTGGGAAGGTACCATTCTACCTAGCAGGGAGCACCTTGATTCCTTGGGGCAGTAAGGAACCCTGGCAGTACCTACCTGCCAGAGTTGTTGTGAGGGACATGAGATTATATCATTGCAGATATTAGTTATTGAGCACCTATGTTCGTCAGATAATCTGCACTATTGTCCTGCTAGAAATCAGCCCCAATTTGTGGCTCAGAGTAAGCATCGGGAAATACTGACTGTTACTACTACTGTTGTTGATTGCAGGTACCTTCCAGGCTGGTCTGTTTCAGATCATCCTGCTGGGTAGGTTCAGGGAGCAGGAAGGAGCCTTCCCCTTTTATAGAAAGCAGCAGGTGTCATGGAAAGAGTCCCAAACAGGGAAGTGGGAGGCTTGGGTTTGATTCCCTGTTGTCCTGCTGACCAGCTGTGTGACTTTGGGCAAGTCTCTGCCCCTCTCTGGGATACAGTTTCACCATCAGTCTCACTAAGGAGTTGGTGCTCTCTGGGAAACATCTCCCTAGAAAGGAAATTAGTTCTTGGTTTGGGAAGAGGTCTGGGGTTGGGGGAGTTTCTCCAGCCCCCCCTGGAACTCCTGTCTCTCCCCTGCAGAAGGATCTTAAGAGCTGGGTCCAAGGGAACCTCACTGCCTGTGGCCGCTCCCTCTTCCTCTTCGATGAGATGGACAAGATGCCCCCAGGTCTGATGGAAGTCCTTCGGCCTTTTCTGGGCTCCTCCTGGGTTGTATACGGACCAACTATCGAAAAGCCATCTTCATCTTCATCAGGTGGGGCCTGGCTTTGCAGGGGGCACGGTGGGGGTCCACTTTTCGGAGGTTCATCTATCTATACAGCCTTGGCCTGTGCTTCCAGCAGAATCCAATTCCCCCCTGGGCCCAGCTGGGCCTTCCCAGTGCCCCCAACACTCTCACAGGTGACACTATCATTCAGCCTGGTTGATTTTCCCTTGGACACTCTCAGCCCATTCTTGGGCTCTAGTCTTTTTTTTTTTTGAGATGGAGTTGCGCTCTTGTTGCCCAGGCTGGAGTGCAATGATGCGATCTCGGCTCACCACAACCTCCACCACCAGGGTTCAAGCGATTCTCCTGTCTTAGCCTCCCGAGTAGCTGGGATTACAGCCATGCGCCACCACGCCCGGCTAATTTTATATTTTTAGTGGAGACGGGGTTTCTCTATGTTGGTCAGGCTGATTTCGAACTCCTGACCTCAGGTGATCCTGCTGCCTCGGCCTCCCAAAGTGCTGGGATTATAGGCGTGAGTCACTGCGCCCGGCCTGGGCTCAGTCTTTTTGATTGCCACTTCTTTGTGGAAGCCCTGCCAGGTCAAGAAGTTTTCCTTCTTTTGTGGCGAGGAGGACACAGGCCTGGGGAAAAGCAGGAGCTGACTTCTTGTGCTTTAGTCCCAGCTCTCAGAATCCTTGCTGTGTTTCCTCAGGCAGCGTGGCTCTCGTCTCGGAGCCTCTGCCTCTGCTTCTGAATAGCGAGGCCAATGATGATACCCCGATGTCCTCCCGGAAGTTGAGTGAGGGAAAGTCAGTTAAGGGACACAAAAGTGTTTTGTAAACTGTAAAGTACGTGGCATGTGTAGGTGAGTTACAGGGGCATGAGGGGAAGTGGAGCGTTTTCAGTGGGATTGGCTCCTCCTGGCACTGAGCCATGCTCCTAGGTCATGTCAGGTGGCAGTGGGGGACGTGAGGGCCAAATCCTGCCCTGTGCTAGTCCTCATCTGAGTCTCAGCCTGGGTCTCCCATGATTTTAGCAACACGGGTGGCGACCAGATCAACCAGGTGGCACTGGAGGCGTGGCGCAGCCGCCGGGACCGCGAGGAGATCCTCCTGCAGGAGCTGGAGCCAGTTATAACCCGTGCAGTGCTGGACAACCCGCTCCGTGAGTTTGGCTCAGTAACCCCCTCCTGGGGGGGGCTTCACCCATACCCAGGGGGCCAGGTTTCTCTCAGGGTCTCATGCTTTGCCCGCTGACCCAGGAGTTCTGAACCCAGGCTTTGGCACTCCTAGCTCTGTGACCTTGGGTGAGCCTTACAGCCCCTGAGTCCTATACCCAGAAGGTGGCTGAGGGGACCAAGGCCAGCATCTTCCCTCCTGCCCCTGGGAGGTGCGGCCAGCTTCTCCCGTCTTGTGAAGCACAAAGTCCTCTCCCCCACCTACCCTTTCTGCAGATGGCTTCTCCCGCTCGGGCATCATGGAAGAGCGCCTCCTAGACGCAGTGGTGCCCTTCCTCCCACTCCAACGGCACCATGTCCGGCACTGTGTATTCAACGAGCTGGCCCAGCTGGGCCTGGAGCCAAGGGATGAGGTTGTCCAGGCTGTGCTGGACAGCACCACCTTCTTCCCTGAGGACGAGCAGCTCTTCTCCTCCAACGGCTGCAAGACCGTGGCCTCCCGAATCGCCTTCTTCCTCTGACTCCCTTTGTCCTCCCCCTCATGGCCAGACCATGCAGGAAAGGCCTGGGGCCTCTGTCACAGGGACCCAGAGCACCAAGTGAGATGAAGAGCATGTCGGCTAGGCCACGGGACAGATGGCTAGGAAGGGCTCTGGCCTCAAAACTGGCTCGAGAGCATCTTGGCCGCTGCCGCCTTCCCCAGGGAAACCCCTGGTCAACCCAGAACCTCACTGAGCCTTGACCTCCCCCTACAGCCTGAGCCTTCTTACTGTGAATTATAACTCAGGGACTGTGGCTCGTGGCGGCACCCCCCTCCTCAGTCTGCCTCCTTGGTCGGGCAGCATACCCCCTCCCCTCTGCCCCACACCCTGTGTTTGTATCATCAAGCCAGGTAGAGACTTCTCAGTTTCCAGAAATGGAGGGACTCAAGCTACCACTCGGGCCTGGTTTTAGAAGTTTTTAATTTTATAAAAGAAGAGAATAAGTATAATAAACTCAGCTATGGGACCAGAGGACTGTTGCTAAGACTTTTATTTTATTTTATTTTTATTTATTGAGATGGAGTTTCGCTCTTGTTGCCCAGGCTGGAGTGCAATGGCATGATCTCGGCTCACCGAAACCTCCGCCTCCTGGGTTCTAAGCAATTCTCCTGCCTCAGCCTCCCAAGTAGCTGGGATTACAGGCACGTGCCACCATGCCAGCTAATTTTGTATTTTTTGTCGAGATGGGGTTTTTCCATGTTGGTCAGGCTGGTCTTGAACTCCCGACCTCAGGTGATCTGCTGGCCTTGGCCTCCCAAAGTGCTGGGATTATAGGCGTTAGCCACCATGCCTGGCCGCTAAGATTTTTAATTGCTCTGGAAGGAGGCAGCTGGCTGAGTGCCAGTGTGGGGGAGTGATGGATAGAACTGCTCCCCCTCCCCAGCAAGAAGTGAGAGGCTAGGTGGTCCCTTCAGAGAGCTTCATAGTGGGTGAGGTCCTGACCAACCTCAGTTTTGCTGAGACTGGGGCTGGGTCCCCAGATGGATTCGGCCTTGCTGGAAGTTGAGCTCGTGCTGTGGCTCTTGCCCTGAGCAGCCTCAGTCTTGCTGGGCCTCTGGCTCTGGCCTTGGACACCCTTAGTCTTGCTGAGGCTCCAGTTTGAGTCATAGAAAACCTCAGTCTTGGCGGAACTTCGGAGCAGTCCCTGCTTCTGCCCTGGCTGGCATCAACCTTGCTGGGTCTCCATCTCCGGCCACAAGCAGCCTTGACCTTTCTGGGCCTCTGCCTTGGGCTCCGGGTGGTCTTGGTCTTGCTGGGCACCTGTCTTGGGCTCTGGGTGGCCTCGATCTTACTGGAGCTCTGCCTCTGGCCCTGGCTGGACTTGATTTTTCTGGGACCATGGCTCAGTGCCTCCCAGTTGTTCTTAGAGTCTGAGGATTGCGTCTTCAGCTGTGACGAGTCAGAGAATGTCACGGCGGTGGCTGAGGTGCTCCTGTATTCCTGGCAGGTAGCTGACGTCTCAGTCTCTGAGGTGCCTGTGGTCCTGACTGGGAAGGGTATGCCAAGAGCTCCCATCAGGCCTGCCACACCTGCCCTGGACAGCTCCAGGAAACGGGCTTCCCAGTCTCACGCTGGCCTATGGCCCTAAGGCTTTGTATCACCAAAGGGAAAGGCCTGCAGATCACCCCCGCCCAGCCCTGCAGCGACCCAGACCCTGAGGGGTGGGGCTGTGAGATGGGGGGAGATGCCCGAGAGCCCCCTCCACCCAGTCCCAGGCCTCCAATCCCAGGCTTCCAGTCCCAGGCCTCCGCTCTGCAGCTGCCCCTGCCCTCTGTGTTCCCGTTGCAGCAGACAGCCCCTGCATCCCCCTACCTGCATCCCACCCTCCTGCCCTTCCGCTCCCTCCCCCCCCACTAAAAGGCCCTAAATGCGCCCACGGCCCCAGCTTCCCCACACTGTCTGCCCTGTCTCCTGGCTGTCAGATCACCGGGCAGCCTTCTTCCTTTTGGAGCTTAGAGCTCATGTCCCAGGGCAAGGACTATGCCAGTCATCCCTGCACCCAGTGTTGAGCACAGTCCTGGCCCAGGCACTCGGTGCGTTTGCTGGATTCACGAAATGAAGAAGGGGCTGGGCCCTGCCACTCCCCTCCCCCACCAAGGGCTATGCACACCCGTCCTAGGGCCTCTAAGGAGCAGCGTCCCGGTTCTTCACTTCTGTCTCCTCCAGGCGGGGGCCCTGCGGAACTGGGGCTAAAGCCCCCTGGCCATGCACAGGGTTTGTGAGCTTATTTCAGGGACAGGCCTGGGAGGGAACCAGAGTGGAGGAGCAGCTTCCGTGAAGTGCCTGGACCGAGCCTCAGCCTCCCTGCCGTGCTGGGCACTGCCTGCTGAGTCCTCAGCAGGTCCTGTAAGAGCGTTACTCACACTCTAGAGCCCCTCACCCCAGGCCACCCAGCTGTCAGCAGTGGCCGAACTCTCACCCAGGCCGGCGGTCTGAGAACCCTGACCTTTCACCATCCTGCTCCCTGGGCTTCCTGAGGCCTGGCAGGAGCACCAGGGACTTACAGTCAATGCTAGAGGCTGAAGAGGTCTGGTCAAGGTAGCTGTCAGACAGGGACTCCACCTTTCTAAGGATGAGCTCTGGTTTCTTCTCCTATGGCAAGAAACAGGCTTTGTAGTTCAGATGGTAGGAGGCCCGTGCAGCTGTACCTCTGGAAGGCCAAAGGCCCTGGGACTCTTCAGTAGTCATTCCTCTGAGCTCAGAGGTCCTTGAAGGTGCCAGGTTAGGGTGGGGTGGGGACTCAGAGAGGCTAACCTGGCAGGAAGGGGAGGGGCCAGGCTAGACAGGCGCGGTGCCGTGAGAGCGGCTGTGTTTAAGGGGATGCTAGTGCCTTAATCCTTTCAGCTGCAAAATGAAGATTAGTTCAGCTGTGGGACAGACAGGCTTCTGTAAATGGTAAAGGGCTGCGCCCTGGGGAATGCTTACCGAGGATTTGAGGGGCTTCTCTCTGTCTTATCCCCTTCCATTCTCCCAGCACAAGTGGGGCCAGAGGGAAGGGGGAGAACCACTGGTACTAATGACCATCTCACTGACCAGGAAACCAAGGCTCAGAGCCCCTAAAAATCCCTCCCAGGGCCACTCAGCTAAGAAGCAGAGAGGCTGGGTTTGAATCCAGGCTGCAGGTCTCTGCCCACATTTATACCTGCAGACAACGAGGCGCACCACAGTGCCCCAGCCGCCAGCTGGGAGTTGCACTCTGGGCTCCTGCCCTGGGCTCCGTCCACTTCAGCCCAGCATCTCCCTGGGGGGGAGGGAGCCCCTGACTTCAGGGGGCACACAGAGGGAAGGTGTGTACTTTAATATTCATTCTAACATGAGCTAGAAAACGGAAGAGCTAGCATTTTCTTTTATCTCTTCTTCTTTAGACAGGGTCTTGCTCTCTACCCAGGTGGGAATGCAGTGGGATGATTATGGCTCACTGCAGCCTTAACCTCTTGAGCTCAAGAGATCCTCTTGCCTCAGCCTCCCAAGTAGCTGGGACTGTAGGCACACACCATCACACCTGGCTAATTCTTGTATTTTTTGTAGAGATAGGGTTTTGGCCATGTTTCCCAGGCTAGTCCTGAACGCCTGGGCTCAAACGATCTGCCCATATTGGCCTCCCAAAGTGCTGGGATTATAGGCATGAGCCACCGCGCCCGCCTACATTTTGTACTGATGGCGAAGGATGCTGGTATTCCTGTACTTCAACTGCGTAAAGTTTCCTTTGAACATAAGTGTACTCGATGTCTACCAGCAGTAGAATAGAGAAACACACAGTGAGATAGGACAGAATATTCTACAGCACCGGTGAGAGGGAGCAGGCTGCTGCCGCCAGCCGCAGCGTGGTTGATGCACCGTGCTGTCCGTTATGTGAAGAAAAGACAAAACTTATGTTTGGCATTAGGAATCAGGACAGCCTTGTAGGTGGATGGGCTAGGGAAGGGGCCTCAAAGGGGGCCCCAAGGGGCTTCTGGGAGCTGGGAAAGTGTTCTGTCTCCATCTGGGTAATGGTATCATGGGTGTAATGCAGTCTGTGAAAATTCATCAAACTGATACTTAGGATTTGTGCACTTTTCTATATTCATGTTACATTCAATAAGAGGTTTTCAGAAACAAATTTAAGAATTAAGAAAATTCTCATGCTAGTATATACAATGGAGTGTAAAAAAAAAAAAGAATTAAGAAAATTCTTGGGGCTGGCTGCAGTGGCTCGTGCCTGTAATTCCAGCACTTTGGGAGGCCCAGGAATGCAGATCACTTAAGCCCAACAAAAATACTAAAAATACAAAAAATTAGCTGGGCGTTGTGGTGCACACATGTAATCCCAGCTACCTGGGAGGCTAAGGCATGAGAATTATATGAACCCAGGAGTGGAGTTGCAGTGAGCTGAGATCATGCCACTGCACTCCAGCCCAGGTGACAGAGCAAAACTCTGTCTCAAAAAAAAGAAAAAAAAAAAAATTCTGTCACAAGCGGCAAGTGGCTAGTACACACAGTAGAATTCGTGACAGTGACCATGGGCAGGGATGTGACTCCCCTCTCAGTCCATGCACCTGCGCCCACATCCCCCACACACCCTCCCTCAGGAGCACCCCTTGCTGGTGCCATCCCCCATCTCATAGCAAGATGTCCCCAGCCTCTCACACAGCTGAGGGGTTGCAGAGCCAGGCCTGGAAGCCAGACTCCACTGGCCTGCATCCTGCAGTCCTGGGCTAGGGTACGCTCTGCCCCAGACCCCAAGCGCCCCAGGCCCTGGCATGTGTTCCACTTACCTCTTTTTCTCCTCGTTCTTCTCTTCCTCCTCCTTGGGGGCCTCAGCCTCTCCCTCTGAGCCTTCTGGTTCTACCTGCGGGGAACTCAGGAGCCGCCTTCAGCTCCTCGGAGGTCTCAATCAAAGGCTTCCCCTCCATCCATGAGTGCCGCAGGGCCCAGGCCTTCTGGCGCTCCAACTCCCCACTGCCTGAGCATCCTGCCAAGCGATGCCCCTCAAGAGACTGAGTCAGCCTCCCCGGCCCATGCTGGTCACTCCAAGACTAGCCAATGACCCTGGCGTGCAGCTGGAGCCAGAGGAGCCTGGAGCTACAGCCATTCCCCAGCCCTAGCCTGTGCCCCGTGCTCCAGCACTTACCCCACAATGCCTTGTGGGCCACCGGCCTGCAGGCTGCCCTCCACCATCTGCTCCAGCTGCAGCCTGGCCAGGTGGGCTACCTGGGTGCTAAGCACCTCCTCCACTGACATGCCCGGGAAGAGGTTGGTCATCAGCAGGGACAGCTGCCATGAAAGGGGGTGACCGGAGTCAGGAGAGGGCCAGAGCAGGGAGCAGACAGTGTGATGCTGCCCTGATCCCCCGCACAGCCCAACTTGGCCCTTCCCAGGCTGAAGAAGAAGAGTTTTGCAAAGTTTTTTGTCTTTGTTTTTTGAGACGGAATCTCACTCTGTCGCCCAGGCTGGAGAGTAGTGGCACAATCTCGGCTCACAGCAACCTCTGCCTCCCGGGTTGAA
Organism: Ateles fusciceps; assembly: GCA_036589455.1. Classification (NCBI taxonomy): domain Eukaryota; kingdom Metazoa; phylum Chordata; class Mammalia; order Primates; family Atelidae; genus Ateles; species Ateles fusciceps. The sequence continues at coordinate 5,988,937 of JAZHEH010003300.1, forward strand.
GCGATTCTCGTGCCTCAGCCTCCTAAGTAGCTGGGATTGCAAGTGTGCACCACCACGCCTGCCTAATTTTTGTATTTTTAGTAGAGATGGGGTTTTACCATGTTAGCCAGACTAGTCTCAAACTCCTGACCTCGTAATCTACCTGACTTGGCCTCCCAAAGTGCTAGGATTACAGGCATGAGCCACTGTGCCTGGCTTTATGATTGTTATCAAACCAGATTTCTTTGGGGGCTGAGAAGTATCTTTATGCACCAGACATGGCTCCGGAGCCTGTCCTCCTGACGTGGCAGGAACCCACCTTTGGTTGCTTGGGGTTGAGGAGCAGGACAGTGGCCACATCCTGGCGGGCCCCAAAAATGTTCTGCAGCAGCTGCCGGCTCTTGGCCCGGTACAGGTAGTACTGGGCCTTCTGGGGGTTGTGCCGGATGGCCGTGGAGAAGTGCTCCTCTGCTTTCTGGAACTGCCTGCAGGACACAGTGGGTCCCAAGCTGCCATGAGCTGGGCCATCTGTGGGGAAAATGGTGGCTTCTGGGCTCCACTGAGGAGTTAGGGGGAAACCAGGCTGGGTGTGCTCCCCTCGCCATGCCCCTCTCCACTCTCTCCACCAGCTACGTCCTTGATGAACCAACACTTAGATCCCAGTGTGAAACTCCAACATCAATACATATTTTTATGATCTTGGGGTAGGGAAGGCCTTTCTGAGAATGTCATAAACCCATCAGTTAAAATGAAAATATTAATTTGACTGTGATTAAGTTCCAAGTTATTGAGTAGTAAAAACATCACAAAGAAAAGCAATATATAGGGAAAATATATTTTGCCACATATAGTAGACAATAGGCTAATATTCTCAGTCTACAAAGAACCCTAATGACCAATTTCTTTTTTTGAGATGGATTCTGGCTCTGTTGTCCAGGCTGGAGTCCAGTAGCACAATTTCAGCTCACTGCAACCTCCGCCTCCTGGGTTCAAGGGTTTCTCCTGCCTCAGCCTCCCACGTAGCTGGGATTACAGGGGCACGGCACCACGCCCAACTAATTTTTGTATTTTTAGTGGAGACAGGGTTTACCATGTTGGCCAGGCTGGTCTCGAAAGTCTGACCTTGTGATCCACCCACCTTGGCCTCCCAAAGTGCTAGGATTACAGGACAGTGAAGGCTCTCTAGTGAAGACTTGGAAAATAAAATGGATATTTAGGAAACATAGGGCCAGGCATGGTGGCTCACGCCTGTAATCCTAGTACTTTGGGAGGCCAAGATGGGCAGATCACTTGAGGCCAAGAGTTCGAGACCAGTCTGGGCAACATGGTGAAACCCTGTTTCTACTAAAAATACAAAAATCGGCCAGGCATGGTGGTATACACCTGTAATCCCAGCTGCTTGGGAGGCTGAGGCAGGAGAATCTCTTGATCCTGGGAGACAGAGGTTGAGGTGAGCCAAAATCGCACCACTAGCCTGGATGACAGATCAAGACCCCGTCTCCAAAAAAAAAAAAAAAAAGGAATAATAACCAGGAGTGAAGCATTCTTTTTTTTTTTTTTTTTTGAGATAGAGTCTCGCTCTGTCACCCAGGCTAAAGTGCAGTGGCACAATCTCGGCTCACTGCAACCTCCACCTCCCAGGTTCAATCAATTCCCCTGCCTCAGCCTCCTGAGTAGCTGGGATTACAAAGTGCACACCACCACACCAGGCTAAGTTTTTTGTATTTTTAGTAAAGACGAGATGTCACCATGTTGGCCAGACTCGTCTCGAACCCCTGACCTCAGGCAATCCGCCCGCCTCGGTCTTCCAAAGTGCTGAGATTACAGACGTGAGCCCCACGCCCGGCCTAGAGAAGCATCTTGATGGACCCAGGGATCCCAGCAGTTGGCCTCCTGCCCGCCCCGCCCCCCAGGCCTGCCCCGCCCACCGTGGGGGCCGGCGCCCACGCACCTGCGCCTCTGCTCGCAGAAGCCCATCTTCTCCTGCAGCAGGCCCATGCGCGTGTTGGCGCCCTCGTCCTGCGGGCTCAGCGCCAGCGCCTGCTGATAGTCCGCCTCGGCAAAGGCCAGGTTGCCCAGCTGGAAGAAGCAATCTAGGGTCCGGGGGCGGGGGTGAGTGGACCCCAACTCCCAGTGCCCGGGAGCCCCACAGCCCAGCTGGCTCCAACCTGGGGAGCGGGGCCTCAAACTGGTGGCTGATAACCCCCAAAGGCGGTCGCGGTCGCGGTCCCGGTCCCGGTCCCCTCTAGTTTTCTGGGCATCTGGGCACTGTTTCCCCAGCTGCCTGTTTTGAGCATTTTAAGGAGTCTGGAGCCAGTCTGTCTAAGGCAACATTTCCCAGAGTGTGTTCTTGGGATACTGAGACTATTACGTATCCTCTTCCCCTCCCTTCCTTCCTCTCTCCCTTCCTCCCTCCCCCAGGGGTCTCCAGTGCCCAGTGGGGTCTTAGAGTTTGTGAGGCTCCCCTGTCCCCGCCCCTGCCCTGGCCGCTGCGCACCACCCCGGTTGATGTAGAACCCTTTCCCCGCTGCTCGTCCCGGAGGGCCTTGTTGAGCAGCAGCACGCCCTCCTGGTAGGCGCCCTGCCTGTAGCAGTGCACGGCAAAGTCATTGTAAGTCAGCAGCAGCTGGCGTTGTGCCTGCTGCACCATGTCCTCCTGGTCCTCGGTCACCATGTCCAGCGTCCTCAGGAAGTCCTCCACTGCCCCATCAAACTCCTGGAGCCGACGGTACATGATGCCCCTGTAGGGGGAGGGTGTGGCAGACAGCAGGAGGGACATGAGGGCCAGTGCACCCCTACCGCCTGGCAAGTGGCCGGACAAGGCACTGCCGGCTCTGGGCCTCCTGACCCATGGAGACAGTGGGGATCCCCCACCTCATTTGCTTGATTTGTCCTGTGGGGCCAGCTCTTCACTGCTACTCAGATAACCCACTAGGCACTGATCATTTTATTTTTTGCAAAAATAGCTTGTCTCTTTGGGAGCCAGGTGTATGCCAGCCTCTACACTAAAACATCTTGTACAAGAAACAGGTGTTTTACCACCATGGTTTAGATAGGTTAATTGGCCCCAAATCACAGTGGCCTGTCAGGTCACTGAATCACTTGTGGGGATGTTGAAGCCCAGCCCCCTGGCATAGGGAGAGTTGCCTGGGGGGGACCGCCCCTGGAGTCACTTCTGCCAGGGCAGCGGTGCTCCCACCTGAAATCCAGCAGGATGTGGTAAGTTCCCGGGGACCAAACTCAAACCTAGTCTCATCCACTGAGCTGGGCTTGGCGCCCAGCGTGAACTGCTCGGCAGGCTGGGGCTGTGGGATTCCTGGGGTAACTGGGACGTTGTTGCCATCCCCTCTTCCAGCAGTAACAGAGACCACCTCTGTGATGCCTTAACCCAGTAGGAAGTAGGGGAAAGATTGTTAGGGGCTAGCTGGGGAAACTGAGGCCTAGAGAGGGTCGGTGACTCTCCTTAAAGCACATAGCAAGTCTGTGGCCTGGCGGGGCCTGGGAGCCAAGGCCAGCACCTCCCCATGCAGTACCGGAAGAGGAAGAGACTGGGGTCCAGAGGGTTGTTGTCGATGGCAGAGTTGATTCGCTGCAGCGCCTGCTGCAGCCTGCCCTGCACGGCCAGGATCCCTGCGTCTTGGCGCGCCTGCTGTGCCTGGGCCACCATCTTCTGGAGCAGCATCCTGGCCTGCGGGTGCCTGGGAGTCAACAGCAAGGCGCTGTGCAAATCCCGGTAGCAGAGGTGGGGCTGCAGGAGGCCAGGGGGTGGCATCAGGGGGCACGGCGGGGGGGGGGACTCAGCCGACGCCTGTCCTGCTGCACGGGACCTAGAGGCCTTTCTCTGGCAGGGTGGTATCACACCATGCCTCCTCCGTGCCCCCCCACATCCCTCCACGTTCCACCCTTTCTGCCTCTTGAAGGACACGACACGGAGCATGGTGGGGGAAATTCCATCGCAGGGCCCCATGCCGGCTGGCCCTTTCCATTTGTGACCTCAGGTGAGCCAGGTTAGCCTCAGTGGTTTCTGCAGATGCTGCCTCCTTGTCAGGCCTCTGTGAAGCCCACTCAGGGTGGGGGAGTGTGTGACCTCTTGACTGTGAGGTTGTGTCCCCCGTCCCCCTCCCCCTGCACTTCCTCTTCCCCCTCCCTGACCTTTGAGCCCAAGACCACTCCACCCAAGCCCAGATGCAGGCCTGGGTACAGCGGAAGCTCCCCCCAGCAAGTCTCTGACAAAGCTCAGCCAGGCAACAGGCAACGCCCTGTCCCTACAGGGTGAGTGGGTGGAAGGTGAACCGGTGGTGTGGACAGCAGGTACGGGTGGATGTCGGGAGGGGAAATGGCAGGAGCTAGGGGCAGGACTTTGGTGCAGGCAGCCTTGGGCTCCAGGCAGTGCCCCTGGGAATAGGCTGTGTGACCTTGGGCAAGTCACCCCGGGCTGGTTCTTCCTCTGTGAAGAGGACAGTGTGTCTCTATCCCGAAGGGTTGCTGCGAGCCTCACAGCTAAACAAGTGCTAGAATGCGCCTATGCACAGCAGGGGCTCAAATCACAACAGTTACCAATAATTATCAATAATTACTAGTCTCGGCAGGGCAGGGCGAGGTGGCTCGGGCCTATAATCCCAGCACGTGGGGGAGGCCAAGGCAGGCGGATCACCTGAGGTCAGGAGATTGAGACCAGCCTGGCCAACATGGTGAAACCCCATCTCTCCTAAAAAATACAAAAATTGGCCGGGCGCAGTGGCTCACACCTGTAATCCCAGCACTTTGGGAGGCCGAGGTAGGCAGATCACGAGGGAAGGAGATCGAGCATCCTGGCCAACATGGTGAAACCCCGTCTCTACTAAAAATACAAAAATTAGTGGGTCGTGGTGGCGAGTGCCTTTAGTCCCAGCTACTTGGGAGGCTGAGGAGGAGAATGCTTGAACCCGGAAGGTGGAGGTTGCAGTGAGCCGCAATCGCGCCACTGCACTCCAGCCTGGCTTCTGGCGACAGAGCAAGACTGTCTTAAAATATATATATACAAAAATTAGTCGGACGTGGTGGTGGGCACTTGTAGTCCCAGGTACTCAGGAGGCTGAGGCAGGAGAATACTTGAACCCAGGAGGCAGAGGTTGCAGAGGCTGAGATCACACCACTGCACTCCAGCCTGGGCAACAGAGTGAGACTCTGTACCAAAAAAAGTTACGAGTCTCATGCCACTGAATCACTTGTGGGACACTGCAGCTCAGCCTTGGCACAGGGAGAAGTCGCCAGGGTGGACCTCGCTCCCCCGGAGTCACTCCTGCCAGGGCAGTGGCACTCCCTACTGCAAGGCAGGCTGGCATTTCAGCCACGCCCAGGATGTCCTGCCTGGAGAATGAGGTCAGCCCACCCCACCCCACCCACCTTCTCCTCCCATCCTAGCTTCCCAGCTCCCTATCCACCCAGGCCAAGCCAGAACACTGGCCACTCTTCTGGATCCTTCCTTTTCCTTCAAGCCCTCTGCCAAGCCAGACTCTGGCCCTGCCTTCTGAAGGGCAGTGGGACTTGCCCCTCCTTGCTGCCCTCAGAACCACCTTTCCCTCAACCTTACCCCACCCCCGAAATGGTGCCCAGCGTCCTCCTCAGGCTCTGGGCTCCAGGCCTCCCCCTGACCCACACTCTCTGCAGATACCAGAATGATCTTCCTAAAGCCCCCTGCCCTGGGACACCTAGTGGAGGCTCCCACTGCCTCCAGGGAGACTTCTCATCCCTGCCCTCCCCTCCTTGCTGCCCAGCACCTCCTCTGCCTCCTCCCTGGTGACCCCAAGTTTCTCTTGTTCCCAAGCTGTTCCCTGGGCTGTCTGTCCCTGTGCCCAGCCCAGGCTGTGCGGATGGTCAGGGGTAGGGATGGTTCATTCAGGCAAACAGGAAAAAGAAAGGAAGGGGGGAGGAAGAAGAGAAAGGAGAGAGAGGAGGAAGGGAGGAAGAAGGAAGAAGGGAAGAAGGGAAGAAGGGGGAGGAAGGGAGAAAGGAAGGAAGACAGGAAGGGGGAGGAAGGGAGAAGGAAGGAGGGAGAAAGGGGAAAGGGAAGAAGAGAGGAAGGGAGAAAGGGGGAAGGGAGGAGGGGAGAAAGGGGAAGGGAAGAGGGAGGAAGGGAGGAGAGAGGAAGGAGGAAAGGGGCGAAGGGAGATGGGGGAAGGGAGGAGGGAGGAAGGGAGAAAGGGGGAAGGGAGGAGGGAGGAAGGGAGAAGGGGGAAGGGAGGAATGGAAGAGGGAGAAGAGAGGAGGGAGAAAGGGAAGAGGGAGGAAGAGAGGAATGGAGAAGGGAGGAAGGGGGAAGGGAGGAGGAAGGAAAGGAGGAGGAAGGGGCAAGCGGGGGCGGTGGGGAAAGGGCTACTTCATGTTAGGTGCCCTGGGTGCCCCCGTGTGTGGCTTCACAGGATTGTGGCTAAATTCTTCTTAGTATACTCATCTGCCCAGGGACATCTCCCCCAGGCTGTGAGCTCCATCTGGACATGGATGGCATGAGTCTCTCATCCTTTGTTTCCCATGGGGTGCAGCACAGGATTGGCACAGAGCCAGGGTGGAGCAACAGTGGAACAAGGGCCTGGCCTGGCAGCTGAGTTGTCCAGGCCAGCGTGGGCCTCTTCCCAGGAAGGACAGCACCCACTGCAATGTGGGATAGGGCTTCTGGGCTGGCTGACAGTCTTGCCTCCTCCCATAATCTTGGGGCACACTGAGGACTCCCAGGTTGGGGTGCACACCCCTGCCCACCCTCCCTGCTGTACCTTCTGGAGTAAGTTGTAGAGTCTGGCCCGGAGGATGTAGACGTCAGCGTTGGTGGTGTCCTGCTTCAGCTCCTTGGTGACAAGTGAGAGGCAGTCCTGATGCCGCTGGAGGGCCAGGAGGCAGGCCATGCTGAGGGCAGAGGGCACAGGGTGCTCTGTTTCCTGGGTGGGGCAGCAGGAAGCATCTGCTGGGAGAAGGGGCTGGCAAGGGCACTCACCATCGGTAACGGAAGCATGGTTTCTCAGGCTGGAGCTCAGCAGCATGTGAGAAGACATCCAGGGCATCCAGGAAGGCACACTGCTCAAAAAGGCATTGCCCCTAGGGACACAGGGACAGTCAATTCTGCTTGTCAGCCCAGCCCAGCTGTACCCCCCACCGTTGGCACGGAGGCGGGAGGGAGAGGTGCAAGAGATAAGGACAGAGCCTTTTAGATCTGGGAGAGACTTGAAGAGGCAGAGACACAGACAGAGAGGGAGAGAGAGACAGACCTGGGGAAAGACAGCAAGAGACAGTGGGCAAGATACAGGAAGACAGAGATTCAGGAACAAAGAGAAATCGAGAAAACTCAGACGGCTGGGCCAGACATGGTGGCTCACACCTGTAATCCCATCCCAGCACTTTGGGAGGCCAAGGCAGGTGGATCACTTGAGGCCAGGAGTTTGAGACCAGTCTGGCCAACATGGTGAAACCTTGTCTCTACTAAAAATACAAAAATTACACAGGCGTGTTAGTGCATGCCTGTAATCCCAGCTACTTTGGAGGCTGAGGCATGAGAATCTCTTGAACCTGGGAGGCTGAGGTTGCAGTGAGCTGAGATCATGCCACTGCCCTCCAGCCTGGGCAACAGAGTGAGACTCCATCTCAAAAAAAAAAAAAAAAAGAAAGAAAACGGCAGAAAGACCAGCAGAACTAACAGGAACAGGCTCTAGCCTGGACCTGGGCCCTGGTTGCTGAGCCCTGTGCTAAGAACTTGAACTTGTTTTCTCACTGGCACTAACATGCTTTTTTTTTTTAAGACGGAGTTTCGCTCTGTCCCCCAGGCTGGAGTGGAGTGGTGTGATCTCAGCTCACTGCAATCTCTGCCTCCTGGGTTCAATCAATTCTCTGCCTCAGCCTCCCGAGTAGCTGGGATTACAGGCGCCCACCACCACGCCTGGCTAAATTTTTGGTATTTTTAGTAGAGATGGAGTTTCACCATGTTGGTCAGGCTGGTCTTGAACTCCTGACCTTGTGCTTCACCTGCCTCGGCCTCCCAAAGTGCTGGGATTACTGGCGTGAGCCACCATGCCCGGCCAGCATGCTTCTCTTATGGATAAAGGAACTGAGGCTCAGAGAGGTGAAGTGACTTGTACAAGGGCACACAGTAAGTGGCAGTGTGGGACACAGGCCCCGACAGACAGACTCAGCACGTGGTCTGAGGGCCCCAAATGTTTCTTTTTAAGAACTGAATATTTTTTGACATAAACAAAAGACATCAGGCCCGGTGTGGTGGCTCAAACCTGTAATTCCAGCACTTTGAGAGGCCGAGGCAGGCAGAGCACTTAAGGTCGGGAGTTGGAGAACAGCCTGACCAACATGGTGAAAACCCATCTCTACTAAAAGTACAAAAATTAGCTGGGCTTGGTGGTACACATCTGTAATCCCAGCTACTTGGGAGGCTGAGGCAGGAGAATCATTTGAACCCGGGGGGTGGAGGTTGCAGTGAGCTGAGATTGTGCCACTGCCCTCCAGCCTCGGCAACAAAGCAAGACTGTGTGTCAAAAAAAAAAAAAAAAAGACATCAAGGTTGTCAAAATGGAAGAAAACAAGACTTTGTTGGTGTTTCATAGTTTAATATTGTTTTTACTTTGAAATACACTTGGGGGGGTCACTGTGACCTTTTTAGTGCTTAGAGCCTGGGGACTCTAGATCTGTGCTGTCTATAGCATTGTGTGGCTATACACATTTACATAATAAAAATAGATATAAAATTCAGTTCTTTAGTCCCATTTACCACATTTCAAGGGCTCAACCGTCCCCCATGGCAGGTGGCTAGCACACTGGACAGTGCCATGTAGATCACTGTTGTTATTGCAGAAAGCCCGATTGGAGAGTGCTGCCAAACTTGAGCCAAGCCTGGCAGTAAACCAGCCAGGGACGTGAGAGGGGCAGCGGGTGGGGACCTAGACACAGGGACAGGGAGGATCCAAGGAGACAGAGCTGGGCCCAGGAGCCAGGAGAGCCCCCCCACAGCGGGGAGGGAGAGCCAGTGGTGTGAGGCGGGTGCCCCCTCATGGGCCCGGATGGCCCCAGGCACCTGCAGGTAGAGCACAAAGGTGAGGCGTTCCAGGTGCTTGCTGTTGTCCTGCTGTAGGGAGTAGGCCCTTCGTAAGTTCTGGGCAGCCGAGGAGAAGTCACAGAGCTGGAGGTAGGCTTCGGCCCGCAAGGCGTAGAAGTCCACCTGAGGGTGAGGGGGACCCAGGCCCGCTGGATCCTCCCCACCATCTGCCCCTGGAGGGTAGGGGGAAACTCTCCGCCCCCTGAGGGTTGACACCCAATTTCCATCAGGGACTTGGTGGTCCTGAGAGGAGGGATCTGGCAGGTGCAACAGGGTTTGGAGGCATGTTTCATAACTGCCTGTGCCCACCCAGGTCTGCCTCTCACCAGCTTCGGTTCCAGGTGGAGCGCGGGGGAGAAGAACAGCACAGCTGTCTCCCAGTCTTGCTTGCTCCAAGCACTGCTGGCCTCTGGAGTAGCTGTGGGGGAAGGGGGCACAGGCAGGGGGTGGCCCTGACTGTGGACTAGCCCAGGGCATAGGGCTGGGGCGGGGGTTGGGGGAGGCAGGGGAGCTGGGTGGAGAGGCAGGAGGAGTAGACAGAAGCCCAGGGAGGGCAGGCTGGTGTTCCTGGAGTCCAGCCAGGCCACAAGCCTCTTATCCACTGAGGCAGAAGAGACCCATTAGATGGTTGAGTTCACTGAGGCCCAAAGAGAGTCAGTGGCTCAAGGCTGCACGGTATGTGAATGGCTGTGCCGGGCAGGAACCTGGAATCCCAAAGCAAGGTAGTCACTCACTACTCTCTGACTTTGAGGGGCACCTGTTGACCCCGTAACCTTTGGTTTTACTTCACAGATGCTTTGGAACGCCTGGCTGGTCCCAAAGATGCGCTGCAGGACCCCTTTGGGGGCTGGAATCACCCATGGTTTTGGGACGTCCTGTGAGGGGGCCTGATCAACCTTCAGGGCATCCTAGAATGGAAGGACGGCAAGCTGGAGCAGGCCCCAGAGATGACCCCCACCCACTGACACTCCCCAGCATTCTGCAGGGAGGGAGGAGGGGCGGAAGTGAGGCCTGGAAAGAGGCACTCCCAATCCGGGGGGTCGGGTGTCGCTCCTAGCCCCATTCCCCTTAGGGGATGCTCCAACCGGTTCTCTTCAGCCCTGCCTTTCTCCCTATCCTGTGATCAAGGTCAGGGATCAGGATCCTCACGCTTACAACACTATCTGCTCTCCTCCTGGGCCTTCCCAGCTCCCCACCTCCGGCTACTGACACCCCAAGCTCTGAGGTCTCCAGCTCAGGTCCGGTCCCAAGTCTCAGGCCTTGGGGGGTCCTACAGCCCCTTGGATACCCTTAATTACCCTCACTCCAGCAGGCCACACTGAGCACCTCATCTGACTTCTGCCCCAGGCTCTCCCATCTTGGTGAGGTCACTTCCCCCCACCAGCCACCCAAGCCGGAGACATCCGTCCCAGCAGCCGCCCAGTCTTACAAGGATCTGTCACATCCCTGATTTTGGCAAGGCGGCCAGAGCCTTCCCTGAATCGCCCTGCTGCTCCTGCCCCTCCCGGCCTTCACGCTATCCTGCGAACCCGGCCTCGGTGTTTCTGCCTGGCCCTCTGCCTTATGCTTTAGTCTTCTCCCCCAGCCCGCACCTTGTCGGAATCTGTCATGAGGCCCCTTCCAAGAGGATCCCGAGACTGCTGCCCACTTCGTCGCGGCCCCCGCCCCGACGTTGCTAGGCACCATCACCAGGACGCCCACAGGCCCCGCCCCTCTGGCCACGCCCCCGAGAACCAAGTCGTTTGAGCTGGAATGGGGTAGAAAACTTTTATTAGCTGGGGAAGTTGAGGCCTACAGCGGAGAAAGGACTTGCCGGATTTCGCCGCAAGGCAGCGCCATAGCGGGGGCATAATGAGGCTTCCGCCTCCCAACCGAACGTCAAGCAAGAGCTCCGAGCGTCCCACACAAACCCCGCAGGGACACTGTGACGCCGCGCCACGGAAAGCCTCTGGGCTCCGGGAGACGGCCACCGCCTCGCCGCTTCCGCCCCTCAGAACCAAGGCGGCCGCGCAGCCCGGCCCGGATTGGACGCTGGCGGTTGACGCCAGATAAGTGGCAACGCGATTGGCTGCGGAATTATGACGTCAGGGCCCGGTGTGCGGGCTGTGAATAGGGGCAGCATGAGGCCGCACGGCCTTTTACGCTCCGGACAGCGGCTGAGTCGGGCCATGAGCTGGTGCGTTTTGGAGCCTCGGCCCCCGGGGAAGCGGTGGATGGTGAGTGGCGTGGGCGGCGACTTACAGGCTCCCGAACCCTAACTTCAGTTCGGCCGTTCTGTCCCGGGCCGCGTGCCTCCAAATTGCTGCTCTGTTTTCTTAACTGGTGGGTCCAGTGCTCGACGGGCTCCAAACCTCCAGAAGCTCCGCTCCTGCACTAGGGCGCCCTGCCTGCCCAGCCTACTGGAGTCCTCGGGAGTGTGTTGCCTGGGCCCCTTCTCCGCGCCCTTTCCCCACTGCAGCGCTGCTCTGCGTTTCCGCTCCTCTGCTTTGGGGCCCACGGGACGCTGTGAGATAGGGGGTGGCGAGAGTTGTCGGCCTCAGTTTCCCTGTTGCCGCCCGCAGGTGGCTGGCCTGGGGGAATCCCGGACTGCCCGGCACGCGACACAGCGTCGGCATGGCGGTGCTGGGGCAGCTGGCGCGGCGGTTGGGTGTGGCGGAGAGTCTGGACGCGCGACCGGCATTGTGCCGCGGACCTCGCTCTGGCCCTGCTCGGGGATGCTCAGCTGGTCCTGCTCCGGCCACGGCGGCTTATGAACGTCAACGGGCACAGTGTGGCCCGGGCTGGTGAGTTTAGGGCTCCAGGGGTGAGTGGCAGGCCGCGGGGGTGGGGGGTGGGGGCGCAGGGGCCAGAGGGGGCCTGACTGTGACAGATCTGCGGGTTCACCTACAAGTGCCTTTGGGCTCCAGTTGCTGCATGGCCTTGGGTACTTGTGGAGGCCTCAGTTTCTTTACAGGTGAAGTGGGATTAGTTGTGGCCGCTCCTCATGGGAGTTGGGCAGATGGGCAGTAACCAGGGATGCCCGTTTCCCTGTGCTAAGCGGAGCTGTTTGGGCTGACTGCCGAGGAAGTCTACCTGGTGCATGATGAGCTGGACAAGCCTCTGGGGAAACTGGCTCTGAAGCTGGGGGGGCAGTGCCAGGTGAGGTCCTGAGATGGTCAGGGTTGGGATAGGGCTGCAGGCCTCCCAGTTGGGGTGGAGTAGGGCTGCTGACCCGGTCTCCACAGGAGATGGGCTGCTCTGACCCAGCCGGGGCAGGGAGGGGGTAGAGGATGCTGCCCCAGGGAGGCACTAACTGCCCCTCCCATATCCCTTGAAGGGGCCACAATGGAGTGCGGTCCTGCATTAGCTGCCTCAACTCCAATGTGAGTCTACCCTTCTGTTGTGCAACTGGGTGGGGTGGGCCAGGGGTCCCCAGCACCTCACCAAAGCTCCCTGGGCCTCTCTGGCTCTCCCACAGGCAATGCCAAGGCTGCGGGTGGGCATCGGGCGCCCGACACACCCTGAGGCGGTACAGGCCCATGTGCTGGGCTCCTCTCCCCTGCTGAGCAGGAGCTGCTGCCTCTGTTGCTGGATCAAGCCGCCGACCTGATCTTGGACCACATCCGTGAGCGAAGCCAGGGGCCCTCACTGGGGGCCCTGACACCAGTGGCCATGGCTGCCTGCCTGACTGTAGTGCCCACAAACCCAGCCTCGGCCACAGAGCTGCCACACCAGCCTTGGTATCTACTTTTTATACAGCTTTCCTCTAGACTGTTCCAGGCTGCCCACAGATTAAAGTGGGGGATGACTGTGGCTGGAATGGTCCGTTTCTGGAGTCAGTTCTTCTCTCTGTGTCCTACTTGGGACGTAGGGAAATTCAGGAAGACTAAACTTTTTGAGCCTTTTTAGAGAACCAGGAGCATGGATCTGTAAGATTAAAGATACTGGCTTTGAGGCCAGGCACGGTGGCTCACACCTGTAATGCCAGCACTTTGGGAGGCAGAGGTGGGTGGATCGCTTGAGGTCAGGAGTTCGAGACCAGCCTGGCCAACATGGTGAAACCCCGTCTCTACTAAAAATACAAAAATTAGCCAGGCGTAGTGGCAGGCATCTATAATCCCAGCTACTTGGGAGGCTGAGGCAGAAGAATCGCTTGAACCCGGGAGGCGGAGGTTGCCGTGAGCTGAGATTGTGGCACTGCACTCCAGCCTGGGTGACAGAGTGAGACTCCGTCTCAAAACAATAAAAAAAAAAAAAAAAAAGATGCTGGCTTGGAAGTTAAGGCCTCTTTAGGGAGATCTCACTCTTCCCTTGCTGGTGGGGGAGGGACAACAGGATCCAGCCAGCCCTGCTCCCCGGGGCATGTGTGGGCATGCCTTGGCCCACTGAGACCCAGACACTCCTTTCTTCAGCCCATTTTACAGATGGGAAGGCTCAGAGAGGTCTGGTTACATCCCCAGGGCCACACAGCTGTGGCCTGGCAGATCCTTCGTTTGTACCCAGGACTTGCTGCCACCTTGCCGTCCCTGGGGCCCTTAGCACCCTCACCTCATGGCTGCTGTGTGCCTGGAAGGTCCCCACACGGGTGATATATGACAGCAGTCTGAGGTCCTGGGGGTTGGGTGGGATGCGGGCCTGGCGAGGTACCAGGCCTAGATCCCCCCGGCTGGTAGGGTGTGATGTGAGAGAGCTGCGGCAGCAGAGACCCAGTCCTGGGCAGCTGGATGCTGGGCCGGCTGTGGGGGATGGGGTTGAGGGTCACAGAGACTTCGGCGAGCCTGGTTTTTGGCCCAGAGTGAGCTGAGCATGGGCTTGAAGTCTCACCTCTCCTTGGGTGGACCATGGGACTGTGACTCCTGGTAGGGACACATAGCCTTCTGGGATCTCAGGACCACAGTGGAGCCGAGCATGACCAGCAGTTGCTGCAGCATCTCCTTGTGCCACGGCCGGAACGTCACGTCTGATTCGCTGTCCTGTTCATCAGGGTGCATCTGTGGGTGAGGGTGGGGTGGCAGCAGGCCCACAGTGGCCCCCGTACCCATACTTCTCCAGGAAATTCTAACCTCAGTGCCCGTTTCCACGAAGTATTCCCTGAATGTGGTGGGATACCCATTCTCCATTCAGGAAGACTGAGGCCCGAGACCTTTCAGAGCCTCAGAGAAGGAATCCAGCTCCTCAGGAAAGGCCAGAATCAGCAAAGGACAGACTTTCTGGGAGTCTCTAGGGAAGAGGGGCCTCTGACCCCGAGGCAGCCCCTTCTCTGTAAGCAGCTTCCATCCTGGGCTCACTCCCCGTCCCCTGACACCCTCCCTCCCTCCCTTCTGCTCACCTGCAGAATGCTCTGTAGGAAGGAGGTGGCCTGGGCCAGGGCCGCCTCCAGTCTGGCCCGAACCTTCCGCTCATCAGCCAGTTCCTGCTCTAGCCTCCGCAAGTCCACCTGCCGCTGCTCCAGCTGCAGGCTCAGCTGGTCTCTCTCGCTCCTGGGCCCCAATGAGTCAACAGTATTCCCCCTTCCCCAGGACTGGCGCCACCTGGGGCCAGGGGCCCTGCCATTTCTCTCCAAGCCCACAGGGACCCCCAGCCAGCCCCAAGCCTCAGCCTGTCTGGCAGTTTCCTCTAGAGAGGGGGAAGTCACTGGCCCAGGTCATGAGGTCAGAAAAGAGCTGGGCTGGAGCTTGGCCCCAGCCTGCACCCACCACCTGCCACCGCCCCTCCTCAGGCTATACTCACATCAGTGCCTGGTTGTCCACCTGCAGCTGCACGACTCTCTGCTCCAGCTGGCTCAGCAGGAGGCGCAGCTCCTTGGCCTCCTTGGTGCCCTGCTGCTGCTCCTGGCACTTCTTGGTCAGCATGAGAATGACCTGTGGGTGCGGGCAGGTAGCCATACCCTCAGCCAGCCCTGTCCCCAGCTCCAGACACAGCCAGGCCTCCCCCGGCCCCCCTGTGCAGAGCGGCCAGTGCTGCCGCTGGGCAGAGCCCCGAGCTCTTCAGGGCTGTGCTCTGCTTATATAAGTTACGGGGCTTTGAGTAAATAAAATCCGGAGCTAGGCCCAGTGCCTTTCAGCCCCCACAGGAGGCCCAGTCCTTTGTCCACTGCCTCCCTCCCTCCTGACTCGACTCCACCCCTGCAGGGCCCCTGGGGTCGCCTCCTGCCTTGCATGCAAATGCCCTGTGCTGAGGCCTGCAGACACACCTTCTGGTAGCCAATTTTGTGCCTGGCCATGACCTTCTCCGTGTTCTCCAGCAGCTCCACCTGTTTGCACAGATAGTCCTGACTTCGCTTGAGCTGCTCATTCTCCTGCAGCAGCTGTGCGCCTTGCCGGGAGATCCTGGCGATCTGTAGGGTAATGCCGTTGTTCTCCGTGATGGCCCGTTTCGTTGTCTCCCACATCCGGTTTGTGGTCACCTTGTGGAACTCATTGGCCACGACGTTCACGCGCTGGATGATCTCTTTCCTCAGTCTGGCCAGAAAGACAGGACGGGAAGGGGGGCCAGACTGAGGAAAGAGCAGGCACAAGCCCTGGGCACAAGCCTTTCCTTTGTGAGGTTTCCAGAGCACCTAGGGGTGTGAAACACCTGCAGCTCTGTCCCTGGGAAGGGTGGAGCTATGGACAGGACTTTCCCTGTAGATCCTCTGGACCTTTGGAACTGGTACCATTTCAGTGTACTCTCACCTATTAAATAAAAATGATTTAATCCCAATAAGTGGCAAATGGAAGCCCTGGGAGTCTCCAGTGCCAGCAAGAGGACTGCATCTGGGAGCCGACTCCTTTTCTCATACCTCTCCATAATCACCAGCTGGGATTCCAAGGAGTAGCAGGTTGGGGAGGGGGGGGTCAGTTACCCATCTAACCTCCCAGTTAGAAGCTGAGGTCTGAAGACTAGGATGTTCACGGTCCCAGGGATGAAGGCTCCAGAGGCCCCGGAGGGTGCCCCGCTTGCCCACCTGTCCTTGTCCAGCACCGACTTCTTCTCCAAGTCGTACGCATAGTCCCTGAATTCACTCTCCTGCTTCTGCACCTGCTCCTCCAGCAACGTGAACTTGTCCATGATGTCATCTTTCTGCAGCCGGAACTCCTCCCAGGGCTGCCAGCTTCCCCCCCTGGCCACCGCAGGGTACAAGGCCCGATGAGGGGGTTGCCTCAGAGGACAAGGCTTGGCGAGGACCTTAAAGATGCCCCTTAGGCCCCTGTCCCTTCCTGTGTGCCCTGTGCCGTCTGACTCAGTGGGGCAGGTCTACCATCCCTTACCTGCCCTGCCTGGCCCTGCCACCTTTGCTGCCTTCATCCAGGCTCCCTCCCTCTGCCCCTCCACAAACCTTATGAAGCTTTGTTCAGGTTCTGCCTTCTTCAAGAAGCCTCCCTTGATACTCTCATGAAAGTAACAGTGACAACAGCAACTGTTTTTTTTTTGTTTTTTTTTTTTTTTGAGACAGGATCTTGCTCTGTCACTCAAGCTGGAGTGCAGTGGCGCAGTCACAGCTCGCTCAACCTCCCAGGCTCAAGAGATCCTCCCACCTCAGCCTCCCAAGTAGCTGGGACTACATACGTGCACCACCACACCTGGCTAATTTTTGTACTTTTTTGGTAGAGGTGGAGTCTCGTTATGTTACCTAGGCTAGTCCCAAGTTCCTGGGCTCAAACAATCCTCCCACCTTAGCCTCCTAAAGCACAGGGTTTACAGGCATGGGCCGCCACACCTGGCCAGCAGCTGGACTGTATATATTCTCTGGGCCAGGTTCTAATGCGGTCTGACATTTGAGCCTCACAACCCTTGCCAACTGGGGGACCTTGGTCACGACACTTCACCTTTTGAGGTGCTTCCTCATCTACAAATTGGTTGGGGGATGTTTCCAGCTTCATAGGATTGCTGGGACAGTTAAGGAAGACAGTGTGTGCCAAGCAGCACGTGGCTATTCTCCGTTTCTCAGGTGAGAAACAGGGTCAGCGATAGAGTTGGGATGTGAGCCCTGTGTTCTGTCCCCGCCATAGGTGCCTGCAGGCTCGCCAGCCAGTCCCATCCTCACCAAGGACGATGTTCTCCGTGGTGAGCTGGTCCTTGGTCTCCTGGAACTCATGGCGCACCTGGGCTAGCTGCGCCTCGAAGGCATCCTTCTCCATCTCCTTGGCCAGCTGCAGGTTCTGGAGCTGCTCGTTGAGGTCCGTGATCTCATCCACCTGCTGGTTGAGTGTGCGCTTGAGGAAGGCCACAATCTCCTTCTTGTTGTTGGCCAGCTGCTCGAACTCCTGGCGGAACAGCTTTTCCTGCACAGCCAGCTCATCCCACTTCCGCTGGTACCTGGGGCAGGGGCAGGGCAGTGGTCCAGGGGTCAGGCTGGGCAAGCCAGGCCTGCAGTGCAGCTGGGCCCACTCTCCTGGACCCCGTCCCATATAGCGGCATTTGAGATTCCTTGTGATCAGAATCCAGCCTCATCTCCCACTGTGCCCCCTGATCTGGCAGTCATGACCGCAGCCAATGCCTGTGCTTAGCATGTTATTTTTATTACACCACTAGAATGTAAATTCCATGAGGGGCAGGGCCTTGTTATGTTCAAATATGTCCCCAACACCTGTGCCTGGTACATAGCCAGGTGTGCAGTGTGTTTGTTAAATTGTTACAACAACTTATAAGAATGTAGGTACTGGCCGGGTGCAGTGGCTCACACCTACAATCACAGCACCTTAGGAGGCCGAGGCGGGCGGCTCATGAGGTCAGGAGTTCAATGCCAGCCTGACCAAAATGGTGAAACCCTTTCTCTACTAAAACTACAAAAATTAGCTGGGCATGGTGGTGCGTGCCTGTAATTCCAGTTAGGAGGCCAAGGCAGGAGAATCACTTGAACCTGGGAGGCGGAGGTTGCAGTGAGACGAGATTGTGCCACTGCCCTCCAGCCTGGGTGACAAAGCAAGACTCTGTCTCAAAAAAAAAAAAAAAAATGTAGGTACTATGATGATTATAACTATTTGACAGATGAGAATACTGAGGCTCAGAAGCATAAAGGAACTCTGAGTTTGTAAGTGGCAAAGCCAGGATTTGCACGTGAGTCAGTCTGACCCCCAGAATCAAGGCTCTTAGCCACAATGCCGCCTGCTGCGGTCAGCCAGCTCTGCATGCCTCCATAACTCTCCCACGCTTTCAAATCCCAAGTCTTTGTACCTGCCGTCTCCCTTACCTTTTTCCATCCAGTAACTCTGGTGGACCCTTCTTGGCCCTGAGCCACATTTGTGGCCCTGTCTTTGGTGCTCTCCTGTAAGTTGGCCCTTGTACCACTGGGTGGTTGAAATCTATTAACATGCCCCTCTCCCTCCACCTCTGTATTCTCAGAGCCTGCCAGACCACTTGGCAAATAGTAAACACCCAATAACTCTGCTAAATACGTTTTCCTTGAATACATTCTACCTGATATCTCAGCTCAAGGGAAGTTTGTGAATTTTAATCAGCATCACATAACCAGTTTACTGGTTTCCAATGAAATAATTGAAGATACTTGGAAAGTTGTTTTACATCGTAATTTAGTTGACCAACATCTTTCAAGTGGTGACTGCACACAGAGCACTTCAGGGCTGTGGCCTGAGAAAGCAGCCTTGCACAGGGGGAGTCAGGAGGCCAGGGCTCCCATCCTGGTGCCCTCCTGTTCCTGGAAGTGGCTTTCCTTCTCTAAGCCTCAGTCTCCCCCCACCTGTGCAATGCGGACGACATTGGGACCTCTCTAGTAAGACTTCTGTGAGGAGTCTGCACCAGCACATGGCTGGCCTGGCACCACCAGGGACTCATCATTAGCTATGGTTACCCACAGCATCAGTCACCTGGGGAAGAGCTGCCCCCTGCTTGTCTTTTAAGGTCACCCTGAGACTGGGGCTGGTGCCTCATAACTGGGAGGAAACATGAGAAAATGATGGGCAAGGGAACATGTGCTCTAAATAAGAGTTCGAGATTGTCCCTGCCCCCACCATGTCACACACAAAACTGGCTCTAGAACAGAATGTCACAGCCATGAAGGAGGATAAACCTTTCCCACTTACATTTGGGTAAACTGAGGCCCCGCGTGGAGAAACAACTGGGCTCATGTGCTGGGTGGGTCAGTGGGGTACAGGTGCCACTGCCAGGAAGTGGAAGTGGGGCCAGGGGGTTCCCACGCCCGCCGGAGGGCTGTTTCCACCCTTTCGTGAAGCCTGTGGTCCCACGGGGCAGGAGCGAGGCAGGGGAAAGCAGGGATTGCCTGGGCGGGGCCACGAGTTAGCATCATGGGCCCAGGGTTCTAGGAGCTGGGAAGGTGGGGGAAATCCATTTACCCTCAAACTCTTGAAACCTCCCCAAGGTACATATGAGGAAATGAGGCTGGGGTCGGGTGGGGTCTGGACATCTCATGGGAGGCCAGAACACAGGCCTAGGGCCCCTTGGCCAAACCTGCCCTGGGCATGGGCTTCTGACCCAGGGCACCAGACTCTTGGCCACCAGCCCACGCACCGGGCCAGCCGGTCCTCCAGGTCTCGGATCTGGATGTGGTAGAACTCCTTCACCTCTGTGGCCAGAGGCGCCTCCACAACCACCACGGGCTCCTTCTTGCCCGCTTTTCTTCTCTTGACCTCAAGCTCCTTGCCTGCCTTACTCACACTCTTTTTGGGAGCCATGGCTGATGGCAGTCAGGGTTCCAGGCCCCAGGAAGTGGCCAGGTGGTTGCTAAGGAAGCCAGTCCCGTACATAGCAACAGGCTGAGGTAGTGAGACTGGGCTTAAAGGGACCCTGCCCTCTTCCTGTGGGTGCCAGTACCAGGTCCTGCTCCAAGGCAGATGGCATCATTGAGGCCCCAGGCCCAGGGGAGTCCTAGGCCATGGAAGGCAGGACCCCTGGCTCTCAGGGCAACCTTTTGGGCTTCTGGGGGAGACCCATGTTTCCCTCTTGTGGAAATAAACGCTGTGGGAAACGTTCCTGTGGGTCAGGGGCCTGGAAATCGCCATCCACTCCTTTGTGCTGATCAGGAGATGGACAGCACTAACGCTGGGCACACAAAGCCCATTCTGCAGCTTTGGTCTGGGGTGGCAGTGTCCTGGCGTGGGTGCAGTAGGGGGTCCAGCTGGGTGTGGCCCTGGCCGGCAGCTGGGTGCCTCTATGAGCTCCAACCCCAGCCCCAATCTCAGCCAGCCAGGCCTGGGTGCCCACCTGTGTTCCCCAACCAGCCCAGGCACTCCCTGGGACAGTGGGCAGGTCCTCTCCATCCCTGTCATCCCAGGGCTTGGCACTTAGCAAGAGATGGCTACAGCGCCACCCTGAAAAAGTCTGACAGTAGCCAAGGTGGATGGCAGTGGTACTTCCGCAAGTGTGGTTTATTGCAGCAGCTAGATCTTGTGAGTTGCAGGACTCTTGGGGCGGGGGCAGGGGGGATGAGGAAGCCTTGGGGCACCGTGAGGGGTCAGAAACACAGGGAGGTAGGGCCGTTTTTACTGTTGGTGATGAAAAAGATCAGAGAAGTGATTAGTTGGTCCAAAGTAAGCTCACATTTGGGCTCTGTCTGACCTCCAGTGGGACCTTGGGCCAATGGCCTCAACCCTGCTCTGTGAAAGAGCTCATGAGACCTCATCCGTAAAGTTCCTGGTGCAGGGATGCTGGGGGCACTTGTGAGTGGTGGCCCATGAAGCTCCTGGCCACTTTGTGTGGTGGGCAGGCAGCTACTAGAATTTCTGACACCTCTGGACCCCACCTGTGGTAGTCTGTCCTTCCCAGGGTGCCTGTTCCCTTCAGGCAGGGCTGCCCTGGGGAGGGCAGAAACGTGTCTGGCAGAGGGAGAGACGCCCATGTCTTCTGCACAGGCCTCAGCCTGTGTGCACTCACAACAGTGAGGGAGCTCTGGCTGCCCAGTACCGAGACGAGCTCAGCCATAGAGACCCCACCCAGGTGGCGCTGAAGGCATTGAGCAGCAGACTCCCAGATAGAACAGCAAAGTGGGACTATCCCGGGGGCCAACAGCCTTCTGAGCCTAGATCCTCAAGCAGACTCTGACCCACGTAATCATTCTCTCTAACAGTGATTATTGCTAACAAACAGGTGTTCTGTGTTTTCTCGTAGAACGAAAATAAACTAGGTAGGCAGCTGGTGCCTGCTTACCACTGATCACAGACAAAGTATTCTCCACGAGGGAGCCCCAGGGGCAGGGTCACGTATCCCGTGCTTAAAGAATTGTTTTAACTGGTGTATGATAAACATACACTGTTTTGCTACTTTAGAGTGCCCCAAGTAGTTTTCCACTGGCGGAGGGTGGGGGGCTGCCAGGTTTTCCTTGCCAACGTTCTCAGCAAACAATATGCTTTATCATACACTCAGCATTTCTCAACAGCCCAGGATAGCAGACGATGCTGACACTGAGGCCTCAGGGGGAGAGGCCTGGCCCAGTGCCCTTCCAGCCCAACTCGATGCCCTAACTCCTGCTGGACACTGCCCCCTTCCCCCACCTGAACAGCTGCTCCCACAGGAGCCTAGGCTGGCAAAAATTCCCACAGTGCTCCCAGCTGACCTGGGGCCTCCCCATGCCTCCCCAGTTTCTACTTTCTTTTCCCCAGGGCCATTGCAGGGGATAGCTCTGAATTCCCAGCTTGATGGACCCACAGCCTCTCGGGTAGCCTGGAGCCCACAGAGGGTGTCAGCTTGGAGAGCTGCCCTCCTCCCCTTCCTCAGCACCAGGATGGCTTCATCAGCACCACGTGGCAAGAGGGATGAGCTGAACTTCGAGGCCAGCCTTCCAGGTGGAGGCAGGGGAGGGGAGGCTGTAGGCCAGAGGGGAGAGGACTTTCTGGGGCTTGCTTGGAGATTCTCCCCAAAGCTCCCTACTTCGGCCCATAGGCCACTACTTGCCACAGGGGCACCATCTCATGACCGCTTCTCCAGCAGCCTTCCGTAGTCTCCTGGGGACTGAGACTGATGGGCCTAGAGCTACTGGAGCTGTGAGACACAAATTTAGCAACCATGCCAGAGCTGGGTCACCTGAGAGGAGTCGGGCAGTGCACAAAGCCATGCAGACTGCAGCCAGCCCAGGACTGGACAGTGGCCTGGGCCACTGTCACCTCTGGGAGGCTCTGGAGGTGAGAAACTTAGGCCCTAGGGAGGCAGGGAGGTCAGGCATCACTAAACATGCCCTTGGCCAGGTAGCACTGGTTCATGCCTATAATCCCAGCACTTTGAGAGGCCAAGGTGGGAGGATCACTTAAAGCCAGGAGTTCATAGACCAGCCTGGGCAATATAGCAAGACCCCCATCTCTTAAAAACAAAAATTAACCGGGCATGGTGGCGCGTGCCTTGAGTCCCAGCTACTCGGGAAGCTAAGGTGGGAGGATTGCTTGAGCCCAGGAGTTCGAGGCTGCAGTGAGTTATGATCGCGCCACACGGTCTCTGTTCAGGACGCCATCTGGTCTGAGTTAGGTACAGGCCAATAAAGGAGGTAGTTAATCTACAATAAGGTCAGTGATTGGGAGGGGGGGTTCTGGTCTCCGGTGTTTCCTCATTTACAGAACGGGAACAATGTGGGGGGAGGTTAAGCTCCAGTCTGAAGGAGAACTGCAAAACAGGCTGCGTGGCTCACATCAGTCACCTCTCTCGGCTTAAAGTGGTTTTGGGGTTCCAGCAGCTTTTACATTTTTTTTTTTTTTTTTTTTGGAGACAGAGTCTCGTCTCTGTCACCCAGGCTGGAGTGCAGTGGCACGATCTCAGCTCACTGCAACCTCTGCCTCCTGGTTTCGAGCGAGTCTCCTGCCTCAGCCTCCCGAGTAGCTGGGGACTACATGCACATGCCACCACGCCTGGCTAATTTTTATTTATTTATTTTTTTAGAGACGGGATTTCACTATGTTGGCCAGGCTAGTCTTGAACTCCTGACCTTGTGATTCACTCACCTCAGCCTCCCAAAGTGCCAGGATTATAGACATGAGCCACAGTGCCCGGCTCTAATTTTTAAAAATTTTTTGGTGGATATTGGGTTTCACCATGTTGCCCAAGCTGGTCTCGAACTCCTGACCTCAAGTGATCTGCCTGCCTTGGCCTCCCAGAGTCCTGGGATTACAGGCATTAGCCACCACACCTGGCCAGCTTTTAAATTTTACTCTCACATGTTGGACACCCAGCTGGTGTCAGAATTGGTATGAAAAGTAACAAATATTTGGTGTAAGAAAAACATCATTTCTCCCCCAACCCCCAGTTCTGTGTTGTGAATGTTTTACCTGGGGTGTTGTACTCTAGGCAGGTGTGGTCAGAAAGACGGGGGTGGGCTCTCCTTCCAGCTCCTAGTCTGGCTCTTCATCTTCGCCCTGGGAGGGGAAGGCTGCTGGCCTTTCTCTACACAGCACACCCCACCCCCATCCCTGTGCTGCAGAATCTCTATTGCAGGCAGGTACAGCAGGGAGGACGTTCCCACAAGGCCCACCTGGAGCATGGCAGCTCTTCTCCAGGTGCGGCAGGTTGAGAATGCTTAGGCCCTGCTGGCCTCACTCCAGCCAGCTCATAGGGTAGAGGCTTCATGCCAGGCTGGGTGAGACCAGCTGAGAATGCCATGACTGCCACCCACTGGTGCCCACTTATAGAGCAGGGTGTGACTTAGGAAAAGCAGGTCCCTCCCCCAGTTTGGGTGCAGTGGCACGTGGGTTTTGCTCTGGGGAGAGAGGCAGGGGGAAGAGAACAGAGCTCTGTGGCTCTGCCGAGGAAACTGACTTTACTTCTGTCACTGCCTCAAAACTCCATGGCTAAGGGCTGCCAAAGACAAAATTACAACCGATCAGTTTAAAGATTGTAGCTGACTTTTTAAATTTTACTTTTTTTTTTTTAAGACAGAGTCTTGCTCTGTCGCCCAGGCTGGACTGCAGTGATGCAATCTTGGCTCACTGCAACCTCTACCTCCTGGATTCAAGTGATTCTCATGCCTCAGCTTCCCCAGTAGATTGGATTACAGGCACATACCGCCATACCCAGCTAATTTCTGTAATTTTAGTAGAGACAGGGTTTTGGCATGTTGACCAGGCTGGTCTTGAATTCCTGACCTCAGGTGATCTGCCCACCTCGACCTCCCAAAGTGCTGGGATTACAGGCGTGAGCCACTGCACCTAGCCTTAATTGGCTTTTATTTGTGATTCTAGAATTGGGTGATAAAATGAGTGTTCCAATGAGCTGAACAGAAGAAGTTGGTTTTACACATAGAGAAGGCTGACAAAAGCAGAAATAAAACAAAAAGTAGATTGGTTGTTTCAAAGTGACTTTCAGCTGGGCACAGTGGCAAGAACTTTCGGAGGCCGAGATGGGCAGATCACCTGAGGTCAGGAGTTCATGACTAGCCTGGCCTAAATGGCAAAACTCCTTCTCTATTAAAAATAAAAAAAATTAGCTGGGCGTGGTGGCAGGTGCCTGTAATCCCAGCTACTTGGGAGGCTGAGGCAGGAGAAAGTCTTGAACCCGGGAGGCAGAGGTTGCAGTGAGCCAAGATTGAGGCACTGCACTCCAACCTGGGTGACAGAGCAGGATTCCATCTCAAAAAAAAAAAAAAAAAAGTGACTTTCCTTATAAAAGTTAAAGCAGAGGGGGACTTCCTTGTCATGCTGGCTAAATCTCAATTGTCTAGGGAGTTGGTTTTTATCTCTCACTCTTCTGGCATCATGCAAAGTCAGACAAATAACTTAGTTTCGGCTTGGTAACATAGAAAAGCATGAATGACTTCATTTTAGTTTGGCCATTTGGGCTTATTGCAGGGACTCAATCCAAACCAATGGTCTTCTATAAATTTTATTTAACAGAGCATTGTCAAAAACATTGTCAGGAGTTGGAGACCAGCTTGGGCAACATAGTGAGACCTCATCTCTACAAAAAATTTTTAAAAATTAGCTGGGTGTGGTGGCCTGCAGCTGAGGCAGGAGGATCGCTTGAGCCCAGTAGTGTGAGGCTGCAGTCAGCCAGGATCGCACCACTGCACTCCAGCCGGGCAACAGAGCAAGACTCCGCCTCAAAACAAACACAAAACAACAGAGATCTTGGTAGAGAGCAATTTAGAGGAGGCTCGCAGCTCCTTTCCTGACGACAGAGCAGCAGAATAGAACTGGAGAGAGAGAGACAGCCAGGAGCACTCCTGGGATAATGGTCAACACAGGGGTCAGGAAGGCTGTGCTCAGACGCGAGGCTACACCCACTTAGGAGGAAACAGTGCAGGACAAGGGGCTGACTTGAAAGCATGGCCAAGCCCCATACAGACCCATCAACATGGGGCAGAGCCCTCACTGGCACAAGGGGATTAAACACGGAGGAAACACTGCCTAAACAATAAACTATTCTGATCCAGGAGTAATTCTTAGGGATCCATGCTTAAAAACAATATTGCAGGCCAGGGGCAATTACAAATGTGGGCAAAGCATGTCAGAGGCTCATGTGAGAAACCCAGCACCTGACACCTGATGAGTTCACAGCAAATGGTTGTAGTGACAGTAATCATGATGGTGACTTGTCGATTTAGGTGACACAAACACGCCCATTTTTGTTTATTTGTGTTTTGAGACAGGTTCTCACTGTCTCCCAGGCTGTAGTGCAGTGGTGCAACCATGGTTCACCGCAGCCTTGATCTCCTAGGCTCAGGTGATTCCACCCCCAACCTCCAGTAGCTGGGACTGCAGGTGTAGGCACCACCTCTGGCTATTTTTTAAACAATTTTTTTTTGTAGAGATGGGAGTCTCCCTGTGTTGCCCAGGCTGGTCTCGAATGCGTGGGCTCCAGTGATCCTCCCGTCTTGGCCCCTCAAAGTGTCAAGATTACAGGCATGAGCCACCAGGCCCAGCCAAACATGCCAATTTTTAAAGATTTCAGGTAAATTGGGCACTTCACCAGAGAAATGATGGAAACGTTCAGGTTTATGAGTTCTGAGATGAAGAGCACTTTCTTCAGCAGGTCAGGTACTCCTGATCCTTGGGCTGGAGACTGTCTGGCAAACAGCTGATTCTTAAGTGCCTTCATTCATTCATCCATTCACTCCCTTTCTTTTTTCAACTAATAGATCCCTGCTCCTATGCCTTATTAAAGTGAGTGGCCCCGTGTGTGTTGGGAAGACGTCAATCAGATGTGAACATAAGTAGCAGAATTTCACCTGTGATTTGGTACTATGACATGTTAACTTGAAAAAAATCACTTTAATAAATTTGAGAAGGAGAGGAGACTCCTTTAGAGGAAGTTACAGCCTGCAAGGTGGTGATCCCACAGTCTGAGAAGTGTGCCTCCAGCCAAGACCGGAGACAGGTAGGAGGAGGAGTTGGGGTAGGAACTTTATGCTGAACAGGTTGGCCAAACATACATATTCAGTAGGTTATAGGAGGGGCTATGCATATTCATGAAGGTGGTTCAACACATGCATATTGAACAAACATGCATGTACCATTTGACCCATGTTTACTTTGGGGTGGAGATTTGGCATTTAAATACATTACAATTAGGCCCTATTCGTCAAAAGGGCTTTTCCGAAAATGAGGACACCCAAGTGCACAAGCTCTGTAAACTGGCCAGTCAGTCCATGGTCTTATCTGAAATCAGTCTCGTCCAGTGAAAGCTATAGTTACAGCTGGTGGAAAGGTGGTCAGTCCCTCAGCCTCTGGGAGCTGGATGAATTGTAATTGTTTTAATATTGCTTATCTCCAGGCCATCTAGAGCTTGTTTAGCTGCTAAAGAAGAAAACCTTGTGGCAGTTGGAGGACAGCCTATTCTTTAAGTGTGGGGTGTGTACCTGCATCCCTACCTGCCATGGCCCGAGGTCCTGTTTATAATTGTTTACTTTATTGACACAAAGAGTCTGTTCTGCCGGTCTTATGATCTCTATTTTAACATGAATGCTGGTCCATTGTTTCTAAACTGTAAAAGAGAGGGGGGTTTCCATGAGGCGTGTCTGACCTCCCCATCTCATTATGGCTGGGAACTGTTTTAAGGTTTTTCTGGGGTTCCTTAGCCAACAGGGGCTCCATTCAGTCGATGAAGGACAGATTTCATTTTTAGTCAACAGAGGAAAAGTACAGAGAACTCCAAAAGCATGAGGAGGAGCCAGGAACAGCCCCCATCATGGAGGCGCTAGGCTTGGAGGAGAAGGAGGTGCTGCCCATAAGAGGTGTGGGTGGAGGTGGAAAGAGCGCAGGGCCTAAGACGAGAAAAAACAACTCAAGTTTGATGAAGGCCAGAGAAGCTGCAGCTGAGAGGAGGGGCAAGTAAAAGAGAGGCAGAGAGATAGCCTAACACATAAGCTTCCTAGACCAGAGAAGGAGCAGTGCATTATTTGATCAGCAGAAGTACAGGTTCCAAGTTGCTTTATTTTTATTTTACTTTATTATTTTATTTTCTTGAGACAGTCTTGCTCTGCTGCCCAGGCTGGAGTGCAGCACAACTGACTAGTTTTTGTATTTTTAGTAGAGACAGGGTACCAAGTACCAGCTTGGCTGTAGAGACCCCACCCAGGCAGCACTGACAGAAATGAGAGGCAGACACCCAGATAGAACAGCAAAGTGGGTCTATGGGGAGGGGCGGGGGTGGGGGCAGGCGCCAGCAGCCTTCTGAACTGAGAGCTGCAGGGGCTTGACAGCATTCCAGGCTGAAGGGCCCAAGCAGACGCTGACCCATGCATTTATTCTCTCTGAACAGCTGCTTATTATTAACAGAGGTGTTCGGTATTTTCTCATAACACAAAACATGCCAAGTATGCAGCTGGAGCCCGCTTACCACTGATCACAAACAACCTAAGAAGTATTCTCCACGAGGGAGCCATGGGGGCAGGGTGAGATAGCTTAAAGCACTGTTTTAACAGGTGTGTGATATTTATATATTGTCTTGCCACTTTGGAATGCCCCGAGTAGTTTTCTACTGGCGGGGGGGCGGGGGTGGCTAGGTTTTCCTTGCCATCATTCATCCTAGCAAATAATATATTCTATCATACACTCAGCATTCATCAATATTCATAAACTTAACATTTACCAACATCAATATTCATAAACTTAACATTTCTCAACAACGTGGTTTCACCATGTTGGCCAGACTGGTCTGGAACTCCTGGCCTCAAGTGATCTGCCTGCCTCAGTCTCCCAAAGTGCTGGGATTACAGGCGTGAGTAATCCAGCCTCCAAGTTGCATTTGAAAGATCTCTCCAGTTGCATGAAGTAAAGGATTGGAATGAAGTGAGCGGGTGAGCTGTTACAGGCCTACGTAGGCACCACAGAGTGACAGTCATAACTATTTGCCAAGCGTTGTCCTAAGGCTCTACATAGATGATTATATTTAATCTCTGCAGCAGTCCTATATGGGAGGCACTTACATTATTCCCATTATATTGATGTGAAAATTGAGGTCAAGTAACTTCTCCAGGTCACACAGGGAAGTAAGGAGTCAAATTCCAGGCTCAACTCCATAGCCTGACTGGTAACCATTATGCAATAAACACGGAAAATTAAAAGTGCCTGTTCTAGGAAGACTATTCTGGTAACAGCTAACTCCCAGAACCCGTTCCTTGTTTTTTTTCTTGATAGCCCATTTTATTTTGCTCAGCACAGTCTTTCATCCTACTTTAGGGTATCACATGGAAAAAATATGGAACGCTTCACCAATCTGCGCGTCATTGGTTCCAATTTTAGTATATGTACCGCCTAACCCAGCACCCAGATAAAATGACCAACACTTCACACCGGCCTCGGAAAGCCAGCCAATCAGCAACCGTGTTACTCCAAGAATCCCGCCTCTAGGGCCAGGGATGACCAATCCCTAAACAACCCGGCTAGTAGACGCCCACCAACCCCGGAAGCCCGGCCTTCCCAAGCCCAGTCCCGAGGCCAAGTCTCACCCGCTGCGTGACCGGTGTCGGACGTCGGCATTTTCCTTGCTCACAGTGTCTTGGCCTAGAGTGTCGGTTCTGCGTTGGTTGAGGGGAACGCGGGCGGCCAGGCAGACTCTGAGGGCACCTCTGGGTGGAGTCCTGCCCTTCCCAGAGCGCTGGGCGTTCCTTGGGCATTTTGGCTTCTGTGAGACACCAAAAAGTTGGTCTTGGCCGGGCACGGTGGTTCACACCTATAATGTCAGCACTTTGGGAGGTCGAGGCCGGAGGGGGTGGGGGATGACTTGAGGCCAGGAGTTCGAGACCAGCCTGGCCAACATGGTGAAACCCCCGACACTACTAAAAATACAAAAATTAGCCTGTAGTCCCAGCTACTCTGGAGGCTGAAGAGGGAGGATCGCTTGAACCCGGGAGATAGAGGTTGCAGTAAGCCGAGATCACACTACTGCACTCCAGCCTGGGTGGAAAGAAAAAAAAAAGGTCTTGTGTTGGTCTTGTGGCTTTTTTTTTTTTCCCCCTTAGAAACAGACAAGGTGATGGATCCACATACCATTACCCCCCAGAGCCAGGGATTCTATGCCATAGGGAGGGGCACAGGTGCTTCAGAGAGAATGGATAGAAATTTGCCCCAACCATTTTTATTTGTATTTTTTGAGACAGGGTCTCACTGTGTTGCCCAGTCTGGAGTGCAGTGGTGCAATCATGGCTCTCTGTAGCCTTGACCTCCCAGGCTCAAGCAAGCCTCCCAAGTAGTAGGGGGTTACAGGCATGTGCCACCACACCTGGCTAACTTTTCTTTTTTGTAGAGATGAGGTTTCACTGTGTTGCCCGCCTGGCTGTGAACTCCTGGGCTTAAGCGATCTGCTCTCCTTGGCCTCTCAAAGTGTGGGATTACAGGCATGAGCCACTGTGCCCAGCCTGTTTTTTTTCTGGTAGTCGTTCTAATGGGTATGAGGTAGTATTTCATTGTGGTTTTGACTTGCATTTCCCCTAATGATTAGTGAAGTTGAGCATCTTTCTGTGTGCTTATCTGCCATTTGTATAATTTATTTAGAGAAATGGCTATTCAAATCCTTTGCCCATTTTCTCTGGTTTTGGTTTTATTTTTAAATAGATTTGGGGTCTTGCTATGTTGCTTGGGCTGTTCTCAAACTCCTGGGCTTAAACCATCCTCCTGCCTCAGCCTCCCAAGTAGTTAGGACTACAGGTGCACACCACCATGCCCAACTTCTGCCCATTTTAAAATCAGATCGTTTTTTGTTGCTGAGTATAGGAGTTCTTGCATCTGGATATTAGCCCCTTTGCAGATATGTGACTTGTAAACAGTTTTTCCCATTCTGAGACTGCCTTTTCACCCTGTAGATTGTGTCCTTTGATTGTAGTTTTAAATTTTGAAGTAGAACAATTTACCTATTTTTTCTTGTTTTGTCTGTGCTTTTGGTGTCATCTGAGCACACACTTTTAATGATAAACAGACCAAGCACTACCTGAGCACTTCCCCTTCACAAAGAGGCAGTGCTCCCACCAGGAGACTCAAATTCTGCTCAACACCATTCAATCCAGTTGTAAGAGGGAGTACGTGTTGACAGTGTCCTTCCACATACCCCGTCACGAACACTTCCTACCAGTCAACAGTGTCAGCTGCTCAAAGGATGCTGGAGGTCAACAGGAGCTGTCTTTTTTTTTTTTTGACACAGATTGTTGCTCTGCCACCCAGGCTGGAGTGCAGTGGTGTGATCTCAGCTCACTGCAACCTCCACCTCCTGGGTTCAAGTGATTCTCCTGCATCAGCCCCCCAAGTAGCTGGGACTACAGGCGCATGCCACCACGCTCAGCTAACTTTTGTATTTTTAGTAGAGACGGGGTTTCACCATGTTGGCCAGACCTCGGCTTCAGCCTCCCAAAGTGCTGGGATTACAGGCATGAGCCATTCTACCTGGACAACAGCAGCTGGTTTTATAAGCTTCTTGGCAATAGTCGGTGCCACATTTTACCAAGGAGCATAACTCTGATCACTGTCTCTGTAGTTTGGGTTTCTTCCCAACCTTTAGCAATGGAATTCATCAGTCTCATTCCAGAATGTATTCTTTTGTGCTGGAAAAATGTGCTTGGCTTATGGACAAGATTACTGTGCTTCAGTTGAAATTGATTGAAATATTTGATTGAAGTAATTGAAATATTTCACTGTGTTCATCCACTTTTTGACAATGTTCTTTTATAACAGGTAGTGCATGGGGACCAGGCAGGTATAACTCACTGGCCCAGGAAAATCCAATTTTTACTGTGCCACTTTATTTTCACTTTTTCTTCTTTTTGTTGCTTGTGTAAAATCATCATCCTTGAAGAGTCATTTGTTCCAGTCCATACAGACAAACACTGTTTTCACACTGGAATCCCACTGTCTGCTTATACCAAGGATGTTTTTTCTTTTTTGGAGATGGAGTCTTGCTCCATGTCCCAAGCTGGAGTGCGGTGGCACAATCTCGACTCACTGCAACCTTCACCTCCTGGGGTCAAGTGATTCTCCTGCCTCAGCCTCCCAAGTAGCTAGGATTACAGGTGCCCACCACCCACCACCCACTACGCCCGGCTATTTTTTTTTTTTTTTTTTTTTGTATTTTTAGTAGAGATGGGGTTTCACCATGTTGGCCAGGCTGGTTTTGAACTCCTGACCCCAAGTGATCCCACCCACCTCAGCCTCCCAAAGTGCTGGGATTAACAGGTGTGAACCACCGTGCCCAGCCAATAATGTTTTTGATAGTGGAGAACATGGGCTCTGGAGTCAGACTGTTGTATTTAAATCCAGTCTCTGCCATGTAATAAACTGGGGGGCTTTTGTCTTTATGTGGTTTTGCTTCCCCAACTGTAAATAGGGCTAATGAGGGCAACTAACTCCTAGCATTGTTGAGAAGATTCAGCAAGTCACATATAAAGCAGTCAGTGCCTGGCACATGATAAGTGCCATATATTATTTATTTAGAGACAGGGTCTTGTTGTCCAGGCTGGAGTGCAGTGGCACAATCACAGATCACCACTGTAGCCTCGAACTCCCAGTCTCAGGTGATCCTCCCACCTCAGCTTGAGTAGCTGGGACTACAGGCACATGCCACTATGCCAGTGTTTTTTTTTTTTTTTTTTTTTGAGAAGGAGTCTCATTCTGTCGCCCAGACTGGAGTGCAGTGGCATGATTTCAGCTCACTGCAACCTCTGCCTCCCAGGTTCAAGTGATTCTCCTGCCTCAGCATCTTGAGTGGCTGGGATTACAGGCACACACCACCATGCCCAGCTAATTTTTGTATTTTTAGTAGAGACTGGGTTTCATCATGTTGGCCAGGATGGTCTCGATCTCCTGACCTCATGATCCACCCACCTTGGCCTCCCAAAGTGCTGAGATTATAGGCATGAGCCACCTTGCCTAGCCAGGGTAATTTTTTAATTTTTTGTAGAGGCAGGGTTTCACCATGTTATCCAGGCTGGTCTCAAACTCCTGGGCTCAAGTGACCCACCCTACTCAGCCTCCCAGTGTTGGGATTACAGGCATGAATCACTGTGCTGGCCTTAATACATAACCACAATCAGAATGAGTGTATTAATACTTTATGATTCAATGAAGCACTTTAAGCTTGTGGCTCATTTGGAATTGAAGATATAAGACAACACAATAATAACCATCCCTTCCCCATGGGCAGTCACTATCCTGACTTCAGCATTTGTCATTCCCACGCATGTTTTCACACATTTACAACATATGTATCCATAAGCAATATATGGTGCTTTTTGTGAGGTTTCAAAGCTTTATATAAATGCACCGTCCTGTCTGTATCCTCCCATACTGTGCTCTTTTCAGTCGTCGCTAAGTGTCTGAGATTTATTCATGTTGATATATTAAACTATATGTCATGCATTTTTAACTGCCTTAGAGCAAATTCACCATTGGGTGAATACATGATTTATCTGTCCTCTTGTTGATGGGCACTGGGCTTTTTTAAATTTATGAGACTATTTATTCTTTTCTTCCCAGGCTTGGCTTGGATTTGTCATCATCATCATCATCATCATCATCATCGGCTGAGCCCTCCATGGGCACTACAGGAGGAACAAAGTCACAGTCAGGGTCATGTGGAAAGAGGCCAAGGATGGATTCGACCCAGGTCTGCTGATGCTGAAGTCTGTGCTCCTAGCCACTCTGTCCTCTACTTCCTTAGGAACAAATGCTTGGTGTCATTCTGAGGTGGGTGTCCAAGGCCCCTGGCAGTCTCTGCTGAGCCCCACAGCCAGGACCAGGGCCTCTGGAAAGGCACAGTGCCTGGCTGCAGCTCACAGACCTGGCGTTAGAATGGTTCAGTTAGTGTTGCATCCTTTGGGTTGTTTTGGAACTCCCTGCTCCTCCAAGGATATTTAACACCATTGGAGACTTTTTAGCAGAGTGACCCATGGGTTCCATCTCTGCTGAGTAACACAGGAGGACCAGGGCTTTGGCCAAGAACCTAAAAGGCCACAATCATTTGGTCATGGGTGGCAGTGAAGGGGTAGAATGGAGAGAGGTGATAGAAAGCTGGGACAGAAGACTTCAGAAATAACCAGGGAGATACTGGAAAGCCACTCCCATGAGCCTGGAGGGACATATGATCCTGGGAAGCAGCAAACAGTGCTGATTTTGCTTTAATGTAAATTCAGCTGAGAACAATTTAGAATTTTAAAAATTCCAATCTTGGATCTCGTTCCAAAGTCTTCTGTTTGCTGGTGAACTAACGATAAAGACAATGGGGGCCGAACACAGTGGCTCACGCCTGTAATCCCAGCAGTTTGGGAGGCTGAGATGGGCCGATCACTTGAGCCTAGGAGTTCAAGACCAGCCTGGGCAACACGGTAAGACTCTGTCTCTACAGAAAAATACAAAAATTAGCTGGGCACGGTAGCGTGTGCCTGTGGTTCCAGTTACTCAGGAGGCTGAAGTGGGACGATTCACCTGAGCTCGGGAGGTCAAGGCTGCAGTAAGTTGTGAGTGGGCCACTGTACTCCAGCCTGGGTGAGGGAGTGAGACCCAGTCTCAAAAAAAAAACCCAAAACCCAAAAAACAACAACCAAGACAAGACAGTGGGTGTCAGGGGAGTGGACTTTGTTAATTTCTGCATCTCTCTGAGCCTCAGCTTCCTCATCTGTAGAACGGGAGAGGATCTGCCTCACAGACAAGTATGTGAGGGGCCTGGCATGGTCCAGATATGGTTGTTGCCTCCCTATGAGGCATGTCTCACCAGACTATAGCAGGCTGTGGTGGTGCAAAGTCCACCGACTGGCCTTGAGCTGGTAGCGTTCTCAAAAAAGTATAGAGACAAGTCCCTACCAAGGGTCTCGCTCCCCTGGGCCCAGCATTCTAACCAGTTTCCTGTGTGGCCTCAACCCTAACTTATGGGTCCACTCTGAGAGCTGGGCCCACCTCATCGCAGTCTCTTCAGGTCACGAGCAGGTTCCAAGACAAGTAGGACACACACCAGCTTTCATCCTAGAGAGAAGTTCATTATATACGCGGGGTGGATAGCAGCAGCAGGAGCAGAGGAGAGAAGCAATAATGCTGGTGAAGAGACCTCACTGTGTGCCCTAAATACACAGGCACCACATCACTGGATAGGGGGCATCTGCAAAGATGGAGCCCTGCAGTGTCCGCGTTAGAAAAGCATTCTAGATAAGGAGAAACGTGATAGAAGAATGACTTCATCCCTAGGCAGCGCCCTGCTGCTGCTAGAGGGCCAAGACAAGCTCCATGGCTAGTTCCCAGTGTGAGGCAGCTACAGATCTAACACAAGCAATGGGGACCTGGGTCCAGAAGACTCCATGCCACAGCTTGGGGTGGCTGCCGCCTCTGCGATGAACCACTGCAGAAGTTTTCTCCTGCTGCTGCCCAAAGGAAAGCCAGACTGGAGCCCCCTGGACACCAGGAAGAGGTGCTGATTTCTTTATTTATTAGACTCAAGTGCTTTAGTACAGAATGGTACAGAGATGATATATGTTTGTGCTTCAATACTTTCAAACACTGAGATTCTGATAATTTTAAGGTAAACAAGTTTCAAGACAGACTAGCTTTTTTAAAATATCCTTTTGATAAATTATTATTTTTATATAAATAACAGATAAAGGGAAACCAACATCTTCGACAAACAAGGTCCTGAAGCATGAGCACTGTTTGGTCCGAGGGAGGGTACAGAACAAGCAGAGGGAGTGAGACACCTGGCGCAGAGGCCTGTGGTTCTGTCCTAAGGAAATCAGGTCGTCTAAGTCGGGAGGGAGGCGGGGGAGAGATCTGACAACTAATCTCAGTGCAAGGGGAGATTTCAAAGCCTTGAGAAGAGAACACCACGATGCAGCGAGCAGAGAGGGCGAAGCGCAGGCTCTGAAAGGGAGGCGGCGGTGCTGGGCTCGCGTACACCACTTTGCAAGGACATCACTAGACAAGTAATACATACATGGCCTGCGGGAGGTCAAGGGTGGCAAGGGGGCTGGGCAGGGGACATTTTTGTGACTTCCACTGTTATTATATTTCACGACAACAGCAGCAGCACAAATGGTGTGCTCACTGCTGGAGAATGAAAGCTGCTGAGTCTTGAGGATGGCGAGACAGCCTTCCTGCATTTGCTGCTTTAGTTTCTGCTTTAGAGCTAAGTTTTATACAGAGAATAAAATGACCATATTCTCTTACGAACACGATGACGTATGACCCCAACACGACACCAAATAAGGTATTATGAAGTATCTGAAACTGAGGATAATCTGACTGAAGATGCTTGCTGAGAGGGTACAGGGTCTGTGTGAGTCCAACGGGCCAAGGACCTTCTCCACAGTCGTAGCCCTCTGCTCAGGGGCCACCAGAACCCATCTGTTCTCATCCACTCCTGACACTTTGAACTAAGGCTGATTACAGAAAATGAGCTGTTGTGGTGACGCCTGGGGACAGAAGGGCCTGGTCCACAGGCTCTGGACTAACTGCTTTTCCAAAGACATGGAGGCTCCTGGCAGGAGTTTGTTCTCACTTGTCGGGGTACCGTGACTTACACTAGAGGACTTCCCTCAGGATCACAGCACTGTGGACGCAGGCTGGGGAGGGGGTACGGACAGGTTGTGGAGGAGGGGGACACTGGCCTGGCTTCGCGTGGACACCCCAGCCTCCACCCATAGCCGCACCACAGGGGGCATGAGATGCTGGGAAAGGAAAAGAGGTCTGTTCCACCTCAGACCTCCTGAGATGTCCCCTGATTGTCACCTCCCGGGTTATTTGGATGAGAGCAGGCACGAGGGGTAGGGACTAGAGTGAAGATAACAGATTAATCCTCAGTGTGAAATACTCCAAGAACACAGACATCTCTATGAGTCTCAACAAAGACAGGAACAACCCCAAACAAGGTTTTAAAAACACCCCAAACTTCTACCTTTCCATACCCAAGCAATGTGCACGTCACACAGGGTTATGTACAAGGTCACAAATCTTAAATAATGGGGAGAAGGTGTCCATCCATCCTAACAGTCCAGAAATTTCTGCCGTGCACCGATTGCACACAAACTTCTTTTTAGGATACATATATAAGATACTCTTTTTAAAAAACACAATGCATTATTTTCTTTTGTTTCAAACGAGAAGAGGGCATCATCGAACACGAGAACTCAGCGGCAACAATGCCGGCCAGGGCGTGCAGAGCTGGGGAGGCAACAGACGCAAAGGAACTGAGGTGGGTGGTGGTGGGAAGCTGCGGAGCGTTGTGGGGATGGGGACGTGTTTTGGAGGGGCGACTTATTTTTTTAACTGCTTATTTCTTCATCTGTTTTATTCAGTTTCTTCAGTGTGTCCAGCAGTTTCTGTGGGGTGAGGATGTGCGTGGATCCTGGAGGAGGCAGAGAAGACAGTGAGCTCACCAGTTCTGGTTTCCAACACTTTTCCTTTCCTGCGCTTCTCCATTCCCAGATCTGCACCCACCCCGCCTCCCGAACCCTGGGCGGGTCTAGTGGAAGTAGGGAAGGGAGTGGGGATTGGGATTGGGGTCCCATCGCAATAGGCCTGGGAGATATTCAGGGGCTGTGAATAAAGAAAACACATCTTCTGGCTCAGGCAGGGTCCCAGGCTGTACCAAGGAACGAGCTGCCTTGCCATCAGGGTGCAGAGCCATCTGCAGGTGATGGGCAGCTGTGTTTCTAATTCACTCTTAAACTCCAAGTGAAGCCAGGCAGAGAAATTCCAAACATGGCAGCGGGGGGGGAAAGGTTGAAAATGGGGCCAGAGTTCGTAAGGCGCTCATGTGTGGAAAGCATGGTGCCTGGGAGAAGAAGTTGACAGGCAAAGCCCCCTGGGAGAATCCACTGACCTCTGGGAACCAGCTGGTTGACACTGCCCTGGTGGGTGGGACCTCAGGTGTGAAAGGGAAAGGGCCAGGGGACCTGAGGCCTTACCTTGCAGAGACCCGCGAATTGTAATAGATTAGAAATGCTTGCAAAAATTTAAGCTAATGGAATTAGATATACTTCTACTGCAAAAATAAAAATAAAAATAAATGAACATCTTTTTCATAAGAAGAGAGAGATCTAATAAGTGCAGTAAAAAAAGATGCATGGATCGTGTGGTTTGGACATGGACTTAATCAAACAGAACAGAGGTGACTGGGGTGGTGTGTGAGTGAGCATGAGGCCCGCACGCATGCAGCAGTGGGCTTCAAAGAAAGGTCCTGGTGGAAGAGAAGAACGGAAAAAAGAGACCCGTACTTGAAAATGTGCCTCCCCTGGAGACATGGCAAAGGAATGGGCCTTCACAGGAGCAGGGGGGCGGAAACCACCAGGTGTCGGATTTCCACTCCAAGGGCAGGCAAAAGAAGGCTTTGGCTGGCTCACTGGGCATGACTCCAATACCAGGGCCCCTATGCCTTTGACCACTACTCGCTCAGCTGACCCAAGACTGCTGGAACTGCAGCCCTTCCTGCTCACTCCAGACTAGCAGAAACTTAGAAAGCCTTCTCTGTTCTTCCAACATCCCTTTCTCTGCAGTTCAGGCCCCAGCTGCCCACTCCCAGCTGAGTAAGGAACTTGTCCTCGGCATGATGCCCTGTGCACGCAGCCTGTAGGTGGCCTGCGCTGGAAAGCTGACTCATCATTCTGCAGACCCGAGGCTCCTTCAGCAAATTCGATGCAGGTTTCATGAGTGTGTCCCTGGGCTTTTTTATAGCACTCCTTTCCCCTGAAGTCCACTAATTTCTGTGACCTTACCAATCCTCCTGCTAGTCCTAAAAGAGGCCAAAGGCTGCTGTACAAATGAGGAAAAAGGACGCATATTACAAGGCTTGCCCCAAACTCTGAAGTGTGAACCACTGCCAGGATGGGGGCCCTCCAAATTGCAACTCCATGTAGCCCATGTGTCCAGATGCTGGAAGATGGCCTCTCCTACAGAGCCTGGGGGATTCGATTGGGAGTTTCCTCGTTAAAGGCAACAGCAAGAAACACATGTGCCAGAGAAAACATCCCCGAGGCCCTTCTTAGCCATCCAAATGACTCCAGGAAATAAGAGGGCCAACTCATCTTAGAGGATGCATCTGAAGGGGTTCCTCTGATCAGATGCTGATTCCAAAGTCCTCCCTATCTTTGCTGATGTGTAAATCTAGGATTTGGGGGAGGCTAAAAAGAGGTTAGGAAATTAATACACTAGAAGTCTCTGATATTATCTAATCACTGACAATCCAGGGCTCCCAGTCTTGAATGAAGAAGAAAAATTCTAGGACTGAGTATTGGAGACAATCAGTGAGGCCTCAAAGACCCTTGGCCACAGGCACTGGCCAGGCCTTCACCTACATGGTTTCTTTAAGGGGACCAGACTAGCTGGTGTAAATGCTGATCATCAGAAAGCCAACTCTTCACACTCAATCATCTGTGTTGTTTTAATAAATTGGTCAGGCTTTTCACCACCACAAACATTGCAATGAAGCTGGGTGAGTCCATAATCCACATTTTGTACTTGTTCTTATTTTGAATCCACAGATGGCTGACCACATTGGTTTCCAGAATAGAGCAGCAAGTGGGCTCTACGGCTTTGAGGGCCTCACTTAGTTCCTGTAACTGGAAGATTATGAAATGTAAACAGTGGTCTCTAAAAACTAAGTTGAGGCCCATCCACATGAATGTCTACATGTTTTCAAAGCTGTGGGCCAGACACAACATGCTCTGATAGGACAAAATCCTCCTTTCTACACTGACAGAATCTGAAAATCAAAAGTGTCCTTGCAGACTAGCTGGTCCAAGCATTCTTGAATTTGGCTGAAGCAGACCTACTGACTCAGAATATGCAGGGTGACACCAGAAAATGTGTACATCTAAGAGCAGCACAGGTGAGTATGATGATCAGCCAGGTTTGGAAAACTGTGTAATCCAGACCACCCCTCTCATCTTACAGATGGGACACGTGAAGGCCAGAGCAGTCAGGTGCTTGTTCAGCGTGGGTGGCACAGACAGGCTAGAAGCCGTGCCCTCCAGGCTCTTGATTCTGGGGACCCTGTGGCCCCTAGGAGGGGGAGGGGATGATAGGTGGATGTTTGAATAGCAGCCAGGCAATAGGTGGGCTCTGAATTCAGATTCAAATCTAAGTATCAAAGAAAAATGAAACATACTGACCCCAATCTGGAATGAAGCAAAATATTCAACATAAAAACCCACAAACTTTCTCCCAGATGGTCCCATGTACTACAAAGATCTGATCCAGCCTTCAGCTCTCTCTCTTTTGCTTTTGACAGCCTCTTGGGCATTCCCCAATGATGAGTACTTTTATCATCAACCAACCAGAGCAGAGAGGTAAAACTCAATCAAAAGATTTCATTTCTTAGACAATGTGGAGGGATGATAGGTGAGGATTTGGTGAGTTATGGTTAACCCTGACCATGGGGAGCCAGCCCCAGTTACAGGAGAGGAGCCAGGAAGACAGGGCAAGGCACCATCACTCATGCGCGGTGCCTGCTGGGAACCCTCTCATTTGCGGCAGGAAAACTCATCTTCTCTTAAAAGATATGTTGGGCCAGGTGCAGTGGCTCATGCCTATAATCCCAGCACTTGGGAAGCCAAGGAAGGAGATAGCTTGAGCTCAGGAGTTTAAGACCAGCCTGGGCAACATGGTGAAACCCAGTCTCTACCAAAAACACACAAAAAAATAGCTAGGTGTGGTGGCGCATGCCTGTGGTCCCACCTACTAGGCAGGCTGAGGTGAGAGGATCGATTGAACCCAGGAGGTCCAGGCTGCAGTGAGCTGAAACCATGTCACTGCACTCCAGCCTGGGTAACAGTGTAACTCTGACTCAAAAGAAAAAAAGACACAAAAGCTATGCTACCACAATACTGGTCTTTAGGAGCAAACTCAGGCTTTCTGACCGTCTGCATTGTCCTGTACTTTGGTCACCTGGAAGATCACAACAGAAGAGGGCAAGTCAGATCTTAATCTGCTTTCTGACCTTACTGGTATTAGGGTTCTGTGCCTCGCTTAACTGAATGCTCTAAAACCCAACATCACTCAGCAAATTATTTTCAGAAGCTAGGAATATATGGAGCCTGTTTACTTTCTCTTTGTTTTGATGGCAGCTGAGACCTCCTCTGCCGATCAAATATAAAGCAAAGGAAAATACTCTGCAAAGGAGAAGCTTGTTCTGAAGCAGGGGAAGCCCAGACTTCATCCTAGCAGGAGCCTCTGCAGTTTCAGTCTGTGATTCTTTCAGATCCTGCAAGTGGTCTGCTATTGCTGCAGACTCGACTGAGCATTTGTCTTTCTAGAAGTCTTAAAATACATACTGCAGCAAACCCATCCACCTACCTGCAGTCTGCACACAGAACCAGATGTCTCTGATTTAACCTATCAAAGTGCTTCTAAGGAATGACTTTTTTTTAAAAACAATGGCTTTCATTCACCACCTACTGGCCCTGCTTTCTAGGGAGGGCCAGCCCAGGCAGGATGGGAGCTATAGCCTAGGGCTATAACCAGGTCTGCTTTCTGGGTTCCCAACTACTTTCAGTTCCTTAGCACACTATTGCCCTGGCGTTCATGTCAAGGAAGGGAGACAGGAGGACATAAGCAGCGTAGCCTCCTGTTCCTACCTTTAGGAGGGAGCACCATTTTCCTTACATACACAAGCAGCTTCTGATGTCACCTAGCCAAGGTTCTGTTGGGCCATTCTCCTGAGACCCACCAGAGAGCGAGAGAGTTGGCAGGACTGCATGGTTTGAGGCACAAATCGTAATCACTGAATGTACAGAATGCAGAGGTCCTGCACACCTGGGGGCACTGCAATCCAGCCTCCCTGTGCTCCTATGCTATGGCCCAGAGAGTAAGAGTGTCTTCCTACAGCCACACAGATACCCATGGAGGAGCTGGGGTAGAGGCCAGTCCTCCTGGCTCTGAGTCCAGATCTTTCTCCACTGCTTACAAGGGACTCACACTCCATGACTCACTGGGCCACATCTCAGCTCTAGAGAAGGGGCTTTTTCAGGGTCCATTGTCAATGATGTACACAAAGTCAGGTACACAAAATATGCCTCTTGACAGAATGTATAACAAGCTAAGGAGTCACTGATGTGATGATGGAAGCCTGCCATTTAAACATGTAGGAGGTTCCCATCATATCTGAAGGATGGAAAGAGAGAGGAGGGAATGAGGACAATTTTGAAGATCAAAATTTGGATAGTCTACCAAGCAGACAACAGGTTTGGGTAACAAGCTTGGTGGAGACAAAAACGCTCTCTCAAACCACACAGAGCATTAATAACAGGTTTATGCTGGGCATGGTGGTGTGCGCCTATGGTCCCAGCTACTCGAGAGGCTAAGACCTCTGAGCCACTGCACTCCAGCATGGGCAACATAGCGAGACCCCATCTAAAAAAAAAATAGATTTCTACTGAAAGGCTCTCAAACCTTACCAAGATACTTCAGTGGGAGACAGAGGGGTATGACTACTCAACTCTTGACAGGATCCACAGAATTAAAAGTAATTACTAAAAGAAAAATGACTATTAAGTGCCATTTCCTGCAGAGAAACATCAAACAAAATCTCTTCCTGCTAAAGATTGGAGTTCCCCAAACACATGGCGGCTTGTGACCCAATTACCCCTTATAACTTATTCCTTGAGAAGTGCCTGTCCTAGGAAAAAGGTTATTTACACCGTCTGTCCAGCTGCCACTGACCTGGGGTCTATTCTGACACTCCCTGTCAAGCTTCCCTCACCACCAGCCATCTCCACCACTGCCTGACTTCCTGGACATGGCGTTCCCCGAATGTCCACTGGCCTCACTCTCAAACTCCCACACCCAGCACAACCAGGACACTCTACATTCCTTATGGGGGCCACAAATTCATCCCAGACCAGCAGGCTTGGGCACTGTGCCTCAGCCATCCCCCAAAAGTTCAGTTCCTTCTCTGACAACTGTTCATAGCAGTCATTATCATTTTTGGTTTACACCCAGTGGCCTACGGGCATCTGACTGAGCAGCGCGGAACCCAAGGCATGAGTGAGCCAGTAGGTCGGAGCCCGGAGGGTTCATGGCAGGGTTGTGAGGGCAGCACTGGACACATTTTCAATCGGTGCTGAGAACTGCAAGCATTTTCTTGTTGAAACGAAATCAAATAAATAATAAACTAAAAAGGAACAAATAAAGAAAAAGAGTGACGGAATAATCAAAGAAAGCCCTTCAGAGTGGAAGAGTTTCTTTTCTGTAATAAGCTGCTTTTACTTTGTTTCTTTGGCTCTCACTCCATTGTTGGAGCCTGATCCTCAAAAGATACCCTAGAGGACTCCCTGAAGTCGGGGTGTCTCAGGTCCATGAGAAATTTGGTGGGAGTAAGAATGTGAGTAGAACCTGTGGGAGAACAGAGGCCAGCTGACTGCTTGAACAAAGGTACGTCACAGGAACATGCCAACTTAGGCCTACATTTTATGCAGCCAATGAGGTATGAGAAAGCAAGACACATGTGCACACATGCACACACACACAAACACACACACAAGTGCACAAGCACACACAGGGTGGCAAGGCAGCTGGCATGCAATGCACAAAGCAGGGAGGCCACACAGTGGACATCAGCTGTCTGCGCGAGGCCCCTCCATGAAATCTTCATGGGCAGCTGCATACCCCCAGGTTCCCACCTCCCAGTATATGGAACCTCAAGTCAGGTCTAAAGATGAAGGGGAAGATTTATACCCAAAGCCTAGCTGTGACAGCTTCTGTCCAGAAAAGCTGTGTTTGAGCTCAGAATTATTCACTACATTCATGCAACACATATGCAAGCAAGGAGCAGAGAGCTTTCTCACCAGGGCTACAAAACAGAAGGGAAAAACAGTTAGGCGGAGGGCTGGTGACCTGACGGAAGCTTGAGTACTGCAGCGGGGGAGGTACAGTCCCCCCCCACTGGATCGTGCTATCAGAGAGGCAGCTGACAGCCCCAGGTCCTTGAAAAACCCAGGAACAGCCATGTGGACTGGTCTATGGAGTCTACTCGCTTGGATAGCTTAGAGGCTGCTGTGACTTGCTAACCCCAACCTGGAGGTATAAAATCACCACTTGTTATTGAGATAATGACTGTGCCTGAGATTATGACCAGCAGTGGGCACCTATGGGAGGTCAGAGATGCCTCCCAGCTGGGGCAGCTCAGGGCCTCTCCCTGTAGCTCACATGTAAGTGGCCTGAGAGGCCATCCTTGGCCCTGGAGAGTATAATTCCCCAATGGGTGCAGAGCATACCCTCCTCCAAAGGGAGACCAAGAGCCCTGGCCTCACTCCTTGCTCAGCATGAGCCTGTTTCCACGGAGGACAAAGCCCAGCCAGGGTAGTGGCTGCTTCTTGCCAGGCAGTTTTAAGAGGGACCACCGGTGGCAGGTGCCCTCCATTTTGTTAAGGGCAAAATAGGACAAAAAGGGAGGCATCTGGAGAAAGCAAGACTTTTCTTAGCTCATTCATCTTCTTCCAGCCCTAAAAATCAGAGAGTCTCCCAATGGCACGAAAGGAGAAAAGGCTCCTGCTGCATTAAGCCAGCTCCTACGAGTCGCTTCCTCTCTTTGGAAGATGAACAGGAAATACAAGAAAGGGAATGGCAGACCTAGAAAGTGGCTGGAGGTGGCTGGGGGAGCCCTGGGCAGAGTCCAGCAGCTGGGGAGTAGTTTCAGGCAGTACCTGCTCACAGCTGTCCGTCCATCGCCTCCTGACAGGTGAGGAGGGCAGCGACTGACTGCCATTAACTGCCCATTCCTGCCTGGGCATGAGGCCAATGCCAGGAAACTGACCTCATCTTGGGCCTAGTTCAAGGCTGAGTGAGTGTTACTGACCCCATTTTGTTGGGTAAGGAAATGGCTGGAGAGCTAGAGCTACTTGCTCAGTCTCCCACTTGCAGTTTGCAGAGCAGGAATCTGAGCCTGAGTCTGCCGGACCCTGGGATCAGGCACTTCCTACCTCATGAGGCTGCCTTCCAATGAGAGACGCAGCAGGGCAGACCGAGGAGGGAACCCGTCGCCCCTAGCTTCTGTTGTCCACAGTTACCTAGAGACTAAGTTTTGTGGGTCAAGGGAGTCTATGACAGAATGCGACACCAAAGCGTGGAATGAAGTCGAGGTGCGATGCAGCGGTGCCTTCTGCTTGAAGCATGGCCACTCACCTATCAGCACCTCCCACTTTCCGTTGGCCTGGGTCACCTCGTAGGCGCAGCGCATCTCATTCAGGCTCACGCCCCCAAGGATGAAAATGATGAGGCGGGGGCCGCTGCGGTACTCGCCTGGGGCCTTGTTCTTATGCCAGTGCCCATAACGGGCGCTGAGAGAGAGAGTGAGAGAGAGAGAGAGAGAGAGAGAGAGAGAGAGAGAGAGAGAGAGAGAGTGTCAGTTTATCTGCACTCACAGCATCTAGTGCTTCACACCCCAGTAGTTTGTTTACATATTAGGTTTGAACACTTGTGCCCCAAACAGAGTGGATGCTCAGTGAGTGTTGGCTGAATTTAACTGCAATGCAATTTTCAAGTGGTTTGGTTGCCAGGAGAAGAGTCACTAAAAGCGCCTGTGCTGTGACCTTGTCACTCTTATAAACAGCAGGCGACAGACACAATCAGTTCAGCTCTGACGTTTGCCGTGTCAAGTTCAGCAGCTT
Source organism: Ateles fusciceps (assembly GCA_036589455.1). NCBI lineage: Eukaryota > Metazoa > Chordata > Mammalia > Primates > Atelidae > Ateles > Ateles fusciceps. The sequence continues at coordinate 6,033,900 of JAZHEH010003300.1, forward strand.
CCCCCTGCAATAGGCTCATGCAGACGTCTACTCCAAGTCACTCGTGCCTCTGAGCTTGCCTGGGAGGCTCTGCTGTCAGTGTGCAGTGATGACAGCCTAAGATCTGCCTTCAGGCTGGCACACAGATCCCATGAAAACATGTATTGAGTGAATGCCTCTCGGAGGCCAGGGCCTCCCCAGCACCACATCCCAGGGAGACACAGGCCTTAACCAAGCGGTCGCTGTTTAATGGGGTGGGTGGGGAGAAGGAAGTAAGCCCAAATCCTGGTCTGATGAAGAGCTCTGTGCCATAGGGCCAAGCACAGGGAAGCTCTGGAACCCTGTCCAGGCACCACTGGGGAGGCTTCTCCATCTGGAGTTGCCTCCTGGAAATCACGGCATAGCCAGGGAAGAAGAGTATTCAGTGGCAGGGCTGCTCTCAGAAAGGGCCTCCCTCTGTCCCTGGGCTTCCCTCAATAGCTCTTTACCTTTGACCTAGAAACAAAACAGATGGGTTGCTCCCGGGAGAAGAAAATGAAAAAAATAAGACGAAATGAGCAAGTCCTTTCTGGCCACTGCAATGCCTTCCCCTTCTTCCTGACTCATGACAACCTTACACTCACTTTCCAAACCGGGGAAGGCACCTGGGGCACTGTTTGGGCCAACAGAGAATCTCAGTCACTTTCTTTCCTTGTGCAATCACTTGCTATCCCGTTCTTGTCACCCAGCCTGACTGTGGCACTACTTGGGATTTTGTTTTTATGTCATGTTTGGCAATAAACATTTCACCTCTGCTGCATGAGAAGGGCTGCCATGAGAAGATATCACCACAGGCCTCTGGCCCAGGTGAGGCCAAAAGTGAATATGGAGAGGAGACGCAAGAGAGAAGACAGGCGGTGAAAGCAGGAAAGGAGGGACAGAGAAGTGCACATCTGGGTGCCAGAAGTGGCAGAGCTACAGTGCCAGGGTCGCCCTCTCAAGCTGCTAACTCTACCATCCCAAGTGCGTGCTCAGCCCTGACTGTTCTCGGGAGCCACTGTGTGGAGAGACCACGTGTTACCCACTTGTCAGCTGGGGACATGTGGGCTGCTTCCATCCTTGGGCAGTGTGAGTAAAGCTATGAAGGCTGATGTGCTGCAATTTTAAACAGGGTGGTGAGGGAAGACAGGAGAGGGTAACACTTGATTAGAGACCAAAGGAGAGAAGAGGCAGGCCATGTAGACATATCTTTTGTTTTGTTTTGTTTTGAGACGGAGTCTTGCTCTGTCACCCAGGGTGGAGTGCAGTGGTGCAATCTTGGCTCACTGCAACCTCCGCCTCCCAGATTCAAGCAATTTTCCTGCCTCAGCCTCCTGAGTAGCTGGGACTACACGCACAAGCCACCATGCCCAGCTAATATTTGTATTTTTATAGAGACAGGGTTTCACTATGTTGTCCAGGCAGGTCTCGAATGTCTGATCTCAAGTGATTCACCCGCCTTGGTCTCCCAAAGTGCTGGGATTACAGGCATGAAATACCGCACCCAGCCCATGCAGATGTATCTGGGGGCAGATAATTTCAGACAGAGGGGAAAAGTGCAGTGGTATTGAGGCAGACATGAGCCTGACTATTCCAGGAAGTGCCAGGATTTGGCTGATGCAGAGTGAGGGGAGGGAGGTGTAAGGGATGAATCAGAGAGGAACAGGACGCCGGAGGGGGAAGGGCCATGGGGCCACTCTGTGGACCTGGCCCAGCTGCAGCTGTGGGCAGCAGCGGCAAGAGGGTTCTGGTGGATCACACAGATGCACGGTGGGACTGCTGTGGAGCTGACATCCAACCAGAGCTGGCCCACACCTGTCCTTGCTCAAGAATTTTCACCTACCTGACGGCGGTGGTACTGAAGGAGGCAGAGGAACGGGTAGAGATATAAGGATAGTGCTTGGTGTCAAGTTTGTCCTCAATAGTGTCCTGGAAGGAAAAGAGACAGATATTAGCTTGCCATCTGTCTAAAAAGTACTGACAGGAACCAGGGCCACATGATCTGTAGAACATGGCACTTGGCAAAACCACGGCCAGGCTTGCAACAACCAGAGCTCCCTTCCCTGTAGCCAGAGGTGCCTAGCACAGGGCTCAGTTTCACCAGATGCTTTGTAACTGGCTGCTATACTGAGATAGTCTGCTTTTTAAAAGAAGTTTTTCTTGCTTCTCTTTCAGTTTATTCACTTTCATGTGTACATACACACATGCAACACATGTGAGGCTTTTATCAATGATGCATTCTGTCCAATAAATTCCTGATACTTGCCATCAGCCTTGTAGAAACCAGGCACAAGCAGTGTCTCTCTTGCTCAAAGGAGCTTTACCCCCTCCGTTTTTCAAGTGTTTAATTATCTGGTGGGTGGACTCTCACCATCTACCTCCTGCTGCCTAGAAATCCACACTCCTCCTTACAGCTCCCACATGAAGCCTATACATGTCTCTTTAGGGGATCAGAGAGGAGGGGGGAGAAAGGGAGCAGAGAACAAAGGAGGGAATGAGACAGAGGGGTTGGCTTTATCCCAACAAGCAAAGAGATACAATTGGTTTCTAGATGCTTCATGTTAACCCATCCTTTTAGTTTGCGGATTTTAAAATGGAAGCTGACACATTCTATATACTTAAAATACATTTATATTAATTTACAATTCAGTAGGAACACCTGGGCTGCCAGGAATTAACTAAGGGATCCTGAGAAAAACCTCTTCATTCTCTAGACCTCAGTTTTGTTCACTGATCAAGTTGGAAGTTGGGCAGATGATCTCCAGGTCCAACCCCAAAGGTGGTGCAGGATTCTATGCAGCATCTCTTCCGGCTACAAGGAGAGAAGGGAGTGATTCCACAGGGCTACTGTGGTGCCCACCACCCAATACACCTTCCAGCCAACAACTGCAAAAACACCTGCTGCACTAGAGGCTCTAGACAGATGACACAGCAGCTGAGGGGACAGGACCAACATACTACAAGACAACTCGAGGCACCTAGCAGCACATGTGCAATAAGGAGTCCAGGGGCAGCCTCTGTGTGCTGGGTGGGCAGACAAGTGGGGCAGTGGATGGAAATGGTGAGACCCAAGAGGGGCTTTGATGGAAAGCAGGATCTGGGAAGGGAGTGGGGTGGGGGTGAGAATGTGCCAGGAAAGGGGCTGGTTTGGGCAGAAGAGCAGAGTCCAATTTGCTGGTGTGTGGAGACTCAGGGCGAGAGCAGCAGGAGGAGGGCAGGGCAAGGCAGGCAGGGCCTCGCTGGGGAGGTGTGCTGCGCCACTGCACCTGTGTGGAGATGTGATGTCACTCATCTGACCTTTGGATGCACTTGGGCCCCTCTGGATGCGGCACCCTAGAGGGATCTCTATTATAGGAGCTGAGTTCTCCAACATATAATGACAAATAGATCTGGGGCTGTGCTTCTCAGTCTCTCAGCTCTTCATAAACCCCCAGGGCAAGGCACGCCATGAGGGCCAAAGGAGGCCTGGATGCGAATCCTCAAGTGGAGGTAGCACCTGTGAAGTCAGCACCACCTCGCAGCAGGTGAAGCTGGAAGCATCCAGGCTGACAAGTCAGGGCCCTGGGCCTGGTTCTTCCTCCTGGAACCCCAGCACTGACCTCCATGATGTCCTTGATAATCGGGGTCCACCGCGAAAGTTGATATGTCTGCTCGCTGATGCGCTCCTTGCGCTCCGGTTTGCTCCGGCGACGCAGCGTGGACTGCGTGCACACACACACCAGGTTAGAACCCAAGTCAGGGCCACTTGGGCCCTAGGTGATCTCTGCTACTCTCTGGAGATTCTCTGAAGGACCCCAGAGGCAGCACTGGCAAAGAGTAATGGAGGGGATGGTTTTCCTTGGAATAGCCCAAAATGTGTCCTTTTGGGAACCTGGAGCAAACTTATTCTTTAAAGTCATAAAAAGGCTGAATGTGGTGGTTCACACCTATAATCCCAGCACTTTGGGAGGCGGAGGTTGAGGCATCACCTGAGGTCAGGAGTTTGAGACCAGCCTGGCCAACATGGCGAAACCCCATCTCTACTAAAAATACAAAAATTAGCTGGGAGTAGTGGCAGGCGCCTATAATCCCAGCTTGGGAGGCTGAGGCAGGAGAATCACTTGAACTTGGGAGGCAGAGATTGCAGTGAGCTGAGATTGCACCACTGCATTCCAGGCTGGGCAACAGAGTGAGACTCCATCTCAAAGAAAAAAGCCAGGTATGGTGGCTCATGCCTGTAATACCAGCACTTTGGGAGGCTGAGGTGGGCAGATCACGATGTCAGAAGATCGAGACCATCCTGGCCAACATGGTAAAACCCTGTCTCTATTAAAACACAAAAAAGTAGTGGTGGCGCACGCCTGTAGTCTCAGCTACTAGGGACGCTGAGGCAGAAGAATTGCTTGAACCTGGGAAGCAGAGGTTGCAGTGAGGTGAGATTACACCACTGCACCCCAGCCTGGCGACAGAGTGAAACTCTGTCTCAAAAAAGAAAAAAAGGCATAAAAAATGGCATACATAGGTCAAGTGCCATTAAAAAAAGAAAACTCCAGGCGGCAGTACAGTTGCATTGAATGAATGCACATCTCCATTCTCATTTTGTTTCCTCTTGTGAACAAGAGTTTAAAACGCCAAACTGCTAGTTACACGGCTATGGTCTGGTGGCACTGGAACAGTTCTGTCTATAAGATTCCAGAGGGAGAATATTTGCAACCCTAGCTTTGTTAGTGCTGTGCCTACAGAAGACAAGCACACAGTGGGGCTGTGACGTGTGAGGCTTATGGCAGAGTGCTCTGCAAGGGTCCTGGAGGCCCCACCCCACCTTTTCTAGAGCACATCACATGGTCCAGGCCTCCCAGACAACCTGCCCTGACTTGGCTCTGAACCAACCCAGTGCAGAAGACTCAAAGGTAGCCAAAGTGCTAGCTCTAAGTGTCATATTCTCATCTTCACAGGGGGCGCTGAGGCTAAGTTGTCCAAAGGTGAGGCCAGATAGACCCTGAGATATGATAGATAAAACAGTGGGGGACCCCTGTTATGGTTTGGTTCCAAGACAGCTCAGCTTTCACGACTGTGCATGACTCACTGCTGTTCAGGTCTAGGTTCTTGGGTTTGTGTCTCTAGTTTATATATAGCTTTACACCTTTATCCCTCTGATTCTGCGTCTCTCTCTCTCTCTCTCTTGACGTACGAGTATGTATCAGAAGATGCTGTAGGTCAGTCAGGGCAGAAGCAGACAGATCTGCCAGCTCCCCCTCCTTCCCCCCCCCCGCTGGAACCTGAGCTGGCCCCTTACATCGGTGACAATGGGCACGCCAAGGTGAGCCATGTTGGTGATGATCTCACTGTCCTCCGGGGGGGATCTGGGCGTGCTGGATCAGTTTGTTCAGGTTTTCCTCTGTGATGCCTGAGGACACAAGACACTGATCACCACACCCAGCCCCCATGTACCCAATGGCACTGGCCAGATGTTGGCCCTTCTCCCCTCAGGTTAGTGGACATCCCTCCTCTACCTCATCAGTTTTACTGTAGGTGAGGACAACCTGAGCTTCCCGATTCTCCTTGAGCTACTCTGCCTGAGTCAGGACCATCAGCAGCTGCCCCTCATGGTCTGTTTCCCTCTGCCCCTCCCCCGACTTCTAGGCGATCCCTGCCCACCCCTGCCCTGAATCAAAGTCAAATTGGATGAGAGTCTTATTATCTGTCTTTTGGACAATGGACACTCCTGGGCAACTGTGATTGAACTGGGTGAAAGTCAGTTCTTTTTTTTTTTTTTATACCTCTGATTTATTTCTCCTGTGTATCTGCTTGGTTTGTAATGTTAGATAACAATGGTTAGCAGCTTTAGACATTATTTTAATAGAAGGTATTTTGCTTAATGTTTAATTATCCTTAGGATAATTTCCAACTCTTTTTTTTTAATTTATTTTACTTTTGGTGCATACTATATCTGGCATTTCTCCACATGTTATCCCTCCCTACCCTCCCTCCCTCCCCCACCCCCCGGAAGTCAGTTCTTTAACTGCAGAGGTTACCAATGTGATGCAAGTTAAAAATATCTGATGGGCGTAGCGCTGGTAAACTGGCCACAAGGCCAAGCAGCTTTCCCTCTTTCCCCAGCCCTGTCCTCTTCCATCTAATCCATACCATTTATTAACGCTACAATGACGGGGACATTCAGCTTCTAGCTGCAATGATCTGACTACACTGCATTTCCCCAAACAAAAAGAGCCTCTAGGATCTTCTTTTCCTTCCCCAGTCCCTGTCTTTTAAATGACTTCTCCACTTCGTTTCCTCTCTCTCTCAGCTGTCTTAGTTTCCCCAAGACAGAGCCTGTGCCTTCCTCTAGGTCCCATAGCCCTACCATTCTTCAAAAAGATGTAGAGAAGGATGATGCGGATTTTGTCATAAGTGCTGACATTGGCATCCAGCAGAATGGGGACGATGGCTCGCATGGGGTCCTTGATCTTCTCCCCCTCGGCATCTGTGCCCATGGCCAGGTCCTATGGAAAACACACCTCGTTGGCCCCATCTCTCTGGTGACAGCCTTAGGAAATTCAGGATCCACAGATGTCCAGAACTGCCAGCTTAGTTGGGGAAGGTCTTAAACAGGTGGTTCTATTCTCATAATGCACTACAGTTAGCACAAGTGTGATCGGCACTGTTTGCCACAGCATCAGTGAGAGTGGATGAAAGCCCTGAGTGGCACTTGCCAAACAGAAACCACAGTGATTTGCCATCTTGTTTTAAAGTAGGCTGTTCACTGTAGGTGAGTGCCAGTGTACTTGTGCCAACTTCTCAGATAAAAACTCAATCCTGGCTGGGGCTGGTGGTTCACCCCTGTAATCTCAGCACTTTGGAAGGCTGAGGTGGGAGGATCTCTTGAGCCCAGGAGTTTTGAGACCAGCCTGGGTGACACAGCAGAGACCTCATCTCTACCAAAAATAAAAAAATTAGCCAGGCATGGTGGCATATGCCTGTAGTTCCAGATACTCAGGAGGCTGAGGCAGGAGGACTGCTTGAGCCTAGGAGTTCAAGGCTGCAGTGAGGTGACTGCACCACTCCACTCTAACCTGGGTGACAGAGCAAGACCTTGGCTCATTTAAAAAAAAAAAAAAAGGAAAAAAAAAAAGCCAGGTGCAGTGGCTCATGCCTATAATCCCAGCACTTTGGGAGGCCGAGGTGGATCACCTGAGGTCGGGAGTTTGGGACCAGCCTGACCAACATGGAGAAACCCCATCTCTACTAAAAATACAAAATTTGCCAGACATGGTGGTGTATGCCTGTAATCCCAGCTACTCGGGAGGCTGAGGCAAAAGAATCACTTGAACCCAGGAGGCAGAGGTTGCAGTGAGCTGAGATTGTGCCATTGCACTCCAGCCTGGGCAACAGGAGTGCAACTTCCATCTCAAAGAAAAAAAAAAAAAGACTAAATCTTGGTAGGCCCTCTGGAGGTACAAGGCCCTGTGAGGGATCAGGGTTTAAAGGGATGCACTTGCCTCCCATGAAAAGCTCCAGGATTTTAGGATGCCTCTGTTTGGCTAGATTCCTTCCACTCTGCTTCCCCCTCACATTGAAGCACTTGCTTTTTGAGTTTGAACTGCTCCAGGGTTTTTGCCTGTTTTTAATCTTTCTACCATGTTTCATGGGTAAGGAAGGGAAAAAAATCGCCCCTAAACCAGCAAATCCAAACCCCAGGAGATGAAGGGGAAGATAAGGGCTGAAAAAGAACTAGAAATGAAAAAGAGTGAAGTGAACACAAGCTCCAGGCCCCACTTCATGATGCAAGCGAGACTCAGATCTAGAGAGGGAAGTACGCTGGTCTCAGCCAACCAGGACTCACAGCTGTAGCTACCTTTGTGGCTCTTAGGTGGTTGCCTGAAGGCTCTCTTTTTCTCTCAAGATCTCAAGAGTCCACACAAATTATGATCTCGAGTTCATAATCTCTCTCTAGTCTATGTCCCAGGAAGGCAGGACACCTCTCACAGGCCCCTTCACCTTTCAGTTCTATCACCAAACCTCAACAGACATTTGACTGACAGGACCGGATTTTAATACTGTAAGGCCAATTAAATGCAACTAGTCCAACAATAATTTTGATCACTTCTGAAAATTTGTAAACTTCTAAAATTTAATCCTGAACTGCATTTTTACTGATTTAGGTATGACCTATTTTCTGGATGGTCAGGTTGTTTTAGAGAAGACACCTTGTGTTTGCTATAATCCCCTGTAAAACTGATGGATTTCAGCAGGGCTGCTTCCCCTTATGAAATATCCAATGATACAGGACAGGGCTTACAATCCTAAGCTGAGCCTGTCACATCAAGCCAGAGGATTGAAATCTTAGCTTCACACTGAGATCCTGAATTGTTTTTTTCTATGAAAAGAGACCAAGCTGAGGATTCAGAAATTTTTTTTGTCTCACTCTGTCGCCCAGACTGGAGTGCAGTGGCACGATCTCGCCCCACTACAACCGCCGCCTCAGATTCAAGTGATTCTCCCTCCTCAGCCTCCCAAGTAGCTGGGAATACAGGCATATACCACCATGCTGGCTAATTTTTTGTATTTTCAGTAGAGATGGAGTTTCACCATGTTAGCTAGGATAGTCTCAATCTTCTGACTGCCCGCCTCAGCCTCTCAAAGTGCTGGGATTACAGGTGTGAGCCACTGCGCCCAACCTTTTTTTTTTTTTTTTTTTGAGATGGAGTCTCTCACTGTTGCCCAGGCTAGCGTGCAGTGGTGCAATATCAGCTCACTGCAACCTCCGCCTCCCGGGTTCAAGTGATTCTCCTGCCTCAGCCCCCAGAGTAGCAGGGATTACAGGTGCCTGCCACCACACCCAGCTAATTTTTTAGTAGAGACAGGGTTTCGCTATGTCGGCCAGGCTGGTCTTGAACTCTTGACCTGGTGATCCACCTGCCTTGGCCTCCCAAAGTGCTGGGATTACAGGCATGAGCCACCGTGCCCGGCCAGCTTCAGAATCTTTTAACATCCTCTCTTCCCTTGGAAGTTGAACCATAGTTTTATACTGTTGCAACACTTGAAGAATTAGGATGTATCTAAACGAGGATTAGTGACTCCACAAGATAACCTTGAAAAATGTCAGCACTGATTTCCCTTTTGCAGATGAAAAAAATGAAACATAAAGAAACAGGTACATCAAATAATCAATGACACAGACGAACTCAAATCGCAAATTCTCAATTTACAATCCTAATTGTGATCAGTGATGTTTTGGGCACATTTCTGACTGCTGCTGCTCTACCCTCTGTCAGCCTCAAGGTCTCCAAAGCTGGTCTGGCCATGGCAGGAGGAGAATACATTCAAAATATAAAATTCTGCCAGCCCTGTCAATGTAGTGCTCAGAACCTCACACGTCTTTCTTCAGTCATTCCAGGGAAAACAGAGCCTTTCAAAATAGGCATGCAAAATCCAAACGGCACAGCATTCCAGACCAATCTAGTCCCTACCATAGACAGTGGAACCGCACTGGCTCCAGAGTTGAGACAGCATGATCTAGCAGGCCTTCCCGTCTCTATTTCCTATGATTCTGCAGGATGTTCAAGGTCAGATGTTAAAATTCTGCTCAGTCAATGGGCCTGGCAAAAACTTGCCGTGGCAGAAGGAGGAGAGTCCTACCTGCTCCACTCGGCAGAGTTTGTCTACAGTCCCTTGGTAATGCTTCATACAGTCCTCAGCAAGGTGCAGGTGGGTGGAGTACTAGGAAAAAGCACAACAGTTTGTGACCAAGGGACTCATCACTGAAGCATGCAACAGATGAGCACCTACTACATATAACACAACACTGGGCATCAAGGAGTCTCTAGCCTCAGAAAGGAGGTAAAACGTGTGTACAAGTGGGTACACAAACATCACAAAGTAGAAAGTGTTACATGTCAAAAGAGAGGGACAAACCACATTCTAAAAGAGTGAAGAGGAAGGAAAAATCTTTTATGAGGGTAGGTGGCACGATGTTTTTTTTTTTTTTTTGAGATGGGGTCTCGCTCTGTTGCCCAGGCTGGAGTACAGTGGTGTAATCTCGGCTTACTGTAAACTTTGCCTCCCGGGTTCAAGTGATTCTCCTGTCTCAGCCTCCCAAATAGCTGGGATTACAGGTGTGCACCACCACGCTCAGCCAATTTTTGCATTTTTAGTAGAGACAGGGTTTCACCACGTTGACCAGGCTGGTCTTTTTTTTTTTTTTTTTTTTTTCATTTATATATTTTTATTTGGAAATGTTTCTATCAGTACCAGGAAACAATTTTGGAGATACTAAATGTCATCAGTTATCATTAGTTTATTATAAAAGAGAGATATGGAAATTATTTACATGATGAAAGACTTCAGAACTTCAGTGGAATGGGCAGCTTCACGTTGATGCCATTTCAATAGTGAGTTATTTCAGTCTACGTACTTTCCAAGAATGTCACCATCTCTAAATAGGAAATAATCCTTGTCATCTAGAACTACTTTGGTGCCTCCATATTCTGGGAGAAGAACTTTATCTCCAACTTTCACGCTAACTGGTTGAATCTCTCCACCCTTTCCTTTAGAATCCGATCCAACAGCGACTACTGTTGCTTGCAATACTTTTCCTTGAGATTTTTCTGAAGCATAATGCCTCCTTTGGTTACAGTTTCAGCAGCACTCCTTTCAACCAATACTCGGTCAAAGAGTGAGAGAAACTTTCTAAACGCCTGTCCTGCCATGACTCCCTCCGCCTGAGACTCGTACTCTGCTCTGGCGCACCGCGGCAAGGAGAGACCCGCGATACGGCCCTCGCGACACGTCGACCAGGCTGGTCTTAAACTCCCAACCTCAGGCCTAGATGATTCACCTGCCTTGGCCTCCCAAAGTGCTGGGATCACAGGCATGAGCCACCACACCTGGCCAATGAAAGCTTTATTAGTATAATGTATCCACAAATTCTTTGATATTCCTCCTTTTAGGAGGCAGAGCTTCATTCCCTCCTTAACTGTAGGCTGGATTTAGTAGCTTGCTCCTAACAATGTGGAGGAAGTGATGATATATGGATCCAAGATCAGGATATAAAAGGTACTGTGACTTCCTCCTAGCACTCTCTCTCTCAGATGGCTCACTCTGGGGAAAGCCAGTGGCCATGCTGGGAGGACGCTCAAGCAGCCCTGTGGAGAGGCCCATGTGGTGGGGACCTGAGGCCTCCTGCCAACAGCAGGGGAATAGGAAGGACAAAGAGAAAGATAAAGAGGAGATAAGAAAGTGACAGGAAACAGGTGCCTATCCCAGCCTTTCATATCTTTTCTAATAAAAATTGAAGATGCCTAAAAATCTATGAATTTCCATGAATCAATTAGAGTAGTAGGGCTTTGAGAAGTCTTTTTGGAGCTGTTTCTATTCAATGATTCAGATTATTCGGGGCTGCCATACCTTGCTGAGCTCTTTCTGGTACTGAGGCATCTTCTTCAGCATCTGGGACAGGTCCCGCATGGTGGTCTGTAAGGGAAAGAAAAGCACATGGGGTCACTCTAATGGCCCTGATCTTAGAAAGCTTTGCAAGGCTGGTGGGCACAGGACAGGACAGCTGCCCACACTAGGCTTCCCAAATGCACGCTCTGTAACCCTCAAAATGAATCTGTGAAACACAGATTGTGTGTGTTTAGATTTCCAGGGCTCTGGCTCAAATATTTTTTTGATCCAAATATGACTGTCTTACAGGTTAGGAACTGAACTCTGAAGTCTAGCAGTTACATTTTATTCTATGCCTATTGGATTAGAAAGCTGTTGAGAGAATAATTCTTGCTGATGAAGAAAATCCTTCTATCCACTGTTTTTATTCAACCTCAGCCCAAGCAGTCTTAGCATCAAGTTTGCACTTCCTCCTGGCAGAAAGACTGTGGCTGTGTGGACAGGAGGAGCACAGGGAGGTCAGAGAGGGTGGGAATCTGTACCCGATGGGCAAGATGGGTCTGTGTGCTTCCTGTGTGAGCCATCTAATCCCATCCATTTACCCAACAAAAATTTATTGAATTACTACTCTACACCAGGCACTATTAGGTGCTGGAGATACAAGGACAAAAGAAAAAAACAGAATCTCTGATTCACACAGAGCTTAGCATCCAGAAGAGAAGCAAGACAAAGCACTGCAGAGATCAGGCCCCTTCATGGGGACTTACCAGGTAGTGTGGGTGCATGTGGCACAGGCATCTGCCTAGTCTAGGTAGAGGCCGGGAAGGGTTTCCATGAGGAAATGATGCCTGAGCCAAAGAACCTGGCCAGGCCTGAGGCAAGAGGACCCTGGCATGCCTGGAGCAAGAAGGCATGGCAAGAAGGACAGGGGCAGAGATGAGACCAGAGAGAGGCCTGTAGGGCTGAGGATCTGGGCTTTGGAAGGGGTGTGTGTGTGGTGCCAATGGGAGTTATTCTAAGGCGAACGAGAAGTCCCTAAATATTTTAAGCAAGGGAATAATACCACCAGAGTTACATTTTGGTCATTCTACTTCCCTTGACTAAGAAAGATATGCCACCTCTGACAAATAGGTAGGATATGGAGAGGCCCAGGTAAGGTAGGTTATAAATTCTAATTTCACCACAAGGTAAAATTAGAGGTCTCACAGTTCGTTCTTCTGGCTTAAAATGAATCATGATCCAAAATGGTAAATATTAATCCTCAGAGTAATAAAAAAGCAGCTCTCTATAAACATCAAAATGTATGGCTCTGGATCTGTATTTTTTTTTTTTTTTAAGACAGAGTCTTGCTCTGTCATCCAGGCTGGAGTGCAATGGTGTGATCCTGGTGCACTGCAACGTACACCTCCTGGGTTCAAGTGATTCTCCTGCCTCAGCCTCCCGAGTAGCTGGGATTATAGGTGCCCACCACCACGCTTGGCTAATTTTTTGTATTTTTAGTAGAGATGGGGTTTCACCATGTTGTCCAGGCTGGTCTCAAACTCCTGACCTCAGGTGATTCACCCGCCTCGGCCTCCCAAAATACTGGAATTACAGGCGTTCAACACCACACCCGGCCTGGATCTGTATCTTAAATCTAAAAATGGCCAGGCATGGTTGCTCAAATCTGTAATCCTAGCACTTTAGGAGGCTGAGGTGGGTGGATGGCTTGAGGTCAGGAGTTTGAGACCAGCCTGGCCAACATGGTGAAACCCTCTCTCTACTAAAAATACAAAAAATTAGCCGGGCGTGGTGGTGGGTGCCTGTAATCCCAACTATTTGGGAGGCTGAGGCAGGAGAATCACTTGAACCCAGGAGATGGAGGTTGCAGTGAGCCAAGATCACATCACTGCACTCCAGCCTGGGGAAAAAAAAAGTAAAAATAAGGCAAAATGATGTAAACAAACAGAGGGATATGACCATGCTAACCCACTAGTCCTATTCGGGGGAGGCAGCTTCCCTCCTCTGAGAGAGAAAGCAGGGACTAATTTACTGGACATTTGAGTACTGGCATGGATTTACCTTCTCTCCAGTATTCATTCTCTTGCTAGAAGAAAAATCTTTCAGAGACCGAGTGACTTCCCTGGAAAATAAAAGGAGGCAGCTAAGTTTCACAGCAACACCATGGGCCTTGCTACAGATGCTATAGGAGTCATGCAGTATTTTTCCTTCAGGAGTATGTGGTGAATTTTCCTGCCAGTAAGGTATGCATTTAAAGTTATTTTTGGCCAGGCATGGTGGCTCACACCTGTAATCCCAGCACTTTGAGAGACCAAGGTGGGCGGATCACTTCAGGTCGAGAGTTCAAGACCAGCCTGGTCAACATGGTGAAACTTTGTCTCTACTAAAAATACAAAAATTAGCTGGACATGGTGGCGCACTTCTGTAATCACAGCTACTTGGGAGGCTGAGGCATGAGAATTGCTTAAACCTGGGAGGCAGAGGTGGCAGTGAGCTGAGATTGTGCCACTGTGCTCCAACCTGGGCAATAGAGTGAGACTCGGTCTCAAAAAAAAAAGTTATTTTCCAAGAGAGAAGACAGACACATAGCTTTTCTAAATAATATTAGAAACCAGTGGTCTCCAGAGTGGGGGTGTACCAGATTATTTAAGGAAAAAAGAGAAGAAAATATTAGGATATCTACTTAGGTTTATTTTACCTCATTCTTTTCAAATTTATGTTGGAATATAAATAGTGAAACATAATTAATGTTTGAAAAATATACAAACATATAAACATGTGGTACACATATAAGTCCAATAAAGCATATTTTAAATTCATAAATACATTTACTCAAATGTGAGTTAATATCTATTTTTTTTTTTTTTTTTTTGAGACAGTTTTGCTCTGTTGGCCAGGCTGGAGTGCAATGGCATGATCTTGGCTCACTGCAACCTCCGCCTCCTGGGTTCAAGTGATTCTCCTGCCTCAGCTTCCCGAGTAGCTGGGACTATAGGCGCACACCACCATGCTCAGCTAATTTTTGTATTTTTAGTAGAGACGGGATTTTACCGTGTTGGTCAGGCTGGTCTCAAATTTCTGACCTCAAGTGATCCACCCACCTCAGCCTCCCAAAGTGCTGGGATTATAGGTGTGAGCCACCATGCCAGGCCATGGGTTAATATCTTTTCAAGTTGAGTGATCAAAAACGTTTAGAGACCTCTTCTCTAAACAACAGAACTATCCAAGGCTTTTTGTGCCAATAAGAAAGAATATAAAAACAAAAAACAAAACAAAAAAAAGAACTATCCAAGACTGTATTATTTTCTCATTCCTCCTTGGGAATTTCCTGAGGATATCACCAATTCAATGTAGCAGACTGTGTCTTTCTGAAAAAGCAGAATCATTATCTACAGTTTAAAGGTCTTACAACAATGTTTAAATATTAGAAACATTCTGAAACATTTTCAGAGCTGGGTACAGTTTAGTAGGGAGATATCAGCTATTGCTCAGGATAGGTAAAACAGGGAAGGTTGCATACCAGCTATAAAAAAGAAAGTCCAATTGTATACTGTGGTGTTTGGGTCTTTCAATGGAATGAACTAGCTTAAAATTTTTAATGTTTGTAAAGCATTTTTCTGAGAGAGCTACACATGTTTTCCAAGAATCTGAAAAGCAGCCCAATACAGAATTGACTTTCTACTTCATGAAGTTGGAGTGGCTCAAGCTTAGAGAACAGAAGGGATTTATCATTATGGGTTAGCACACTGGTGACTCTGCCAAGGAAACAAATTCACACAGTGATGAGCCCCCTTGAGGTGCCCAGAGTGAGCGCATCATCAACAGCAGCTGGGGAGAGGCACCTTGCTGAAGGGGGCAAGGGGCTCTTACTGGGACACCTCTGCGATGTGCTTGTGGCGCAGTGCTATCCACAGGTCGTCGTCCTCGTCCAGGAGCACCTCCTTCACCCGTGCCTCCCCAATGCCGCTCGTCTCATACCTACAATGGAGACGGGACTCAGGTGGAGCGCATCGTCTCCACAACATTCATCGAACCCCTTCAGTTTACAGCAGCAGCAGCTCATCGCCCTCAGCTGCCAGATGTTCACAAGTGCCGTCACAGCAGGTCCGGACCACTGGACGTGTCAGCCAGGCCTGCTGTGGCAGCACTGACCCGGGCTGCGATTCCTCAAGTAGGAGAGACTCAAAGTCAACCAACTTCAAATTCTGTCTTAAAATCTTCTGGGTCAGCTGATACAAGCTCCACATGAGCAGCCTGGTCCAGGGCATGAAGTCAGGTCATACATGAGTTTAGTTATTTATAGGGGAAAGGCAAAGATCATATCTTTCCCTCTGGAAAGGCACTGGGATGTCATCCTCAATATGTGTGGTACCTAAATAGCTTCCAGCAGCTGCCTGCAAAGGGCACTCCGCACTCCACCACATGGGAAATCATGAACAGCTGGAGGAAGCACAAATTATAGCTACCAAAAGGGAGAACTGAGACTCATATTTTTAGAATCTTCATTTTGAAACCACTATCTTTATGATTGATGCTATTAAAATAAATGCCATGAGAACAATGTCTGTTCTTATACAGTCTGGTTCTCATACAGTCTAGCTCCATAAAAAGAAAAACTGGATTTTAGAAAGTAAATTTCTGATGATTGTTACCAAGAAAAATGTTTTTTATAAATGAAGAAAACAGCTCCTCTGTAAGGAAGTTCAGTATGAAACTTCTGTTGATGTATTTCATCATCATCATATTTCATGATCTATAAACAAGAAGTTTCAACTCTGCCTCCAGAGAGGCAGAACCAATAAAAGAGAAAAAAAATTTCAACTCTGAATGAGATTAACACATAAACACAAAAATCAACATACTGACATATCCAAGTAGGTTATGAGCTGAGGTGATATAAGCTGGGAACCAAAGACCTAAAGTGCTTGTCCTCCCCAAAAAGAGGACAAGTCATGAGGAGTTCATGCCTAGAAGTGCCACGTGGATTTGGGGAACTTGCAGAAGAACTTACAGGCTGATTTGCAAGGCTGTATCAATGAACCACTTTTCCTAGGGTTAAAAACTCTTTTTTGGCTGGGCACAGGGGCTCACGCCTGTGATCCCAGCACTTGGGGAGCCAAGGTGGGCAGATCACGAGGTCAGGAGTTCGAGACCAGCCTGGCCAGCACGGTGAAACCCCATCTCTACCAAAAAATACAAAATATTAGCTGGACATGGTGGTGCATGCCTCTAATCCCAGCTACTTGAGGCTGAGGCAGGAGAACTGCTTGAACCCAGGAGGCAGAGGTAGCAGTGAGCCAAGATTGCACCACTGCACTCCAGCCTGGGCAACAGAGCGAGACTCTGTCTCAAAAAAAAAAAAAAAAAAAAAAACACTCTTTTTCTAGACATATTTTTGGTTCATATGCAGAGCCACATGCACTCCAGGGTCTGTAACACTATACTTACTTGTATACATCATTTTCAATAGGCAGCAGATCATAACTCATAGCCTGAAAAGTCAATTCATGGAGCACGGGGGAGCTGGGGTCAAAGCCTCGATCCAGGATCAGGAGCTGGGAACGTGCCTTGTCTGGGCCCTGGGGAAAACAAAGAGATGCTTCACAAGCCACGCAGCCAACCCCAGCTTCTCCACCTAGCAAACCCCTCTTATAAAGGAGGGCAGCAGGAAGTGAACTCTGAGGTGCAAACCTACTAACGCAGCACAGAAGTCTACCACTAGACAAGATCACTGAAAATACCCTTCAAGACTCCAGTATTTCCATTTCATAACAAGAGCACTTACAGACAGATATGAAATGCTAGGAGCCGAAGTGAATTTCTGTAGAAGAGTGCTGCCCAAGTTCAACTACAAATAGGGCAACCACCCTCCAGTGTGCCTGGGACTGAGCAGGTTCCCAGGATATGGGACTTTCAGTTTTAAAATCAAAGTGGTGAGGGAACAGCTCTGTATCTTGACTGTAAGATGGTTACATAAATATAACCATGTGATAAAACTGCAAAGGACTGTACACACAGAGCACATGTAAAAACCAGTGAATGCTGAATGAGCTCTGAAGAGCGTGTCAGTGTCAATTTTCTGGTTTGCTATTGTGCTTCTAGGGGTTTCCCAGGCCATTCGGAGCTGCAGCTGGGAAAGCCCTGGCAAACAGAACAAGCTGGTCACCCTGGCCACACTGAATACATGTAGATCACCCTGCCCCAGGGGCTTCAGGCATTTCATTGGAGGCCAGTCCCCAGGAAAAGCAGCACTGACATATGCTCTGTGGCAACAGAACCAAGCTGTCTCTGGGATTGTCACGCAAACACTGTGGTCCTTGGTAAGATAACCACATCTCCAAGCCAGACTTACCTCCCCCATTGTTGGGTCATCAGCTTTATAGGCATCGAGCTTGTCCTGGATTAGCTGAGCCAGCAGGGCATTGTCCTTGTATTCCCTGACAAAGGAGGAGTGACAGAGCATGAACCACCCAGCACCCATGATGGTGCTGGCTGCCCCGGGAAAGGAAGCCAAGCAGTGCAAGGAGGGTTAGGGGAGATGTGAGCATGTTTTTACAATGCAAGTATATTTAGAAAGTAAAAGCAAAATAAACACTTAGCTCAGCACCTAGACCATAAATAAGTGATTGTGATTTTCTTATTGCTTTTTTCCAAAATGATCTAAGTGGAAATGGACGTTATCTTTCCAAGCAGCTTCAGATAAACCACCATACTTCTGTTGGGGGCCCTGACCAGTCAGTCAACCTTTTGCCAGGATCAGGCCCTCAACCTGACTCCCATGATTCTCACTTCCCTCAGTTCACATTCCCTTGGGTCTTGTTTTGTTTTGTTTGTTGGAGAGTGACATTTCAGCTGGCATGGCCGGAACAATGTGAGAACCTTTGAACCTTTCCCAATGGCTGGGTCTGACGGCACTCCCTGTGTAGGGGGGAGACACCATAAGTGCTGAGGCAGGAGCCAAAAGCCTCAGTCTGTTTCCATATATATAATAAAGAGTTAAGTAACTAGAAATATAACCATAGTAGTTATTATTCATAGGTGATCTCAGTTATTCATAGGTGATCTTAATTCTTTTACTAATGCCTCTCAGGTCGGAAGTGTGAACCTGGGGCGACTTTGTGAAATGAATGACTCTAAGGCGAGATACTTTAAGCCCTCTGTCACGCCCCCATAAGGGCTGCTGGAAGGCCCTTTGTTCCTCCTGCAGTGGCCTCCTGTTTAGCCACCCTGTCTGGTTTTTCCTTGCCCTGACTCCTGCTCATACTCTAGCTTTCACTCTCCCAGAGCACTGTGGTCATGCCCCTGTCCAAATCCCCCCATAGGTTTCCAGTGATAACCACCAAAGGACATAATACCAAACCTGGCATCCGAGACCTCCAGAATTGGCTTCGTCCCACCCCACTCACTGCCTAACACATACTGTGCTGGACTACCCATCTTCCCCAAACGTGCCCCACGTTTTCCCAACTCCAAGTTTTTGCTTTTACCAAATGCAAAAGTCAACTGTCCACACAAAATGCTGGCCCCTCTCTCCTCATCAGCCTAACATCACCTGTGGTTTACAGACGGGCTTCACCCTTGGCTCAAAGGGCCCTCTCCCTACTGGGGATGCCCCGAGCACTTGGTCTGTCCCGTCTCGCACGGTGGAAGCTGCAGGTGAGCATCTCTCATGCACATACATGTTGGAAGGCACGGACCACCCATCCTCCCTGATCACGAGCCAGGTCTTCAGCTTCAGGTGCCCCCAGCACTCAGCACAGAGCAAGCAGGTAAGGAATGCTTTATAAAATCTGAGGAACATGTCCTTTGGAAAATTATTCTCTTTGTATTTTATCTTACTCTGAAACATCTTTTATAAAGATAGTAATTGTTTTTAAAGATTAGAAAAAGATTAAAAACTGTAGGCAACCTGAGGTATAGTTACATGGGGGTTCACATTTTAGTTGTTCAATAGTTGATTTGATTATATATCTTTTATGCTTTTTTCTGCATGTATTATTATATTTCACTATTACATTTAGAAGATAAAACCATTGGAAGAATAATTTTAAGTGAGAGATGCTCAAATCCTGATCTTCTTGAGACAATCGTCAGAGGAACCTTAGGGCCAGAGGAGGAATCTGAGCCAGCTCCTCACTTGGGGGACACACAGGATGCCACTCCAGCAGACTGGTGCACTGCCTTACCCCCGATACCGCACAGCCGGGTACTCCTTCAGGGTGGCACACAGGGTTGCAATCTGCTCTGCCAGGCGCTCCAGTATAGGATTCTTCATCTGAGCCTTGTGGGGACTGTAGAAGCTTTGGAAAGAGTCAGCAGAGTCCAAGGAATAGACCTGGGGAGGAGAAAAAGTGTTAATATATATTGTGAACTATCAGAGTATTCTCCAACTCTGGCAGTGCAGAAGAAACAGGGTTTCTTTTACAAATATGTGCTGGGTGCCTACCATGTGCCAATGTGATAAACACTTGGGAACTATTAGTGACCAAAACATCCCTGTCTGCAAGGAGTTTGCAATCTAGTAGGAGAAAGCAGACAATAAACATAATGAAAAGCAAATTGTGAGGTACTGAGAAACTGATAAGTATATAAGAAAATATCAGAGCAGGGGAGAATGCCCAGGAGTGCTGGATAGGGAGGACACCAGGACTTGCTGAGAAGGTGACGTCTGAGCAAGGGCTTGAAGGTGGGATGCTTATCACCAGCAGGGGACTTCCACATGGAGGGAACAGGTAGTGCCAAGGACCTCAGGCAGGCGTGTGCCTAGGGTTCCTGGAGAACAGTGACGAGGTCAGGAGGAGAACAGAAGGGGTTAGTGTGAGACTACACTGGCCATTGTAAGCTTTGTTTCAATAAATAAGAGACAAGCCAGATACTGTGCTGTGACTGTGGGCAAATAAAGGAGCTATTTATGGATTTAATAATACCTTATCCTCAGTAGCATGTTGTAAGTATTTGTCTTTTTTTTTTTTTTGGAGTGTTCTAGAAGTTGAGATTCTCTCTTAAACAACTGAATCTTCCAGTTATCAGTATTATTTCAAATTCTCATTTATATAAACTACCTTAATCTTAAAAAATGGTATTTAAGGCCAGGCGCAGTGGCTCATGCCTGTAATCCCGGCACTTAGGGAGACCAAGACCAGCCTGGCCAACATGGTGAAACCCATCTCTACTAAAAACACAAAAAAATTAGCCAGGCGTGGTGGCACGCACCTGTAATCCCAGCTACTGGGGAGGCTGAGGCAGAATAATTGCCTGAACCCAGGAGGCAGAGGTTGCAGTGAGCCGAGATCGCACCACTGTACTCCAGCCTGGGTGACAGAGCAAGACTCCATCTCAGAAAACAGAAAAAGGTATTTAAAAAAGAGTTTATTACTTTCTTAAAATTTCTGAAATATAATACTGTTGAATATGCTAAAGCTGGATTTTGTTCCATCCAGGTAGGGACGGAACACACAGAAGAAAAAAAAATTCCTTCCCCCAAGCAGGAGACAGGTTTTAGGCCAAGTGAGAAGGGAGCCTGTTTTAAAATATTCACACTATAACTTTTCCATCTCTCCTTCTCTAAGAATAGGTCACTGGTGTCTTGAAGCTGATCTGTAAAGATCCAATATGCCACAATCATCTTTTAGCTCCATAAAATGCATCAAAGTCCTGTTGTTTTTGTTTCCTTGTTTGCTAAGAAAAGACATTTTAACAGCTCTTAAAATATCAAGACAAATTGTGTCTGTTCTCTCACAATCAGCTTCACCTTTATTCATTTAATAACTTTTGTTTATTTCCAAGGGAGTGCTTTATGGCCCTGGCATTTGGCACTTGAAGTGTTAATGGTTAATGACGAAGGCTGCCATCTGCTCTTGCAGCACATGACAAGCTGAGGTTATCTCCATGTAAAAACAGTCTCCTTCGCAGCAGATGGGATGCTTCTGCTCCCCCTCCCTCGCTCTCCTTCCAAGCTCGTTTCTGATTGGCTACTCTGTGGTTATTCAAGGAGTCAGCCGACAGAAGTAAGCACTGAGAGCAAGGATGAAATGCACACAAAGAAAGGCACAATGCCTGATGCAAAGTCAGAAACAACTGGAGAGTACAAGGGCAGGGGGCAGGCCATATGGAATACTATTTCCATTCAGTAAACATCCGATTATAACCTGTCATTTGGCAATTCAGAGGATAGTACCTTCCCTCCCCCCACTCTTTGGTAGGTCCCGCCCCACCCTCTCAGAATAAGAGAAGATGCAGATTTCCTAAGCACCCCTGCTCAGGCTCACCTGGGATTCATACGGGAGAAATGCAATATTGATTTCCGTCAGAGTTTTGATGACTTTGGCTGCTCGAGATTTTACCAGTTCATTAAACAGGGCATCTGGACAAGCTGCAAGCATGACAAAAGACAGTTGGCTTTCCTGTCCATTTGCTGGTTCATTTAACAGCTGCACATGTACAGTGGGTTCTTCTTCATTTTATTAGAATTGTTTTTTTTTCTTTGAAATGGAGTCTCGCTCTGTCGCCCAGGCTGGAGTGCAATGGGGAGATCTCAGCTCACTGCAACCTCCGCCGCTGGGGTTCAAGGAATTCTCCTGCCTCAGCCTCCCCTGCCATCAGGCCCAGCTAATTTTTGTATTTTTGTAGGGACGGGGTTTTACCATGTTGGCCAGGTTGGTCTTGAACTCCTGACCTCAGGTGATCCATCTGCCTCAGCCTCCCCAAGTGCTGGGATTACAGGCGTGAGACACTGTGCCCGGCCCATTTTATTAGGATTTTTAAAAGACAACTAGGAAATTCACTCCATCCTAAAATATCCAGTACTCCTAGGGCAAGCTTTTCCCACCCACAACCCAGGGCAGCTTTGAATGCAGCCCAATACAAATTCATAAACCTTGTTAAACATTATGAGATTTTAAGGCTGGGCGCAGTGGCTCATGCCTGTAATCCCAGCACTTTGGGAGGCCGAGATGGGCGGATCATGAGGTCAGGAGATTGAGACCATCCTGGCCAACATGGTGAAACCCCGTCTCTAAATAAATAAATAAACAAATAAATAAAATTTTTAAAAAATTATGAGATTTTTTTGTGATTTTTTTTTTTCCCAGCTCATCAGCTATCATTAGTGATGATGTGCGGACCAAGACAATTCTTCCAATGTGTCCCAAGGAAGCCAAAATATTGGACACCTCTGCTCTAGGGTATAAAAGGAATGTAAAACCACCTGCATGGCCTTCAGTAGATAATAGAAAAACAAATGGCAATAAAGATTGAGATACTGAAAGCTAATCAAAACTATTTTCTTCTACCAAAAAAAGGAAGGAAAAAACAGGGCTGGGTGCAGTGGCTCATGCCTGTAATCCCAACACTTTCGGAGGCTGAGGCAGAAGGATTGCTTGAGGCCAAGAGTTCAAGGAAGGAATAAAAAAACAGAAGAGATTAAGAAGGGGCAATAACAAGGCCTTTAGTGTAAATAAATACCACACATCTAATATGTTAAGGATTAATGAAATAAGAAAGAAAAGTGAAATCACTAGAAATGTGATGCAGGCACTTCCCCCAGAACTTCAAGCTCAGCAGCACAGAAGGCTCCCTGGATGGGGGAAACCATATTTCTAGGAAATCTCTTGAGCCAAACAAATGGCCTCAGGGTTCCCAGAAATGTGTTACCGTATTCTTATTATTAATGCTATCTGTCTGCTCATTGTCATGCATATTCAAACACTGTAAAATTATTCTTCTGCTATATCCTTTCCACTTTCTCAGTAGTGAGTGCTATGGGAGTTTATTCTTAGAGAGAGAACTCTGGGTGAATTCTTACTGTTTTATACTCTGTAGCTATCCAGGTCAATTCCTCTCTCACTGCTTTTCTGCTAGGATCTGAGCATAAAATCCCCACAACATAAGAAAACTAATTCCAGGGTAATGACGCAGGTTCTTTCTAATACAAAGACTACAGGATTGGAACATCTTTGTAGCTGAAAAATTGATATAAACATACTACAGTGTACAGTGATAACTGTAAGTCTACATAATGAAATGCCAAGCATCAGGAAGGTTCTTCTCAATCTCAAGAGAGGTGCTTGTGTGCTATTTTTCAGCAGGAAGGACTGCATGACCTCGTGGGTTTTTATTTGTGTGCCCTTATTTTTGTCTCTTTTGTAATCTACCTTCTGAAGAGAAACTAGCAGATCAAGACAAGCATGGTAACAACCCATTCCTTCCCTATTGACCTGCCTTAGTTTTGTCTCAGCCCAGCTGTTCAGAAATGCTGACCTGCCTGATGGGGCTGGGGACAGCTCTCAGTTGTACTCACAGTCAGTGAAGAAGACGTGTGCAGCCCGGTATTTAGCAGTCGGCGGGTCCTTAAAGTCACTGATGAGAGAGTGGACAGACTGTGGACAGAGGGAAAAAAGAGGGACCTGAATCCAATTCTAGAGCCAAATGGGACCTGTATCTGAACTGAGTTAAATTCAATGGCTTCAAGCCACTTGCGCAAAATAGCAGGGGATTTGTGATGCATAATTGTGACATTCACGTTTGGCCACAACCAAGTCCTGAGGACTTGAAATTAGGATTATTTCAGAGTTTAGATGAACAAAGGCCTTCTTAGCTCATTTCAGAATGACAGTATCAGTTCTTTGGAGTCACCGTAATTAGTTGCTAGGAAGACACCCACAAAAAAGGAAACTGGGCAGAAACCCTCCAGGAGATTCATACTGATGACCTTTTGGCAATGTAGCTGCATCTTTAGAAACTCATATGTAAGCCAGTTTTCAAAGTGAAAAGAAAATGTGAAAATTGGAGGAAATTTATATAGACTAAGACACCTAAGGCTGGTGTGGTAGCTCACGTCTGTAATCCCAACACTTTGGGAGGCCAAGGCAAGTGGATCACTTGAGCTCAGAAGTTTGATACTAGTCTGGGCAACAAAGCAAGACCCCAGTCTCTACCAAAAATTAGCCGGGCATGGTGGTGTGTGCCTGTAGTCTCAGCTATTTGGGAGGCTAAGGTGGGAGGATCACTTAAGCCTCAGAGATCAGGGCTGTAGTGAACTGTGATCGCACCACTGCACTCTAGACTGGGTGATGGAGTGAGACCTATCTCAAAAATATGTCCCCCGCCCTCAACAACAACAAAAAATCCATCTACGACAAATATCACCCAGAAGCAAGGAGGTGGGTGGACCTTGTTTGGATGGTGACTTGAAGTAACCTCTAAAATTATAAGACAGGTAAATCTGAAGAGTAAAATGAAAGCATAAAATACCAAAGTCTGGAAGTGGACTGCTAATTAGACAGAGTGGATCCTACCTGAAGAGGGAGCACAAGGGGGAAAACTAGAATGATCCAGGGCCACGGAACACAGACTCTGGTTTTCTGCATAGCTACTGTGTTTAAGAACGCTTAATACATTCTTCACTTCTCGCTGCATAAACACCACCCCCACCCCGCCCCATTGTGGACTGCATGCTTAAACAGAGCAGTGTGTTAAATGCATGCTTAACCTAGAAATGTCAGTGTGCCACATAAATCCCAAGCCAGTCCATCTAACCTTAGCCAGAGTTCTCTGGTGGAAGGTTTACCTTCTCAGATGGAGTGATGAGATACACAGCCTCCAGGCTGGGGAGCGGCTCTCTGCGCTTGTTGATATCTTCCACAACTAGGCAACAAAACAAACCACAGTGTGTAAGAAGACATGATGGGTGACCATAAAACTAGAAGCAGTAACAGAAGCCACCTTCAGACTGTTGCAGATAAATATCTACAGTGGGGAGGAAACAATCATTCACCCATTCCTTAAGGTTACCACATTCCATGGGAGTGAATTCCATGGTCTCAACATGCCCAAGATGTTAGAAAATCTGAAATCTGGGCCGGCCACGGTGGCTCACGCCTGTAATCCCAGCACTTTGGGAGGCTGAGGTGGGCAGATCACTTGAGGTCAGGAGTTCAAGACTAGCCTGGCCAACATGGTGAAAAGCCATCTCTACTAAAAAAGTACAAAAATTAGCCAGGAGTGGTGGAATGTCCCTGTAATTCCAGCTACTCGGGAGGGTAAGGTGGAAGAATCACTTCAACCTGGGAGGCAGAGGTTGCAGCGAGCCAAGATTGTACCACTGCACTCCAGCCTGGGTGACAGAGGGAGACTCCATCTCAAAAAAAAAAAAAAAAAAAAAAAAGGAAAATCTGAAATCTTATCACAATAGGTATTTCTCACTTCCCATTTCAGTTTAAGTAAATTCCTTGATCTGTTCTGAGAGAAAATGGAACATGCTATCTAATTCTGTCAAGAATGGGTCCTCTGCCTCTTCCTTCAGCTTTGTCTCATCTGCCCTAGATAATTCCAATTCCTTTAGAATTTCCATGTTGGGTTCATTTGTCAACAGTTGGATAGTTTCATTGCTTTCTTCTGCATATCAAATGAAGACATTCCAACCACACCCTCTCTACAATACTCTAAAGTTTTTACACTGTCTTCAATAGTGTAAAGATTAAACATTCTATTTTATTAAAGTAAACCATGGGCTTTGGTTTGTTTGTTTCCTCTACAGTTATGTCAAAGACTTCACCTGTAAAGAACAGCTTTTGGGAGAATCTTACCAGTCACCTGGTAATGCTTAAAACGTGTTATCTATTGTCCTCTAGCATGGAGGGAGCAAGGCAATTATACAGGTGACATTCTTCCTATGCAGATGATTTAGGTAGATAAAAGCATCACTTTAGAGGAATCCCTTGTAACATTTATAAACACTTTCACCCCAAATAATGTTCAAATTAATACCAAAATCCCCAAACATCTACTTTACCAATGGTTATAGATTTTATAATTTCATAGGCCACTAATACTTCCCCCCCCAAAATGTTTCAGGGCTTCAACAAAGGGTTGCTAACTTAAATTTTGCTAAGTAAGAACTTTTTTTTTTTTTTTTTTTTTTTGAGACAGAGTCTTGCTCTGTCACCCAGGCTGGAGTGCAGTGGCATGATCTCGGCTCACTGTAACCTCCACCTCCCAGGTTCAAGCAATTCTCAGCTTCCCAAGTAGCTGGGACTACAGACACATGCCACTGTGCCCAGCTAATCTTTGTATTTTTAGTAGAGACGGGGTTTCACTATGTTGGCCAGGCTGGTCTGGAACTCCTGACCTCAGGTCATCTGCCCGCCGCAGCCTCCTGAAGTGCTCGGATTATAGGCGTGAGCCACCACACCCAGCCATAAGGTCATTTTTAAAAAACCACCTTTCAGGGTACTAAAGAGTCTGTGTATAGTGGAAAGATCTGAACCCCCATCTCCCACAGGAAGTCAATTAATAATATCTAATAACACTGAATCAAGATATAATAGAACAAGCATTTATAAAGAAAAATCAAAAAGATGACCAGAATGAAGGGCAAGGTGGCTGCCTCTGGGTAATGGACCTCAGGGATGGGGAGATGAGAGGAGGACAGGACGTCACTGCTCTTTTATTAGATCCTTGTTTTATTAGCTCCATTTGACATTTTTCCCCCCTTTACTTTTGTGGGTTTTTTTTGTTTTTATTTTTGCTTTGATAGACAGAAAAAAAAATAGTTTCAAAAATTCAATGAAGAAAATAACATTGTAAGCTCAAAATAGGGGCAAGCCTAGTCTTAAAACTGACTTGGGGCCAGGCACAGTAGCTCATGCCTATAATCCCAGCACTTTGGGAGGCCACAGCAAGCAGGCAACTTGAGGCCAGGAGTTCAAAACTAGCTTGGCCAACATGGTGAAACCCATCTCTACTAAAAATACAAAAAAAAAAAAAAAAAAAATTAGTTGGGTGTGCTGGTGCCCACCTGTAATCTCAGGTACTCGAGAGGTTGAGTGAGGCACAAGAATTGCCTGAACCTGGGAGGTGGAGGTTGCAGTGAACCAAGATTGCACCACTATACTCCATTCTGGGTATCCTGTTTGTTTGTCTCAAAAACAAACAAAAATCACACTTGGATCACCAAATTACATAAAAGTCACATCAAAAATTCTGCATGCAGGACGGGCACAGTGGTTCACACCTGTAATCCCAGTACTTTGGGAGGCCAAGGCGGGTGGATCATTTTAGGTCAAGAGTTCAAGACCAGCCTGGCCAACATGGTGAAACCCCTTCACTACTAAAAATACAATAATTAGCCGGGTGTGGTGACAGACACCTGTAATCCCAGCTATTCAGGAGGCTGAGGCAGGAGAATTGAACCCAGGAGGTGGAGATTGCAGTGAGCCAAGATCGTCCCACTGCACTCCAGCTTGGACAACAGAGCAAGACTCGGTCTCAAAAACAAACAAACAAAAAACACACTGAATTGGATAAATAACATAAAAGTCTCATCAAAAATTCTGTGTGCGGGACCCACAGCCACCATGAACAGCAAAGGTCAATATCCAACACAGCCAACCTACTCTGTGCAGCCTCCTGGGAATCCAGTATACCCTCAGACCTTGCATCTTCCTCAGGCTCCACATTATACTGATGCTCCACCTACCTACTCAGAGTTCTATCGTCCGAGCTTTGTGCAACCAGGGGCTGCCACGGTCCCCAACAAGTTGGCCACATTTCCTGGAGCCTCTCTGTATCTTTCCATGGCCCAGTTTGTGGCTTTTGGGCCTTTAGGTTCCACAATCCCCATGGCTTATTATTCAGTCAGTCCCATCTATCCACCTGGCTCTACAGTGCTGGTGGAAGGAGGGTACAATGCAGGTGCCAGATTTGGAGCTGGGGCTACTGCTGGCAACATTCCTCCTCCACCTCCTGGATGCCCTCCCAATGCTGCTCAGCTTGCAGTCATGCAGAGAGCCAACGTCCTCGTAACTCGGCGGAAGGGGAACTTCTTCATGGGTGGTTCAGATGGTGGCTACACCATCTGGTGAGGAACCAAGGCCACCTTTGTGCCAGGAAAGACATCTTATACCTTCAGCACTTCTCACAATGTAACTGCTTTAGTCGTATTAACCTGAAGCTGCAGTTTAGATACACGTTGTTGGGGGTGTCTTTCTGGTGCCCAAACTTTCAGGCACTTTTCAAATTTAATAAGGAACCATGTAATGGTAGCAGTACCTCCCTAAAGCATTTTGAGGTAGGGAAGGTATCCATTCATAAAATGAATGTGGGTGAAGCCGCCCTAAGGATCTTTCTTTAATTTCTCTGGAGTAATACTGTACCATACTGGTCTTTGCTTTTAGTAATAAAACATCAAATTAGGTTTGGAGGGAACTTTGATCTTCCTAAGAATTAAAGTTGCCAAATTATTCTGATTGGTCTTTAATCTCCTTTAAGTTTTTTTATTTATATTACTTGTAATTAAATGGAACGCATTAAAAAAAAATGTGTATGCAGGCCAGATGTGGTGGCTCACATCTATAATCCCAGCACTTTGGGAGTCTGAGGTGGGTAGATCACTTGAGGTCAGGAGTTTGAGACAAGCCTGGCCAACATGGTGAAGTCCTGTTTCTACTAAAAATACAAAAATTAGTTGGGTGTGGTGGCAGGCGCCGTTAATCCCAGCTACTTGGGAGGCTGAGGCAGGAGAATCACTCGAACCCAGGAGGCAGAGGTTGTGGTGAGCTGAGATCACCACACTGCACTCCAACCTGGGAGACAGCAAGACTCCGTCTCAAAAAAAAAAGTGTGTATGCCATTTACAGGACTATACTTCTGCTGATAGATACACTGGATCTGTTTTTTAAAAATAAAGGAATCACATCCACGTGTAACCAAAATGAAAACAGACACATACCTTATACCCTTTACAAATGCTAACTCAAAATGGATCACAGACCTAAATGTAAAATGCAAAATTATAAAACTCTAGAGGATTACATAAAAGAAAAGCTAGGTCGCTAATGACTTTTTAGATATGACACCAAAGCCACAATCCATGAAAAAAAGAATTGATGAGCTGGACTTCATTAAAATTAAAAATTACTGCTCTGTGAAAGATGCTGTCAAAAGAATGAAAAGGACAAGCCACAGACTGAGGGCAACTATTTCCAAAAGACATATCTGATAAAGGACTATTATCCAAAATATATAAAGCTCCCTTAAAACTCAACAATAAGAAAACAAATCACCCAATTAAAAAATGGGCCAAAGACCTTACAGACACTGCACCAAAAAGCAATATACAGATGGCAAATAAGCATGTGAAAAGATGCTCCACATCCTAGGTCATCAGGGAAATGCAAATTCAAACGACAACACCGTACCACCACACAGCTATCAGAATGGTCAAAATCCAGAACTCTGACAACTCCACATGCTGGTAAGGACGCGGAGCAACAGGAACTCTCATTCACTACTGCTGGGAATGCAAAATGGTCAGCCACTTTAAAAAATGGTTTGGCAGTATCTTACAAAACTAAACACACTTATCATATGATCCAGCAATTGTGCTCCTTGGTATTTACCAAAAGTTATAGCACACATTCCAAAGAGTGAATAAAACATAAACATACAAATAACTGTAAGGCAAATGTCTAAATAGTTAAGAAACAAAACCCTATCAGCACCACAAAAATGCCCTGGCTCACACTCCCCTCTGTCAGCACCATTTGCTCTTCCCCTGCAAACAGAATCACTATCCTTCCTTGAATGGTGAGTTCTTCTGTTTAGGTTTTACTCCCTACATCTGCATTTTATTTTTTATTTTTTTATTTTTTAAAGATGGGGTTTCACCATGATGGCCAGGCTGGTCTTGAACTCCTGACCTCAGGTGATCCACCCACCTCGGCCTCCCAAAGTGCTAGGATTACAGGCGTGAGCCACCGCGCCCGGCACATCTGCATTTTAAAACACAGCTGAGCTCTGCGGTTTGAACTCTATGGAATGAAAACTCTCAGTGGTCTTTTGTGTCTTGCTGTCTCTCCTCACCATTGTTTGTCAGGTGCATTCATGTTATTGTGAGCGCTCAGGGCTCGCTCATTTCACCCCCTGTAGAGTATTCTGCTGTGTAACTGCACCGCAATCGGTTTAATCATTCTACACTTGATGGGCGTTTGGGTTGTTTTCCACTTGGGGCACCTATGAGCAACACTGCACACATATTCCTGCACATGTATCCTGGGCACACATCCCTGAGGTTGTCTAGGACACACATCTGACCACAGACTTGCTGGCTCATAGGACAGGCATAACTTCAACTTTACTAGACACTGCCAAGTGCTTTTCAAAGGGGCAACACCAACAGACATTCCATCACATAGGAGTTTCCATTTTTCTACCTCTTCACCGTCACTTGGCATTATCAGAGATTAAACAGTGTAGTCTTTTGAGTCTATATTGGCATCTCCCTCTGTTTTGAATTGCATTTCCCTGACCACTAATGACAGTGGGCAATTTTCATAGATTTATTGGCCATTTGGATTTCTTCCTTTGTTAAGTGCCTGCTCAGAACTTTTTTTCTATTGGGTGAGCTGCCTTTTCTTTCTTGATTTAACCATTCTTTCAGCATTCCTTTAACAGACATTTAATGAGCATCTAGCCCTGGATTTGGTGCTAGCGATTCAGTGATGAACAAGATAGCCTTGGGCCTCTCAGGAGCTTCTGGTCTTAACACACAGGTTGCTGGAAGAATCTAAAATCAAAGGAGATAATAATGAATAGGAAAGAGCACTGCTCAATCGCAGAGAGGATGCTCACTTGTTATGCCCTCGGTCATGATGTCTGTCATCTTGCAGCAGGAGGACAGCATCCTCATGCTTAACTGATCCACCACCAGCACCTGCAAGGACAGAGAACAGCATATGAGCTGCATGGCATCTGCTGTGATTCTCGCATCAGCTTACCGTGTCAGACTCTAAAAGGAGCTCCAGAAGTGCAGAAGACTGAAGAAACCGTATTTCCTATGGACCAGAAGCCCACTGGGATACATGCTGGCTTGTACCTTCCACACTCTAACCTAACTTTCTAGGAGTTAGAGTTTTCTCTCACTGATTTAATTTTATAAACCGAAAAAAAATTGTTTTTCTTTCCCATGATAAAGTACCCATTAAAAAAATGAAAAAGCCAGGCGTGGTGGCTAAGGTCTGTAATCCCAGCACTTTGGGGGGCTGAGGCAGGCAGATCACCTGAGGTCAGGAGTTCAAGACCCGCCTGACCAACATGGAGAAACTCCGTCTCTACTTAACATACAAAAACAGCTGGGTGTGGTGGTACACACCTGTAATCCCAGCTACTCCGGAGGCTGAGGCAGGAGAATTGCTTGAACTTGGGAGGCGGAAGTTGCAGTGAGCCAAGATTGTGCCATTGCACTCCAGCCTGGGCAAAAAGAGCGAAACTCTGCCTCAAAAAAAAAAAAAGGGGGGGGGGGAAGAAAAATCAGCTGGGCACAGTGGCTCATGCCTGTAATCTCAGCACTTTGGGAGGCCAAGGAAGGCAGATCACTTGAGGTCAGGAGTTTGAGACCAGCTTGACTAACATAGTGAAACCCCGTCTCTACTACAAATATAAAAA
This sequence comes from Ateles fusciceps, assembly GCA_036589455.1. Classification (NCBI taxonomy): domain Eukaryota; kingdom Metazoa; phylum Chordata; class Mammalia; order Primates; family Atelidae; genus Ateles; species Ateles fusciceps. Next base: position 6,065,703 of record JAZHEH010003300.1, read on the forward strand.
TTAGCTGGGTGTGGTGGCCGGCACCTGTAATCCCAGCTACTTGGGAGGCTGAGGCAGGAGAATCGTTTGAACCTGAGAAGCTGAGGTTGTAGTGAGCCAAAATCATGTCACTGTACTCTAGCCTAGGTGACAGCAAGACTCCATCAAATAAATAAGTAAGTAAATATATAAATAAATGAAAAAATTATCTATAGCTCCAACATTCAGAGATAATCATATTAGTGAGTACTTTTTTCAGGGCATAAACTTGTGTTTAAGGGAAGAGTGAACACTAGTGCCTGTACATGTGGTCTGGCATGTGAGGACTTGATGAAAGGCATCATCAGAACTGTGCCACTGACCATATGTCAGCTGGGACCATAGTGTACCTCAGTCTAGGCTGGAAGAACAAGAACAGTCCTGGCCTAAAAGCTTCAGACCTGCAACTCTTCAGCTAACCTTTCTTATCTTCATTCAGCCCACAGTGAAAAGGAAGCTGGCAGTTAAAGCTATTTCTCCTCTCTTGTTTTTTTTTTTTTTTTTTTCTCTCCTCTCTTTTTTGTAATGCTATAAACTGAGAAGGGGGGCAACAGGAGGAAGACACATCAGGGGAGACAGTGTGGATGAGAAAGCTTTCTGCTGCAGTACAAGGGCCAATTAGTTTTTATTATATAAGGTAGCTTCCTCAAGATTAGTTTAAAATTCATATGTCTACAAGCCCATCACTGATGTGAAGGGTAAGAGAGAAAGGTATGCGTAGAGTTCCCACCAGACAACCTCCCCTTCCGGGTGGTAAGGACAGATGTGCTGGTTAAAACAAAGGCCACGGATGAGACTTCAAAATCCTCCTGTACTAATCAGCTCTGTTGTTCCGAGGCCCAACGCACTTGAAAATGCATGGGCTTTTAACTCCAGGAAAACTTGAGGGCAAGAAAGGTTAGTATAAATCCTTCAACAACATGCAGAACAATTCAAGTAAAACTGCACACCCTTCTGGCCAGTATAATTCTCAGCCTCAGACAACCAAGTAGTCCTTAAAATGCTGACTTCATGCATAAGGGGCAGCAGGTGCCACTCCTGTACCACACATTCCAGTCCCAGGCCATTTTCAGTTTGATTGGCTTAAATGTTTGTTTCAAGTACACTACAGTTTCCAGCACTGCTCTCAATCTTACATGAATAAACGAGCTTACTATTTTTGTCTTATGTAGTTACAGATCAGTGAGGATATACCAGATGAGGGCTTTGAGCACAAACTGTATATGGGCTCTATGGAAATGCTTTATCACCACAAAGGGACAAGAAGGCCTCTCTTCCTTTCCCAGAGCCAGCAGAATTATACCTTCTTCTGCTTTATCTAACAGATTCCAGGAAGTACTTTGCTTGAACAAAAGAGTTTTACTGCTAACTGCCGACCAGGTAGTCTTTAAGATAAGCTTCATGACAGACAGACCTCTTAACCAAGGCCATATGAAATGTAAGGCAGAGAAGATAAACTTTTTCCAATCCAGGAGTGTCCGTACTCTCTGAACACAGCAAAAGCCCTCATTCCTGCCTACAATTTTCCCCCCAGCTCCATTCCCTTCTGATTTTTCCAAGTGAACTCACCTTTAAGGCCACTAACTGCACTTTCTACTCACCTTCCATTCCCCCTTCTTCTTGACCTTCTTTATCACATCATGCATAATCTCTAAAAAAGGAGAGAAAGAGAAAATAAATTTAATATAATATCAAAGACTTCTCCACCTCTCTGTTAGACAAGATCATTTCCCACCTTAGGCTTTGTGCTTCTGAATCATGCAATTTACCAACTGGTTTACTGAGCCATAATCAACCCACCATAAAAATAGTTATCAGCCAGGCAATGGTGGCTCACATCTGTAATTGATGCTAGGGATTCAGTGATGAACAAAATAGCACTTTGGGAGGACGAGGTGGGTATATCACCTAAGGTCAGGAGTTCGAGACTAGCCTGGCCAACATGATGAAACCCAGTCTCTACTAAAAATACAAAAATTAGCCGGGCATGGTGCTGCATGCCTATAATCCCAGCTACTCAGGAGGCTGAGACAGGAAAATGGCTTGAGCCCAAACCTGAGCACATCTGCAGAGACCACTCATCCCCAAATCACCATTTTGGTAAGCTGCGTTTCCTGGAACACCACAAACACACACACACCTGACCAGCTGTGAGGCTCCATAGGAAAGTCCATTCTTGCTACTCTGTAAACCCAAGTAACACATGTCCGGAGTGACTCGAAGGGCAACAGCTGTCATCAGTATGTATGCTTCAAACAGACAATTCTCTAAGGCTCGATGGTTCCTAACTCTGCTTTTGACTGTCTTTAGTAATCTGATATGTCCTAAGTGTCTAAAGTTTTAAGCACTTTTTTTCCTGATTATAAAACAGACACACAGACACACACACACAGAAACACACACACACACACACACACACACACAGTGCAGTAAACTTGGAAAAAGACAGAAAAGTATAAAGAAAAAATTCTGGCCAGGCGCAGTGGCTCACACCTGTAATCCCAGCACTTTGGGAAGCCAAGGTGGGTGGATCACCTGAGGTCAGGAGTTCGAGACCAGCCTGACCAATATGATGAAACCCTGCCTCTACTAATATGCAAAAATTAGTTGGGCATGCTGGTGTGCACCTGTAACCCCATCTACTCAGGAGCCTGGGGCAGGAGAATTGCTTGAATCTGGGAAGTGGAGCCGTGATTGTGCCATTGCCCTCCAGCCCGGGTGACAGACCCAGACTCCGTCTCAAAAAAAAAAAAAAAAAAATTCCATGTATTACTTGTTTTTTTTGTTTGTTTTTGTTTTTTTTTTGAGACGGAGTTTCACTCTTGTTGCCCAGGCTGGAGTACAATGGCATGATCTTGGCTCACCACAATTTCCACCTCCCAGGTTCAAGTGATTCTCCTGCCTCAGCCTCTCAAGTAGCTGGGATTACAGGCATGCGCCACCACACCCAGCTAATTTTGTATTTTTAGTAGAGATGGGGTTTCTCCATGTTCATCAGGCTGGTCTCCAACTCCTGACCTCAGGTGATCCGCCCACCTTGGCCTCCCAAAGTGCTAGGATTACAGGCATGAGCCACCGTACCTGGCTCCATATATAACTTGTGTACTAAAAAACAATCAGGCGGGGCGTGACGGCTCACACCTGTAATCCCAGCACTTTGGGAGGCTGAGGTGGGCAGATCACCTGAGGTTGGGAGTTCAAGACCAGCCTGGCCAACACGGTGAAACCCCATCTCTACTAAAAGTACAAACATTAGCTGGGTGTGGCATCTGTAATCATGCCAACTTGAAATGCATAATTAACATTTCTGTTTATTGGCCGGGCACGGTGGCTCATGCCTGTAATTCCAGCACTTTGGGAAGCTGGAGGTGGGTGGATCACCTGACGTCAGGAGTTCGAGACCAGCCTGACCAACAGGATGAAACCCCGTCTCTACTAAAAAATACAAAATTAGCTGGGCCTAGTGGCGCACGCCTGTAATCCAAGCTACACAGGAAGCTGAGGCAGGAGAATCCCTTGAACCCGGGAGGTGGAGGTTGCAGTGAGCCTAGATATAGTGCCATTGCACTCCAGCCTTTGCAAAAAGAGCAAAACTCCATCTCAAAGAAAAAAAACATACACAGTTTATTTCATACTAGCTTTTTCTATGCACTTTTACATAGTTAAGATCATGTTGGCCAGGTGTGGTGGCTCATGCCTGTAATTCCAGCACTTTGGGAGGCCAAGACAGGCAAATCACTTGAGCCAGGAGTTTGAGACTAGGTTGGACAACATGGTGAAACCCCGTCTCTACAAAAATTAGCCAGTCATGGTGGCACACACCTGTAGTCCTAGCTACTCAGGAGGCTGAGGTAGTGGGACTACTTGAGCCAGAGAGGCAAAGTTGCAGTAAGCCAAGATCATGCCACTGTACTCCAGCCTGGCTGACAGAGGGAGACTGACTCAAAAAAGAAGATCATGCTGTAGGTATATAATTTTATATTATGCTTTGTCACTTAACATACTCATTTCACCCATTTTAATAAAAATGCTTCCTAGAATTTTAAATGCCTGCATAATAGTCCATTGTCAACAATATTCCCAATAACCATTTAGATTACTTTGCATGTTTCAGTGTAGTGAAAAACTGGAAACCAACATATCCATAATAGGGCAGTGGTTAAGTTAATTAAGTTAATTAGGTTACATTTGTACAATGGAATACTATGTATCCACTGGAAATAATTATATGGGAAAATACGTACTCACTCATTCCAGCTTTCACTCAATAAGCATTTGTTGAGTAACCACTACTTGCCAGCCATTGTACTAGGCCCTGGGAATGAACAAGATACTATGCCGCTCAGCTCCTGTGGAGCTGCTGCTCTAGGGAAGGAGGCAGCCACTAAATGGAAAGAGCAATTACATCTTCTCCTAAGTGTTCCGAAGTAAATAAATAAGGTGCTATGATTTTTTTTAAAAAAGGGTGTGGACTGCCTACTTAAGTAGGGAGTCAGGCAAGGCCACTCTAAGCAAGATGGACCTGACAAGGAAGAAGTCAGCCAAGAACCAGGAAAAGGAGAAGGAACAGCACAAAGTCTTGTGGAAAAAGGAAAATGAGCTTGACATTTTCTGGGAAATGAAGATGATAGAAGCTGAAGTTGGAGGTCAGACCATACAGAGCCTCGTGGTCCTTGATAAGGAGTGTGATTTTATCTGAAGGGCATTGGAGAGCCATGGAAGGTAAGGACGTAGTCTGATGAGCTACTCAGATCCAAGATGGAAGGGGCAAGAACAGAAGCAGCGAGTGGAGTCAGGAGGCCTTTCCAACAGTGCAGGCACAACAGTGGCAGAGGAGGTGGGGGAGCAGTGGGTAGACTGGATATAATAGACTGTGGAGATAAAGCCAGCAGGCCTAGCTGATAAACTGGAAGTGGTGGAAAAGAAAAGAAACATAGCTAACTCCCAGATTTTTGGTTTAAGCCAAGAAATTGATGTAGAGACATTCAGGGAGCTTTAGCAGGAGAAGAACTGGTCTGTAGGAGAACATCAGGAGTTCTATTTTAGTTGTTTTAAGAATGAGAAGGCTGGCTGGGCGCGGTGGCTCCCGCCTATAATCCCAGCACTTTGGGAGGCCGAGGTGGGTGGATCACAAGGTCAGGAGATTGAGACCATCCTGGTTAACACAATGAAACCCCATCTCTACTAAAAATACAAAAAAATTAGCCGGGTGTGGTGGCACACACCTGTAGTCCCAGCTACTTGGGAGGCTGAGGCAGGAGAATTGCTTGAACCCAGGAGGCGGAGATCGCAGTGAGCCAACATTACGCCACCGCACTACAGCCTGGGCGACAGTGCAAAACTCTGTCTCAAAAAAAAAAAAAAAAAGAAAGAAAAGATTGAGATGGCTAAGACACATTCAAGGGAAGACACTGAATAGGTGGCTGGTGGCTGGAGGTAGCTCTTGGGCTTGGAAACACAACCTCAGCTGGAGTGAAACACTGGGGACTTATCATCAAATAGAGGCAGGAGGGACAACTGCCAAAAATGACTCTGATAAGATCAGTGAGATGTGGATAAGCATGGTCTTTGTGGACCTTGACAAGTGTCTCAGTGAAATAATAAGAATGAAGCCAGACTAAAATGGAAGAGGAGGAAGACAAGACAGACTATCTCAACAACTCTTAGAGAAGTTTTGCTTTAAAAGGTAGCAGAGAAAAGGCATGAAAACGAGCAGGGTAGACAGAGACATAAATGCAAGGGCAGGATTTGTTTTTTAAAGATGTGAAAGATTACAGCATTTTTAGTGATGCTGGCAAAAAGTCAAAAGGGAAGGGGAAACTGATGATGCAGGAGAGATAATGGAGCAATAAAAGATGGAAGTCCCTGAGGAGGAGGAAGGAGCTGGAGCTGAGACACAAGAGGAGAGCCTGACCTGGGACAGGAGGCATCCTGTGGGAAGGAGAGGAAAGCCACAAATGGGCTTGGAGACACGGTGGCAGAGGTGAGGGGTTTCCTTGTTGGAGATGAAGTCATTGGCTAAGAGTGGCAGAGGCGTGTTATATATGGAAGCTTTGAAGAAAGAAGGTATTACATATCTTCCCAGAGATTGGGCAAGTAAATTTGCTATGGAAATGTTTTAGCATTCACAGATAGTACCAAGGACTACTTTAACGTTCATGACCATGATTTTAAAGTTAGACCAGGCAGCTTAATGTTTTTTCCCCATAATGTTCAGCTGTCGAGGTGCAAGAAAGGAAGGCTGGTTTCAAATAAGGTTAGAGTTTTCATACACAAGTACAAAAGAGGAAGAAAATGTTCAAAATATATGGCGAAAGGCAAAAAAAACATGCTACAACTATTTTTAAAGCAGATATGCACAAGAAAATTAGAAAAACTCACATCAAAAGCTTATTTGTGTGCAATAATGTTATAATTAATCTTTACTTGCCAATTTGTGCCTACCAATGTTGTCCCAAGCTTTCTGCATAAGAAAAATGCTCTCAAAATAATGTGTCAGTGAACATCTTTGTGACCAGGGCTTTTCTTAGCACAAACTATATGGTTAGGGCAGCTTTCTGAGTATGGAATAAACTGGTAAAATGTCTAAATGTTCTGGGCTCCTGATAAACTCTGCTGAATGACTTTCCAAAAGTATGTCTCCCACCCTCACCAGCACTATGTGGCTCCCCAAATTAACATACTAACTGTTCAAATATCTTGAGGTTTATTTATTTTCATCTTTGCCACAATGACAGCAGAAAATAGTATATTTCACTGTCTTCATTTGAATGTATTATATTACTGAGGATGAATATATTTTCTTGCCACTAAAAATTAACATAAATTCACTGAAAAAAATTATACTTAAGTCACCTTTTGATAGGAAAAGGCAGATATAATAATAATAATAATAAAAAAAAACAAGTACCACAAGTGTTAAAAGACACATAAATTACTGCTGCAGCCGCAACCATTCCTAGGAAGTTATTTCCTTTCCAAAGTTCTCGGGGCATATATTTGTTCTGGGTATTGTTAACAGCCAATTCTAATCCTGCCCTACATTTTTCTAATCCAATACCAAAAAGGAAACAAGGATTAGAATTCAGTTTAGCATTAAGAATCAAGTAGCTTGGGCTACCTCCTCACAATCCCTAGCAATCGCATTTCATCTCCTTCCTAAGTCCTCTTCTTGTGGGGAGAGAAACAAAGAAGCCTTCTGAAGCGGGTCCAGCCAGGAGGTCTTACTTCCGCATACCAAACCATGTGTATCTACAGCCAAATGCCTGCTTCGTCATCCATCTAGTCTATGGAGATGTGTTCAAAAGACTGGGGCAGCTTCAATTTCTCCATAATACTGAAGGATCTGGTGGACTCTGCTTCCCTCATAGACAAATGGGCAAGAAAGCAGGTTCCTTCTTAATCACACCCTCTAGGTCCTGGGTGACTCCCAAACTTGGCAAATCTCTGCCATGTCCTCAGAAAAATGGCTGGTGGTCTAAGATGATCTGGGACATCTTCAAATGCACCCAGTATTTCAACTAGAGTCCCAAAACACAGACTCCAGGGATAGCTATGGGGACTGCTCAGGGCTTGCAGCTCCCCCGTGAAGTCCCTCACAACCCAGGAGGGACTTACAACTGCCCTCCACAGTGACATATGCCAGATACCCTGAGCCCAGGGCACATGCAAACACCTGAGCAGCGTGACTAATATTAGATGGGCCAGAAGCTCAGGAGAAGTGCAGCCAAAGTCCTCAAGATTGCAGGCGATTCAAAGATTCTGCACTGTAGCTCCAGAGCACCACACTGCCCAGAACAGAGGCACGGGGGATCCGCTTTCTCCAGGTTGGGAGAAATTGCCTTCATGTTGCTGAGGGAACTAAGAGAGAACCTCAGCCCACAACTCCCGCCTCTTTTTACCAATCCAGAGTACAGGGAATTCCAGGGTTATTCTGACTCAACAGTAGACGTTCCTCTAAAAGGCATCCTCTTGACCGAACTCCAGGAGTCTCAGGGGGTAATGCTGGTTGGCCAAGCCGAAATCACCCCCCAAAATGCCCAAGGAAGTGCTAAAGTTAGACCAGGGCTAACATATCCAGGTTCAAGCATTTGCTGGCTGTGTGACCTTGGGCAAGTTAAAACTTTTTTTTTTTTTTTTGAGGAGTCGTCTCCCTTTATCGCCCAGGTTGGAGTACAATGGGCAAGATCTTGGCTCACTGCAACCTCCGCCTCCTGAGTTCAGGTGATTCTCTTGCCTCAGCCTCCCTAGTAGCTGGGACTATAGGCACATGCCACCATGCCCAACTAATTTTTGTGGGTTTTTTTGTAGAGACGTGGTTTCACCATGTTGGCCAGGCTGGTCTCAAACTCCTGACCTCAGGTGATCCACCTGCCTCAGTCTCCCAAAGTGCTGAGATTACAGGCGCCTTGTCAAGTTTAAAACATTTTAAGTTTCAGTTTTCTCATCTGCAAAATTAAAATTATAATACTTTAATAGCCTGTTGTGAAGATTAATCAGATAAAACGCTTACTTAGTCCAGTGCCACATATGAGGCACTCTGAAAAAGGCACTTCTTGTGACAGCACTATAAAAGCATATTATTCATACAGAGAAAGGAAAATTATGAAACTTAACTTCCACCAATCAAGATTTTTAACATAATGTAAAAATCCTCTTAAAAGGAAACAAATGCGGCCGTGCACAGTGGCTCACGCCTGTAATCCCAGCAATTTGGGAGGCTGAGGTGGGCAGATCACTTGAGATCAGGAGTTCAAGACCAGCCTGGCCAACATGGTGATGCCCCATCTTTACTAAAAATACAAAAATTAGCCAGGCATGGTGGCGGGCACCTGTGATCCCAACTACTCGGGAGGCTGAGGCAGGAGAATCACTTGAACCTGGGGAGGCAGAGGCTGCAGTAAGCAGAGATCATGCCACTGCACTCCAGCCTGGGCAACAAAGAGAGACTCTGTCTCAAGAAAAAAAAAAAGGAAACAAATGTTTAAAATAGTTTTTAAATAATCATAAAGATATTCTGATAGCAAACTACATAGCTATTTCACCAAAACTTTCAGAACTTCTCTAATCTGCAGTAAACATGTGAATACGTTTTTGGAATAATGGATGTACAGATAGCAACAAACGTATATGAATCCTAAATGAAAATATAAAGTTAAGCCTGGGCAACATGGCAAAACCCCATCTCTACAAAAGATACAAAACTTAGCTGGGTGTGGTAGCTGGCACCTGTAGTCCCAGCTACTCAGGAGGCTGAGATGGAAGGATCCCTTTGAGCCCGAAAGACAGAGACTACAGTGAGCTGTTCCTGCTGCTGCACCACTCCAGCCTGGGCAACAGAGTGAGACCCTGTTTCAAATTAAAGAAAATATGAAGTTAAGCATAAGGACCCCTGTCCCCTTCTGAGAAGATAGAGAATGGCCCCTGGCTATCTGTGAGTTAATACTGAGCAAAAGCAGAGGCCAACAGGAAGTCAAAGGCATTTAGTCATAACACAGCACACAGGTTGGTATCTTAAAATTGTTATTATTTAACATGTATCCAAAAATTCAGTCAGATAAGAAAATAAAATGAGTTACAATATTGGTAATATTGATATATATCTATCTGCAGAAATCAAAATGATGAACCACATTAAAGCATTTAGTAAGGCGGTAGATAATAAATACATAAAAATCAAGAGGACTTTTTACACAGCAGGAATAACCAGATTGTAGGAAGAGGGCTCACTCTTAACCAGTTTACACTGGGCTGGGACTCCGCCCCCAAAGGTTCAATCTGCTTTTGGAAATTCTGCTCTGGGTAGTGTGTTCCTCTTTCCTGACAGCAAAGGCAGCAACCAAGTTTCTTCAAATGTCTTGTGCGGGGCTGAAAACTCTCCTTGTTAAACAACTGCATCTTCACAGGTGGAACAAGTTAATGTTCAACAAGATTGCAGGAAATGGTGCAAATACTTGAGAACAAGCCTTCCAAGTACTCTCAAGGTCCCTTTCTTGGAAATATCATTTACACATACACTATTGGTAACCTAATTATAAATCACTTTAACTTTTTGCCTTTATGTAGTTCTTAATAATATAAAAGTAGCACATTCTTGTAAAAAAAAAAAATCAAACAATAGATACATAAATACAGAGTGAAATTTCCCTCCTTACCCCAACTCTTGAGGGAAAAACAACCACTAAGGGTTTCAGGCGTGCCCTTACAGATCCTTTCCTAGGCACATACACCCAGGTGGGAGGAGGTATGCACATGTACACAGCTCTTCGGTTGGGATATTATTCACACTGTTCTGCAAGTACATTTTCTACTCATATATTACAGACTTGCTATCACTTCACATAGACCTACCACATGCTTTTAAACTACATAGCATTCCATAATACGAACATACAATAATTTGCACAAATCTCCTTAAATGTATTCATAAGACAGTCTACTTGGAGGCCAGCTGATTTATTCCAATCAAATTAGTGAGGACTTTATTGTAAACATAAACACTAACACAGGAGGCTAGTAAAATTTTTTGATCTATGTCACTTTGTGGCCTGGGGAGGCGAAGTAATTTTCAATTATTCTACTTCTTTGGGGCTTGAAAACTTTAATATCGAAAAGAACCTCAGAGATCAGCTAAGGCCAGGTCCCAGGTCCCAATTTGAGGATTGAGATACTCCCTGCAGAAGACAGCCATCTGGAGTGTGTAAGCCACTAATCAGTCACTCTAGCATGAGCAGAAACTATTATCTGGACCCCCGTCTGCTTGTTCTTCCCACTGCACATGTGGTCTCTCTGGTGCTAGCATGGGCTAGACTCTGACACTGAACCCAGGTGTCCTTTTCTCTGCCACATTGCTGTGATCAGCTTGACATAGTAAAGCAAAGGGATTCAAATGGGTTTTGGAGCCAGGCAGTTAAAGTTCAAATCCCTGCTCCTCCACTCACTAGCTGTGCCTTTGGGTAAGTTATTAAATCTCTGTGTGTCACAGTTTCCCCATCTGTAAAATGGGAAGATTGCTAGTGCCTCATAGGGGTATCATGAGGATTAAATAAGTGAATGCCTGTACAGAACTTAGCTCAGTGTTTACAACAGTACTTAACCCTGTTGGCTATCACTGGCACCATTATCACCTATTTTAAATAGTATTTTTACCTTCCTGGTAAGGAAGAATCTAATGACTTATTGTTTCTCCATGAGCTTGTAATATGTCTCCTGTCTCCTAATTTTTTCTCTGCATACATTTTTTTCTCATCTATTCAACAATATTTATTGAACACCTGCTATGTGGCAGACATCCTTCTAGGCATCGGAAAGATCATGATGGGCAAGCTAAACAAAATGCCTAAATTCTGGTGTGGAAGGGAAAGACAGCCAATAAACACAAAGAAATAAACACCATCACTTCAGAAAGTGATCAGTGCTCAAAGGAAATTCAACAGTTTAACTGTGCTGGGGGCTTGGGAGAGGTCCACCATCTGATAATTCCCCCTATATGCTAATTTTTTAACCAGTGTCTGATTGAGATATTACAACCTTAGCCAAAATACTTTTTAAAGCTCTTATTAAAGAAAAATCTCGGCCAGGCACGGTGGCTCACACCTGTAATCCTAGCACTTGGGGAGGCTGAGGCAGGCGGATCATGAGGTCAGGAGTTCGAGGCCAGCCTAGCCAGTATAGTGAAACCCTGTCTCTACTAATAACTAACTAACTAAATAAATAAATAAAGTTAGCCAGGCATGGTGGCATCCGCCTGTAGTCCCAGCTACTCAGGAGGCTGAGACAGGAGAATCGCTTGAACCTGGGAGGTGTAGGTTGCTGAGAATATGCCACTGCACTCCAGCCTGGGTGACAGAGCAAAACTCCATCAAAAAAAAAAGAAAGAAAGAAAGAGAGAGAGAGAGAGAAAAGGAGAAGGAAGGAAGAAAAGGAGGAAGGGAGGAAGGGAGGAAGGGAGGAGGGAGGAAGGGAGGAAGGGAGGAAGGGAGAAGGGAGGAAGGGAGGAAGGGAGGGAGGGAGGGAGGGAGGGAGGGAGGGAGGGAGGGCAGGCGAACTTGTCTGGGTGCGGTGGCTCACAGCTGTAATCCCAGCACTTTGGGAGGTAGAGACAGACAGGTCACTTGAGGCCAGGAGCTCGAGACCAGCCTGGCCAACATGGTTAAACCCCATGTCTACTAAAAATACAAAAATTAGCCAGGTGTGGTGGCACAAGCCTGTAATCCCAGCTACTCAGGAGGCTGAGGCTGGAAAATTGCTTGAACCTGGGAGGCAGAGGTTGCAGGAAGCCAAGACTGTACCACCGCACTTCTGTCTGGGCAACAGAACGAGACTCCTTCTCAAAGAAAAAACTCAATTATTAATTTATTCTCAATAACAACCAAAAACGCCCATAATAATAGCAATATATGAAATTTACTGAAGGTTTACTATATGGTAGATAGTTCCTTATGTGTTTTACATATATCATCTCATTTAAAGCTCCCAGCAGCCCGCAGAGGTCAAGAATTATATCACCCTCATTTTACAAAGTAAAACACTGAAGCTCAGAGAAACAAAGTATCTAGCAATTGCATAATAAAATGTACATAACTACTTCAAGCCTATAGAGGATACAAAAAAAAAAACATATAAATCAATTTCTTTACCTCAAAGAGTCTGAGAAACAAGGCATTACACCTGAAGTGCAGTAAGATAAAAGGCACTGGACCCTCATGCACTGCTGGTGAGAATGGAAAATGGTACCGATGCTGTGGAAAACAGGCTGGCAATTCCTCAAATAACCACAGAGATTCAGCAATTCTATTCCTAAGTATATGCTAAGGATGTTTAAAATGTATGTTGCTGGGATCGGTGGCTCATGCCTGTAATCCCATCACTTTGGGAGGCTGAGGCAGGCAGATCACCTGAGGTCTAGAGTTCAAGACCAGCCTGGCCAACAAGGTGAAACCCTGTCTCTACTTAAAATACAAAAATTAGCCAGGCATGGTGACATGCACCTGTAATCCCAGGTACTTGAGAGGCTGAGGCAAGAGAATCGCTTGAACCTGGAGGGCAGAGGTTGGAATGAGCTGAGACAGTGCCACTGCACTCCAGCCTGGGCAACAGAGTGAGATCCTGGCTCAAAAAATAATTAATTGATTAATTTTCTTTTTTGTTGTTTTTTTTTTCTTCTCTTACACTATGCTACAGAATAAATTAATTAATTTTAAAAATAAATAACGTATGTCTACACAAAGACTTGTACATGAATGTTCCTAGCAGCATTATTCATAATAACCAAAGTGGAAACAATTCAAATACCTACTGACAGATGAATAGATAAATGTAGTATATCTATACAATGGAATATTATTCAGTCATAAACAGGAGTGAAGTCTGATAAATGTTATACGACCAAAGAACCTTTAAAACATGCTAAGTAAAGTAGGCAGTCATCAAGGACCACATATTATGTAATGCCATTTAGATGCAATGTTCAGAACAGGCACAGCCATAGAAATTGAAAGGAGATTAGTAGTTGCCTAGATAGAGCAGGGGCGATGGGGGTTTAGGGGTGACATACAAGGAATATGGAGTTTCTTTCAGGGGTAACTGAAAGTGCTCTAAAATTGATTGTGATGAAGAACACACTGTTCTATGAATAGACTAAAAGCCACTGAACTGTACAATGGGTGAATGGTATGGTATGTGAATTATATCTCAATAAAGCTGTTTCTAAAATCATTAGAGAATTTTAGATAAAAATTTCAAATTCAAGCTAAAAAAACTGGCTGGGCACAATGGCTGTAATCCCAACACTTTAGGAGGCCAAAGTGGGAAGACTGCTTAAAGCCAGGAGTTAAAGACCAGGCTTGGCCCTTTCAACAAAGCAAGACCCTGTCTCTAAAAAAATTTTTTAAAAACAAAAACAGGCCAGGTGTGGTGGCTCACGCCTGTAATCCCAACACTTTGGGAGGCTGAAGCAGGTGGATCATGAGGTCGAGAGATGGAGACCATCCTGGGTTCAACATGGTGAAACCCTGTCTCTACTAAAAATACAAAAATTAGCTGGGCGTAATGGTGCGTGACTGTAGTCCCAGCTACTCGGGAAGCAGAGGCAGGAGAATGGCTTGAACCCGGGTGGAGGAGGTTGCAGGGAGCTGACATCGCACCACTGAATTCCGCAACAGAGCGAGGCTCAAAAAAAAAAAAAGGCAGTTATATTTAATATAAAACTGTTTCATAATGCCTTCATCTGAAGACAGTAACTCTATGAACAATTAGTTATCTAGAATAATTTATTATAATTTTGTATCTAAATTGTATTTGTGGGAAGTGGGAAAGACCAAAATAGAGATCTCAAATTGTCAGCCACAGGGCAAACGCTGGGTATCACTCCCTGTAACTGTTGAATGACAACTGATTAGCCTGGTTATGATCTGAGAACATTCCTATTAGGTTCAATTTTTGGGTAATGGATAGTGAGAAAAAAGGGTGAGGGCTAATTGTTTGGAGTTGTCACAAGCTTTACAACATATAGTGATGGGTTAACAATGATGTGATTACATTGGTCTACTAAGCACACCCAAAGATTATATAAGACTCAAATGTCCAATGCTGTAGTAGACAAAACCTGGGTTACTGCCAATATCTGAGAGGAGTGCCTGAAGATAAATGCCTAGTATCGAGAAATCAAATCCTAACCTCAACCCATAAAAATACTGGGTAGGGTTACAGAAATGACTATTCACTTTCTCTTTCAAGGGAGAGTCTCATTTTTTATCTTATATCTATTTCATAAGGTTTGGAGCCAAAAAATTTAAGGAGTTAGAAAATCTCTAAGCAAAGACTCATGAAGGAACCTTTGAATTGATTAGCTAAAAAAAAATTTCAGACGGGCGTGGTGGCTCACACCTGTAATCCTAGCACTTTGGGAGGCCGAGGTGGATGGATCCCCTGAGGTTAGGCGTTCAAGACCAGCCTGACCAACATGGTGAAACCCCGTTTTTACTACAACAAAATACAGAATTAGCTAGGCATGGTAGCTCACACCTGTAATCCAGCTACTTGACAGGCTGAGGCAGGAGAATCACCTGAACCCGGGAGGCAGAGGTTGCAGTGAGCCAAACTGCGCCACTGCACTCCAGCCTGGGCAACAAGAGCCAAGCTCTGTCTCAAAAAAAAAAAAAAAAAAAAAAAAATCTCATACAGGGCCTAGTGGAGGTAAGAAACAGGAGTTCCTAGGTGTATGTTAGAGGCAGCAGTCATCTTCACTCAGTTCTAAAGGAAAATTATTTCTTCCTTATGTTGCCTGAAACAATGTTCCTGGGATAAAAGGAGCTGTGAAGTTACAAAATATACACAAATGAAAAAAATCAATAAAAAATGGAAACCAAATAATTCATATCTTCTTAAAATCAACAGCTTATTGTCATCAATACTATTTAGTTCTGTTGATATTTTGAACCAAGAAGACCAAAGAAAGATAAAAATTGTGAAACAGTAACCTTCCAGGGAAGCAAACACTACTCTCACCACATAAAGCTCTGCTATGTAAGATGTCTTTAAAAGAAAGGACTCTGCCTGGGCGCTGTGGCTCACACCTGTAATCCCAGCACTTTGGGAGGCCAAGGTGGGCAGATCATGAGGTCAAGAAATTGAGACCACCCTGGCCAACATGGTGAAACCCCATCTCTACTAAAAATACAAAACTTAGCTGGGCATGGTGGCGCACACCGATAGTCCCAGCTACTTGGGAGGCTGCGGCTGGAGAATCACTTGAACCTGGGAGGCGGAGTTTGCAGTGAGCCCAGATGGCGCCACTGTACTCCAGCCTGGTAACACAGTGAGACTCCATCTCAAAAAAAAAAAAAAAAAAAAAGAGAGAGAGAGAAAAGAAAAAAAGAAAGAACTGGAAAATGAGGATCATTTTATACCCCAGAGTGATAACAGCATTCAGTTACTTGGGAAGCTTTTTACATTTGCTAAAGAAACAACAACAAAAAAAAGATACATGGGGCCAGGTGAGGTGGCTCACATCTGTAATCCCAGCATTTTGTGAGGCCACAGCAGCTGGATCACTTGAGGTCAGGAGTTCAAGACCAACCTGGCCAACATGGGGAAACTCTGTCTCTACTAAAAATACAAAAAATTAGCCAGGTGTGCTGACACACACCTATAATCCCAGCTACTTGGGAGGCTGAGACAGGAGAATCACTTTAACCCAGGAAGTGGAGGCTGCAGTGAGTCGAGATCGTGCCATTGCACTCTAGCCAGGGAAACAGAGTAAGACTTCATCTCAAAAAAAAAAAAAAAAAAAAAAAAAAAGATACATGACTACAGCTGAGCAGGAAAAAAAGAAACAAAAAAGAAAGAAAAGACATTGCCCTTACACTTTACCAACAGCAGCAGAGCTCATTTGTTAATGCC
Source organism: Ateles fusciceps (assembly GCA_036589455.1). Taxonomy (NCBI): domain Eukaryota; kingdom Metazoa; phylum Chordata; class Mammalia; order Primates; family Atelidae; genus Ateles; species Ateles fusciceps. The sequence continues at coordinate 6,082,122 of JAZHEH010003300.1, forward strand.
CACTTGGCCTGTCAACCTATATCTGTGTCTCTGAAAAGAAACTTATGCTCCTACTACAGACTCTGTAGTAGGAGAAGGAATTCCTCCTTCAACTGCAGCAGCCCAGAATATGTATCTTGATCTTGGCAGGAACCCAAGATGTGGCCAGCATCTTAAACTGGTAGATGCAGCATTTAATGGCTCCAAATCATATCTCTTGACTTGAATGGGAGTTTCCCTAAGGACTTAAAGATGAGTCTAAAACTAAAGAGAGGAAAAGAACGGAGTGTTTCAAACAATCCCAGAAACCCAGCAGCAGACGGGAGACATAAGATCACCTAGTCCAGTGGGGCCGAGGGCACTGGCTCATGCCTGTAATCCCAGCACTTTGGGAGTCCAAGGAGGGTGGATTACCTGAGATCAAGAGTTTGAGACCAGCATAGCCAACACAGCAAAACCCGTCTCTACTAAAGATACAAAAAATTAGCCGGGCGTGGTGACAACGTGCCTGTAATCCCAGCTACTTGCGAGGCTGAAGCAGGAGAATCACTTGAACCTGGGAGGCAAAGGTTGTAGTGAGCCAAGGTCACACCATTGCACTCCAGCCTTCATGGGCTACAAGAGCAGAACTCAGACTCAAAAAATAACAACAACAAAACAACAAAAATGATCACCTAGACCAGTGGTTCTCAACAAAGAACGATTTTGCCCCCCCAAGGGGACAGTTGGCATTGTCTGGATACATTTTTTATTGTCACGACTGGGGGATGCTATGGGAATCTACAGGTAGAGGTCAGGAATGCTGCTAAACATCCCACAAGGCACAAGCTCATCTGGCCCAAAATGTCAATAATGCCAAGATTGAGAAATTTTGATACAGTCTATCTCATAAAGAAACCGAATCCAGGAGAGATCACATGATTTATCCATGACAATAGTGTTAACAGTCAACTTATGATGAATCTCACCACGTTGCCCAGGCTGGCCTCAAATTCCTGGGCTCAAGCAATCCTCCTGCTTCAGCCTCCTGAGTAGTTGGGACTACAGGTACATGTCACCATGTTCAGCTGTGTCTTATTTTCAAGTCCAAGATTCTGACCAGCCCAATCTGTTCTGCTCTAAGATTTAGCCTGCTTCAGGTCTATAGATCTGAGATATTAAGAAATGTTTAGTCCTACACAACATGACAAGGCCATAAGCTCATGCTCTCTCTGGAACCCTCAATTCAATCATGTTACAGATGTCAAACCCACTTAAGAGGACGGAAAAAAAAAAAAAAAAAAAAAAAAGAAGACAAAAGCCTCAGAGAAACTTCCAGAAGCAAGGAAATGCCCCCCCCCCCCCCCAACACCCCCTACACATCCACACACACAAAGGGCCAGTGTCAGGAGGGCTGCTTCCTTTCCCCAACCTGTGGAACTGGCTACAATGAGATACCAGGAAAACATCCTTTTGGGGTTAGGGCCAAATTCAAGCACAGGAAGGAGGTGGAGCTCCAGGAAGAGAAGACATGAAAAATCCAAAAGAAACACAGGGCGTACTAATACTCATGAATATGCAGGCTGCTTCTCAAGCAATTTCCATATTCCATAGCAGGTGTAAAATTGGTTTATTCATTCTGCAATGGCATGATTTGCTGTTTTTGAATTCCCCTGCTAGCCCATTTTCCACCTCATTCTGTTATCTCACATTACCTCACATATGAGCTCTTGGTTGATCATTTTATGTTGGCATGATAAATGGTTTTCTCTGTGCTGGTCTTCTATGCTATCTTTTCTCCCCATAAAACATTTACAAAGTTCTTACATGAATCTTCCTTCTTTTCTGCTGAAATCATCTAGACCACTGACCATCTATCCACTTGTATCAAAATCACAGGCAGTCACTGACTCCCTTCCCTGTGCCCCTAAGGCATGATTCGAATATTGCCCTCATATTCCAAGGTGAAGGCTGTGTGTTGGGATGATGGTCTGTGCTGCCTGTCTTCTGCCAGGGACTGAGTAGGTGGCAGAGAAATGACTGAAGCTTGTCCCTCCACACTGTGTAATTTAGTTATAAGTTCTATACCAAAGACTACTCTGGTGAGGATGTCTCCCAGGGTCTGGGAAGGTGAGGATACCTCCTGGGGTCTGGGAGGGTGTATCCAGTCATGATCTTAGGCTTCACCTGATTTCCTGCTTCAAAATGAGCTGATAGGCTAGTTCAGTATTAAATTCCTGGATTTGTGGTGTTTTTACTTTCGGTCTGTTTATCAGGCTTTTGTTTGCTGCCAACTCTAAGAGACTCTATTTTCTCTCAGTGAGAAAAAAAACAAAAACAAAAACAAGTGGCCAAAGAGCCAGAGGTTCTGCTATGTTAAGAAACAGGTGTGGTGGTCACCAGCATCTAGCTGGTGGCTACTCCCTCCTTCCTTCCTGGAATGCAGTTCTTATAAATGATAGTTGTGTTTTTACATTCTGAGTCTGTCATCTTATTTTTTACAATAGATGCGTGGTAACTGACTTAACAGGCCCATGAAAGTAGAATCCTAATCCGGCAGTATGGAGCAGTGAAAACCAACCAAATGTTCACAGCAGAATCCTCAAAAGTGTCAGGAACTGGCAGCACCAGAAGCCTCTGGAACCTAAAAGAATGGGAGGCACATAAAGCTTGTTGAGAACCCACTGTCAGCTCACCTCATCCAGTTAGTTCCCAGAACTCTGGTAGCCAGACCTTTATCTCCCAGACAGCAGACAAAAGGAGACCTCTCTGGGGAATGAGAGACCAAGAAGAAAAATCTAAACATGCTGACGTTGGGGATTCCTCAACAATCAGCCCACCCAGATCAGGCCCATCCACAAGGCGAGAGCTCCCAATCAGTTTATGTTTCTGTTTTGAGACAGGGTCTCACTCTGTTGCCCAGGCTTGAGTGCAGTGTCGCAATCTCAGCTCACTGCAACCTCTGCCTCCTGGGTTCAAGCTATTCTCCTGCCTCATCCTCTTGAGTAGCTGGGATTACAGGTGCCCGCCACCACGCCCAGCTAATTTTTTTGTATTTTTAGTAGAGACAGCATTTCACCAGGTTGGCCAGGCTGGTCTTTAAATTCTGGCTTCAGGTGATCAGCCCACTTTGGCCTCCCAAGGTGCTGGGATTACAGGTGTGAGCCACCACACCCACCTTGTGACTTTTTTAAAGGGATCTTCTTGCTAGTTAATTAGTAACATTACTGAGGAATGAGCAAGAGTCGCCCTGCAGGTAATCCACCCTAAGATTATCTAAGGGAAAGCATACTGGAAAACATTCTGAGTAGCCACACAATAGCCTCATGCTACAATTCTGAAGCAGCACTTTGACCCACAACACCAGGAGGTCTGCAGATTAAGTGATTTTTAAGGACACTGCCTCACTGTACTCTAATGTTTAAAGCCTATATTGTGAAATTTTCCCAGACCAGAGGGTGACTCTTGCTCACCACCAGTGTTTTATTTTCCTCAAGTCCTTAGCCACTAGAACCATCAATACCAATGTGTCCTGAGACTGCACAAGGGGCTCCCCCTCCAATGCCATCCTGGCCACACCAATGCTCAGAAGAAACTGACAGAAGAGATCGGTGGGTTTGGTTCACCTTGTCATACCCAGTATGGGGACTTGAAAAACCATTTACACCTAAATGTTCTTCCCTTTCCTCCCTTGGCTACCAAAATGAAGCAGCTGTGTTCCTACTGCCATAAAGGAGGCTCGTGAGGCTCATCTGCGACTGGATTAGAACCAACTAGAGAGTCCTCAGCCACATCTAAGCATAGGGTAAGCAGCCTTTCTGCCTCTACACATTCCTCATGGCTTATACTTGTCATTGTGACTCTACACTGGTATGGAACATGAAGATAATATCGTGTCTCCAATAGCCACAGAGAAGGAAAAAAAACTGGCCAATATGATCAATCCAACAGACTAGCACAATGTGACTTCCTGCTCTGGGTCACAGTCTGGACTAAATGCTTCTAAGATCTTTTCCAGAGCCAAGATTTTACAATTTGATGACACATATATATATTTTTTTGAGATGTTATATTAGTTCATCCTCATGCTGCTATGAAGAAATACCCGAGACTGGGTAATTGATAAAGAAAAGAGGTTTAGGCTGGGAACAGTGTCTCACGCCTGTAATCTCAACATTTTGAGAAGCCAAGGCAAGCAGATCACCTGAGGTCAAGAGTTCGAGACCAGCCTGATCAACATGGAGAAACCCTGTCGCTACTATAAATACAAAATTAGCTGGGAGTGGTGGCGTATGCCTGTAATCCCAACTACTCGGGAGACTGAGGCAGGAGAATCGCTTGAATCCAGGAGGCGGAGGTTGCAGTGAGCCGAGATTGCGCCATTGCACTCCAGCATGGGCAACAAGAGCGAAACTCTGTCTCCCAAAAAATAAAAAAGGTTTGTTGACTCACAGTTCCACATGGTTGAAGAGGCCTCAGGAAACTTACAATCATGGTGGAAGGCACCTCTTCACAGGGCAGCAGGAGAGAGAATGAGTGCCAGCAGGAAAAATGCCAGACGCTTATAAAACCTTTAGCGTGATAATGATAACTTATTATCATGAGGATAGTATGGGGGAACCGCCCCTATGATTCAATTACCTCTACCTGGTCTCCTCCTGGACACGTGGGTTTTACAATTCAAGGTGGGATTTGGGTGGGGACATAGAACAAAACCATAGTAGACAGGGTCTTGCCCTGTCCCCTAGGATGGAGTGCAGTGGTGTGTCATGACTCACTGCAACCTTGACCTCCTTGACTAAAGTGAACCTCCCACCTCAGCCTCCTGAGTACCAACAGGTGTGTGCCATAATGCCTGACTAGTTTTTGTACTTTAAAAATTTTTTTTTGGTAGAGACAGGGTCTTATCACGTTGCTCAGGCTGGTCTCAAACTTCTGGGCTCAAGCGATCCACCCACCTCAGCCTCCTAACATGCTGGGATTACAGGTGTGAGCCACCACATTCTGATGCCATCTAACACAGCATAAAGTCCAAATGTTCAGAGTTTTGCACACTGACTAACTATAACCATTTTCTCATTTCCTTCTCAAAATAATTCTGAGCAATGAAGTTAACACAGGTAAGTGTTGCCTAAACACAGGGGGCAACACCACATACAGGAAAACTCCTGAGAAGTTTCCAGCGGCCAAGCCTCCCAGCCTAGAAAGTTGGGGCTGGAGACTCCCAGTGGCTAGCTCAGCCTGCAGTGACTCAATCTGAGATTGGGTCCCATGAATCACAAAATCAGAGACACTGCTGTGAGCTTTGCCTTCCCCCCTCAGACTCTCAGGCCTGCTGGCTGCTCTTCCTGGGCCGATCCTGTAAATGCCAGTGTCCCAAGGGATGGGATCCCAGCCCTCTTCTCTCACTCTCCTGTGCATCTGACCTGCCCACACTCTGGCACTAGGTGATGCCAACATCAAGCATGTCTGCCTGCTGCCCATTAGCATCCCCTTTATGTGGTGCACAGGACCTGAAGCCTGTGTCTATAAAACCTCATCTTCCCCCACAAACCTGTTTCTTCTCCTGCCTTTCATCTCTCAGTGCACAGCATGACCTTCCAACTGGCCACCTGAGCCAGAAAACTAGGACTCATTTCAGATTATTTCTCTCATCTTCCTGCACAGCCATCACCATGACCTGACCCTTTTGCATCCTAAGATGCCTTCAAGTCGAGGTCCCCCTCCTCACCCTGTTGCTCTCTCCCTGGCCATTAGATCACCATCCTCGCCATCATATCCCCCAGGCAGGACCAGCATCACAGCCTCCTCCCTCTCACTGCCTCCCACCCACCCTCCACACAGCAACCAGAGAGCATTCTGAACTCAATTCTAACCATGCCTCTCCCCCGACTCAAAACCTTCAGTAGCTTCCCACAGCTGCTGCAATAAAGATAAACAACCTTACCAAGGCTAAGCAGGCCCCGTGCTCTCCACACACTCCCCCACATCTCCAGCCAAACAGAGCCTTTCTTATTTTTTTGCCAAGTTTAGACCTTCCTCTCCCCCAGGCCCCACGGACCCCATCTCCTGACTGGCTAACTCCTCATCCTGCAGGTCTTACTCTACCCACCTCATGCCCAGGCCTTACTGGGGGGACTTCCCAACGTGCTCCAGCATTACCTATATTTATTGCGCTGTCAGGGCACATTCCTGCGTGTCACCACTGTCTAAATCCCACAAGGACCTGGTCTACTTACACATTACTATAACTCCTGCCCATGTGGCACAGCTTCTGGCACATAGAGACAGCACAAATATTGGTTGAATGAATGAAAACACTTGGTCCCAGACCCTGCTGGGCCATGCTGGAATGAAAACAGGCTATGATTTGCGGTCCTGGAGTTCTCTAACATCTCAGAAGCGCACCAAATAAGGGGTGGCTACTGGAGACTTGAATTCAAATCTGGACAAATTTGAATTCATACAGCCAGGCTCCAAAGATTTTTTTGTCTGTTTTTCTCTACTTTTCTATCTCCCTCTAAATTTTTTTCTTCCCAAGAATAAACAGGCTTTCCTACTAAAATAAATACTTAATAACCCATTCATTTCCAATAAGGTTTGCTCTTAGACTAAATAATTAGTAGACATCAGTGAAAGGTAGAGGCTGGGTGTGGTGGCTCATACCTGTAATCCCAGCACTTTGGGAGGCTGAGGTGGGAGGATCATTTGAGATCAGGAGTTTGAGACCAGCCTGGCCAACATGGTGAAACCTCATCTCTACTGAAAATACAAAACTTAGCCACGTGTGGTGGTGCACGCCTGTAATCCCAGGTACTCAAGAGGCTGAGGCAGAAAAATGCCTTGAACCCCAGTGGTGGAGGTTATAATGAGTGAGATCGCTCCACTGTACTGCAGCCTGGGTGACAAGGCAAAACTCTATCCCAAAATAAAAATAAAATAAAATAAAGTAAAAGATAGAGATGGGTGGATGTTGAAAAGAAAAAAGTTAAAGATCGGGGTGGGTGCTGTGGCGCATGCCTATAATCCCAGCACTTTGAGAGGCTGAGGCAGGCATACTGCTTGAGCTCAGAAGTTCAAGACCAGCCTGGGCAACATGGTGAAACCCCATCCCTACAAAAAATACAAAAACAAGCAAACAAAAAAATTAGCCAGGCATGGTGGTGCATGCCCGCAGTCCCAGCTACTTGGGAGGCTGAGGTGGGAGGATGGCTTGAGCCTGGGAGGTTGAGGCTGCAATGAGCCAAGGTTATGCTACTGCACTCCCACCTGGGCAACACAGTGAGACTCCGTCTCAAAAAAATAAGGCCAGGCATGGTGGCTCTCATGCCTGTAATCTCAGCACTTTGGGAGGCCAAGGTGGGCAGATCACTTGAGCACAAGAGTTCAAAACCAGCCTGGGCAACGTGTATTCTCTACAGAAAATACAAAAATCAGCCAGTAGTCCCACTACTCAGGAGGCTGAGGTGAGAGAATCACTTGAGCTCAGGAGATCAAAGCTGCAGTGAGCTGTGATCATGCCACTGTACTCTAGCCTGGTAGATAAAGCAAGACTCTATCTCCACCCACCCCCCTAAAAAAAGGAAAAGAAAAAAGGCATGGAAAAAAAATAAGTAAAATCTCATACGTACTAAAAGGAAAATAGAGTCTCAGCCACCTCACTCTAATTTTAGCTCTTGCAACCGCCTCACAGAGAAGCAACTAATTGAGGCAATTAAATAAGAGGATCACACTGGGGATTCCCAAAGCACTTCCTGTACAGGTGAGCCCGGGACTAGGGCTCGAAATTTACGGCTGTTACATTGCCAGTGATAACTATAAAATTTGGCCTGACCACTCCACTAAAGATATGTCATTAGCTGTCAAGCACCTGTTTGTCTCTGAGGTGCTGTGTGCCAAAAATCCAGAGGGAAAACCTTTCGCTGCACATTCGTTTTTGGATGCTAGAGGCAGATACATGCTCTCTTACATTTGATGATGACACTGGAGTCCCAAACCTCTTAGGGAAATTTTGCCCAATTTAAACTACTTACGACCAGTTATAAGAGTGGCATCCACAAAACAAAGAAGGACTATATTTAGAAGTAAATGGCAATAGCCAGGCATAGTGGCATGCACATATAGTCCCTGCTACTTGGGAGGCTTGAGCCCAGAGGTCGAGGCTGCAGTAAGCTATGGATCGTGCCACTGTACTCTAGCCTGGGTGACAGACAGAGACCCTGTCTCTAAAATAATAGTATTTTAAAAAAATAAATGGCAGGAATACTGCATATTAAAAATTACGAAGCAGGGCTGGGCACAGTGGCTCAATGCCTATAATCCCAGTACTTTGGGAGGCCGAAGCGGATGGATCACTCGAGGTCAGGAGTTCAAGACTAGCCTGGCCAAAATGGTGAAAGCCCCTCTACTAAAAATACAAAAATTAGCTGGGCGTGGTGGCAGGTGCCTATAATCCCACCTACTCAGGAGGCTGAGGCAGGAGAATCACTTGAACCTGTTAAGTGGAGACTGCAGTGAGCCGAGATTACACCACTGCACTCCAGCCTCGGTGACAGAGGGAGACTCTTGTCTAAAAAAATAATAAATAAAAATAAAAACTGCTGGGTGTGGTGGCTCACACTTGTAATCCCAGCACTTTGGGAGGCCGAGGCAGGCAGATCACTTGAGGTGGGAGTTCGAGACCAGCCTGACCAACATGGAGAAACCCCGTCTCTACTAAAATACAAAAATTAGCCAGGCATAGTGGCCCGTCCCTGTAATCCCAGCTACTCGGGAGGCTGAGGCAGAAGAATGGCTTAAACCTGGGAGGCAGAGGTTGCAGTGAGCCGAGATCACACCATTACACTCCAGCCTGGGCAACAAGACGAAACTCCGTCTCAAAAAATAAATAAATAAAAAACTGGCTGGGTGTGGTGGCTCATGCCTGTAATCCCAGCACTTGGGAGGCCAAGGTGGGAGGATCACCTGAGGTCAGGAGTTCAAGAACAGCCTGACCAACATGGAGAAATCCTGTCTCTGCTAAAAATACAAAATTAGCCGGGCATGGTGGCTCAAGGCCTGTAATCCCAGCTACCTGGGACGCTGAGGCAAGAGAATCACTTGAACCCGGGAGGCACAGGCTGCAGTGAGCCAAGATCGTGTCACTGCACACCAGCCTGGGCGACAGAGTGAAACTCTGTCTCAATCAGTCAATCAATCAATCAATAACCATGGAGCCAGGGGGGATGGGTGGGGGACCTATGGGATTCAAGCAAAGCTGTATTCAGATGAAAATTCATATCCTTAGATGCTTTTAGTAGAAAACAAACAAAAAATTAATAAATTATCCCAGCATTTTATTCAAAAAATTAGAGTATGTACACACGATATAGAAGAAACTGATTTTTTTTTAAGGCAAGTAAAATAAGTTTCCAGCAAGTATTTCCATGAAAATAATAAGACAAACAGGATAGAAAGAGAAAGGAGATCACAAACTACAGTTGCAGAATATATGTGTTATATATATATACACATATATATGTGTATATATATATGTGTGTGTGTGTATATATATTTTTTTTTTTTCTTTTTTTTTTTTTTTTTGACAGAGTCTCTGTCACCCAGACTGGAGTACAGTGGCAAGATCTCAGCTCACTACAACCTCTGCCTCCCAGTTTCAAGCTATTCTCCCGCCTCAGCTTCCCGAGCAGCTGGGATTACAGGCATGCACAACCATGCCCGGCTTATTTTTTGTATTTTTATAGATGTGGAATTTCTCCATGTTGATCAGGCTGGTCTTGAACTCCTGAGCTCAGGTGATCCACCCGTCTGGGCCTCCCAAAGTGTTGGGATTACAGGCGTAAGCCACCATGCTTGGCTGTAGAATATATTTTTAAAATTATACAAGTTTATTGACATTTATTTTATTTTTGAGACAGGGTCTTGCTCTGTCACCCAGGCTGTAGTGCAGTGGCACAATCTCAGCTCACTGCAACCTCTGCCTCCCAGGCTTAAGCCATCCTCCCACCTCAGCCTCCTAAGTATCTGGGACCACAGAAGTGTGCCACCATGCCTGGCTTTTTTTTTTTTTTTTTTTTTTTTGTATTTTTTGTAGGGGTTTCACCATGTTGCCTGGCTGGTCTCAAACTCCTGCGCTCAAGCAATCTGCCAGCCTCAGCCTCCCAACGTGCTGGGATTACAGGCATGAGCCACTCACCTGGCCTATATTTTTTTAATTTGAATTTTTTTATTGAAAGGCCTGTTTTATAACAAAATATAAATTCTCAAAATTGACTCACAAAGTAGTCAAAATTGAGTCAAGATTTATCTTCTCCCTGCAAAATGCAACAGGTTCAAATAGTTTCATGAATAAATCGTTTCTAACATCCAAGGAAAGAATTCCCATGTTATCTGGTCTATCCTGAAACATACAAAAATATGAGAAACTTCCCAATTCATTTAATGAGAAATCCCCATATAGAAGATCTGAAAAGGATTTGAGAGAGAAAAAAAATATATATATATATATATATATGTTTATATTTAATTCAATTATTCATTCCAAATATTTATTGAATGCCTACTATGTGCCAACACTGTTCTAGATGCTGGGAACACAGCAGTGACCAAAACAAAGCCTATGCTCCCATGGTGTTTACATTTGAAGGGTAGAAACAGGAATAAACAAGCAAGCAAGCAAAGCAGTAAGTATAAAATGCAAGGTAGTGACAAGTGACAATTTAACATGGTAAGGGGGATAGGATGTCCTGGAGGAAAGCAGGGGGAGAGTTTTCATTTTATATGATATAGTCAGAAAAGATCTCACTGGTAAGGTAGCATTTGACCAGAAACCTAAAGGAATTAAGAGCACCAACATCCAGATATTTGAAGCAAGAACATTTCAGACCCAGGGAATAGTAAATTCAAAGGCCTGAGATAAGAACATACTTGGAATGATCAAAGAACGGCAAAAAGGCTCCAATACAAATGAATAGATGCAAAAATAAGAAGCAGACCCTAGGCCAGGCACAGTGGCTCACGCCTGTAATCCCAACACTTTGGGAGGCTAAGGCAAGTGAATCACCTGAGGCCAGGAGTTCGAGACCAGCCTGGCCAACTTAGTAAAACCCTATCTCTACTAAAACTACAAAAAAAGCCAAGCTTGGTGACAGGCGCCTATAATCCCAGCTACTTGGGAGGATGAGGCAGGAGAATCGCTTGAACCTGGGAGGCGGAGGTTGCAGTGAGCCGAGACCACTCACACCACTGCACTCCAGCCTGGGCAACAAGAGCCAAACTCCATCTCAAAAAAAAACCTAATTAAAAAAAAAAAAAAAAAAGGCCGGGCATGGTGGCTCACACCTGTAATCCAAGCACTTTGGAGGCCAAGGCGGGTGGATCACCTGAGGTCGGGAGTTCAAGATCAGCCTGACCAACATGGTGAAAGCCCGTCTTAAAAAAAAAAAACAAAAACCTAATTATACATAAAAATTTTTAAAAAAATGACAATCAAGTAGAGCTTATTTTAGAAACATAATAGTTCAATGTTAGAATTATATTACATTAAGAATAATGTTTTAAACTATATAATCTTTTCAGTAGAAACTGAAAAACAAGTTAATTTGCTTTTAAAAACAAAACAAAACCTCTTAGTAATCCAGAACTAAAAGGAATCATTTAAATGTCACTACAGAGAAACCTCTAACCTCCCCAATCCCATCAGGCCTCCCTGCACTCACAGTTCCCTGGGCCATTCCTTTGTAATTCTTATCACAGCTGCAATTAATAAATTGTTTATACTAATTGTAAGACCATAAGTTCCTGGGGGGTAAAAACTAGTATCTAGCACAGTGCTGTCACAACAAACTTTAACAATAAGTCTAATAGGAAACTAGTAAGACAATAAATGGAGAAGAATGCTATACTGCTTTATGAAAGAATATGAAAAAATATCAGTTCTTCCTAAATTAACCTATACATTTAATAAAATTCCTACAAATTCCCAACATTCATCTAGAATGGTAAAGGCTAAGCTAAAAGGAGCTAAGAAATTTTGGGGGGGGAAAAAAAAAAGAAAATGGAAATTTTCATCTACCAGATTCAAAACATACTGTAAAGCTATGGCTACCAAAACATTGTAGCACTTCCAAATGTAGGGTGAAAATAAAAAAGATCACTGACATAGAACAAGGAGTCTAGAGTAGGTCCAAATGAGAATCCTTTATATTGCAAAGGTGGCATTTTAAGTCGGTGAGGAAAAAAAACTCAACATATGATATTCAAGCAGTTGGCTACATTTTGGTGGGGGAAAATAAATTTATTTCTGTATTTTGCAAGTTTACAAAAACAAGTCCCATAGGGATTAAATAAAATGATAAAGGTAGTAGACAATAACATATATACTTTTCCCTTATTATTGTGCAGGAGCTTTCTAAACATTATTAGAAAACATTAAGGAAAAGACTGACAGATATGACTACATTTCTATTCAGTAAAAACACCAAAAGCAATTTGAAAGACAAATAGGCTTGAAAAGTATCTGCAGCATATAACAAAAGGCCAACATCTACTTATCTATCTGTAAAAAGCTTCCTTAAATTGTTTTTAAAAAAAACTAAATAAAAAATAGACAAAGGATATATGTTAGTTATCTATTGCTGTATAACAAGTTACACCAAAACTTAGCAGCTTAAAACAATGAACATTCATTGTCTCAGATACTCTGAGCGACATGGCTCAGGGCCCCTCAGGAGGTTACATCAATGGGCTGCAGCTATCTCAAGACCAGACCAGTGTTTAAGAATCCACCTCCAATGGCACTCCTGTGGTTGGCGGGCCTCAGTTATCCAGCAGGCTGTACACTGGATATCTCAGTTCTTTGCCACAGGGGCCTCACCTGGGGCAGCTCATGGCATGGCCAACCGGATGCCTCCAGAGCCAGTGACGGAAAAGAGATGGAGGCCACAGTCTCCTAATTTAACCTGATTTAGAAGGGACATCATCACTTTTACCATATCCTATCCATCACACAGACCAACCCTGGCACAAGCTGGGAGGGGACTATACAAGCACGTGAATACCGGAACCAGGGACCATGGGAGGCCATCCTGGGGGCTCTCTTATCCTAGAATGAAAACAAGAGCTCCAGAACTGGGCTAGAACACAGTAGGAAAGCGGGGGAGGAGAGCAAGCCAGCAACTAGATGGCTTCAATTTATACACTTCTCTATTATTTGATTTTCTTTTCTAAAATTTATAGTGTGCTCTACTTTCATAATTTAAAAAATAAAGGTTTTGCATGGTAGCTCAAGCCTGTAATACCAGCACTTTGGGAGGCCGAGGCAGGCAGATCACCTGAGGTCAAGAGTTCGAGACCAGCCTGACCAACATGGAGAAACCCTGTCTCTACCAACAATACAAAAATTAGCCAGGTGTGGTGGCGCATGCCTGTAATCCCAGCTACTCAGGAGGCAGAGGTAGAAGAACTGCTTGAACCCGGGAGGTGGAGGTTGTTGTGAGCCAAGATCGAGCCACTACACTCCAGCCTGGGCAATAAGAGTGAAACTCCATCTCAAAAAAAAAAAAAAAAAACTAAACTAATATTTATATCTCGTCAACAAGTGCCAAACACTAAACTAAGTGCTCTGTATATGCTAACTTGTTAAATGTCTATAGTTACCCTGTAAGAGAGGTGTATTTCCCCGCACTTTATGGATGAGAACACTGAGGTCAGAGGCGAAGAATATGCTCTAGGTCCCACAGGTGAGAAGAGGCAGATGTAGGATTTGGACCCTGGTGGTCCGGCTGGAGCATCAATCTTAACCTCAACACCTGTCTTCTCAGATTTGGGTTCTGGCTCACAGGCTGTAGAGCCTGTACTTCCTTTTTTTTTTTTTTCCCCCCCAGAGACAGGGTCTCTCTCTGTAGCCCAGGCTGGAGCACAGTGGCGCAATCATAGCTCACTACAGCCTCAACCTCCTGGGCTCAAGTGACCCTCTTGTCTCAGGAACCTTAACAGCTGGGACTACAGTCATGCACCACACCACCATGCTCAGTTAATTTTTATTTATTTTTTATTTTTTAAAAGCCAGTCAAATTTAGCAGTGGGGGGTTGGTATACCAACTTTAGTGACACTAATGTTAATAAGTTCTGATAACCCACTACCATAGGACCAGCCTAGTTAATTTTTTAAAAATTTTTAGTAGAGATGAGGACCCACTATGTTGCCCTGGCTTGTCTTGAAACTCCTGAGCTCAAGTGATCCTCCCACCTCAGCCTTCCAAAGTGCTAAGATTACATACAGCCTGTATTCTTAACCTCTCTTCCTTAGTTTTTGATACTTGAAAATATTCTTTCCCTAAATTTTTCCAAAAATGTACTGGATCCAAGTGGCAGACAGTCAGGTCCTCTGGATTTTATTCTGAGTTCTGCCCCTGACACATGGGTGACACTACGTAAGTCACAGCTCTGCTAACAAGACACTGAAGCTAGCACTTTCCCACTAGTAATGATTTACTGTACTGCAAATCCTCTTGACCTTAAACTCAGCTGAAATTTGACTTGTAAAAAGAGGTAACTTAGGCCAGGCACAGTGGCTCACACCTACAATCCCAGCACTTTGGGAGGTCAATGTGGGAGGATCACTTGAGCCCAGGAGTTCAAAACCAGCCTGGGCAATATAGTGAGACCTTGTCTCTATAAAAAATTTTAAAATTAGCCAAGCACAGTATTCCCCATCTGTAGTCCCAGCTACTCAGGAGGATTGCTTGAGACCAGGAAGTAAAGGCTGCAGTGAGCCAAGACTGCCCTACTGCACTCCAGCCTGGGAGACAAAGTGAGATCCTGTTTCAAAAAAAAAAAAAAAAAGAGGTAACTTTAGTTTGTCAGTGCCTCAAAAAGTTACACATAGAGTTACCATCTGACTCAGCAATTCCACTCCATGGTATACAATCAAAAGAAATGACAATATACGTCCACACCAAACTTATACACAAATGTCGCAGCAGCATTATTCATAACAGCCAAACAATCCAAATGCCTATCAAGTGATTAGTAGATAAAACAAAATGTGGCCTATTCATACAATGAAATATTAGTCATAAGAAGGAATGAAGCACTGACATAGGGTACAACACAGATGAACCTTAAAAACACGATGATGGCCGGGCACAGTGGCTCACATGTGTAATTGTAGCACTTTGGGAGGCCAAGGCAGGTGGATCACCTGAGGTCAGGAGTTCAAGACCAGCCTGACCAACATAGCAAAACCCATCACTACTAAAAATAGCTGGGCACAGTGGCGGGTACCTGTAATCCCAGCTACTTGGAGGATGAGCAGGAGAATTGCTTGAACCCAGGAGGCAGAGGTTGCAGTGAGCTAAAGTCTCGCCACCGCACTCCAGCCTGGGCGACAAGAGCAAGACTCTGTCTCAAAAAAAAAAAAAAAAAGAAAGAAACAAAACACAATGCTAAGTGAAAGAAGCCAGACACAGAGGCCACATACTGGATGCTCCCATTTATATGAAGTGTCCAGAGTTGGCAAACCCAGAGACAAAAAGTAGATTCGTGGTTGCCAGGGACCGGGGTAGGGCAGAATGGGAAGGGACTGCTAACAGGTGTGGGGCTTCTTGTTGGGTGATGAGTGTTCTGACCAGCTACAGGGAGCCAAGATCATGCCACTGCACTCCATCCTGAGTGACAGAGTGAGACCTTGTCTCTAAAAAATAAATAAAATAAAACGGCAAAGCTTATGTGAATTACATCTGAATAATAAGTTTTTAGATGTTAAGAGAGAGAGAGAGAACAAGCTAACTTTAAAGGTAAGCTATTAGCCCAGTCGACACCTTGTCCTGTACTTTCCCTGGAGTATTGCTTAAATGCACACCATCAAGGAAGTCCTTTTAAAAGAGTGTCAGTTTAAAACATTTACAATGAGAAAGAGGACTTCAATATTTAATTGCACAGCCTGGGTCTCCAGGGAGGAGAGTGCTTAAATATGAGCATTTGTTTTACTTCAAAGTTAAATACAATTCTGTTGGTGATCTATCCACGTCACAGTTTTTCCATGTAACTGTGAGACAGCTGGGGGGGGGAGAGTCATCACTATCTGATAACAGATTTAGTAGAATTTTTTTGTTTGTTGGTTTTTGTTTTTTGTGAGACAGAGCTCTCTCGCTCTGTCACCTAGGCTGGAGAGTAGTGGCACAATCATGGCTCACTGCAGCCTCAACGTCCCAGGCTCAGGTGATCCTCCCATTTCAGCCTCTCAAGCAGCTGGGACTACAGGCACACACCACCACACCTGACTAATTTTTGTATTTCTTTTTTTAGAGATGGGGTCTTGCTATGTTGCCCAGGCTAGTCTCAAACTCCTGGGCTCAAGGGATTCTCCTGCCTCAGCCTCCCAAAGTGCTGGTATTACAGGTGTGAGACACCACAACTGGCCTATTATCTTAAAAACTATCCTAGATGTGGTTTTGGAAGAAAAAAACAATTTTCCTAGGAACTATATAGGAAGGTAGAACAGGTATAAAAGCAAAGGTGAGGCCGGGCACGGTGGCTCACACAGGTAGTCCCAGCACTTTGGGAGGCCAAGACAGGTGGATCATCTGAGGTCAGGAGTTGGAGACCAGCCTGGCCAACATGGTGAAACACTGTCTCTAGTAAAAATACAAAAATTAGCCGGGTGTGGTGGCGTGTGTCCATAGTCTCAGCTACTCGTAAGGCTGAGGTAGGAGAATCACTTGAACCCGGGAGGCAGAGGTTGCAGGGAGTCACGATTGCGCCACTGCAGTCCAGCCTGAGTAACAGAGAAAGATTCTGGCTCAAAAAAAAAAAAAAAAAAAAAAAAAGCAAAAAAACTAAACTAAAAGCAAAAAATACAAAATACTCATCCAAACAGATGTTGCTGTTACACAGGAGCAAAACCTTGGTGACAGGTTGTGCCTGCATTGCTTTCTTGGCTGCTGAGTTATGGGAATTATCCAATGGGTCCCAGGAAAAGGACCCCCACAGCAGGGAGATGAGGGGCTCAAGGCAGCAACTACATACCAAACAGTATGAAAGATTTCCACTATTTTAGTATCAGCCAAACTGGTGTATACCACCAGGATATCAGCTTTGGGTTCAAGAATACATAATGCTGAAAAGTTTGGGAAAGACCTGCAATGGTCTGGGACCTGAGAAGATGCTATACACATGTAATTTAATTCCACAGCTATTTGTTGCCTGTCTGCCATCTCTAACAAAGTATTCTAGGCACTATGGGCAATGGCAAAAGGAACAAGACACAGTCCCTGCTTTCAAGGAATTTATAACTTATGATTTAACAAGGAAGCAAAACTTTTGACCAGGTGTGGTAGCTCATGCCTGTAATCCCAGCACTTTGGGAGGTCAATGTGGGCAGATTGTTTGAGTCCAGGAGTTTGAGAGCAGCCTGGGCAACATGGTAAAACCTGTCTCTACAAAAAAAATACAAAAAATTAGCCAGGCCTGGTCGTGTACACCTGTGGTTCCAGTCACTCAGGAGGCTGAGGTGGGAGGATCACTTGAGCCTAAGAGGTGGAGGCTGCAGTGAGTGTAGGTTGTGCCACTACACTCCAGCCTGGGTGACAGCGCAAGACCCTGTCACCAAAAAAAAAAAAAAAAAAGAACTTTTAATAAGTAACTATAATAGGCTGGGCACAGTGGCTCATGCTTGTAATCCCAGAACTTTGGAAGGCCAAGGCAAGTGGATCACTTGAGGTCAAGAGTTCGAGACCAGCCTGGCCAACATGGCGAGACCCCATCTCTACTAAAACCACAAAAATTAGCAGGGCATGGTGGCACACGCCTGTCCCAGCTACTCAGGTGGCTGAGACACGAAAATTGCTTGAACCAGGGAGGCAGAGGCTGCAGTGAGCTGAGATCGCACAACTGCACTCCAGCCTGGGCAACAGAGTGAGACTTTGTCTCAAAAATAAATAAGTAAATAAATAACAACAACAAAAAAACTATAACGTAATGCAGAATGCAGAAAGTGCCATAATAAAAAACTGAATGGCATCAAAAGTGTTAAAGTAGAAATTTCTATTCCAGATAGGAAAGAGAAAAATATCTTGTTGGGAAAAACAGTATTAAACAGGCCTCAAAGAATGGGGACATTCTCAGGATGAACAAGGTATACTAGAATCCTTTTAAAAGGTAGAAGTTCCAAAAGTATTAACACTTTTAATTACTAAACTAGGAATGAAAACACAATGGGACCACTCAACAATAACAATTTTTAAGTTTTTTTTTTCTTCCCCCTACCCCCCACAATTTTTCAATTTTAAATGAATTATCTAAAAAGACATAGGCTGGACATCACGCCTGTAATCCCAGCACTTTGGGAGGCCGAGGCGGGCCTATCACAAGATTAGGAGTTCAAGACCAGCCTGATCAACATGGTGAAACCCCGTCTCTACTAAAAATACAAAAATTAGCCAGGCGTGCACCCATAATCCCAGCTACTCAGGAGGCTGAGGCAGAAGAATCGCTTGAACTTGGAGGCAGAGGTTGCAGTGAGCTGAGATTGTGCCACTGCACTCCAGCCTGGGCAACAGAGTGAGACTCCATCTCAAAAATAAAATAAAATAAGACAAAATATATCATAAGTAGGCTGGGCACGGTGGCTCACGCCTGTAATCCCAGCACTTTGGGAGGCTGAGGTGGGTGGATTACGAGGTCAAGAGATCGAGACCATCGTGGCCAACATGGTGAAACCCCGTCTCTACTAAAAATACAAAAATTAGCCGGGCATGGTGACATGCGCCTGTGGTCCCAACTACTCGGGAGGCTGCAGCAGAAGAATCGATTGAACCCAGGAGGCAGAGGTTGCAGTGAGCCGAGATTGCGCCACTGCACTCCAGCCTGGCGACAGAGCAAAACTCCGTTTCAAAAACATATATATATATTATAAGTAAAGTCATATTTATCAAAAGTACACAGAAAAAAGAGAAGGTAGAAGATTAATGAAATAGGTAAACTGGTCAGATTTAAGTGGATATTCATTGTTCACTGAAGCATTCCACTTTTATATTTAAGATGAAATACAGCAGGCACAGCGGCTTATGCCTACAATCTCAACATTATGGGAGGCCAAGGTGGGAAGAACACTTGAACCTAGGAGTTTAAGATTAGCCCTGGCAGCATAGCGAGACCGGTTTCTTTTCTTTTTTTTTTGAGACGGAGGGAGTCTTGCTCTGCCTGGGTTGAAGCAATTTTTGTGCCCCGGCCTTTCAAGTAGCTGGGATTACAGGCATGCGCCACCCAGCCTGGCTAATTTTTTTTTTTTTTTTAATTGAGATGGGGTTTCACCTTGTTGGCCAGGGTGGTTTTTGAACTCCTGACCTCAGGTGATCCGCCCACCTCGGCCTCCCAAAGGGCTGGGATTATAGGCGTGAGCCACCGCGCCCGGCAAATTTTTATATTTTTAGTAGAGACAGGGTTTCACCATGTTGACCAGGCTGGTCTTCCACTCCCGACTTCAGGTGATCCACCTGCCTCGGTTTCTCAAAGTCCTGGGATTACAAGCATGAGCCACCGTGCCCAGCTGAGACCCCTGTCTCTATAAAAAAATTTTTTTTAATGAACTCAGTGTGGTGGCATGCACCTGTAGTCTCAGATACTCAGGAGGCTAAGGTGGGATGATTGCTTGAGCCTGGGCGAAGGTTGGGGGTGTGGTGTTAAGGCTGAAGTGAGCCAGGCATGGTAGCTCACGCCTATAATCCCAGCACTTTGGGAGGCTGAGGCAAGTGGATCACCTGAGTTCAGGAGTTCGAGACCAGCCTGACCAACATGGAGAAACCCTGTCTCTATCTCTACTAAAAATACAAAAAATTAACTGGGCATGATGGACATCCTGTAATCCCAGCTACTCCAGAGGCTGTGGCAGGAGAATCACTTGAACCCGGAAGCAGAGGCTGCAGTGAGCCGAGATCACACTACTGCATTCCAGCCTGGACAAGAGCAAAACTCCGTATCAAAAAAAAAAAAAAAAAAAACGGCTGAAGTGAGCTGTGATCACACCTTTGCACTCCAGCCCAGGTGACAGAGCAGCAAGACCCTGTCTCAATCAATAAATGATCAATCAATAAAAGATGAAGTAAAAAGTAACTTCAAATGAAAATAACAGGTAGATTAAAAATGTAAATTGAATAACCCAATTTAAAAATGGGCAAAATATCTGAACAGACATTGCTCTAGAGAAGATATACAAATGGCCATAAGCACAGGAAAAGATGCTCAACATCATTAGTCATTAGTCATCAGGGAAGTATAACTTAAAACCACAATGAGATACCACTTCACACCCACTAGGATGGCTATCATCAAAAGGGCAGATAATAACAAGTGTTGGTGAGGAAGGTGTGAAACTGGAATCCTCATATACTGCTGGTAGAAATTCATAAAATAATGTAGTTGATTTGGAAACCAGTTTGGCAGCTCCTTAAGAAATTAAATATAGAGTTACCCTAAGACCCAGCAATTACTCCTAGGTATATATGCAAGGGAACTGAAAACACATGTTAAAAAGATGAAATAAAAGTAAATGAGGCTGGAGTGGGGTGGGGTGGTGGCTCACGCCTATAATCCCAGCATTTTGGGAGGCCGAGGCCAGCAGAGCACCTGAGGTCAAGAGTTTGACACCAGCCTGGCCAACATGGTGAAACCCATCTCTATTAAAAATACAAAAATTACCAGCCATGGTTGCAGGCACCTGTAATCCCAGCTACTTGGGAGGCTGAGGCAGAACTCTTGAACCTGGGAGGTGGAGGTTGCAGTGAGCCGAGACTGTGCCATTACACTCCAGCCTGTGCAACAGAGCAAAACTCTGTCTCAAAAAAGAAAATTTTTTTAAATTAAAAAATAAATGAGGCTAGGGTGGTGGCTCACACCTATAATCCCAGCACTTTGGGAGACTGAGGCAGGTGGATCACCTGAGTTCAGGAGTTTGAGACAGCCTGGGCAACACGGCAAAACCCCATCTCTACCAAAAATACAAAAAAAATTAGCTGGGCATGGTGACAGGCACCTGTGGTCCCAGCTACTCAGGAGGTCGAGGTGGGATAACTTGAGCCTGGGAAGCAGAGGTTGCAATGAGCCAAGATTGTGCCACTGCACTCCAACTTGGGTAACAGAGTGAGACCCAGTCTCAAAAATAAATAAATAAATGTAACATATTATTTCAGTCTGTGAACATGGTATGTTTCTCAATTTATTTATGCCTTCTTTGATTTCTTTCACCAGAGTTTTGCTGTTTTCAACATACAAATCTGGAACACATTCTGTTAGATGTATACCTAAGTATTTCACAGGTTTTTTTTGTTGTTGTTCTATTGTAAATGGTACTGTTTTAAATTTAAATTTCTAATTGTTCATTGCTAATAATAGAAATGCAATAGATTTTTGTTCATTGAGTTTGTATCCTAAGACCTTGCTAAACTATGTGCAGTTTTCCTTAGTTGCTCCCTTATTTGTGAAGCTGAGAATTGATATTCACATAGTAATATAGTAAAGAAACTGAAATATTAAAAGTAAATTTGTAGGCTGGGCAAGGTGGCTCATGTCTGTAATCCCAGCACTTTGGGAGGCCGAGGTGGGCGGATCATCTGAAGTCAAGAGTTCGAAACCAGCCTGGCCAACATGGTGAAACCCCCATCTCTACTAAAAATACAAAAATTAGCCAGGCATGGTGTTGGGTGCCTGTAGTCCTAGCTCCTCAGGAGGCCAAGGTTGGAGAATCACTTGAACCCAGGAGATGGAGGTTGCAGTGAGCCAAGATCACGCCACTGCACTCCAGCCTAGGTGACAAGAGCAAAACTCCATCTCAAAAAAAATAAATTTGTTAAAATGTTAATTATCCCCAAACTGATCTTTAGATTCCACATAATTCCAATCAAAATCCCAGTTTTCTTAACAGAAATCAACAAGCTGATTCTAAAATTTATATAGAAAAGCAAGTGAGCCAAAATAATCATTAAACAGAACAAAGTTAGAATAATCACAATACCTGATTTCCAGTCTTACTTTAAATCTACAATAATGAAGACAGAATGGGTGTTGGTGACAGCTTACACACAGATCAATGAAACAAAACAGAGTCCATATAGCCCTTCCCATAGATGGCCAACTGATTTTCAACAAAGATTTAAAGACAATTCCATGGAAAAAAGAATAGTCTCTTTAACGAGTGGTGCTGGAACAAGTAGACATTCACATACAAAAGAAAAAAAAAATCTGGATCAAACCTCATACAATATATAAAAATTAACTCAAAATGGGTCAAATAAATGTAAAGCCTAAAACTATAAACCTTCTAGAAGAAAACTAAGGGGAAATTTTGTGTCCACTTGGGTTAGACAAAGGTTTCTCAGATAGGATACCAAAAATAATCCAGGAGAGAAAAAACTGATAAACTGTCCTTCATCAAAATTAAGAACTCCTGCTCTTTGAAAAATGTTAAGAGAATGAACAGATTGTGAGAAAGTATTTGCAAATCACATATTTAATGAAGGATTTTCACCCAGAATATATGAAGACGTCTCTAAACTCCATAATAAGAAAACAACTTAATTAAAAATATATAAAAGACTTGGACACTTCACCAAAGAAGATAATACAGATATACACGAAAAATGTTTAACAAATGCAAATTAAAACCATGAGATATCACTACCTATCAGAATGGCTAAGATGGAGTTTTGCTCTTTTTGCCCAGGCTGGAGTGCAGTGGCACAATCTTGGTTCCCTGTAACCTCCACCTCCTGGGTTCAAGCAATTCTGCTGCCTCAGCCTCCCAAGTAGCTAGGATTACAGGTGGGCACGACCACACCCAGCTACTTTTTTGTATTTTTAGTAGAGATAGGGTTTCACCATGTTATTCAGCTGGTCTCAAACGCCTGACATCAGGCGTTCCACCCACCTCGGCTTCCCAGAGTGCTGGGATAACAGGCATGAGCCACCACACCCAGCCAAAAAAAAAATTTTTTTTTGAGACTGGGTCTCATTCTGCTGCCCAGGCAGGAGGGCAGTGGTGTGATCACCACTCACTGCAGCCTCAGCCTACCCAGGCTCAGGTGATCTTCTCACCTCAGCCTCCCAAACACCTGGACCACAGGTGTGTGCCACCACACCCAGCTAATTTTTGTATTTCTTGTAGAGAGGAGACCAGCCTGGCCAACATGGCAAAACCCCGTCTCTACTAAAAATACAAAAATTAGTCAGGCGTGGTGGCACGCCTGTAATCACAGTTACTCGGGAGGCTGAGGCTGGAGAATCGCTTGAACCTGGGAGGCAGAGGTTGCAGTGAGCTGAGATTGCACTACGGCATTCCAGCTCCACAGAACAGAGGCAGTCTATTTCTTCCCTAAATCCCTTAACACTTACTGATCCTCTGTGAATCTTTTCATAATATTTACTAAATTTACTGTATGCCAAGAACCATGCTAAATGCTATATATATCTGCATGACTTCATTTAATACTCATAAAATCCCACAACATAGGTGCTAATATTGCCCATTTTATAGATGAAGAGATTGAGGCACAAAAAGGTTCCATTATTTACCAAAATCACACAGCTAACAATTGATGAGTTAGAATTTATCTTACCCCAGGTAGTCTAATTCCAGAGCCCATTCTCTTAATTTTTATACATTACAGTCATTCATTCAACATTAACTGAGTTCCAGACACTAATTCACACACTGGAGATAGACATGAATAAGACAACGTCCAACTTTCCCCTGAAAAAAATTAAAATCTAGTACGGCAAGACCAACATAAATAAGTGTGCTGAGTATACCCTAAGTTTGTCGCCCTGAATTGCCTATTACAACAGTATAAAGTGTTCCCATGTTTTATTTATTTCTATATCTCCCATAGTTTCCTCATAGTAGGCTCTGAACAAATATTGAGCAAACAACTAAAGTCAACCCATCTCCTCTACTTTTGTTGTACCTATAGCTACTGGTCAGAAGCGGTGAGGGGGATGGCCAGACACGGTGGCTCACACCTGTAATCCCAGCACTATGGGATGCCAAGACAGGTGGATCACCTGAGGTCAGGAGCTCGAGACCAACCTGGGCAACATGGCAAAACACTGTCTCTACTAAAAATACAAAAATTAGCCACGTATGGTGGTGGGCACCTGTAATCCCAGCTACTTGGGAAGCTGAGGTAGGAGAATTGCTTGATCCCAGGAGGCAGAGATTGCAGTGAGCCAAGATCCAAAAAAAAAAAAAAAAAAAAAAAAAAGGGTAAGGGACTGAAAACTACATTTATCTCATTCTCCTTCATATCCTTAATAATATTCATTCAGTCAACAAATATGCAGACTGTGAGCCAGCCACTATTCTTGGCACCAGAACACTTCAGATAAACACCCTGCTCTCATAGGAGTAACATTCAAGTGGATGCAACAATCAAACAAGCACAAAAAAAGGAAGAAAGAAAGAAAAGAAAAAGAAACCAAACAAAATCATTTCAGATAATTTTAATTGTTATAAATATTTGCATTTATCATTTAAAAATATGATAAACATGCCAGGCACAGTGGTTCACCACTGCAATCCCAGAAATTTGGGAGGCCGAGCTTGAGACTAGGAATTTGAGACCACCCTGGGCAACATAGTGAGACCCTTGTCTCTACTTATTTTTTTAGAGACAGGAGTCTCACTCTGTTGCCCATGCTGGAATGCAGTGGTGTGATTATGGTTCAACCCATCCTTGACCTTTCCAGGCTGAGGTGGTCCTCCCACCTCAGCCTCCTCAGTAGCTGAGACTACAGGCGTGAGCCACTACACCCAGCTAAGTTTTGCTTTTTTTTTTTTTGGAGGAGTTTTGCTCTTGTTGCCCAGGCTGGAGTGCAATGGCCCAGTCTCGGCTCACCGTAACCTCCGCCTCCTCTTGCCTCAGCCTCCTAAGTAGCTGGGATTCCAGGCACGTGCCACCTCACCCAGCTAATTTTGTATTTTCAGTAGAGACAGGGTTTCTCCATGTTGGTCAGCATGGTCTCGAACTCCCGACTTCAGGTGATCCCCCCTGCCTCAGCCTCCCAAAGTGCTGGGATTACAGGTGTGAGCTACCAGCCCTAGCCAAAAAAAAATTTTTTAATTATGATATGATGGGGTGTTAATTTAGACTGGGAAGGCTTAGACGTGAAGGTGATGTTTAAACTGGTGCATAGAGGTTGAAAAACATCTATTACTTTCATTTTTTAGAGAAAAGGGCAAAGCTAGAAACCCTATCCAAAATTAGAAGCCAGAATTAACCTGTCATTGACAAAAGATTGCAATATTTTTTTCCAAAATGTATACCTAATTGTTGTAAGAATAGAACTCTGTTCACATAATCACCATTTCTTTCTTTCTTTCTTTCTTTTTTTTTTTTGAGATGGAGTCTCACTCTGTCTCCCAGGCTGGTGTGCAATGGCGTGATCTTGGCTCACTGCAACCTCTGCCTCCGGATTCTCCCGTCTCAGCCTCCCGAGTAGCTAGGATTACAGGTGCCCACCACCAAGCCCAGCCAATTTTTGTATTTTTAGTAGACAGGGGCTTTCACCATGATGGTCAGGCTGACCCACCCGCTTAGGCCTCCCAAAGTGCTGGGATTACAGGCATGATCCACCATACCCAACCATACTCACCAATTTTATGTAAAATTGGTTTGGTGTTTTTTTTTTAATATAATGGCTTTGCTTTATTTCAGAAAGGAAATTCTGACCATGCTGCATATTGACTTCTTTTTACCTTTATGCTTGCTTCTAATTAAAGGTGGGGGGAGGGGCATTATGGAGCCACTTGCATAAACAAGGGTTCTGGCAAAATGATGCAAAAACTCTATTTCTATAACACTTGGGGATTTTAGCTTCAATGCGTGGTATTTAAATACACCATTTTACTTTACCTTTATATTTATAGAGATGGGGTCCCACTATGTTACCTAGGCTGGTCTTGAACTCCTGGGCTTAAGCAATCCTCTCATCTCAGTCTCCCAAAGTGCAAATATAACATTTTAAATAATACAACCTGTAACATTCTGTTCTATATTTCACAACCCCTTAAAAGCTTATTATTGGAAAGAAAAGATACATACAGAATAATGAAGAAAGTTATTTTTTACTAATGTTGCAAGGAAATGCCCACCGGGTTTGACAAAATTAACACTGATTTTGTCAAGTCACTTAACTGCTCCAAGTCTCCATTTCTTATTCATGGGTAAAATGAGATGTTGACATTAGAGGATCCCTATGGGTCCTCCTAGCCCTAAACACCCGATTCTCCTCAGAAAACAAAAAGTCCAAGAATCGGAACCTGTACTGCATGGGTACAATGCAGGTGTTATGATGAGCACCTTTTTAAATTTTGTTTTATTTGGAGTTCAGTTTTTATAACAATTTTCTTCTGATGTAACAGGTGAGGTAAGGTTTTACAACAAGATTCCTCAGTAGGAGTATTTCCTATCTATCAATGAAAAGAATGGGGAGGGGAAATAAAACAGCTATGGTGCCCAACAAGAATACTACACGGCCAAAAGCATTCCACAGCGAGCGCTCGCTATGATAGCAGAGAATCATTGGAAAGGAAACTGTAAATTTCCACCATTTTATTATTTTTCCTTTCTTATCCTCTCCTACAGAAAAAAGCCTAGTTTTAATCTTCACGTAATCACCAGAGATAGCTAAAGCCACAGCAATCCTTACACATTTTTTGTTAGAAAGAAATAGCCAAAATATTGACGAGGCACTGTTTTTCCACACATATCACCAATCTTATTTTAGTACTGAGGACGCCGTTTTGCAACTGTCACCCACCATCAGCCCTCGCTCCGCTGCGGCCGCCACTCGCCGCCACCCATTTTTAAAAATCCGTTCACGAGGGTGGTGCCTTTCATCCAAACCCATAAACAACCATTTCCTCCCTGCCACCGTGGTCTGGGCTCCTGAAGCGTTCGGCCACGCCAGGGCCGAGCCCCGCAAGCAGGGAGACCGCAGACTGCGGCGCTGGGCGGCGGACACCGAAGCTCTCCTCAACTCCCGAGTGATTTCAGGGGTTCAGGACCCGGATAAGTCCCCGCCCTGGAAGCCAAGCCCCGGGAAAGGGAGGAGTGAGGAGGCCCCGGACCGGCAGAGCTCAGCCTCAGGAAAACAAGCGTCTCCTCCCCAGCCCGGGGACGGCCCAGCCTCCCAGGTGGGTCTCGCAGCCGCCGATCGCGCTGCGGCCGGGGGCGGGGGAGGAGGACGCAGGCCGGGATCTCGCTCGTCACGACCCACCCAGGAGGGTGGGAAGGAGGACCGCAGGAAAAGGGAGCGGAGTCGGGGCGCTCAGGGAATAAAGACGAGGAAGGGAAGAGGGGACCAGGGGACTGGGGGAAGGTAATGGGAGTGAGGATGGGGGTGCGGGGGAGGGTGACGGGTGCAGAGGGGAGGACACCGGCTGCAGGGAGTAGAGGCGAGGCGAAGGGTAAGGACGGGTGCTGGGGGTGGAGGGGAGGAAGGGGAAGGAGGTCTGGCATGCGGGAGAGGCGGGATAGAGAGAGGTGGGGTGAGGGGGGGTGGGGGCAGGGGGGAGGATGGGGCGAGGGGGAGACAAATGGGGGTGACGGTAAGAGGGAGGGAGGATGGAGGGGAAGGAGGATGCAGGGAAAAGGGAAGACAGTGACGGCGAGAAAGGAGGATGGGGAGGGGAGGAGGGCGGGCTGCAGGGGGAAGGCCGAGGTGAAACGCGAGATGAGGGACGAGAGAGCGGGGGAAGCGCCCGGGCCGCGGGCGGCCGGCCGGGACCTTCCTCGCCCGCGGGCGGCGCCCGATAACGGGACCCCGCGGGCCAGGAGCCTCGGGCCGGGGACGCAGGGCTGGCAGCGCGTTCGGAGGCAGGACGCTGCGAGCAAGGGCCGCGCGGGGCTCCCCGACAGCCGAAGCCCCCGCCTGCGGGAAGGACCCCAGCTCCACTTACTCTCTCCGACCACAGCTTTGAGGCCAATGGGGGCCATGGCGCTGCACGAGTCTCTAGGCTTCGACCTCCTCCTCCCGTGACGCCTGCGGACTCCGCCGCCTTCTCGGGTGGGCGCTCTGGGCCGGCCGCAGCTCTCCGCCTCGCAGCCGCGCTCGGGACCGACTGACGCGCGGACTGGCCGCGGGGGCGCGGCGCGAACCAGAGCGAGGCTGCCCGGCCGCCGGCGCGCGCGCGGTGGGCGGGGCCAGTCGGGGGCGGGCCTCACATCGGCCGTCGGCGTCCCCTACTCTCCTCCGCCAATCGCACTGCGGCCCGGGGGCTCAGCCCCGCCCTCCGAGATGCGGCTGGGCGCGAGGAGGAGGCTGGCTGGTGCCGAGCCGCGCCCTCCCCCTCACCTCACGCGCCGCGCGCGCCCAGGGCGCGGGGTCCCCAGGCCTCCTCTTTCACCTCCGCTGAGATCCCTGGCTACAGGCTACTGACGCGCTTCATCTGCCAGAAACCCGCGCGGGTCCTGTGTTTCCACTTGCTGGGAGCTTCCGTTTTTTCCCTGCCCTCGGAAGGTGGTGGGAGGCGAGATTTCTTACTAGCAGTGCCCACTCCCAGCCGCAGCGAAGCCAGGGTGAATCCACCCACAGCACCTCCCTCTCGCTGGGCACCTGCATCCGTGCCTCCACCAACACTGAGTTCTAGTGTCAAACTCCGTGCCAAGCGCCTCACGGGCATCATCTCATCAAATCCTCCAATCATTGGGCATTGCTTTTTATTTTTTGTTTACACTCCTCTTAGCTCATACCTATGGACATTGTTTTTTAATCTGCATTTTCAGATGAAAACACCGAGGTGAGCAGATACTGAAAATAGCACTAGATTTACCTTCAGGCCGCGTAGCATCCGTTAGCTAATGTTCATTATTCATTCACTGTTGTGAGTAAGCCGCTATTCTATTCCCTGGAGCTACAACCAAGTACATCCTGCTTATGGGGTGCTCAGAGTCTAGAAGTTTCTAAGTCCCAAATCTGATACGAATATACTGTGGAACCAACTCTGGTCTTAGTATCTCCTTCCTGGAGTCCATATTTACTAAAGTGGACCCAGGTCAGTTTTGCTCGACTTTCTTTGTTAATAGGAGATACTGCTTTTGAAATATGAGACAGGGCTTGCTTTTGGCTTCAAAGTAACACAAATTGAGCCAATTAAAAATAAAAGAGAACAAGAGAGGTAGTAGTAGTAAAAATCAGTGAATATTCATTAAATTTTTGGAATATCTTTGAGCTAGGGTTTTATCTTCATATTATTAAGAAGTAATAATATTTTACAGATGAGGAATTGAGATTCAGAGTAGATAAGTGCTTTATTAGTAAATGACAAAGGAAAGGTCCAATTCTAGAATCTGAATTCTGAACCATTATTTTATACTGAGAAAAAAAAAATGCTGAGGACTAAGGAGGAATTTTCCAAAGTCACAGAAGCCAATGGTGGCTGAGCCAGGACAAGAGGCCACATGTCCTATTTCAGTCACCAGCCCCAAAACAAACAGATTTGACCATCTTCTCACCACCACCCCAATCTACCCCCAACAGAACTTTCAGATGGCTTCACAGAGAGAGAAGTCATTAATGTGTCAACTCTCTATGAGTGGGCTTTGCCTTTGCCCAGGAAACATACTGATAGCCCCTGGGTGCATTTGGAGGAGGAGATAGTGTGTAAAGGTGGGGGGCACCTAGGATGCACTGGTAATGTGCCACATGCTTCCTTCTTCACCAGATTTAGATGCCACAGTTTCTACATCTGCCATGAAAATATAAATTCAAAGCTGGAAAATTCCCTAGCAGCTAAGGAAAAGGAATGGCCAAGGGCTCCTCTTGTCACTCATCCAGTCAACAAGGTTTATTGAGTGCGGCCAAAGTCCAGGCCATGTGCTGTGGGTAAGATGGAGGCAATTTCTACCCTCAAGGAACTGGTATTCTAGCTGATGGGACAGACAGGAAACAAGGTGTTACAGCATTGAGTTACTGTTCTGATGAGTGCTGGAGCAGATGGAGAAGGGGCTGTGAGAGTGGATAACAGGGCACCTGGCCCAGTGGACTAGCTGGGGTGCAGTCAGAGCTGGCTTCCTGAGATGGGGAAATGGTGGTGAGAAGGTCCTGGGAG
Source organism: Ateles fusciceps (assembly GCA_036589455.1). Lineage (NCBI taxonomy): Eukaryota > Metazoa > Chordata > Mammalia > Primates > Atelidae > Ateles > Ateles fusciceps. The sequence goes on from JAZHEH010003300.1 coordinate 6,112,183, forward strand.
AGTGTCTAGGCAGATATAGAGTAGGTGCAAAGACCCAGTGGTGGAAAGGAGTTTGGCTCTTTCAGGAACAGAAAGGGGGCACTGGGACTAGAGAGGAGAAAGCCTGAGGGGTAGGGCAGGAGAAAGAGCCTCCAAGGGAGACCTGGATGCAGGGCTCCAGGACTTTTTTTTTTTTTTTGAGACGGAGTCTGGCTCTGTCGCCAAGGCTAGAGTGCAGTGGCGCGATCTCAGCTCACTGCAACCTCTGCCTCCCAAGTTCAAGAGATTCTGCTGCCTCAGCCTCCCAAGTAGCTGGGACTACAGGTGTCCACCACTGTGCCTGGCTAATTTTTGTATTTTTTTAAATAGAGACAGGGTTTCATCTCTTGGCCAGGCTGATCTCGAACTCCTGACCTTGTGATCCACCCGCTCAGCCTCCCAAAGTGCTGGGATCACAGGCGTGAGACACTGAGCTGGGCCAAGGCTCCAGGACTTCTTAATGGCCTGGGATCCGTGTGCAGGAACCTTCTCAAGGGTCACAGCAAATGAAATATAGCAGCTTCTTATTTTCTGCAGAAAGAAGGACAAAAAAAAAAGTCCTTTCCTGCAGATGTGTACCTGGAGATGACAAAAATCAGAACGGATGTTTTTTAACATAGCATGACTGAAAGGTAGAGTGGGGTGACAGACTGTGAATTCACCCAGGAACCCCAGCCTCTGGAGTCTCGGGTTGGGAGCGCTGATTTGGCATCCAAGACCTGGTTGGAGACCTCTTGACATCTTTGAGCCTTGGTTTCCCCATCTGTGAAATGGGGACAAATAAAACTTCCAGGCCTGTCTCCCAGGGTGACTGAGGAGCCAGCAAAATGATCCACTTGAAAGGGTAAAATCCTCCCTCAGCTATCACACAATACTATCCTTTGCTCTGTATTCTTTATTTGCTTTACTGGGAGTTTGATACATGCCAGGCACTGTGCTAAAAAGCTCTCATGAATTTTCACCGATTCTCACTACAGCCCTTTGAGATCGGTGCTATTATTATCTCCCTGGGGCGCAAAGAGATCAAGCCACTTGTCCAAGGTCACACAGCTCTACCCTGAGCCAAGACTCGCGTTCTTACTTCCTGATGTCCAGGGCAGAACGTCCAGCGCCCAGGGTGCAACCCCAGTGCCCACACCTAAGGTGAGGTTCGGCTGTGTGGACAGCTCGTTGGGGAGCGTATCGACAAAGAGAACCAGCACGCTTGGGAGTTGGATCCAGGTGGGTCTGCGCCCCCGCCTAGGCCCAGCGCCAGGGCCAGCCAGGGTAGCAGCTACAGGATGCCCAGGGTTGGTCCGCGTCATCAGCCAGCGGGCCCGCAAGTGCGCCCGCAGATACGCATGCGCGGCTTGCAGCCTCTGCAGAGCCGGGTGCGGGCCTGGCGCTGTGGTGGGAAGAGTCCTGTGATTTATGCACGGGTCACATGACGGCGGGGAGTGCTTCAGGTGGGCCGACCACTGCAGAGAGGAGCGGGGGAGAGGCTGGTGATCAGGACAGATGGCGAGGGAGCGGCCTGGAGAGACTGAGAGCGAGGAGACAGAAATAGCAATGGAGACAACCAGCGCTCCCGGTGGCCTCCACCGGACCTACTGAGTCCTTCACGCGATTTCACAGGCTTGAGCCACCTACACACCTGGAGCCTGTTGCAGAGCCCTGGGGCCAATCTGGGCCGCTTCTCCGACAGCATCGGGGTGCACCTCCCTCCCTGTTGCTTTTAAGCTGCATCATCAGCTGCAATGTTCCGTGTTCACCCATACCTCCCTCCTCCTGGCCTCTGGGCCATTTGATTCTGGGACACTCCTTGAGGAGCAGTTCCTAAAGAATTCAATAAGATAATATTTATAAGGTACTTTACCCAGGACTGGAAACCTGGTAAGTCTCCAATGAATGTTAGCTGTTAATATCCTTGTTAAAAATTACACGAGTATTTTGTTATGCCAGCCAAGGTTGACAAAAAAAAAAAAACGGAAAACCAAAAAAGAAAAAAAATGACACGAGGCTGAATTAAATCACTGCTAAATAGAAGGTGTGGGTTATGGAGAGTTCAGGCTGTGTCCCTAGATTCATTGGCAAGAATGAAAAGTAATTTTTTCTGTCGCTGTCACCCCACCCCCCACTACCAGGCATACATCTATAAAGAGCGGCTGGGCCTGGAGTACTTAAGTTTGAGACATCCTTGCCCTCAAGAGTGAATTAACAGTTTTTTTAGTTTGAGGCCACACTGCAGTATCAAAACGGCTTTGTTTTCAAAAGCCCAGGCGAGGGTCTCAACTTCAAGGGACTGCAGAGGCCAGAGTAATGTAATTGCACAGATGTAGCCAGCTGCAGAGCACATGATTTACCCAGAGGAACAGTCCTTGCTCAGCTCCAGTCATTGGGTTCTATGCAGCAACTGAGGGTCTGGAATGTAGAAGTTATGTGAAATTTCCCAATGTTTAGGTGTTGCAAAGAATTTTTCTTTTTTCTTTTTTTTTCTTTTCTTTTTCTTCCATTTTTTTTATTGCATTTTAGGTTTTGGGGTACATGTGAAGAACATGCAAGATTGTTGCATAGGTACACACATGGCAGTGTGGTTTGCTGCCTTCCTCCCCATCACCTATATCTGGCATTTCTCCCCCCTGCTATCTCTCCCCCAACTCCCCACCCCCCGCTGTCCCTCCCCTATTTTCCCCCCGACAGACCCCAGTGTGTGATGCTCCCTCCCTATGTCCATGTGTTCTCATTGTTCAACACCCGCCTATGAGTGAGAACATGCGGTGTTTGATTTTCTGTTCTTGTGTCAGTTTGCTGAGAATGATGGTTTCCAGGTTCATCCATGTCCCTACAAAGGACACGAACTCATCGTTTTTGATGGCTGCATAGTATTCCGTGGTGTATATGTGCCACATTTTCCCTGTCCAGTCTATCATCGATGGGCATTTGGGTTGGTTCCAGGTCTTTGCTATTGTAAACTGTGCTGCAATGAACATTCGTGTGCATGTGTCCTTAGAGTAGAACAATTTATAATCCTTTGGATATATACCCAGTAATGGGATTGCTGGGTCAAATGGAATTTCTATTTCTAGGTCCTTGAGGAATCACCACACTGTCTCCCACAATGGTTGAACTAATTTACACTGCCACCAACAGTGTAAAAGTGTTCCTATTTCTCCACATCCTCTCCAGCATCTGTTGTCTCCAGATTTTTTAATGATCGCCATTCTAACTGGTGTGAGATGGTATCTCAATGTAGTTTTGATTTGCATTTCTCTAATGACCAGTGATGATGAGCATTTCTTCATATGTTTGTTGGCTTCATGTATGTCTTCTTTTGTAAAGTGTCTGTTCATATCCTTCGCCCACTTTTGAATGGGCTTGTTTGTTTTTTTCTTATAAATCTGTTTTAGTTCTTTGTAGATTCTGGATATCAGCCCTTTGTCAGATGGGTAGACTGCAAAAATTTTTTCCCATTCTGTTGGTTGCCGATTCACTCTAATGACTGTTTCTTTTGCCGTGCAGAAGCTGTGGAGTTTGATTAGGTCCCATTTGTCTATTTTGGCTTTTGTTGCCAATGCTTTTGGTGTTTTGGTCATGAAGTCCTTGCCTACGCCTATGTCCTGAATGGTTTTGCCTAGATTTTTTTCTAAGGTTTTTATGGTGTTAGGTCTTATGTTTAAGTCTTTAATCCATCTGGAGTTAATTTTAGTGTAAGGTGTCAGGAAGGGGTCCAGTTTCTGCTTTCTGCACATGGCTAGCAAGTTTTCCCAACATCATTTATTAAACAGGGAATCCTTTCCACATTGCTTGTTTTTGTCACTTTTTTTTTTTTTTTTTTAGCCAGAGTCTCACTCTGTCACCCAGGCTGGTAGGGTGATCTTGGCTCACTGCAACCTCCGCCTCCCGGGTTCAAGCAACTCTCCTGCCTCAGCCTCCCAAGTAGCTGGGATTACAGGTGTGCGCCACCATGTGCAGCTAATTTTTGTATTTTCAGTAGAGTCAGGGTTTCACCATGTTGGCTAGGCTGGTCTCAAACTCCTGACCTCAAATGATCCTCCTGCCTCAGCTTCTCAAAGTGCTGGGATTTCAGGCATGAGCCACCGTGCCCAGCCAGCAATGGATTTTTTTTTCTTAACCTGTAACACAGCACCAGCATATCCTGAGAACATGTGCCCTGCATTTTAAAAATTGTTTGGCCAAACAAAACACATGAGGACCACATTCATCCCAGCCCTACCTCCATGCAAACTGTAAGGAGCTGGAATACTTCCTCCCAAAGGGGGAGGTTGGATTCCCCCCAAGGGCAAGAAGAAGGAGCAGTAGATACCCAGAGAGGCACTGGTGCTCCCCCCACTCACATAAAATCCCCTAGTGAGCAGGGCTTTGGACTAGGAGTGAGCATGGTGTAAATGCCTGGGCACCAAGCACTAGGACTTCAGTCTCTAGGGCCACAGAGGGGTCCTTCTGCTTAGCCAGGCCCTGGGGCAGCACATATAGCCAAGTAGAGCCAGCCCCTTTTCTTGGACTGGTAAGCCCTATAGTGGAAACGTCTGAGAGCAACTGATGTAGGCAGCTCAGTTTTGTCCAGACTGTGTAAGCCCCCCGAGTCCTGGTACAAGTCCAGGAACAAAGAGGAGCCACTGGGAGAAAAAAAAAAAAAAGCTAGATATTAGAAGTCTTAGTGACCTCAGCCAGTGGGGATTTAAGGCAGATTTTATCCAATTAAAGAAAGAAAGAAATATGGATTTTTTTTTTTAGACAGAGTCTCGCTCTGTCACCAGGTGCCAGGCTGGAGTGCAGTGGCACAATCTCAGCTCACTGCAACCTCCGCCTCCCGGGTTCAAGCAATTCTCCTGCCTCAGCCTCCCTAGTAGTTGAGACTACAGGGGCTTGCCACCGCACCCAGCTAATTTTTGTATTTTTTAGTAGAGACGGGGTTTCACCATGTTGGCCAGGACGGTCTCGATCTCTTGACCTCGTGATCCGCCCACCTCAGCCTCCCAAAGTGCTGGGATTACAGGCGTGAGCCACTGCACCCGGCGAAATATGGCATTTTTTCCATCTTGGGTATCAGAGAAAAATTCATACCTTTTAACAGATTAAATTATTGCCAAGGCTGGGCATGGTGGCTCATGCCTATAATCCCAGCACTTTGGGAGGCCAAGGGAGATGAGTTGCTTGACCCCAGGAGTTTGAGATCAGCCTGGGCAACATGTTAAAATCCCGTCTTCACTAAAAATACAAAAATTAGCTGGGCATGGTGGTACACGCATGTAATCCCAGATAATTGGAGGCTGAGGTGGGAGGATCGCTTGGGCCCTGGAGGTCAAAGCTCCAAGGAGCCGAGGTTGCACCGTGACACTCCAGCCTGGGCAACAGAATAAGACCTTCTCTAAAAAATAAATAAATAAATAATTGTCAAGTCCCAGAGGAAAGAGTTTTCATTCCGACTGGGGAAACTGTTTTGTTCACATATGTTTTGTTTCTGGCCAATTTGGCATTTCAGCTGAGCCTGGAGGCTGAGAAGAGAGAGGGGTTAAAATACAATTTTTATTTGTTTGTTTATTTATCTTTTGAGATGGAGTCTCTACTAAAAATATACAAAAATTAGCCTGGGGTTGTGGCACATGCCTGTAATCCCAGCTACTTGGGAGGCTGAGGCCGGAGAATCACTTGAACCTGGGCAGCAGAGGTTGGAGGAGCGAGATTGTACCACTGCACTCCAGCCTAAGCAACAGAGTGAGACTCCATCTAAAAAAAAAAAATATATTGGCTGAGTGTGGTGGCTCATACCTGTAATCCCAGCACTTTGGGAGGTCGAGGCAGGTGGATCATGAAGTCAGGAGTTCAAGACCAGCCTGGCCAATATGGTGAAACCCCGTCTCTAGTAAAAATACAAAAATTAGCGGGGCATGGTGGCAGGCACCTGTAATCTCAGCTACTCGGGAGGCTGAGGCAGGAGAATTGCTTGAACCCGGGAGGTGGAGGTTGCAGTGAGCCGAGACTGCGCCATTGCACTCCAGCCTGGGCAACAGAGCAAGACTCCATCTAAAAAAATTATTTGTCAATTAAAAATAATAAATATAATAAATAAATAAATAATATATATATTTGTGAGACAGAGTCTCGCACTGTCGCCCGGAGTGGAGTGCAATGGTGTGATCTCGGCTCATGGCAACCTCTACCTCCCAGGTTCAAGGGATTTCCCTGATTCAGCCTCTTAAGTAGCTGGGATTACAGGTGCCCGCCACCATGCCCGGCTAATTTTTTGTATTTTTAGTAGAGACAGGGTTTCACCATGTTGGTCAGGCTGGTCTTGAACTCCTGACCTCATGATCTGCCTACCTCGGCCTCCCAAAGTGCTGGGATTATAGGCATGAGCCACCACGCCCAGCCAAAAATATTTTCTAAAAAGAATAGACCCATGCTTCTCAAACTATGCATAGAGGCACCCTGGTGTACCACACTACATTGACAGGAGCATGATAGAATGTTTTAAATTTTTATTTTATTTTTTTGTAGACAAGATCTCACTCTATCACCCAGGCTTGAGCGCAATGGCATGATCATAGCTAACTTCAACCTCAAACTCCTGGGTTCAAGCGATCCTCCCACGTCAGCCTCCTGGGTAACTGGGACTACAGGTGCATGCCATTAGGACCAGCTAATATTTTTGTTTTTTTGTTTTTCTGTTTTGAGATGAAATATCACTCTGTCACCCAGGCTGGAGTACAGTGGTGTGATCTCGGCTTGCTGCAACCTCCATCTCTCGGGTTCAAGCAATTCTTCTGCCTCAGCCTCCCAAGTAGCTGGGATTATAGGCACATACCACCAGGCCCTGCTAATGTTTGTATTTTTAGTAGAGATGGGGGTCTCACCATGTTGGCCAGGCTGGTCTTGAACTCCTGACCTCAAGTGATCCACCCACCTTGGCCTCATAAAGTGCTGGGATTACAGGTATGAGCCACCGTGACTGGCCTAATTTTTTTGTATTTTTTATATATTTTTTAGTAGAGACGGGGTTTCACCATGTTGGCCAGGATGGTCTCCATCTCTTGACCTCGTGATCTGCCCGCCTCGGCCTCCCAAAGTGCTGGGATTACAGGCTTGAGCCACTGTGCCCGGCCCTTTTGTATTTTTTATACAGACAGTGTCTCCCTATGTTGCCCAGGCTGGTCTTGACCCATGACCTTAAGTGATCCTCCTGCTTTAGCCTCCCAAAGTGCTGAGTTTATGAGTGTGAGCCACTGTGCCCAGCCGAATATTTCAGACTTTGGAGGGGAAACAAAATTATACTCATCTTTGGGTGAACAGTGTGAAAACAACTAGCTGGAAGCAGTACACAATTTCAACATTAGGCTTTACAACCTTGCTTTCTGTAGTATTACAGCTTTGTAGTACTGGGTTTTCAGCAATTGTTGTGGTAATGTTACTAGAGAAGTCTCCACCCAGACCCTAAGAGAGGATTCTTGCATCTCACCCAGGAGGGAATTCAAGGCATATTGCAAAGTGCAATGAGAAAAGATAGTTTGGGCCGGGCGCGGTGGCTCACGCCTGTAATCCAAGCACTTTGGAGGCCAAGGTGGGCGGATCACCTGAGGTCGGGAGTTCAAGACCAGTCTGACCAACATGGTGAAACCCCATCTTTAAAAAAAAAAAAGAGAGAGAAAAAGATAGTTTACTGAAAGCTACTCTGGGCTGGGCGTGGTGGCTCATGCCTGTAATCCCAGCATTTTGGGAGGCTGAGTTGGGCTGATCACTTGAAGTCAAGAGTTTGAGACCAGCCCGGCCAACATGGTGAAACCCCGTCTCTACTAAAAATACAAAAATTAGATGAGCATGGTGGCGGGCACCTGTAATCCCAAGTACTCAGGAGGCTGAGGCAGGAGAATCACTTGAACCCGGGAGGGGGGAGGTTGCAGTGAGCCGAGATCGCGCCATTGCACTCCAGCCTGGGCAGCAAGAGTAAGACTCTGTCTCAAAAGAGAAAAAAAAAAGAAAAGAAAAAAGAAAGCTACTCCATTACAGAGGAGCATCCTGAGAAAGCAAGAGGAAGAATGCCCTGTCTTTGTTTAAGTTATTTCTTATAAGGGGTCTTGTCTGCCAAGCTGTGTCTACGTGCAGGTGAGCAGACAGCATGACAAAAATTATTACTCTATTGATTTAAACTCTCCTTAACATTTTAGTGTGTGAGTACATCAAAGCATAACTATAATTATCTTGAAAGCATATATTGTTATGAGTATTGGGACATCTAAACTATAAACATCCCATGACTATGGGTGGTGACAGCAAGAAATGTGCCTTGTTAGATGGAGCTGAATTTAAAATGGCATTACTCTGGCTCTCCTAGGCTCTTGCTTCCCTAACAATGAGAAGTAAATAACTCAACCAGTCAAGGTGGCTCACACCTGTAATTCTCAGAACTTTGAGAGGCCAAGATGGGAGGATCACTGGAGCTCAGGAGTTAGATACTAGCCTGGGCAAAATGGCAAAACCTCATCTCTACAAAAAATACAAAAATTAGCCAAGCGTGGTGGCACATGCCTGTAGTCCTAGCTACTTGGGAGGCTAAGGTGGGAGGATAGCTTAAGCCAGGGAGGTTGAGGCTGCAGTGAGCTGAGATTGCATCATTGCACTCCAGCCTAAGCAACAGAGTGAGACTCTGTCTCAAAAAAAAAAAAAAAAAAAAAAAAAGAAGAAGAAAATAACAAATTACTCATGAAAATCAATGTGGAACAGAAAATGAGAGTGTTGGCCAGGTGTGGTGACTCACACCTGTAATCCCAGCACTTTCTGAGGCTGAGGTAGGAGGATCGCTTGAGCCCAGGAGTTTGCAACCAGACTGGGCAACATGCCAAAACCCTGTCTCTGGGAAAAATACAAAAGCTAGCTATTCACTGACTACTTGGATGCAAACAAAATTTAAAAATTAAAAATAAAAGCTATCTGAGCGTGGTGGTGTGTGCCTGGTGTTCCAGCTACGAGTAAGGCTGAGGTGGGAGAATCACTTGAGCTGGGAGTTCATGATCTCAACACTGCACTCCAGCCTGGGTGACAGAGCAAGATCTGGTCTCAAAGAAAAAAAAAAGGAAGGAAGGAAGGGAGGGAGGGAGGGGAGGGGAGGGGAGGAGAGGGAAGGGAAGGAGGGAGGGAAAGATGGAGGGAGGGAAGGAAGGGAGGGAGGAAGAGAAAGAAAGAAAAAAGAAAAAGGAAGGAAGAAGAAGAAAGAAAAAGGAAGGAAGGAAGAGAGAACGAAAGAATGAAAAAGAAAGAGAGAAAGAAGGAAAGAAAAAGAAAGAAAAAGAAAGAAAGAAAGAAAATAATGTTGGTATCTGATGTGATTCCAAGATTCCAAGAAAGTACACATATCCCATTAAGTAAGTAATCGTGGTGTCTTAGTCCATTTGGTGCTGCTAAAACAGAATACCATAAACTGGGTTATTTATACAGAACAAACATTTCTCATAGTTCTGGAGGCTGGGAAGTCTAAGATCAAGATGCTGGCATCTGGTGAGGGCCTTCTTGCTGCATCATCCCATGCAGAAGGGCAAAGAGAGGGCAAAGAAAAGGGGAGAGAGAGAAAGAGAGGGGGAGGAAACAGAAGTTAGGTATTTTTTTTTCTTTGTAGAGAAAGGGTCTTGCTACGTTGCCCAGGCTGGTCTCGCACTCCTGGCCTCAATACCACTTCAGGTATAATGGGTCATGCCTGTAATTCCAGCACTTTCGGCCTCCCAAAGTGCTGGAATTAGAGACATGAGCCATTATACCAAGCCTTGGTTAGGTATTTCTTTTGAACTAGGACTGCTATGAAAAAAAAAATCACTGAGACATAAAAGCCCCTGTGTTTGGGTACCTCTGGCATAGGCAAAGAAAGTGTGGTGTGGTGGCATTTAGCAAATTTATTGAGCACTTACTGTGTGCCAGTCATTAATCTAGGCACTGGTTATACAGCAAGGAACAAAAGAGAAAAATCCCTGTGGACAGGAAGCCAACATTTTAGAGAGAAAAACAATAAATATCTCAGCAATGGGTCAGGATGTAAAAAAAAGAAAGAAAATTTAAAAGTCAGTAATAAACTGACTTGTTAGTCAGGGTGTGTGTTGAGCGTGGTGGCTCATGCCTATAATCCCAGCACTTCAGGGTGCCGAGGTGGGAAGATCACTTGAGCCCAGAAGTTAGAGACCAGCCTGGACAACATGGCAAAACCCTGTCTCAACAAAAAATTTAAAAATTAGCCAGGCATGGTGGCATATGCCTGTAGTCCCAGCTACTCAGGAGGCTCAAGTGGGAGGATCACTTGAACCCAGGAGATCAAGGCTGCAGTGAGCCCTGATGGCACCACTGCACTCCAGCCTGGGTGACAGAGTAAGACCCGTCTTTCCTCTCTCTCTCTCAATATATATATATATACTCATTCCAACCTCACAATCATCCTATGAGGTAGTTACTATTATTATCCCCATTTTACAGAAGAGGAAACAGCCATTTGTCCAGGGTCACACAGCCAATAAGTGATAGAGAAAGGATTTAGACCCTGGTGTGTGGGAGATGAGGATGGAAGTGGAACGCAGTACTCTGTTTTGTACTTCTTTTCTCTCTCCATGAGAAACCGTGGAAGGTTTTCAAATATAGAAGTGACATTTAGGCTGGGCAGGATGGTTCACGCCTGTAATCCCAGCACTTTGGGAAGCTGAGGCAGGTGGATCACCTGAGGCCAGGAGTTCCAGACCATCCTGGCCAACGTAGTGAAACCCCATCTCTACTAAAAATACAAAAATTAGTTGGGCATAGTTGCAAGTGCCTGTAATCCCAGCTACTTGGGAGGCTGAGGCAGGAAAATCGCTTGAACCTGGGAGGCGGAGGTTGCAGTGAGCCGAGATTGTGCCACTATACTCCAGCCTGGGTGACAGAGCAAGACTCCGTTAAAAAAAAAAAAAGAAGTGACATTTATTTATTCATCTGTTTAACATTCAATAAATATTTATCATATGCCCGTATTACAAACAAAAATAAAATACCAGTGTGTGTTTGCGTGGCAAGTAACCACAAGGACTCGGGCTTTGATTAATAGGAATTTTATTACTTGGCGAAAGTAAGTAGGACACTGGCAGTATTCTACAAAGCGGTGTCTCCCCGAAGGAAAGTGACAGGAGGGTTTTAGGGGGCAACGGAGAGAGCAGAGGGTGTATTAGGGCATGTAGAGGAGGGGTCCCAGAGGCAGTGTGTCACCGTGCCAGCAGCGCATGAGTCTCCTGTTAGGGTAATGAAGCTAGAGCCCCTCCCGGGTGGAGACTTCAGCGTGCTGATGAGGAAAGTTCACTTGAGTTCATCTAAAAGTTGCCAGGGTCTGTCAAGAGCTGGTTTAAACCAACAAGGTGGCTGAATTCTACAGGGTCTGGGGGAGGAACAGGCTACAGGGCAGAAGGCTGTAAGGCAAGCTGGTTGCTCAAGTTGATTAAATTTCTAGAATCCCTGGGGGCCCCGCTGCTTGCTTAAGCCCACTGTGTCCGGGTCACTCTGCCTGTGCCGAGCACTCCAGGTTGAATTTACAGACATAATCGTGCCCTCAGGGACTTCCAGTAAGGCAGGGCTGAGTGCTCTTGGGGGTGGGGGAAGAGGGGACCAAGGAGGACAGATGGGGCATGCACCCCAGCCTGGGACTTGGAAAGGACTCTTGGGGGAAAGGCAAAGTTGAAACCTAAAGGCTAAGCTGGAATTTGGAGTTGGAGTAGGGACGGGGAAGCGGAGAATATTCTGAGCAGAGGCAACAGCATGGGTGAAGAAAGCCCAGTGACCTATCTGACATGTTCACGTTGGCATAGCCCACTTGGCAGTGGAGTGGAGGCTGGAACACAGGTGGAGGGACCGGGGTGGGGAGGCTAGTGCAATAGTTCAGGCTGGAGACTGGAGTCCTAGCCTGGGGGCGGGGATTCAAGGGGCTGAACGTAATTGAGACGAATAACACCTGCCACTTCCTGAGAACTCTTATGTGCTGAGTGCTTCATGCACAATATCTAATTTTTTTTTTTTTTTTTTAGAGATGAGGTCTCACTATGTTGCCCAGGCTGGAGTGCAGTAGCTATTCACAAGCATAACCAGAGCTCACTGCAGCCTGGAACTCCTGGCCTCAAGCAATCATCCCACCTGAGCCTCCAGAGTAGCTGGGACTACAGGCTCATGACACCTGGCAGCACAAGATATTAGAATAATGATTGTCTCGTGGGGGATGGAGGGTGAAGAGTATTGACTGAAAAGAGAGACGAGAGGGACTTTGGAAATGTTCTATGTCTTGATCTGGGTGGTGGTAACATGGTGCATATTTACGTAAAAATTCATGGAACTGCTTACTTAAGAATTATGTTTTTTGGCCGGTACAGTGGCTCACCTCTGTAATCCAACACTTTGGGAGGCCGAGGTGGGCAGATCACTTGAGGTCAGGAGTTTGAGACCAGCTCGGCCAACATGATGAAACTCCGCCTCCAGGAAAGCACAAAAATTAGCAAGGTGTGGTGGTACATGACTGTAATCCCAGCTACTCGGGAGGCTGAGGCAGGAGAATCACTTGAACCGGGAGGTGGAGGTTGCGGTGAGCCGAGATCGTGCCATTGCAAGACTGTAAAAAAAAATTATTTTTTTTTTAATTTTTATGTTTATTTATTTATTTTTGAGATGGAGTCTCACTCTGTTGCCCAGGCTGGAGTGCAGTGGTGAGATCTTGGCTCACCACAACCTCCGCCTCCTGGGTTCAGGGGATTCTCCTGCCTCAGCTCCTGAATAACTGGGATTACAGACAATCACCACTGTGCCTGGCTAATTTTTGTGTTTTTAGTAGAGACAGGGTTTCACCATGTTGGCCAGGCTGGTCTCGAACTCCTGACCTCAGGTGATCTGCCTGCCTTGGCCTCCCAAAGTGCTAAGATTACAGGTGTGAGCCATCGCACACAGCCAGTAATAATAATTTTTTAAAGAATTCAGAGACTTGCCTGGGTCATGCAGGAGGTGGCTTGGCCAGATTTCTAGCTGAGGTTCGTCTGACCCCACATCCATGGTCTTGCTACTGCTGCTCCTTCCTGTCAGGAAGCAGTGGGACTTGGGTTACAAAGGATGAGAAGGTAGAAACCAGAGCTGGCTCTGATAGGAGACAGATGTACTCCTTCCAAGGGCATGGCTCCTTCCAAGGCCCTGCACCTAATTCTGTATTTGTAGTTTTGTTTTGTTTTTTTTGAGATGGACTCTTGCCCTGTCACCCAGGCTGGAGTGCAGTGGTGCGATTTCCACTCACTGCAACCTCTGCCTCCTGGATTCAAGTTATCCTCCTGCCTCAGCCTCCCCAGTAGCTGGGATTACAGGTGCATGCCACCATGTCTTGCTAATTTTTGTATTTTAAGTAGAGACAGCGTTTTGCCATGTTGGCCAGAATGGTCCCAAACTCCTGACCTCAGGTGATCCACCGGCCTCGGCCTCCCAAAGTGCTGGGATTACAGGCATGAGCCACGGCATCCGGCCTTGTTTTCTTTTTCTTAAAGAGAGCCTCAGGCTACTGAAAGCTTTTCTAGGTCTTCTTTACAAGACACTGGTGCTGGGGGCGGGCAGTGAGGATGCCCAGGGTGCACTGTCATGAACTGGAGAGGGCTAAGTACTCCCAAGTCGGGATCTTACTCTGCCATGATGCTTCGTGATGGGCCACCCATCTTTCTAGCTACCCGCGGAGCCAGGGAGGGTCCAGGTTTTGTGGGGCCTGAAGCTTCAACAATTTGGATGGCTCACACCTATAATCCCAAAGCTTTGAAAGGTCAAGACGAGAGGATCACTGAGCCTATATTTTGCTGTGACAAGCAGAGGCGCCTCCCGATAACTCAACATTAAACACAGGTTGTCTGCCCTGCCAGCCTCCTGCCTCCTCCCTCCCCTCCCTCTCCTTTTGTCTCCCCCACCCTCGATTTTTCCCCACTCACCCCTCTCCCTCACAGCAGCGCCTCCCCTCTTCACCCGACAGAATCAGGGCCCAGAGCCCTCCCCACAGACTGAGCAGAACTCCTGGCTTCGGTGGAGCTGGCAGTTCGAGCTCCGAGTCTGGCCCTGCCTTGCTGGTGGCCCCAGGCAGTCACTTCTCTCTGGACATCAGTTTCCCCATTTCCCATGCACATATAACCTGGGCCCTGGCTCCTTGTCCTGAAGCACAGCAGATGTCTCTAGCTCTTCCCTAAGTCAGGAAGCAGGTAGACAAGGGGGCTCACGCTGGGGCCCTGGCTCCCCCTCACCATCTGCGGCCACCCTGGTGATATCTCAGGTGCTTGTCGTCAGGTGAGCAGGGGGAGGCAGGCTTGGGGTCTCTGGTCTGATTGTCTATAAGCTCCCGGGTAGCTGAGATTATAGGCAGCTGGGCTCACTGTACAGACCTTTGGAGCATTCCAAAGTGGGGTCCCACATGGGTTTTCCTCCCCCACTTCACAAGGACTCCCAGCTCTGATGCTCTGTCTTCTTAACCCCCAAATTCTCCCCTCACTTCCTTCCAGGCTATAACCCTCCCCCAGCTGTTGATATATCCCCTGTGAATACATCCTAGCCATGCCCTGGGTACATGGAGATATTTAGGCAGATGTTTAATACACAAAACAAAAATAGGGGCAGAGGGGCCAGGTGCGGTGGCTCACGCCTGTAATCCCAAAACTTTGGGAGGCCAAGGCAGGCGAATCACTTGAAGTCAGAAGTTCGAGACCAGCCTGGCCAACCTGGTGAAACTCTGTCTCTACTAAAAATACAAAAATTAGCCGGGCATGGTGACACGTACCTGTAATCCTACTCGGGAGGCTGAGGCAGGAGAATCGCTTGAACCCGGGAGGCGGAGGTTGCTGTGAGCCGAGATCACACCATTGCACTCTGTCCTGGGCAACAAGAGTGAAACTCCATCTCAAAAAAAAAAAAAATACAAAAATTAGTTGGGTGTGGTGGCAGGTGCCTATAATCCAGCTACTAGGGAGGCTGAGGCAGGAGAATCACTTGAACCTGGGAGGCAGAGGTTGCAATGAGCCAAGATAGCACCACTGCACTCCAGCCTGGGTGACAGAGCAGAGACTCCATCTCAATCAATGAATCAATCAATCAATTGAGAATTGCCTACATCCCCCATCTCCCCCCTTCCCCTGCGAAGATATATGTGTCTATACTCCATGGGGTTATTAGGTGGTCCTTCTGCGATTCCCCTGTGCTTTGCACATTAAATAAAATTGTGTGTTTTTCTCTCTCCATTCATCTGTCTACCACAAATTCACTTTATCTAACTTTCACCCCTGCAAGACAATCACATGCCTGATGATGTGGCATGAATAGTAAGGATGAATGAGGACTCAGGGCTGGGATGTTCCAGCTAGAAATGAAATTTGCGGACAGAAAAACGGAGACCCAGAGAGGGGAAGGCTCTTATCCAAGATCTCAGAATAACCATCTTTCACAGAACGATGTCCAGCCAGAAGAGAATCTACTTTACTTCCACAAACCTGGAAAACGGACCCAGCAGGAGACTATTTCTCAGAATTTGGCGCCACCTGCAGGTTGACAGGAGAAACAGCAGGAGCCTGAGGGCCAGGACTCAGGTGACGAAATCATTTTTCTTTTCACGGCAGGCTCCGATATGGCTCAGCATAGCACTGTTGCCAATCCTGGTTTGGGTTAAAATTTTGACATTTTGTCCATCCTGGAATTTTTTTGCATTAATTTTTAATTTTAAACAATTATTTGTCTTGATTACTGAGGTTTTTGGTACCCCCTAAAATTTTGCACCCTAAATTTTGAGTACTTCACTCACTTCCCATTCTGTGGCTTACCAACACTTGGAATCTTCATCCCCATCCCAGTACTGCCATCTCACCAGAGGACCTCACCCCTTCCGTAAGACTACAGGCAAGACACAAGCCCACCTGCCTTCCTTCGCCCCCCTCAGTCTGTCCCTCCCCCTCTCTCCTTCCTCCCTCCCTCCTCTCCCTCCTTCCCAGCAGGCAACTATGTTAAACATTCAGGGAGTGTATCTGCCCTTAGATAGCTGTTAAGTAAGGAGACACCTGCAAATGCAATAGTTACAAGAGCTTTAAATGGCCGAGGGAAGGATTGCATCTGGGATTATGGGAGGGCAAGAGCCTGGATGGCCTTCAGCCCAGTGCCCACGTATACCTGCTGCTTTATTCATGTTTGAGACACAATAAGTTATCGAGCACTTGCTAGTCCCTGGCACAGAGTGTTCTGTAAGCATTAGCTCACCAGATCAACAGACACCCCTGTGACAGATACCACTTTTACCTTCATATACAAATGAGGAAATACAGCTTAGGGATGTTAAGTCATCCAAACTCCCTCAGCTGGTAAGTGGTAGAGCAATGATTTAATCTGAGGTCTGCCTGACTCAAAGCCCATTCTTGTCATCATTAGGCCATATTCATTCATTCAACAAATATTTCTGTATGTCTACTATGTGCCAGGACCTGTTGTAGGTCCTGGGGTTATAGCCATGAAGAAAATGGCTAAAGATTTATCTCCCATGAAGCATTCATTCTGGCAAGGGAGAACCAGCAATAAACAAGATCATTTCAGATAGTAAAGTAGGCAGGGCACAGTGGCTCATGCCTGTAATCCCGGCACTTTGGGGAGGCCAAGGTGGGAGGATCACTTGAGATCAGGAGTTCGAGACCAGCCTGGCCAATATGGTGAAACCCCATGTCTACTAAAAAAAAAAAATTAGCCAGGCATGGTGGCGTTCACCGGTTAATCCCAGCTACTCAGGAGGCTGAGGCAGGAGGATCACTTCTGCCCAGGAGGTGGAGGTTGCAGTGAGCCAAGATTGTGCCACTGTACTCCAGCGTGGGTGACAGAGCTGGACTCTGTCTCAAAAAAAAAAAGAAAAGAAAAAGAAAAAAACAAAATGTGAGGTAATGGGAGAGAATATGTGTGTGGTCAGGAAGCCTCTCTGAAGAGGAGTATTTAAAATGACATGTGAATATTAAGGAATCTGCCACTGGGTGCAGTGGCTCACGCCTGTAATCCTAGCACTTTGGGAGGCTGAGGTGGGTGGATCACCTGAGGTCAGGAGTTCAAGACCAGCCTGGCCATCAGGGTGAAACCCCATCTTTGTAATTATATATATATATATATATAGACACACACACACACACACACACACATACACACACACGCACGCACACACACACACACATATAAAGGAATCTGCCAAGGGACTATTGAGAGGAGTGTTCCAGGGAGAGGGAATAGGGAGTGCAAAGGCCCTGGGGTAGGTGCAAGCTGGGCACGTTTGTGAAACAAACGGAAGATTGATGTGACTGAAATACAGTGAACAAAGAGGAGGGACGGGGGCAAGGAGATCTAGGGCCAGGTCACACAGGGCTTAGTAGACCTAGACAAGGAGCTTGGATTTCATCCTGAAAGCAGTGGGAAGCCACTGGAGGGATTTAAGCAGGAAGGTGATGGGATGTAGTTAACGTGTTTTTTTTTTTTTTTTAGACAGTCTTGCTCTTGTCACCCAGGCTGAAGTGCCGTGGTGCGATCTCGGCTCACTGCAACCTGTGCTTCCCGGGTTCAAGCAATTATCCTGCCTCAGCCTCCTGAATAGCTGGGATTACAGGCACCTGCCCCTACGTCTGTACGGAGAACCAGCTCTGTCAGGAGACCCCCCACCCAGGTGGGCTGAAGGTATTGAGAGGCAGACACCCAGATAGCACAACAGAGTGGATCTATCCTGGGAACCAACAGCCCGAGAGCCTGCAGGGCTGACAGCTCTCCAGACTGATGACCCTGAGCAGAGATTCATCCACATGTTTATTTACTGACAGGTGAGTCTTAATACACAGGTGTTCTACATATACACCTATACCAGGTAGGCAGCTGTTACCTGCCTACCACTAATCACAAACTAAAAGTATCTTCCACAAGGGAATCATGGGGCCCGGGGTAAACTTAATGTTTCTCAACACGCCTGGCTAATTTTTGTACTTTTAGTAGAAACGGGGTTTCGCCATATTGGCCAGGCTGGCCTTGAACTCCCGACTACCAAGACCAGCTTAGCCGTAGAGATTCCCACCCAGGCGGCGCTGAAGGCATTAAGAAGCAGACACCCAGATAGAACAGCAAAGCGGGACTATCCGAGGGCCAGCAGCCTTTCGAGCTGAGAGCCTCAAGGGCTGACAGCATTCCGGGCTGAGAGCCTTGAGCAGACTCTGACCACGTAGTTATTCCCTCTGAACAGGTGATTATTATTAACAAACAGGTGTCCTGTGTTTTTCTCATAGAACAAAAATAAACCAGGTAGGCAGCTGGTGCCTGCTTACCATTGATCACAGACAAGCTAAAAAGTATTCTCCACGAGGGAGCCCCGGGGGCAGGGCCACGTATCCCGTGCTTAAAGAATTGTTTTAACCGGTGTATGATAAACATACACTGTTTTGCTACTTTAGAATGCCCCAAGTAGTTTTCCACTTGGGGGGTGTGAGGTTTTCCTTGCCATCATTCTTCTTAACAAACAATACATTCTATCATACACTCAGCATTTCTCAAATACCTGACCTCAGGTGCTCCGCCTGCCTCAGCTTCCCAAAGTGCTGGGATTACAGGCATGAGCCACTGCATTAACGTTTGTAAAAGATCTCTCTAGTCTAGGGTTTCTTAACCTTAGCACTATTGACATTTTGGTCCAGATACTCTTTGTCGTCCAGGGGACTGTGCTGTACACTACAGGATATCTAGCAGCATCCCTGGCCTCTGCTAACTAGATGCCAGTAATACAACCACAGTTGTGACACCTAAAGTGTCTCCAGACATACCAAATGTCCCCTGGAGGGGAAAACTTGCCCCGAGTTGAGAACCACTACTTTACTCATAAAAGCAAAGAAGGGCTGTGGAAATGTTCCTGATTGATGGAGCCCACAAGACACGACAGCTAAATGTGATGCCTAATCTTCGACTAACTAGATTATGCACTCTGGAATGCTACAAAGGGTGCCATTGGATCAATTCATAAAATAAGATTAAGGGCAGGGCACAGTGGTTCACACCTGTAATCCTAACACTTTTGGAGGTCAAGGTAGGAGAATCGCTTGAGCCTAGGAGTTTGACACCAGCCTGGGCAACATAGTGGCGTGGTGGCTCACGCCTGTAATCCAAGCACTTTGGCAGGCCAAGGCGGGCGGATCACCTGACGTCAGGAGTTCAAGACCAGCCTGACCAACATGGTGAAACCCCGTCTTTATATTTAAAAAAATTTTTTTAAAGTTAGGCCGGGCGTGGTGGCTCACGCCTATAATCCCAGCACTTTGGGAGGCTGAAGTGGGTGGATCACCTGAGGTCAGGAGTTTGAGACCAGCCTGGCCAACATGGTGAGACCCCCATCTCTATGAAAAATACAAAATGTAGGCAGGGTGCGGTGGCTTACACCTGCAATCCCAGCACTTTTGGAGGCTGAAGGCTGAGGCTGAGGCTGAGGCAAATGAAAGAATGATCATCTGAGGTCAGAAATTCAAGACCAGACTGGTCAAGATGGTGAAACCCTGTCTCTACTAAAAATACAAAAATTAGCTGGGTGTGGTGGCGCATGCCTGTAATCCCAGAGATTCGGGAGGCTGAGGCAGAATTGCCTGAACCCAGAAGGCAGAGGTTGCAGTGAGCCGAGATTGCACCATTGTACTCCAGCCTGGGTGACAAGAGTGAAACTCCATCTCAAACAAAAAAAAAAAGAAAAAAGAAAGAAAAGAAAAGAGGGAAGGAAGGAAGGAAAAAAAATACTGGTTGACTTTGGAGGGAGTAGAGACAAGGTGGGCTCCTGGGGCTGGAAATGGTGCAGATCTGGGTGTGTGCTACGTGGATGATCACATACATAAAAGTGGATCAAGCTGTGACCTTAAGACTTGGGCACTTACCGTATATAACTTTTACTTAAATAATGATGTAAACAAGATCGACCCCCTTTCTTCTGTGCAGAAACTAGAGTCGAAATCCAGACAGATCACAGGCGAGCAGTTTGGAGGCTAGGGGAGCCCCAGTGTGAGATACAGCAAAGGTGGAGCCTGCAGGAGTTCTTGAAATAAGAGAACAGGCGGGGCACGGTGGCTCACGCCTGTAATCCCAACACTTGGGAGGCCGAGGCGAGTGGATCACTTGAGGTCAGGAGTTCGAGATCAGCCTGGGCAACATGGTGAAACCCCAACTCTACTAAAAGTACTAAAATTAGCCGGACGTGGTGGCACATGCCTGTAATCCCAGCTGCTCGGGAGGCTGAGGCAGCACAATCACCTGAACCTGGGAGGCGGAGTTTGCAGTGAGCCAAAATAGTACCACTGCACTCCAGCCTGGGCGACAGAAAGATTCCATCTCAAAAAGAAAAGAAAAGAAAAGAAATGAGAGGACAAGAGGGCTCGAGGGTGAGTCCACACTGAACACCTGGGTGGGGATGCTGGTGACGGAGATGGAGAGGTCTAGGGGAGAAGCAGAACCTATCCCCATTTCACCTTGCCGGAGTATGGAATTCCTTCCACAGCTGTGTCCAGCCACCACCAGGGGGCAATGGGGTCCTTTATGACCAAAGAGCCAGCCTGAATCCTGGAGCAGGACTGAGTGAATGGTCCACCTGCAGGCCCAGGGAATGCTTGGGGATCTGAGGGTGCCTCGGTGGCCTCTGAGCCACCAGGACACTATGCTCCTAGCAGCACAATCTTGCGGGAGGGGAAGGGAAAGATATTAAATTCGAAAACCCTAGAGTCTGAAAACTGTCACTCTAGTCATTCCAGGGTTTCCCTGAGGACAGATGCAGACTCCTTAAGATGGTCCTAGGGTCTTGCTGCCAGCCCTCGACTGCCTTCACTCGACCCCAGCACCCTGGAGAGGGACTGGGCTCCCTAAGAAAGCACTGTACACACACACACACACACACACACACACACACACACACGTTCTTCCACTGACGCTCTCTCCTCCCCTGGGTATCCTACACATCCCTCAGGGGCCCTTCCTCTAGTACCCTTTTCTGACTCAGGCTCTGGGTCAGGGCTATCCCTTCTACTTCTCCCATCACACCCATTTTCCTAAATGTTAGTAGTCAGTCTACCTGGCTGTCTCCTCAACTCATCTGTAGCTCTGAAGGCTCAAAGAATATTTGTTGAATGAATGAAAGAATGAGCAAAGGCCTGGTGCTATGGTTCATGCCTGTAATCCCAGCACTCTGCCCGTAGTATATGCTCAATAAAAACAAGAGGGGCCCAGGCACAGTGGTTCACAGCCGTAGTCCCAGCACTTTGGGAGGCTGAGGTGGTGGGAGGATTGTCTTTATATAAAAAAAATAAATAAATAAGTAATTTAAATAAATAAATAAATAAAAATGAAAAAAAAAAGTAAAATTAGCTGGGCACAGTGGTGTGCACCTGTAGGCCTAGCTACTCAGGAGACTGGAAGCAGGAGGATGGCTTGAGCCCAGGAGTTTTCAGTTACAGTGCGCTATGATTGCACCGCTCCTCTCCAGCCTAGGGGACAGAACAAGACTCTGTCTCTAAAAAAAAAAAAAGAAAGAAAAAAGAAACAGTGAGTGAATATAACATTGCAAGAGGAGAACATCTCCGTTCATCAATTTGTGGTTTTGATGTCAGAGACCTGGGTTCGAGTGAGGGCATTGTCACTTGTGAGATGTGTGACCCTGGCAACTGTCTTAACCTTTCTGAGCCCCAGTCTCCTCATCCAGTTACTATGGTATTGAGCAGTTGCAGTGATAAGATGCATGTCAATCCCTTAGCTCAAAAATCTGCCTATAGTACATGCTCAGTAAAAACAAGAGGGGCCCAGGCACAATGGCTCACAGCCATAGTCCCAGCACTTTGGGAGGCTGAGGTGGTGGGAGGATTGTTTGAGCACAGGAGTTTAAGACCAGCCCGGGGGAACAAAGCGAGACCTCATTTCTTTCTTTCCTTTTTTTTTTTGAGACAGAATCTCACTCTGTCACCCAGGCTGGAGTGCAGTAGCATGATCTTGGCTCACTGCAACCTCCGCCTCCCGGGTTCAAGCAATTCTCCTGCCTCAGCCTCCCAAGTAGCTGGGACTACAGGCGCGTGCCACCACACCCGGCTAATTTTTTGTATTTTTAGTAGAGATGGTGTTTCATTGTGTTAACCAGGACGGTCTCAATCTCCTGACCTTGTGATCCACCTGCCTTGGCCTCCTAAAGTGCTGGGATTTGTTACAGGTGTGAGCCACTGCACCCAGCACGAGACCTCATTTCTATTTAAAAAAATAAAATAAAAAACAAGAGGTTTTCATTGTGTGTGTGTGTGGTTACAAAAATGTAAGTTGTGTGTGTGTGTGTGTGTATGCAATTATATCTGTGTAGACATAGAAAAATAAAAATGTATATATGGAAGGCTATTTAATAAACTAGTAACTCAATTATTATTAGCTAATGCCAAGGAGTGAAATTGGAGGAATAAGGTAAAAATGTTTGTATTGTACTTTATAGATTTCTGTAGTTAGATGTCTTAATGTCTTACATTAAGCACGTTTTTTTTTTTTGTTTTTTTTATGATAGGATCTCACTGTCACCCAGGCTGGAGTGCAGTGGCATGAAAACAGCTCACAGCAGCCTTGAAGTCCTGGGCTCAAGCAATTCTCCCACCTCAGCCTCCTGTGTAGCTGGGACTACAGGTGCCACCACACCAGGCTAATTTTTTTTTTTTTTTTTGTAGAGGTGGGGGTGTCTTGGCCAGGCATGGTGGCTCACATCTGTAATCCCAACACTTTGGGAGGCCCAGGTGGGCAGATCACCTGCGGTCAGGAGTTCGAGAACAGTCTGATCAACATGGTGAAGCCTCGTCTCTACTAAAAATACAAAAATTAGCCAGGCATGGTGGTAGGCACCTGTAATCCCAACTACTCGGGAGACTGAGGCAGGAGAATCGCTTGAACCCAGGAGGTGGAGGTTGCAATGAGCCAAGATGGTACCGTTGCACTCCAGCCTGGGTGACACAGTGAAATTCTGTCTCAAAAAAAAAAGGCCTGGGTCTTGCTCTGTTGCCTAGGCTTGTGTCAAACACTGGACTCTTGCCTTAGCTTCCTAAAGCATTGCAACACACGCATGCACAGCATGTTTTACTTTTATAATAAATAACAGAAAGCTTAGGAAAGTACAGTAAATTTACAAAACAATGCTCTACAACATTAGTCATTAGTCACAAGGGAAATGCAAAAGACAAAACCACCGTGAACTGCCTTTGCTCATCACCAGCAAGGTTAAAATGAAAAGTCTGACAATACCAAATGTTGGCAAGAATGTGGAGCAACCGGAACTCTCATACATTGTTTGTGAGGGTGTAAAATGGTAGAAGCATTTTGAAAAAATGTTTGACATTTTCTGCTCATAAGGACACTTCCTCTATGAATCAGAAATTCTACTCCTAGCTATTTACCCAGGAGAATGAAAATATGTGTCCATAAAAAGGCTTGTATACAAATATTCATAGAATCTTTACTTGTAATAGCCAAAACAGGAAGCAACCCAAGTGTCCATCAGAAGGAGAACAGATAAACATCTTCTGGTGGATCTGTACACTGAAACACCACACAGCAATAAAAGAAACAAACTGCCAGGCGCGATGGCTCATGCCTGTAATCCCGGCACTTTGGGAGGCCGAGGTGGGCAGATTATGAGGTCAGGAGTTCGAGGCCAGCCTGACCAACATGGTGAAACCCTGCCTCTACTAAAAATACGAAAATTCACTAGGCATGGTGGCGCATGCCTGTAATCCCAGATACTTGCAAGGCTGAGGCAGGAGAATCGCTTGAACCCAGGAGGTGAAGGTTGAAGTGAGCCAAAATCATGCCGCTGCACTCCAGCTTGGGCGACAGAGGAAGACTCTGTCTCAAAAAAAAAAAAGAAAGAAAGAAAGAAAGAAACTACTGGCCAGGAGAGGTGGCTCAGATCTGTGATCTCAGCATTTTGGGAGGCCGAGGCAGGTAGATCACCTGACGTCAGAGTTTGAGATCAGCCTGGCCAACATGGCGAAACCCCGTTTCTACTAAAAACACAAAAATTAGCCAGGCATGGTGGCGTGTGTCTGTAATCCCAGCTACTAGGGGGCTGAGACAGGAGAATCACTTGAACCTGGAAGGCGGAGATTGGAGTGAGCCAAGATTGTACCATTGCACTCCAGGCTGGGTGACAGAGGAAGACCCTGTCTCAAAAAAAAAAAAAAAAAAAAAGAAACAAACAAACAATTGATACAGTAGTTTTAGAAAAGTACAGTAAGTATATGAAACAATGCTCTAAACATTAGTCATTAGTCACAAGGGAAACGCAAAACAAAACATAGTTGAATCGCAGACACATAGTGCAATGCAAAAAAAGCTAGACACAAGAAAGTAGATTGGATTGTTCTTTTTGCAGTGGGGCAATCTCAGCTCACTTCAACCTCCACCTCTCAGGTTCAAGTGATTCTCCTGCCTCAGCCTCCAGAGTAGCTGGGATTACAGGCATGCACCACCATGCCTGGCTAATTTTTGTAATTTTAGTAGAGACAAGGTTTCACCATGTTGATCAGGCTTGTCTCGAACTCCTGACCTCAGGTAATCCACCTGCCTCGCATCCCAAAGTGCTGGGATTATAGGTGTGAGCCACCGTGCCTGGCCTGCGTTGTTCTTTAATTTTTTTTCATAAGAAATCATATGCAAGGAGTTTGATTCCATTTATATGAAGTTCTTGGCAGGGCATGGTGGCTTCTGCCTATAATCCCAGCACTTTGGGAGGCCGAGGCAGGAGGATTGCTTGAGCCCAGGAGTTCAAGACTGGGCAACATAGTGAGACCCTGTCTGTACAAAAAAAATTTAAAAAATAGCAGGGCATGCTGGTGCATGACTGTAGTCCCAGCTATGCAGGAGGCTGGGAGGATGGGAGGATTGCTTGACTCCAAGAGGACTAAGGTAGGAAGATCGCTCAAACCTAGGAGGCTGAGACTGCAGTAAGCCATGACTGT
This sequence comes from Ateles fusciceps, assembly GCA_036589455.1. Taxonomy (NCBI): domain Eukaryota; kingdom Metazoa; phylum Chordata; class Mammalia; order Primates; family Atelidae; genus Ateles; species Ateles fusciceps. The sequence goes on from JAZHEH010003300.1 coordinate 6,137,184, forward strand.
GTCACTGCATTCCAGCCTGGGTGACAGAGCGAGACCCCGTCTCAGAAAAAAAAATTACACATGCAGGAAGTTCTATAACTTAATATAAATGAAATGAAATTGACTTATTGTGATAAAAGTTAAAATAGTTGAAGCAATATGGCCTGAAACAGGAGCGCTTTCTGGGTTCTGGAAATGTTTCATGTCCTGACCGGGGTAATGATTATACACCTGTATACACAGATTAAAACCTCATTAAGCTATGCACAAATGTTCACAAGTGTTTCATTTGTTTTTTCCTGGTTTTTTTTTTTTTTTTTTTTTTGGAGACAGAGTCTCGCTCTGTCACCAGGCACCAGGCTGGAGTGCAATGGCACGATCCTGGCTCACTGCAACCTCTGCCTCCCGGGTTGAAGCAATTCTCCTGCCTCAGCCTCCCAAGTAGCTGGAACTACAGGCGCGTGCCACCATGCCCAGCTAATTTTTGTATTTTTTAGTAGGGACGGGGTTTCACCATGTTGGTCAGGCTGGTCTTGAACTCCTGACCTCGTGATCCACCCACCTCGGCGTCCCAAAGTGCTGGGATTACAGGTGTGAGCCACCGCACCCGGCCTGTTTTTTCTGTTTGTTTGTTTTTTGTCTTTGAGATGGCATCTTGCTCTGTCGCCCAGGCTGCAGTGCAGTGGCGCTGTCTCAGCTCACTGTAACCTCCACTTCCCGGATTCAAGCAATTCTCCTGCCTCTGGAGTAGCTGGTACTACAGGTGCACGTCACCATGCCTGGCTAATTTTTGTATTTTTGGTAAAGATGGGATTTCTCCATGTTGGCCAGGCTAGTCACAAACCCCTTGACCTCAAGTGATCCAGGACATCGTCCTCCCAAAGTGTTGGGATTACAGGCGTGAGCCACTGCGCCCGACCGTAATGATGAGTTTTTTTTAAAGCTAGACAAAAGAGAGTGATAACGTACGATTCAATTTCTATACAATTCTAAGGCTGGGTGTGGTGGCTCACACCTGTAATCCCAGCACTTTGGGAGGCCGAGGTGGGTGGATCACGAGGTCAGGAGTTCAAGACCAGCCTGACCAACATGGTGAAACCCCATCTCTACTAAAAATATAAAAATCAGCCAGGTGTGGTTAATCCCAGCACTCGCCTGTAATCCCAGCTACTCACAAGGCTGAGGTAGGAGAATCGCTTGAACCCAGGTAGCAGAGGTTGCGGTGAGCCAAGATTGTGCCACTGCATTCCAGCATGGGGAACACAGCGAGACTCCATCTCAAAAAAAAAATCTTCTAGAAAATAGCAGCTAATCTATAGTGATGGAAATCAGAACAGTGGTTGCCTGAGGATGTGTGGTGCATGAGAGAGGGAGGGAAGGATTACATGGGGTGAGAGGAAACTTTGGGGGTGATTTGTATATTCATTATCTTGGCCATGGTGATGGTTCTGTGGGTGGACATATTGGCCCCAAATCATCAAATTGTACATTTATTTTTTTTGAGACAGAGTTTCGCTCTTGTTGCCCATGCTGGAGTGCAATGGCATGATCTCCGCTCGCTGCAACCTCTGCCTCCCAGGTTCAAGCGATTCTCCTGCCTCAGCCTCCCAAGTAGCTGGGATTACAGGTACACGTCACCATGCCTGGCTAATTTTTGTATTTTCAGTAAAGAAGGGATTTCTCAATTGGGAGCTTGGCCAGGAGTGATCTACCCAGCCTGGCCAAATTGTACATTTTGAATTCATGCAGGTTATCTGCCAACTAAACTTCCATAAAGCTGCCAAAACATATTTTAAGAACTCATTGCAACTGGTGTATTTGATAGATGTGAATTAGGCTTCAACAAGTAAAAGAAAAACAAAGGAAGAAACTGTACTTGTACTCCTGACCCTGTTTCCCAGGCTGGCACTTCTAGCCTTGCCCAGGCCCCATGAGATCCTTCTTCCTCACTCAGAGAACTCCCCCAGAGAATTTCTACAAATCAGCGCTTGGCAGCCCAGCTGGTGCACCTAGCACTCACAGCTACTCTCCCAGTGAATTTGTTCTGTCTCCGATGGCCCAATACAAACACTTCCTCCTCCAGGAAGCCATCATCATGGTGCTACCCAACTCCCTCCTGGCTCAAACCTATATCAAGGCCCTGTCCACCTTGTGTCATCAGAATGAGAATCCAATGCAGGCCTGGCTTGGGGGCACACACCTGTAATCACACACACTTTGGGAGGCTGAGGCAGGCAGATTGCTGCTTGAGCCCAGGAGTTCAAGATCAGCCTGGGCAATTACGTACCCCCCCGCAAAAAAAAAGAATCGACGTAGACTCTTCCCATCTTTTTTTTTTTAAATGAGGTAAGTGATTTTACTTTTATTTCTTACACATTATTTTAAAAACACTGTCAGAAAAATATCTAGATTTATCATCAGCATTTTCCGCATTTATTACACACCAAAGAATCCTCAGTGCCATAGGTTACCTTTTCAATTACCCACTAATTTCAGTTTATTAATAGGTTATCCCAAAGGTATACAAGTGAGCTATTACATGTTGAAGTAAGGAACAAAAAAGTCAAAAACACATAGAAACAAAAAAATACAGGCATTTCCGAGAGGGTGAGAATGACAGTGGAAATAATTTTTAGAAGAACAAAAAATATGAAGAGACGTATGGGATATGTTAACCCCTCATCCCATCAATAATTCTCCTCCATATATTAGGCTCGATAGATAAACTGTACACACTGGTTTCATTTTTCTCTTTTCTTTTGTCACCACCTTGACCCTAAACTCCAGGCCACTGTCAGATTAATCTTTTCAGAACTGAGTTCAGACATCATTAGCAATGAGCAACCTAGCCTACCTCAAAAACAGTTCTTATCTGTGTGGGTGTTTATTCAGGGGCACTAAGCTCATGTTGATGATGAAGGCATGGCTGCTTAGTCTCTCTTTCATCACTGAATTTTCCTCCACTACAGTGAGCAAGAAGCTATGAAGCTAGCTCCCATCTTCTGCCGTCCAGTGCCTCTTTTCTGCCACAGATAGAGCATGCTTTCATTGCCAGCCTTTCAGAAGTACTCAGAGAGTATATGCAATGGTCCTATTTTTAAGAAAGATACGCTCTTTTCAGCAATCCACTAATCATGGAGTCATTGCAGTATGTGCATATGTTTCAAGAAGTAGGTCTATTCAAGGCAAGAGTAGGTCTCTCTTGGCCAAAAGATTTTATAGTATCAATGATACAGAGGAGGCTAACCTCAAAATACACCAACCCATGCTGGTTGGAGGCTGTAATTTCTGATATTAGTTTATTAACATTCTTATTCCTCACTAGATGGTGAACAGAAACAAAGCCTGTTTTGCTCACTGTTAGATGTTCCCAGCATCTAACATACTGACATCTAGATAATATTCAACAAAAAAATGCATCAGATGGATGAATGAATGAAGGAAAGAAGGCTTAAAAGTGCAAATTGTCCTGCGAATATAAAGCCCTGACTTACAAACTTGATTCCTGATACCAGACCACCTTATCAGAACTGAATGTGGTAGCAAGGAAAGGAGAATGTAAAAAGGATTTAAGTAAAGGCTAAGTAAATAAAATAATACAAAACATTGGCTCCAAGGAAACTAATGACAAATTCAACAGATTTCATAATGTAGTTGGTAGTCAATTATGCTTAGTGAATACCCATGAAATGAATATTATGCTGTGAATAGACTAGTAAGATAATTTACTTAAAAAGAAAAAAAAAGGCCCCAGTCACTGAGAACTATCATAGACTGTGTGTTAGTAGATTTAGTCAAACTTATAACTTTCCCTACATAGAATATATATTGATTTTCCAAAAAAATTATTAAAGTCTTCTAACTTTCCAAGTCTTTTTAATTTCTCAGAGAACTGACTCCTGCATTCATCCTAAGCTTCCTTGTAACTTGGTTATTTCACGGCTTCTTAATACACTTCTCTTATTAAATGCTTTTGCCACTTTCGAGGCAGTCTGCTAACAGCATTACTTCTATTTGTGGCAAACTGATTTATTAAGATATGAATTTCTGTCTCGTTTTCCTTTTTTTCGTATTTCCTAGGAAGTGATAAGATCTTTTGTAATCATCAAGAGAGAAGTAATAGAGCAACCTGTCTTTGGAAGGAGTAGCTGGAGCAAGTCAACTACTGTATTCACATTCCATGCTGCAAACATATTACTGTCAACTTCATGGCTGAAAACAACACACACTTATTATTTTTTTTTTTTTTTTGAGATGGAGTTTCTCGGAGTGCAATGGCGTGATCTTGGCTGACAGCAACCTCCGCCTCCTGGGTTCAAGCAATTCTCTTGCCTCAGCCTCCCAAGTAGCTGGGTTTACAGGCATGTGCCACCACACCCGGCCAATTTTGTATTTTTAGTAGGGACAGGGCTTCACCATGTTGGTCAGGCTGGTCTCAAACTCATGACCTCAGGTGATCCGCCCACCTCAGCCTCCCAAAGTGCTGGGATTACAGGCATGAGCCACCGTGCCAGGGCTAACCCTTCCCATCTTTCACACTAGATACTGACATTCATCACGAGAGACGGCAGCTACTGCTTGATGAGTGGGTCAGGTGCCATCCGTGGATGCTCTGATTGCCAACTTACAACAACCAGGATAGTGGAAATTATTGCCTCCAGTTTACAAAAACAGATGCCCAGAGTGGTGAGAGCCAATCCGAGGCCTCATAGCTGTAATGAAGTTGAGGAATTTCCACCCAGCACTGCCCACTCACCCCCAGGGCAGCCAGAAGCTTCCCTGGATGGGCAGAGAAAGGACTTTGTATCTTCAAAACTCTTCAGATTTAGGCAAAAATGCCTGATAGGGACGAAGGGGAATTACTTTAAGGTAAAAGGCATTCACTTGAAGATTTCCAGAGCAGGACAACCTTGGAAAAAGTAGGCAGCATAGGTAGAAAACCAGGCTCAGCTGGGCACGGTGGCTCACGTCTGTAATCCCAGCACTTTGGGAGGCTGGGGTGGGCAGATCACTTGAGGCCAGGAGTTTGAGACTAGCCTGGCCAAAATGGCGAAACCCCGTCTCTACTAAAAATACAAAAATTAGCCGGGCGTAGTGGCATGTGCCTGTAGTCCCAGCTACTCAGGAGGCTGAGACAGGAGAATCGCTTGAACCAGGGAAGTGGAGGCTGCAGTGAATCGAGATCGCGCCACTACACTCCAGCCAGGGCTGCAGCTCAAAACAAACAAACAAAAAACACTTAGAACACTGGGAAGAATTTCACAAGGTCACAGTTATTATGATCCTCTCCACGATGTAACTGGACAACAGAGAGGTCTCAGGCCTGGATTTGAGAGTAGAGGGAGTATTTCATCGCTTGGCTGGACCAGCCACCTTGAAAGGATACCTAACATCCCTGGATTTCAGATACTAAATGCCAATAACCCTCCCCCCCACCCCACATCCCCACACGCAAACACCAGACATAGTTAATGGCAGTGAAAACACCTCCATAGACACATTTCCAAACACCCCCTAAGGGGCGGCACCATCCCTGCCTCCTCACTCGGGGCTCCCTGCACACGCGCGTCGGGCGGGGTGGGTGATGGGGGATGAATCCAGCCCACACTGCACTTGCCAACCCAGCTGAGGCCCTGGCACAAGACAGTCCCAGCCTGTTTTCACTGACTTCTAATTCTCACGAGGTGCCATGTGGGGTGGGGAAGGCCCCGTCTTTGTAAGCTCCCTGCTGCCAGGTCCCTGACCAGTCCTTCACACACAGGGGTCCTTGCCCACCTGCCACCCAGCTCTGGGCTCTTCCCATGGCATCCTTTGCCCTGTCTCCCTCCCATCTTTCTTCTCTCTGGTCCTGTCCAGGGAACTGTGCTCTCAAGAGCACAGGAGCCAGCTCTCAGCCCCCCAGCACTCTTGGTACTCAAGAAATAAGTTCTGAATTCAGGATTATCCTCATTCTACTGAGAAGGCTGGGAAGACAGAAATCAGCAAGACCTAAGCGGGGAGAGGAAGGAGGGCAGGGCTGGGGTGGAGGTGTCCCCACCCGGGAGGCCCGGCACAGCCTCACCACAAGCTGAGTCACAGAGGGCTCAGAGGGCTGTGAGGGCCCAATCGACATTGCCATCCTGGCCGGGCTCTGAGTCACCAGCTGGTGAGGGGCAGCTGCAGCCCAACAGGAAACAGTCTAGGGTGGAGAGGTGGGAGGGAGGTGGTGGGGGCCCGAAACCCTACCAGGCTGGCCTTGGAGGAACTGGGAGTGACTGGCACTGGCTCAGCGGCAAACAGCTCTCCAGGACATGCCAGGAGTCGGGAACTAGACCAGCTCCGGGCCCTTCCTTCTTGGGGGCTCACTCTGGAGGAGGGGGTGGATGGGAGGGAAGACTTGTGCACAAGTTCCCAGGACACGAGGCACACATGGGTTTGTTTTTTTTTTAGAGACGGGGTTTTGCTCTGTCACTCAGGCTGGAGTGTAGCAGAATGATCATAGCTCAATGCAGCCTCAGACTCCTGGGCTCAAGGCTCAAGGGATCCTCCCTCCTTGATCTCCCAAAGCATGACAGGCTTGAGTCACTGCAGCAACCACTGACAAGGGGTTCTTTTTCTTTTCCTTCCTTCCTTCCTTCCTTCCTTCCTTCTTTCCTTCCTCCCTCCCTCCCTTCTTTTCTTCCTTCCTTCCTTCCTTCCTTCTTTCCTCTCCTCCCCTCCCTCCCTCCCTTCTCTTCCTTCCTTCCTTCCTCTCTCTCTCTCTCTTCTTTTTGACGGAATGTCATTCTTCTTGCCCAGGCTGGAGTACAATGGCACAATCTCGGTTCACTGCAACCTCCGCCTCCCAGGTTCAAGCGATTCTCCTGCCTTAGCCTCCTGAGTAGCTGGGATTACAGGTGCCTACCACCATACCCAGCTATATTTTATTTTATTTTATTTATTTATTTATTTATTTTTGAGACAGAGTCTCACTCTGTCGCCCAGGCTAGAGTGCAATGACGTGATCTCGGCTCGCTACAACCTCTACTTCCCAAGCAATTCTCCGGCCTCAGCCTCCTGAGCAGCTGGGATTAAAGGTGCGCGTCACCACATCCACCTAATTTTTGTGTTTTTAGTAGAGATGGGGTTTCACCATGTTGGTCAGTCTGGTCTCGAACTCCTGACCTCATGATCTGCCTGCCTCGGTCTTTCAAAGTGCTGGGATTACAGGTGTGAGCCACTGTGCCCAGCCTTTTTTGTATTTTTAGTAGAGTCGGTGTTTCACCATGGTGGCCAGGCTGATCTTGAATCTCTGACAGGTGATCCATCTGCCTAGTCTCCCAAAGTGCTGGGATTAGGCGGGAGCCACCGCACCTGGCCGCTTTTTTTTTTTTTTTTTGAGACAGAGTCTCGCTCTGTTACCCAGGCTGGAGTTCAGTGGCTTGATCTTGGCTCAATGCATCCTCTGCCTCCTGGGTTCAAGGAATTCTCATGCCTCAGCCTCCTGAATGGGATTCCAGGCACAGGCTACCATGCCCAGCTAAAATTTTTTTTTTTTTTTTTTTTTTGAGACAGTCTCACTCTGTCACCCAGGCTGGATTGCAGTGGTACGATCTCGGCTCACTGCAACCTCCACCTCCCAGGTTCAAGCAATTCTCCTGCTTCAGCCTCCCAAGTATCTGGGATTACAGGTGCACACCACCACACCGGCTAATTTTTGCATTTTAGTAGAGACGGGGTTTCACCATGTTGGCCGGGCTGGTCTCAAACCCCTGACCTCAAGTGATCCACCCACCTTGGCCTCTCAAAGTCCTGGATTACAGGTGTGAGCCACAGTGCCCAGCCTGACAAAGGGTTCTTGCTGAGGGATATATGACAGGTAGCACATGACAAGAGCCGGGAAAATTTCAGGCTGCTACCATCACTTCAGAAGGGCAATTTGTCACCATGTATCAAAAGCCTCAAAAGGAGGTTTAGCCCAGCAATCTCACTTCTCGACATTTACCCTTAGAAAATAATTACAAAAATAAGTGTCCAGTCATAGGAGAACCACTTAATGGAGCCATACAATGGAATAGAATGCAGCCACTAAAAATTAGTATGTAAATTTGGCATGGAAAAGAAACACAGAAACGGGTATAGCATTGGCCGGGCGCGGTGGTTCTCGCCTGGGATCCCAAGGCAGACCACCTGAGGCCAGGAGTTTGAGACCAGCCTGGCCAACATGATGAAACCCCGTCTCTACTAAAACTACGAAAATTAGGCAGGCATGGTGGCAGGTGCCTGTAATCTCAGCTACTCAGGAGGCTGAGACAGGAGAATCACTTGAACTCGGGAGACGGAGGTTGCAGCAAGCTGAGATTACGCCACTATATTCCAGCCTGGGCAACAGAACGAGCCTCCTTCTCAAAAATAAAACAACAACAACACAAAAAGAAGTGAGTATAGCCAGCCGGGTGCAACGGCTCACGCTTGTAATCACAGCAATTTTGGAGGCTGAGACAGGAGAATCGCTTGAGGCCAGGCATTTGACACCAGCCTGGGCAACACAGTGAGACCCCCATTTCTACAACCTTTTTTTTTTTTTTGTAGAGAGGGGGGTCTTGAACCCTGGCCTCAAGCGATTCTCCTGCCTCGGCCTCCCAAAGTCCTGGAATTACGGGCGAGAGCCACCGCGCCCGGCCTTTTTTTTTTTAATTAGCAAGGTGTGGTGGTGCATGCCTGTAGTCCCAGCTACTCAGGAGGCTGAGTTGGGAGATTGTTTGAGCCCACGAATTTGAGGTTGCAGTGAGCCATGATCAACGTACTTGCTCTGCCTGGGTGACAGAGCAAGAGGCCCCATCCCTGAAAAAGAAAAAAAAGACTGGACACGGTGGCTAACGCCTGTAATCCCAGCACTTTGGGAGGCTGAGGTGGGCGGATCACCTGAGGTCGGGAGTTTGAGACCAGCCTGACCAATATGGAGAAACCCCATCTCTACTAAAAATACAAAATTAGCTGGGCATGGTGGTGCATGCCTGTAATCCCAGCTACTTGGGAGGCTGAGGCAGGAGAATGGCTTGAACCCTGGAGGCAGAGGTTGCAGTGAGCCGAGATCGCACCACGGTACTCCAGCCTGGTTGACAGAGCAAGACTCCGTCTTGGAAAAAAAAAAATAGAGGCCAGGTGTGGTGACTCACGCCTGTAATCCCAGAACTTTGGGAGGCTGCGGTGGGCAGATCATGAAGTCAGGAGTTTGAGGCCCGCCTAGCCAATATGGTGAAACCCCTTCTTTACTGAAAATACAAAAATTAGCCAGGTGCAAAGGCGCATGTCTGTAGTCCCAGCTATTCAGGAGGCTAAGAGAGAAGAATCGCTTGTACCCAGGAGGCAGAGGTTGCAGTGAGCTGAGATTGTGCCACTACACTCCAGCCTGGGTGACAGAGCAAGACTCCATCTCAAAAAAAAAAAAAAAAAAAAAAATAGAGATGGGGTCTTGCTATGTTGCCCAGGCTGGTCTCGAACTCCTGAGCTCAAGTGATCCTCCTGCCTCAGCCTCTCGAAGTGTTGGGATTACAGGTGTGAGCTGCCGTGCCCGTCTCATCCTCATCTCTTATTTACACCTCATGGAGCCTCAGTTTTCTCTCCTGTAGAACGGGTACCCCCCCAAAAGTTGTGGTGACGATTCAATGTGGCAGAAGCTACAGAGCACTGAACTGAGCACAGGAGCCTGCAATGAACGGGTGCTTCCACTTTCTGTATCATCCTGAAGTTATTTCTTACTCCCTGGCTGCCTGCTGGCACTTCAGTGGCCTCTTGCCTGACTTCAGTGCTGTTGGATCCAACCACGGAATTGTGACTTGGGAAGGTGGTGAGGCACCCCCTTCTTGAAAGTTTGCAAACAGAAGCTCTGCACAGTAGCAAAGGCCCAGGCGCACTGTAGAAGGGACTTCGTATCCCATGAGGTGGGCATGGCCACTGCAGCCATGAGCATATAGGTACAAGTCTATGAACAAGCCTGTTAGGTCCCAAGGACCAGGTGGGTCCCTCACTGTTGCACTCCCCTCCAGTGCCCAGGATAGCATTCTGCACATCATAGGTGCTCCCTCAAGCTCCCATTATGTCTGACACTAGCAATGTCATGTAGAGGGAGGACAGTCCTGGTCCTCAGAGAGAAAGATCTATTTAAACAGATAATTGCACACACAAAATCATGTTGAATGTGCTGCTTGTCATGAAGGAGGAGTATAGGACACTGGGGAGGGGGTGATAATAATGGCAGGCCTGACCTAGTTGTAGGTGAGGGGTGCAGACGTGTCCTCTCTGATGAAGGGTAGTTAGCTGAGGTTGAAGGCTGAATGCTGCTTGGTGGGGCAAGATGATAGGGGAGGGAATCCATATTTCATACAGCCAGGCATGGTGGCTCATGCTTGTAATCCCAGTACTTTGGGAGCTGAGCGGGGCAGATCACTTGAGCTCAGGAGTTTGAGACCAGCCTGATCAACATAGTGAAACCTGTCTCTACTAAAAATACCAAAATTAGCCGGGGTGGTGGTGGGTGCCTGTAATCCCAGTTACTCAGGAGGCTGAGGTGGGAGAATTGCTTGAGCCCAGGAGGCAGAGGTTGCAGTGAGCCAAGATTTCGCCACTGCACTCCAGCCTGGGCAACAGAGCAAGACTCTGTCTCAAAAAAAAAAAAAAAAAAAAAAAAGAGGGCCAGTGCAGTGGCCCACTCCTGTAATCCCAGCACTTTGGGAGGCTGAGGCAGGTGGATCACAAGGTCAGGAGTTCAAGACCAGCCTGGCCAACATGGTGAAACCCCGTCTCTACTAAAAATACAAAAATTAGCCAGGCGTGTTGGCGGGCACCAGTAATCCCAGCTACTCAGGAGGCTGAAGCAGAGAACTGCTTGAACCTGGAAGGCGGAGGTTGCAGTGAGCCACGATCGCACCACTGCACTCCAGCCTGGGTGACAGAACGAGACTCGTCTCACACACACAAAAATCCATATTTCATAAGCCCTGAGGTGGGATGAGGCAGGGCCAATTTGAGGATGTGAAATCTCAGTGTGGCTAGAGAAGGGGGAGGAGAAGAGGGAGGAGGGGCTGGCAGGGGCCCCCAATGCCATGTCTGAGGTCCGACTCTCTCTCTAGGACAGTGGAAGCCATAGAAGATTTGAAGTGGGGGAATGGCAAGGTCATATCTGTGCTTTATAACAATTTCTCTGGCTCCCAGTGAGGAATTCATGGGGGACTGGAGGCGGGGGAGGCCAGTGCCCTGGACTTAGGGTGGCAGTGGAGTTGGGGAAAGGTGACAGCTTGGCCACTGAAGGAGTGAGAGAGAGTTTAGCAACCCAAGGCCAGGTGACAGATGGAACAGGCTGAGCTGCAGACCTTCCGCCACCCAACAGTTAATAAAGAGGGGATGTCGGGGCTGGGTGCCAGGGTCCCTTCTGCACAAAGGGCCATGCGAACTGGATAAACAGAGGTGGATACATGATATTCCTTAAAAACAAAATCCTGATTGATTCACACTCCTTGCTGTTTATTGGAGGTGTTTGTTTTTTTCTTCTCCTGCTCTATTTCAGGTTTGACAGGTTTGTGGGGAGAGCAGAGCTGGGACTCTGTGCCAGCTGGGAGGGGAGAGGGACTCCTGGGGAGAGAAAGGACCCTCCTTCTTCCTACAGGACTAGGAAGGGGTCTTGGGCTGGGCTCCTGCTGAACGCTCTTGGGCAAATCCCCTTCTTTTTCTGGGTCTTGGTCTAAGCTCTAGCTCTGACCGTCTGAACCCTCCCTTTCAAAGCCAAATATTATTCTTAGTGCTTGGGTCCCTGCTTCCAAATATGCTTGAGGGTGTGGTGTGGTGGGGTGGGGCGGGGCAGCTTTGCAGGGAGGCAGTGGGCAGAAGCCACTTCCCGACAAAGGGCTGATGAGTCAGGAGCTGTAGGTGGCATTCTCTGTTCAAGAGGGGGCAGGCCCAGCAGTTGGGCAGGGAGAACCTTTCCTTTCTGCTCCAGATGTAGACCATTGCTACCCTTTGTCCACAGCCCTGGCATTTTCCACCAGGCTCTGGGACCTGAGCCAAGCAAAGGGGGTGGAAGCCCCCGGTGAATAGAGACCGCATCCAGAGTCCTAGAAAAATAATGGATAGACTGGGTGCAGACCCAGGACTTTGGGAGGCTGCGGTGGGTGGATTGCCTGAGGTCAGGATTTTTATTTTTATTTTTATTTATTTTATTTTATTATTTTTATTTTTTTTAAAGACGGGGTTTCACCATGTTGGTCAGGCTGGTCTTGAACTCCTGACCTCAGGTGATCTGCCCACCTTGGTCTCCCAAAGTGTTTGGATTACAGGCGTGAGCCACCACGCCCAGCCTTATTTTTATTTTTATTTCTTTTTAGACGGAGTCTCACTGTCACCAGGCTGGAGTGCAGTGGTGTGATCTTGGCTCACTGCAACCTCCACCGCCTCCCAGGTTCAAGTGATTCTCCGGCCTCAGCCTCCCCAGTAGCTGGGATTACAGGCGCGTACCACCACACCCAGCTAATTTTTTGAATTTTTAGTAGAGAAGGGGTTTCACCATGTTAGCCAGGATGGTCTCAATCTCCTGACCTCTTGAGGATCTATTTAAACAGATTTTGAGACCAGCCTGGCCAGGAGTTCGAGACCAGCCTGGCCAGCATGGTGAAACCCCATCTCTACTAAAAAAATACAAAAAATTAGCCAGGCATGGTGGCGCATACCTGTAATCCCAGCTACTCAGGAGGCTGAAGCAGGGGAATTGCTTGAACCAGGGAGGTGGAGGTTTCAGTGAGTCAAGATTGCACCACTGCACTCCAGCCTGGGTGACAAAGCAAGACTCCATCTTAAAAAAAAAAAAAAAAGAAAGGAAGAAAAGGAAAAGAACAGATATCCCCCTGCCTTGCAGAGTTTGGAAATTCTTGCTATAGAAAGAGCTCTTACAGATAAATAAGAAAAAGATAGACATTCCCACAGAAAACAGGTAGAGGATATACATTTTAAAAACCACAAATGGCCAGGCTGGCTGCGGTGGCTCATACCTGTAATCCCAGCACTTTGGGAGGCCGAGGCAGGCAGACCACTTGAGTTCAGGAGTTCGAGGCCAGCCTGGCCAACATGGCGAAACCCCATCTGTACTAAAAATACAAAAATGAGCTGAGCATAGTGGTGGGTGCCTGTAATCCCAGCTACTTGGGAGACTGAGGCAGGAGAATTGCTTGAATCCAGGAGGTGGAGCAGGGAGCAGAGATGGCCACTGTGCTTCAACCTGGGCAATGACCAGAACATTACTCTGCCTCAAAATAAAACATAAGAATAACAATAAAATCCACAAATGGCCACTAAATATTTACTCAAAACTAACAAGTGGACATCAAAATGGCCTCCAGCGTAAGAGCAGGGGTTTCCAGCATTTAGAGTTGAGAAATTCTCTGATGTCAGACTTCCTGGAATCCTTCATAGTTCTGATGACTATATTTATTTTTCTTTCCTTAAAAAAAAAGAGAGCAAATAACTTCATTCCTTTCCTACCCAAAGACTGTAACATTTTTTTTTAATAACAAGAACTGATGTATTAACATATAGTAGAGAGAGTTGAGAATGTTTAAAGAGCTTTACAATCTTTCCAGGGTGAAAAAAAAAGGTCTTTTCTGGATGCTGAAGTTGCCTCCCCATCTGGGCCCCCACCAGTCCATTCGAGGGCCCATCCCTCCTTCCCTGCAGAATGTCCTAGATCAGCCCTCTGGCTTGGGCCCTGCAAGGACTCACCTTACTTTTTTTTCTCGCACTCACACCTTTGCCTGTCATGCCTTCTCTGTGCCTACCTATTCCAGTGTTTGAACAAGGATTGCTGTAGGCATACAATGAAATATATATACATATATACATATGTACATACATGTGTGTGTATATATATGTATGTGTGTATATATATATATGTAGAAAGAGAGTGGGGGGGGTAAGAGAGGAGAGAGACAAGGTCTCTTTGTCACCCAGGCTGGAGTGCGGTGGCGAGATCATAACCCACTGCAGCCTCAAACTCCTGGGCTCAAGGTCTTCCTGAGTTGGCCTCCTAGTAGCTGGGACTACAAGCAGGCACCACCATGCCCAGCTATTTTTTCCCCCCATTTAAAATTGTTTTATGTATTTCTGCTGCCCAGCTAATTAAAAAAAAAAATTATTTAAAGGCCGGGCGTGGTGGCTCACGCCTGTAATCCCAGGACTTTGGGAGGCCGAGGCGGGCAGATCACGAGGTCAAGAGATTGAGACCATCCTGGCCAACATGATGAAATCCAGTCTCTACTAAAAAATACAAAAAAAAAATTAGCTGGGCATGGTGACGTGTGCCTGTAGTCCCAGCTATTCGGGAGGCTGAGGCAGGAGAATTGCTTGAACCCGGGAGGCGGAGGTTGCAGTGAGCCACGATCGCACCACTGCACTCCAGCCTGGTGCCTGGCAACAGAGCAAGACTCTGTCTAAAAATAAAAATAAAAATAAAAATAAAAAAATTCTTTAAAGACAGGGTCTCACTCTGTTGCCCAAGCTGGTCTCGAACTCCTGGCCTCAAGCAGTCCTCCTACCTCAGCTTCCTAAAGTGCTGGCATTACAGGTATGAGCCACTGTAACCAGCCTGAATATAATTTTTAAAAATTCCTGGCAACAATTTATTCAACTATGAAATGGGTATGGTCATTCCTACCTAAGAAGCTGTGAGGACGGTAGGAGGCAGGAAAGCCCTTTTGTGGTATGTGGTCCATCTGATAAACGGCAGCTTTTCCTGAACCTTCTTCAAGCATGCTCCTTCTTGCCAATCAGGTCCCAAGGCGTCATCTCTTCCTCCTTCCTAGACCACTTTCTTAGGTGACATCCCACCCCAACACCACTTGTCACCCTATCCCATCTTAATGTTTATTACTCTCTGAAGTCATTTTATTCATTTGTTGTATTTTTCCCCCAGCATAAGATTATAACCTCTATGAAGACGAGGACCTTGACTGTCTTCCATACTGATATATCCCCCAATACCTAGAATAGTACCCAACACGTAATAGGTGGTTGCATATTTATTTTTCACTTTTTAAAATAAATGGTGGCTCATACCTATAATCCTAGCACTTTGGGAGGCTTAAAAGGGAGGATCCCTTGAGTACAGGAGCTGGAGACTGGCCTGGGCAGCATAGTGAGATCCCATCTCTATAAAAAGCATTTTTAAATTAGCTAGGTGGGCCGGGCACGGTGGCTCACGCCTGTAATCCAAGCACTTTGGAGGCCAAGGCGGGGGAATCACCTGAGGTCGGGTGTTCAAGACCAGCCTGACCAACATGGTGAAACCCCGTCTTTAAAAAAAAAAAATTAAAATAAATAAATAAATAAATAAATTAGCTGGGTGGGGCAGCCCGAGGCTGAGATAGGAGGAAGCCCTGAGCCCAGGAGGTCAAGGCTGAACTGAGTCCATGTTTGCACCACTGCACTCCAGCCTGGACAACAGAGAGAGACTCTGTCTCAAAAATAGAAATAAAATAAACTTTGTTGAAGTGTAATTTTGATATAATAAAATGTGTCTGTTTGATGCGTCCATACAGTTTGATAAATTTAGATAAATATGTACTCCTACCACCACCTCAGTCAATACATACACTTTTTTTTTTTGAGACGGAGTCTTGCTCTGTCACCCAGGCTGGAGTGCAGCGGCGTGATCTTGGCTCACTGCAACCTCTGCTACCCAGGTTTAAGCGATTCTCCTGCCTCAGCCTCCAAAGTAGCTGGGGTTACAGGCGTGTGCCACCGCGCCTGGCCGCCTTTCCACTCTCATCTCCTGTGCCTCTCACATGAGGCCATGTGTGCTTAATGGATTAGGTGACATGTGACAGAAAGTCTCCAAAGCAAAAGGAGACCTGGACGCTCAAGTTGCCTCCTCATCTGGGGTCCCTGGGTCAGGGCTTTGCATGGTAGGGAGCCTGTAGGGGTTCCAGGCTCACAGGCTTGGGTGTGCCCTGAAGGCTAGGGAAAGGCCGCTATGGCCCCAAATCTACCCAGCCTGGCCTAGGCCTCCAGCCTCGCCTAGGAGATTCCCTCCAGTGTCCAGATGCCAGCTAGTTCTGGCTAGCTCCTCCCTGGGCAGAGCAGACCCTGCAATTTGGGCTGTGGGAAAAATGAATCAAGGTTATCAGCATTACTTGCTTCTGGTTGTTCAGAGAATCAGACACTGGTGCCTTTGGCCAGGTTCTCCCTCTGCCTCACTGTGTGTCCTTAGCAAGTCACTTCCCTCTCTGGGCCTCAGTTCCAACCTGTATAAAAGGAAATTAGTGATCCCTGCCAGCCTGACTTCAACTCCACCTGATGATGACTTTTTGCCGCATGAATGCATCCTGCCCTTCAAAGGCTGGGTCTCTGCCTGTGCTGTCCCCACTCCCTGGAATGCTGTTTCTCAGTATCTGCTGTCAAAAGTCTTGTTTTTCAACTTTCAGTTCCGGTCCTACTCTCTCTGTGATTTTCCTTAAAACAGAATGTTCTGCTCCTTCCTCAAGCTTCTCTAAGCTCTAGAGGGCAGGGACTATGAATAATAGAGTGACAGGTTCTGTTTATTGAGAGATGACGGACCCTGTGCCAGGCACTATGCTGGGCATTTTGTTATCTCATTTAATCCTCCCTCAAAAAGCGTCATTCTCTTTTGACGGATGAGATAGCTGAAGTTCAAAGAGGTAATGCCAATTCTCCAGGGTCACAGAGGGGAGGGCAGCTTGGACTTCCTCCTCTTTCACCCCCAGTATCTAGGAGAGGGCCTGGCACACAGGTGTTGACCACCTGTTGCTGAATGACTGGTAAGTGACTGAATGCATGAATGAAGGCCTGCATCACTTTAATTCATTTCAAACCTACCTCCTGTGGTGTGCATAGGCCTGAAGTACAGGTGCTCAGCAAATTTAACTGTTATCATCATCACTTTCTGCCTTATGTCACAGTTACACTAAGAGCTGTCCAATAACAGGGTGAAATGCATGGAGAAGTGGTGAGTAGTTACCAGGGGTAAACAAGCAGAAAGTGGATGGCCTTGTCCCAATGCGGATCAGGAGATCTGAGCACCAGCAGCCAGGAAGGATTGGGATCTGGGGATCCCACTTGTTAACCTGACTGTCTCCGCTGCCAGCTTGGGAGGTCCTGAGACTGAGACACATTCCCCTGGCACTGGCGACCCACCCACGCCCAGCCCCATGGGCTGGTGCATGCCAGTCTCTGGGTTCGGATTCTGGTAGTCTTTTGCAAACTGTAAAGTGCTATTGCTTTTTCCTTTTCTGATTTGTTCTGTCCCACAAACTGCCTCCCGAGTGAAATGCCCATATGTTGGGCCGGAGGAAAGCCCGCCTGGCACTGGGGCCGGGGGTGCCTTCAGCCCGAGCCCTCCCCACCCCCTTCCCATAGCTATTGTGCAAGACCGACCGGCACACCTTCTGGGGCAGGTCGAATCAAGGCTAGGGAACTTCCTGAGTGCGGGCAGTGGCGGGCGGGACTAGGAGGGCAGGGGGGAACGGTTCAGGGAACAGGAGGAGGGGGCCGAACCCCGAATTCCGGCTCGTGGGCCCAGGCATCCCCCTGCCAATGCCCTACATCCTCCTTGGCGTGATTCTCTTCCCCGATCTGGCAGGGTTTGAAGGGGAGGAGGTGACACTCAGGCTGGTGCCTCCTAGAGCACCCCCCAGTTTTTCAGATGCTCCCACCAGCCCCGTCTCTTTTTCGTTTAGGTCTAGGGCGGGTGCGTTCTCCGCGGTCTCCCTTTCTGGGACCTTCTCTTTGTCTCCCGGGCGGTCCTGGTTGTCCCCGGCCCCCGTGCCCCGCCCGCCCGAAGCCGCGGAGGGGGCGGGGCCGGCCTGCGGGGCTGGGCTGGGCGGGGCGGGGTGGGGCGCGGCAGGCGCAGGGGTGCAGGGCCGCGGGCGGGGCCTGGGGAGGCCAGGGGTGCAGGGCCGAGGGCAGAGAGGGGGCCGAGGCTGCCGGCGGGAGGGACTGGGCCCGAGTGGGAGCGGAGCCGGAGCGGAAGCCGCAGCCGGGGCGGTGGGAGCGGCGGGAGCAGGGCGGGCGGGGCTCCATGGCGCCAAAGGCGTCCGCCTGAGCAGCGCGGGCAGCAGTGGCGGCGGCGGCCGGATCGGGCCGCGACTCCTCCCGGCCATGGGCGACGTGCTGTCCACGCACCTGGACGACGCCCGGCGCCAGCACATCGCAGGTGAGGGCTGCGCCGCGCCGCGCGCGCCCGGGGTCCCGCCGGAACCCCCGGACCACGCCCCCACCCCGGTCCGCGACGGGGCTGGGGGCTCCGGAGAGTCAGGCCGGGCGGGCGGGAGCCGCCGGAGAGCGTGCCCCGCGTTCGAGTTCAGTCCCTCCAAGCCTGGGAGCCCCTTCCCGCGCCCTTGTGGGCGCCACCTTTCCCGGGTCAAGAGAACTTGGAGCCCCTTCTCTCTTGGAACCTCTTGGGAGCCCAGGCTTGGCGGACCCCCCAGCCCACGACCCTTGGCCAAGCTGGGACAGGAGTCGCAACCTGCCCGCGCACCCTTGACTGTCCCTGCCCAGAAGCGTTCCAAGCCTATCCGCTACCCGCTTTGGGATCTCCGGGACCCAGCCATCACGCGCTCACCTTCCTCCCCCAGCCGTCTCGTCCCCAGCTCCGCCGGGCCCCAGCCCTGGTACACGTGGCGGAGGTTTCCTGAGGACCGGCCCATGAAGGCCTGGGACTGATCCTGGGGAGTGGGGCCAGGGATCGTTGGGGCGCCCCGGCGGCAGTGGGGCTCCATGTCCTTTGGCGCAGGCAGCAGGGGCCAGGGGACTGGTCACCAGAGTGGGGGGGGGGCCCTTAGGGCCAGTCGCCAGGCCCCTCAGCGCCGTCTTCCACCCAGCCCTGCTCTCAGCCTGTTAGTGCACAGTGGCCACTTCTCCCCCAAGGACAGCTGTCCCCAAGGCTTCTGGGGAAGCTGGAGCTGCAGCAGGGGCCTTTTCCCCACAGACTCTGGAGGAGGATGAGGATCTCGGCTGCCTGAGAAACTCCACTCTGGCCGAGCTCTCCCCGGCTGGCGGAGCTGCCCTAGGTGGAATCCCAACATTTTTTTCCCAGACATCTGTCTTGGATACCTTGGTTTTCTCCTCTTTGAAATGGGGTCAGTGATTTCTTTCTTATTAATGAGTTGTTGGGAGGCTTATGTGGGGTAACTCATTGGCTTGCCTAGCACAGGACTGGCATAGGAGAGGGACTGATACTTGGGATGACGGTTCAGGTGGGTCGCCTCTCGGTGTCCAGAGGGCTTTGAGCACCGCGTCCGCCTGCACTTATTTCTGTGTCCTGTAGAGTTTCACCACCGTGTTCCCCCACGCTCCCTTGAGAGCAGGAGGCCCTGAGAGCAGTGGCCAGGTGTCCTTTAACTCCATGTCTCCAAGGGCCCACCCATGGCACAGGGAGGAGCTGGGGAGGCCTGCTGAGTAACTGTGGTCCTGGGCCAAGTCCCAAGGTCCGAGTCCCTCCCTTGTGCCAGGCCTGGAGCCGGCTGGGCACAGGGGCGATTGGGGTGAAGTGGAAGTGAATCAGACTCTCTCTAGCCTCCGACCAGCGCTGGGTTAAGTCCTGGAAAGCCTCCCTGTCCGACCAGGCCTGGACTCTGGGAGGAGGAATGGCCAGGGCGGAGTCTTCCTGTTCCCTCCCTGTTGCGGCCACCTCCTGGGGCGCTTCAACAGTCCTACCATTCAGGACCTCCTGTTGAGGCCCTTCGAGGGGCCTGGGTGGGTTGTACCATGCGTTTGGTGGAGTTTTTCCTCTCCTCATACCCAGTGCTGGGCCTGCCTGTCTTCCCATCTCCTGGGCTGAGAATTGCCAGCCCACCCTCTGTCCCCTGGCATGTTACAGGGGAGGGGACTGAGACCACAGGTGAAGTGTCCTTTACTGGAGAGAGTTGGATTTGTTTTCTGGATACCAGGCTGGGTGGAAGAAGGTTGTGCCCACTCAGAGCCTCTGGCCTCTCTCTCTTGACACTTCAGTGCTATTTATAACCCTCTTTAAATGCCTCGAATTCCTGGTCTAGGCTCACCTGTGGGGGAGTTCCTGATGTGGAGGGGTGGGGGGTTAGAAGGGGGCTGCCGGGAAGCCTCCCCAGCCTCCTCTAGAGGAAGTGAGCTGCCTTAGAATCTCCGTTGGAGGGGAATGAGGGTGTGTCTTTGCCACCTCCAGGATCCATGCACCTTCCTCACCCCACCCAAGGAGCTGTAGGTCCTCTCAAAGCCGGCAATTAAAATTCCAGAGCCCTACCTACCTGAGGCCTTGCTCTCTGCCCCAGTAAAAATGTCAGAGTTAGGAACATCCCTTCCCACAGTGCTCTGAGCTCCCAGGCCTGTTAGGGCTCTGAGGTTCGACCTGCAGCTTCGTGCCTTCCCCGAGCAGGTGAATGCCAGCCTGCCTGCAAGTCCTGGCAAAGGTCAGGCGTGCTCCCGGCCACGGTGTTGTTTTGCTGCCACGGCACCTTTCATCCTGGGATTTCAAAGCCCTTGGCAAGCAGAGGCTTGTTTCCACACTGGGAGCCCCGTGGGGCTGGTGGGAGGGTGACTCCCTCCTCCTTACACGAGGGAGCGGGCGGACAGGAAGAAGCGCTGGCTGGGAGCAGGGAGGCCTGAGGATCCTTGGGCAGGCCACTTCCTCTCCCTGGGTCTTAGTTTCCCTAGTTGTGAACCAAAGTGGGTGGGCTACTCAATGGCTGAAGTTTCTTTCAGCTCTGAGGGCCTAACAATCCTAAATTTCCCCACAAATCTCCCCCAGACTGAAGCCAGCTCAAGATCCCAATACAACCCCTGCAACCATGGACTAACATCTTTTTTTTTTTTTTGAGACAGGGTCTTGCTCTGTCACCCAGGCTGGAGTGCAGTGGCATCATCATAGCTAACTGCAGTCTCAGCCTCCTGGGTTCAAGCAATCCTCCCACCTCAGCCTCCCAAGTAGTTGGGACTATAGGTGTGCACCACCATGCCTAGCTATTTTTTTGTGTGTTTGTGTGACAGGGTCTCCCTATGTTGCCCAGGCTGGTCTTGAACTCCTGGGTTCAAGCAATCCTTTGGGGTCAACCAAGCCTCCTTTGGGAGCCTTGGCCTCCCAAAGTGCTAGGATTACAGTTGCGAGCTTCCTGTCCCTGAAGTAACATCTTTTTTTTTGAGGCAGAGTCTGGCTCTCTCTTCCAGGCTGGAGTCCAGTGGCACAGTCTTGGCCCACTGTAACCTCCACCTCCTGGGTTCAAGGGATTCTTCTGCCTCAGTCCCCTGTTACAGGTACACACCACCATGCCTGGCTAATTTTTGTATTTTTGGTAGAGATGGGGGTTTCACCATACTGGTCAGGCTGGTCTCAAACTCCTGACCTCAGGTGATCCACCTACCTCACCCTCCCAAAGTGCCAGGATTATGGGGATAACAGCTTTATTGAGGCATAATTCGCCTACCGTACAATTCACTCACCTAAAGTGTACATTTCAGTGGTTTTTAGTATATTCACAGAATTGAGCGCAGCCATTGTCACCGTCAACGTTAGAGCGTTTTCGTCAGCCCTGAAAGAAATCCCCTACTCCTTAGCAGTCGCTGCTGTTTCTTCCTAGTCCTTCCCAACTCTAGGCACCCACTGAACATTTTGTCTAATTGCAAAAGTAATGTGTGCACAGGCCGGGGTGGTGGCTCACGCCTGTAATTTCAGCACTTTGGGAGGCTGAAGAGGGCGGATTGCTTGAGCTCGGGAGTTCAATACCAGCCTGGGCAACATGGCAAAGCCCGGTCTCTAGTAAAATTACAAAAAATTAGCTGGGCACGGTGGTGTGCGCCTGGGGTTCCAGCTACGTGGGAGGCCGAGCTGGAAGGATTGCCTGAGCAAAAGTAATGCATATACAAACAATGCAGGAGGATAAAGTAAAAAATGAAAGCACTCTCCATCTTTCTTCCATAAATCCCACTTCCCAGAAGAAATCACTTAAGTGTGGTGTGTCACTGTTTCCAAACCTACCTGTCTCTGTACATGCCCACAATAGTTTGGTTTATAAGAAGAGATTTTTTTTTTTTTTGAGACGGTATCTCACTCTGTTGCCCAGGCTGAAGTGCAGCAGCACGATGTCGGCTCACTGCAATTTCCACCTCCCAGGTTCAAGTGCTTCTCCTGCCCCAGCCTCCTCAGTAGCTGGGATTATAGGCATGCTCCACCATGCCAGGCTAATTTTTGTATTTTTAGTTGAGACTGGGTTTCACCATGTTGGCCAGGGTGGTCTCAAACTTCTCACCTTGTGATCTACCCACCTCAGCCTCCGAAAGTTCTGGGATTACAGGCGTGAGCCACCACACCCAGCCTATAAAAAGAGATCTTATTCTGTGCTTCTGGGGTTTGATTTTTCTCACTTGGTAAATTGGTGGACATCTTTCTGTGTCAGAACACACAGGACTACCTCGGTCTTTTCTTGATGAGTTCGTTCCTATGCATGGATGGTTCGTTTACCCAGACCCCTGTGAATGGGCATTTGGGTTGTTTCCATTGTTTTGCTAGTATTCACGGTGCTGCTTGAACCTCCTGGTACATACCCTCTGTAATGTTCCATATCGGAGAGGCCCTGAAATAGAACTCCTGGGTCACCTTTTTAAATTTTTTTTTTGAGACAGAGTCTAGCTCTGATCGCCCAGGCTGGAGTGCAGTGGTGCTATCTCGGCTCACTTCAACCTCTGCCTCCCGCGCTCAAGCAATTCTCCTGTCTCAGCCTCCTGAGTAGCTGGGACTACAGGTGCCCGCTACCACGCCCAGCTAATTTTTGTATTTTTAGTAAAGATGGGGTTTCACCATATTGGTCAGGCTGGTCTTGAACTCCTGACCTCAGGTGATCCACCTGCCTTGGCCTCCCAGAGTGCTGGGATTACAGGCATGAGCCGCTATGCCTGGCCTGGGTAACCTTTTGATAGATGGACACATGGCCTTTAACAAGCCAGCAGGCGTTTGACACTCTCCTGCCAAGGGGGGACCTTAGCACTGAGCATTTTCATCCTTTTGACAACCAGATATGAGAAGGGTGTCTCACTTATTTATTGAGCAAAACAAATAATGCCTTTTTCCAAAGTGATTTTAAAAACCTACCTCTCTGCTGGGCGTGGTAACCCATGCCTGTAATCCCAGCACTTTGGGAGACTGAGACAGGCAGATCACCTGAGGTCAAGGGTTTGAGACCAGCCTGGCCAACATGGTGGAACCCCGTCTCTACTAAAAAATTAGCCAGGCGTGGTGGTGGATGCCTGTAGTCCCAGCTACATGGGAGGCTGAGGCACAAGAATCGCTTAAACCTGGGAAGCAGAGGTTGCAGTGAGATGAGATCGTGCCATTGCACTCCAACCTGGGGGACAGAGTGAGACTCTGTCTCAAAAACAAAAAACAAAACAAAACAAGAAACTCTACCTCTCAATATTGGGGAAGTGGCTGTAGGCGCCAGGAGTGAAGGGGTGGAGGGGTTCTGCCTTCTGCCACCCCTCACCCTGCTGCCTGGCTTCCTCATTGCTCTCCTCGACTTTGCAGAGAGACCAGGCTGGCTGGAAGCAGTGCCTGGGCCTGGGCTGCTGCCCTCAGCCAAGGTCCAGGTCAGCCCCTGGGGGATAAAGCATCTGGGGGATGCTGCTGTCTCTGTTGGGTCTTACATAACACGCTTTTGTTGGTTTTGACCCTGCCTTCCCCCTCTATCCAGCCTCTTCCAGTCCCCCCCCAACTCTGTTCCTTTTTCACTGCTGCTGGCCTCGCCTACTAGGAGCTGCCCCAGCCTCCTTGGAGCCTCTAGTTCTTCCCTCACACACACTGCCAAAGAGACCTTTCTAAACCCAAGCTGGGTCACGGCTGCCCTCCCCTGCTGCCCAAGGTTCGAAGCAGAAAAACAGGAATAGGAACCACTCAGCCTCCATCCTGCGATAGCCACTTCATCCTCTGGGAGTACTTCCCTTCTGCGTTGATGGCTCGACTTTGCCGGACCATGACTCAAGTTTATGTCCTGCTTCTTTCACCACATGATTTATGATAAACATGTCTCCCAGGTCATTAAAACCTCCCTGGAAGCATCCCCCGAAGGCTGCATTTTATTCCATTTGAGGACAGAGAGGGACATTTTCTCAGCTCTTTCCCTAATGCTGGACATTAGGTTGTTTCTCACATGCTGGTTTTTAGGGGCAAACAGCCACCGTGTGTGTTTCGTTTCTGGCTCTGGTCAACTTCCCTGCCGAAGGCCGATTCGTGTCCCAGCCCAACTCTTCCTCTACTCTGCTTCCACCAACCTGGGCGTTTAGAGGGAAGCTCCTTGCTGACATCTCTGAGCATCGTTCGGGGCTAGTGGGCTTGAAGGGGCTGCCTGTGAGCTGGGGACGGGGACTGACGACCATGGCCTCTGGGTGTGTGGCCTTATAGTCTAGACTGTGATGTGTGGGGATGGATGTATTTTCTGTCCGAAGACATGGTTGATGGAACAGGGGAGGAGCAGTATTCAGGCTCCGAGTGATAACTGTAAGATTAGCAACGGTTTAACTGAGGACTTGCTATGTGCCAAACCTTCCTTTGTCTGTATCGTCTCATTGAATCCTCATGTCAGTGGTAGGCCTGAGCCAGGTAGTCCAAGGCCTTAGCTTTTTAAACCATATTCTGCTATGCCTATGTCATCTGTGGTGCCCAGATTGGGCAGGGGGGACACTGTGAAAAAGGCCTCCAAGAGAGGCAGGCTTTTGGAAGCCGGGGAGAGGAAGTGGGAGGAGCCAAGTGGGAACAGAGTGGCTGTGTCAGGCTCCTGTAGGTTGCACAGATCTATCCCACCCGTCATTACTCAGTCTGAGACTTCTGGCCTCTCTGACCAGCCGCATTCTCCTTCCCTGCGCCCCCTCCTCCTTGGCCGCGGGCAGAGCTCGTGACTCACTCCACCCGGGACTCCTGCAAGCATCATCCTGCGGTTGCAGAAATTCCTGCACTGCTTTTTCCTTCCCCTGCCCCACCCCCATTCACTTCTCTGCCGGAGGAAGAAGGGTATTCTGTAGACGCTGCTAGGCAGAGGTTTAAGGAAGGAGTCCGGGCGGATGCCTAGGTTTAAAACCCTTGAGGGTGGAACAAAGCCATTCTCCTGGTAGAATCTTAGGGCCTGAGTCATGGAAGGCTACAATCTTTTGATCTCACAAATTTTTAAAACTGGAACAGTAAGTATCTACCTCCTGGGACTGGTCCCGTTTTTGGAGTGGTGCTCCTTCTGGCCCACGAAGGTGAAGGGGCCCGCCTGGTTACGTAGTGGGTGGTGAGCCTGAAGAAGCAGGGAGCCCAGAGGTTTTGAGGCAAGGCTTTGCAGTCAGACTGCTTGGGTTCGAGTCCTGGCTCTGCCACTGGATGGACGGGTGTTTGGGGACAAGTCGGTCACCCTCTCTGAGCCTTAGCGCCCATTGTATAAGAGGATGTTAGTTCTGGCATCTCAAGGTATGAGGAACAAGTCCCTGGTCGGTGCAGCACAGTGTTGGTGGGGAGGTGACAATACGTGAGTGGCAGCTGTTACGATTGTTCATTGCGCTAACTTGGCACCCAGGGAGATGTGCCAGGTCTGTCCTGTGGCCTCATGCACCCTCTGCTCCCTGCCATGTGCTCCAGGAAGTCGACATGACCCACTCCCTTCCTAGGCAGCCCTGAACATGAGAACCTTCTTCCCTTCCAAGGTCGGGAGCCCCAGCCTATGGGCCTGGACACCTGGGGTATTCAGCGAGTACTTGGAGGCTGGTGGGATGGGGATGTGGTTACAGCAAGGTCAGTCCTTCAGCAGCAGCATCCGTTCTGTGCCTGGGATTTGGGAGTACACAGAGGAAAAGGGTAAAAAGATGGATGGGAACATGCTCCCTCCCTGCCTAGCTATGTGTCAAGAACTAGACTTGTAAGCCTTAAGCTGGTCCCATTGACCATCTGCTGTGTGACTCACGACTGGATGCACGACTATACCTCTCTGTGGCTTTTTCTCCCCATCTGTGACCTCAATACCAGCATCTACTCTTGGGAATTCTCTGCCTCTGAAAACCCTTGGTAGGGGTCTCGAGATGAGTTCCAAAGGCAGGGCTGAGTGGGCTTCTATGTAGACATAGAGGTGCATGCCCGTGAGACCATCCAGGGGTGTGATGAGCTCTGTCCCATGACACACATAGTCCTTTTTTCTTGTATTAATTCAGTCAATATTATTGAACACCTACTGTGTGGGCAGGAGGGACACACAGCTGCACGCTCACATGGTGCCTGCCTGTGGGTGCTTCCTGCCTGGCTGTCCCTCCTCAGGGCAGGCAATGTCCCCAAATGGAAAGGCCTTCCTCGGGAAGGTGTAAGAGAGACTGGCCTGGGGTAGGCCAGCTTGCTGGGACTCAGGACGGGGGAGGTAGAGGGAAGAACCACAGGACTGGCCTTGGTGAGGAGGGAACCTTTGTCCTGAGGGCTCCAGGGAGGCCTTGGAGGCATTTTCAGGCAGAAGTGGCACCAGTGGGTCAGTTTGCATGAGCGAGGTGAACCCCATGGTGGGAGACACTGGACCTGCGTGGGTAGGGGTCAGGTGCAGTGAGGGACATGTGTGTACAGGGGCGTGGCGTGGCCAGGCCTCAGTGATGGTGCTGTGCAGGGCTGGGGCGAGCTGATGCCCATGATTCTTGGCCTACAGGGAAATCTGTATGGATTCTGTAGGCTGTTTTATTAAGGCAGACCTCCAACCACTGGTCCTGCAGCGTCTGCTCCCACTCCTCCAGTGACAGGAAACTCATTTCCTTCCCAGGCAGCCCTGAAAACGAGAACCTTCTTTCCTCCAAGGGCAGAGCAGAAAGAGCCTGGCTAGGTGCGGTGACTCACATCTGTATCCCAGCACTTTGGGAGGTCAAGGTGGGTGGATCACAAGGTCAGGAGTTCGAGACCAGCCTGGCCAATATGGTGAAACCCTGTCTCTACTAAAAATACAAAAATTAGCTGAGGGTGGTGGTGCATGCCTGTAGTCCCAGTTACTCAGGAGGCTGAGGCAGAAGAATCGCTTGAACCTGGAAGGTGGAGGTTACAGTGAGCTGAGATCATGCCACTACACTCCAGCCTGAGTGACAGAGCTCAAATTTAAAAAGAAAGAAAGAAAGAAAGAGGCTGGGAGTCAGAGGGCCTGGTTTTGAGATGCTGTCAGATCTGCCCTGTCGTTTGGCAGCTGCCTTCCCTTCTCTGGACCTCAAATTCCTCATCTGTAAAGTGGGCACAACAGCATCGCAGACCCCTGAGGTGGTTGTGCAGGGTCGGTGAGATGATGTGAAGAGCTTTTCACACTCAGGGAACGTCAGCTCCTGGTTCACCCGCTGTTACTGTTAGGTATGTTTCACACAGGACATTGGCCAAGGGAGGCCCTTCTCTTGCAGATCAGAAGTGCCGGGTGTGGGCGAGGGTGCTGGGTGGAGGGTCCACATGCAGGGGTGGAGGCCCAGGGGATAACTAGGCATCCAGGAGGGGAGGAAGAATAAACTGTGGTTTGCAAAGTACAGACACTTCCCCCGCCCACCCATCTGTGGCCAAGCCACCTGCAGCTGCTGTCCGTCTTTCCCATGCCCCATGCTGAGCAGAGCTATTTGTGTCCAGCCGTGTTTGTGAAGCTTAGCACCTTCTCAGAGAGGAGTCTATTGGGAAGAAGCCACCCACCCACCCGTGCTCCACTCACCTCTGATTTACTCCACCTGCCAGGAGCCACTGATGGGTGCAGGCTGGGAGACAGGCTCCCCCAGGATGGGTGCCAGGTGACCTCTGGCAAGTCCTTCTTTCTATGCCTCCTCCTCACTTTGCCTATCTGTGCAATGGGCATGCCCTTTCCAGCTCTGACCTCTTGGGCACCTGTGGGCCCTGGGCTGCACTGAAGGCACAGAGCAGGTGCAGATTTCAGGAGGCGATCTTGCTGTTGAAGGAAAAGCTTGCTCTGAAAGCTGTCCTGTGCCTGGGCCTGAGCTGGGAACTGGAGATGAAGCAGTGACATGAGCCCCCGATCTCCTGGAGCTCATGCCAGCCAAGAAGTTTCCATCAAGCTGGATGTGCTGTGGCTCGTGTTACAAAGCCCGTGGATCTTTATGTTTCCCAGAGTGCGTGTTGGTTTCAGTACTCAGTCGGTCCGTCTCAAGAAGCAGCAGCCTGGCCTTGACCGGGCGGCGGTGCGCCTCCACCACTGAAAACTGTGTGGCCTTTGGCACTCGGCTCTCCTCCTCGCAGCTCCAGCTGTCACTGAGATGTGACTGGTGTTCCCTGCCTTTGTGATGGGTACACTACGCAGTTCCTGGCCTGTTGAGGGTTCTTAGTAAATGGCAATTGCATTTTTTTTTTTAATGGAGTCTTGCTCTGTCACTCAGGCTGGAGTGCAATGGTGTGGTCCAGACTCACTACAGCCTCCGCGTCCTGGATTCCAGCGATTCTCTTGTCTCAGTCTCATAAGTAGCTGAGACTACAGGTGCCCACCACTACATCTGGCTAATGTTTGTGTTTTTAGTAGAGACAAGGTTTCACCATGTTGGTCAGGCTGGTCTCGAACTCCTGACCTTGTGATCTTCCCACCTCTGCCTCCCAAAGTGCTGGGATTACAGGAATGAGCCACTGTGCCCCACTGGCAATTGCATTTTAGCTGAGTTCTTAGGGGAGCTGTGTGCCATTTGCCTGGCCTGTCAGAGATTTAAGGGGTGATTCAGGCATCTAGAGGAGGAGGGGAGCTGACAATTGCACTTCTGTTTTGCTTTTTGTTTTTGCTTTTTTTGAGAGCAGTTTTCTCTGGGAGGCAAAGGGGAGAAAGAGAGCTGAGCTTGAGCTTTGGGGCGAGCAGGCCCTGGTGGGCTGGGGGGAGGTGTCTGCCTGTCACCCCGCTGCACCTCCCACAGCCCCGCCTTGATTTTGAGGTGCTGATGGGAACTGTCTACTTTTCTTTTCAGACCCAGACCTTTCCTCCTCCTAGCCCACGAGGACCCTATGAGATCCTCTAACTAATCCCCTCGTTTTTCTCATGTCCGAGTACACTGAGGCCCAGGAAGAGGAACGGACATGGCTGTGCTCTCAGCGGCTGCAGAACCTGGCCGGCACGCAGGGCCTTGACCCCAGCATGAAGCTTTTCCCTCTGACTTCTTACTCCCGGCCCCCTGCACCCATGCAGTGCCCCAGACGGCAGAGGATGGTCAGGGAAGGAATGATTGGGCCGGGTGGGGCTGCAGAACTTATAATTATGAAAACTGGGTAAACAAACAAGCTCTCCAGGAGAGAAGTGGGCCTCACAGATGGGCCTGTGTCTGAGGAGGCAGCCCAGGCCTGTCTACGCACAGACAGTGAGGGGCTGTGTTAGACTGGAAAAGCCAAAGCCACACTCCCCTCCCACCCCCCACTCCTGTATTTCAGGCTGCCAGGAAACGGGGAGGGGAAGGGGCAGCCCTCCTTCCAAGGGGGTGGGGGCCGACCCCTGAGGACTCTCTTGGGGTCAGCTCTCTTGGCCCAGCTTGGGACAGTCACAGCTCACTGCGTGACCTTGGTCAAGGGGTGTCTCTCCTCTGGGCCTCAGTTCCCCATCTCTAGAGTGGAGGAGACCCCATCTCTCAAGGAGGGTGGCAGGATGGGGGAAGATTTGAGCCAACTGGTTGAATACACTGAGCCCTTTCTCTCACCCTGACCCGAGGCCAACTGGGATCTCAGAAACTCTTCATTTCTCTCTGGCCAGAGGCAGGGGCCCCTCTCGGAGCAGAGGAGTGACTTTCTCAGTGACCTGAGAGCGGGCCTGGTCCTGGGAGGCCAAACCTCCAATCCTGGCCTGGCTGTAGCAGGCTGCCCAGCTCAGCTTTCCTGTCTTTCTGCTGAGATTGTGGCAGAATCCCAGAGGAGCTGTTTCTGGTGACTGCCCTGCAGGCTGGGGGCTGGGCGACTTGCCCTGCCTGGAGGCCCCCGGGTGGGGTCTGGCAGACTTCCTGTGTGATTGGGGCTGGGCCCCCCGCCCTCCCTCCCCCTCTTCTGCAGTTCCCTGTGTGGCTTCTGGGAGTCCAGCTCTGTAGGTGGGAGGCCGGTTTAGCCTCAGACCTCTGTGGCCTTGGGTGACTCCTACCTCTCCTACAGGCCTCAGTTTCCCCCATGGTTCAATGGAGGGGTTGGATAGAGCCTCTGGTAGTAGAGTGACCTTGCTATTTACCATATGTCTCCTCCTTCAGATTGACCCTTCCAGTCTATCCTGTGCCCTCAAGGTCAAGTCCAGACCCTGAAATGTCCTGACATGCTAAGCCCTACAGCCAGGAGCCCCACTCCTGGCAGGCTGAATCAGGCTCTTCCTCCGAGCTCCCACAGCCCCTTGGTTACCTGTGTGCACTTGTAGCCCTTCTTATATGGTTGTGATTCTTTTTTCTTTCTTTTTTTTTTTTTTTTTTTGAGATGGAGTCTTGCTCTGTTACCCAGGCTGGAGTGCAGTGGTGCGATCTCAGCTCACCACAACCTCTGCCTCCCGGGTTCAAGCGATTCTCCTGCCTTAGCCTCCCAAGTAGCTGGGACTACAGGCACATGCCACCACACCTGGCTAATTTTTGTGTTTTTAGTAGAGACGAAGTTTCACCATGTTGGCCAGGCTGGTCTCAAACTCCTGTCCTTATGACCTGCCCGCCTCGGCCTCCCAAAGTGCTGGGATTACAGGCGTGAGTCGCCGCACCTGGCCTTCTTTTTGTTTTTGTTTTTGAGACAGGGTCTTGCACTTGTTGCCCAGGCTGGAGTGCAGTAGTGCAATCATAGCTGACTGTAGGCTTGACCTCCCAGGCTCCAGTAATCCTGCCTCAGTCTCCCCAGTAGCTGAGACCCCAGGTGTATACCACCACATGGGGCTAATTTATTTATTTTTTTTTATTTTTTTTTTATTTTTTTTTTTTTTAAAGACGGGGTTTCACCATGTTGGTCAGGCTGGTCTTGAACTCCCGACCTCAGGTGATCCGCCCGCCTTGGCCTCCAAAGTGCTTGGATTACAGGCGTGAGCCACCACGCCCAGCCGGGGCTAATTTATTTTTATATTTTGTACAGACGAGTTTTCCTGTGTTGCCCAGGCTGGTTTCAAACTCCTGAGCTAAGCAATCTTCCTGCCTGGCCTCCCAAAGTGCTGGGATTACACACTGAGCTCATGGCTGTGATTCTAATTCCCATCTATGATACGAATACCTGAGGGCTCACTCACTCTGGGCTCCCCCGAGGTGGACAGGTGGCTCACAGCTCAGACTTGTTCCATCAGCAGCTGAACAAGTGCCCCTAGGTCAGGTGCCGTGACACTTTATACCTTAGTTTCATTAGCTGTAAAATGGGCATGATAATACTTCTCCACTGGATCGTATAGGTTATAAATTATGTGTGTAAAGCACAAGAAATGCTCAGGAGTCATTAACTGTAATGAACATTTATTAGTGCAAATTGTTTTAGTCCCCTAGAAGGAATGAATGCATGCATGCATGCCATTGCAAAGTCCTACATCCTGGGAGCACAGGGGCCCCGAAGCTCTCTGGATGAAGGGCCTGGTAGGCACAGAATGTGCATGTTGGGGGGGAGGGGGAGCTGTGGTGGTTACGGAGGGGCAGGACAGATGTGGGAGGGGCCTGGGATGGTGACTTCCCCCCCGCCCTTGTGGAAGGAGTGGTTTGGGCCCCTCCGTGTCTCAGACCCGCAGGCACCAAACGAGTGTGGCCATCCACAGCTTCCTTCCTCCCACTTCTATTCCTCGAAGCGTGACTCACTGGCTTTCAGCCCTTCATTCTTGTCCTTGAGCCCTGAGGGTAAGGCGGGTAGAGAGTCTTTCTTGGATGGGCCAGCCCTCGCTCTGGGTTCCTCTCTGTTCCTGGCCCTTCTGCAGCTCCTAAGTGTGACAGGCAGGGATGGAGGGGTGGGGGTAGGGTGGGGTGGACACCTGGGCCCTGGTCCTGGCGGCCCCACTGACCCCCTGTGTGTCAGGCCTGGGGTGGGCACCCACTGAGGGCCCACCCAGGGCTTGGATCTGAGCTGGTGCGGCTGAAACAGCCCAGTCAAACTCACGCGGGTCCTGCCTTTGCAGAGCTCCTGGTGAGCAGGAGACACACAGAACAGTTACCACTTAGTCACTAATTAAAATCATTACTGGAGGGCAAATTGCTATAAAGAAATGGCCACTCTTCCTTGGGAGCTCACATGTCCTGGGATCTCCCCAGCAGTGCCTGTGGTTTGCTCTCCCGTCACAGAAGAGGACACACAGCCCACTGAGTGGTAGGGGAGCAGGCTCCGATCTGGGGCAAGCCCCATCCCCACCTGGGCCTCAGGATCTTGTCGCACGTTTTAGAGGTGTGCTGTTCAAGTGATATGCCTGCCTCGGTCTACCAAAGTGCTGGGATTACAGGCATGGACTGCCGCTCCCCTGCCGAGGAGTGCTGTTCAGGAGGCCCGGGGTCTGCCACTGGCCCCCCATGGTTCTGGGTGGGTGGGCTGGCATCGGGCTTTAGCCTGTGGACTATGGAACTGCAGTGAAAACTGGGTTTGTCGTCCTGAAATCCCTCCTTTATGTGTCCCTAGACAGAAATATGTATGTCCCAGAAACCACTGTGACTGAAGTATTGGGACCTTCTAAAGGCTAGGCAAGAAATGGGGGCTGGTGAGAGTCTCATCCCCCTCCCCTCTCCCTCCACCAATACATGAGACAGCAGAAAGGTGGCCCAAAGCCCTGGGAGAAACCTACCTGGACATTTCACACCTACAGTGTACCCGATTAAGTAACAAAATAGTTACATTATAGCATGGGGGGTATGGAATGGAAACAGTGTATTCATAGGCATTGTTCAATGGCATAATATGTAGCCATTAAAAGTGATGATTCCCTTTTGTATGTCTGAAAGGGTGTATATTTGTATAGGTATAGAACAAAATAAGGGAAGAAATTCACCAAAATATAAATAGAGATTATTTTGGGGTGGCAGGATAAAGGATTATTTAAACTTTTTTAGTCTCTCCTGATTTTTTTTTTTTTTTTTTTTTTTACAGTGAGTGTGCTAAATCAAAAAGAATAACCTGGTTGGGTACTGTGGCTCACGCCTGTAATCCCAACACTTTGGGAGGCTGAGGTGGGCGGATCACCCGAGGTCAGGAGTTTGAGACCAGCCTGGCAACATGGTGAAACCCCATCTCTACTAAAAATACAAAAATTAGTCCTGGTGTGGTGGCACGAGCCTGTGGTCCCAGCTACTCGGGAGGCTGAGGCAGGAGGATTGCTTGAACTCGGGAGGCAAAAGTTGCAGTGAGCTGAGTGTCACAGCAAGACCCTGCCTCAAAAAAAAAAAAAAAAAAAAAAAAAGAATAACTCTACTGACAGTATTTTGTGGAACACTTTGATTCCTCTCTGACTTCACAATCTAAGCCATGCTGGCCTGACCGGAGCCCCAAGGGGGTTGCCAGCACAGGCCAGGCTCCAGAGAGGGGGGAAGAGGGCAGAGAAAATTCTGGAAGAGAGGTGTTTGAGCTGAATCTTGGAGGGCAGGAGGATTTTAGCCAGCAGAGTTGGGGTAAGGATGAGAGGGGGCGTGGCCTAGCATAGACCCTTGCTTATCCAAGGCAGGGAGCTGAGTTTAGCCTTGAATGCCAGGCAGAGGGGCTGGGAGTGGGGAGTGCTTCTCATAAACGCTTGTTAGCTGGACTTCAGAACGAGGACTTAAGTTCTGCGACAAGGGCAAGGAGAGTAACAAACTTGTGTTAGGCTCTTTCTGTGTGGCCAGCCTGTGAGCCCCCAGTGGCTGTGAGCAGGTGGGATTGCAGTACTTTAGCCCAGAGATGGCAGATGGATTCCACAAATACTGAGTCTCTTTCTGTGATGAGTGCTGAAGGCTGAGTGTGGGTGGGGGCATTGGGATGGTGAGGAGTGGTTGGGTCCTGTCCAACTGGGAAAGCCTATGACCCTTCAGACCTCCAGACTGGAGGTGTCCCTGCTAATTAAAAAATAAAAAGCCAGGCGTGGTGGCACAAGCCTATAGTCCCAGCTACTCGGGAGGCTGAGGTGGGAGGATTGCTTGAGAGTAGGAGGCTGCAATCAGCTGGATCATGCCACTGCTCTGAAGCCTGGGTAACAGAGCAAGACAGGCCTCCAGGCCAGACAGAGCTTCCAAGTTCCCAGGGTAATGTGCACGGGATGCTGGTACCTGCCATAGAACTTGGGTGGCCAGAAGCATGTGCTGCATGAGGCTGAGCACAAGGACCCCTTTCTGCAGTGCTTAGGGCTTCCCTTCTGCCTGTCTCCATGATGACCTCAGCTCTCTGCCTCTCCTTACCCATTTGTAGTGTGGAGGTGGTTGCAGATACCTTCAAGAGGGTTGTTATGAATTTTAAGCTGGGGCCACCCTGGTACCTGGCACACAGCAAACACTCAGGAAAAGAGTTTCTGTCCTCAGGGTTCAGTCCCCACCCAGGGGACTTCTTCCCTCCTGGAGGAGCCTTAGCAGCCTGAACTTGACAGACAGG
This sequence comes from Ateles fusciceps, assembly GCA_036589455.1. Taxonomy (NCBI): domain Eukaryota; kingdom Metazoa; phylum Chordata; class Mammalia; order Primates; family Atelidae; genus Ateles; species Ateles fusciceps. The sequence goes on from JAZHEH010003300.1 coordinate 6,171,607, forward strand.
ATGGTATTAGATCAGGTTGCTGGGTGATGAGCTCTGACCTCCCCCCTCAGACCCTCTTTGGCTCCCATCTGCCAGCATCTGCCAAAGGTCAGGTTCTCACAGACTTGGAGGCTTGACCTTTCAACTGTGACCTTTCCCAGTCTTCCCCCTTTGTCATTTTCCCCCATTTATTATTGTTGTTGTTATTACATAAGCAACATCTAGTGGTCAGAGAAAATTAGAAAATACAGTTAAGTAATAGAAAGAAAATGAAAATCACCAATAATCCTACCACCCAGAAAGGACTTTCAGGCATCTTCCTGACGCATAATTTGTTTTTCTACCTTAATAGTGGGTGGTGGGCCTCCGCATACCTGTCATCCTCCTTGTTGAATAGATACAGAATATTTCATTATGGCTGGGCAAGGTGGCTCATGCCTGTAATCCCAGCACTTTGGGAGACCGAGACAGGCAGATCACCTGAGGTCAGGAGTTTGAGAACAGCCTGGCCAACATGGTAAAACCCTGTCTCTACTAAAATTGCAAAAATTAACTGGGCGTGGTGGTGTGCGCACCTGTAATCCCAGCTACTTGGGAGGCTGAAGCAGGAGAATCGCTTGAACCTGGGAGGCAGAGGTTACAGTGAGCCGAGATCGCACCACTGCACTCCAGCCAGAGGGAGGGAGGGAGGGAGGAAGGAAGGAATCAGGGAAGGAAGGAAGGAAGGAAGGAAGGAAGGAAGGCGGGAGGGAGGGGGGAGGGAGGGAGGGAGGGAAGGAAGGAAGGAAGGAAGGTAGGAAGGAAATAAGTTAGTTCTATTTATTATACCTCAATAGTTTGTATTTTAACTTATTCAGCCAAAGCCCTATTGCTAGGCAGTTAGGCTTTTTCTATTTTTCTTTTTCTTTTTTTTTTTTAAGATGTCGTCTTGTTCTGTTGCCCAGGCTGGAGGGCAGTGGCACCATCATGGCCAATTTCAGCCTCAATCTCCTGGGCTCAAGCAGTCCTCCCACCTCAGCCTCCGCGTAGCTGGGACTACAGGCTTGTGCCACGGTGACTGACTAATTTAAGTGTTTTCGTTTTTTGTTTTTTTTTTCCAATAGCGATGGATTCTTACTTTGTTGCCCAGACTGGTCTCAAACTCCTGGCCTCAAGACATCTTCCTGCCTTGGTCTCCCAAAGTGCTGGGATTACAGGCATGAGCCATGACGTCCGGCTCTATTTTTTGTTGTTGTAAATGGTGCTGTGTTGGAAAGCTTAAATCAATTAATGGGATTAATCCATCGATTCACCATGGTTTGAGAGCCTGCTCAGTGTCAGGCCGTGTGCTGGGACTGGGGTGCTGGATGGAGAGGCAGCCATGGTTCTCGCCCTCCTGGAGACCCCTGTCTGGGGAAGACAGGCCCAGCACGGCACGCCAGCAGAGGTGGGGGCTTAGGGCATCTTTGGGAGCCAGAGAGCAGCCCTGACCCAGATCTGGAGAGTCATGGGAGGCCTGTTAGGGGGAGGGGACCTCTCAGGTGAGCCACAGGATACAGGAGGAGAGAGTTACAGGCAGAGAGCAGCTCTGCAGAGGCCCAGAGTAGAGAGTGTACGGGCATCGAGGAAACCAAAACTTCCCAGAGATCAGGGCTGTGGTTCTTGCCAGCCTGGCGGCAGCTCCCGTATGCACAACACTGTGGTAGTGGGTTTTTTCTGTCTCTCCCTTTCTCTCTCTCTTTCTCTCTCTCTCCCTCTCTCTCTCTCTCTTCTCTCTCTCTCTCTTTCTCTCTCTCTTTCTCTCTCTTTCTCTTCTCTCTCTCTCTCTCTCTCTCTCTCTCTGTTTCTCTCTCTCTGTGTTTCTCTCTCTCTCTCTTTCTCTCTCTCTTTCTCTCTTTCTTTCTTCTTTTTTTGATGGAGATTTGCTCTTGCCCAGGCTGGAGTGCAGTGGTGTGATCTCCACTCACTGCAACCTCTGCCTCCTGGGTTCTATTGATTTTCCTGCCTCAGCCTTCCAGGTAGCTGAGACTACAGCATGTGCTACCATGTCTGGCTAATTTTGTCGTTTATTTATTTATTTATTGACAGAGTCTTGCTCTGTCGCCCAGGCTGGACTGCTATGGTGCAATCTCCACTCACTGCAACCTCTGTCTCCCGTGTTCAAGCAATTCTTGTGCCTCAGCCTCCCAAGTAGCTGGGATTACAGGCACCCACCACCACACCCAGCTAATTTTTGTATTTCTAGTAGAGACGGGGTTTCACCATGTTGGTCAGGCTGGTCTCGAACTCCTGACCTCAGGTGATCTGCACACCTTGGTCTCCCAAACTGCTGGGATTACAGGCATGAGCCACACTGCCTGGCCAATTTTGTATTTTTTAGTAAAGACCAGGTTTCACTATGTTGGCCAGGCTGGTCTCAAACTTCTGACCTCGTGATCCATGTACCTTGGCCTCCCAAAGTGCTGGGTTACAGGTGTGACCCACTGCACCTGGCCTGTAGTGTTTTTTTTTCAAAGAGCCACCCCATCTGTCCTTTGTGGGGCGGGGATTGCTGGCTTCCCTTTTCTAATGGGGACGCAGAAGCAGAGTGACCACGTGCCCCAGGGGGAGTGGCTGGCGGACTCCGGCCTTTCATCCGCCCAGCACAGAGGGGACAGAGGAGCTTGAAGTGCAGGATCTGCCAGCTCTGGTTTCCCCGGCTCCTTGCAGGTGCCGGCTCAGTTAACAGGATCCAAGCAGGAAGAGGACACGGAGAATCGGAGCTTAGGTGACCGCCTTAGTTTGCATGACAGGGTGGTGACCTTTTCTGCTGCTGCTATGTGACCTCAGCCTGGCCCAGGGACAAATCCAGCCCTACCTTTGCAGGGAGGATCCTGCCTCTTGGGCCATGCTGGGGTTGGAGAGGCCCTGGTTTATATGGCCCTTGGGGCTGGGAAGTGTCTGTCCTCCAGCTGGAGTTAACCTTTCTGGGAAAACCTCGTCCTCCTCTGGTGTCTTAACACGCCAGGGAGATTGAACTGTGTGGTCTAATGTCACACAGTCAGGGGATAAATATGTATGTGCAAAGTGCTATGCTAGGTGCTGGGCATATGTTACGAGTGAGATAGACAGGGTCCCCCGCCGTCCTGGGGCAGATGGACACAGAACAATGAATTACTGCTCTGGAGCCTAAAGACACCTGCAGCTGGTGACCTGAGGGTGGGGCAAGCCCTGCACCTGCTGGCCGAGCTCAGAGCACAGACCAAGGGAGTCTTGTTATTTGAATAAACTTTCCTTTTTCTATCCGTGTAAAGGGTCCTGGCATTCCAGCCTGGGATTGGGTTTCCTCTGGCCCAGCAGCGAGCACATGGGTGGATTTTCATATTGGCTCATCTTTCTCATTCTCTGCTCCCCCTCTTTCCCTCCCGGGCTTGGAGAAGGCAGAATCCCCCCCTCCTCAATCCCACTTACTGAGAAGACCCTGCGAGCCAGAAGCTGCGGGCGGCAGCATGCATATGTGTGTGCACATGTGTAAGTGTGCATGTGTGTGAGTGCACACGTGTGTGAGTATACATGTGTGTGGGCACCCACATGTGTGAATGTGCATGCATGTGCATGCACCTGTGAGTGCATGTGTGTGGGCATACGTGTGTGTGTGAGTGGTGGGTGAGCAGGGGTCACAAGGCAGCTTGGGAAGAACCTGACTTGGACCTAGTGAAAAGGGTGTTGGCAGTAGAGGTGGCTTGGCTAATGAGATGTGCAGGGTTTGTGTATCCAAGTTTAGTCCTTTCCTCTTGGGGTTGGGCCACAGTGACTGGCACTTTTTAGTTATTAGTTCTTATTGGAACAGAAGCTGGCATTTATTGGGTTCTTCCTGGCAGTCAGGCAGGTGACAGGTGCGCCTCACACATCTTTAGTCCTCACAACAACTCTTGGAGGTGGGTGCTCTTTGACCCTCCAGCCTCTGCTTGCACACCTCCAGTGATGACGTGCTCCCTACCTCCTGGGTCCCCTACCCTATTCTGAGCATCTGAGGCAGTTAGAAAGCCCTTGCTGGGATCCTGTCTGTCTTCTGTGGATGACCTGAGGATGGGCTCTGTTTGGCCAGGCATGACCGTGGCTCACCTTCCCCAGCATCTGTTTTTCAGGGAATTATCCAACTCTAAGGTTTGGGGGAGAGGAGCAAAGCCCTCCCTCCTTTCCCTGAGCAGCCCCTACCTGGTACTCAGCCCGTCACAGCTTCATTCATCACATACCAAGCAAGTTTGAAACATAATGTTGAAACCCCAGAGGTATTTTCATTAGCGTCAATCTGGACGTCTTAGTCAATGCAAAAAGACACGAAAAAAAAAGAAAGAGAAGTACAAATTAGCAGGAAAGCCCTCATGGAGCTCAGCAATTGGCGACAACAAAGCATTTTTGGTCTTGGGACATACCCACCCCCCGAGGCAGCCTACAGGAAGTGGAGTCCTGGAGGGACCAGGAAATTGCCCAGGGCCACACATGAGTTAGTAGCAGAGCTGGATGAGGACTCAGGGCCCTTGATCTTCCCAACCAGCATCTCTGGTGACAGATGCAACAGCTAAGGGAGAGGTGGCGAGGCCAGAGCGTCCTCCATGCTAGTGTCCCTGGGCAGGGGCCCATGGTCTGCCCAGGGTCTCATGTGTGCGGTTTGTTTGGGTGTTGGCTTTCAGAGGTCTTCATTGATGTTTCTTGCTCCACTTTCCCTTATGATTAATTAGTGTGAGGGATGGGGGTCCAGAGAGATTGAACCCGAAACATGTCACCTCATCCTGTGACCTGCCAGCTGAGGGACCAGGGAACTGCTGTTCCAGTCACCCTTTGCTGGTCCCCATTGCGTGGCATGAAATGCGGGACAGAGAACTGCCATGAGCACTAATGAAAGATGCCACTGGCCGGGCATGGTGGCTCACTCCTGTAATCCCAGCACTTTGGGAGGCCGAGGCGGGTGGATCATGAGGTCAGGAGTTCGACACCAGCCTGACCAACAGGTAAAACCTTATCTCTACTAAAAATACAAAAATTAGCTGGGCGTGGTGGCACGTGCCTATAATCCCAGCTACTCAGGAGGCTGAGGCAGGAGAATCACTTGAACCTGGGAGGCAGAGGTTGTGGTAAGCCGAGATCGCACCACTGCACCCCAGCCTGGGCAACAGAGCAAGACTCTATCTCAAAAAAAAAAAAAAAAAAAGAGAGAAAGAGAGAGACGCCACTGTACACCCTGACCATGTGTGTCTGGTGTCTGGCCACCAATGCTGGGACAGATGGAGCTCCTTTGAGCGGTTCCATCACTACCATTGATAACACGAGCCCATGTTTGTCCAGGCCCTGAGGGTTTACTCATTTCATTGAATCCTTATGACACCCCCGCAAGATGGGGGATCAAAGGTTGCTATTTTCTTTTCGTTGTTTTTTTTTTTGAGATCCAGTCTCACTCTGTTGCCAGGCTGGAGTGCAGTGGCGCAATCTCAGCTCACTGTAACTTCCGCTTCCCAGGTTCAAGAGATTCTTCTGCCTCAGCCTCTCCAGTAGCTGGGATTGCAGGCATGCGCCACCATGCCTAGCTTATTTTTGTATTTTTAGTAGAGACGGGGTTTCACCATGTTGGCCAGGCTGGTCTCGAATTCCTGACCTTAGGTGACCTCCCAAAGTGCTAGGATTATGGGCATGTGCCACTGTACCTGGCTGGGTTGCTGTTACTCCCATGTTACAGCTGAGGAAACAGAGGTTCAGAGAGAATTGAGCCATGTGTTGCTAAAAGTCCTGTAGCCAGCAAAGGGTGGAGTTAGGATTCGAACTGAGGTCTGGTTCCAGAACCTTGACACTGTACTGTTGAAGGGTACTTCTTGACCTCGGAGGTACTGGGAAATATTTGTGGAATGGATTAACTCTTTCCTGCATGTCCGAATCTTTGCTTTTCCTGGGTCCTCTGCTTGGCACTCACGCCCTTCCCAGTTTCCTCCTTCTGCTAGCAGGGACCCTTCGTGTCTCAGCTGCTACCTCCCTCTGGGGAGGCTTCCCTGACCCTGCAGGCTGGGTCAGTCGCCTTCCTGGGCTCCTGTGACCTGTGCTTCTCCCAGTTGGGGCTCCTAGAAATTGTAGTTTTTGTTGACAATCTGTCTCCCTTATTAGGGTACTCTCTTCTGAGTACCCAGTGGCCTGGGATTGCTGATTATGACTGAGGGCAACATAAACCCTTTGGCCGGGCGTGGTGGCTCACGCTTGTAATCCAAGCACTCTGGAGGCCAAGGTGGGCGGATCACCTGAGGTCGGGAGTTCACGATCAGTCTGACCAACATGGTCAAAACCCGTCTTACAAAAATAAAAAATAAAAAATTAAAAAAAAAACCCCAAAAAACATAAACCCTTTCTTGGCCTTGTGATGAAGCCTCAGAGCTTCCTCTGACCTTTGCACCTCACCTGCCATCTCCCATTTTGGCCTGGCCTGCGCTGGCTGATGGAGGACATGGGATCTGGGCTGGGTCCTGTCCTCAGCCCTGCCCTAGTGGTTGTGACCTGGCTGATGGGGTGGGGCTGGGTGGTGATACTGGGGACATCCTGGGGGGAGGGCTTAACCACAGGCTCTTCCTGGACATCTCAAGGTCCAGCTCCAGGCTGGACGCCAAGGGCAACGTTGGTGGTGGGGTCTCAAACAGGCCCAGGGTAGGGGTCCAGGCCCGAGGGGGCGCACCTGCCAATGTGCATGAGCCACAGCAAACCACCCTGGTTCCCAGTCTACCCTCAGCCCTGGATGTGGCTGAGAGAGGGGTTATGAGCACCTGGGGACAGGCGTCGTGGGGGATGCTCCTCTGGAGCCTGGGGCAGTTTTGACAGGTGGCTGGCTGAGACTCAGGCTCCCGTGGGGGTGGTGAGCATGGCAAGAAAGGAATGAAGGTCAGAGATGTTGCTGAGAAAAAGTCAACAGGAATGGGCGACTCCCTGTGAGGGGAGGGGAGGGTCTTGTCTGCACAATTCCTGTCATAGACCTGCCTCCTCCTCCGGTGTGGCCTCGGTCGGGGACTGCAGGCGGCAGCCTCAGGTGCCCACCCCCTGGAGTGTGGGTTCTGCCCTGGGTGGTGATGCTGCTGGGGGCCTCGGCACCCCCCTCGGCTGCCCTCCCCCAGCGAGGATCTGTGTTCCCAGCCGGCAGGGATGTCTCATCCTGGGCTCCCAGAACAAGCCACCACTGTGGGCTGTGGGTTGGGGCCACTGCCAGGCAGGCGGGGTTGGGGGCAGGAGGGGATGAGAGGACTTTTGTTTCCTTCTGTTTGTGTCAAGATGGGAATGACTTCCTCCCACTCTGGCGGCCTCGAGGTGTAAAGGAAAGGGCAGCCCCAGTGGGCGGGTTCTCCGTCACCCGTTTTTTTGGGGGCATTTCTCTGGGCCTCCGCCTCAGCCCTGCCCCTCTCCTCCCAGCCCTCCTGCCTCAAAGCTCACCCTTCCCCCACCAGACCTGTTGTAGCCCAGCCCTGGTTAAATATTTGCTAACCGAGAAGAGTTTTCAAGGTGGCCTTGTGATAATCCCCGGCTGACTCCTGGCTCTGTTGGGTCTGACCTGCCTCCGTGATGAGACCCAGATGGCCTGTGCCCCAGCCCATCGCTTGTTCAGCACTTATCAAGCACCTCCCTGGGCCAGGCAGGAGCCGGGTGCTGGGGAGACAGTGAAGAGCAGCGGGGAGTATCTCAGATGAGGCATTAACTGTGGGTGAGGGGGATGCCAGGAAGCCGGCCAGGGACTGTGGGAGTGGAGGCCAGGTAGGGTGTGGAGGCCTGGGAGACCGGGACTTGTCTGGAGGGGAGGGTTCCGAGGGCATGGCATTTGAGCCTGGGGAGGAGAAAGAGGAGTTGGCTAGGCCAGGGTGCTAGGAGAGCACTCTAGACAGGGTCCCCAAGGCCAGAGGCCAGATTTCCTGCTCTGGGTGTGAAAGTCCCACTCGTTTCTCCCCATGCTGGTCTCAGAGGAGCTGGGCCACGAACAGGGCAATGGGACCCTGGGCAGCTTTTCCCCATTTCCCCAGCCTCAGTTTCTCCATCTGTCCAAAAGATGGTTTAGACCTGATCTTGGAGGTCCCTTCCCAGGTCCAGTGGCCTGTTAGGAGTATGTGGCTGGCCCAGGAATGAGGGAACATGCTGTGGCAGGGATTCTGCCAGCACCAAAGGCCAAGATAACAGCCATGGCTGGGTGCGGTGGCTCACGCCTGTAGCCCCAGCACTTTGGGAGGTTGAGGTGGGTGGATCACCTGAGATCAGGAGTTTGAGACCAGCCTGGCCAACATGATGAAACCCTGTCTCTACTAAAAATACAAAAATCAGCTGGCTGTGGTGGCACATGCCTGTATTGCCAGCTAGTCGGGAGGCTGAGGCAGGAGAATCGCCTGAACCTGGGAGGTGGAGGCGGTAGTGAGCCGAGATCGCACCATGCACACCAGTCTGGGTGACAGAGCGGGACAAGAAGAGAGAGAGAAAGAGAGAGAGGGAGAGAGGAGGGAGGAAGGGAGGTAGGGAGGGGAAGAAAGAAAGAAGGAAGGAAGGGAGGGAGGGAGGAACAGCCATGTGTCCTTATGGGCTCACCCAGACCTGTCCTGGTGTTAGCAACAAAAGCCAACATCTCCTGAGTGCCCCCCACCCCAGCAACCTAGGGAGGTGGTGGTGGGGGACTATGATATTATGTCCATTTTACAGATAAGGAAACTGAGGCCCAGAGAGGCCGTTCTGAGCTCAGGGTTTGCTTCTTGTTTTAAGCGTGGCTCCAGAACATACCGATCTCTGTGAGAAACCCACCCTCCTCTCCCAAGGCCAGTGCCATGCTAGGTGCCAGGGATACAGAAGTGAATGAGATACCATTCCAACCCAGGAAGCTGCCAGTCGAGTGAGGAATGTCCCAGCAGAGAGCCAGCAAATGGTTCTGAGCTCTTCTCTCTTCCGGCGCAGTTTGAGCAGTGAACAGAAGCAGGTTTGAGCTCACATCCCAGTTTTGCTCTTACCTCTGTGATATTGGGAAAGTCACTTAACCTCTTGGGAGCCTCAGATTTCTCATCCATAAAATGGGTTTAGCAGTATGTCCCAGTGAAGGTTAAATGAAATAATGTTGACCATAATTGTTAACTTATATGGGATCTGCCTCTGTGCCTGGCACTTTGCTAACTGTTACATGCATTAGCTCATGCTGCAGTTATGATTATAATTATATGCAAATGGGGCACTGAAGAACAGTGTGATAAGAGGGGAGGATGTGTGAGCAGGGCCTTGACGGTCTGGCTAGCCTGGTGCGATGGTTCATGCCTGTAATCCCAGCACTTTCGGAGGCCAAGGCAGGTGGATTATCCGAGGTCAGGAGTTCAAGACCAGCCTGGCCAACATGGTGAAACCCCGTCTCTACTAAAAATACAAAAATGTTAGCCTGTCGTGGTAGCAGGTGCCTGTAATCCCAGCTACTCTGGAGGCTGAGGCAGGAGAATTGCTTGAACCTGGGAGTTGGAGGTTGCAGTGAGCCGAGATCACGCTATTACACTCCAGCCTGGGCAACAAGAGCAAAACTCCATCTCAGAAAAAATCCGGTAAGATTGTGAACTGTGGAATTGAAGGGAAGGGTGTTCCAGCCAGAGGGCGCAGCACGGATGAAGATGTAGAGGTAGTAAATGCCTAATGCAGGCGAGAGATGCCCAGGGTGTGGGGATGGGAAGGAGAGGGGACTGAGGTTGCGGATCTTGGATGTGATTTTGTAACTTGCTCATGGGCTTCAGCATGTCAGGCCTGTGGTGACTGAGTCCACAGTCCCTTGTGACCATCAGAGCCCAGGGAGATGCTTTACAAATGCTTCATCCGACCAGCTTCCAGATGTTTCCACAGCCCCTGGAGTCTAGGTTCAGCAAGCCTGGGCTCACACCCCAGCTTGGATTTTGGTTCCCGGCTGACCTGGGACGAGGCCCTGGACCTTCCAGCCTGTCTTGATGGGCGGGGGGTGATTCCTGCACCACTTCCTGCAGCTCTTGTCAGGGTCTATGTCAAATGGTGTGAGGTATCCGCAGCCAGCATGACACCCACTCGCTGTGGGGTAGGGGCTCCCTAACTGTTCTGTGCCTTTGTTCCTGGCGTGGTGGCAGAGCCTTCCTCCCTGCGCCGTTTTGAGAGTTGAGCATGATCTCGCACTGGAAGTCCCTAGCTGAGGGCTGGCACATGCAGGGCCACATGGCTTGGCCTCGGTGTGCTGCGGGATGCTGTCTTTATGGGAAGAGGTTTTTCCTTGTTCATAACTGGCCTTGGGGACAGGCGCAATGGCTCATGCCTGTGATCCTAGCACTTTGGGAGGCCAAGGTGGGTGGATCCCCTGAGGTCAGGAGTTCAAGACCAGCTTGGCCAACATGGTGAAATCCTGTCTGTACTAAAAACACAAAAAATTAGCCAGGCATGTTGGCAGGGCCCTGTAATTCCAGTTGCTTGGGAGGCTGAGGCAGGAGCATCGCTTGAACCTGGGAGGCAGAGGTTGCAGTAAGCCAACATCGTGCCATTGCACTCCAGCCTGGGCTATAGAGTCAGACTCCATTTCAAAAAAAAAAAAAAAAAAAAAACTGGCCTCAGGGACGGGGTGACCCAGCTGAGGGTCCCTTTGGGGCACCTGAGGCCAGCAGGGAGGGAAATGTCGGTGGCAGCCACCTTCCCAAGGAAGGAGAGCGCAGTGCACATGTCCTCATCCCCCAGGACCCAGCCAAGGGTCTGCTCGGAGGTAAGCCTCCGTTTCTGTGGTGAGCAATCTCCGGGGGTGTGTGGGGGCTTATTCTCAGTGGCGTGGTGGCTCTCTTTTGGGGGTGGGTCTGGCCTGAGATTCTGGCCTGTTGTTGTGGATTTCCCTTCCTTTTCTGCTATGTGCCAGGCCCGGCCCTAGGAGCAGGGGTGCTGCCTATGGGAGTCACACCAGGAACAGACCTTTACCCACTAGGAGGCCATCGGTGGGCTATGGGAATAGGCGGAGGGCTCCCACCCAGCCTGGGGCTTTCCAGGGGAAGGACTCACGGTGGAGGGCTGAGGAGTGAGCTTGGTGGAAGAATGTGCTCCAGACATGGGTAGTAGCCTCTGCAAGACCCCAGACGACTTGGGGGCCGCAGGCATGGCGAGGAGCTCAGCTCCATCCCAGAGGCGGCAGGAGCTGTACCACTGGAAGGTTTCTAAGCCAGGAAGCTTCGGGCGACTCCCCCTGTGGCCCCTGTGTGTGGGAAGGATCAGAGGCAGCCAGGATGGAGTAGGCAGGATTTTGGTGGCTGCGGCAGGCACAGGATGGGAGTGGCCTGCCTGGGGGGCAGTGACTAGAGGTGCAGGCTGGGTGGAGCTGTACTGGCCCTTTGACTGGCCCCTGGGCGCTGGGGAGCCTACCTCACCCTGTTGGGCTTTTGCTGGGGGCCAGGTCGTGGCGGGGGTGGGAATCCCATAGACCCTGTTTCTTTTGGGCCCAGAAGGGGGGTGCCCCTTCTTCCAGGGGTGGCTTCTGGAGGGACCTGGGATCCGTTCCTTGCCTTCTCTGGTGCTGTTCCTCTTCTGGACAGGAATTGACTGGGTGGGGAGTACTCAGCTGACCTGTCCCTCCCTGGCCTGCTGGGTTCTGGCTGCTGGCTCAGCCTCTTCCCGTGAGTGGGCTGCTGGTCCCCTCCTGCTGCTTGATGGAGCCTGTGATTACTCCCCCTGCCCCCCGCTGCTTCCCACCTGATTATAGGTCCTGAGCAGGAGCCCTGTGTCTGCCCTTCCCACGGGGCCACCCACAGGCTGGTACTGCGTGGAGGCCAGGAGTGAGATGGATTTGCCCAAACATCAGTTTCCTGTTCTGAGTTCATGTCATTTACAAGCTGTGTGTCCCTGGAGAAGTCGCTTAGCCTCTCTGAGCCTCACTGTTCTCCTCTGGGAAGTGGGGACAATGCATAAAATAATGGGCATGCGTGTGCAGTGCCATGCTGGGCACAGAGGTGGTGCTGACAAGTGGCTGCTGCTATTGTGTGTTGATTGTGACAGTAGGTGGGGGGGTGAGTAGAAAGGCCCTGGGCAAGGCGCTGGGCTATGCCAGCCCAGCTCTGTTGGACATGCTGTGTGGCGTCCAACAGAGCTGGGAGAGTGTCACCACCTCTCTGGACCCGAGGCTCTCTCTGCTGTCCCAGGCACATGATGGAGATGGTGGTGCTTTGGACAACTTTGAGACCTGGGAAAATGGAGTCCCTGCCCCCACTCTGCCTCTGCTGGTCCCACGGCTCTGGGGTGGGTGGGGTCAGCACCCCCCTCCTTCCCCCATCTCCCCATGCTGGACCTGCTTCCTGTGCCCTGGGAACCAGGTGGGCAGGTTCTGAGCCTGCCCCACCCTACAGGGTGCTGTCACCTGCCTGGTTTCAGTCGGCAAACCTCTCAGCCCTGAAACCCTGAAACCGGGCCGGGCCTCATGGGTGAGGTGTGTCCCTGGAGCCCACTGGAGAGACCGGATGAGCCAGGGATGGGTCTGGCATGATGCCCTCCTCTTGGGCCAAACCAGGGCTGGCACCTGCGTGCAGCCCCCCTGGTGGACATGAGCTGGATGTGGTCACAGCAGGAGGTGGCCCTCTTCCTCTTGGGCCCACCGTCCACGTGGAACAGGGTTCCGAGCTTATTCACCACGTCGGGACCTGGGTGCGGATCCTGCCTCTGCCTCTCCTGGACGACGTCACTTGGCCGAGGAACTCAGCTCTCAATCACCTGGTCTGAAATGTTCTGCCAGTACCAATACCACCTGGCCTGAGGTTGAGTTGAAGAACTGGGGGATGGGTCCAAGTAAGATGCTTAGTACAGGTACTGCACGTAGTGGGTTTGGGGAGCGTCATGAGAAAGCAAAGAAGGAACTCCTTAGCTTGGCATTTGGGGCTCCCCGGGATGCGCCTTTTAGGTCCATTTTCTGAGGACCTCTGTCCTCCTTCCTCCATTGCCAGCTCAGCAAGCCCCTTCTCCTCTCTGAGCCTCAGTTCCCGTAACTGCACAGTGGGCCTGATACCCCATCCCCCAGCTCCCCAAGCCTCCAGGCTACCCTGGGGCCTCCCCAGTTCTTGCCCAGCTTCACTATCTGCACAGGAAGTAGTGTGGTCCTTAACGTTGTCAGTGTGGAAAATCAGAGATTAATTAACGTCTGGCCGCCTTGGCTGCTGATGGCGCTGGTCCTGGGTGGGCCAGGCTGCCCGCTCAGCCTGTTTCAAGGGCCTCACTGTGGGTTAGAGGAACCTTGACAAGAGGCATTTCATAGGTGTCCCCATTGGTGACGTGGCCCCTTCTTGCCAAGGTAAAGGGCTTCATGCTCAGTAGCCCGTTTATCCTCTCAAAACCTAATCAGGTAGATGCTGTTGTGCCATTTTGCAGAGGGGAAAATAAAGGCTCAGAGAGGGAAGTGCCTTGGCCAAGGCCACACAGCTCGTGGGTGGCAGAGCTGGGACTTGAACCCAGAGCCTGTGTGTCCGTGAACAAATGGTGCCTTGTTTGCAGGTGGTGGGGGGTGCCTAGTCCTCCCCTCAGTCCTTCTGCCTAGCCCGAGGGGGCTGTGATCAGCTGCTGGTCAGAGCTGACTCACCAGCAACTCACAGGAGGTGCTGAGGCCAGCATCCCGGTCAGTTCCTAGGGCCAGGGAAATACTGATTAGATTGTTGTTGAGATTTTCGGTCAGCTGAGCTGACAGGGACCCACGCTCCCATTTTAAAGGTAGGAAAATTAGGGCCCCGTGAGGATGAAGAGGTAAGGCTCCAGTGGGTCTGATGGTTCTCCACCGGCTCCGACCCGACCGGGGCCAGTGGAGCTGGAGACCCTAGACCTCAGCCCCGGCTCTGACACCTGCCAGCTGTGGCCTCGGGAAGGTCACTTTGCCCTCCGAGCCTCAGTTTCCTCATCTGTAAAATGAGGATAGTAAAGACTTGTCTTGCCTCCTTTTTGTGACTGGGCAGGAACCCAGCAAGAGAATGGAAAACGAGGGCTTTGAAAATGGCATTGTGGGTCCGCCTGAGGGGCCATTGGGATGAGAGGCTTTGCGGGGTGGGGCTCTGTGCACTTTTCTCTGGTTGGAGACAAGGTCCAAAACCCACCTCTTTCTCCTCCAGCTGTGTGTCTTTGGGTGAGTCAGTGAGTCTCTCTGAGCCTTACTTCCTTTCTTTTTTTTGACTGACCCAAATTAGATCTTTATTGTATTTTTTTCCACATAACTATCATTCCCAAAAGATCAATCAGCTCGATCCTTAATTCTTCTTACTATGAGATGTCTCTAATACAGTCTTTGTATAAAGTATCCATTTTAAGTATACAGTGAATTCCAGATGTGATCACAACTGAATTTCTTTTTGTGTGTGTGTGTGTGTTTTTTTTTTTGGCTGGGGGACAGAGTCTCACTGTGTCACCCAGGCTGGAGTGCAGTGGTACGATCTTGGCTCACTACAGCCTCCACCTCCTGGCTTCAAGCAATTATCCTGCCTCAGTCTCCCAAGTAGCTGGGATTACAGACGCCCGCCACCCGTGCCTGGCTAATTTCTGTTTTTGCTCTTGTTGCCCAGGCTGGAGTATAATGGTGCGATCTTGGCTCACCCCAATCTCTGCCTCCTAGGTTCAAGATCCTCCTGCCTCAGCCTCCCAAGTAGCTGGGATTACAGGCACACACCACCACACTCAGCTAATTTTTGTATTTTTAGTAGAGACGGGGTTTCTCCATGTTGGTCAGGCTGGTCTTGAACTCCTGACCTCATGTGATCCACCCACCTTGGCCTCCCAAAGTGCTGGGATTACAAGAATCAGCCACTGTGCCTGGCCAATTTCTGTATGTTTAGTGAGATGGAGTTTCACCATGTTGGCCAGGCTGGCTTGAACCCCTGAGCTCAAGTGATCTGCCCCCCCCCTCTCCCAAAGTGCTGGGATTATAGGCGTGAGCCACTGTGCCTGGCCGCACAACTCTGCATTTCTTTTCCTTTCTTTTTCTTTTTTTTTTTTTTTGAGATGGAGTCTTGCTCTGTTGCCCAGGCTGGAGTGCAGCGATGCAATCTAGGCTTACTGCACCCTCTGCCTCTCAAGTTCAAGTGATTGTCCTGCCTCAGCCTCCTGAGTAGCTGGGACTACAGGTGCATATCACCACACCCAGCTGCATGATTGCATTTCTAAATAGCCACGTGACACTGACGGAGTGCTTCCTGGGTGGCAGCCGCTGTGTTTAGCCTGAGTCTCCCTTTTCTTATCTGTAAGATGGGATACTAATACCTATTAGGATTAAACAGGCTGTGGAGCATGCAGTAAGTTTTCAGTGGACAGGTACCTATCCCTGGCAAACTCTGTGCTTCCAGGGACAGAATTAGGAGGACTGGCTTGTGAGGGGGTCCTTCTCAGTCACCCTCAGTAGCTCCATGGGGTGCAGCCCTTGGAGATAGGGTTCCAGTCATATTGGGGAGCAGAGCCCCCCTAAGATCCGCAGAGCACCCCCTTATTCAACCAACTCGCTGAAAGGCTTCACTCAGCTCTACAACAAACCCACGAGTGTGTGTCGTGAGTTTTGCCCTGGCCCCACATCACCAAAAGTGGCCTCTTCAGAGGTGGACGCAGCCCAGTACCTATGGAGACACCACGTGGAGAAAGAGGCCTGGGATTGTGGTGGCTCCCCAAGATTCCTGGGCACAGACCGGGACCCTCAATTCCACCCTCGTGGGCTAAGAAGGGACTCAGGCACCTACGGGGCAGGCGTCTTTGGTGACAACCTGCAAAGGGTCCCGGCAAGTTTTGTGGACTGGCAGAGTGGCCTTTCCTGAGCCGTTTAATTGTTCTGAGCCTCAGTTCATACACCTGTAAAGTGGTGGTTTGATTTCCCCTGCACTCGCCTGTGGGGCCGTTTGAAGAATGGTATGTGTTGGGCAGAGGACAGGTGGCCCTTTGTCTGACGGGGGATGGGCTTACCTCCTGTTGGCAAAGAGCGAAAGGGGGCAACCGATGGCTCTGGGTGCCAGCAGAGGCTAAGGGTAGAGCCAGGGGAGCCCAGCCACGGTCAGGTGGGACCCCCCACCACATGCAGGGCCCCGCCGTCTCCCTCGGCTCCCCCAGCGTCTTTGATCTTTATCTGTGGAAAGCCCCTTATCATTATTATTATTTTGTGATTCTTGTCCCAGTTCTTCAGAAAACAAATCTTTATTGGATTATTTCAAGCTATAAAAGTTACACTGCTCGTAAACATTTCAAACAGTCTCTTAGGACTGCTGTTCTAAGCTGAGGGCTGCAGTGATTGACAGTGATGTTTGTGGAGGCCTGGGGCTGAGCACCTCAAGTGCCTCCTCCTCCTGCGGAGTGCAGAGCTTGGAACGGCTTCTTGGCTTCTTCGGAGAGGCCCATTTGCAGAGGAAGAACCGGAGGCTCCGAGAGAGTCCGGCGCCTGCAGGGCTGGCGTGTGGCGGGGCGGACTCTGGCCCTGACTCCCAGCTCCTCACCAGGAGACCGGGCACCTGGAACTGTGGGACAGGCTCTGTCAGTCCCACCCCCCTCCATCTCCTGCCTTCTCGCCAGCTGCACCTGGGCTGAGTCCATGCAGGGAGGCAGGATGGATGAGAAAATGTGGAAGGCGACGAGGCTGGCACGCACCTCAGACCGCCCCGCCACAGCCTCTCTGTAGCTCGCAGAAGTGAGTGATCGCTCCTACTCGCTGAGGCTTCCCGGACCCGTGGGCCAGCCCTGCCTCTGCAGATGGGGCCACAGCCCGTTTCCTCTCTGCCCTCTAGGGGGAGGTAGGGGAGCCTTTGGGCCCTGTAGACAGTGGCCAGAGCCAGGACCAGGAGCGGGGCATGCAGCCGGCTGTGGCTCGAACCTGATTGCCTCCGTCTGGCTGTGTGACCTGGCTGAGCTGCTCACCCTCTCTGGCTCACACTCCCCTAACGGGGTGGCAAGCCTGAGTGTTGGAGGCCCTGTCCAACATCTGCCCCAAATCCATGGTGTGTGGTGTCTCCAGAGGCTGTGGCAGGAAATGGGAAGAGGTGCTGTGGGCAAGTGTGGAGGAAGAGGGGTGCCCAGGCTCGGGACGCCGTGTGGGAATTTGAGTTGTAAAATCCTGAAGTGACAATGCCAGGGAGAGAGCCACTGCAGGGAGCAGGAAGGAAAAGTGGAGTACTGGGCGGGGGGCAGAAGTGGGGTACTGGGTGGGGGGGGAAGAAGTGGGGTACTGGGCGGGGGAGAAAGTAGTGGGGTACTAGGCAGGGGGAAGAAGTGGGGTACTGGGTGGGGGAGAAAGAAGTGGGGTACTAGGCAGGGGGAAGAAGTGGGGTACTGGGGGGCGGGGGGAAGAAGTGGGGTACTAGAAGTGGGGTACTGGGCGGGGAAAGAAGTGGGGTATTGGGCAGGGGAAGAAGTGGGGTACTGGGGGGGGGGAAGAAGTGGGGTACTAGAAGTGGGGTACTGGGCGGGGGAAGAAGTGGGGTACTAGAAGTGGGGTACTGGGCGGGGGGGGGGAAGAAGTGGGGTATGAGGCGGGGAAAGAAGTGGGCTACTAGAAGTGGGGTACTGGGCGGGGGGCAGAAGTGGGGTACTGAGGCAGGGGAATGAAGTGGGGTACTGGGGCAGGGGAAAGAAGTGGGGTACTAGGCGGGGGAAGAAGTGGGGGTACTGGGCGGGGGAAGAAGTGGGGTACTAGGCAGGGGAAGAAGTGGGTACTGGGGGAAAAAGTGGGGTACTAAGCGGGGGGGGGAAAGAAATGGGGTACTGGGGCGGGGGAAGAAGTGGGCTACTAGAAGTGGGGTACTAGAGCGAGGGGGAAAGAAATGGGGTACTGGGCAGGGGGAAGAAGTGGGCTACTAGAAGTGGGGTACTGGGCGGGGGCACAAGTGGGGTACTAGGCAGGGGGGAAGAAGTGGGGTACTGGGGCGGGGGGAAATAAGTGGGGTACTAGAAGTGGGGTAGTGGGCGGGGGAAGAAGTGGGGTACTAGGCGGGGGAAAAGAAGTGGGCTACTAGAAGTGGGGTACTGGGAGGGGGGGAAGAAGTGGGGTACTAGGCGGGAGGAAGAAGTGGGTTACTAGAAGTGGGGTACTTGGCAGGGGGGGGGGGGGGGAAGAAGTGGGGTACTGGGCGGGGGGAGGGGAGAAGTGGGGTGCTGGGTGGGGGGGGAAGTGGGGTACTGGGCAGGGGAAGAAGTGGGGTGCTGGGGGGGGGAAGACGTGGGGTAGGGTGGGGGAAGAAGTGGGGTACTGGGTGGGGAAGAAGTGGGGTACTGGGCAGGGGGGAAGAAGTGGGGTACTGGGGGTGGGGGAAGAAGTGGGTGTCTAGAATTGGGGTACTGGGCGGGGGAAGAAGTGGGGTACTGTGTGGGGGGAAGAAGTGGGGTACTGGAGTGGGGGGAAGAAGTGGGGTACTGAAGTGGGATACTGGGGGGGGGAAGAAGTGGGGTACTGGGGTGGGGGAGAAGTGGGGTATGGCTGGGGGGGGAGAAGTGGGTACTGGGGGGGGAGAAGTGGGGTACTGGGTGGGGGGAAGAAGTGGGGTTGGGATGGGGGGGGAGAAGTGGGGTGCTGGGGGCGGGGGAGATGGAGTGGGGTAAAGTGGGGTTTGGGGGGAAGAAGTGGGGTACTGGGCAGGGGGGAAGAAGTGGGGTACTGGGCAGGAGGAAGAAGTGGGGTACTGGGGCAGGGGGAAGATGTGGGGTACTGGGCGGGAGGAAGAAGTGGGGTACTGGAGCAGGGAGAAGAAGTGGGGTACTGGGTGGGGAAAGAAGTGGGGTACTGGGCAGGGGGAAGATGTGGGGTACTGGCCGGGAGGAAGAAGTGGGGTACTGGGCAGGGGGAAGAAGTGGGGTACTGGGGCGGGGGAAGAAGTGGGGTACTGGCTGGGGGCTGCCTGGGCGGTGGCCCCAGAGTTCAGCAGGTGAGGCCGTGGCCAGGCTGGGCCCTATGTTTGAGCCCCCACCAGGGTTGCAGTGCCCACCTGGGTCCTCGTCCAACAGGGCCTGGCCAGGAAGGCCCCTGCAAACCCTTCGTCCAGGCTGGCCCCTCCGAGTGCTGCTGGCCTTTTGGGTCCCTCTGGCCTCCACACCTGGGGCCCCCAGCGCCCGAGTCCTCTGGGTTGCTTCCTCTGTACTAAGCACATGGCGGTTCTTTCCATGCTGGCTGAGGACATCTCTCAAGAATGTGCTTGGAAAAATGTGCCAAGAAGCCGTCCGTGGCCTGTTCCCCCACAGTCCTCCCTTTCCAGCTTGCCTTGACGGCCACCCTTCTGCTGAGCAAGGCTGGCTTCCCAGTGCTGCCTGGGCACTATCCTTAAGGTCCTTGACCCCTTGCTGATGCCGTCCCCCTACTTCCAGTCTGCTGCTCCCTCAGTTTCCCCCGATGCCCACCCTGAGGCCTTCCCTTGTTTGGACTTAGTAACTATTTGGTCGCTGGACCAACCCCCCACTCTTCCAACCCCTCCCCGACACCTGCTTGTGCCAGGCCCAGTGCCCAGGATCCAGTGGTGAGCAAAAGGAGACCAGACCCTCCAGCAGAGTTCCAGCCCTCCCTACCCGACCCATTTGGCTCCTGAATTCTGAGAGCAAGGCTGGGTAGTGAGCGACTCTGGGAACTGCATCCATGGACCCCTGGCCCTTGCCCGGGCCCCCTTGGCCCAGCACCGCCCTGGCCCAAGAGACCTGACCTTCAGCCTTGACCTTCAGCTCCCGCCTTGACCTTCAGCTCCCGCCCTGAAGGGTAGCGGGTCCCCCATGCTCCCATCCCTCCCTTCCTCAGAGCTTCCTGCATCTTCCTCTCCGGTCCACAGCCCTGCCCAACTTGGGCCTCAACTGTCCCTTGATGGGACATTCCTGGGCCTTCTCCTGGCTCCATCTTGCCCTCTTGTGTTCTCCCCCAGCTCTGCACAGGGGTCCTTCTGAACCCAGCTACTCCCTGCCTGGACTCAATATCTGGGCCGTGCTGTCCAGGCAGCTGAGCATGGGTTGTGGTCAGGCAGAGCTGGGTGTGAGTTCTCACAGCTGGGGCAGCTCCTTCCAGGGCAGACTCTAGCCCTTTGGGAAATAACGCTCTGTGTGGAAAGAATGCTCTGTCTGCGGGCTGGGTGCACCGGGGCTGGCTGGGGGCCCTGGAGCCACGGCCAAAGGAGCCACGGCTCTGTCACCCAGGCTAAAGTGCAGTGGCACAATTTTGGTTCACTGCAACCTCCGCCTCCCAGGTTCAAGTGATTCTCCTGCCTCAGCCTCCTGAGTAGCTGGGTTTACAGGCACCTGCCACCATGCCGGGCTAATTTTTGTATTTTAGTAGAGATGGGGTTTCGCCGTGTTGGCCAGTCTGGTCTCGAACTCCTGACCTCAAGTGGCCCACCTCGGCCTCCCAAAGTGCTGGGATTACGGGTGTGAGCCACTGCGCCTGGCCAAACTTTTGTTTTTGTAGAGACGTGGTCTTGGTGTGTTGCCTAGTCTGGTCTCAAACTCCTGGGTTCAAGCGATACACCTGCATTAGTCTCCCAAAGTGCTGGGATTACAGGTATGAGCCACTGCACCTGGCCAGAAAGAGTTTTTTTAATGAGATGATAGTCAACAGGTGACTCTGTTGCTTGCTTTACTTGATAGAGCACGAGCTCCCTTCCTTTTATTGGCACCTATTGGGATAGGTCCCGCCATCTTTTTTTTTTTTTTTGAGATGAAGGCTTGCTCTGTTGCCCAGGCTAAAGTACGTGGTGCAATCTTGGTTCACTGCAACCTCCGCCTTCCAGGTTCCAGTGATTCTCCTGCCTCAGCCTCCTGAGTAGCTGAAATTACAGGTGCCTGCCACCACACCCCGCTAACTTTTGTATTTTTACACTTGATCTTAGCCAAAAGGCTGAGAAGCGATAACTTTTGTATTTTTAATAGAGACAGGGTTTTGCTATCTTGGCCAGGCTGGTCTAGAACTCCTGACCTCAGTTGATCCACCCACCTCGGCCTCTAAAAGTGCTGGGAGCCACCACACCTGGCCCCCTCCATCTTTTTACCGTCCTGGGTGAACCAATATATACCGATCATCTCTAGAGATCACGTTGAGCTGCTGCCTGCCGCCTCCCCGCACTATGGCCTCAGTGCACATTCACCTCCGTGGCCTCCTGCGCTTTGTTCTATGGGGTAGATTCCTAGAGGTGAGAGCATTGAAGGACTGGACACCCACCCCCCCAAAAATGGGTGTCCCCATTCCTGACACCCCCAGGTCTGGGTGACGGCTTGTTTTTGCACGTCCCCACCAGTGTGACGAGAGGAAATGGAGTCTTGGTTCTGTTTGCATCTGTGAATTTTGATGCTCTGTCTATGGCCATTGCCCACTTCCCCATCTGGAGGTTCACCCTTTACCAAGGCGCTTGGTTTTCACAGGAAACTCGCAGCTCTGGCCAGAAATTCAGCACAGATAAGCATGAGGAGCTTGTGCAAACAATTCCACGTGCAGGAATTTGGGGCTTTGCAGCCACCCCTGCCTGGGGGAGGATTGAGATGCATCAGCTTCCCTGAGGACCTCAAACTCCTGTTTGTTCTTCTCTTCCAGGAAAAACCGGGAAGATCCTGACGGAGTTCCTCCAGTTCTATGAAGACCAGTATGGCGTGGCTCTCTTCAACAGCATGCGCCACGAGATTGAGGGCACGGGGCTGCCGCAGGCCCAGCTGCTCTGGCGCAAGGTGAGAGGTGCTGGGAGGGCTCGGGTGGGTTCTGCTGCCTCTCGCCATGTGGCCTCAGGGGGAGTGACTTGACTTTTCTGGGCCTTGGTTTTCCTTGTTACTGTGATGGCCTTTAAGGCCCCCCCCTCCCCAGCCTGCTGCTTTTTTTTTTTTTTTTTTTTTGAGACAGTCTCGCTCTGTCACCCAGGCTGGAGTGCAATGGCACAATCTTGGCTCTCTGTAACCTCCGCTTCCCAAGTTCAAGCGATTCTCCTGCCTCAGCCTCTTGAGCAGCTGGGACTACAAGTGCGCACCACCACACCCAGCTAATTTTCATAATTTTAGTAGAGACGAGGCTTCACCATATTGGCCAGGCCGGTCTCAAACTCCTGACTTCATGATCCACCTGCCTTAGCCTCCCAAACTGCTGGGATTACAGGCGTGAGCCACCCCCACCTGGCCTCTTGTTTATTGTATTATGATTTTCTTTTTTGAGACGGAGTCTTGCTCTGTCACCTAGGCTGCAGTGCGGCGGTGCAATCTCAGCCCATTGCAACCTCTGCATCCCGGATTCAAACCACTCTCCTGCCTCAGCCTCCTGAGTAGCTGGGACCACAGGCACGCACCACACCCAGGTTGTTTTTTTTTGTATTTTTAGTAGAGACGGGGTTTCACCATGTTGGCCAGGCTGGTCTTGAACTCCTGGCCTCAAGTGATCCGCCCGCCTCAGCTTCCCAAAGTGCTGGGATTACAGGCATGAGTCACCGTGCCTGGCCTATTAATTTTTTTTGAGGCAGGGTTTTGCTGTTGCCCAGGCTGGAGTGCAGTGGCAAAATCATGGCTCACTGTAGCCACAACCTTTCCAGCTCGTGATCCTCCCACCTCAGCCTCCCCAGTTACTGGAACTGCAGGTGTACACCACCACTCTCGGCTAATTTTCGTATTTTTTGTAGAGATGGGCTTTTGCTGTGTTGCCCAGGCTGGTCTCAGACTCTCGGGCTCAAGTGATCCTCCAGCTGCAGTCCCCAAAGTGCTGGGATTACAGGCAGGAGCCACCACGCCTAGCCTCCTTCCCCCCTTCTGAATGGGTGGGTAACCCAGGTCGTCTTGTTGAGATCCCTTCAGTCACCATGGGTGACTCCTCCCAGCTCACCTCCCCCACCATCAGAGCTGGGGCTCTAGAGTCTTGATAGTCTCTGGTTCAAGGCAAGCTCCTCCTCTAAGCCCGAGTTTACTCATTTGTCAAATGGAATGAGAACACCTCCTTCCCAGGGTGGCTGTGCCTGAAGCAGGGAAGGTGCTGTCTCTGGCCTCACGATCTGCTTTGCTATAAATAGTAGGATGCTGTTTGCTAAGGAAGTATTTGTCAAGTGAGGGACTGGAAGAGGCCTGGCTCCATCCAGCCTGAGGCTCAGTATGGGCCAGAGGGGGCTGGCAAAGCCTTCTGGGAGAAGGAACCTGTGATTGACTCAGACACGGGGCTGGGGGTGGGACTCGAGATCCTCCCACCTCGCCCTCCCAAAGTGCTGTTACAGGCCTCAGCTGATGCACCTGGCCAGGGCTGAGCCTTTAAGTGGCTCCTTCAGGATGGCGGAGGTAGGGCCAGCCCAGGGCCCTTTCTGCTGTGACTGCAGCCCACCTGGTAGAGGGAGATCAGGACCGTGTGTTGGAGCCACTCAGAGTATCACCTTTGCTTTTGGTTCCAGAAAAGGTTGCCTCTTCCCCCAGTGTTGTGGTAACCTCTTGACCCTGTGGCAGCAGAGGGGCCCAGCTGTGGCCTGGCCTGGGCGTCTAGCAGGTATGCACCTGTATTGTAGGAAAGGAAGGAAATGAGGCCTTGGACGCAGCCCAGGTGAGTGGGGCCAGAATGGCTCCTCTGTCTGGAAAGAAATGTCATGGGCAGCCCAAGTCTTAATAATCTAAGACAAGAGGGCGCCAGCTGAGGGCGTTAAGCATTTCCTCTGCCTGAGGCCCCATTTACTCTGGGGGAGGCAGGAGTGTGTATTTATTATAGAAAAATAGCAACATGTAAGCAAGGAGAGTGAAATGAAATCACTCACCCACAATCCCTGAAAAGCAGGTAGTTTTGGTCTTATTTTGCCACTCAGGAAACAGATTATCGCAATGTAAATTCACAATAACATCATAATACTAGAGATAGTATTAATCACCAGTGGTGATAAAACAGCAATGGTTTTTATTAGAAACAATAGAATACAATACAATTTGAACCAAATTCCTTCTCATAGAAGACAAAATAAAAAATAAAAAGTGATAGCAAAAATAAGAATGATCAAACAGCAGCTGTCTTTTTGTTTGTTTGTTGCTTTTTTTTAGACAGTGTCACTCTGTCACCCAGGCTGGAGAGCAGTGGCGCGACCTCGGCTCACTGCAACCTCTGCCTTCCAGGTTCAAGTGATTCTCGTGCTTCAGCCTCCCCCACTAGCTGGGACTACAGGCGTCCGCCACCCACCCAGCTAATTTTTTGTATTTTTAGTAGAGACAGGGTTTCAGCATGTTGGCCAGGCTGGTCTCAAACTCCCGACCTCAGGATCTGCCTGCCTTGGCCTCCCAAAGTGCTGGCGTTACAGGTGTGAGCCACCGTGCCTGGCTAAAACGGCAGTTGTCTTGCGCCTGTACTGTTTGCTTAGCACCTGGCCCCACTCTGAGGGACGGGCTTTGATGATTCCCACATCACAGATGTGGACATTGAGGCTCAGAGAGGCAGAGCTGCTTGTCCAGGCTCTGGCGGTGGGTGGTGGTGCCGAGACAGGAGTCCTGGTTGTCTGTGACCCTGGGGCCTGTCCTGTCTCTGACTGAGGCATTGGAGAGCTTTGCAGAGTCCTAAACTATTTTACCTGGGCTGTCGAGTTCTGTTTCATTTCGTGCAGGCCTTCCAGTCAAAACACGACTCTACCATTTGAAAGTCTTAAAAATAAAACCCAAACCCACAGCCAGCCACCCATGGCGAGCTCCCCCGGGATCTGGGGGTGGACTGGGTGGTAGGGGTTGTTGAGCCTGCCTAGGTCACTAGCCCAATTCTGCACGGCCTCCTGCTGGGACTGGCCCTGTCCCTGAGTGCCTGTCCCTATGTCCTGGGGCTCCTGCCCTAAGCAGGGAGGAAGACAAAAACCAGAGGCCTCTTGCTAGGGTGTTATGAGAGCTCTCTGCTCTTTCTAGAAAAGACAGGGATTTGAGCTGGGTGTGGGCAGTTTATATATAGACCACTTAGGGCAGCTCCGTGACTTGGGCAAAGCCCACTGTATGTGGGGCGGAGGGATGGTAGGGGAACCATTTTCTTTTCCTGTAAATATTTTTGTCCCTGGTAGGAAGAAGGCTGTAGGTCCTATTGTGTGAGCACAATGGGCTCTCCTTCTCCAGGAGTGTTTTATGTTTCCCCTTGAAAAGCAGCAGGGAGGGAGTGGGGGAGAGGGGGACACGGTGAAGGGTGCGCAGGGCCAAGAGGAGACAGGACTGCGGGGGATGGGCCCCGGTCAGAGCCAGGAAGGTGCAGGCACAATGGCAATCACCTTTTCTCTCATGACTGCTTCGGATAATTGTTTCTTTTTGCAAAAGGCACCTTGTTTATTTTTGAGACAGTTTTGCTCTTGTTGCCCAGGCTGGAGTGCAGTGGCGTGATCTCGGCTCACCACAACCTCTGCTTCTCGGGTTTAAGCAATTCTGCTTCAGCCTCCTGAGTAGCTGGGATTATAGGCTTGCGCCACCATGCCCAGCTAATTTTTCTATTTTTAGTAGAGATGGGGTTTCACCATGTTGGCCAGGCTGGTCTTGAACTTCTGACCTGGTGATCTGTCTCGGCCTCCCAAAGTGGTGAGATTACAGGCGTGAGCCACCGTGTCAGGCCAAAGGCACCTTATTTATTATAGAACAAATAGAATTTGCTAAGAAACAGAGGAACACTGTACTCCCCTGGATTCCCTCCCATCTAAGATGAAGCCTCTCCCATTGTGGTCTCTCTCCTTCCAGAAGCTTCCTGGTGCTTGTCTGCTCAGGACGCCTTGCACCTGGCCATAGCTTCTGCTTGGGCCCCCAACCCTGGTTTAAAGATCCCCCTTCCCCATCCCCAGATAAGTCAGTCGCTGGGGCTGCGAAGCTGTCACAGACACTGAGTCCTACCAGTAGTGGTCATGGCGGTCCTGTGTATTATGCACCTGCCTGTCAGGTGCCAAGTCTTATGATTCCCATTTTACAGCTGAGGAAACTGATGCTCAAAGTGATGAGACACGCTGTGAGTCAGGCAGAGCTAGGGCTTTGTAGGAAGGTCCAGGCGTTTTGCAGCCCATGTGGGTCACCAGCCTGCCAGGACGTGGGTCAGACATCAAACACCCCCAGACAGAGGCACTCTCCATCCTCACCCCAGATTGAGGGAGGCCGTCTCACCGGCCATCGGAGCCGGGACGTTCTCTGGACTCACCTTGTTCAAGTTGTCATTGCCCTGAGGGGAAACGGAGGCCTAGAGCCAGGGAGAGACTTGCCCAGGCACTGGGGCCATTGAAGTCCTGGCCTGTGGGTGTGTCCCCTGCGCCTGGAGCAACCTCGGGGCACCAGTGCTGCAGCTGTAGGTGGGTGAGGAGCAGCCTGGTGCAGTAGGTGGGTTCCTATCCTGGGTTCACGTCCTGGTATCGCCACCCTGCCTGGACCCTGGGTGAGCCCCTCCACAGCTCTGAGCCTCACTCTTCTCATCTGCAGAATGGGTGAGACGTACCCAGGCCTCAGAGGCTTTGGGAGGACCCTGGGAGATCCAAAGTGGAGGACGTACTAGGCCGGGGCTTGCACACAGGCTCTGCTGGCTGGGCTGTCAGCTTCAGGGCTGCACCCCCCAGCCCCCAATTTGGGCCTCACTCCCCGCCCCCTCCTGCCCACAGGTGCCACTGGACGAGCGCATCATTTTCTCGGGGAACCTCTTCCAGTACCAGGAGGACAGCAAGAAGTGGAGGAACCGCTTCAGCCTCGTGCCCCACAACTACGGGCTGGTACTCTATGACAACAAAGTGGTGAGGCCGCCCCGGCGCCGCGCTGAGCCTCCCCGCCTTCTCCACGTGTGCCTCCTCCCCACTCGGAAACTTAGGCCCCAGAAGCCACCCTCACAGCCCGCACCTGGTCACGAGGGCCAGAGCGCAACCTCAGCCCCTCCCCCTCACCCAACCTGCAGGCTGCTCTGGGCACCCTCTCAGGACAACAGCTCATTCTTCATCTCTGGGGAATACCGCTGACTCCTGTCCCTCATAACCAACTGTCACTCACTCCTCCCTATCCCTCTAATCTCTCTCCAGTCCTTCCAGCTCCAGGGCGCTGAGCCCCTTCCTCCTGCCACCTCCTTTCTCACTGGGCTTCCTTCCTCTCCAGGAGGATTGTGCCTTGTCTTTTCCTTGAACCCTCAGGAAAGCCCCACCTGCTTGAGCCACAGACCTGATTTCTTCAATTGCACATTTCTCCAGAGCAGCCAGAACAGGCCTCTGCCCTGTATTTCGGGGCAGATCAGTGTTAGAGCAACATAAAGTCAGGAACAACCTCGTGCCCCAGGGTAGTGGTTCTCAAATGGTAGGGCGTCCCGTTCACCTGGAGGGCTTGTTGAAAGACTGTATGCTGGGCTTTCACCCCACCTCCAAGTTTGATTCAGATCTGGGGTGGAGCCAGTATTTGCATTTCTAATAAGTTCTAGGGTGGTGTTGAAGATCTGGGACCATGTTTTTGCAAATCAGTTCCCCACAGGTGCTGAGCCACTTTCAGGAACTGGGTTGTATAGTGACACCTAGTGGCAGGGAGTAGCATGGCAGCCCTGCTGTATGAGCTATTCCATCAAAACTGCTTTCACCCCCTGCTACTGGTGTAAGTTTCTGGAGCAAATTCTCCTCCAGAGGACATTTGTGTGATGCTCAGAACCTAGGAAGTTGGTGGGGGCAGTTCAGGGTAATCGTCAAATACCCCAGGCTCTGGAGACAAATAGCCCTGGTTCATGTCCTAGTTCTGCTACTTCCCAGCTATGTGAAGTTGTGGGTGTTCATGTTTTGGATTGGAAGAATTCCGTGAAATGAAGCATGCAATGCCCTTAGCACAGGGCCTGATATGTAAGAAATAACTAGTGGAGCTGCTGGCAACAGAGGCAATAGCAACAGTAGCGGCAGTAAGAACAACACCTCGGCCAAGCTTGCTGAGTCCTTGTGGTGTGCCAGGTACCACCGATTAGCTCACTCAATCCTCACATGGCTCTGTGAGGCAGGAATGGTTATTACCCTAGTTTTATTTTTATTTTAAAATGTTTTCCCCATCCTGAATATTCTTGATTCCCTGGTTTTATGATGAGGAAGCTGAAGCTCAGGCATTTAAGGAATTTTATCCTTAGCATCACACAGACACTACCCAGTGAAGCTAGGAATTGAGCCCAGAGCCGGGGTCTAGGTTGCTATACCATACTGCTCTAATCACCATGATAGTCACACTCTTCCCTCTGTTCCTCTCTTGCCTCCTCCTCTTTCCCCTTCTTCTCCTTAGTTTGGGCCACACTGAGTAGGGCCCTGAAGCCAGGTGGGAGTTGGGCATGGCCACACCCTTAACCCTCAGGGATCATTTCTCTTGCTTTCCTCAGGCCTATGAGCGGCAGGTCCCACCACGAGCTGTCGTCAACAGTGCAGGCTACAAAATCCTCACTTCCGTGGACCAATACCTGGAGCTTGTTGGCAACTCCTTACCAGGTAAAGGAGCACCCACCCCAGGCCACGATGCCCTCCACAGGCCTCCGGAGCTGGCCAGGGGAGGGGGTGGCCCAGAGCCCATTGCTTTCAGCCCCACATTTGCAGAGAGACCAGCTAGGCCTAGAACTGTGAATGGGGACCTCGCCATCTGCCTTTCCCATCTCCCTAAGTCCTTGAGGGCCTCCTGGGAGATGTGTGGTGACCTTGCCTTGTAAATCTGTGGGTCAGCACTGCATTTGTTAGGACTTACTCTTCTTGGTATCCTGCTTTTGCTTCACCTTGGCTGAAATTCCCCAGCAGCCTTACAGGAACAACACTGGCCTCTCTGATGATCCCTGGGAACCAGGAGGCAGGGGACATGCCCACCTTGGGGGGGCGGTTGTGCCCCAGGGACTTGAAAGTAGAATCTTGCTTTCATTCTGTGGTGATGGAGGGCTTGGGTGAGCGGCATCCTGGATTCCAGCGTGACTCTGGCTTTGTTTCACTGTGTCTGCTCGGGTGAGTCACTCCCCCCTCTGAATCTCAGCCTTTTCAGTGCCTACAAAGCACAGGCACTAAGAGGACTGCCCTCTGGGTGTTGTGTGGACCCTGGAGGGGCTGTGTACCCAGCACAGCCCAGCCCAGAGCCAGGGCAGAGAGAATAACTGTTACTGTTGTATTCTTAACAGTGGCAAGGTCACAGCCCATGACCAGCTATCTCGCTGGATCTTACATATCCTTGAGAATGAAATCGAAGGAGGGGAAAAATTCCTTTTGCTGTATTTTGTTCCTCCCCACATGCCTCCCTCCCCATGTGGACACTTAAGCCACACTTTGGCCTCCACAGCTGAAATTTGAAGGGAAAACCAAGAAGGTAGTGCTTGGCTCTTGAACCTGGGGCCTCTGACCTTGTGTTGTTTGTGTGTTACACAGAGTTTAGAACCTTACCCAAGAGTGGGGTGGATGTGACTTATTACCCACTCTAAGAAATGGGTCTCGCCAGGCGTGGTGGCTCACGCCTGTAATCCCAGCACTTTGGGAGGCCAAGGTGGGCAGATCATCAGGTCAGGAGATCAAGACCATCTTGGCCAACATGGTGAAACCCCTTCTCTACTAAAATACAAAATAATTAGTTGAGCATGGTGACATGCGCCTATAGTCCCAGCTACTTGGGAGGCTGAGGCAGGGGAATAGCTTGAACCCAGGAGGCAGAGGTTGGAGGTTGCAGTGAGCCAAGATCGTGCTACTGCAGTCTAGCCTGGCGACAGAGTAAGACTCCGTCTCAAAAAAAAAGAAAGAAAGAAATGGGTCTGCACAGATGCTGGACTTAGGTTTGGGGCTGAGAAGGACAGCCAGAAAGAAGGCTGCTCCCCCATCCCCCTGGCTCGCTGGTTAGCCCGGGGACAGGCCAGCCTTCTCTGGGCCTGAGCCTGCCCTCAGAGCTGGGGCCAAGGGATCAGTTCTCTGCCATCCTCTGCTCTCTGAGGATAACCACAAAGGGCATCTGCTCAGCAGGTTCTGTCTCCACAGGGACCACAGCAAAGTCGGGCAGCGCACCCATCCTCAAGTGCCCCACACAGTTCCCGCTCATCCTCTGGCATCCTTACGCGCGCCACTACTACTTCTGCATGATGACAGAAGCTGAGCAGGACAAGTGGCAGGCTGTGCTGCAGGACTGTATCCGGCACTGCAACAATGGTGAGCAGCCTATGGGTGCAGGGCTGGTGGGGAGGGGAGGGGCAGGACCTGGGTTATTGTGAAATGGTGACACCTAGTGGCTGAGTATGGTGTGGCAGCCCTGCTCTATGAGCTGTTCTAATTTCTCTTCTCGGGTTATAAGAAACCATGTAATACCACCCTTAATCTTCTTCTTGATGAAAACAGTTTTGTGCTGCTTAGGAAAAAATTAGGAAATTATTCACAGAGGGGTGTGGTTGTTGATCCCTTGGACCCTGAGTCACAGTCATAATCCTGATTCTATTTTCCAGCTATATGATCTTAGGGAACTGACTTACCTCTTGGAGCCTCTGTAAAGTGGGGATACTCCCTTGTGTGTTTTAAGGGGTTTGTGAGGATTCACAGAGTCTACCTCATGCTTGGTAAAGATTTTTTTTTAATATCTTTTTTTTTTGTTTTTCCACCAACCAGCAGGGTGATTTGGAAACCTCACTGCCTCCCTCAGGGCCTCATTGCTCTCATCTGTAAACTTATGAGGTGACTCTTCGAGGTTACTCATTTATTCAACAAACATTTTTAGCGTCTATTCTGAGAAGCCCCAGATCTAGGCACTGGGGTGCAACAAGGGAGCAAGAAACATTCCCTGCCCTCACGCAGTTGGGAGTCTGGTAGGGGAGACAGATGCTAGACAGATGAGGTTGCTGGAGTGATGGCTGACAGCTATGCTGGCTGCTGGGCGGAGCCACACTGGGGAGCCCTGAAGGGGGTGTGTGTGTTGGGGGGAGGGGTTGGTCAGGGCAGGCTCCCTTGAGGAGGTTATGGTTCAGCTTCAGCTGAGTCCTGAAGGAGGAGATGTCAGGGCCCCCTCACATCCTTCATAGAGGAGAGGGGAGGAGTGTGCCAGGCAGTAGTAGGCAGCCAGCATGAAGGGAGAGCCACAGGTGGTAGGGGTAGGCCTGGAGGAGGAACTGCACGAGGCCCTGAAGCGGGGGAGGGGATGACCTGAAATGGGGCTGGAGGGGGGGCCTCTGGGGTCAGGTCTGGAAGAGCCTGGAAGGCCTCTAAGGAATTTGATCAGGAAGGCTGAGGATGGTCTTCCACAGTGAGGGTGGTGCCCTGGGGAAGGAGCAACGCAGTCCTGGACCCTGAACTGCCTCCTGGTGATCTGGCCTGAGGGCAGCACCTGCCCCTGCTCCACCCTTGGGCGCAGTGCCACACGGTACAGAGGTGGAAGGTTGCAGGGGACAGGGTGGGTTCCAGTGGCCTCTAAGCTGCTGCCGTAGGCCTCGGCTCACCCCACCCCTCCTGCTCACCTCTCCAGAGCTGCCTCTACCCTGTCTGGCCTCTGCCAAGCAGGAGGAACCAGGTCTTCAGCCAGGCCAGCCCCTGCCACCTGGGCCCAGCTGCCAGCCCCTGCCACCTGGCCCCACAAAGGGCCTCCTGTTCCCGGGTCCCGGGTGCTGTGGGCTGGGGCTGGGACTGGGTGGAGGCACTCAAGGCTCTGGCTGCCTGGCCAAGGGCTCTCCGCCTCCCCAGCCCCTGGCTTGGTGCCATTCTTCCAGGTTTCCAAGGCTAACAGCTGACCTGGCCTGGCAGAGTGGGCCAGATAGGGAAGGGGTGGGCACAGAGCAAGGAGGGGAAGGGCCACCCTCAGTCCCCCATGTGTGCGGTGGGGATGATGATAAACTCGAGCTGGAGAGTTGATTGGGAAGAGCTGGTCTGCGTGGAGCTCTTGGCAGTGAGCCTGGCATGCACAGTGAGCGCTCAGTGGGAAGGCCATGGGGGGATTCCTGGGTCTAGGGTGTAGTGGAGCAGAGGGAGGCCCAGGAGAGCTGCTGGGCCAGGGAATGAAGGGGTGTCCTGTGCCAGGAAGGTGTCCTGCCAAGTGGCCCCTTCACCCCCCAGGCTGGGAGCTGACGAGGCTGGTTTCAGGCCTTCCTTCCACCCCACAGACTGTGAGAAAGTTCTCTGCTTCCTCCGTCTCGGAGGCTGGGCTTGGAATTTGTGGAGCCTGGAATTGCTCACTCCAGGGGCTGCCAGGAAGTGGGGGGGTGGGGGGAGGAGGCCAAGCTGGGCAGACACCAGCGGTCCCAGGCCCCCTTCACATCCTGCATTCCTGGAGCAGCTGGGGGTGGCAGGAGGCAGCTGGGGCACTGGCTATGCCGGGTCCTCAGTGTGGGCCTGGGCTGCAGAGGTCTTCCTGTCTGACCGTGGTCTCCCTCTGTCTGCTGCTGGGAGTGAGGAATGCCATTTCCTTTCTTGGAAGGTCTCCAGGTCTGGCTATGTCAGCTGATCCTGGGGTCAAGCCCCGCTCTGCCGTCCACTAGCTGAGTGGCCTCGAGCAGTAACTGCCTCTCTGAGCCTCAGTTCTTTCTCTGGGAAGAGTAGGGCACAGTGGGTCGAGGATTCAATGAGCTGATGTGTGTAGCCTCAGCCAGGGCTGGGGCCTCAGTTTCCCAAGACTGCCATAATGAGTACCACAGACCGGGCGGCTACACAGCAGGAATCTGTTCCCTCCCTGCTGGAGGCCTGAGGCGAGGTCAAGGTGTCAGCAGGGCTGGTTTCCCCGAGGCCTCTCTTCTTGGCTGGCGGCCGGCCGCCTTCTCCCGAGTCCTCACAGACTCATGCTTCTGCGTGCCCGTGTTTTCTCTTCTTTCAAGAAGAAATGTACTTTTCTTTTAAGGACACTAATTGTATTGGATTTGGGCCCATGGTAATTCTCTCGGTTTAACTTACCTCTTTAAGACCCTGGGACCAAGGCCGGGCATGGTGGCTCACGCCTGTAATCCCAGCACTTTGGGAGGCTGAGGCAGGTGGATCTCTTGAGGTCAGGAGTTTGAGACCAACCTGGCCAACGTGGTAAAACCCCGGCTCTACTAAAAATAAAAAAATTAGCTGGACATGGTGGGTGGGCGCCTGTAATCCCAGCTACTCAGGAGCCTACAGTGGGAGAATGGCTTGAACCCGGGCAGCAGAGGCTGCAGTGAGCCAAGATTGCACCACTGCACTCCAGCCTGGGTGACAGAGTGAGACTCTTCTCCAAAAAAAAAAAAAAAAAGGAAGAAAAGAAAGACTGTGGATCCAAATACAATCACGTTCTGAGGTACTGGGGGTTGGGACTCCAGTTTATGAATTTGGGGGAGTGTGAAGGCACACTTCAGTCCCTAAGAGCTGAGCTCATGGGAAGAGCTCAGGAGGGGCGACCCTAAAACTTGTCACACTCAGCACCTGGGTGTGCAGAAAGAGCGAGTCCCAAGGCTCGAGGCTGGCCGGCCTCTCCCCAGCCCCGCTGTCTCACGTTCCTGCCACCTGGAAAGCGGCCCCGCCCTGCACACCTGAGTTGGTGTGTGCAGAATGAAAATTCCTTCTCCCTGTGGGAGAGCCTGCAGGTAACGCACCGTCCAGATTTTCCAGCCACAACTCGGTTTCTAGGAGATCTTGCCCTCCTCAGAGGCTGTTGGGGTTGCGGGGCGACCTCCTCTGGCCCAGGTGGGCAACCCCCACCCCAGGGCTCTGCATGCTGCCCCGGCTGGAACATCCGCCCTACTCCTGTCCCTCCTGCCTGACTTCCTGTCCCTAAAATGCAGGGGTGAGACTCCCGCAGTCCCCTGTCCCTGTCCAGGCAGCTGCGCTCTAGAGATGAGCACTGGGCCTCCCCCTGCTCAGCTCCCTTTCGGCTCTGACAGGCAGTGATTTCTGTGGTCAGCTGGGTGTGGGGGAGGGAGGGACCCAGTGAGGGGCTTTTTCTCTGCCGTGTTGACTCAGCCCATAGTCATGGCAGTGGGAGCCTTGGGTTTCTGATGCACAGGCTTCCGTTTCCCCTTCCTGGGCTCTGGGGACAGGGTGGTCAGAGGCACGCGGCCAGGGGAGCTTGCCTGCTGCCTGGCTCAGTGGTGTTTAACCACGTTCTTACCCCAAGTCCGATTTTGCAGCTTCCTGCCAATTGCCCCCCCCCCCCCCGGCACAGAGTCTGGAGGTCCACGCCTCACTCGGTCCACCTCACTGGCCTTTGTGCCACTGACAGCACCAACAGTGACACAAATACAGAAATGGTGTTTGTTCTAGCTGTTAACGATAGTAAATCCATCCTTCCTTTTTTTGTTTTTTGAGACAGAGTCTTACTGTGTCACCAGGCTGGAGTGCAGTGGCACAATCTTGGCTCACTGCAACCTCTGCCTCCTGGGTTCAAGTGATTCTCTTGCCTCAGCCTCCCAGGTAGCTGGGATTACAGGTGCCCATGACCACACCCAGCTAATTTTTTTTATTTTTGTATATTTAGTAGAGACAGGGTTTCACTGTGTCAGCCAGGCTGGTCTTGAACTCCTGACCTCGTGATCCCCCCCGCATTGGCCTCCCAAAGTGCTGGAATTACAAGTGTGAGCCACTGCACCCAGCCTAGCTTCATTCTTTAACAAAGTTATTCAATCGTCTGTGCCAGGTACTGACCTGGACTCAGCGGTGAACAGGACAGACCCCAGGCCTGGTGGGGCAGCCAGCGGGCTCCTCAGTTATTGATAAAAAGTGTGGTCAGGGCAGTGCTGGGCCCTGCTCTCCTGTCCCTATACTGTGGCCCATGGAGCCCCATAGTGGGTCTGTGAGGCCAGGCCACGGTCACTGTTCCCACTGTTCGGAAGAGGGAAACAGGCCTCTTTGGATTCACCGATCTAGAATCAGGCTCAGCAATCTATGGCCTGTGGGCTCCAATGAGCCAATTGCCTGTTTTTGTCCATAAAGCTTATCGGAGTAGAGGCACGTCGTTTGTTTCTGGATGGTCCGTGGCTGTTTCTGTGCTGTGACGGTAGAGGCGAGCATTGCGGGGGAGGGGTTTTATGGCCTGCAGGGCTGAGAATATCTACTGTCTAGCCTGTTCCAGGCAAAGTTCGAAGGGCTGTTATCCAGCAGTAAGGGAGGAACTGGGGCTAGAACAAGGGTCTCTGGGTGCCTCTAGGGCCATTCTGGGTGGCCGCTCATGGGATAGGAGCTTCCAGTCCTGGCTCTGCCACTCCCTGCCCTGTGACCCTGGGCCCGTGGCCTGGCCTCCAGCCGGTTGTCTCTTCATCTGTAAAGCAAGGTGAATGATTGTGTCCAGGCCTTGGGGTGGTTGGGGAGGATCTCAGGAGCTAAGGAGGAGGCAAGGGGGGCTGCCTTGCTGCTGTTGGTGGTGGGGTCATTTGGAAGATGACTGCTCTGATGACCATGAGGGCATTGGGGGTTCCCAGCCGCCCCTCCCGAGGTGCAGGCTGTATGTGTGGGGGAGGTTCTGGTAAGTCGTCATCTGGTCTTGGTAGAGGCCACTGGGCCATCTGCTGACCTCTCCTGCTCCCTTTCCTGGGCAGGAATCCCCCGAGGACTCCAAGGTCGAGGGCCCCGCGTTCACAGATGCCATCCGCATGTACCGCCAGTCCAAAGAACTGTATGGCACCTGGGAGATGCTGTGCGGGAACGAGGTGCAGGTGAGGCCAGGCGGGCTGGGGA
Organism: Ateles fusciceps; assembly: GCA_036589455.1. NCBI lineage: Eukaryota > Metazoa > Chordata > Mammalia > Primates > Atelidae > Ateles > Ateles fusciceps. The sequence goes on from JAZHEH010003300.1 coordinate 6,207,006, forward strand.
GGGGACCTCGGAAGTCATGTGAGGACCCAGCAGGGGAGGGCTGGGGCGCTGGGTACAGACACAGGGCTCTGGGGCACTGCTGGTTTGGAAGATGACTAGCTCAGATTTGGACAGGCGCAGGGCCCACGCAAATGGAGATACTTGCTATTTTATTCATCACTTACTGAGCACTTACCCTGGACAAGGCACCGGAGTGCAGCTGGGAACCATATGGACACATCCCTGGCCCTCAGGGAGCTTTCTGTCTAGCAGGAGAAACAGACATTCAGCAAATCAATGCACACTTCCATGTGCAGGCAAAGCAGGCAGGGAGTGTGGTATTCCAGGCAGGGGGAGACAGCGTGTGCAAAGGCCCTGGGGGCTGGCCCCCGAGTCTGAGGATCCTGCAGGACACCCAGGCAGATCAGTTGGGACCTGTGAGAATGAAGCTCAGGAGAGAGAGGGCAGTGTGGGGGGTGGAGAAATGGGCCAGGCCTGGAGGAGTTGGGGGCTGGAGTGCCCGGCTTGCAAGAATGCGGAGAGAAACAGGCCACCTGAGCGTGCTTCTACCCCTGCCCTGGCTTGTGCCTCCTCAACCTAGATCCTGAGCAACCTGGTGATGGAGGAGCTGGGCCCTGAGCTGAAGGCAGAGCTCGCCCCGAGGCTGAAGGGGAAACCACAGGAACGGCAGCGGCAGTGGATCCAGGTGGGTGGGCTGGGGCCCTGGAGTGGGGGGTGGGACTGCAGCTGGCGCAGTGCCCTCAGCCCCGGTGCCAATGCAGCTGCTCCGCCCACAGATCTCGGACGCTGTGTACCACATGGTGTACGAACAGGCTAAGGCACGCTTCGAGGAGGTGCTAGCCAAGGTGCAGCAGGCGCGGCCGGCCATGAAGGCCGTCATCCGCACAGACATGGACCAGATCATCACCTCCAAGGAGCACCTTGCCAGCAAGATCCGAGGTAGGCGCTACCCCCCATGTCCGATGGGCCCTCCATGATCCATGTAAGTTTCACAGCAATGACTTGCTCATTGATCATTTGTAAAAATTAGAGTCAAATCTGCACTGTGGTCCTCCAACCCCTGTGAGTTGTTTTGTGGCTATGATTTCTATAAATCCAGATCTTGAATATAAAAATTTTTGTTCAGTAGGTTCAAGCCTTGTTTTTTTTTTTCCCCTGAGATGGAGTTTCACTCAGTTGCCTAGGCTGGAGTGCGATGGTGTGACATCAGCTCACTGCAACTCCTGCCTCTTGGGTTCAAGCGATTCTCCTGCCTCAGCCTCCCAAGTAGCTGGGATTACAGGTGCATGCCACCATGCCCGACTACTTTTTTGTATTATTAGTAGAGATGGGGGTTTCACCATGTTCGCCAGGCTGGTCTTGAACTCCTGATCTCAGGTGATCCACCTGCCTCGGCCTCCCAAAGTGCTGGGATTACAGGCATGAGCCACCGCGCCCGGCCTCTCTTTTCTTTTTTTGAGACAGTTTCGTTCGCTCTTGTTACCCAGACTAGAGTGCAATGGCATGATCTTGGCTCACCGCAACCTCTGCCTCCTGGGTTCAAGCGATTCTCCTGCCTTAGCCTCCTGAGTAGCTGGGACTACAGGCATGTGCCACCACACCCAGCTAATTTTGTATTTTTAGTAGAGGTGGGGTTTCTACATGTTGGTCAGGCTGGTCTTGAACTCCCAACTTCAGGTGAGCCACCGCGCCTGGCCTCAAGCCTTCTTTTTATCTCTGACTCATCACAAATTTTACCACGTGTCATTTTAGAATACATTTACTTTCAGCAAGTGTAGCTTTCTCAGGTCAGTTTATCCTCTGTCACCCAGGCTGGAGTGCAGTGGTGCGATCTCCGCTCACCACAACTTCTGCCTCCGGGGTTCAAGCAATTCTGCCTCAGCCTCCCGAGTAGCTGCTGGGACTACAGGCGTGCCTCACCATGCCCAGCTAATTTTTGTATTTTTGTAGCGACAGGGTTTTGCCATGCTGGTCTCAAACTCCTGACCTTGTGATCTGCCCACCTTGGCCTCCCAAAGTGTTGGGATTGCAGGCGTGAGCCACGGCTTCCGGCCTGTTTTTTAAGAGACAGAGTCTTGCTCTGTCTTCTAGGTGGAAAGCAGTGGTGCAATCATGGCTCACTGAAGCCTCGACCTCCTGAGCTCAAGCAATCTTTCCACTTCAGCCTCCTGAGTAGCTGGGACTGCAAGTGCATGCCACCATGCCCGACTAATTTTTAAATTGTTTGTAGAGAAGGGGTCTTGGCTGGGCAAAACTCTTTTTAAAAATTTTTAAAAAGAGAGAGAGAGAAGGGGATCTTACTGTGTTGTCCAGGCTGGTCTCGAACTCCTGACCTCAAGCAATCCTCCTGCCTCAGTCTCCCTAAGCACTGGGATTACAGGCATGCGTGGCCTCGCCGGGCTCCTGTGGGTTATTCTTCACTAGCCAGACCCTGAGTGCTGGCTGAGAGCTGGACAGGACACTGAGAGTTGACATTTCTTGTGTGGAACAAAGAACGTTAGTTGGGCTGGGGTGGGGGTGGACATCTAAATATCCTCGGTGAAATGCTTCGGTTAGAATGTTCTGGAGATGGTCCCTGCCCACAAGGAACAAGCCTTTTATATTATGCAGAGCCAGCCACACCATTCCAGAGAGGATTCGCCCAGTTTTTGTAAAACCAAGAGGCTCATTGAATCTACTAATGCCTTGTTCTTTTTGTTCAAACGAAGAAACAAGACCTGTCCCCCACCCCCAACAAGGAGTTTTTGTCTATTTCTAGCTAAGCAGAATACTGTTGACACCTCTGGGCTGGCAGTTTTAATTTTTAATTTTTGTGGGTGCATAGTAGGTGTGCATATTTATGGAGTGCACGAGGTGTTTTGGTACAGGCATGCAACGTGTAGTAATTACATCATAGAAAATTCCAGAGTATTCATCCCCCTCAAGCATTTATCCTTCGTGTTACAAACAATCCGAGTATATTCTTTTAGTTGTTTTTTTGTTGTTTTTGATACAGAGTCTCACTCTTGTTGCCCAGGTTGGAGTGCAGCGGTGCCATCTCAGCTCACTGAGCGCCACCACACTCAGCTAATTTTTGTATTTTTAGTAGAGACAGGATTTTACCATGTTGGCCAGGCTGGTCTCAAACTCTGACCTCAAGTGTTCTCCCACCTCAGCCTCCCAAAGTGCTGGGACTACATGCTTGAGCCATCACACCTGCCCTTTTTTTAAGCGTACAATTTAAAAAAAAAATTTTTTTTTTTTTTTAATATGTAGAGATGGGGTTTCACCATGTTGACCAGGCTGGTCTCAAACTCCTGACCTCAGGTGATTCACCCACCTTGGCCTCCCAAAGTGCTGGGATTACAGGTGTGAGCCACCACACCCGGCCAAGTATACAATTAAATTATTGATTCTAGTCACCCTGTTGTGTTATCAAATACTAGGGCTTATTCATTCATTCTCTTACCAGAAAGGGGTCCCGATCCAGACCCCCAAGAGAGGGTTCTTGGATCTCAAGCAAGAAAGAATTCAGGGCGAGTCCATAGAGCAAAAGCAAGTTAATTAGGAAAGTAAAGGAATAAAGAACGGCTACTCCATAGACAGAGCAGACCCCAGGGCTGCTGCTTGCCCATTTTTATGGTTATTTCTTGATGTTATGCTAAACAAGGGGTGGGTTATTCATGCCTCCCTTGTTTAGCGCCTGTAGGGTAACTTCCTGAGGTTGCCATGGCATCTGTAGACTGTCATGGCGCTGGTGGGGAGTGTAGCAGTGAGGTCACTCTTGTCACCATCTTGGTTTGGGTGGGTTTTGGCTGGCTTCTTTACTGCCACCTGTTTTATCAGCAAGGCTTGTGTGACCTGTATCTTGTGCTGACCCCCTGTCTCATCCTGTGACTTAGAATGCCTTAACCATCTGGGAATGCAGCCCAGTAGGTCTCAGCCTCATTTTACCCAGCACCAATTCAAGATGGAGTTACTCTGGTTCAGGTGCCTCTGACGGTTCTATTGTTTGTACCCATTAACCATCTCCACCTCCCCCTCACCCTGACTACCCACTCACCCTCTAGTAACCATCCTTCTGCTATCTCCATGGATTTGATTGCTTTGGTTTTTTGGGGTTGTTTTTTATTTTTTATTTTTATTTTTTAATTTTTTTTTTTCTCGCTCCCTCCCTCCTCCCTGGGTTTTTTGTTTTTTAACCTTTTTTGTTGCCCCCCACAGGGGGAGACCCCCCTCCAAAATGTCAATTTGCTTTAATTTTTAGGTCCCACAAATAAGTGAGAACATGTGTGATGTTTGTTTTTCTGTGCGTGGCTTATTTTACTTAATAGAAGGACCTCCAACTCCATCCATGTTGCAAATGACTGAATGTCATTCTTTTTTATGGCTGAATAGTACGCCATTATGTATAGGCACCGAATGTGTTTTATCCAGTCATCTGTTACAGACCCTTAGATTACTTCCAAATCTTGATTGTTGTGAACATAGCGCCACCGGAAGTGCAGGCCTCTCTGACAGGCTGATTTCCTTTATGTGGGTAGATACCCAGCAGGGGCTGCTGGATCATATGGTAGCTCTATTAGATTTTTGAGGAACTTCCAATCTGTCCTTAGTGGTTGTACTAATTTACATCCCACTATGAACCCCCAAAATTTGAGACAGGTCTCAGTTAAATGAGAAAGTTTATTTTGCCAAGTTGAGGACATGGACCCATGACACAGCCTTAGGAGGTCCGGATGACAGGTGCCCAGGGTGGTCAGAGCACAGCTTGGTTTTATACATTTTAAGGAAACATGAGACATCAATCAACTTAAGTAAAATGGGCCGGCATGGTGGCTCATGCCTATAATCCCAGAACTTTGGGAGGCCAAGGCAGGTGGATCACTTGAGGTCAGGAGTTCGAGACCAGCCTGGCCAACATGATGAAACCCCATCTCTAATAAAAATACAAAACTTGGTGTAGTGGTGCACGCCTGTAGTCCCAGCTACTTGAAAGGCTGAGTGAGACATGAGAATCTCTTGAACCCGGGAGGCAGAGGCTGCAGTGAGCCGACAGCAAGACACTGAACTCCAGCCTGGTTGATGGAGTAAGACCCTGTCTCAAAAAAAAAAGTAAAATGAACATCGGTTCTGTCCGGAAAGGCAGGACAACTCAAAGGAAAAGCAGGCAGGGGGCTTCCAGGTCATAGGAAGAAAAGAGACTAATAGTTGCATTCTTTTGAGTTTCTGATTAGCCTCTCCTAAAGAAGCAATCAGATATGCATTTATCTCAGTGAGGGCGGGATGACTTTGAATGGAATGGGAGGCAGGTTTGCTCTAAGCAGTTCCTAGCTTGACTTTTCCCTTTAGCTTAGTGATTTTGGGCGCCTAAGATACTTTCCTTTCACACCACCAAAAGCGTATGGGGGTTTCTTTTTCTCCACATCCTCACCAGCATTTGTTATTGTCTGTCTTTTGCATAAAAGCCATTTTAACTGGGGTGAGGTAGCATCTCATTGTAGTTTTGATTTGCATTTCTCTGATAAGTGATGTCAAATATCTTTTCATTTGACTCTTTGTGTTGAATACCTTTCCATATGCCTGTTTGCCATTTGTATGTCTTTGGGGAAATGTCTATTCAAATCTTTTGCTCCCCCTCCCCCCCGCCGTCTTTTTTTTTTTTTTTTTTTTTTTTTTTTGAGACGGAGTTTCGCTCTTGTTGCCCAGGCTGGAGTGCAATGGCATGACCTTGGCTCACCGCAACCTCTGCCTCCCGGGTTCAAGTGATTCTCCTGCCTTGGCCTCCCAAGTAGCAGGGATTACAGGCATGTGCCACCACGCCAGGCTAATTTTGTATTTTTAGTAGAGATGGGGTTTCTTCATGTTGGCCAGGCTGGTCTCGAACTCCTGACCTCAGGTGATCCACCCTCCTCGGCCTCCCATAGTGCTGGGATTATAGGCATGAGCCACCTTGACCGGCCTTTTTGCCTATTTTTAATTGAATTACTAAGATTTTTTCCTATAGACTTGTTTGAGCTCCTTATATATTCTGATTATTAATCTCTTGTTAAATGGCAGTTTTCTTAGTTTTTTGCCATCATGGTTTTGGAAAGATCAGGCTTCAATCTCGGAACACCTTGTCATTTTCCTGCATGGGTTTCTCATCTTGATCCACTGTTGCTCTGGAATCATTCCACTTGCTAATCTTGCCCCCAGTGGTTTTCTTTAAAAATAATGTTGGTGGCTCATGCCTGTAATCCCAGCACTTTGGAAGGCCAAGGCAGGAGGATCACTTGAGCCCAGGAGTTTGAGACCAACTGGATAACATAGTGAGACCCTGCCTCTTAAAATAATAATAATAAATATTGAGCGCGGTGGTCATGCCTATAATTCCAGCACTTTGGGAGGCCAAGGTGGGCAGATCACCTGAGGTTAGGAGTTTGAGACCAGCCTGGCTAATATGGTGAAACTTTGTATCTACTAAAAATACAAAAAATTAGCTGGGCATGGTGGCGCTTGCCTGTAGTCCCAGCTACTTGGGAGGCTGAGGCAGGAGAATCGCTTGAACCCAGGGCGCGAGGTTTGCAGTGAGCTGAGGTCGCACCACTGCTCTCCAGCCTGGGCGACAGCGAGACTTCGTCTCAAAACAAAAAAAAAATTTGCCAGGTGTGGTGGTGTGCACCTGTATTCCCAGCTACTTGGGAGGCTGAGGCAGAAGAATCACTTGAACCTGGGAGGCAGTGGTTGCAGTGAGCTGAGATCATGCCATTGCATTCCAGCCTGGGCAACACCATGAGACTGTCTCAAAAATTAATAGGAATAATAATAATGGGAAGAGAGTTGGGGGAGGGCTGAAAAATCACTTTTTGGGTACCATGCTTACTACCTGGGTGATGAGATCAATTTTACGTGAACCCTCAGCATCACACAATATACCCATGGAACAAGCCTGCACATGCACCCCCCTGAATCTAAAATAAAAGTTGAAATAAAAATGGTAACAGTATTGGGAGGCTGAGGTTGGAGGACTGCTTGAGCCCAGGAGTTTGAGGCTGCAGGGAGCTATACACTCCAGCCTGGGCAATCTCCCATTGGATTAAGACCCTCTCTCAAAATAGTAATAGTAAGAATATAACAGTAATAATAGTAAAACAGTAGCCTCAGCATCTGGGTTCTGGGAGGGCTGGGAGCTGCTCCTCAGGGGACCCCCTGCTGACCCGGCTCCTTTGGGGCGCAGCCTTCATCCTCCCCCAAGGCGGAGGTGTGTGTCCGGAACCACGTCCAGCCCTACATCCCGTCCATTTTGGAGGCTCTGATGGTGCCCACCAGCCAGGGCTTCACTGAAGTGCGGGACGTCTTCTTCAAGGAGGTCACGGACATGAACCTGAACGTCATCAACGAGGGTGGCATTGACAAGCTGGGCGAGGTGAGGCTGGCACCGCCCCTGGGAGGGGGTCTCCTGAGTGTGGGTCTCGTCTGTCCCCCGAGGGCCCTGACTGTGTGACTCAGGGCAGCCGTTCCCCTCCAGGCTGTCCCTGTAGACAGGGAGGGGCTGCTGGGGACTAGGGGCCGAGGCCGTGGGGCCTGCAGTTCGAGGAAAGGGGGAACACCAACTCCCTGCCATCAGCCTTTATAAACCAAGAGTGGTGAGAAATAGAATTCAACAGAGAAGAGAAGGAAGGAGGGGAAGGAGAGGAGGGGGAGATGGATGGAAGGGCTTCAGGCGGAGCGATGAGATCGACAACACAGAATTCACAAGGCTCACGCCCTCCAAATGGAGGCAGCCATCGCCCCCCCCTTGACCTCAGTTACCTGGCTCTCGGGGTGGACATCCTTCCACAGTCCCCATCTTGGGGTGGCAGCCCAGAGCCCACGTAGTTGCCAGATTAAATTTATCCTGTATCTTAGTTTCCTCCTCTAAACTCTGAAATGGGGGGTCCACAGACCATAATAATCACAGAATCTAAGCCCTAGAGAGGACCTCGGAGAGCATGAAAGCTAACTCCCAATTCTGCAGCTCAGAGAGGGTAAATGGCTTGGCCAAGGTCACCCAGCAGCCCAGAAGGGATGAGGCGCTTCTCCCAGCACCCAGGCTGCCTCTCCACAGTGCTGTGCCACTGGACCATGCCCCTGTGCCCTCAGAGCCTCATCCTCTGTCCTGGGCTCTCCTGGGTTTACCTTTGTGGCCACCAGCACCAGGTGGTCATCCTTGGCAGCAGGCGCCAGCCCCTGGGCCTGGACTTCGAAGACACAGGTAAAATGTGTGTGTGGGGGCCGCCTGGCCACGGGGTGGCCCCACTCAGTCCCCTTGTCCCACCCCCTGCAGTACATGGAGAAGCTGTCCCGGCTGGCGTTCCACCCCCTGAAGATGCACAGCTGCTACGAGAAAATGGAGTCGCTGCGGCTGGACGGGCTGCAGCAGCGGTTCGATGTGTCCAGCACGTCGGTGTTCAAGCAGCGAGCCCAGATCCACATGCGGGAGGTAGACCCGAGACTGCCACCCCCACCCACTCTCTACCCACTGCCTTCCACACGCGCCCTCACCCAGGGGGCAGTCCCCCTCTGCTCCATCCCTGCCATGCCGTAGCCACACTTGCCAGGCACGCGCTCTCCTCCTCTGCCTGGGACATCTGTGCCTCTGCCCACCTGGCTAATTCTCACTCATTTCCCAGGTCTCAGCTTAGAGACCCCTTCCTCCGGGAAGCTCTCCTTGCTCCCCCTAGTCCCTTCCCGTTTCCTGTGGCCTTGAGGCAGGGACTGGCCCCAGCGTGCAGTGCTGTGAGGGGGCACAGACCACTCATGCTGCCCTGGCAGGCCTCGGGGTGGGAGGCTGGCTGAGAGTGACACCCCTCAGCAGCATCCAGGAAGGGGCTGTGGTCTCCCTGGGGGCTTCACGTGTCTGTGGTGTGCCCCGCAGCAAATGGACAATGCTGTGTATACCTTCGAGACCCTCCTGCACCAGGAGCTGGGGAAGGGGCCCACCAAGGAGGAGCTGTGCAAGTCCATCCAGCGGGTCCTAGAGCGGGTGCTGAAGGTGAGCGGCCCCATGCCCTGCCCTGGACCATCCTAGGCAAGGCCGAGCCCTGAGCCCCATCCCCCGGCCACCACCAGGACTGCTATCCCTGTAAGGAGGCATCATGGTCCTCTCGTGTGTATGAGGACTCGGAGGCTTGGGTCAGACCACTGGCCTCGTCCTAACCTCAGGGCCAGTGGAGTCCATGACTGGCAGGCCCCTGACCTCCTTGTTCCCTGCAGAAATACGACTACGACAGCAGCTCCGTGCGGAAGAGGTCTTCCGGGAGGCGCTGCTGCAGATCAACATCCCGTTCCTGCTCAAGAAGCTGGCCCCCACCTGCAAGTCGGTGAGCGGCTGTTGCCCGCTCCAGCTGTGTGGGACCCAGGTGGGGGGGTGGAGCGTACAGACCTCCCTTTACCCCCTGGCTCTGACCTCTCATCTCTGCCATCCCCACCTGGGCAGGAGCTGCCCCGGTTCCAGGAGCTGATCTTCGAGGACTTTGCCAGGTTCATCCTGGTGGAGAACACATACGAGGAGGTGGTGCTGCAGACCGTCATGAAGGACATCCTGCAGGGTGGGTGCCGTCCAGGGCGGGATCGTGGCCAGGAGGATGCTGGGGGGGGGGGGCAGCTGAGAGGTGATGGCAGCTGAGGGGGTCGGCTAAGGCACAAAGAAAAGCCCAGACTTGTACCTGGGGGCTGGGTGAAGCCCACTGTTCGCTGTGTGGCCCCAGGAGTGGCCTTAGTTTTTTCTCCAGTCCTTGTCTTTGCTGGGGAGGGGTCAGATGAGTGATGAGATGACACGTGGTCACCAGACTGGGCCTGGAGTTAGCATCACAGCCTCACTGCTTTCAGCACTGAGGCCTGGAATGAGTCACAGCCACAGACACCCAAGGCGGGATAAGACCGGTCTGCTTTGAGCAGAGTCCAGCGCGGGGCAGCTGTGGGATCAGTGCTGTGTCCTGACTCTCCCGCTGTGGCCCTGCAGCTGTGAAGGAGGCCGCGGTGCAGAGGAAGCACAACCTGTACCGGGACAGCATGGTCATGCACAACAGCGACCCCAACCTCCACCTGCTGGCCGAGGGCGCCCCCATCGACTGGAGTGAGGAGTACAGCAACAGTGGTGGGGGCAGCAGCCCCAGTGCCCCGGAGGCAGCCACCCTCTCGGAAAAGCGACGGCGCGCCAAGCAGGTGGTTTCCGTGGTCCAGGATGAGGAGGCAGGGATGCCCTTCGAGGCTGGCCCTGAGTCACCATCACCTACGTCCCCGGACAGTGTCACTGAGATCCGAGGCCTGCTGGCCCAAGGTCTGCGGGCTGAGAGTACCCCGCCAGCCAGTCCCCTGCCCAATGGGGCCCCCTCCAGGGAGAGTCCCCAGCCCGAGGCCGCCCCCAAGGCCTCCTCGCCGCCCTGACTCACCCCTACAGCATCTCTTGCCTGGAAAGGCTGTGGACTCTGGGTCCCCCAAGCCCAGTGACCAGGAGACCGGAGAGCAGGTATCCAGCCCCAGCAGCCACCCCGCCCTGCACACCACCACTGAGGACAGCGCAGGGGGTGCAGACTGAGTTCTAGGCCAGTGGGTCCCAGCCTGCTGCACACAGCACGGGCCGCTCCCTTCGGGGCCCAGGCAGGTTTGGCTCTGGGGGAGGGCACCCTGGTCTGTGCCTTGTGGGTGGAGGTGGGACAGGGCGGTGTGGCACCGCCAGGGGTCGGGAGGAGCGGGCCTGCCAGAGTCACTTTATTGGGTTCAGCCAACACTTTATTGCTCCCTGTTTTCTCTTCTATGGGATGATCTCAAACGCAGGGGGCTGGTTTTGGGGTTTTCCTGCTTGTGCCGAGGGCTGGACACTGCTGGGGGGCTGGAAAGCCCCTCCTTTCCTGTCCTTCTGTGGCCTCTGTCCCCCTCATGGGTGCTGCTAACCTTCCTGGAGAGAGGGAGGTGAAAGCTAGTGTAAAGCCAGTGGGTTCCTGCCCACTCACCCAGGGGCTGGCTGGGCCAGGACGGGGGAGGGGGGAGTGCTGTGGCCCCTGGCGCTGCTCCTTGCAAAGTTAGGGGTGGACCCAGCCTCACTTTCCCCACCATTCTGGAGGGAATGGAGGGGGTCTTCAGGCTGGAGTCAGGCTGGGGGTGCTGGGGGGGAGGGATGGGATTTAGGGGGTGCCTTGAGGGGTGGGTGGGTGAAATGAGAAAGGCCCAGAATGTGCCGGTGTGAGAGGGGAAGTGTCCTGAGGGAAGAGGGGTCCCCCAGGGATGCTGGGGAGTGAGTGAATGAGGCTGAGATGGCTGTGAGGGTTGTGGGGGAGCCTAAGGTTTTGTGGGCCTGTGCACCCCCTTCTCCGGCCCCAGCCTGTCTCCGTCCTGCCCGCTGGGCCCACAGGTCTCCTTCGGGTCCCCCCCCCCCCCGCCCCACAGGTGCTTGGGGAGGGAGTGGAAGCGAGGGGTATAGTGGGGTTGCATTCCATTGTTTTATCAGCCACCTCACTGGTTGCCTGGGGAGCTGGGCGGGGCCCCTGAAGGGTATGGGGTGCTCCTTGAGGGTCTGGGGGCGCTCCTTGAGGGTCTGGGCTCCGGCTGTGCTTTGATCTCTGCTGCCTCTCAGTCACCTTCCCTGAAATCCAGGCCCCTCTTTGGATGTCCTTGTCACCTTGGGTCTGGCTGTTGTCCCTCCTCAGCTTCTTGTTCCTGGGACAAGGGTCAAGATAGGACAGCCCCGGCCTGGCAGCCCCCACCCCAGAGTCCTCTTCCTCCCCTGCTGCTTTGCAGGGGGCA